>CM037594.1:43693643-45031143 GCA_021018995.1 Chloranthus sessilifolius | reverse complement strand
GTTATGATTGAGCTCTACGTTATTATTGGTACACACTTTTTCTACGTTTCATTCGGTCCCAGGAAGAAGTGGCCCAATTCGATCCTCATGGACTCTAGCAGAAAGTGGTGAATAATAAATTAGAAAATATTAAATACTGAAAGGAAAAAGGTGAATTTTAATCAGAGAGTACCAGGGTTGATGCGATCACCAGCTGCATATATTTATCGACGCTACAACACGTCATTGATCACGCACGGAGATGCAGGTTGACTCCTTGAGATGATCAACCCCGTTCCCGAGTACCCTCAGTAAACTCCCTTGGGGTTTCCTAGGGATCTAAGGTTAAGCGCTTCCTCCTTCAATACTCCTTTGAGAGTCAAGGCTAGCGGGCTAGTGCCGCTAGCTCGACTACCTTAGACTCCTAGAGAAGAGTCTACAATTTTAGAAATCAAGAAGGCAATTCATCCCTTTCTTTAGAAGCCTTAGAGAGAATGTCGAATTTTCTCAAAAGAAGAAGCATGATAAAGAGAAGAAAAAATAGTAAAATTTGGTTATGAAAAAGTCGTGAGGTAGGGGGTCTTTCCATAGCTAGCAGGTTAATTATACGCCTAGGGTCAAGTGCACAATTTATCAATTGCGCGCAATCACTAGGGTGCTTTATTGAATTACGCGAAGGCTCCCATGTGCTTAATCAAATCTTGAGTCAGTCACTGACTCGAGAATGACCGGCTGACTGGCTCAGCTGGGAATCCTAGTTCCGTTATGCTTGGAACTGATTGCACGCAGGTCGACTAATGCGTAATCCAATTAAGCGCTTGAACCCATGCGCATGATCGGGGAGTTCAGGCGGTCATAGAAGTTACAACCCCGATCCAACTTGGAACCGTTGCACACGTTCGGTGGAGCACGCAATTCAATTATGCATGGGGTGAATCACACATAATTGGGGAGCTTAGGCGGTGTAGAGAAGGTATGCCACAATCCAAATCGGATTGATTGCGCGACTGTAGCCAAGCGTACAATTGAATTCTGTGCATGTATCTAGGTGCATAATTCATGAACCTCCCATGTTGAGTTGGGTCCGAGTCTATGGGTTGATATTTCAGCCCAGGGGTTCATCCATATACTATTAGTTTTGTATATGACTGCTGGATTATGGGTTTTAGTGTCTTCGGAGAGGGTCAGTTCATTTTTGAAGATTACGAGCAAGATTTAAGGTTGACCAAACGTGTTTGTATACTCCAAGAGGCCGAAAATGGGGTGTCTACAGATGCCCCTCTTCGGTGCATTCTTGTGAAACAAGGATGCATCGAAGAAGTAGACGCCCCTTATTCAAGGCGCCTTCTCATTTCTTTGAGAGACCACAGGTGTGAATCGGTGAGCTGACATGAAATACTTGGCTTTCTTATCTATTAGCGCAAGTTAAAAGGAAGCATTTGTGGGCCAGATTGTAGCTTTTGAGAGGTGTATCCTAAATCGCGGGGGCATATCACATCCCATCGCATATTGCGACCTGCTACATATCATAGTCAAACAGAGCGAATTAACACAAACGAGGTATGGGCGGCGTTATACGAATATCCAGAAATAAGGTCAAGTGACCAGATGATATGATGTAATATAATGGTGAAGGCATTCTCAAATCATGTCAGGTCGGGCGCGCCGTTGCTCATACCAATGACACGTCAGGGGTTTTCCAATGGACATTTGTGATTTCTCAAAGTTGAGTATACTTGATGTTCGATTTACCAGGGGAAAGAATAGATTGGGGTGATGAGAGGTGAGAGTTTGATAGATAAGAGGTTTTTAAAAATTTGGGTTTTAAGTTAAGATCAATTTTGTAAAAACTTCGAAAAAATGTGGCTTTTAAGACGTTGCTGAGTAGATCCATCGATACGGGATTTGTGGACCCGACCTTTGTTTGGTGGTCAAGACGATGCTCGATATGCCGAATACTCCGTCTAACCTTCTTGTGGAAACTGATGATTATCTCTAATGGGAGGACTACAGTAGTTCGCGAATTGAGAGAGTCGGGTGTTGAAAATATTTAAATTAATATTATCTAACTATATTTTTAAGAGAATGTCGAATAAGGAGAGATAATACTTACCTGAATGAGTGCTGAGACTTGTGTGTAGAGGTGAATCTTTGCTTAGGATAGAATGGCGAATATTCTTTGATGAGCATGTTGATATCGACTCTTTTCTTCCTTATCTTGAAGCGCGAAGGGTTAATTCATCTGGAGACTGATTGTGACGATCGAGGTGATTTTACCGCTCCCATGGGTGCATGTCACGAACGCCCGAGGGGACTATGCCATAGTCGAAGCACGATGCTGCTAAAAGAGTGATAATAGGATAAATTTAAGATAAAAAATGTAGAAAGGCGTTAAGTGATTTCAGCAACAAGTGCATCAGGATGCAACTCGAAAAAAGTTTGTCCATCGAGAAATATTCAGTTATTCTTTGGAGAAAAGATTCTGGCATTATTGTTTAGGAGTGATTCTACAGTCTCATTCTCAGTAAGATGAGTTGTATAGATGTGAGGGTGAGATAAGGTGATGAGAAGGGATAGTAAAGAGATTTTGAGGATGATTTTGATTGTTTGTTTTGTAGAGATTTGAGGATGAAAGAGATTGAGAAAGTTCTTTTTTTTTAGTTTGAGTAATGGGATTATAAAAGGTTTTTTTTTTGTGGTGGACACGTGATGAGACTTTGGAAAATATTTTATTATTATTACTATATTGTTAATTCCATGGTGGGACATTAGGGAGAGAAGACAGGAAATAAAATTTTAAAAAATGCCCCTATTTCAAGTGTTCGTCTCGTGACCAGATTATCATTGCCAAGGTGCTAGTGTTAAAAAATGCCCCATTGTCAAGTGACGGTGGGAATTTTCTTGGCCTTGCGGATATCCTGGAGTGGCCTGAGAATTCTAAAAGAGATGCTTGTAATGATCCTATGTCGGGAAGTAATTCGATTATTTTGACCATATGCCGAGTTTGATTCTGTAGGTACTAAATGATCCTCATGTATCGTAGTTTTTAATAAGGATGAGTTGAATGGTAGATAATGAGTGGTTGTATCGCTTGTCATTCAAAAGTTTTTGGGTTTATCCTCAAGAAGATTTTGGAAGTAATTTGACTCATTATCCGAAGAGAAAAATTAAGGATGAAGGGGAGATAAGGTTTATTGATCTGAGGGTAGTTTCTTATTCAATCAATTTTTTAAATAGTAGTCAACTACTTTCCTCTCAGGTGGATAATGCAGAGCCATAATTGAGCTCTCCGTCATGGTCCAACACCATCAAATCATCAAATTTTATGATTATTAGGAGCTTTGTCCTCCTCCCGCCACCTTACGACGATATCTAGTAATGTGAAGACACCAGGGATGCCCTTGCGACTTGCTTATACTATCCTAATAAGATTACCAGGAATATCCTGACAATTTGCTTATGCTTCCCTAGACTCATTGACTTGCTCATTCGACGTATGCTATCGCTACATTGTGCTTCTTTTTTTGTCTTCTTTCTTCTTTTTTTTTTTTCTCTTTTTTTTTTGAAGCATGTATGTATATTTTTTTAACCAACCTGCTAACGTAAGAATTATGTAATTTGATGGGACCTTAGGTTTTTATTTTTTGTGCCCTAACATCAACTCCAACAGCGGAAGAGGTGTATGAGAATCCAAAGTTTTTTATATTTCAAAAAGGAGTTTTATGATCCACTAGACCTTTCGATCAACTTGCCCGAATAGGGAGGTAGTCAATGAGTCAGATGATTCCCAAAATAGTTTTGAAGATAACGACCTACAACTGCCGAATGCCTTGTGATGACAACGACGATGATAAATATATAAGTACGCGTGTCCAGGCTACAAGACATGACGATCATTCAGTTATAGATAACATTCTGAGGGTTAGGAAGTCCTTCCTCTGGTTGCTATTTCTTAGGCATCCTGCTAAAATAATATAAGTACTCCCCACATGAGTTTTGAATTCCCCCAAGCGAGGCTGTTGTGCAAGCATTGTTTCTTAGCACTAGATCCCCCAGCTTCGAGTTCTTGGTATACGTTTGAAGAGTTTGGGCATAAAATGTGAGTCCAAAATATTGTTTGGACGAAATATTGTTTGGTTTTCAAGTATATATATATTTTTGGTTTTTGTAACTTTTTTTTTTCAAGTATATATACAAGCATGTTCTTGTGGAACAAGGATGCGTCGAAGAAGTAAATATCTGTAGACACCCTATTTTCGCCCTCTCAGAGTATACGAACACGTTCGGTCAGCCATAGACCTTACTCGCAATCTACGAAAAGGAACTGACCCTCTCCGAAGATGTTAAAACCCATAATCTAGGAGTCATATATTGAAACAGTAGTATATTGTTGAACCCTTGGGCTGAAACATCAACCAATAGACTCGGACCCGACTCAACTGGGGAGGTTTGCAAATTATGCGCTTGGATATAGGTGCAGAATTTGATTCCATGCTTGGCTACAGGCGTGCAATCAGTCAGAGTTGAACTACAACATACCTTTTGCGCACTGCCTAAGCTCCCTAATTATGCGCGGTTCACCCTAAGCATAACTGGATTGTGTGCTCCACCTGGACGCGGGCGATGGTTCTTAGTTAGACTGGGGCTGTAACTTATATGACCGCCTGAACTCCACGATCACACATATCAGTTCATGCACTTAATTGTATTATGCATTAGTCCACCTGTGTGCAATTAGTTCCAAGCGAAACGGAACTGGGACTCCCAGCTAAGACAGTTAGCCGGTCATTCTCGAGTCAGCGACTGACTCAAAATTGGATTAAGCCCATGGGAGCCAGCACATAATTCAATTAAGCACCCTAGTGACTGCGTGTAATTGATAAATTTCATACTTGATCCCATGCACGTAATTTACCCGTTACCTATAAAAAGACCACCCTACGTCAGGACTTTTTCTTAACCAATTTTATTATTTTTTATTCTCCTTCTCAAGCTTCTCCCTTTGAAAGTATTTGAGGTTCTCTCTGAAGCTTCCTAAGAAAGGGGTTGAGCTACTTTCTTGACTTCTAGAATTGTAGACTCTTCTCTACGAGTCCCAGGTAGTCAAGCTAGTGGCACTGGCCCATTAGCCTTGACTCTCAAAGGAGCATCAAAGGAGGAAGCTAATCAGTCACATAATATACCATTTTACCACCCTTAACTTAGTGATGCTAGAAGTTAGTTTGCTACTAATAAGTTACCGATGTATAAATATTAAGGAAAAATAATAAAAGAGAACCAAAGTGCTAATATTCGTTAAAATGAATTCATAAAGCAATAAAAAGATGATTGAACCAAAAGGCGAATCTTTGCCTACTGAAAAGTAAGAAATCGTGCGTTACGATTTTATGGAACAACGTATATATAGAGTAGAAATCGTAATTTACGATTCTTCAGAGAAAAGCCGTTCAAAAGAGTACGATACAAGAGAAAGCGATGAATCATAGATAGAGAATCATTTAATAGGAAGTTGTGTTAATAGATAGAAAATCGTAATTTATGATTTTTCAGAGAAAGCTATAATAGAAGAAGAAAATCGTGATTTACGATTTTCCAAAAAAAGTCACCTTCCGAAGCTACTGATCATATGAAGATTAACACCGCCATACATAAAATTAGAAGAATTCATGACTTATAAGTCTGGCCAATCACGGATCTGAGGAGATTGATGAAGGAGGCTCTTAAAGGACTCTGCTACTGAAATAAAGGAGAAAATCTAGAAGTATATCAAAAGAATGAAAGTAAGGAAAGATAAGATTAGAAGTAGAGTTATATTAGGATAGTTTTGCTTTAGTAATTTCTTTTATTAGAATTAGGAGTTGTGTAAACTAACCCCTTATGATCTATAAATAAGAGAGCTCGATATATTGGAAAATCCATTAAAGAATTTCATAGCATCAATTGACAATTGAGGTCTATGTTTTCTCCGTATCAAAGTAGTTTAGGATTTATAAAGTAACATCATCCACAGTTCTCACAGGTCCTGCCTGACCCCGAAGCCTGAGGAAGCTGAAAGATCAACCCTTTAGATGGTTCAACTTTTACTTTCGAGTTTAGATTTATTTTTATTGTAATTTACTGCTTTGTAAATACCTTCGAATTTTAATTTGAATTGACAACTCAGGTTGAAGTTTGCAGATTAGTGTAATATTTTTTATTTTTCATCTTTAATTTTCTAGAATTTGATTAACACCCAAATTTCTGGTAGATTAAAGATTGTATAAATCTATATTGAATGATGTTAGTTGTTTATTGACACCCAAATTCTAGAAGACTAAAATATAATGTAACGGTATTTTAAAATTGTAAACATCCGATAGCTGAAGATTGTGATTGACGACCATAATCTGAAGTAGGAGGATTTAAGATTTATTTTATGCAATTTAGATTAAAAAACCCATTCTTTATTCATATTTCTCAAGTAATTTATGAGCTTAAAACATAAGTGTAAGTTTTCTTAAAATTAATATGTATATATATATATATAAAATATAAACCTATCTTCGTGGGAAAGATCCTATACTAGATCTATAATTTTCATTGTGCGCTTGTAATAGGTTAAGACATAATCAGATACATATAATCAGGGAATCAAGTTTTTGGCGCCGCTGTCGGGAATAGAATTTTATATTGTATTGATATTAATTTTAGAAAATAAGTATTTATCTTTTTCTTTTTATATTTCTTTATATTTTTCTTTGATCACTTCTTTAGTCTTTTGCAGGTTTATTCGGAGTGACAAATTAGAGATTCAACTCACCCGGATCAGAAAAGCTTAAGGCCCAGATTTGTTTCTCTCCCTTCCTTCTAGAATAAAAATTAAATAAAGTCAAAAACACAAAAACATAGTTTTTCTTTTTGTATGCGTCACACTTTATCTCGAAGCTTAGATTTCTTCGAGTGTGATCTAGAAATTGAAAGGACTCTCTTCCGTAATTTAGCAACGCATCGAATTCTGTTAGGTTATTTTAGATGCTTGCTGCTAACTTTATTGAAAACAATGATAAGAATGTGTTAGTGAAAATAAATCAAAGGTGGATTGAAAACTACAGAGCAGCAAGTATAAAAATAAACAGACCTGCAAGATATAGGGCCTGTTGTAGCAAGTTTTAATAACTAAGAGTTTGTCCCACAAGGAAAAATGATCTAAAGCTCCAAGGGAGCTATCTTTAGTAGGCCCTCCAGATCTGACTACAGATCTGGCAATCCTAAATGGAAGGGGATTTAAGGTCACTATTGTTTAAATCCTATGGTAACCTAATGCCTAAACTACATAAATGGTTGAGAAGAATGATGGAGTATGAGATAATAAACATAAAAGGGTGAGAAGTAAGCTATTAGGTACAGATCTAATGGGTCCTATCACTCAAACTCAGATTTACTGCTATAGAAATCCTGTCCAATGGCTACATTATCACCAAAGAGGAGAAAAGATCCAACTCACCCCTGTACCATGATCCAATCTCTTATGGCTATAACCTGTCCACTTAAATGGTCACAAACTATCTAATAGGGGAACCACGGTCCAGAGATGGGTCAGAACAAGTTTATCATTGTAGGCACTACTTCTTCCAGGCTACCAGCTCAAGAATCCATAGGAACCTCAACCTCTAAAGTTCTGTGTGTGGGGCTGGGCCTGCAATGTACACTAGCCTGGACACACAGGACCAATAAGAGTTTGAGTACTAGCTTTAGGTCTAGTTGTTCACTGCTTTAGAGAGATAGCAGTGATCCAGTCACAAGCCTACAATCTCTACAGCCAGATCAGATCTGCCATCTGATGGTGGGTCTATACAAATACAGGGGAGTCTGTCTCTGCACAATCTCTCACACGGCTGCAAGCACAAGTGCAAAGAAGAAGAATCTACCTCAGATCTATGAATTGGCCTCACCCTAGGGCTATAACCTATCCACTCAAATGGTCACAGACTATCCATAGAGGTTATCCTGCTCATAGAGGTCTGAGACAGAACAAGTAGATTGCTACCACCACCATGTTCATAAGGCTACTAGCTCAAGCTCCCATGGGGATTCAGATTTAGTGGATCCTGTGGTGGGGCATAAGCCTGCAATGTGCCTAACCTGGACACATAGGTCACTTGGATCTAAATAAATCCTTAAAAACAATCCTCCATTGCTTATAATACAACTTAGCAATGGAGGATCTTCTGATAGCAGCCTTGTACAGAACAACCCTCAAACATCAATCCCATACATGCATAAGATCCTATTATAAAACTTCATTAAAACTATTCCAAATAGACATACAAAGACATAGCCAGCAAGTGCTGGACGATGGAGAGAAGAAAAAGGGAAAGAAGCTACCAAACCCTACTTAGCCTACTGGAACTATTAGTCAATTCAAGAAGAACAGCCTCCCCTCCAACCTAAACTAGGCTTAGGCTTATATAGCAGTCGGCTGTGTGAGCATTAGGGTTGGGAAAACCCTAATTTTAACAATGCAAATGTGGCCCATTATTGTTCCTTGAATGCCTTGGGGCGTGTGCACAGAGATTGGAGCATTGGAGTGTGTGCCCTAGTTATGAAAGTTTCCAGACTGCCCCTACAGAAGTGGGGGGAAGTTAAGATCCTGAGCCTCGCTAGGTTGCAAGGATTTCTAGGTTTTGTTGCGTGATAGAGTTGGCATCGCGGGATTGAATTGACTTGAAGCTCTTGCAGTCGCGGGATAGAAGTTTGGTCATCATGAGATTACTCTGATCGTTGCGGGATTGCGCTTTCCATTTGAATGGCGCGGGAATCGTGCGCGCAATTCATTCCTTGGTGAATCTCGCGGGGATCCTTGTGAAGAAGCAATGTGCATAGGCCTCTGGATTGCGCGAGCAGTTCCTTGAAGATCTGCATCCCGCGGCCACTGCGCGACACCTACGCGCATGAATGCCTAGAGCTCTCTCTCCTCAGTGAATCGCGCAATGATTAAATGCTCCTCTCTTTAGCTGTGCGAGACTGCGTGAGAGCTTCCAACTAAGCCTCGCGAGAACTACGCGAAGTCTGCTTTTTAATCCCTTCTGTGATCAAACTGCTTGAGAACAGAGCGAGCAGTTGGTGTGCTGCCTTCAGAAACCTGCGACAACTGTGTGAAGCATTGTTTCTGATTCAATTGAACCCTGTGACATCTGCGTGAGGCTCACTTCTTGACTAGTTACTGCTGTACTGTGCCTATGCTGCAACCAATTCTTTGTCTGGGTCCAACTTCCTTTCTTATGAGGAACTGTTGGGGCAAAAGTAAGCTTCTTGGCATGGTTAGGGCCTTATTTGCAGCTGCTGCTTATTACCTACAAAAATGGGCTTAACACACATTTATTAAATGACTAAGGGTCTAACAGGGATTAAGTTAAGGGGTGAAAAGTGGTACTTTTCAGGTCTTAACACACTCCCAAACCTAATCTTTGCTAGTCCCTTAGCAAAACTTTAACTAATTAAATGCTACTTTCATAGGGATCACGGGTACATTTAGCATATGTACCAAGCCTTTTAAACCCCTAGGTGATCCCTAGTGGAAGAGTGAAGTCTCCTGAGGGTTTTTAGTGAAGATACCCACAAACTTCTCAATAAAAATAGTTAAAAGTGGTGCAGTCAATGGCAAAAAAAATTTCAATGAATAAAGCATCAATCCACTTTCCTTTGGACTTCAGAGGAAATTGTAGCAGTAATGCAGGCCATTTAAAACTCAAAATTATTTTTTTTGCACGTGTTTGCATTTCCACCAATCATTTTACATTAGAAATTCAATGTGTACATATCAGTACCAAGCTTGCCTTAAGTTCGAAAATCATATTGGATACAACCCTAATGAAGTTACAAGTTAGACCCAATTCTCACCAGGGCTATCTCTCAACAATGAATATCTAGGGGTGTTCACATTTAAAGCAACTCAAGAGCAGTTACAGACCCCAAATGGGCCTGCAAGCATGAGCATAGGTAAAGCTTCTAATTTCTAACATCCTCGTGGCTTTTCACCATAGATTAGGCACTCCCTCATCTCCACCTAACAGCTCATTTCACTTTGGATCTACAAGGTATTTTTGAATGGGTTGTAATGTGGCTTATGGGTGAGGGATATAAAGAATGAAGGGGTAAAAAGGAAATCAAAATTGAGAAAATCAGCAAGGTAAGGAGTGACTCATGACTTCACTACCTTCATTTCAGCACAACTTCATCTTACTTGATATATTTCAGAATCAAAGTGGCCAGTTTCTCCTCTTCTTTTCAATTTTTAGATGATGTTCTTCTCCAAACTTCTCTTCCTTTTTCTCTTTTTATTATTTTTCTTCTTTTTATTTTTATGATTTTTATGATGAACTGCCACACAAATACCACCAACACACTGTTGTTCATAGGTTACTTTTCTCCTCCTTCTAGCAAATGTTGGACCATTCTCATTTCCTTCAACTCCTCCTTTACCTTCTGAATTCTCAGAGTGAGGGTGAGGTTGAATTAGGTCATGAGGTTAAGGTGCAAGTACTCCAGTGTTTGTTAAAGAAAAATAGGACTTTTTGAGGCTTAAAGAGTGTATGCAAAAGGGTAGTTTTAAAAGGTTGGGTTTTCAGGCTCAAACTATCCAAATGAGGGCCTTGAATCATTTCCTTAGTGTCATGAGTGCTGTCAAGCAGTTTTGATTTGGAGGTGCCTAACTTCTAGTAAAAAGTGCTGAGTCAATCAAACCTTAGAACAAAAAAAATACCAAAACACTCTTCAACAGAAATTGATGAGCCCAAATCTCACTAGATATAGTCTTCTTTTTAACTCATGGAGTGTCTTTTCACCTTTTTCTCTCCTCTTAGGTTTACTAGGTACTAATTTAACATTTCGGATGTTAGCTTCATGGTGGTTCCAAGATTTTAACATTTTCAGTTTCGAAATGTCTGCAAAAATATTTTAATTTTTTCACAAATTTCCTCATTATAGCAAGTTAGGTGAAAATCAACTTTATTCATCCCAATTATACCACCACTACTGTACTAAAGTTAACTATTCTATTGGCAGACCTACCCTGCCACAAAACCAAAGTACATATAATACACATTGACACACCTGTGGATCAGTTTAATGAAGGATCCCCTTGAAAGTGAATGGTGTCCATAGGTTCAGCAGGTTTTTCGAAACAGGCTTAAGCCTCTGACCATTCACCTTCAAGGTTTTCCCAGACTTGGGATCCTTGATTTCCACAGCACCAGATGGGAAAACATTCATGATAATATAGGGACCTTCCCATCTGGATTTCAGTTTGCCAGGAACAAATTTAAGTTTGGAGTTAAACAACCAAACCTTATCACCAGCCATGAAGCTCATTCTTAATATACCCTTGTCAAAGAAAGCCTTGGACCTTTCCTTGTATATTCGGGCATTGGCGTATGCATCCATCCTCAGCTCATCCAGTTTTGACCGCTGCAGCAACCTATGATGACCAGCAGAAGTTAGGTCTAGATTTAAATTTTTAATGACCCAATAGGCCCTGTGTTCTAACTCTACTGGGAGATGCAAGCCTTGCCATAAACCAGTCTGAATGGGGACATCCCAATGGGAGTCTTATAGGCAGTCCTATAAGCCCACAATGCATCATTTAGCTTTTCAGCCCAGTCCTTTCTGTCAATCCTAACAGTCTTCTCAAGGATGTGCTTGATCTCCCTGTTAGAAATTTCAACTTGCCCATTGGTTTGCGGGTGGTAGGGAGTAGCAATCCTATGAGTGATAGAATATTTCTTGAGCAAGCTCTCGAAATTTCTATTGCAGAAATGGCTACCCCCATCACTGATAATGGCTCTAGGGGTGCCAAATCTTGAGAAGATATTCTGTTTTACGAACTTGAGGACAACATGATTATCATTGGTTCTTGTGGCAATAGCTTGTACCCATTTTGAAACATAATCCACTGCCACTAAGATGAAATGATAACTATTTGAAGGAGGAAAGGGGCCCATAAAGTCAATACCCCAGACATCAAATAGTTACACAACAAGGATGGGCTGCAAAGGCATTGAGTTTCTTTTGGACAGCCCTCCTAATTTCTGACATCTCTCACATGTCCTGTAGTGTGTATTGGCATCTCTGAATAAAGAAGGCCAATAGAACCCACACTGTAAGATTTTGTCAGTTATTTTTCTTCCACTAAAGTGGCCCCCACAGGCATTTTCATGGCACATGGCCAGAATACTGGGGACATCACTTTCTGGAACACATTTTCTAATGATTTGGTCTGCACAGTATTTGCATAAGCAAGGTTCCTCCCAGAAAAATAATTTGACCTGTGAGAAGAACAGGTCTTTGTCTATTTTAGTCCAATGGACAGGGATCTTGCCTATAACTAAATAATTTATAATGTGTGCATACCATGAAACCAAGGATTGAATGACAAACAATTGCTCATCCTGGAAAACATCATTTGCAAGGTCATCAACACATTTTCCCAACATAATTCTAGACAAGTGGTTAGCCACCACATTTTCCACACCCTTTTGTCCTTGATTTTAATGTCAAACTCCTGCAACAGGAGTATCCATCTAATCAGCCTGGGCTTAGCATCTTTCTTGGATAATAGGTATTTCAATGCTGAGTGGTCTGTGAAGCTTACAGTTTTAGACTCAAGTAGGTAAGGTCTAAATTTGTCAACAGCAAAACCACTGCTAGAAGCTCTTTCTCAGTTGTGGTGTAATTCAGTTGAGCTTCAGCAAGTGATTTGCTAAGATAGGTAATGACCACTGGCAGCTTATCTTTCCTTTAGCCTAAAATAGCACCTATTGCCAAGTCGAATGCATCACACATCAGCTAAGAGGGGAGTGCATAGTCAGGTGTTTGGAGTACAGGGGCAGAGGTGAGGCATATCTTCAAAGTTTCAAAAGCCTGAAGACATTCAGCAGAAAAATCAAAGGACACATCCTGGCAGAGCAGGTGGCACAATGGTTTAGCAATTTTGCTGAAGTCTTTAATGAACCACCTGTAGAATCCCGCATGTCTAAGGAAAGATCTTATTTGTTTGACTGTTCTTGGAGGGGGCAAATTTGTAATGAGGTCAACTTTAGCCTTATCTACCTCAATCCCTTCTCTAGAAACTACATGGCCCAAGACAATACCTTGTGTTACCAGTGCTCAATTCTCTCAAGTTGCTCAATTCTCATCAACATTCGAAAGATTTACATTAGGTTGCTCAATTCTCTCAAGTGCTCATATCACATACTCAGTCCATTATGAAGTTGAAAAGCCAGATCGGCCAGTTAGCTTCCCAAGTGGCGAAAAGAGAGAGTGGCCAATTGCCAATGCAGCCAGTCAACAATCTAGAGGACAAGCGTTCTTGGGGGAGGCATCGGCTTCCCAAACTCAAATATAGAAACCTCATGGATCATCGAACTATCGACTCATCTATAGCACCTATTGTAAAATATGTAAAATTATTTCTTTTTCTTTGTCGTTTAGGTATTACACTACGACACAAATCGTTGAAAAATGATGAATCGTAATATAACTCCTAGTGTATATTATAGCAAACAATCGTAAGGATTTATGATTGATCGTATGGTCATGTCTATCAGTGAAAGCGTACTGATTATGATTCAACTGATACGAGGGTTCGTATTATTGAAAGCTAAAATTGATCGACGATTCTAGGTAAAAACCCAAGTGACGATTGGTTCAGCAAGTCGTCACTGAAATAGGGCCTACATATTCGTGAAAAGGATACGTCGGCCCCATTTTTGAACTCTCTAGTTTTCCTCTCCTACCTTCCGTCTCTTTTTCAAAAGGTTCTTAATCCTAACTGTTCACATACTCAACCCAACCATTTTGCTTTCTTATACACCCCTTGCTTCATCTGTTATAATTCAGAAACCCTGCATGCATTCCATTTCACATCTACAAATTAGGATTTCAATTATCGAGAGGTAAGGTGACGATTTTAACGATCGAATGGAAGGATTTCTGTATGAAATTTTTATTCAATACATTAAATCCATGGTGAATTGATGGTATTTTCATTAACTCTTGCAGGAAAGGAGTTGTAACATGGCTAACGAGACAGACAAGTGACGGAGAGAGAAAGAAGAAGAGGGAGGTAACAGTTCCGATAACTCTTCAATTATTAACTATATCGCACTGTCTGCTGCACTCAAAGCCAAATCAAAAGCAGCAGACCCGCCCAAGAAGAAATCCAAATCTTCCAGGGTAGTTATCAGAGAACTATCTAAAGAAACACTTGAGACCGACTCTGTGTCTGCCCCTAAAAGGGCATGAAGCTTGATAAAGGTAAAAAGCCAGCATCTTCTGCCACGATAGTAGATCGGCTCCCTACCTCAATGAAACAATATATTATGGGAGCCGAAATCATGGTAGACGTTGAGTCTTCAGAAAAATTGGAAATGAGTGGGGAAGCCATCAAATATTTTAAGGATGTCGGGTTACAATATTTCTTAGAACCACGTGTCACAGTAGTCTACCCCAGATTGGGGAGGATGTTTTATAAAAACATGACCAAAAGGAGCCAAGAACCATCCCCAGTTCTCTTCGCTATTAACGATGGACTTTGTAATATCCTAAAAATTTGAGTGTTAAACAATGACCTCGAGATCCGTGCTCGACTGGTTATAGGTTTGACCAAGTGATGGTCAAACAATGGACTCATGAAGTTATGTACTAATATGAGATTAGTGTGATCTATGTGTAGAGTATGGTGTTAGTTTAGAGCCACATACACCTATCTCTGGTGTATGTGCTTAACACCAAAACAAGAGAGAGGATATAAGGGTTTAATAACCCTAGAATCCTTTTGTTTGGTTGTTGAAGAGAGAGTTAAGAAGAGAGAGAGAGGGAGTAAAGAGGAGTTATTGAGCCAAGAGTTAATGCAAATCAAGAGGGGGTCAAGCATTGATTGCCGGATTCAACGTGATTGGGATCGTTGGAACAAAGCTGGAGCCCTAGCCATTCCAACCTAGATATTTGATCAATTTGAGATTTGTTGGAGGTGAGTTCCTAATTGAAGTAAATGCATAGATTGTAGATGATTAAAATTAGTCAAAAGTAGTTAAGAGATAGATCAAAAGACCTAGAAAAGAAAGGAAATAGAAAAGAAAAGGATTTGGAAGAACAACCCGAAAAGGAGCTGAGTCTGGCCAAATCGATTAATTGATTTTGAGAATCGATTAATCGATTTTGATCTAGAAGTTGAAAAAGTAGAAATGCCCGATTTCGATTAATCGATCAGGAAATCGATTAATCGATTTTGAAGTTCGATTAATCGATTTGGAAATTGACTAATCGACTGAGTACCTCCAGTGGCTAGAGAGAAAGGACTTAGGGAAATTGATTACTCGATTTGGGAAATCGATTAAACTAATCGATTTCGGACTTTTGACTACTCGATTTGAGAATTGACTTAACCATTTTGGGGATTTCGATTAATCGATTTTGGATCGATTAATCAATTTTGGATCGATTAATCAATTTTAGATTTTGATTAATCGATTAATTGATTTAGGGTTTGATTAATCGATTTTGGGAATCGATTAATCGATTTTGACAGTTTCACTTGACTTTCTAATTTGACCTTGAGGTTCATGGAGGGTCTAGGACCTTCTCTATTTCATCTTTAGTGATGTGTTACATGTGTTATGATGTACCATAGGTGGTACGTGTGAAAGCAAGCATAAGGAGCCGCGTGGGACCTTGATGGTTGAACCCTTCAGAGACTTGAGGTAGGGGACACCTTGAACATGTACTTTAATTGTAAGAGCATGCATGTAGTGAAAAAGAGATCAAATTGAAAAGGTTTAACTGTATAAATCTTTGTAAAAATGGGTGCGTGTGTGACATCAAGAAAGTGATAACAACATTAGTGTGATGCGAATAACTGAGACCAAGTAAGTTAATGAAAATGAGGCATCCCCAGGGGATGAGAAAGTGATAAAGGCATCAGTGTGATGCGAGTAATTTAGACATCCTAGGGATGTAAGTAAGATTGAATAACTACTGTAAAGGCCTAACTAAAAAAAGGAGCGGTTTTTTTTTACCACTATACAAAACAGTGGTTTATGAACTTCAACAACGACTGCTCTTAACAGACATAGAAAAAATACCACTGCTTTGAGTAGTGGTTTTTTTATGCAAAATTTAAAAACAAAAAAAACTTTTAAAAAAAATAAAAAAAATTACGTCGACGATTTTTTATGCAATTTTTTTTAATGCAAATTTTTAATGCTTTTTTTTAATGCAATTTTTTTATATATTTTTTAATACTTTTTTAATAAAATTTTTTTAATAATTTTTTTTAATGCTTTTAAAAAAATTATATAAAGAAAAAAAATTATTAATCTAATATTTAAACACATCCATTCAACTCAAATGCAAAATATGCAATGCCATTAATAAAAAAAATAAATGCCCAATTCTTTTATTCAAATAAAAGATTGCATCTCAACCTATGATTCAACATTTCAAATCAGCCAAACATTTTAAACTCTAAGGGCCCCATGGCCCATTTTCAAAATAAAAGAAAAAAAAATATAAATTTGATTCGCCTCTCTTGCCAAGTGTCTCCGTCCCCTAGTGATCCATTTGAGGTGAGCTTCAAATCAGAAACCTTCGCCTGAAATAATAAAAATAAAATTAATTCTATTAGTAGAAAATATAAAAAAATATAACAAAATATATTTCAAGTTAAAATAATGACTTTAATAAACAAAATAGGTGAACCTAAAGCCTGAACAAAATAGTACACAACAAAATAGGCGAACCTAAACCCTAACTTAACTGCGAATACTGCAACTGCAGCTTCAAGTTATTCTCCGCATCTCAAGCTCAGATCATACACTTCCCGTTTATATACCAATTGATTAACTGTCAGAATAAAACAACAAATTTCCTATTAAACCTTGAAGAATATCCCTAAAATTGTTCTCCTCGTAAAGAAAGAGCTTATAAAAACCAATTTGTTCATAAGATCAAACAAAATGCCATCATCTGCAAAACAAATACAATGCAATAAACAAGCATTTCTTACAGAATCAACAGTTTTTATTAAAAAAAAATCATAAATTTGACAAAGAACATGCAAATGAGATCAAGAAACTTATTTCCCTGAAATTTATAACATTAAAATCAATTAAATACCTACTGAAAATGAGTGGAAAAGCCAACGATCTGAAGCAAGAGAGAGGAAGAGAGAGGCGGGAGATCTAGATCTAGAGAGCAAGAAGAACTCTCCACATGTGGCAGCCTGGAGTGCCATGGATTTTATAGAT
Source organism: Chloranthus sessilifolius (assembly GCA_021018995.1). NCBI lineage: Eukaryota > Viridiplantae > Streptophyta > Magnoliopsida > Chloranthales > Chloranthaceae > Chloranthus > Chloranthus sessilifolius. The sequence continues at coordinate 45,013,882 of CM037594.1, read as the reverse complement.
GATTTCAAGTGCCACATTAGGATACTTGCCAGTTGAATTTGGGAGAGTAGGGGGTGGTGCGTGGTTCGATTAATATACCTGTAACAAGTGTCGGACAATAGAGACTTGTCTGCTAGCAACGGCTGCCACAAATGCACTGCAATCAACATTTGTATGCAGAGATGGCTTAAAGGATCTCAGCAGCACTCGATCACTCACGTTGGCATCCACCCCACACTGCACGAATAATTAAATAATTTATCTCCATTATTCTTTTTTTTAAAAAATAAATAAATAAATAAAACAATATACCCGATACTTTATTGCACAAATTTCGTTTTCGTAATTTTTGGTGGGGGGCCTTTCTTACATTTTCGATTAATTACGATACCTTTCGAAAAAAATTCAGAAAAGTTCTAGAGATTAAAAATATATATTTAATATTTTTTTGAAAAAATTACTATAATATATACTAAATTACTATAATATTTTTCGAATTCTTATCTATAAATCCAAATAGCCTCACAGGCTCCCCGCATGTGTAAGTGTGTACACATGGGGTTGCACTTGCATCCATGTATGCACATGAATAAACCATGGTGCACCACATGCCCAGTGCGCCGTTTGCCCGTTGCCTTATACATAGAACATTTCTTATAGTAAAAAATGTATGACAATGATTAATTTTCATTAGATTAAATGAAGTTTTTATCCATAATGTATCTATGAAAGAATCACATTCGCGAGAAGCTTCAGAATCAGCACGTAAATTCAACTTGCAAAACCGGAATCAAGCTGACGAGAAGCCTATTGATGGATCTCATTCAGCTAGCTGCTCCAGCACTAATGTAACTGATAAACTAGTGAAGATATGAATCCATGGAATAAAAATTGGAGGGAGACTACTGTTTTGTAGAAGACCCCAATGAATGTTAACTTGACCTGGCGACCAAATGATGACAAGTATTGTCACAAGGGTATGGGTAATCAATCGCCTTAACTTCACTACGATCAAAATACCAGTCCCCAACGGATAGTGCGATCGTTTGCATTATCAGAGATTAGTCAATACATATATGAAAAAAATATGTAAAAATGGAAAGAGAAACACACTACTTTGAAACGTTTACTAAAAATAGAGCATGATCCAAGGATTGTGATCTCTTTTTCCATTCTTTTGGCAGATAAGGATCAAGAGATTCTCAAAGTTCTTATGACTATGATGACCCAATAGAGATAATATGTGCAATTAACAATAGTGGAATCTCTTTACAAAATCCCAATCAATGAACTGGGGAATCCATATATAAAGAGATTGGGAGAAGCAATATGAAGGACATCGTTAATCAGAATATTCTATATACTTGATCCAAAATGGTTTTTCTTCTCACAAAATGCCAAAAAATTTGATTTATCCCGCTCGTTTTGTTATATCTGATTTTACTGATCTTACTATAACATCTAAATCCTACCCTTCTTCCAATCCTTTGCTCTCATCTTTCGTGGATCAACAATATCTCTGAAGAGTTTGAGTAGACTTTATTGTGGTTGTTAAGTAAATAATTCAACAAAATCAACAATGGTAGCCCATCTTTTAGTGATCTCCTATCCCTCTTTATTCAAGAACATATATCCACCTCAAGTATTCACATTATTTCAGCGTATTAAAGTCTGGAGTCAAAGGGAGGCAGTACATCTATTGCAGATTATGGTTTTGCATGCGAGTTACAGTACAGATCTTATAATTAAAGAGTTATCCTGTTTAGCCTCTCGTTTCCCTGTCATCCGCAAGGAGACTGAGGAGCTGAGATCTAATAAAAAGAGATCTAATGAAAAGGGAATTATGAGGCATTTTTTATAATTAGGGTAAACGGTAGGGTAAGAAATAAATAACCTTTATTTTTATTTTATTAATTTTCTATGCAAAAGAGTTTTCTTTAATAAAATGATATAAAGGATTACAACATAAAAGGGGAGGACTTAGGAGTACATGAAAACATCAACAAACAGAATCTCTTAAATCAACCATTCTCAACCTGAATCACTATGTTGATCCTATAAACAGATGAAATTTTGTTTGTGCAATGAAGCAAGTAATTGTAAGCTGTTCAAGACATAACTTATCTGTTACAGAAATAGAACATAAGAATACAAACAGGGGAAGCACAAAGACAATGCTATTTCACAAACAGGAAAAGAAGGAATCCTAATTCGTTGCTCGGACATTCAGAACCTACCCTAACCTGACCCAAACCCAATAATAAAATGATTGGATCAAGATCTAGCTTAACCCAGACCCAAATCGGATGAAGTACAAATCTATCTTGGCCTGAAATCCTTAATGGGTCTGCCAAATTTGACTTATACCAGATCTTGACTCAGCCCATTACTAAATGGGTCAGGCATACGTCCAAAATCTAGACTCTGAATATTAAATGCGTTGGGTCCGGATGAACATGAACGAAACATGACCCGACTGATTTGCATTCTTAACAAGCCATGCAGCGTGCAATCAGCTTTAGCCTTTAAACTTTAAAAACTAATGAAATGGATAGGGTAACAAAATAAAGAACCATTGACTTTTGTGTACAAAAAACAACTTTGGTATAAATGCCAACAAAAATAGATGAATATAAAACACATGGAAGCCTTCAAGGCCCAAGAGATGCCTATACTAAGGGAGGTTGAAGCTATAATATAGACACCATCAAATATTTGGTAGGTAGTGCACCTACTATGGATCATAGTCTTGCTCTAATACACTTTGAGGAGAAAAAAAGAAGCAAAATTGCTAATCCCACATCAGGTGTATATAAATCAAGATCGAACCAATTGTGAGCTATGGAGCTCTAATCATTTAGAGTAACTTACCCTTGTGGTTGTATAATAAGTAAGTGCATTTCTCGTTTGCGTTCAAACTCTCTATTTCTCTATCATGTAATTAGAGATTGAAGATGGTTATGTTGGTCTGTGTATGGTTGTGGTGTATGGGTGTGTGAAGAGTAGTATATTGGTGTGTCATAGTCCTGGTCGTATACTTGCCTTTTCTCTCGTATTTGATGTGAATATAAAAGCTAGTGGGTCTCTCTAGCCCATCTAAGCTATTTTCCTACGTTCTCCTTTCTTATTTTCCTTTTCTTATTCTTCAAACCCTTAAACCTAATACCACTAATCTAGACTACCCTCAATCAACTCTAAATCCCATTCCCATACTCCCCTGTGTTTCAAAACTGTTCAAGTGTGCTTTTAGAGATGTTGGTTTCATTCGTATTTTCTAAATTGGTTGATGATGCAACGGGTAACCTTTCGAATTCTAAGAGACTTCCTCTATTATTGGAACTGTTACACATTTGGTATTGATAAGGTTTATGGTATGCAGGAACCTTAGCAGACCCAACATTCTAGCATGTGGAATAAAACCAATCATTTCTTGCTTTGAAGGTTTATAAAAAATTAGTGGACTTTAATTTTAGTACAATCTCGGATCATTTGCCACCCAATTCTAGAATTATTGACTTTTTAGGCTGTTATTCAGTAGCTTTTGAGAGCATATACACCTCAAAAAATTGAATTTTCTAAACCTACATTGAAAAAAATTGAAGTTTCTACATATAAATTGAATATCATCACATATTTGTGTATACCAGCTTTGTCACCATCTCCCAAGGGACACTATTAATCTCCTCATTCTTCCCATCTCCAAAATGTTGTATTTGATAGTATTGCACTATTGTTTACTTGATCCATAACAACAATTCCTCTTCTTTTTATGAACAAACATCTAATTATGCCCCTTATATTAACAAATTTATCACATACCGAACAAATTCGATAGTTAGCAGTTTATGACCATTTGGCGTCAAACCATTTCTCTTTAGTGGCACTGCTATCATATCAGTTTGAAGAGGAAGAATTGAAATATTTTAATTTGTTAAAGGCCAGGTCTTCCAAGTGTGAAGATGTGCGTACGAGTCTGGAGAGCAGCCACTTTGAGTTGTATGGATTGGTAAATCAAATTATATTAAAGAGGGAAAAGAATTCATACCTGTGCCAATAGTGAGATGCTGCAGCTTAAGACCTCTTTCACAAGCCAAAGGATAAAGAAGTGATTATCTAACTCAGCTTCATACATACACGACAGATCTATTTTGCATCCTTTCCTTTTTCACAAACTAATCAACTGTGAGAATATGTCCACAAGCAAGGCTCCACCCAAAGAAGCAAATCCTAGAGCGCACACACCCTTTCCAAACTGAAATCTATTTATGGCCTAAAAGGGATTGACAGATTAGGTAACCAAAAGATCGAACGGAAAAAGTCCCTTTATTCTCCAACACTTTTTCCATGGAGTTAAATGAGAAAGCATCTGATCTATACAATTGTAGATTTCAGAAGATTTGCAGCATACGAGAATGAAGTGTAAGTTTATTCCAGCTTACTGATTGCAAGGAAAATCCATAATTCATAATTTCAAATTAAGATAATTCTAGCTTCAAATCCTAAAATTTTTAGATCCTTCAAAGTGATCTGCAGATCAAGGTCCATATCAACACAATAAAGATTTATCAATTAATCTTCAATTAGACCAAGAAAATGTTTATATTTGTTAGTAAATGTTTGGGAATCTGATTAGTAATCTACCTTGAGGTTGATTCTTGGATTTGTGATTCAATGTGGTTGTCATGGGAATCATTCGATATATATTTAGTGTAAGGATGATTTAGTGCAAGTAGAGAGTTAAATCTATTGTTTGATCACAATAGAGATTCAATTATTAGTAAGATCTCAAGAATTGTTGGTGGTCTCATTCCCGGTAATTTAGCCCAGAGTTGTGTTTCATCTATGTCGTAATTAAGGAAAAGACTTAGCATAAGATATTTCGGATCAATCAGAATCGCACCCTTGGTAAATGCATTGATAAGTTTTTAGTGCCAAATAGCCAACTTTCACAGGTGTGCATGTTCCTACATAGCACTCTGACTCCAGAGGGTGACCATTTGGACAAAAGGAGATTGACCCAAGTCTCACTGCTACTCGGGTCAGGTACCTAATGGCAGCTGTAAGGGAAATTGCTCACAACCTGTAATTTACTCTGCGTACATAGTATTGCTGGAAAGATGACAATGACAAAATTCAATATTCATTTTGAATTTCAGGAAATGGTGAAAAACAATGATGACTAAAGATTTTATGAAACAAGAAGAATATTTTAAAAATAAGCAAAGTAAAGAGTAATTGTACATTGTTTCCCACAAGGGGAGAATCCTAGGCAAACCATGTATCCTGTCTCTTAGACTGGCAATGAGCGAAGCACGAGTTTATAAATAATCCATTTTCTTTGGATTTTGCAAAACCTTTTACAGAATTGAGCATTTGATTCCTGAAGTCTGCTTGAGCGAAAAGACTTAGATACATATCCAAACACATTTTGATATTGATAATGACCCAGTTAAAAGCCCATAAGAGAGTAACAAATGAAAAAAGGGTACCTCTATTCGCACCAACAGGTTTACTGAAAATATTTGATGGTTTTGGTATCTATTGGATTTCATGTGATTATTAGAATAAATAAATAAAATAAAATAAAAAACCATCATCGAGGGTTAAACTATTTGATCATGGTCTTCAACAAACCCGATTCTTGAGAGCTTTACATAGAAGGAGATTAACACCCTGCAATCAATAACACCATGAAATGAGAAAATCGATTACATAATAACAACATATTATATAAGCGCGAGTGGCTTTATCTCAGCTTCAAGAATGTCTCCTATCTATGGCTGGACGATCTAGTAATGTGGGGATTTGATACCACATTGCCTAATGTTCAAGACAGGTGAAGGGATATAAAGTCCCCGCATTCCAAATTTATAAGAGCTCAAACAATTATATCCGAACTAGATAGAAGAGGCATCAGCATGTTCAGAGCTGAAAATGACGCGAGCGAAAGAAGATTCCAACAGAATTGAAATGGGTGCTGAAACTTAACACCTTCATTTGTAAACATAGGAAACATCCTTTATTGTTTTCCATCGAGATAGTCGAGATCATCATGCAATGTGAAATAGAATTGAATATGAAAAGAACGTACATTAGTTCATAAATAAATAACTCCAAAGAAATTCCTCAGCATATCTAGAACATCTATGTAATAGCTTTGCAATATTTAAACTATATATCGCCATATAGAATTTTTTACTATTGTTTTAACTTTGTAGTGCATTTTCAAAATTTTACTACAATTGCTTCATAAAGAAAAATAATGCTAATGGTACAAGAGTGTAAGATAGATCATATATCAATCATTGAACTAATAATTTTTGCTCACTATTTGCATTTTCTTTTTTTGTATGTGTGCAAGGCATCAATCTCGAGCCTCGGGTCTAGGGTGATACATGAGTCCACACATCACATTCCAGTGTTTCAAGTTTCCTATTTACAAATTTTTTATTTAGCTTAATCTCTATAGCACAGATCTTCTCTTGAATTTGCTTGCAACTGTTGATGTTTTGGAAATGAACTGAACTCATCAGTCTTAAGTTCATATTTCAAAGCTTCAAGCTTCAGGTTTTGTGTTGCTGAGCTGGTCACCTCATTGAACCGAACTGAACTGATGAAAAGTTCAGTGCTTCAATTAAATTTTAATCATGTGTCTCTTCTTCAGTAAAACCATCTTTGTTTCTACACTTATCCAAGAAAACTAAAAAGAGAGTGTGCATGCTACAAGATGAGAATTTAAATTGAGAGACAGAGTGACCAAATGAATCAAAGTAGCAACTCTCAGTGAATAATTTTAAATCCCTAAACTAAATGCCAAGGTATCATACATTGAATCATAACCGTTTACTTACATTGGCAGATTTTCTATGGTATTTCTTTAATTTTTTTTCCCTCAAAACTACCAGTATCTATTGAAAATCTCATTCATACTAGAAAATACAGGCCTGTATTTTTGAGATTTTTAACTATAGAAATAGTACAAGTTGATAGAAGTAAAATGGCTTCGAGGAGTGGTATATGCTACATACATCTCAACTTTATATATCTTAATAAAAGTGAATGAAAACTGTCTGATTTTAGCAGTTGGATTAGTTTGGATTCTTTAACTTCAAAATAAAAGTGAATGAAAACTGGGATAGGCCCACTATTTTAGAGGATGACACTCCATCACCGAGTAGCCCCTTTTATTTCCTTGGATAAATGGGTGTGAAGGCTATACAAATTTAAAATCTATGAAGGAAAAAGAGTCTGAATTCGTAAAGGGGATTGTGATATTAGAAGAGGGGTGTCAAATTGAAATCCGACCATTCTTGAAATCTCATACTTTTTGGCACAATAATATAAACCAGAAATAATACAATGCACTATATATTTTATCCTACAAGATTACTGAAGATGCCTATGTCTGAAACCCATTGACTGCTTAGAATCAGCAAGATATAATTTGGCTTAACACTGGCTATGAATGCTAAAAAAATGTCATGAAAATCACATATTTTTTCATTTCTCACAAGATGCACTACCCTGTCAGAGATGATCCTAAGTTCCTAACACATGCACTGCAGCATAATCTACTTCAACATGCCAGTAACTCAAAAGTATCACCTGGGATATGGATTTCCCTTCACAACCTTTAGCCCATATTTTCTCCAGCGAAAGCCATCCCCAAAAATCTCGGATTCTGTTGAATTTTCCACCATGATTGCCCCTACTTCGTCATTTTGATCTTCATTCTTCCTGACAGAAAAGAGACTGAAATCACCAATAAGATTAGTTACTATCCACAAAATTAAGAGAACATAAAAAGGAAAGGTTAGAAAAAATAGAAAATGCGCACCAACAGGAGAAATACATGTATCTATTATTAGCATAAGACCAGGGGCTAGGCACTAGGCACTCTAAAACATTAGAGCTCCTAGGTGGACAGGAACCTACATCTTGACTAAGATACTATGGCATAAAGCTCAACTTCCTTTACATAGATAGACAACATTTGGTAAATTTTGCACAAGTACCCAATAGGGGACCAACACAACAAAACCCAATATTACGCTAACACAATTTAAAAGAGAGACCAATTTCCCTTTTAATATCAGTAAAAGAAAGATTTCTTTACAAAGGAAACCTTATTACAAACAAGCGAGGTGCTTGGCCAAGCGCAAAAGGGCAGCCCCAAAAAAACCCAAAAATGGCAATGCAACCAAGCAAACACTAAAAAAAAACCAATTGGTGAAGCTTTTTCGCTAGCCTGCAGTTTATGAGGAACATTAGAGCTTTCTAATTTCTGCAATATAGTGAAGCCTTTTTTTGTAAGAAATATTTGAGGCTTCTTTGCTAGTCTGCAGATTATTTCTCCCAAAGAAAACATTAAGAGGTGCCTCAAATTTTCATATACATAATAGCCAAAAAAATTTAAATGAATAAGATGCCCAGATGCAGATGTACACCAATGCTAAACAAAAGAAAAAGTAGTAAGAATTTGAATTTAGATGCAATAAAAATCAGTTTTATCAAATCAAAACCATCTTTTGGACAAAAAACTACTCCTTTTTTCATGCATCAACAGATCAATGAGTTAAATAACCCAAGAAAACTATCATAGTGTCAAGCACTTAATCTCTCACCTCCGCTTATAATTAGGTTCTTCATCGTCTCTATCCATTCCCCTGCTTCCTTTGTCACAATCCCCACTAAGACCGCAAGAATCATCAGGAGATCCAACACCATTGTTAAACGTTGCACCCATAACAGGATCTTGAGGAAATCACACTTGCCCCGAATTAGTTGGATTTACTGAAAAGCCAAATCCATGAAATTTGGTTCTACATTTCTTACTATTTCAAGCCTAACAGCATGAAATTTCTTACTATTTCTTGTAAAACCAGCTCGAGATGGATGCTCTACTGGAGTTGCCAGATTATGGTATGTAAATTATAAAGTTCCCATTGCTTTTGCTGATTCTGCATCCAATATATTTAGTGGTTGGGAGTATGCTATAATTGATCTCATAAATTGGTTCTGCATATTGTAATTTTATTTAAATTTTGATCTAATTACATTTTGGGCTACCTATATTCTTGCAGCTGTGCAGAGGACCTTGCTGTATATGCAAATGCATTGCAGGAGTGCCTTTTACGAATTCCTTCAAGCTTTACTAATATTATAACTACAACGTTGTACCTATCTATAAGTTTCTGAACCTGAATTTTCAGTGATTATATGAGTGTAGTGTAGCAGCTGGAAATTTTAGGAATTTATTTTGAAGAGGTCAACTGTAAGTTCTATAGTTAGCTTTTACCTGCAATCCAACATTTGAAAGTTGAATGTTAAATATGAAATTCTATATTTGATCCCTGCATCTTAATCTGAGTATGATCCCTAAAATTGTTGTTATGTGATGTTGAAATACTATCTAACATCTAATTGAAGACGATATGTGAATTTCTGTTTTATATTCACCTTATTTCGTGTATATATCTATACATAGAAACTGTCCATCTGGAACTTCTAGAATGGTGGCACCTTAAGTCCTTTTAACCCTCTGTATATTACATTATATTAGGACAATTCCTGCATGTGGAGATCTAATATATTACATTATATTAGATTATTATTTCTACATACTTTTGAGACCAATTTCACTAAGATCTAGTGTTAGCAAGCAACAAAAGTACTAATAACCATTTTGATCAATCACCATTCATTTTCCTCAAATCATGAAAAATTTCCAACAATTTACAGAACATAACAGTGATGAGATATAATCATATACATATTGCATTTTTAATTACCAATCTACTTAGATCATAGGCATGACATAGTATAGATCAAGCAAATTTATGGTATTTCTAGCACATGCAATCATTTAGCATTCATCAAATATAATCAAATCAGTGAGCATAATAGTTCAAAATCTGAAATTTCATCATAAATCAAGTTAATCTAAACCATGCAAACACATATACTAATATTCCTACAATTTAACCATTCGGGACTAAAAATCACAGAAAAAGATAAAATACCCAACTTTATATTGGCAAAAAAAAGTAGTAAACTATCAATGTGCAATTCTCCTCCATAGGAATTTTAACAATATTTACTACCTAGGAATATTTTGAAATTTAACTTCATCCAGCCCATAGAACAAGCCCAAAACTCCGCTTCACCTGTAACTTTTAAATAACCATAAATATGTCAAAGTCATGCTACTCAAACAAGATTAGATGATCTCAAGGGTTTCCAAGAAATTTTCAAAAATGAAAATGTATGCAGGCAAATGGAGTTAATTAGTCTACTGCTTACCAACCCATTTATCAATTGTCTTCAGCTATCCAAATAAGTCCCATATCAATTGATCACCTAACAAGTTGTTTTAGGGTCGATTTGGTTGGTCCCCTTTCTATGCCTGGGATGAAATAAATTTTGCCGACTTTGTAAAGGGGACTGGGGCCTGTTTGGCTGCCCCCCCAGTGGCAATGGCATCTATAATTATGGATTTGGTTTTAAAGAAGTTTGTTCCATTTCCTTTTCCTCTTAACATAATAATATGCCAAAATCACTGTTAAGATCAAGGGATCATTTATATATTATATATCAATAACTACTTCTAAATATCCTTTTGGTTGTTACTTTGATAAACTCATAACAAAAGCTATAGCAGGTTCAAGCTATTGGTATGCCTTGTTCTAAAGGGATCAAATGTATTTGGATAATTTGGTGAAGACCAGAAATAGTGAAGGAATTTTTTCCAAAGAGGGTTTTTATTTTACTTTTTAGTCTTTTATCACAGTTTGTCAAGAACTGATACGCAACTTATCTACATTTGGTAGTTGACTTGCTTTTCTCAAGGCCACAAGACTTAAATTTTTGTTTGCTCTGCTTGGATTTTATGTCAGCATTTGGAGGTTGAAATATCGGAACAGAGTCATCATGGACAAGATAGTTCTTTCAGCGAGACTCTAATATCTGATGGCTCTACAAGAAGCAACAACCACAGGAAACGTTTACCCAACATAAGCATGTCTTCCTCCATCCCTCAAATTTCAGTACCCCCAAATGATGGTGAGAAGATTAAGATCATATTGGTGAGACCCTAAATCAAGGAATCGATCGAGTCAATTTAGTGAATCTTGCGATTCCCATAGTCACTTGAATGACTGACCCAATTAGGTACTTGATCCATGATAATCAGGCCTATTTACTGCATTGGTGAACTAATTATTAAATAATTTATTTTATTAAGGTTTTCTTCAAAGAAAAATTGTAAGTTTGTTGTAGTGGCATGGTCTCCAATCTTTGGGACTCAAGCCAGTCAATTTGATTTTTTTACTCGTTACTTTGACATTCATTAGGTAGCTTAACCAGAAACTAAATTATTCTTGTAAGCAGGACCCAAGGTACCAAGTTGGAATTTGAGAATAAATTGGCAAGGGAAATCATTGAAAAAATAAGGGAAAACATTTCAAGTGGCACCTACAAACCTACAAATATAAGTAACCAGTTGCCTTGCTTAAATCTAGCACAATTTAATGGCAGTTTTAAAAATTGTCGAAAACCAGCCAAGTTCCTAGTTGGGAAAGCTCGCGTGAGCGAGAGCAATAGTTACAAAAGATGTAGGTCATAGGGTGGGCATCGAGCATAAGCATAAGCCTAGGCGAGTAAATTATCAAGCATCTAATATACAACTTCTAACATATGTTTACACTTCGGATGCACAAAGGGAATAAAAAATAAATAAAAACATAAAAATATAAGCCTGGAAAAAAATATATATATAAAATAAAATGAGAATAAAGATGAGAAAATGGCTAATCAAAATTTTCAACATTGAAAATGAAGCTTCAAACCAATAACTCAAATTAAAATGTCTGTAACCTAAAAAAAACAAATAGAAATGTACAATATGAGATTGAGGCAGGTACGACGGTTGTGGCCGGAATGATTCTTTCAAATTTGATCTCTCACGAGTTTGAACAAGGAAGTGGGAGAAGAGAAGAGATCTGTTGCAGAGAGGTTCAGATCTGCTGCAGAGAGGTTTCGATCGATTGGAGTAGAGCACATACACAGATTTTGATCGGTTCCAGCGAGCTTTCAAGCGGTTTAGATCGTCTCTAGAGTTTCCAAATGAGCCAGCAACACAGTTTCAGCGTCTTCATCGCTCGAGAGGAATGTAGATATTGAATATATGAAGAAGTGGACTCGTGATCTTAGCAAAGGGCGAGAGGCGATCATAGATGTCGCGAGGGGGGAGCCCCGAGAAGCGGTTAGGGTTTGGTGATTGGAATTGCGGAACAACGAGAGGCGATCATAGAGCGAGGGCTTTAAAACTCGATTTCCATCAGCCAAATGGTGAAACGATGGCTCGCAAACTCGATCTCGATCAAAAGAAAACCTTCAACGTCGGTGTCTACTTCAATGGCGTCGTCTCCAACCTTCAATACATATCTCTGCTTTAATGGCGTCGTCTCCAACCTTCAACACAGATCTCCGCATCAATGGCGTTGTATCTAACCTTCAACACAGATCTCCTTTGATATTCTGCAATTTAAATCCCTAGCTAGGGTTTGGAAGAGGGAGATGGAGGCTAAGGTTTCGTAGAGGGAGATGGTGCGAGAGGGAGAGGGAGGGGGAGACGGTTGTTTTGTGATATAGTAATTGTGATAAAAGAGAAATGAGTTGCAAGATAAGGAAAGAAGGGTCCCGATAGTTTTACATGTGACAAGAGAATAGAATGCACGTGATATGAAAATTAAGGTATTAAACCACTGTTTAACATAATAAACAATTGATTTTAATAGTGGCTTATCATACTACTGTTTGGGCAGTGGTTCTTTTTTATATTGCAAAAGTAGTTTTTTTGTCATTTTGACGTAGTGCTGTTCAGTGTCATTCATGATAAATTAACAGTAAAGTGAAACATGCAAACTACTAGTAAATTTAAATGCAAATTTCCATCTTTTAAATTGTTTCTCCAGCAAGTGCATAGATACATCATGCTTAGAATATCATGGAATATATGTGAGATTTTGACTTATATGTTCATTATGTTGTTCCCTATTGAGCTAGGATGTAGCTCACCCTTTAGACTATACGTCGCAGGTCCATTATTAGCAGTGGTCGAGGCTTCGGGAGACGTAGATCTGGGTGATTCGGATTACATGCTTGGGGACGAGTTGGAGGCTCCTCCTGAGGACTTCTTCTAGAAGACTCTACTTTGTACTTTGATAGAGAGTCAATTTTGAGAGTAGATTGTACGGCTTGATATGTCAAGCCTTTATTTTGATAAATAATCTAATTAGATAGATATAATTCTTTTGGGTGAACCATCTGGAGTGATCTATTTATCACCGATGGTTCGGATCGGTTATCTGTTCATGCAGTGGCATGAAAGTAGAACTGTCTTTTGTATGTGCCAGATGGGCATATTGACTTTTCCACTTTGTGCAGTTATTTACTTTATCTCTTTATTATTGCTTGTTATACCAATGTTTCGTACATATCCATGGGGCACGATTTGGAGGATCGTGCTGATGGCACGAGTTTCAGGGTGTCGAAATTCGGAGGCCAATATTTCCAAGATGCCATCCAACACCCTTCCTGATTTTATCCAAATTGTAATAGAGCTATTAGGAAAACCTCCTCGGGAGAGGTCCTTTTTCCTTTGAAAAGATTTGGAAGTAAGGAGCTTATCACTTCACTTCTTGGATGTTTTAATTCATAAGACTATTCACCCTACGGGTCACGGAACACAGAGAAGGGCACTTTTTACTAGAGCATTGTACTTAATGGAAAATCACTACTGGTTCGATGTGCCCTCTTACCTTTTTGAAGTAGTCACTACCGTGAGGGAGAAGTTGACTTTTCCCTTTGGAGGTCTTATTACAAACTTACTGATGAATGTGGGTATAATATAGATCCGAAAGAAAAGGCTTTGCCAAGAGTAGAGGAAAGCTTAACAGCCTATAGGAGAACTTTAGGTGCCGAAAATAAAAAGAAAATCCCTCTCACTTCTCGCACTAAGAGTACCTCCTTTACACTAAAAGTCCCACAGATTCCCGAGACCTAGAAAGAATTTGGCATAGACCAGTCCACATAAATGATAGTACCAGAAGCAACATCTATAGAAGAGGGAGTGAGTACTTTTACTCAATCTTAAGAGAGAGCAGAAATTGGCTCTCCAATACCTGAGAGAGCAGAGATTGGCTCTCCAATACTTGAGAGAGACATTTAGTTAGAACCAGCCATAGTTGCAGACCAAGTTAGTTTGTATGACCCCGCTTTGGACTCACTAGTAGGGCCTGCTATGCCCCCTTCAACTGAGGCAGACACATTGCCAACTGTTGCTGAAGCAGAGCCTATGAGCCCAAACATTGAAATAATAAAAGAAATGTAGATTACTGAAATGGCTATTTCTACCATGTCCTTCCACCAATAGAGCCTGTTGTTCTACCTACAATTTCAATCACTACAGAGTAGACTCTCATAATTCAAGTAGAAGAAGCAGGACCAAGCTCTGAATTACCAAGAGGGGGTTTCACAGAGTTGTTAAATGGAGAAGAAGTACCCCCCATTGATCCTCCAGTCACCACCACATCAATCCCTGTACTAGAAAGAAGATTGAAAGCAGTGGAATAATGGCAACTTACACTTGAACCAAATCTATTACCATTACAAGATGTAGTAAGCCAATTGAGGGACGTAGAGCAATGGCAAAATACATATGCCCCAAATTTGATACCACTATTAGGTGTGGTAAGGAAATGGATGGAGGAGTATCACAGACTGAAGAAGAGAGTCTTTGATACTACACTGACGATTCAAGAGTGCACAGAGATAATGGAAGGCTTGCGACAGAAAGTTGCACAAGATCACCATGTGAAATGGGTGGAAGAAACAGAAAAGAGAGTCCAGGAAGCCACTTCAATCCTTCAAGCACAAATCACCCAACTGCAAGCAAAAAATATAATGATGAGTGAAAATCAACAAGCATGGGAAGAAAAGCAGAAGGTGTATGAAGACAAAATCGTAGCTTTGATTGAACAGTTTGGAGGATTAATGGTAATTCAAGATGATATAAAAATCGCAAGGGAAAAAGCCCTTAAAGATTACTAGCAAAAACTTCATCAACAACTGAGTGAGAAGAATCATCTATTGACTGTAGCTGATGGGAAAACTCAAAAACTATAAGAAGATAATACTTCCCTCAGTTTAATCAATGTTGAACAGAAGCAGATCATTAAGTCTCTCACAAAGAAGTGCTAGGCCACAGTAACAAAAGAACAAAATAAAGCAGAAAAGCTGAGAATGGAGATACAACTAAAATCCACCGTGATTAAAAAGTTAACTACAAATTTGAAAAACAAAGAGAAGGAGCAACAGAGCCTGGAAGGAAGCTCCTGCAGATTAGTTGATAAGAAGGAAAGCACGGATGAGGCTGAGCCTGCAACACATGGAGAACCACTTTCAGAAGAAGATCAAGACAATTACTCTACAGATGTGGTGTCAAACTCGGAAGAAGACCCTACTATTACCATTCTTGTTCCATACCCTTCATCACCAAGTGAGTGAAAAATACAGAACATCACAAGCCTCACAAGTATGATCTTTTAGGTAAATAAATTAGTACTCTAGATTTTTCCTAGGTTTATACTTCTATGTATTCCGTTTTTATTTTAGTACTTTAGATTTTTCTTTTCTTGATCATTGTAAATATTCAGATAATAAATGAAATTTTCTTTTGACTAACTTTTTGACTAACTGTGTAATTATTACTAACTTTTCTTTCAATTTTTATTATTGATACTCCGAGAATAAGCCGCAGAGATTTTTCTCTCAAGTTTGGGGGAGAGTATATATCTGGTGACAAATTTCTTTTATTTGGAAAACAATCAGTAATATCAGTAATTTTTAGGTAAAGAAATATGAAGTGTTCCCTATTTTTTGTGCCAATGAGGGCATAGTTCGACCTAAGTTTGGGGGCATACACAACTTCTGTGTATAGTAATTAGTTAATTAGTATAATTAGTTTTACTTAGTTTGCTTCTGCATAATTTTCTTCAATTTATAATTGATCATTACATGTGAAATATGATAGAAAAATTGCAAGTCTTGAAAACTTACGATCCATCAGAGTAGAAGTTTAATAATCAGAATATAGAACAATTATAATTCACGTTTAGCTCGTTGGACACTGTATTAGAATAAATGTTTAAAATAATAGATTGATCTAAACTGCAATATTTTAGACTATAGTTTCAAAATTGTATAAACTAGTGAGCATTAGAGCCAAATTTTCCTTTCTTTGTGAGAGAGAGACTGCTTTTATTCAAGTCAAAAGTTTCTTTGAACCTCCATGCTCTTATGAAATCCCATATTGCTGAATTTATAATCAAAATATTCTATGACTATGATAAACTGATTTTTTACTTAAAACTATCTTTTAGAAATATCAAAGCAATAAGGCATCGATGCTAGTAAATCGTAAAGATGATTTAAGGCTATCTTTCGTTAACTAAAGCAAAAATAAAGTCAAAATCCCAGAAAAATGTACCCTTTGAACCCATATTAGAAGCCTAAACAGAGTATCTTTATACCAAAATTTTTGAAAACCCTTAACCATATGTACTACCCAAACCTTTCAACTTTTAACCCTTACAAATTTTGAGAGTTTAGAATTCAAAAGAAGGGAAGAATAGGGAGTGGAAGGAGTAAAAAGAAAAAATAAATAAGGGGAATGCCGAAAAATACTACAGCTGAAGAAATCAATTGAAAAATATGCGAAAAGATGAAAAATCATGAAAAGATGATTTCTAAAATAAGATTACGATTCTATAAAAAAAAGGCTTTAGAAGAGGTGAAAAATTGTAAAAGGCGATTTAGAAAGAAAAGAAAGAAAAATCGTGAAACACGATTCTGCAAAATAATTGAAGAAATGGGATTTACAAAATGAGAAAAGTAAGAAGATAAAAATGGGAAGAAGTTTTTCAAATCCTTGGATACTTAATGAAGTAGAAAAGAAGAAGCTGAAAAGATAGGGGAAAGAAGAGCTAAATTCTCAGAAAAATTTTGAATCCTTTTCTATCTTTCTTTGACACCTTCTAAAACCCAAAACTCCATTATAAGTCGAAGGAATGACTTTTTTGATTTACGATTTGCAAAAATATAAGCCTAGTAGAGATATGAATAATAGGTACTATGGATTATACAGGGAATCAAAGGAATAGAGTAAATTATCTTTTCCAAGAGATTAACATTTTTTGCAATTATCCTTTGACTGAATCTTTCTAAAATAATATATTGAGAGAACCCAAAAGTTTCGATATTTTTTTGAGAGTATGTCAATAGTGAGTTTTTGAATGAAAATATTTTCTAAATCAATAGTTTAGAAAAATTTATGAAGAATAAAATGTTCACTGATGCATACACTCCGTGCTTACTATGAATTGAAATTGTTGGAGTTCTAATCAAGGATAACTATTATAATGGAAAGTAAGGATAAAGAATTGAGTCATTTTATAAAATCATAACAAACTATGTGATGATCAATATAGTCAACTTAATCAACTTAGTCAACATAGTTAAGTTAGTTAGTGTATAAAAATTAGTTTAGATTTTAGATTTTAACTTTTCGTTTAGTTTTGTAAAATATTTTGAAAATTTCAAAAATAATTAAAGTTTGTAGGTGACTTCACTGAAAACCTTCAGGAGACTACAACTCCACCACTAGGGATCACCTAGGGGTTTTAAAGGCTTGTTGTATCTGCTAAATACAATCGTGCTCCCAACGAAAGTGGCATTTAAATTTTTAGATTAGGATATTTTATATTTCCTTGTTTGCTATGGACTAGCAAAACATAAGTTTGGGGTGTGATCAGTCACATAATATACCATTTTACCACCCTTAACTTAGTGATGATAGAACTTAGTTTGCTACTAATAAATTATCGATGTGCAGATATATAGGAAAGATAGCAAAAGAGAATCAAAGTGTTAATATTCGACAAAATGAACTCATAAAGCAATAAAAAGATGATTGAACTAAAATAAGAATCTATGTCTATTGAAGAGTGAAAAATCGTGCTTTATAATTTTGTGGAACAATGTAAATATAGAGTAGAAATCGTAATTTACGATTCTTTAGAGAAAAGTCGTTCAAAAGAGTACGATACAAGAGAAAGCGACGAATCGTAAATAGAGAATCGTTCAAAAGGAAGCTGTGTTAAAAGATAGAAAATAGTGATTTACAATTTTTCAGAGAAAGCTATAATAGAAGAAGAAAATTGTGATTTACGATTTTTCAGAAAAGACACCTTCCGAAGCTACTGATCACGTGAAGATTAACACCGTCATGCATAAAATTAGAAGAATTCTTGACTTAGAAGTCTGGCCAATCACTGATCTGAGGAGCTTGACGAAGGAGACTCTTGAAGGATTATTGCTGAAATAAAGGAGAAAATCCAGAAGTACATCAAAAGAATGAAAGATAGGAAAGATAAGATTAGAAGTAGAGTTATATTAAGTTAGTTTTGCTTTAGTAATTTCATTAATTAGAATTATGAGTTTTATAAACCGACCCCTTATGATCTATAAATAAGAGGGCTCGACATATAGGAAAATCTATCGAAGAATTTCACAGCATCAATTGACAACTGAGGTCTGTGTTTTCCCCCGATCGAAGTAGTGTAAGATTTATAAAGAGACATCGTCCATAGTTCTCAAAGGTCTTGCCTGACAACCAAGGCTGAGGAAGCTGAAAGATCAATCCTTTGGATGGTTCTACTTTTGCTTTCTAGTTTAAATTTATTTTATTACAATTTACTGCTTTTAAACATCTTCAAATTTTAATTTGAATTGATGACTGAAGTTGAAGTTTGTATATTAGTATAATAGTTTTTATTTTCCATCTTTAATTTTCTAGAATTTGATTGATGCCAAAATTTCTGGTAGATTAGAGATTAGTATAAATATATATTGAATGATGCTAGTTTTTTATTGACGCCCAAATTCTAGAAAACTGAAATATAGTATAACGGTATTTTAAAACTGTAAATATCAGATAGCTGAAGATTGTGATTGGCGACCATAATCTTAAGGAGGATTTAGGATTTACTTTCTGCAATTTAGTTTAAAAAACCCATTCTTTATTCATATTTCTCAAATAATTTAGGATATAAAAAGATAAGTATAAGTTTTTAGAAAATTAATATATATATATAAAATATAAACTTGTCTTCATGGGAACGATCCTATACTAGCTCTACAATTTTTATTGTGCGCTTGCAATAGGTTAAGACTAAATCAAATAATATAACTAGCGAATCAGAAGTGCTTAGCCTTAGATCCTTAGGAAACCCCTGCCCAAAATTCTTAGCCTAAAGCCGATTAGGTCCTTAGCCCCTTCTAGTTTTTTTTTAGCCTTAGCCACCCTATTTGCCCAAGGGAGCTTACGGAGGGAAACCGAGAATAGGGTCGATCCTCCTAATCATAGCGGGCAACCATCCCCTCTTTTTAGATAAGTCCTAGTAGGAATAGGAAACCAAACTAGTTAGACCTTAGGCAACTCGTAGATACAGAAGTTTGTTGACCGACCTTCAGTAAAGGAGTCAACCTGCATCTCCGTGCATGATCAATGACGTGTTGTAGCATTGATAAATATCTACAGCCGACAATCACATCAACCAAGATACTCTCTGTTTAAAATTATCCTTTTCCCTTTAGTATTTAATATTTTCTAGTTTATTATTCACCGCTTTCTGTCAGAGTCCACGTGGACTAAATTGGGCCACTTCTTTCGGTGATCAAAAGGAACCTAGAAAAAGTGGGTACCAACAGTCCGGCGTTCGCGATGGGACACTTTTTGTTAGAGTTGCCCCAATTTAGTTAGTTTGGTTTTGTATATTTTCTATTTCTTTTTTCACTTTTTACACACTTACAAGCATACTAGGTATCTAGCAACCATTATTCACTATCGGCTTTTCAAAAATAATAAAAAAATATCAGGCATCAGAACATTGAACTTTAATGATATCGACCCACCCTCATGGGGCTCTCATAGCGATCCCGAGTATAACGTTAGGTCATCTCAATGGACAACCCAGCGTCGTACCCGGGTAAATATGGTAAGTGCAGACAATAAATCCCCTTTTACTCAACTAAATAATAATAGTAGCAGCAATGGAGAAAGTGACACAGAGCACTGCTACATTGCTAGTCAAGTCATAGGCCTCACTGCCAGTGCACTCAATAAAGGAGGGAAAGAAGTCGATGCCCTATGAAAATCCCTGACCAAGTTATACAAAGCTGTAATGGACCAAAAGTTGATAGACGAAAAACAAGTTACCTCGAGGAATAGGTGAGAAGAAAGGACACCGACTCCTCCACATGCCCTGACGCCCCAATAATCACCTGACACACATACGTTCCACACCTCCCACAACAATAACCATTGAAGACAACTACCTCCTTGTTCAACTGTGGGCTCTCGCGAGTTCGTCGCGACGATGCGCTCTTTATTACAAATTTAGAGTCGTCACCCAGAGATTTTGGTGTCCCGGGAAACCTAAATCAATATTAATAGCACCGAAGTGCAAAAATATTACTTTGATTCACTGGTCTAACACCAAAGGCTCTTGGGTAGGGGCCTCGGTTATCGATCGAGAAGGTGTTAGCCCGCTCGAAAGCGGTCTCTACTTACTGCCAAAATAAAAATAAAGTACAAAATAAAATAGCACTTCCTCTTACCTGAAGGCACTATTATCCTATCAAGCTCTCTGAAAACACCAAAAATTCGGTGGCATAACAGCTTGAATCCTCGAATAAAGGAAAAGCAAAGAAGGTAGAGGAGTACAGGGGAGAGCCGGAGCTTTGCGTAGGTGCACTTGATGAGCTTCCGATAGCTTGAGGGGTTGGAAGATGGGTTCTAACCTCTAAGGCTTGATATCTAAGGGGTAGGAGAAGAAGGCTAAGGGTAGTTCTCACCTAAGCTAAGGGATTTTTGATGGAAGATGGGGTCTAAGGGATGGTTTTGAATTCTTGAATTTGTATGGGTTTGGTGCACCAAAGGGGAGAAGAAAATCTCTAATCTTTCTCTCTTTGGAAAATTTTTCAAGCCTTTTGCAAAGAGGGGTGCCTCCCTATTTATAGGAAAGGAGAGGGTTAGGAGGGTAATTAAAAGCTAATAGGATTAGCAATTAGGTAATTCTAAATCTAAGGATTTTGGGTTTTTCAAGGTCATGGATAAGTGTGAGAATGGGTTCAATGGTAGATGATAGGGTGGGGTTTCAAATGACTAGGGGCTTGCAAATAGGTTAAATGGGGGTGCAACAATCCTAAAGAAACACACCCTAAACATGGGGATGGTCAACAAGTCAAACCCCCAAAGTGAAATTCGGAAAAAATCTCACAGTTACTATAGCTAAGCCTAGTATATATATTACACACGCTAGGCACATGTACAGTGCTTGTGAGAAGTTCAAAGCCTGCTGTGGGGCCCATTTGGCTTAGCATGTGTATTATAGACGCTAGGCCAAATTCCTCTAGAAAATAGCCTAGCATGTATATTATACACGCTAGGTAAAATTCCTTCAGAAATGGCCTAGCGTGCATATTATACACGCTAGGCAAAATGCCCCCAACTCTGACCCAAACTCAATTCGCCATAGCTTTTGATGTATGACTCGGATTGGGACGAGTCTTGGCTCATTGGAAAGATGAGAACCTCTACTTTCTAATGGTATAGGATTCAGTTCTAGTAGAGGTCCCAGTGAGCCTTAGCACACCTCTTTCCCACCATTGCTCGGGAGGGTTCAAAAATGGGTCAGAGAAGGGTTCTATGGGTTAGGGTTGATTCCTAAGGGCCTAGAAAATGTTCTTAAGGGTATGAAATGGTTTCTAAGGGTATGGGAGATGCTATCAGAAGCTTGAGGGTACGCTTTTCTTGAAGTATGTTTCTATCGAGCCTTGGGCCAAATTTGGGTGTCTATAGATGCCCCTCTTTGGTATTCGATCACTAATGATCGAATGCCAAAGAAAAAGATATCCATAGAGGCCCAAGGCACGCTAACGGGTTTGCCGTATTCAAAGCAAACCTTAAACATCAAGAGGATAACATGGTGAGTATACGGAAGCCCTGTATGTCGGCAAAAATGTTTGTTCCTTAAGGCTCTTGGTCTCCAAGCGCTTAACGACATTACTGGGCATGACCGAGGTGATGCAAGTTGTGAAAGCCCAATATACTGGGAAATATGTCTGCTCCTTGATATGATTTGATGAGGTGTGATGTTTGAGTTCCATTCTAAATAAAATAGCCACTCGAGCGGGCGGGTGATCGGCCCATACCTAAAAACTGGCGCGAAACAAAGACGCGAAGATCTAAAGTTTGTGCCCAACCTTACGTGGCATTGATTGCTCCTTTTGATTGGTCAAGGGTGCCCCTACATGATCTTTGGGTGAAACCATCGATCTTGAGGTTACTTTAGCACGACTTCTCAAGCGAAGCGAATATTGATGTCGCAACACTTTTTGGGAGTGCATGCCGCTCTTTTGATAAGTGACATATTTTTGTTATTTTGTGAATATATTTTTTTTTGTTATTTTTATTTTTTATGTTTGTTCGGCATTTTGAGCATGCTCATTGTCCTTAAACATTTTATTTGAGGACAATCCCCAAGCGGATCGAATGGAAGTCGGTATGCTTATTGGGACGTGTGGCACTGTCTCTCTTTTTTCTATTTTTTATATTTTAGGGTTGCACATATGTATGCACCTAAAAGGAACACACACATGTCTAGGGGAGGATTTTAAGCCTAGCGTGTATATTATACATGCTAGGAAAAATTTAGCGGATTTATGCCTAGCATGTTTATTATACACGCTAGGCCAAATCTGACAAATTTAAGCCTAGCGTGTATATTATGCACGATAGGCCAAAAGGTGCCTTAAATCGGCCGGGCCGGAGCAGCGTAGGGTATTTTGCAAAAAACTTTCCCCCTCTTTCCTAAACCGAACTAGGAGGCCCTCTTTGTGCTCTCTTGATCTGATTCGAACTCCCACATTGCGTTGGTGCTCAACATTGTTGATTAATTGTGCTTCGTCCCACCGGATCTAGGATTCATTTTTCATCCAAGGTAATCATTTTTGAAACCCTATTTTCTTTGATTTATCTCCAATGTGGTTAGGGCTTTTTGGGATAGAGATGATGATCTTTGTATGTATGATCTATCTAAATGATTTTCTTTGCGTGTGTGATCTATTTCATGGCAGTTGCATCCCTTTGCATGAATTTTTATTTTAAACAGAGGGTGTATTTTGATTTTTTTATGGAATTCTTTTTGGAAAACGGATGGTTTTTTGTTCGAAAATCTTGATTTCCCTTCATACAAGTATGATCTTCATTTTTGAAATACATGGTGGAAAAAGGTGATTTGATTTTGATTTTTTTTGTGAAAGCATCCCCACCCATAATTTCAATGTGTATGCATTGTGGGATTTTTTAATCGAAATTTTAAGAGGAATTTTGTAAAGATTTTTTTGAAGGGTGTATGACCTGATGATTTTTTGGATGTACCTTTTGGGAAAAATTCTAGTGTGAGAGAGGTATACACACCTTTCTTCGATATGATATTTTAAACAACGCCCTTGATGATTTGATTTTGATTTTGGTTGATGACGATGATGATTTTTATATACCTGCTGCATGTTCCCCTTTTAGGATGTCGAGTGAAGAGGACCTCAGTCATGAGGGTGGTCCCGATGTGACTTATGGTGCCAGAGGGGAGCGCCTTATCTAGGTGTAGTGCTCCTCTCGCGCCTTCTTTAGGTGCATCATCAGTACACCCACATCTCCAACTTTGGCATAGCCAGTAAGGTAAAAGATGTATCGCTTGGCTTTTTTTTTTTTTCTACTCAAGCCTCTTTGCTTTCAGATATGATATCCCTTATTCTTTTGATGCAGCCTTTGCCCCCGATCATGTTCTGTTGAGGCTGGTTCAACCTTCAACGCCTCTACATTCGTCTTCCCCAGGTTGTGAGGTTCCTTTTGGACCAGGCTCGCTTTGGGGACTTCTTATCATGCCCGGCTTCTCATTGGGATGTGGATACCCATGTCTTCTGCTTTGGGAACCGTGAGTTAACTCCCACTCTTGAAGAGCTCTCCAATCTATCTAGTCTGAAGCTACATAGAGTCCTTGCCAAGGTAGTATCGAAACCAGGTTATTCTAAAGCCATCCACATGACTTTAGCTTTGAAGAAAGCTCATCATAAGAAAGGCCTAGTTGGTGGGCCCACCAGGTGTTCGATGAAATTCTTGAGAGAGCTTTTTGGTGAAGAAAGCTTGTGAAAGTTGCCAGTTAGAAACATCCACAACGTAAAAGCTTTCGCACACTGCCTTCTCTCAGAGGTCCATTTCTACACCTGGGGGGAGAGCTCTCTTGCACTTTGTGATATTCTGGCGGAACTTGAGGAGGGCCGCTCTGTGATGCATATGATATTCGCGGAGCTTTACCGCTGTCTCGATGATTTTGCCTTGGGAAAGGTGGAGTGCCTCCGAGGATGCCCTGTTTTGCTCCAGGTTTGGCTTGTTGAACATCTCGCCATTTTGGGCCCTGTGCCCTACTTTTATGTGGTTCGTGGAGAGGCGGCTCACTGCTTTTGTGGCCAATGTCATAGGTTGCCACAGGGGAATATCTGCGAGCTGAAACTTTGGCTGGTTGACGCTGAGATGGGGTGGAGGTTTCCATGGTTGGACACGGCCTTTCTAGTAGTTCAATCTAGAGATCATGAGGGCATCACCCTTCTTGGCTTCACTGGTAGTACCTATTATTTTCCCTCTCGGGTGCTGCGCCAGTTTGGTTATACTCAGCAGGTGCTCAGTTTGGAGAGACCTCCCCTATGTGGACTGATCTTTTCTCGGGGATCCTCTGGGGACTTGGATGGGATAGCTACTCATTGGGAGACACATTAGTCAACGCACATGTGCAGCTTGGAGCATGGGGATTCTCTTTTGACTTCACCGGGGTATGAGGCTTGGGCGCTATTTGAGAGGCCTTCTTTCCGTCGCGTGGATCATGTGGAGAGCAATGGTGTAGAGGGGTCTTGGCTGAGGAAGGAGTCAGCTCTTCGAACCCAAATTGAGCTGTTGGTTGATGAGAAATGGGTCCTGCATGAATGTTTAGAGAAACACAAGGTCAGAGCAGATGTTGCAGAAGAAAGAGTTGGTTTTAGAGAGTGTGAGGTCCTTTGTCTGGAAGGAGCCCTAAGTGATGCTCTTGGTGCTACTGATGCTTCCCGGATGAGGTATAAGAGCCTTCATGGCCACTGGATGACAGATCGGAATGCTCGGGAGGATGCCTTACGCGCCGAGATTCATGCTTTGAAGCGCGAGTTGCGTCGTTGACCTAGACCTACACATTCCTTTTTTATAGATCAAATCACCACAGGGAGGGGCATAAGAACCCTTGTTAGATTTTTTTTTGGGTATATATATTTTCTTCATGTTTTTATTGCTTTTCAATTTTATAAACGGTACACAAACCATCACACCGATTATTTTTTGAGAAGTGGTGTAAGCACAGTGTAGACATGTAAATGGAAAAGGAAAATCTATTATCTTTCACAAATTCTATATTTCTTTGCTTTTATACAAGGGAGAAATCGGGTATTGTACCGATCATCCTTTTGGGATGTGGTGCACACAGTACGGGGATGAAAATGGGAAAGGAAAATTTATTATCTTTTATAAAGTGTGGTTCTCTTCTTTCTCCGTAAAGGGAGACACCGGTCATCAAACCGATCATCTCAAGGTGTGGTGTGCACAGTGCCGACGTGAAAATAGGAAAGGGAAATTTATTATCATTTATAAAGTGTGGTCCTCTCCCTTCTCCCTTTGTTTGATGCCACAACCTTTGGATGAGGTGACAGGTCCTATTCTGAGCATAGTAGAGCCCAATCATGTGGTCAAACTTGAGTGAGGTTCAACAATTTTCACCAAGGTTGGAACATCCATCCCCTTGATTGAGTCGACCCTTTATCCTTACCTCGAGTCATACATTTGACAGTGCAGTCCAAAGATACACCTGACCGAGATCCAATTTGAGCTAACATGAGCGGCCCAAATGAATACCAGAGCTAGGAATTACAACCAATGGAGTAACCGACTTTTTCTCTTTCCTTTGAACATTTTTACTCACAACGCCCACGACGGGTTTTTGCCGCGCCCATTGTTACCCTCATTTTTACCCGTAGTGCCCTTTCAGGTTTTCACTATGAGCATGGGTATGCATTTTTACCCCAGACGCCTTTTCAGGTTTTCACCTGATCCGCACAAGCTCATTGTTTTTACCCATGACATCATTTCAGGTTTTCACCAAGTCCTTTTTGCTTTGAGCTTTTCCTTATTTCTTTTCCTTTTTATTTTTTTTCAAAGGCTACGACATGGACGTCGACTCCATCATAGCCGATTGGATGGAGTTCTTTATTGTCTCTCAGCTTGGCTCGTGCTGACTCAACGAATATTGTGACTGCTCGTAGGCCTTACAGAGGGCTTTCTTCAGGGATGAATCGCGGCCACAGGTGAGGTTAAAATTTTTTGAAGGTATTCTACGGTTAAAAGGTTTCCTCGATAGGGTTCCAGTTGTCGTAATACACTTCTTCCTTGGGGATTTTTACTATATATGCCCTACTTTTTATTTTCTATAGTTTTTGTTATTTTTGCTTTTTTCAGACATCCTCTTTTTAGGATTTAACTTTTTTGATCTTTTTGGGTTTTGAGGGTAACTCTTTTTCTCCTTTTTTGTTAGTATATATGCACACATTTTCTTTTCCTGGAAGGGGTTTATTGAAAGAAAGGGCAATGGCTCAATGAGTGTAGCAAGGGTATAAGTGTTCAGGGACGCTTTTTGGCTACTTGGATTTGAAATGATGGCCTCTTTTATGGGTTTCTTAAGTAGTCACGTATCTATCTTATCAATACTTACCTTGTCACAGAGACTAAGAGTAGAATTGGTGTACGTATCTGTTGAGAACTGAAAAATACCATTTTCCACCCCTTAACCTTGGTCTTGATAGACTTTTGAGAGAACTAAATAAGTGTTTTAAGTGTTTGTTTTACAGCTAACAATAAAGGAAGGCTTAACCCTGAAAGCAGCCTAAAAGTGCCAAAAAGATGATGATCCATGTTGATCCGGAGGAAGAAGGAGAAGGGACAACCTCACTAGCTGTCAAAATGCCTAAACTAAAGAGGACAAAGGCCTGGTTTCAACCTGGAAAGAGGTGTGGAGCTATTCGAACAGAAGAATGCATTACATATTGCTTTTCGAAAAGAATCTGAACTTTTCGAAAAGAACTTGAACTTTGCGAAAAGAACCAAAAGCTCCAGGCTTAGCTTTCGAAGAGCACCTAAACTCTTCGAAAGGATTTCTGACCTATTCGAAAAGAAGAGAACTCCTTGCGAACAGCACCAGAACTGTGCAAAAAGAGCTTCAGAAGTCATAGTACCTTGCGAAAAGTTCTCCAAACTATGCGAAATGGTATTATGAAGATTCCCAGCATCTGCAAGGGTAATTCGGTAATCTCTACACACGCCCCAATGCATTTAAAAACCCAGGGACATTCCGAAAGATTCTGAGCACGAACCAAAGGCATATTCCACCCCATGTGAACACCCGAAGATGAAATCACTTGGCGGGAACTTCTAGAAACTCTAACAGATTTTTTACATAACAGAATTGATGCTTCTGCCATCTGATTGGCTGACCCAAATCAAGCAGTTCTGATTGGCCAAAATAGATCTGGATCCTTGTGCTCGACTCCTATTGGTTGATACAGATCTAACCAATTCTTATTGGTTGATACACATCTGAGCTAGAATAGATGAACCATTTGCCCAATTTGGGTATCCAGATTTTGAGTTTCATTTCTATTGCCTCATTTCCATTTCAGATAGCTTGTCTGAAATTCCTATAATAGCCTAGCTTTTATTTGTAATTGAGAGCTGTGAGATATCTCTGTACTTCACGTGAGAATTGTATTCAAGACTACAAATCTGAGAGCTGTTTAAGTTGTGCTCTGTAATTGTAATTATGAATTTGAAAAGGTTGCTGTGAACTGTACGCTCTCAATTGGATTCGTGTTAAGGGTTCCCTGTGATCTCCTTATTTCATTAGATTCCTTTAGATTTACTATTTTTAAAGCAATTTCCCTTAATTCATTACCCCTGTGAGAATTGGTGTTTGTAACCTAATTTCTCACAGCATTTGTAGTGGTGTTTTTTGTTCTGAATCACAGATTAGAATTGAAGACTATTGGATGATCTGTGTCCATTGAAGTGGACAGACCATAGCCATAAGTCAAACTCA
This sequence comes from Chloranthus sessilifolius, assembly GCA_021018995.1. Classification (NCBI taxonomy): domain Eukaryota; kingdom Viridiplantae; phylum Streptophyta; class Magnoliopsida; order Chloranthales; family Chloranthaceae; genus Chloranthus; species Chloranthus sessilifolius. The sequence goes on along the minus strand of CM037594.1, from coordinate 44,985,554 downwards.
ATTCCAATCCTTGACTTGATTACTTTCTCTTGCATCATCTGTAGCTAGCGATGAAGATTGATAATATCTCATTTGTTTTACATTTATTCTCATTCGCAATCACGCATTAAATCGGGTTATATATTATTTCTCCATTCTTATTAATTTGCATCAAATCTCCCCAACTCGGATCTGGATCATTTAGTTTTAATTTTTACTTTTATCATTTAGTTAATGTGACAAATTCAACCTCCCATCTTATGTGCTTTGTAGATAGGATCAAAGATCAGATCTGGTAGCTCAGATCTGAAGGTTTATTTTACATTTTAAATCAATTCCCTGTGGACGATCTTTTACTCACTTACATTTAAAACTTGCTACAATTGGCCCTGATCTTGCAGGCTAATTATGTTCTCTTTGTGCTGATATTTTCTTATTCTTTTTAGTTTTACAAATTCAGTACAATTCATCATTTGTAAGTCTGTTTTCAAAACATAAATAAATCATGCACACTAAGAATCAACAACAAGTTTTTGGCGCCGCTGCCAGGGAATTTATTTTAAAATTGGTAAACCTAAGTTTTTGATTACATCAGTGCTAATTGTTTTATTGTTTAAATCTGTGCAGTTATTCCAATACAGTTTGAGCGTGGAATCTACTTTGAAAGGAATACTGAAGGTTTGTTGTGCATAATCTGATTCTCTATTTCTGTGTTGTATGTTTGGTAGGAGGATTCTCAATCCTGAGATTATCCCTCTGAATTTAGAAGTTGAAAGGCTACTAAGAACCAGCCAAACATCACAGAATTTTGCTGAGACAACTACTATGGGTGAAGAACCTAGACTTTTAAGGGATTACTTTGCACCTGGTGCATATAATTCTCCATTTTACATTCAATTTCCTACTGTTGAAGGAAATTATGAGATCAAATCATCAACTATTCAGATGCTTGCTTCCTTCCTTCCATGGTTTGAGTAAGGAAGATCCATACAAGCATGTGGATGAATTCTTGTCTCTTTGTACCACATTCAACATAGCTGGACTGGGTCCAGAGGCAACCAAGCTTAGGCTCTTTCCTTTTTCATTAAAGGACAAAGCTAGAGCATGGCTGTCTATGTTGGCACCAAATAGTATCACTTCTTGGAATGATTTGCAATGTCAATTTTTAGCCAAATACTTTCTTATGTCTAAGAACAGCCAGTTGAGACAAAATATTATTTCCTTTTCACAACACTCAACTGAAACTTTCCATGAAGCATGGGAGCGGTTCAAAGAACTTTTAAGGCAATGTCCTCATCATCAAATTCCCTGATGGCAGGTTGTTCAAAGCTTCTATAAGGGAATTGATCAAAAGGGCAAGAATATGGTAGATGCTTCCTGTGGAGGCACCTACTTGAAAAAAATAGTTGAGGAGGTCTGGGATTTATTTAAAGTGATTGGTGAAAATTCAACTCAACAGGAATCTTTGTCAAGAGACATTGAGAATCCTACTCGGTTGAACAATCAGCAAACCACCAAGGGAACGATTTATGAGGTGAATGAGTTGGAAAGGAAAATGGATAATTTGACCACTAAGTTTGATAGATTGATGGACTCACTTAAAAACCCAATGGTTGCAAGAATAGAGGAGGCATGTCTGATATGCTAGTCCCCTACTCATTCATTTGATCAATGTCCAGTTGCACCACAGTTCCCAGATCTAGTGGTGGAGCAAGCTCATGCTGCCCAATCATTTGGACAGATGCAGTCAAATGAATATGCATGGAGAGAGCACCCCAATTTAAGGTGGAGCCAAGGCAATTATCAATCACAACAGCAGCAACAACCAAATAATCAAATACCTTTCAAACCTGCTCTGCCTTACCAGCAGAATTTTTATACGAAGCCAAAATTTCAGCAGCCCATTCCACAACAGATGGTACAACCTGTACAGCAATCTGCTCCAGTTCAAACCCCTTCCAGATCCCCTTCTTTTGAAGACCAAGTTCTAAATTCACTCCAGAATTTAAGGTCTTTAACTCAGACTGTAAACTTTCATAGTCAGAGCATAAAGATGATTGAAGAAACATTGGGTCAACTTTCAAATACTTTGGCCAAAAGAGTGGAAGGCAGGTTACCCAGCCAACCTTTGAACAATCCCAAAGGACAGTTCATGGTTGGAGAGGTTTCTATTTCACATGAAGAAGTAAAAGCCGTCACCACTTTGAGAAGTGGAAGAATTGTAAATAACAATGTGGGTACTGAAAAGGAAGAAGCAGAAATTGAGGAAACTGCTAGAGATATGCAGCAGGAGCATAAGCATGATGTTAGTATTGGGGGTGCTGATGTACCTCAGAAAAATCAAAAAAACGAAAAACAAAAAAATCAAAAATATCCTGGTAATGATTCTAAAGCTATAAATGATGGACTAGTTCCTCATTTGCCATTTCCCCATGCCATGAAATCTGCATCCCCTTTTGATAAAGGGAATACCAAAATAGATGAAATGATGGAGACTTTCAATCAAATCAAGATAAATCTACCTTTACTTGATGCAATTAAACAAGTCCCAGCATATGCAAAATTTTTGAAAGATATTTGCACTCACAAAAGACAATCTAGGATACAGTTATCCAAGAAGGTCTTTGCTGTGGAAAGAGTTAATCAGGTTTTGTCCATTACCACACCTCCTAAACTCCAAGATCCTGGAATCCCCACAATCCCTTGCATCATTGGGGAGTATACCATTGAAAAGACTTTATTAGATTTGGGTGTTAGTGTCAACCTGCTTCCATATTCTGTATATGAGAAACTAGGTTTGGGAGAATTAAAACCCACTCATGTGGTGTTACAACTAGCAGACAGATCTGAAAGAAAGCCAGTTGGGGTGATTGAGGATGTGTTGGTAGGGGTAGATAAGTTTTTCTACCTTGCTGATTTTCTGGTATTGGACATGGAACCTACAAAAAGCAAAACATCCATTCCTGTCATTTTGGGGAGACCATTCCTGGCTACAGCCAATGCTTGCATTCAATGCAGGTCTGGTATTATGGAAGTCTCTTTTGGAAATATGAAGGTAAAGTTAAATGTTTACAATGCAGTCACACACAAATGCTTCAATTTCTTGTTGATTTGTTGGATGAACTGGTAGAAGAGACTTTACCATAGTTTTTACAGTATGAAGATTTAACCACAGATTTTAAAGATGCTTGGAGAAATGCTGAGGAAGAAAGAGTTTGTACCTCAAAGTCTGAGGAAGTAAATGCTGTGCAAGGAACTCATGATCAATCAACAAGGTTCTCTTCATGGAAACCTGCTATTCTTCCCCTTCCACAAACAACCAAGGTACCTTTGTTACCTTCTTTTCTCAGCCCACCTGATGTAGAGTTGAAACAGTTGCCAGAAAATTTGAAATATATGTTTTTAGGAGACCATAAAACATTGTCTGTGATTATTTCTTCCTCCCTCACTGAGGTGCAGGAGGAAGAATTGTTGATTATATTGAAACAACATAAGAGGGCAATTGGCTGGACTATTGCTGATTTGGGAGGAATCAGTCCAGCTGTTTGCATGCATAAAATTCATTTGGAAGAAGATGCAAAGCCTTCTAGGGAAATGCAGAGGAGGCTAAACCCTCATATGCAAGAAGTGGTCATGAAAGAGGTTGTTAAGTTGTTGGATGCAGGGGTCATTTACCCCATTTCAGATTCGGCTTGGGTGGCACCTACACAGGTGGTACCTAAGAAATCTGGGATCACTGTTTTAACCTCAGATTCTGGTGAGTTTATTTCAACCAGACAAACCACTAGTTGGAGGGTCTGTATTGATTACAGAAAACTAAACACGATGACAAGAAAAGACCATTTCCCTCTTCCATTCATTGATCAAATTTTAGATAAGCTAGCAGGAAAAGCTTATTATTATTTTCTTGATGGTTATTCTGGTTACAACCAGATCCCTGTATATCCACAAGATCAGGAAAAGACCACATTCACTTGCCCCTTTGGCACTTTTGCCTATAGGAGAATGCCTTTTGGTCTTTGTAATGCTCCTGCTACCTTTCAAAGATGCATGTACTCTATTTTCTCTGATATGATTGACCAATTTATGGAGATTTTTATGGATGATTTTTCAATATATGGAGACAGTTTTGCCCAGTGTTTACATCATCTCAACTTGGTGTTACAGAGATGTGAAGAAACCAATCTAGTTTTTAGCTGGGAGAAGAGCCATTTCATGGTCACCCAAGGCATTGTTCTTGGCCATGTTGTTTCCCACAAGGGCATTGAGGTGGACAGAGCAAAAATTGATTTAATCGCACATTTGCCACCTCCTAAAACTGTTAGAAAAATCAGAAGTTTTTTAGGGCATGGTGGATTTTACAGAAGGTTCATTAAGGACTTTAGTAAAATATCCAAGCCTCTTTGTCATTTATTATGCCAAGATGTCCCTTTTGTTTTCAACAATGAATGCTTGAAGGCATTTGAATTCTTAAAAAATTGTTTGATTTCAGCTCCAATACTACAGTCTCCAGACTATTCACTGCCTTTTGAGCTGATGTGTGATGCATCAGATTATGCTTTGGGAGTTGTTCTTGGGCAGAGAAAGGATAAGCTGCCTCATGTCATAGCTTATGCCAGTAGATCAATGATTGATGCATAGCTCAATTACACAACAACTGAGAAGGAGCTGCTGACAATTTTTTTTGCTTTGGAGAAATTTAGGTCATATGTTTTGGGTTCACAAATAGTCGTGTTTACTGACCACTTAGCCTTGAAATACCTTCTGTCTAAGAAGGATACCAAACAAAGATTAATCAGGTGGATCCTCCTATTACAGGAGTTTGATTTGCAGATTAAAGATAAAAAGGGTGTGGAAAATCTGGTGGCTGAACACTTGTCTAGAATTCTAACTGCTGAGATTGATAGGCTGCCTATCAATGAATCTTTCCCTGATGAGCAACTTTTTGCTATCAGTGTACACACCCCTTGGTTTGCAAATATAGTCAACTTTTTAGCTACTTGAAGAACCCCTCAACACTGGAATAAAATGGATAAAGATCTGTTCTTCTCAAAGGTTTTAACATTTTATTTGGGAGGATCCTTATCTGTTCAAGATTTGTGCAGACCAAATAATTAGAAGATGTGTCCCTGACGAAGACTTTCATAGCATACTTTCCATGTGTCATGAACAGGCCTGTGGAGGCCATTTTAGTAGAAACAAAACTGCTGCAAAGGTTTTGCAGTGTGGATTTTATTGGCCTACACTTTTTAAAGATGCACTGCAGCACTGTAAGTCTTGTCAAAATTGCCAGAAATTGGGTAGCATTTCTAAGAGAAACTCCATGCCTTTACAACCCATTTTGGGAGTTGAATTGTTTGATATTTGGGGGATAGATTTCATGGGTCCCTTTCCTCCTTCAAATGGTTGTAATTTCATCTTAGTAGCTGTGGATTATGTATCCAAATGGGTTGAAGCCACAGCCACTAAAACCAATGATCATAGAGTTGTCCTGAAAATTTTAAAGGACAACATCTTTTCCAGGTTTGGTTCCCCCAGAGCTATTATCAGTGATGGGGGAAGCCATTTTTGTAATAATCATTTTGAAGCTTTATTGAAAAAGTACTCTGTGACTCATAGAGTAGCTACTCCATATCATCCACAGACCAGTGGACAAGTGGCGATTTCCAATAGAGAAATCAAACATATATTGGAAAAGACTGTGAAGAAGGACAAAAAGGATTGGTCCTTTAAGCTGAATGATGCATTATGGGCATATAGGACAGCCTATAAAACCCCAATTCGCATGTCCCCATTCAGATTGGTCTATGGCAAAGCATGCCATTTACCAGTGGAGTTAGAATATAAGGCCTTTTGGGCTATTAAAACCTTGAAGATGGATCTTACTACTGCTGGTAATCACAGGAAACTGCAACTTGCTGAGTTGGAGGAGCTGAGAATGGATGCATACACCAATGCAAGATCTTACAAAGAAGTTAAGGTTTTTTATGACAAAAATCTGCTGAGAAAAGAGTTCATAGCTGGCTCCAAGGTATGGCTATTCAACTTAAAACTTAAGTTTTTTCCTGAAAAGCTGAGATCCAGATGGCAAGGGCCATATACTGTCATTCAAGCATCCCCTTCTGGGGCTGTTGAAATTATGGACCCCAGTGATGGGAGAACCTCGAATGTAAATGGTCAGAGGCTCAAACCATGCATTGAAAATACCTTGGAGCCTGTGCTGACCATCTACCATCAAGAGCCTCTACAAATCTGATGTTAAACAACTGTGTCATATGTATTTTACTCATGTTTATTTTGTAGTTTTTGCATAGTTTATTCCTCTCTGTTTTTAGGCATGTTTACACTCAATTCGAGAAGTTATAATATGTGAAAAATTAATTTGCAAAGAAAAAAAATACATTTCGAAAAGTTTAATTTTCTTTTCGAAAAGGATCTGGACTTGTAACTAACTGCTCGAAAAGAATGGTTTGCTTTTCGAATAGTTCTTTCTGAAGCCTTTTGCTTTTCGAATGGATGGTTCTGAAGCCTGTGGCTTTTCGAAAAGTTGGTTCTGAAGCTATTTTCTTTTCGAAAAGTTCTGATGCCATCTTCTTTTGTAAAAAAGGACTGTTTTGAACTTTTCCAAAATTTCAATGATACTTTGCGAAAATCATTTTGAGCATATTTAAACCCTTTCGAAGCAAGGGTTTCATATTCGAAAGCCTTTCCAGAGCGTCCTGTTTCATAGAAAACCCATTTTCTTTTTATCCTTGCGTGCTTTTAGAGTTCAGCTCCAATTTTCTTCATATTTGTTTGACGGATTAAGCTTGAAGAGGGGGACTTTTTGCTTCTGATTCTGGTGGATTTCATTAAGCGATCGACGAGTTCAACCAAAACCCTAGATTTCGGTATTTTTTTGTGCATTTCTTCTGTTTGTGTTTGCAAAGTTCAATTTGGTATCAGCATTCATTGTGTGAGATTCAAACAAAGTTTTAAAATGGGGAAAGCTGAAAAATCACTGGCTGCAATGTTCCCTAAATCTTCTGCTAAGAAAATTAGCAAATCCTCTAAAAAAGGAAAAGCCAAAACCTCAGCTAAAAGGAAACTGTCGATGGATAAAGCTCATACGATTGAGAGAGGGAAAAAGGTTAGACATGAGGAACCCATCCCAACATCTGCTGCTAGTCCTGAGCCTGAACTTCCTCCTCTGCCTATGCATTTGGTACTGCCAAACCCATTCATTGAAGTTCAGAACTTATTGTTGATGAGAACTTTTTCTCAAACAAACCTGAATGTAAGCTATCCTTGAAATACATCAGGGATGCTTCACTGAGCAATATCCTAACCCCTCTTCCAGAGAAAATTTATCCACGCATGGTGAAATTATGGTACCAACACATGGTAAAAGTGACAGAGAAGGATGCTGATGTCCATACTCTTGTTATTTTCATTGATGATTGCGATTTAACAGTCACTTATGAAGACATTGGAAATTCCTTGGGGATACCATTTCAATATGATCCTGCTGGTCCATTAGCTGCACCAGAAACAACTTCTTTTTAAGAAATGGCTGCCCATCTAACCAAAGGCATAGTTGGAAGTGGGCAATCCATCATGAGGAGAGACTTAGAACCCCACTATTTGCTGATGGATTCCATTTTGAGAGGGTGTTTTTATGTCACTGGGCACAGCCAGGAAAGAAGAACACCAATTTTGGTGGTCCTCTTTCATTTCTCTAAGGGGCAATTCTTCAATCCCCTATGCTCAATTTTGAAGCCATGGCTGACATCAGTGCCAAGATAAAAAAGGAACAGAAAATAGCTGGCTTACCATTTGGAAGGCTGATCACAGCATGTTAAGGGCCAAATTTTACATTGATGAGCAAGAGCCATTCGAAATTATCTCCCCTCATGCATTTGGGAAGAGGGCTTAGACTGCAAGCCAAACCATGTTGAATAAAATGAGGGAAGAAGCTGAACCCACCCCTACAGCTGCCATTGAACCTGCTATAGCTGAACCAGCCCCTGCAGTTGCCCATGAATTTGCTATACCAGACCCTGAGGTGACCAGCTCTTCAGCTGCACCCATTGTTGAAGAGCTCATGATCTTACCCACTTCACCTAGCACAGCTCCTATTCCTTCACCCATTCCAGTTATCCCATCACTCATAACCACCATAATCCCAATTGCAGCCTCTCCCTCTACACCAACCACTCCAGCCATACTCACACCACCAATTTCCCCTAACAATGTCCAAGAGATGGCCACAGATTTTGTTGAACATTCTCCTAGCACTCCCCTTCTCAGAAGTTTCTCAGGTTCACCTGCCCTTTCAATTCATACACCTGAAGTAACTCATACCCCTGAACCTGAGATATTCACTACAGAGGCCTATTCCTCATTCATGGGATCTATCTTGGAGAATATTGGGCTTGAATCTGTACCTATACCTGACCCTCCTCATTTCACCCATTTGGCTACTTCCCCCTTTACAGCCATTTCACCCATTGCCCCTCAACCATCTACATCAATTTTACCAGCCCCTACCCTGTATACCACACCCACACCTGAATCAATTAGCCAAATATTTACCTTTCTCCAATCCATCCAAGCCCAACTACAGGTCAACACAGACAATCAGTCTGTGACAAATTCCCTTCTCCAAACCTTAGCCTCCACATCCCAAACAACCACCTTAGCCGCTGTACCTGCTGTTGCTAACCATGCTACCCAAACAAACCCTGAGGTAGTTTTTGTAGATTCACCCATCCTCACCACTGTTGACAATGCTACCCAAATAGAACCTGAGGTAGTACTTTTTGATTCCCCTTCAACTTTCCTCAATTTCTCTGATCAAGCTACTCAAACTGACCCTGAGGTCATACTTTTGGACTCTTCTTCTCCCACCCCCACTGCTGGGATACCTTTGGTCCCCTACCACTCCATTCCCATTCCCAGATTTGCCACTCTCACAAGGGCTATGGAAGAGAACCCTTATATCCTTCGCGATGTCCTCAAGGGGTTAGCTGATCTGCAATCTTACATTAGAACCCCTTATGAAGACCAGATTCGAAAATTGGAGTTGTTCATGAAATTTGAGAGAGAAGATGAAGGACTTACTGGGCCAAACTTTTCAGATGGTTAGGAGTGAGCAGCACAAGGTTACCATGTTGCAAGCACAGCTTGAACAGGAAAAATTGAGGACTACTAGACTTGAAAAGTATATTGGCCTCACCGAAAAGATCAAATCTGAGGAATACACCGAGCTGCAAGGCACAATCCATGAGAAGGCTAAATCGAGTTCAGACTCCAATACTGATTCAAGTTCTGACTCTAACAGTGATTCCAGTTCTGATCCCATTGAACCAACTTATGATACAGATTTTAACCCCAGTTATTAGAATACATTGTCCATGTTTGTTTTGAGTGTCTGTAATATGTAATTCCTGTTTTCTGTTAACTTTTGTTAATTAGTAATTACTGTGCATTTCTTTTCTTTCTTCTCTGTCCTTATGATTTCTGTTTGATTGTTTTCTTTTCATTGCTTATGCACTTCGGACCAGTGAGGACACTGCTCATCATAGGTTTGGGGGTGTAGCAGAATTACCAATAGTTTAGTTAAAATCAGTGCAACTTATGATCACAGCAAAATTTTTGTAGATAAAGTAATTTCACACCTGCTGTTTTGAAAAATGAGGAAGTTAAAACTTTTTAAAACTGATTTTTAGTGTAATTCCAATACTTTCATGAAGTGAATGTCAAAAAAATTTCAAAATAAAATTGATGTTTTAGTAAACCTAAAAAGAGAGAAAACAGTGATGATATACCTCAGGAATTTGATAGAAAACTACACCCAGTGAGACTTGGGCCTGAAATGTATTCTTTGGAGATATGAATTGGCAATTATTTCTGCCCTAGGGACTGTTTGAACCTGCTTACTATCACTAGAAGTTACACATATTCAAATTGAAATAACATGACAACTATCATGATATTAAAGACATGATGTAAGGCCTCCTTTTGGACAGTTTGAACTTCAAAAAAGCCCCACCTTTTGAAATTGCTTTTGATACACACCAGTTGAGCTTTATAAATCTAAGATTTCTTTGAAACCTCATCAACTAGCCTAATCAACCTCATTTAGCGTAACCCTCACTCTGAGAATTCAGAAGGTAAAGGAAAGGAAGCTGAAGAAAGGAGAGTTGAGTAACAGTTTGGTAAAAGAAGAAGAAAATTAATTGAAGGCAACGATGTATCAACAAAAGAAATGTGGCATTCCAGTCAATGTTGCTTTGAGAAAAAAAAAAAAAAAAAAGAAAAGAAAAAGAAAAGGAAAAGTCATTTCATTGGAAGTTTGAAAAAGAAAGAGAAAAAGATGGGCACTTTGGCTCTGAAAATTCAAAGAAAAAGATGAAATTGTGCTGAAATGAAGAAGGTGTGTCTACCACCTCCTGACCTTGACTGACTTCTCAATTTGGAATTCCATTCCACCTTTTTATTCTTGATAAATTTCACCCATAAGCCACATTACAACCCAAGTCAAAGTCCTTACTGATCAATGATGGATTGAGTTGTCACATGGAGATAAGGATTTGTGTAATCTATGGTGAAAAGAGCAGTAAATTCAGAACTGAAAAGCAATGCCTATGCTCCTGCTTACAGTCCTATTTGAGGATTGTAACTGCTCTTGAACTGTGTGAAATAGTACAACCCTCCTATTTGCATGATGAGTGAAAACCTTGGTGAGAGTTGAGTTTGAAATCAAATTATTTGGGGTAATATCAAAACTGAATTTTCAAATAGAAGGCAAGCTTTTCATTAATTTTTCTTGTAAAAACTTTTTAACACAAACTGAGTGAATGGTAAAAGGAATTACAGCAGAATTTTAGTTTTAAACTGATGTTTTCTTGAAGATCTTTTTACAGCTTGACTGATGCAGGTGTGAATAACCAGACTGGATAAAAGTCTGCTTTAACAGAACTGCATTGATATTAACTGATTTATTGGAGAAGTTTGTGGGTACCTTCATTGAAAACCCTCAGGAGACTTCACTACTCCACTAGGGATCACCTAGGGGTTTAAAAGACTTGTTGCATATGCTAAATGCAACTGTGTTCCCTACAAAAGTGGCTTTTCATTCTGTTTTTAATTTTGTCTTTGCTCAGGGACTAGTAAAGCTTAGGTTTGTGGGTGTGTTGAGAACTGGAAAATACCATTTTCCACCCCTTAACCTGGGTCTTGATAGACTTTTGAGAGAACTAAATAAGTGTTTTAAGTGTTTGTTTCATAGCTAACAATAAAGGCAGGCTTAACCTTGAAAGCAGCCTAAAAGTGACAAAAAGATGATGATCCATGTTGATCCGGAGGAAGAAGGAGAAGGGACAACTTCACTAGCTGTCAAAATGCCTAAACTAAAGAGGACAAAGGCCTGGTTTACCTGGAAAGAGGTGTGGAGCTATTCGAACAGAAGAATGCATTACATATTGCTTTTCGAAAAAAATCTGAACTTTTCGAAAAGAACTTGAACTTTGCGAAAAGAACCAAAAGCTCCAGGCTTAGCTTTCGAAGAGCACCTAAACTCTTCGAAAGGATTTCTGACCTATTCGAAAAGAAGAGAACTCCTTGCGACGCAAGCGTGCAAAAGAGCTTCAGAAGTCATAGTACCTTGCGAAAAGTTCTCCAAACTATGCGAAATGGTATTATGAAGATTCCCAGCATCTGCAAGGGTAATTCGGTAATCTCTGCACACGCCCCAATGCATTTAAAAACCCAGGGACATTCCGAAAGATTCTGAGCACGAACCAAAGGCATATTCCACCCCATGTGAACACCCGAAGATGAAATCACTTGGCGGGAACTTCTAGAAACTCTAACAGATTTTTTACATAACAGAATTGATGCTTCTGCCATCTGATTGGCTGACCCAAATCAAGCAGTTCTGATTGGCCAAAATAGATCTGGATCCTTGTGCTCGACTCCTATTGGTTGATACAGATCTAACCAATTCTTATTGGTTGATACACATCTGAGCTAGACTTGGGGAAAACTATAAATAGATGAACCATTTGCCCAATTTGGGTATCCAGATTTTGAGTTTCATTTCTATTGCCTCATTTCCATTTCAGATAGCTTGTCTGAAATTCCTATAATAGCCTAGCTTTTATTTGTAATTGAGAGCTGTGAGATATCTCTGTACTTCACGTGAGAATTGTATTCAAGACTACAAATCTGAGAGCTGTTTAAGTTGTGCTCTGTAATTGTAATTATGAATTTGAAAAGGTTGCTGTGAACTGTACGCTCTCAATTGGATTCGTGTTAAGGGTTCCCTGTGATCTCCTTATTTCATTAGATTCCTTTAGATTTACTATTTTTAAAGCAATTTCCCTTAATTCATTACCCCTGTGAGAATTGGTGTTTGTAACCTAATTTCTCACAGCATTTGTAGTGGTGTTTTTTGTTCTGAATCACAGATTAGAATTGAAGACTATTGGATGATCTGTGTCCATTGAAGTGGACAGACCATAGCCATAAGTCAAACTCAATTCCAATCCTTGACTTGGATTACTTTCTCTTGCATCTGTGCTGGTAGCCAGATGAAGATTGGATAATATCTCATTTGTTTTACATTTATTCTCATTCTGCAATCACGTACTAAATCGAAGTTATATATTATTTCTCCATTCTTATTAATTTGCATCAAATCTCCCCAACTCGGATCTGGATCATTTAGTTTTAATTTTTACTTTTATCATTTAGTTAATGTGACAAATTCAACCTCCCATCTTATGTGCTTTGTAGATAGGATCAAAGATCAGATCTGGTAGCTCAGATCTGAAGGTTTATTTTACATTTTAAATCAATTCCCTGTGGACGATCTTTTACTCACTTACATTTAAAACTTGCTACAATTGGCCCTGATCTTGCAGGCTAATTATGTTCTCTTTGTGCTGATATTTTCTTATTCTTTTTAGTTTTACAAATTCAGTACAATTCATCATTTGTAAGTCTGTTTTCAAAACATAAATAAATCATGCACACTAAGAATCAACAATAGTATCTAATGTTGATGGTATTAGGAAAGTGATCCCCGTCCATGGTGGCGAGGCGGAGCGCGTATACAGGGAGCACTTCTTGGATGATGAAGGGCGCTTCTCAGTTGGATTTAAATTTCCCTCTTGGATCGGCGTGGATAGATGGGATGATTTTCTTGAGTATGGTGTCTCCCACTTTTAAATCTCAGATGCGAACACGTTTGTTGTAAGCATGTGCGATCCTTCTCTGATAGGCCTAGGTGTGACCCTAGGGTAGGAGCGTTTTCTCATCTAGCTGGTTTTGTTGCTCAAAGTGGGGCCTCTCTCTTTTGGCTTCTGGAAGATCATCCTTGATGAGAATACGGAGTGAAGGTACTTCAACCTCGACCGATAGCAAGGGTTCAGTTCCATATACAAGGGAGAATGATGTGGCCCCTGTAGCGGCGCGGATCGACGTTCGTTAAGCCTATAGTACAAATGGTAACATTTCACTCCAATCATAGTATGTGATAACCATCTTCTCAAGGATGAAGACGACTGTCTTGTTAGCTGTCTCCACAACTCCATTGGTTTGTGGCCTATATGGCAATGAGCGATGATTCTTGATTTTATATTGTTCACAGAAGTCCCTGATGCATTTGTTCGCAAAGTTAGTGCCATTGTCTATGATGATGTCTTTGGGTACACCGAATCGGCAAATAATGTTGTTCTTAATAGACTTCTCAACATGACTAGCCATGATGCTCGTGTATGATGCAGTCTCTACCCATTTGTTTAAGTATTCAATGGCGAAGAGGATAAACTAATGCCCATTAGATGCCTTCAGATCGACTTTTTTGACGACGTCGAGTCCCTAGGTGGTAAATGGTCAGGGAGTAGTCATGATGTGTAGATCTATGGTCGGAGCGTGTATAATATTGGAGTGCTCTTGGCATTTATAGCACTTCTAAACATGCTTGCAACAGTCAGCTTCCATGGTGGACCATAAATACCCCTGTCGTAGGATCTTTTTTGCGAGCATCTATCCATTGACGTGGGCCCCACATTCCCCTTCATGGATTTCTTTCCTGATGTTGGCTTCCTTGCCTCCAGTTAGGAATCTGAGCAGGATATTGCTATAAGACTACTTGTAGAGGCACTCACCGCAGATGACGTAGTTCGCCGCTAAATGGTGGATGGTCTGCCTGTCTTCCTTGGTCGTCCCCTCAGGAAAAGCATGAGCTTTGAGGAGATAAAAGGCAGGTTCATTCCTCTGCTCAATCATGATTGGCTTCATTTCGACACCATAAGGGATTTTGACATTGATGCCAATGTTGCTAGTGCATCGATAAAATGATTTCTTTCTCGCAGGACATAGGAGAAGGTAATATCATCAAAGCATGCTATCAGATCCTCGAGGTGCTTATGATACAGGATTAGCTTCTCATCTTTCATCTTCCAATATCCGTTGGTCTGGCAGACGATTAACTATGAGTCGTCGAATACCCTAAGTGGATTTGCTTTCAGGTCAAGTGCTGGTTTTAAGCCGGCTGCACAGGGTTCATATTCGACCATATTGTTTGTGCAGGGGAAATTGAGTTTGATAGAAACTTGTATGTGAGATCCTTTTGGCGAGTTCAAAATAGCACCAACTCCTTGACCTTTGGCATTTGCTGCCCCGTCGAAGTGCATCACCCAGGATTCCTTTGTTTCTTTTGTATCATTCTCTATCATGAACAAACTATCCTCATTGGGAAATTCGGTTCTCAAAGGCTCGAATTCAGGTAATGAATTCTCGATGAGATGATCAGCAAGTGCTTGTCCCTTGATCGACTTTTGAGTGACGTACGTGATGTCAAATTTAAATAAGAGGAGTTTCCAGTGTGCAGTTCAGCCTGTGAGAGCCGGCTTCTCAAATAAATACTTCAATGGATCCATTTGTGCTAGGAGTAGAACAGATTGGGATAGCAAGTAGTGGCGGAGCCTCTGTGTAGCCCATACGAGATTCAGGCATGCTTTGATCCAGGCATGCTTTCTCCGAATGAGAATAGAGTGTCTCATAGTCAATAAACTTCTTACTGAGATAGTAGATGGCTTACTCCCTCCTTGTTTCATCATGCTGCCCTAGGATGCATCCCATCAAAAGTTCCATTATGGAGAGGTACATTAAGAGTGGTCACCCTGGTTTGGGTGGTACCAACACCGGTGGGTTGAGAAGGTAGCTCTTGATCTTATCAAATGCAGCCTAACAGTCATTGTTCCATTCAATATGCGAATCCTTCCTTAGTAACCTAAAATCTGGCATGTAGATAGGAGTTAGTTGTGTAATAAACCGACTGATGTGCTGTATCCTGCCCAAGAAACCTCTGACTTCCTTCCCGATAAATGGCAGTGGCATTTCAACGATCGCTTTCACTTTCATTGGGTTAACCTCGATGCCTCTCCTGCTAATGATGAAGCCTAACAATTTTCTTGACATGGCGCCAAATGCACACTTCTGAGGGTTCAGATGGAGCCTATATTTCCTCAGTCTCTCAAATAGCTTTTGGAGGTTTATCAGATGATCCTCTCTTTCTTGAGACTTGGTGATCATGTCATCGACGTATACCTCAATTTCTTGGTGCATCATATCGTGGAATAGTGCTGTCATCACTCTTTGGTACGTTGCACCGACATTCTTCAATTCGAATGGCATGACTCAGTAGCAGAAAGTTCCCCATAGGGTAATGAATGCAATCTTCTCTCGATCTGCTTTGGCCATCTTGAACTGATTGTACCTAGAGAATCTGTCCATGAATGAGAGCATCACATGCCTGGCAGTGTTATCGACCAAGATATCGATGTGCGACAATAGGAAGTCATCCTTCAGGCTCGCCTTATTTAGGTTTCTAAAGTCAATACACATGTGAACCTTTCCATCCTTCTTTGGTACGGGGATGACATTGGCTTGCCACTACGGGTATTGAGAGACAATGAGAAATCCCACATTATATTGCTTAATGACCTCATCCTCTTTCAACATCCATTCTGGCCAGAGACATCTTAACTTCTGCTTGACCGGCTTAACATCTGGATATAGCGACAACTCATGCTCGACCAAATCGGTATCCAAACCGGGCATGCCCTCATATGACCATGCGAAGACATCTTGGTATGATCGAAGGAAATCAATCATGCTTTTTCTTTCCTCGAGAGATAGTGACATTACGATCTTGGTGATTGTAAGAATCTCCTCGATCCCTAGATTGACGTCCTCTGTTTCTTCAACAATCGGTGTAGGGCCATGCTCAAAATCGGCAAACCGGTCAAGGAGCTCATTAGGGAGCTCCTCTATAGGGATCTCCTCCTCCAGACTCATGACTCCTACATCTTCTTGTATTTCTACAGGAAAGGGTCGATTTCATGTGAGTCGAGTATTTTAATCAAGGCATCATTTTCTTTTATTTTCTCCAGAATTTTGAAAGACAATATTTTTGGATTTTGCATTTTTTATATTTTTTTATGATTTTTGTTTACTTCGAAGATGGGCCCTTGGCAAGGCCAGTCTTTGTACACACATGGTGTTACTTGCCAAAGGCTCACCTAACCTTTTATAGGTTATTTTTTTTGGGAAGTCGATTCCGTATTTACGGCCATTTGCTACTTCCAGAGTTAAGGGCACAGTTGCCCAATTTCTTACCTGTGATGTCTCACCTTTACTTGCTCTAATAGAGGAGGCCAATTGGGGTAAGCCTCCATATTTATTCTGGGCTCGTCCAGGACCCTGTCCTTAAATGTTAAGCATGGTTATGTGGTGGTTTACTGTTGACTACTTCTGGTGTGCTTTGATTATTGGTTGGTGGTGAAAGTTATTTAAAAATCAAAGACAAACAGGGGGTGAATCCAGCACAACTCAAAAGTCCTAGATCTACAAGATACAGGGTCCTTTGCAGCAAGTTTTGATAGGTAAGAGTTTGTCCCATAGGGAAAGGTGATCTAAAGCTCCAAGGGAGCCATCTCTAGTAGTCCCTCCAGATCTGTCTACAGATCTGGCAGTCCTAGAAGGAGGGGAGTTTAAGGTCACTTATTCTAAGTATTCTAATAACTAAACTACAAAAAGTGTTGAGAGGATGGATGGAGTGTGGAAAATGAGTATAAAAGGGGTGAGAAGTATGCTATTGAGCCAAGGTGAGAGAAGTTTTGTAACTTAGATTTAGATTTGATGTTATCGAAATCCTGTCCAGAGGCTACATTATCACCTCTAAGGAGAAAGAATTCGACCCATCACTCTGCCATGATTCCACCCTTAAGGCTATAACCTGTCCACTTGAATGGTCACAAATTATCCCATAGGGGGGCCACTATCCAGGGATGGGTCAAAACATAACAAGTAAATCATTGCAGGCACTATTTCATCCAGGCTACCAGCTCAAGAATCCATAGGGAACCTCAACCTCTAAAGTTCTATATGTGGGGCTAAGGCAGTAGGACCATGATAGCCCAGACAAATAGAACTAGTAAGAGATTGAGTATAACCTTCGATCTAGCTGTCCATTGCTTGAGCGAGGCTACAATGGTCCAGTCACCAGCCTACAATCTCTATAACTAGATCAGATCCAACATCTGATGTCGGATCTATACAACTATGGGTGAGTCTGCCTCTGTACAATCTCTCACCAGGCTTCTACAAGCTCAGGTGTAAAGAAGAAGGATCCATCTTGGATCGGTGGATCAGAATCACCCTAAGGCTATAATCTGTCCACTTAAATGGTCACAGACTATCCCAGAGGTTACCCTCCTCACGGAGTCCAAAACAAAACAAGATTATCACTACTACCACCATGCTCACAAGGCTACCAGCTCAAGCTCCCATGGGGATTTCAGATCTAGTGGGTCCTGTGGTGGGGCTAAGGCTGTAGGACCATGATAGCCCAGACACACAGGTCACTTGGATCTGAGTGGCCCTTAGAATCAGTCCTCCATTGCTTTGAAACATAGCCAAAGCAATGGCGGATCACAAGGCAGCAGCGTTGCACAGAGCATCTCACACACAAACAACAATCCAACAAAGTACAGATCCTATTGCAAAACTTCGATTGATCTAATTTAAAAACACATACAAAGGCATAGCTAGCAAGTGCTGGACTATGGAGAGAAGGAAAGAAAAAGAAAACTACTTACTGCTAAAAAGAAAGAGAAAAGAAAAATGATCTAAGATGCATTCCCAGATGCCTAAACCTAAGCTCAGGTATGGGTTTATATAACAGTGGGGTGGCGGCGCATTAGGGTTAGGAAACCCTAATTTTAACGATGCCACGTGGCCTGATAATGATCCATGGATGCCTCGGGGCACGTGCACAGAGATTTGAGCATGGGAGTGCGTGCCATAATTGCTGGAAATACCCAGAAGGCCCTCTACTAAAGAGATGAAAGTTTAGGGTCAGAGCTTCGCTAGGTAGCTGTAGTTTCCTAGACTTGTCGCATGGTAGCTCTTTGCTCTTTGCTAGGATGATTTGACACTGAAGCTTCAGCCGTCGCGAGGTTGCCTTGATGTGCTCTTCAGGCAGTCGCGTGGTAGAGAGTTGAGCTCTCACTAGGTTGGGTTTCACGAGGTTGAATAGAAAACACAGTCTCAAGTGTCACGGGGTTGAAATTCAAGCAGTCGCACGGTCGATCGGTCTTCACTGGGCAGCAGCGCGAGCACTTCTCTTTACTTTGACTTTACGAGTTACCTCGCGAGGCTCTTTTGAGTTCTGAACTGCGCGAGCTTCTAAGTCTCACTTGATCTTTGAGAGATTGGCTTTGCCTTCACCAGGATGTTTTCTTTCTTGAATGGCGCGAGAACTGTGCGAGGCATTCTTCTTCTGATAATTGCATCTCGCGGCGACTGCGCGACAGCTGCACTAGGAATCTTCTAAAGCTCTCTCTCCTCAGCCGTTCTGAGCGAACTGTGCGAGATTGAGAGAGGTCTGCTTTGAACTATGCAACACTGTGCGATGTGTTCTACTCTTGAGCTTCGCAAGAGCTGCACAAGTTTGAGTTTCTGAAGCTCTTCAGTCATTCATCTGCGCGAGAGGTTGCTGTAAAGCCTTTGGAAGTTTAGTTGAACTGCGCGAGGCATATTTCTCCTGAATCCTCTAAGGCTTGGGTCAGCTACGCGAGGCTCATTTTAGGTCTGGATTCAGAGTTCATTCTTCTAAGGGATATCTGGTGCCAAAGCAGGCTCCTTAATAGGATTCTTGGCCTTATTTCACTGCTGATTATTACCTGCATAAAACACTTAACAAGAACTTATTAGCTGGCTAAGGGTCTAATTAGAGGTTAAGTTAAGGGGTGAAAAGTGGTACTTTTCAGATCTTAACACACCCCCAAACCTAATCATTGCTAGTCCCTTAGCAAAGCTACATTAAATCTACTCTAAAAATTAAATGCCACTTTCATAGGGAGCACGAATACATTTAGCATATGTACCAAGCCTTTTAAACCCCTAGGTGATCCCTAGTGGAGGAGTGAAGTCTCCTGAAGGTTTTTAGTGAAGACACCCACAAACTTCTCAAATGAAATAGTTAACAAAAGTGCAATGCCGTCTAATGAGCAGTTAAGGAATCAGATTTAGTCTACTCTTGAATCAGGACACATAAAAGAAATTTAATTCATTGGTTGCACAGTAACTTAAACAGTATAAACTCTCATGATTGCACAACATTTCCAAATAGTTTGTAATCACAGAAAATTGCACAAGTGTGTGTCATCACTGAGCTTATCCTTATGTCAGAAAATTAGGTTAAGGTCATACATAATGCATTCAAGTTCAGACCTAAAAGAAAGCTTTGCAGGGTATACTCTCATAAAGGTTTGTTGAGGGGTTCAGTTTCTCACAGGCTCAAGAGCAGTTACATCCCCCAACTGGGTTTGTAAGCATAAGCATAGGCAGAGTTCTTAAGTGCTGACGTCATTGTCAGTTCCTCACCATAGATTGGATAATTCCTTATCTTCACATGACAACTCACTCAACTTTGGATCACAAGGGCTTTTAACTGTGCTGTAATGTGGCTTATGGAGTAGGGTTAAAAAGAATGGAAGGTTGAAAAGGGGTTCCAATTTGAGAAATCAGTAAGTCACAGAGGTGGTTCATGACTTCACCTTCCATAATTCAGCTCCCTTCATCTTCTTTGAGATTTTCCGAATTGAAGTGATCAGTTTCTCTTCTTGATTTTGATTTTCCAATGAAAGTTCCTCTTGGCTTCTCTCTTATTCCTCTTCATTATTATTTTTGTTTCTTTTTACTGGAGTTTTCTTCTTTTTATTTTGTTTTTGCTTTTCAGAAATGCCACCATGTTCTCAGTTACCATACTGCCAGATTTTTTTGAGAACCTTCTTCTCCATTCGCCTAATGTTGACCATGGCTAGTCCATCTTCTACTCTTTCTCCTTTACCTTCTGAATTCTCAGAGTGAGGGTAGGTTGAATCAGGTTCATAGGTTCAGGTTCAAGTACTCAGGTGTATTTTGAAGAAATTTAGGATTTAAAGCTCAAAGGGGGTATGGACAAGGGCAGTTGCTTTAGGATTGGTCTTTTTAGGCTCAAACTGTCCAAGAGAAGGCCTTGATCCTTTCCTAGGTCTCATGAGTACTGTCAGTTGTTTCAACTTGGAGTTACCTAACTTCTAGTGAGCACAGTGACTCAAATTTTAAATGAAATGCCTTAGTTACTCCTCAAAGAATAGAAAAATTTTGTAGGCCCAATTCTCACTGGTTATGGTCATCCTTTGAACTTTCAAGTATGTCCTCACCCTTTTTCTCTCTCTAATGATTCACTAAGTACAGATACAAGTAGGTTTCCTTGGAGATATTATCATGGAAATGTGGAATATTAGAAGTTTATAATGTCCAAGGTTTGCATAAATTTTAAACTTCTTAATTTCTTAATTCTTAAGTGAACAGAGGTCCATTTCCATATTGCTCAGATGAGTCTGCTGCACTTATGTTAACTATTCCATTGGCGGTGCACCTGCCCCCCAAACCTATGAGGAGGCGGTGTCCTCCTTTGGTTCAAAAGTGAATGTCTTATTGAGAACTAATGACTAAAAAAAAGGAAAGAATAGGGAACAAAACACACAGGCAAAGCAAGATAGTAAAGACGGGGGAAAAGTCTATGAAATATTAGAAATGTACAAAATACAAGAAAAGCAGTTGTAAAAAAAAGAGAAATTCCTAAGTACAATCTAGTTAGAATCTGTTAAAATTGTCATCCCATCTTCCTTGCATGCTCTTGAAGGAGAGCCTCTTCTTCTTTCTTCTTTCGTTCCCTCTCTGCCTTCCTTTGTTTGGGAGTTTTGGGTATGGTAGGAGCCCGGACCCTCATTTTTCTCTTCTTGGGTTCAGGAGAGATCTTCGAAGATTTAGCAGTGGTTGGCTCAGGGGGTTTGGTGGGAGATTTTCCTTTGGGGCCCTTACCTTTGGAGGCTTGTCTTTGCTGAGGCAGAGGGGGAATAAGAGATGATTGGGCTTGTCTTTGGCTCGAGGGGCAAGGGATTTGGTCACTGCACGAGAGAGAGGACTATTCCTTTTTCCGGTTTAGGGGAGCCACAGAGATGGATCTGTAATTTCATTTGTAGGAATGGCAGGGCTCTTCCCTTTCACGGGCTTGCTTATTGGTGGTGCCTCCTCAGACTGGGCAGATGTTTCTTTTCCAATTTTCAAAGAGCGAGTTGGGGGAGTGGTCCTCTTTGCAGTAATTTTCCTTCGCTGAGGATAGGATTGTGCCGCAGGGCCAGATGAAGGAGCAACAACAGTAGGTTGGGCACTGAGATCCGTAGGTGGTGCAGCATCAGAGTCAGAATCAGAATGAAAGAGCTCAGTAGGGTCCAATCCAAGGGTAGCAGCGGCCTGTCTGCATTCTTCTTTGGAAAGGAGGCGCCCATGGGGATCATCCTGAGCAGAAGCTTTGGTGACCTTTGGAGGTGGGGATGGAGGGGCCGGCCTTTTGCCTTTTTGGGCTGCAGTGGCTTTCTTAGAAGTCGGCTTTTTCTTGGAAGGGGTGAGTTTTCTTTTGAGAGCAGGAGAGGGAATAGGGGGGGCACTGAGGTAGGAGGAGGAGCTACAGTAGGGATTACAGTAGGAGCAACAGGCGGTGTAGGTACTACAGAAGGAACTGCAGTAGGCATTTGAGGAGGAACAGGAGGATAAGAAGGAACAGGTTGGAAAGGGGAAGTGGGGGCATGATGGAAAGTGGTAGGGGGGGAGGGGGGGGTCTGGCGAATGATGTGGTGAAGGGAGAGGAGACTCAGGGAGAGGAATGTCTTCGGTGGGCAAGGTATCAAGCATGGTGGTCATGAAGGCTTGATACCCTGAAGTGGTGGCTAGGTTAAAGTCCAGGTCATGGAGAGGTGGGACTAAGGGTTGGTCAATAAGGGGTGTGTCTGTGGAAGTGGGTAAAGATGAGGCAGGGGTAGTGTGAGAGGTTTTCTTTTTAAGGTAGGTTATCAAGGGAGGGCTGTCAGGGTGTGGATCAGATGCTATGGGAGAGACTGGGGTTGTGGATTGAGGTATGGTGGGTGAAGGTGGAGTGGTGTCCTGGGGTTCAACACTTTCTTCCCAGGTATGGATAATAGTTGGAGGTGGAATGGAAAAAGGAGATAAAAGAGGAAAAGGGAGAGATGGAATGGGTGAAGAAGGTAGTGGAGAGGCAAGAGTGGTGGATGGAGGAATTGTTGCAGAAGCAGAGGTGACAGAAGCTCGCGCGACCTTCTTTGGGGCAAGGTTTTTAACCTTCTTTTTGGGGGCAGGGGTGGCCTTTGCCGCAGCAGCTCCCTCTCCCTGCTCGGAGACATTCTGAGCTTCAACCTTCTTCTTCTTCTTCTGGGGATCCATTAGACTTCTGCTGATCCCCTATTGTCTTTTAGCAAAAGTGGTGGGAGTGAGGTCAGCAGATAACTCTCCCATAGGTATCTTACTCCCCTCCGAAGTAGTCTGGTGATGAGTCTTCCATAGGGGGGAGTGTGGATTTTCTTTTTCAGCCCCAACTTCACCATTGTATCCTTCATAGCCTCGAAGATCAACCATGCAGCATTAAATCCATGGCCCAGAGAGAAGGAATAGAGAGCATCAGCAATTGGTGTCCTCCTTTCTTGCTGATGGCCGGAGCAATAGATATTCTTCCTCAGAACTTGATCGATAAACAGTAGTTTGGGCTCCAAATCTCTTCTTCTGATGGAGTGCCCTGTGGCTTTAAAGCCTATGGTAATGGCCTGGGCAATTGTGTCAATGGGGGCATTCACAGGGGCACCATAACCGCAGTTGGGATCAAAACTGGTAGGGATGCCCAAGACTTCAGCGATTAACTCCGGGCTAAGCAACATCTCAAAATTGTCAACTAATGCAAGGAGGCCTGGCTGCCCCTATGTGTCTGGTCTGACCCTAAGGTGCTGGTAAAAGAGTTGCACTAACCTAGGGTAGGCTAGTGCAGGAATCATTTGCATCAAGGGGAACAAACCCCAGCCTTGCGCAAGAACTCGATGGCAGGTGCTGACAATGGCTCTAATTCGAAGAAAGAGATATCGAAAATGGCTTCAGGCTCTAAGGGAATGGAAATGTGGAGCTCAGAGGGTGTAAAATAATCTGGTGTTGGTGCAGCCATCTCAGGGACCACCTCCTTCCCTTTTTACTGAGCCGTAGAGGACTTGGCTTTCTTAGGGGTAGGCTCCACAGTGGCCTTGTCCCTGGCTCTCTTCACAGGTGCGCTTTTAGGAGCCATCACAACTTTCCTTTGTGAGTGTGCAGCTGAAATTTTGAAAGGAAATATCAGGAGCTGAGTCTAACCCTAAAAGTTAGGGTTCTATTTAATTGGATGCACGGAGGATCTCAAGAGCTCTTAACAGGGGGCAACTATTGATGGAAGCTCTAAGAACAAAAATCCAGAATTTCAAAGTGAACAATGATCTGTAGACAGGATGCTGAAGGAGAGAGGTTGAGAGGAGTTGAAGCTAGGGTTTCGCTGGTAGGAGAGGAAAGAGAAAGCAGTAAGGAAAAGCAGCGCGGGGTGGGATTTAAATATCGCGAGGCTCGGCCCACTTTGAAATTGTCCGCTCGCTGGCTGGGAATGAATGGGTCGTGAGATTAGATGTTCCTTTAAACTGCGCGAGGTAGCCCACCCAGTTATATCTGAAACTCGGGACAACAAAACAAAGTAGTTCTTTATGAACTGCACGAGATGGGACCAAACCCATTATTCAAAACCCCGCGATGGCTTACCTGAGGCAGAATTCACTCACCCACTAGTCAGCTTTTTGACCCTTACTTTATGGGTGGATTCTCTCACAGACTTTCTTTAAGGGACACCCATAAGCATTATAAAGCATTCACAAATTCTCATACTCTCAAGGCATTAAAGTCACACATCACGCAAAGCATTCAAATACTACATCATCATTTAATCAGTTGAAATTATCACACAGGGGGAGCTGGTATAAAAGTAGGCATTAAAGCACTAAACTCAAATTCCACCAAGATTGCTAACTATTCCTATAAACTGTAAAGTACATATTATACAAAGGTGCACAGTTCTTATCATCAATTCAATGAAAGATCCCCTTCATGGTCTGAGGATCCTTCACCGATCAAAAATTGGCCCTTGGGATTAACCACTGGTTGACTGGGCAACCATCCCTCTTCTCTTTTGGCTAAGGTGTTCGCTAGTTGTCCAATCTGTTCTTCCATCTTCTTGATGCTCTGACCATGAGAGTTCATAGTCTGAGTCAAGGAACCCAGGTTTTATAGTGATGTCAAGACCTGGTCGTCGAAAGAAGTATTTCTAGGTTGAGAAGGGGGTAAGACCAACTGATTTTGCTGTGATGGGGCTGCTGATGGTGCTGGAAGGTAGACCTAGGGGCATTCCCTTGATTGAACTACTGCTGTGGCCTTTGTGGTAAGGCCAACATCTGTTGGGGCTGCATGTAGTTATCTTGCTTCCACCTCAGATTTGGGTGGTCTCTCCATTGGTAACCAGCATTTTGGTGCTGGTATCCATATGGTTGCCTGTTGTAGCCCCCAGATTGTTGCTGGCCATAAGATTGAGCAGCAGCAGCATGTTCCAACATCAATTCAGGAAATTGTCCTGTAGATGGACATTCCTCTACTGTGTGCTATGGGGATTGGCATATCAGACATGCCTCCACCACATGAGCAGCCCTTCTGGGTTGCATCACAGTCAATAATTTATCAAACTTCATAGAGAGGTTTGCCATCTGCAGCTGCAGGTCATTGTTCCCAGACACCTCATAAATTTTTCCTTTTGATCCAGCAGCAGGCCCCACCTTTGACTCAGATTCCTGACTAGTTCTTGCCAGGGATGGCTTTTGAAAAGCATTCTCACTAATCACCTCCAACAATTCCCATGCCTCCTCAGCAGTCTTGTGCATGTAGGATCCACCACAAGAGGCATTGACCATATCTCTATTTTTCTCATCAATCCCATTGTAGAAGCTTTGTACAAGCTGCCACTAAAGGATCTTGTGGTGGGGGCATTGTTTGAGCATCTCTTTAAACCTATCCTAGGACTGGTTAAAATCCTCAGTTGGGGATTGAGCAAATGCAAGAATCTCTTTCCTCAACTGGCTAGTTTTGGTCTTAGGAAAGAACTTGGCTAGGAATCTGGTCTACAGGTCTTTCCATGAAGCAATGCTATTGTTGGGAAGAGTGGTCAGCCAGGTACTGGCCCTATCCTTCAGAGAGAAGGATAAGAGTTTGAGCCTAGTAGCCTCAGGTCCCAAACCAGTGATATTGAAAGTGGTGCACAAGGCCAAAAACTGGTCAAAATGCTTGTAAGGGTCTTCTTTGCTAAGCCCATGGAAAACTGGCAGCATCTGGATGATTGAAGTTTTTATCTCATAGTTCCCCTGAACATCAGGGAATTGAATGCTAAAAGGGGAGTTATAGTCATCCGGAGCATTCAACTCCTTGAGGGTTCTGGGTTGTTCTTCACCCATAATTGCTGTCACAGATTCACCTGGGGGCTCTCCTGTGGTGTGCTTGTCTCTTCTAAGTCTCCTTCCCCTTTCTAACTCAGGGTTAAGAGGCTCTAAAGCAGGGCTGAGGGATCTCCTCCCTAGCATACAAGCACACCCACAGCAAGGAAAGCTTCTTGCAGGCACATTGCAAAAGAATAATTATACACTAACAAATTTATCTAACTAGTTTACAGCTATTCAAAGAATACATTTAAACTATCCTAGATACTGCAAAATTTTTTTTTTAAGAAAGATAGACAGAGCTTTAAAAGTCAGAGAGTTTGTAAATAGAGGTATCTAAGCTCCATTTGCAGTCCAACAATCCTTCACTGCTGCTGTCTACATCATCAAGAAAGGTTCAAAATTATGTTAGCAGTATCAATTATTCACATGTGCAAAGAATACTATGAATACAAAAACTAAGGGTCTACTAATAGATCATCTTTCCCCGACAACGGCGCCAAAAACTTGTTGACTACTTCTAGTGTGCTTTGATTATTGGTTGGTGGTGAAAGTTATTTAAAAATCAAAGACAGAGTAAAACAGGGGGTGAATCCAGCACAACTCAGAAGTCCTAGACCTGCAAGATACAGGGTCCTTTGTAGCAAGTTTTGATAAGTAAGAGTTTGTCCCACAGGGAAAGGTGATCTAAAGCTCCAAGGGAGCAATCTCTAGTAGTCCCTCCAGATCTGTCTACAGATCTGGCAATCCTAGAAGGAAGGGAGTTTAAGGTCACTTATTCTAAGTATTCTAATAACTAAACTACAGAAAGTGTTGAGAGGATGGATGAAGTGTGGAAAATGAGTATAAAAGGGGTGAGAAGTATGTTATTGAGCCAAGGTCAGAGAAGTTTTGTAACTCAGATTTAGATCTGATGTTATAGAAATCCTGTCCAGAGGCTACAATATCACCTCTGAGGAGAAAGGATTCGACCCATCACTCTGCCATGATTCCACCCTTAAGGCTATAACCTGTCCACTTGAATGGTCACAAATTATCCCTTAGGGG
This sequence comes from Chloranthus sessilifolius, assembly GCA_021018995.1. Classification (NCBI taxonomy): domain Eukaryota; kingdom Viridiplantae; phylum Streptophyta; class Magnoliopsida; order Chloranthales; family Chloranthaceae; genus Chloranthus; species Chloranthus sessilifolius. The sequence continues at coordinate 44,958,591 of CM037594.1, read as the reverse complement.
AGCCACTATCCAGGGATGGGTCAAAACATAACAAGTAAATCATTGCAGGCACTATTTCATCTAGGCTACCACCTCAAGAATCCATAGGGAACCTCAACCTCTAAAGTTCTATATGTGGGGCTAAGGCTGTAGGACCATGATAGCCTGCATTACATAGAACCGAGAGATTGAGTACAACCTTCGATCTAGCTGTCCATTGCTTGAGCGAGGCTATAATGGTCTAGTCACCAGCCTACTATCTCTATAACTAGATCAGATCCAACATCTGATGGTGGATCTATACAACTACGGGGGAGTCTGCCTCTGTACAATCTCTCACCAGGCTTCTACAAGCTCAGGTGTAAAGAAGAAGGATCCATCTTGGATCGGTGGATCAGAATCACCCTAAGGCTATAATCTGTCCACTTAAATGGTCACTGACTATCCCAGAGCTTATCCTCCTCACGGAGTCCAAAACCAAACAAGATTATCGCTGCTACCACCATGCTCACAAGGCTACCAGCTCAAGCTCCCATGGGGATTTCAGATCTAGTGGGTCCTGTGGTGGGGCTAAGGCTGTAGAACCATGATAGCCCAGACACACAGGTCACTTGGATTTGAGTGGCCCTTAGAATCAGTCCTCTATTGCTTTGAAACATAGCCAAAGCAATGACGGATCACAAGGCAGCAGCCTTGCACAGAGCATCTCACACACAAAGAACAATCCCACAAAGTACAGATCCTATTGTAAAACTTCCATTGATCTAATTTAAAAACACATACAAAGGCATAGCCAGCAAGTGTTGGACTATGGAGAGAAGGAAAGAAAAAGAAAACTACTTACTGCTAAAAAGAAAGAGAAAAGAAAAATGATCTGAGATGCGTTCCCAGATGCCTAAACCTAAGCTCATGTATGGGTTTATATAGCAGTGGGGTGGCGACGCATTAGGGTTAGGAAACCCTAATTTTAACGATGCCACATGGCCTGATAATGATCCTTCAATGCCTCGAGGCACGTGCACAGAGATTTGAGCATGGGAGTGCATGCCATAATCGCTGGAAATACCCAGAAGGCCCTCTGCTGAAGAGATGAAAGTTTAGGGTCAGAGCTTCGCTAGGTAGCTGTAATTTCCCAGACTTGTCGCATGGTAGCTCTTTACTCTTCGCTAGGATGATTTGACATTGAAGCTTCAGCCGTCGTGAGGTTGCCTTGATGTGCTCTTCAGGCAGTCGTGCGGTAGAGAGTTGAGCTCTCGCTGGGTTGGGTTTCACGAGGTTGAATAGAAAACACAGTCTCAAGTGTCGTGGGGTTGAAATTCAAGTAGTCGCGCGGTCGATCGGTCTTCGCTGGGCAGCAGCGCGAGAACTTCGCGAGCACTTCTCTTTACTTTGACTTTGCGAGTTACCTCGCGAGGCTCTTTTGAGTTCTGAACTGCGCGAGGTTCTATGTCTCACTTGATCTTCACGAGATTGGCTTTGCCTTCGCCAGGATGTTTTCTTTCTTGAATGGCACGAGAATTGCGCGAGGCATTTTTCTTCTGATAATTGCATCACGCTGCGACTGCATGATAGCTGCGCAAGGAATCTTCTGAAGCTCTCTCTCCTCAACCATTCTGAGCGAACTGTGTGAAATTGAGAGAGGCCTGCTTTGAACTGCGCAACATTGTGCGATGTGTTCTACTCTTAAGCTTCACGAGAGCTGTGCGAGTTTGAGTTTCTGAAGCTCTTCAGTCATTCATCTGCGCGAGAGGTTGTTGTAAAGCCTTTGGAAGCTCAGTTGAATTGCGCGAGTCATATTTCTCTTGAATCCTCTAAGGCTTGGGTCAGCTGCGCGAGGCTCATTTCAGGTCTGAATTCAGAGTTCATTCTTCTGAGGGATATCTGGTGCCAAAGTAGGCTCCTTAATAGGATTCTTAGCCTTATTTCACTATTGATTATTACCTGCACAAAACACTTAACAAGAACTTATAAGGTGGCTAAGGGTCTAATCAAAGGCTAAGTTAACGGGTGAAAAGTGGTACTTTTTAGATCTTAACATTTACCATAAGGGGATTGTACAGGCATGGGAAACTCGTCCTCAAAATGGGATAGAGAGGATAGGTCTATTTCAAAATTGGGAGGGATGATTTGGGGAGGCCGATTTTTGTGGGGTAAGTTGTGTTGCCCCATTCTGTTAAATTTTTATGACCTCGGTGCCCATGAATGTACTTTGGATGTGAGGTCATGGATGAGGTTCGTCTTTCAGGTATATTCCCCAGGCTTTTACAATAGCGAGGGTTCGAGCCTTTTCCTTGGCCTCTCAGACTTCTTTGATAGGCCTGTAGCCTAGGCCCAATTTGACCCGCTGTCCACCTCTGGCTCTAAGTGCGTGCTTCCATCCTTGAAATTGAGGTCCCAATCCTTTACCTTTATGATAGCCCCATTTCTGGAGCATGGCTACGTTTGCGACCATTCTACCACTGATTTTTGACGTGATCCTTTCGAGGGGCTCTGGGATTACCATCAATCATCGTACTGAAAGTTATGGAGATCTGAATCTTTGGTTGTGTGCGACACATTCAATACTTTAGGGTTCTCGATGTCGTGGGTAGCTTTGTCTCTTTCCTCCTGCCCTTCACCAAGAATGTTGATAATTTTTTATTTTGATATAAATCTCAGTTTTTGGTGCAGGGTGGAAGGTATTGCTCCGACCTCATGTAACCAGGGTCGCCCCAATAGCAGAATGAATGTAGATTTGATGTCCATAACTTGGAAGGGTATGAAAAAGGTCATTGGACCGATGACGAGCTCAAGGTAAACTTCTCCAAATATCTCTCTTCTCGTGTTATCAAATCATCTGGCACTTATTCTTGCTGACCTGAAAGTAGAGGGATCCACACCTATCTTGGTCACGGTTCTAAGAGGGCACACATTCAAAGTAGACCCATTGTCTATGAACACCAATGGAATAACCAGGTTCCCAATTTCTACAGTGATGTTGAGGGGTTTAGAGTGATTATTTCCCTCGTTCGATAAGTTAGCATTTGAAAAAAAATGGCATTGGGAGCCAACACCTGCCTGAGGATCTGTCCCACCTCGTCTGGGGTTACTTCGATAGATACATGTGCATCCTTTAATGCCCCCATCAAAGCTTGGAAATGAAGTGGTGATGTCGTTAACAGGTCCTAGACCGTGATGTGCACGGGCATCCTTTTCAATTGTGTTTCAAGTATGTGCTCTCTGCTCATCAATTAAAAGGGGTTTATAGTCGTAGGTTCATTATTCTCTTCTGGCTGAGTGAGTGCTGGTACTTCTAGTTGCATTGAGATTCTCCTTGATCAAGTGAAAAAATACACTGCCCCCTCTCTACTTTTGCCCACATTGATATCTGTCTGATTGTAACTGAGCGAGATCTTATGGGGATCATAGCTTAGTCCCAAGATTTGAAATTGAGTGGACATAGGCCTCAAAGGTGCTTCAACTAGGGGATTGGAATGGGTGGACAACACTTGGTTAACCTTTGTTGGATAGATAGAGGGAGTGGCAAAAATGGGCCACATGTGGTTTGTGGAGATTGTGAATGACTGCATTGTGGGTGGTGTGATAGGGGTAGGCCATTGATAATTAACCGGTGCCAGAGGGGGATATGGGGAAAAATTAGCCATCAGGTAATTGGTGGGGGCGACAGCTGCGTATGGTTGATATGAACTGGTTTGGACATAACAGACCAGAGCTGTTGATGGAAAATATAACCTCAAATCTAAGGGTTTTATTGGTAGTGTGGGAAAGTAATCGGCCAGATTAGGGGCTCAATTACTCGGATGCCTCTATCCTCTTGATTTCTCTACCTTGGTGTTATAAAGTCTTCCTGGGTGCGGATATATGTTGAAGGGTCAAACTCCTCATTATCCTCCTCTGTCATGTTGTAGGTCGGCCTTGGGCCTGCTTCACCGGTGGAGTGGTGGTAACGACACCCGATGTATATTGGCATGCTGGTTGGCCTAGGGAAGTGCTGGAGGAATGATCTTGCTAGCCTCAAATAAGTTTTGTATCCCATGCTTCAAAGGGAAGCAACGATTAGTTGAGTGGCCTGGTCCTTGATGGAAATTACAATGGGTATTGGGGTCGTAATTGCTTAGGATCGGATTCGACGGAGGTCATGGTTGGAGTGCAGTGACCAAACCTTTTCCGATTAGTATAGATAAGATATTCAAGGATTGCCCCAATGGTGTGAAGACTGGATCAAAACATGCCCTTCTCTATTCTGGGGTCATCTATGCCCCCTGTCCATTTTCGGTCCTTGGCATTGGCTTGCTTCTGCTTGGGGCTAGCCGTGCAGTCTTGAACTGAAATGGAGTTATGCTGGTGTTAGGTCGTGTATTTGCGATCATCTGTACATCCCTCCTGGTTCTCCTATCATTCCTTTGTTCAGTGAACCTCCGAACCCCACTGTTTATGGTTTTATTTATCCGTCCTTCTCTTATGACATCTTCACATCGATTGGGATTTCTTACCAAATCAGCGAAACATGACTATTGTTGGTATACTAGGAAATCTTAGATGACTGGTAGAGTGTTTTTTGAGATCATCTCGATTTGCTCATCACCGGGTATCCTATTCCTGACCTGAGCTGTAAATGCCCTCTATTCCCCCAGGTAGTCACTGAATGCTTCATCGGGCTTCTTCTTTAGCCGGGCTAGATCCGACTTGTATGGTTCAATGCCTATGTTGTAGACATATTGTTCTTGGAATAGATGAGTCAGATCTTTCCATATTTTGATCATAGAAGGTTCCAATGAAGTGATCCATCTCAAAGTCGGGCCAGTAAGACTCTTCTTGAAGACTTTTATGAGCAGACTCTCATCCCCTCTGTTGTCGCTCCAAGTGTGCCATAATTATGTGCATTATGAATCAAAAATTAAAGAATTAAAGAATGCTAGGTTATATGGATGTTAACTTATGAACGGGATATCAGCACATTGGGGCTAACACTGGCCTGCAAGATCAGGGCCAATTGTAGCAAGTTTTAAAAGTAAGTATTTCAAGATCGTCCACAGAGAAGTTTGTCTAAAATGAGAGGTAAACCTCCAGATCTGTGCTACCAGATCTGGCTCTATAATTATCTATAAAAAAGAATAGATAAAAGAGAGTGTTGGATTGTGTCACATTTAACTATAAGCAAATAAAGAAAAGAATTAACTACATGATCCAGATCCGAGTTGGGGAGATGTTTAAAATAAGACAAATGCAGAAATAATAGCTTCATGTACTTTAGCCTCTGAATTTTAATGGAGAGTCTGTAGTTCAACAGAGCAGATTCAATCTTCATCTGGCTACCAGCACAGATGTAAGAGAAATAAATCCGAATTAAGGAATAGGTTTAGACTTATGGTCGTGGATATCATCTTGTCAGGGCCTATTCTTTAGTTCGTAACATGAACATCATCGTAAATGCCGCTTGAATTAGGTTACCAACGCTAATTCGCACAGGATGATGAATTAAGGGAAGTTGGATGCGGATAAGTGAATCTAAAGAAGTCTAATGCACTAAGGTGATCATTCGTAACCCTCGACATGACTCCAATGGAGAAGACACAAATTACAAAGAACCTTTTAAAATCCAACGTTACAATTACGAGCACGGCTTAGAGAGCCCTCGGACTTACGATCGAGCTTCTCGAAGAGCCCTCAGATTTACTGTCTTGAATCCGAACTTGGAAGTACAAATCCCTCACAATGGCTCTCAAAGGTAAACTACAAGAAGGGATTACAGCGGGTTCAGATAAGCTATCTGACCGGAATGAGGGATACAGAGACGAAAACTCTAAAACTGGATGCCCCAATTGGGCAAATGTCTTCTTAATTTATAGCTTTCCTCTATCACACTGAAATGAGTTGACCAATCGAAGTGCTCAGATCTGGATTGCCCAATGGCCGTTGAGCACGGGGATCGGATCTGTTCGCCAATGAAAATGCTCGACCGGTTGACCAATCAGGCGTTAGAAGCATCAATTCTGTTATGGGAATTCAAAAGTCTGTTTGAGCTTCTAGAAGTTCCCGCCAAGTGATTTCATCTTTGGGTTTTCACGTGGGGCGGAATATGCCTTTGGTTTGTGCTTGGAATCTTCCGGAATGTCTCTGGGCTTTTAATTACATTGGGGCGCGTGCAGAGTTTACTGAAATGCCCTTCAAAGTGGCTGTAAATCCCCAGTATGCCATTTCGCAGAGTTTAAGGGTCTTTTCGCAAAGTAATTTGGCTCCAGAAGCTCTCTTCGCAAAGCATTTTGGCTTCAGGAGATCTTTTCGCAAAGCATTTTGGCTTCAGGAGATCTTTTCGCAAAGGACTTCTCTTCTTTTCGCAGAGTGTTTTCTTCTTTTCGCAAAGGTCAAGGTTCTTTGCGAATAGTAGAAGTTCTTTGCGAATTGAACTCTAGGCTCCCATTCTTCTTTGCGAATTGACTTTTAACTTGATTTCTCCTTTGCGAATAGTAGAAGTTCTTTGCGAATTGAGCTTTAGCTTCCATTCTTCTTCTTCAGGTCTTTTCTTGCTCTTTTAGACCCTCTTTAACCATTGCTGAGGCTGTTTCTTCACTCCTTTAATCTTGACATGAGCTGTCAGCTTTTTGATCTTTTTGGGATGCTTTTCGGATTTGGACCTGTCTGATTGGTTAGCTGTAAAATGCACACTAAAGCACTTATTTAGTCTTCTCAAGGGTCTTTCAAGGCTCATGTTTAGGGGTAAAAAATGGTATTTTTCACTACTTAACACACCCCCAAACCTAAGCTTTGCTAGTCCCTGAGCAAAGAAACATAAAAAACAAAGTAAAGAGCCACTTTTGTAGGAAGCACAGGTGCATTTAGCATATGCAACAAGCCTTTTCAACCCCTAGGTGATCCCTAGAGGAGGAGTGAAGTCTCCTGAGGGTTTTCAGTGAAGGTACCCACAAACTTCTCCATGAAATAGTTAACATCAGTGCAATATTATCAAATGAGCAATCAAGGAGCAGGGTTAGTTACTCTTGAATCAATGATGAAACATAAAATTTGATTATTGTTTGCACAGGAATTTAAACATTTATAAACCTCATGAATGTTTCAATATTTCCAATCTATGAACAGTCATAGAAAATCATACAAATGTGCCAGCAGTAAGCTCATCCTATGGATAAAAATTAGGTTATGAGTCATACTTAAGGTGCTCAAGTTCCAACCCAAACACTCACCAGGGTATACTCTCATCAGTGTTTTTGTTGAGGGGTTCATTTTCACTCAAGCTCAAGAGCAGTTACATCTCCCAAATGGATCTGTAAGCATGAGCATAGGCATGATTCTTAGGCAATGGCATCATTGACATCTCCTCACCATAGATTGGGTCACTTCTTATCTCCACATGACAGCTCACTCAACTTTGGATCACAAGGGCTTTTAATCTAGGTTTGTTTGTATGGCTTACGGAGTGAAGTTTCAAGGAAAGGCAGTTTGAACAGAGGTTTGAATTTGAGAACTCAGGAACTGCAGAGATGGTTCATGACTCCACCTTTTGAGTTTAGCTTCTTTCTTCTTCTTTTGAGATTTCACATTCACGGATCAGTTCTTTCTTTGATCTTGCATTTTTCAACATAAGGTCCCTTTTTGCCTTTTTGCTTGCAACTTTTTTACATTGTTTGTCTCTTCTTTTCTCGGTCACCATATTGCCTTTTTTTGAGGTATTTTCTCTTCATTTTCTTGATGTTGCCAAATGGTCCATCTTGATTCTTTCTCCTTTACCTCCCGAATTCTCGAGTGAGGGAAGGCTGAATTGGTTCCATAGGTTCAAGTGCAAGTACTTTTGAGTATTTTTGATGAAGAATTGTAGGATTTACTCAAATGCGGTACAAACAGGGGCAGATTTTTCTTGGCTGGTTCTGTTAGGTTCAAGCTGTCCAAAGAAGGCCTTGATCTTTTCCTCAGTTTCATGCGTGCTGCTACTTGGTTTAATTTGGAGTTTCCTAACTTCTAGTGGATCTAATGCCTCACCAATCCTTTGAATCGAAAAAATTGCCTCGTCACTCTTCAACAGAGATGGAAAATATATGGGCTCAATTCTCACTTATGGTTTTTCCTTGAGTTTTAAGTATATCTTTACCTTTTTCTCTTCCTTTTGACTTACTACGTACGATACCAAAGATGTTTTTATGGTGTAATCATCATGGAAATGTAGAATATCGCAAGGTTTAGAATGTCTAAATTTGGCAAAGGAATTTTTAAATTTTCTAGTTGTCATGATTCTTAAGTAAATTAATACATTTCCTAATTACTTAGGTGATTCTGCTGCCCTTATGTTAACTATTCCCTAGGCAGGACTTGTCTGCCATACCCCCAAACCTAAGATGAACATTGTCCTCAATGTTCTAGACAGGGAGAGACTAGGGGCAGCAGGGGAAAAGAAGAAAGAAAACTAAGAGAAAAAATCTAAACTATATGCGTGAGAAAATAAAATGTAAGCGAAGATATGAGCAAGGAAATGGAAAACATGATATACAAATGCAAGAAAAATCAACAAAACAATGCTAGAACTGCTAAATAAAATCTAACAAATAGAAGGATTACTATGCAAATGAAAGGAAACTAATGCTAATAAAAGAGAAACAGTAAAAGCAAGGTAAGGGACTGAATACAAAGTTAAAAAAAATAGAACAGTGTTGATACAAAAACAGAATTTGTTAATGCAAAATAGGAAAACAAAGTTAGAAACTAACTGTACTCACAGAAAAATGACGAAAATCAGTAAAACGAGGACACATTAACCTAAGAAAGAAAACAAAATCAGCGATCTAAAAACAGAATTTGAAACTAAAATTCCTAAAACAGAAAATCTAATGCCAAATGATATATCCTAAGCCCAAAGAAACAAACCCAAAAGCCTGAGATACTTATGAATCTAAGTGATTATAAAAATGATTAGCAGGAATACAGTGAAAAGCAAGATTCATAAGACTGACCCCTTTGTTGATGATGTGTATGAAAAAAAAAATAAATAAATAATGAAGCATGGGAGCACATATTAAAAACAGGGTTCACACACAGCTGAGACCCCTTTATGATGAAGAAATCTCGAAGGAAAATAAAATCAGTGAGTCCATTGAATATTCAAAACAGCCTATGATCCACTACTCATTATCCTACATGATTCCTAAAAAAGAAAAATGATCTCAGCAGGTCCAGATGGGAAAAGTGGATGCAAATGGAGAAAAACAGCATGCCTAAAAGACAGCAGAAATTATAACCATACCTTGGACCCCGGTATGAACTCTTTTCTCATGAGGCTCCTATCATGGAATGATTTAACCTTTTCTTTGTACAATCTGGAGCTAGTGTAGGCATCCATCCTCGTTCTTCAGCTTCGGAGTTGAAGCTTCCTTGGTAACTTGTGGAAGAGGGAGAGGAGCAGTCTCCAAGAGAGAGAACTTGATGATTGGTGAGTGCCTTGCACAAAGCACTTCTGCTGAATTTGATCTCCTTTCCTTCTTTCTCGGATCCCCAATTATTTTTAAATTGTGGAGTCTTTACCTTGCGTAAATGTTTGTAAAAACTCCTCCACCAAATTTCATCAATGATGTCAACATGGAAACATTCCTCACAGAGAGAATTGAGGTTGAGTAACAAAGATTATACACATTCAATTTAACTTTCATATTTCCAAAAGACACCTCCATGATGCCGACTGCATTGAATGCATGCATTAGTCAGTAGCTGTGAATGGTCTTCCCGAATGACAGGGATGGCAAGTGGTACTTTTGGTTGGTTCCATGTCCAACACCAAAAAGTCGCAGGTAGAAAAACTTGTCTACTCCTACCAAAACATCTTCAATCAACCCCATAGGTTTCCTTTCAGATCTCACCTAGTTCATTGTAACCACTTGAGTGGGTTTCAATTCTCCCAAACCTAGTGCTCATAGATGAATAGGGAAGCGGTTGACACTAGCACCCAGATCTAGCAAGGTTTTCTCAATGGTGTGCTCCCCAATGATGCAGGGATTGTGGGGATTCTGTGGTCTTGCATCTTAGGTGGTGTTGCAATTGATAGCACTTGGTTGATTTTTCCACAAAGAAAGGCCTTCTTGGATAAATGTATCCTAGATTGCCTTTTGTGGGTGCACACCTCTTGAGAAATTTTGCATAAGGTGGGACTGCTTGATTGCATCAAGCAGGTAGATTAATTTTAACTTGCTTGAATGTCTCCATCATTTCCTCAATTTTGTGTTTCCTTTGTCAAAAGGAGAAACTTCATTGCATGGGGAAATGGGAGGTGAGGAACAAATTTCTCCTCCTCATCATTTTCAACAATTTTGTTATTTTACATTTTTTCATTTTTTTTTTGAATTTTGATGTAAATCAACACAACATTAAACACGAGAATTGCTGGGTTCTCAAGAATTTAAAATAGAAAATGAATGCAAAGGAGAAGGATGCAAACTCAAGCAGATCTGCTCTCGACTTTTGGTCCAGATGCTCCTTGTTGGAGCCCAGATCCGCAAACATCCAAAAACTGTAGATACCTTATTCAAGTATTGACAAAACTAAAAGAAAAACTCAAAGCACGCCCAAATTTGACAAAAGACAAAAGAGTGGCAACATTTATTCAAATAACTAGAAGGCAAAGAATAAAAGCTCGTAAAAATAAAAAAATAAAAAATTTCATTGCAAGAAGCAGGTTTTCTATACAAAACTGCTGTAGACATTTAATCAAGCACTTGGAATGCAAAGTGCAGGTTTAAAGCAAAAATTAAAATAAAAATCAAATCTACAAAATAAAAAAAAACTTAGGTCTATCTATTTTAGAACAAACTTCCCCGGCAACGGCGCTAAAAACTTGTTGTCGCTCTAAATGTGCCATAATTATGTGCATTATGAATCAAAAATTAAAGAATTAAAGAATGCTAGGTTATATGGATGTTAACTTATGAACGGGATATCAGCACATTGGGGCTAACACTGGCCTGCAAGATCAGGGCCAATTGTAGCAAGTTTTAAAAGTAAGTATTTCAAGATCGTCCACAGAGAAGTTTGTCTAAAATGAGAGGTAAACCTCCAGATCTGTGCTACCAGATCTGGCTCTATAATTATCTATAAAAAAGAATAGATAAAAGAGAGTGTTGGATTGTGTCACATTTAACTATAAGCAAATAAAGAAAAGAATTAACTACATGATCCAGATCCGAGTTGGGGAGATGTTTAAAATAAGACAAATGCAGAAATAATAGCTTCATGTACTTTAGCCTCTGAATTTTAATGGAGAGTCTGTAGTTCAACAGAGCAGATTCAATCTTCATCTGGCTACCAGCACAGATGTAAGAGAAATAAATCCGAATTAAGGAATAGGTTTAGACTTATGGCTGTGATCTGTCCACAGATCTGTCAGCTAGCTGTGGCCTATTCTTTAGTTCAGAACATGAACATCACTGTAAATGCTGCTTGAATTAGGTTACCAACGCTAATTCGCACAGGGATGATGAATTAAGGGAAGTTGGATGCGGATAAGTGAATCTAAAGAAGTCTAATGCACTAAGGTGAACATTCAGAACCCTCGACATGACTCCAATGGAGAAGACACAAATTACAGCAACCTTTTAAAATCCACCGTTACAATTACAGAGCACGGCTTCTTAGAGAGCCCTCAGACTTACTGAGCTTCTCGAGAGAGCCCTCGATTCTGATCTTGAATCCGAACTTGAAGTACAAATCACTCACAATGGCTCTCAAAGGTAAACTACAAGAAGGGATTACAGGGGGTTCGGATAAGCTATCCGACCGAATGAGGGAAACAGAGATGAAAACTCTAAAACTGGATACCCAAATTGGGCAAATGGTTCGATCTATTTATAGTTTTCCCTAAGCCACAGATGTGTATCAACCAATCGAATTGGATAGATCTGTATCAACCAATAGAGTCGAGCACCGGGATCCGGATCTGCTCGCCAATCAAAATGCTTGATCTGGTTCACCAATCGAAATAGAGGCATCAATTGCTTATGTAATTCAAAAATCTGTTTGAGCTTCTAGAAGTTCCCGCCAAGTAATTTCATCTTTGGGTGTTCACATGGGGTGGAATATGCCTGGTTCGTGCTCGTAATCTTCCGGAATGTCCTTGGGTTTTAAAATGCATTGGGCGCGTGCAAAGTTTCTGAAATACCCTTGGACGACAAAATCCCGAATGCCATTTCGCATAGTTTACGGGCTTTTTCAAGAAAGTAGTTTGGCTCGAAGCTCTCTTCGAAAGCATTTTGGCTTCAGGAGATCTTTTCGCAAAGCATTTTGGCTTGGAGATCTTTTCGCAAAGCATTTTGGCTTCAGGAGATCTTTTTCAAAAGCATTTTGGCTTGGAGATCTTTTCAAGAAGGACTTCTCTTCTTTTCAGAGTGTTTTCTTCTTTTCGCAAAGGTCAAGGTTCTTTAATAAATAGAAGTTCTTTGCGAATTGAACTCTAGGCTCCCATTCTTCTTTGCGAATTGACTTTTAACTTGATTTCTCCTTTGCGAATAGTAGAAGTTCTTTGCGAATTGAGCTTTAGCTTCCATTCTTCTTCTTCAGGTCTTTTCTTGCTCTTTTAGACCCTCTTTAGCCATTGCTGAGGCTGTTTCTTCACTCCTTCTTTAATCTTGACATGAGCTGTCAGCTTTTTGATCTTTTTGGGATGCTTTTCGGATTTGGACCTGTCTGATTGGTTAGCTATAAAATGCACACTAAAGCACTTATTTAGTCTTCTCAAGGGTCTTTCAAGGCTCATGTTTAGGGGTAAAAAATGGTATTTTTCACTACTTAACACCCTCCATATTGGCACATGTCCCCATAGTAGGACCTAAGGTGTGTAATGAGGTTTCTCGTGCCATTGTATTTGTCGAAGACTAGCACCTTGAATTTTAGGGGCAAGGGTATTTATGAAAACAAGCATAAATGAGAAAAGTCTGTGGCATGGATTTCAGCTCCACCCACCTTCATTAGCTATTTTTGGATCTTACCCATTTGCTCATTCAACAGCTCGAACTCCTTAGATAGTGGGGTCGTCCCTTCAACAGGCAATCTCCACTCACTTTGGACTACCAGTGGGTTGGTGATTATGGGTGGTAGGGGGTTGAAACTGGTGAATGCCCCTGCATGAGCCTCGCTATTCCTGATCTCATCCTCCTCATACTATGGGTCTATATATGGTGGAGGGAGGGTGAGATTATCTTGTTGGTTCTGAGTAGGCTAGATGGGTTCCTAGTGGGACCATTGTACATGGGAGAAATTCTCATGAGTAGCTTGTGGAATGATGGGGTGAGTGAAGGTTGGGTTTTGGGCTGGTGCCAGATAAGGCCATTGCATTTACAGGAATCCTTGGGGATGGGTTTGAGGGGTAAGAGGATGGGTGAATTGGGGGTGGTTGATGGTATGGGATGGATTCCCATACTGGATTGGGTGTGATGGATGTAGATGAGCGAGTTCCATGCCCTGTTGAGCAATTAGATGGGATGGGTGCATAATTTGAGAGGGAATGGGGGCTTGTTGGGTGAATGTTTTTTATTGTGAGAATTGTGGAGGGTTTGAAATTGAGACTCCAAGGTTTATTGGGCTTTGATGGGCTTGGGCCATTGTGCTTTGGTGGGCTTGGGCCATTGGGCCTTGGTGGGCTTGGGCCATTGGGCCTTGGGGTATTGGGCTTTGATGGGCCTGGGGCATTGGGCCTTGATGCCCACTCCAATGACCCATGGTTGATGAGGGTCTTGGGTGGTATGAATAATGGGGAGTTGATTAGAGTCTGGGGGAAAAGAGGCATTGATACTTGGGAGTGTATAGGATGGGTTGGGAGATGTGCGGTGTGGATGAGGGATACTATTCTGAGAGGCCTTCCATATTGTATAGGCCCAAACCATCTCATCCATCATCGCCATTGGATTGGGTGAGGGGGTGGATGTAAATGGTGCATCCAATGGAGGGGGGATATGGGGCATGGATTGGGTGGGTGTATGGGAAAAATCAGGCCAGACCCGGGAAAAATCGGGCATGACCTTGGTAGAGGGGGGGATATGTGGTGTATTTGAAAAAATGGTATGTGTAGGAAAATAGGGTATCGCTTGGGTGAAATTATGATTTTGGGAAGGCATGGGTTAATGGGATATGGTTTGAAAAGATGGTGGGGAATGAAGTGTTAGATGTTGGGAAAATATGGGAACATTGGGTATGTTAGCTGTGGAGGCGGGATTCGAAGTGGTTATGGGAGAAGAATGGGATGGACTTTGAGAAAATGTAGAGGATGTGGTCAAAAATATGGGTGCACCGAAGGGTCCGGTGACGGTAAATGGGGCTTGGGTGAGTGGAATGGAGGTAAAAATTTCCACCGAATGGGAATGTGTCGAGGAGCGTGGCGGTGATGAATCGGGATTGGCATAAGCTGGATCGATTGCCCATGACATGGTTTGTTGGCGTGTTGGGTACGGGTTCCTCGTGTGAGGACTAAAAACCCGTCTTCTCCTTCCCCTACGAGATGAGGGAGGGTACGACGATGCCATTGTGTTGGCACCACAAGCTATCTTTCTTTTTGGATTTTTATTTTTTTTCAATTTTTTGTTTATTTTGATATTTGGATAAAGAAAATGAACCTTTCTACAATGAGTTCTGGGGCCTTGGAATTCCCGCTTCGAGTGGCGTTCGTATCCTAAATATTTCCCACGGCGGGACCCCGACGCACTTTGAAAGAATCAAAGGGAAATACCTTGATCTATGTGAAGGCACGGGAATCCACGCGACAAGCCGATCCCTGTGAAAAAGTCAATAAGAGGGTGACCTCTTTTAACTGACGAGGGCGTATTGGGTGTCGGAACGTGTAAGATCTACCAGAGGCACTAAGTTACTAAGCGGGGAACTCGGGGGAAGTGGAAAAAAGGCCTCAGATTCAGGTGGCCCAGCCAGAGATATACTTAGTGGATGTATTATATATGCTAGGCCAGAAATCTAAAGATTTTGGCTTAGCGTGTATATTATACACGCTAGGCAAAATATGAGGATTTTTTACTTAGCGAGTATATTATACACGGTAGGGTAATTCTTGGGTTTATTGGCTTAGTGTGTATATTATACATGCCAGGCAAACACATATTATATAATTTTTTTTTAACAGCAAACAGTAGGCCCGAAATTGGTTTGATCTTTTGGTTTTCAAGAAGCGGTGCTTCCAGGGATTGATTTTCTTTATTGTAGTGGGTCCCTCCTCTCCGAACCTAGGGATACAAGGTTGATTCAGGATGACTAATGCTCTCCCCAAGGGTTTTAAGCTTCATAACTAGATTGGTTACCCACCCTATATACCTCCGGCGTAAGCGCCTTCTCAGATATTGGATGGGGTGGTACTTTTTTTTATCATCACCACTAGGGGCTGCTGTCGTACTAAGAATCGGGATGTTAGTTCACTGTCAGTCTATCCAACGCAAACTGAATTAAGTCCCTTAGTTCACTTTCATGGTTTAATTTTAATATTCAAATTGTGATGATCCCGTACTGCCTCTATGGGCCGGCGTCCACTGGTAGGATATGATTGCAAAAATTTAAAAGCTCAAGTAGGCCCGCCAAACTGTTAAGGTGTGTAAATACGAAAGTAAGCCCGCCAATCAGCTAAGGCATATAAATGACCGAAAATAAATGAAAGTAAAGATAATGTTCAAGTAGGCCCGCCAATCGGCCAAGGCACGTAAATGACAGAAAAGTAGGGTTAATTAAAAATAGACGGAATCGTAGGGGTGAGAAAAATTGTCAGAATCGTAGGAGTGAGTATGGAAGAAGGAAAAAAAGATAAACAAATGTTAGTGAAAATGAAATAAAAACAACAAAAGAGGCCAAACTTTAAGGGGAAGCTCTACTAGCTGCTCCCCAGTGGAGTCGCCATCTGTGCAACTATGGGCTCTCACGAGTCCGTCGTGATGATGAGCTCATTACTACAAATTTAGAGTCACCACCAAGAGCTTTTGGTGTCTCGAGAAACCTAAATCAATATTAAAAGCACCGAAGTGCAAAACTATGACTCTGATTCACCAGTCTAATGCCAAAGGCTTTTGGATAGGGGCTTCGGTTATCGATCGATAAGGTGTTAGGCACCCAACAACCCGCTCGAAAGTGGTCTCTACTTATGGCCAAGAAAAAAATAAAGTATAAAATAAAATAGCACTTCCTCTTACCTGAAGGCACTATGATCCTATGAAGCTCTCTGAAAACACCAAAAATTCGGCGGTGTAACGGCTTGAATCCTCGGATAAAGGAAAAGCAAAGAAGGTAGAGGAGTAGAGGAGAGAGCCAGAGCTCTCAGGCCCTTATAGCATAGCTGTGGACCTTTGCGTAGGTGCACTTGATGAGCTTCTGATAGCTTGAGGGATTGGAAGATGGATTTTAACCTCTAAGGCTTGATAGCTAAGGGGTAGGAGAAGAAGGCTAGGGGGTAGTTCTCACCTAGGCTAAGGGATTTTTGATGGAAGGTGGGATCTAAGGGATGGTTTTGAATTATGGAGTTTGTATGGGTTTGGTGCACCAAAGGGGAGAAGGAAATATCTAATCTTTCTCTCTTTGGAAAAATTTTCAAGCCTTTTGCAAAGGGGGGTGCCTCTTTATTTATAGGAAAGGAGAGGGTTAGGAGGGTACTTAAAAGCTAATAGGATTAGCAATTAGGTAATCTTAAATCTAAGGATTTTGGGTTTTTCAGGTCATGGATTGGTGTGAGAATGGGTTAAATGGTAGATGATAGGGTGGGGTTTCAAATGACAAGGGGGTTACAAATAGGTTAAATGGGGGTGCAATAGTCCTAAAGAAACCCACCCTAAACCTAGGGATGGTCAACAAGTCAAACCCCCAAAGTAAAATTTGGGCAAAATCTCACAGTTACTGTAGGTAAGCCTAGCGTGTATATTACACACGCTGCGCATATGTACAGTGCCTGTGAGAAGTTCAGAGCCCGTTGTGGGGCCCATTTGGCTTAGCATGTGTATTATACACGCTAGGTAAAATTCCTCCAGAAAATGGCCTAGGGTATATATTATGCATGCTAGGCAAAATTCCTTTTGAAATGGCCTAGCATGTATATTATACATGCTAGGCAAAATGCCCCCAGCTCTGGCCCAAACACAAATCGTCATAACTTTTGGTGTATGACTCGGATTGGGACAATTTTTTGCTCGTTGGAAAGCTGGGAACCTCTACTTTCCATTAGTATAGGATTCAGTTCGGGTAGAGGTACCAGCAGGCCTTGACACACCTCTTTCCCACGATTTCTCGGGTTCAAAAATGGGTCCGGGAAGGGTTCCATGGGTTAGGGTTGATCCTAAGGGTCTGAAAAAGGTTCCTAAGGGTATGGGAAGGTTCCTAAGGGTATGTGAGATGCTATCGAAAGCTCAGGGGTGTGCCTTTCTGGAAGTATGTTTCAATCGGGCCTTAGGCCAAATTTTCTGTGTTTACATTCCCAAGACACCTAAAACAGACAACACCATAAGCATAGACAATCTCCCTTAATTTCCCAACAATTACATGGCTGAGAGAGAACGCTTAAAACAACCCTTTGGATTCAGCAAATTCTATCGAGACAGTGACTTCGCTATACCCGCCAACTTTAAACTGCCAAAATTCAACAAACATAACAGTCCAGGAAACCCAAATCACCACTTGGCCTTATTTTGTAAAGATTGTCGACATATACGTGACAATTAGGAACCCCTCATCCACTACTTCCAGAGATCTCTAGAAGGAGAAGCCCTCGACTGGTTTGCTAGTCTGCCACTTCACCAAATTGACACTTTTGATGACCTAGCAAGTCAATTTCTTGACCAGGACAAACATCTAATCTCAAAAATGGTCAGCCTCAGTGACCTGGTGACTTCAAAGCAAGAGCCCAATGAAGATTTCGTCGACTTCCTTAGACATTGGAGAAAGTCATAGCACGGATTGGAATCCAGATAAAAGAAAATGATGCACTAAACATTGTGATTTGTAATACCTGAGAGCCACTCCAGAGCACTCTCATCCTAAGCGACTACTCCGATTTCTCTAGCCTCCGTGAACTTGCCTCACACATACAGCGTGACATGAAAAATGGGGACCTTAATCTCTCTACACTAAACGAACCCTCTTCCAACAGCCCTAGAAGAAACACCCTAAGGAAAATGCTGAGCCCCAAACAAATCAACACAAACCAAATAAACTAGCAGTACACGAACCTGCACTCTAACTATAACCAACATCTATACCAAAACAAATATGTGAATCCATGCTATGACCAAGACCTACCTCAACCAAATCCAACACCTATATTATAATCACAACTCAAAGCCATACCCCAACCAGGATCAAAATTGACTCCCCAACGTCACGCAAACCAACATCACCTTCTACAACCGGTTATTTAATGGAACTCAATCAAGCCCTTAACTCCCATAAGATAATATACACTTTAATACTCCTTCGACAGTAATTAGTGGGCCAGTGTCATTAGCTCGACTACCTGGGACTCCTAGAGAAGAGTTTGCAATCCTAGAAATCTAGAAGGCAAACTTGGAACCATTGCGCGCCGGGAATCCTAGTTCCGTTACACTTGGAACTGATTGCACATAGGTGGACTGATGAGTAATCCAATTAAACGCATGAACCAATGCACGTGATCGTGGAGTTCGGGCAGTCATAGAATTTATAGCCCCGATCTAACTTGGAACCATTGCGCATGTTTGATGGAGCGTGTAACTCAATTACGCGTGGGGTGAACAGCACAGAATTGGGGAGCTTAGGTAGTGCACGGAAGGTATGCGATAGTCTAACTTGGACTGATTGTGCGCCCATAGCCAAGCGTGCAATCAAATTCCACGCCTGTATCCAGGCACGTAATTGGCGAACCTCCCCTATTGAGTCAGGTCTGAGTCTATGGGTTGATGTTTCAGCTCAATATATAATAGTTTCAGTATATGACTCCGGATTATAGGCATTAGGGTCTTCGGAGAGGGTTAGTTCATTTTCAGAGATTGCGGGCAAGGTCTAAGGTTGATCGAACATATTCGTATACTAAGAGAGGGCAAAAATAGGGTGTCTATAGATGCCCCTCTTCGGCGCACTTGTGGAACAAGGATGCGTCAAAGAAGTAGACACCCCCCTTTTCAGGGTGCATTCTCATTTCGTGAGAGATCACAGGGGCGAACCGGATTGCTAACATGAAATGCTTGGCTTTCTTATCAATCGACTACGGGTGCATATCGCATCCTGTCGCATATTGTGACCTGCTGCATATCGCAATCAAACAGAGGGAAATCGACACAAATGAGATAGGGGTGGCATCATATGAATGCCCAAAAAAAAGGTCAAGTGACCAGATGATATGATGTAATATAATGACAAAGGCTTTCGTAAATCATGTCAGGCTGGGTGCATCATTGCTCACACCAATGACGCATGAAGGCTCCCTTTCTAGTGGGCATTTGTGATTTCTCCAAGTTGAGTACACTCGGCTTTCGGTTTCCCAAGGGAAAAAATGGATTGGGGTGATCAAAGGTGAGAGTTTGATAGATAAGAGGTTTTGGAAAATTTATATTTTAACTTAAGACCAATTCGATAAAAACTTCAGAAAAATGTGGCTTTCGAGACGTCGCTGAACAGATATATCGGTACGGGATTTGCGGACCAAAACTTTGTTTGGTTATCAAGACGACGCTCGATTTGCCCAATACTCTGTCTAACCTTCTCGTGGATACTGATAATTATCCCTTATAGGGGAGGACTACAATAGTTCATGAACTGGGAGAGTCAGGTTTTGAAAATATGTGACTTAATATTATCTAACTATATTTTTATGAGAATATCGAGTAAGGAGAGATAATACTTACCTGAATGAGTGCAGAGACTCGTGTGTAGAGGTGATTCTTTGCTCGGGATAGAATGTCGAATATTATTTGATGAGGAGGTTGATATCAACTCTTGTCTTCCTTATCTTGAAGCACAAAGGGTTGATTAATTTGGAGACTAATTGTGGCGATCGAGGGGCCTTTACTGCTGTCGTGGGTGCATGTCGCGATCGTGCGGGGGGACTATGCCGTAGTCGAAGCATAGTGGTGCCAATAGAGTGATAATATGATAAATTTAAGATAAAAGGTGTCAACAGGCGTTATGTGATATCAGCAACGAGTGCATCAGGATGCAGCTAAAAAAAAGTGTGTCCATCAGGGAATATTTAGTTATTCTTTGGAGAAAAGATTCTGGCATTATTGTTCAGTAGTGATTCTGCAGTCTCATTCTCAGTAAGATGAGTTGTATAGATGTGTTAGAGAGGGTGAGATAAGGTGATGAGAAGGGATAGTAAAGAGATTTTGTGGATGATTTTGATTGTTTGTTTCGTAGAGATTTGAGGATGAAAAAAATTACGAAAGTTCTTTGTTTTTTTTGGTTTTGAGTTTGCGGGATGGGACTGTAAAAGGTTTTTTTTTTTTAGTGGTCACGCGATGGGACTTTGGAAAATATTTTAATATTATTACTATATTGTTTATTCCATGGTGGGACATTGGGGAGAGAAGACATGAAATAAAATTTAAAAAAATGCCCAGTTTCAAGTGTTGGTCTTGAAACCCGATTATCGTTGCCAAGTGCTAGTGTTAAAAAATACCGTAGTTTCAAGTGATGGTAAGAATTTTCTCGACCTCATAGATATCCTGGAGTGTGTTGGAAATTCTGAAAGAAGTATGCTTGTAATGGCCCCATGTTAGAAAGTAGTTCGATTATTTCGACCATATACCAGGCTTGATTTTGTAAGCGTTCAATTATTATCATATATCGTAGCTTTTAACAAGATAGAGGTGATGGTAGGTAATGGGTGATTGCATCACTAATCATTCAAAAAATTTCGGTTTTATTCTCAAAAGGAATTTGAAAATCATTTGACTCATAGTCTGAAAATAAAAATTAAGGGTGAAGAAGAGATAAGGTTTATTGATCTGAGGGTAGCTTCTTATTCAATCAATTTTTAAAATAGAAGTCAACTACTTTCTTCTCGAGTGGATAATGCGGTGCCATAATTGAGCTCTCCATCATGGTTTAGCACCTTCAAATCATCAAATTCTATGTTTAGCAGGAGCTTTCTCATCCTCCTGCCACCTTATGACGATATCTAGTAGAGTGAAAACACCAGGGATGCCCTCGCGACTTGCTTATACTTACCTAATAAGATTACTAGGAATGTTCTCACAATTTGCTTATGCTTTCCTAGGCTCATTGACTTGCTCATTCATCGTATGCTCTCACTCGATTGAGCTTCTTTTTTTGTCTCCCTTTCTTTTCTTTTTTTTGAGGACGTATGTATTTTTTGAAACAACCTGCTAACATAAGAATTATGAGATTTGATGGAATTATGTATTTTTGTTTTTGTGCTCTAACATCAACTTCAATGACGAAAGAGGGGTATGAGAATTAAGAGTTTTCTATATTTTAAAAGAAAATTTTATGATCCACTAGTCCTTTCGATCAACTTGCCCGAATAGGAGGGTGGTCAATGTGTCAGATGATGCTCAAAATGGTTTTGAAAATAATGACCTACTACTGGCGAATGCCTTGTGATGACTGCGGGGATGATAAACATATAAGTACGCCTGTTAAGGAAGTCCGAGGGTTAGGAAGTCCTTCCCCCGGTAGCTATTTCTTGGGCATGCTGCTGAAATAATGTAAGTACTTCCCACATGGGTTTTGATTTCGCCTAGGTGAGGTGGTTGTGTAAGCATTGTTTCTTAGCACTAGTTCCCCCAGCTTTGAGTTATTAGTATACGTTTGAAGAGTTTGGGCATAAAATGGGGGTAAAAAATATTGTTGGGACAAAATAGTTTTTGGTTTTGAAGTACATATATTTTTTTGGTTTTTGTAACTTTTTTTATTTTTCACTTCCTTTTTTTGTATATGTATTTGTTTATATATTTCTTTGATTATATATATTTTTACTATGATACAACATCGATTCTTTCAAGAAAAGATTGACTCAAAATGTCCAACTAGTGGGACAGATTAAATGGTCGGAGTAACTGCCCCATCTGTGATTTATCGATTTGTCATTGGTCCTTGATCACCCTCTATCTATTTGATTTGGGTTGAGAGAGAGGTCATGTTTAGGTTTGTGATTTAGATGGCATAAGATTTATTGAATAAGGTGTGGAGTCTTTTGATTTCTTCTTTTAATAAATCTTTTATGGTTGGAGTTTCCTTTTCAGGTGGGGCTTTCTTTAGTCTCTCAATGGAGTGAGGCACCTTGTAAAATTGGAGTATGGGACAGAGTCCTTCCCAAGAGGTTTTGTGTGTTATCATTTCTAGTTGGTAGTTATTCAAGAATATTTTTGTGTTGTATTGTTTTGATTACAGGAGAGGAGTCAATTGGAGGGGGATGTGATGTTGATTTCGTAGGGAGAGTGATAAGGTGAGACAAAAGAAAAACAGAAGAAGAAGATAAGGAAGTGTGGACCATGGTGGACCCTTCCTTGGCATGGTGAGGTTTAGTGTTGGTTGGTTCTTGTTTTGTTTGATTCACAGTTTTGGTTCATCGTGAGGGTGTTTTAAAGTTTTATATGCAATTTTTGGAGGATTCTTAGTGTCGAGAGTTTGGTGTAGTGGTGTTGTTGCCGGTTGGGTTTCCGTGAGGGTTTCAATTGTAAGATCTATAGAAATTTGGACTTGGGAGTTGGGAGAAACTTTAGTTATGATGCTAATTTTATGTTATGGTAAAATTTGAGAATTTGATGATATATTGATTCAGATGTTGATCAGGGTCATAAGATTTAAGTTTGGTTTGATTTCGAGAGTGAGAGTGATGATAGATTCATAGATTTGTTTATCGTCGGATTTAGTGATTGGTTCAGGGTTGAGTGTCATTGACGTTGTAGAGATAGATTCAACGGTGGGTTCAGATTTGATGGTGGGTTCATGTTTGATGATAGGTTCGAGTTTGATGGTAGGTTTAGGTTTAATGATAGGTTTAAGTTATTTGACAAGTTTAGGTTCGTTGATTGGTTTAGGTTCGATGATAGGTTTAGGTTTGATGGTAAGTTCAAGTTCGATGCCTAGTTCAGGTTCAATGATGGGTTCGAGTTTCATGATAGGCTTAGATTTGGTGACAAGTTTATGTTCGATGGTAGATTTAGATTTGGTGATAATGTCGCGTCTGATGACAGGTTTAGGTGTGATGATAGGTTTGGGTTTAGTGATAGTTTAGTTTTGATAATAGGTTTTGTTTTGATGATAGGTTTTGGTTTGATGATTGGTTCAGGTTTGACAATTGACTCAGATTTGATGGTAGGTTTAGGTCTAATGGGGAGCTTGGGTTTGATACCCGGTTCAGGTCTATTAGTTTTAGGTTTGAGATTTCGTTTCATTATTGGTGAGGTGATAAGTTCGGTGGTGAGTTCAGGTTTGAGGTTGGTGGAGCGATGCGTTCGATAATGCGTTCAGGTTTGGGGATTAGTTTCAGAGTTGGTTCGAAAGTGAGAGGGCTAGTGATTTCAGGGATAGATTTGATTATGGGATCACTGGTTCAATCATTAGTTTCATGATCGATTTAGGAAAAATGGTGTCATAGAATCTTGATGGATCGGATTGGTAATTCCTTCTAGAACCGATATGGGAGTTTGTTTAGGGTAGATTGTAAGGTCAGTTTAGGTGTGAGCTCAGGGAGCGTGGTGATAGATTTATCGATTGGTAAAGTATCGGGTTTAAAGATAGGTTGAGTTGGTTCAGGGATGATGACTTTATGGATTGGTTGGGTTAATTCAGGGTTATATTTGATGATTTTAGTGATAGGTTGGGTTAGTTTAGGGTAGAGTGTCGATTTTGGTGATGGGTTGAGTTGGGATGAGCTCGATAATGGGTCGAATTTTCGTGCTCTTGTTGACCGGTTCAGGGTAAAAGGTGACTTCATGCTTATTGGTATGTAGGAAAGGGTAAGTTGTTTATGAGTGAAGGGTATGGATGTGCTTGGAGGAGGGTTCAATCCTACAGATTAGGCTAGTTAGGTGGACTGGGACGGGAGTGAATGAGTGTATAGTATCATATGCGAGTTGAGGACTTGATTGAGTTTGGTCAAATAATGGGTTGTAGAAGGTGATGTTGGTTTGCATGACGTTGGGGAGTCGATTTTGATCCTGGTTGGGGTATGGATTTGAGTTGGGAGTATGATATAGGTGTTGGATTTGGTAGGGGAATAGGTCTTGGTAATAGCGTGGGTTTGCATGTTGGTTGAGGTATAGATGTTGGTTTTGGTTAGAGTGCAGGTCCGTGTATTGATAGTTTATTTGGTTTGTGTTGATTTGTTTAAGGCTCAGCGTTTTACTTAGGGTGTTTGATCTAGGGTTGTTGGAGGAGGGTCTGTTTAGTGTAGAGAGGTTAAGGTCCCCATTTTTCATGCGACGCTATATGCGTGAGGCGCATTAATGGAGGCTAGAGAAATTAGAGTAGTCACCTAGGATGAGAGCGCTCCGGAGTGGCCCCTGGGTATTATTGATCACGAGGTCTAGTGCGTCATTTTCTTTTATCTGCCTTCCAGTCCGTGCTGCGAGCTTTCTCCAACGACCAACGATGTCAGCGAAATCATCATCAGGCTCTTGCCTTTTAGTCATCAGGTCACTGAGGCTGATCGTTTCTGAGATTAGATATTTATACTGGTCAAGAAATCGACTAGCTAGGTCATTGAATGTGTCAATTTGGTGAAGTGGCAGACCAACAAACCAATAAAGGGCCTCTCCTTCTAGAGATCTCTAGAAGCAGTGGATGAGGAGTCCCTGATTGTCACGTATAGGTCGACAATCATTGCAAAATAAGGTCAGGTGGTGATTTGGGTTTCCTGTACCATTTTATTTTTTGAAATTTGGCATTTAAAGCTAGTGGGTATAGTGAAGTCAATGTCTCGACAGAAGTTGTTGAATATGAAGAACTATTTCGAGCATTCTCTCTTGGCCATGTAATTGTCGAGAAATTGAGCGAGATCGTCTATGTTTATGGTGTTGTCCATTTTAGGTGTCTTGGGAGGGGGTTCTTCGATGGTTATTACTTTGAAAGATGTGGAAGGTATATGGGCCACATGATTCTGGGGGTGTCGGGGCACGTGGACAAGTCAATGTCCTTTCTTCTTGCCTATTCCTTGAAGTAACTTATCATTCGTCCATCAGCTTTTGGTCCATTGCAACTTTGTATAGCTTAGCCAGTGATTGCCATAGGGCATCGGCTTCTTCTGACCCATTCATTAGCTTATTGGCAGTGAGGTCCATAATTTGGCTTGCGGGGTTTCATAGGGACCTAAGGAAAAGCGGTTCCTCCTTTGATAATCCTTCGATAGTCAAGGCTAACGTGCCAGCGCCTCTAGCTTGACTACCTGTGACTCCTAGAGAAGAGTCTGCAATTCTAGAAGTCTCAAAAGAAATTCAAACCTTTTCTTTGGAAGCCCCAGAGAGAACCTCAAATTTTCTCAAAGGAAGAAGCTTGATAAAGAGAAGAAAAAATAGTAAAACTAGTTATGAAAAAGTCGTGAGTTAGGGGGTCCTTTTATTGGTAATGGGTTAATTACGCGTCTGGGGACAAGTGCGCAATATATTTATTGCGCACAGTCACCAGGGCGCTTAATTGAATTACACGCAGGCTCCCATATGATTAGTCTATTTTGAGTCAGTCACTGACTTGAGAATGATCGGCTGACTAGCTCAGTCGAGAATCCCAGTTTCATTATGCTTGGAACTGATTGCACGCAGGTGGACTGACGCGTAATCTAATTAAGCGCATGAACACTTTCGCGTGATCGGGGAGTTTGGGCGGTCATAGAAGTTGTAGCCCTGGTTCATCTTTTAACCATTGAGCACGTCCGGTGAACCGCGCATAATTGGGGAGCTTAGGTGGTGCACAAAAGGTATGTTGCAGTCAAACTCGGACTGATTGCACTCTTGTAGCCAAGCGTGCAATTAAATTTTGTGCCTGTATGCAGGCGTGTAATTCCTGAACCTCCCCTGTTGAGTCAGGTCCGAGTTTATAGGTTGATGTTTCAGCCCAAGGGTTCAACCATATACTATTGTTTCAGTATATTACTCCTAGATTATGGGCTTTAGGGTCTTTTGAGAGGGCCAGTTCCTTTTCGGAGATTGCGGGAATGGTCTAAGGGTGACGAAACATTTTTGTATACTCTGAGAGGGCAAAAATGGGGTGTCTACATATGCCCCACTTTGGCGCGTTCTTGTGGAACAAGGATGTGCCGAAGTAGACACCCCTTATTTAAGGCACCTTCTCATTTCTTTTAGAGATCAAAGGTGTGAACCGGGGAGTTGACATGAAATGCTTGGCTTTCTTATCTATCAGCGTAAGCTAAAAGGAAGCATTCTCAGGCTAGATTGTAGTTGTCGAGAGGTGTAACCTCAATCGCGGGTGCATATCGCATCCCATCGCGTTTCATGACCTACTACATATCGCAGTGAAATGGAGGGAAATTGACACAAATGAGGTACGAGTGGCATCATACGAATGTCCAGAAATAAGGTCAAGTGACTAATGATATGATGTAATATAATGGCGAAGGCTTTCGCAAATCATTTTAGGCCGGGCACGTCATTGCTCACACCAACGATGCGTCAGGGGTCCATTTCCAGTGGACGTTTGTGATTTCTCAATGTGGAGTATACTCGATGTTCGATTTCCCAGGGGAAATAATAGATTGGGTTGATGAGAGGTGAGAGTTTGATTGATAAGAGCTTTTGGAAATTTTGGGTTTTAACTTAAGATCAATTCGTAAAAACTTCAGAAAAACATGGCTTTCAAGAGGTCACTGAAAAGATCCATCGGTACGGGATTTGTGGAACCGACCTTTATTTGGTTGCCAAGACGATGCTCCATATGCTGAATACTCCGTCTAACCTTCTCGCAAATACTGATGATTGTCTCTTGTGGGAGGACTACATTAGTTAACGAATTGGGAGAGTCAGGTTTGAAAAACAATTGACTTAATATTATCTAACTATATTTTTGTGAGAATATCGAGTGAGGAGAGATAATACTTACCTGAATTACTGTAGGGACTTGTGTGTAGAGGTGAATCTTTGCTCGGGATAGAATGATGAATATTCTTTGATGAGAAGGTTGATATCGACTCGTCTTCCTTATCATGAAGCGTGAAAGGTTGATTCATTTAGAGACCGATTGTGGAGATCGAGGGGCTTTTACCGCTGCCATGGGTGCATGTTGCGACAACACAGGGGGACTACGCTACAGTTGAAGCACAGTGGTGCCAAAAGAGTGATAATAGGATAATTTTAAAATAAAAGGTATTGAAAGGCGTTAAGTGATATCAGCAACTAGTGTATCGGGATGCAACTTGAGAAAAAGTGTGCCCATCAGGGAATATTCAATTATTCTTTGGAGAAAAGACTCTTGAATTGTTTTTTAGGAGATGCGTTCTATAGATGTTATAGAGAGGGTGAGATGGGGTGATGAGAAGGGATAGTAAAGAAATTTTGAGGATGATTTTGATTGTTTGTTTTGAAGAGATTTGTGGATGAAATATATTGAGAAAGTTCCTTTTTTTGTTTTTGAGTTTGTATGATGGGACTATAAAAGGTTTTTTTGTTTTTTTTGGTGGTCACGCTATGGGACTTTGGAAAATATTTTATTATTATTACTATATTTTTTATTCCACTGTAGGACCTTAGGGACATAAGGCAAGAAATAAAATTTAAAAAAATGCCACAGTTTAAGTGTTGGTCTTGTGACCCGATTATCGTTGCAAAGGTGCAAGTATTAAAAAATGCCCCAATGTCAAGTGACGGTGTGAATTTTCTCGGCCTTGCAGACATCTTGGAGTTGCCTGGGTATTTTGAAAGAGATATGCTTGTAATGATCCCATGTTGGTAAGTAGTACGATTATTTTGGCCATATGTTGGGCTTGATTTATGTAAGCACTGAATGATCGTCATGCATCGTAATTTTTAATAAGAATGGGGTGAATTGTAGTAATCAGTGATTGCATCATTTGTCATTCAAAAGTTTTCAGTTTTATTCTGAAAAATATTTTGAAAGTCATTTGACTCATTGTTCGAAAAGAAAAATTATGGGTGAAGAGGAGGTAAGGTTTATTTATTTGGGGGTAGCTTCTTATTCAACAACTTTCTGAAATAGTAGTCAACGACATTCTTCTCGGGTGGATAATGCGGTGCCATAAAATCATCAAACGAGTCAAATGGTCTAACACCATCAAATCATCAAAATTCTACGATTACCAGGAGCTTTGTCCTCCTCCCGCCAACTTACGATGATATCTAGTAGTGTGAAGATACTAGGGATGCCCTCGTGGCTTGCTTATACTTACCTAATAAGATTACCAGGAATATCCTCACAATTTTCTTATGCTTCCCTAGGCTCATTGACTTGCTCATTTGTCGTATGCTCTTGCTCGATTGTATGCTCTTGCTCGATTGTGCTTCTTGTTTTGTCTTCTTTCTTCTTTTTTTTTTAAGCATGTATGTAAACATTTTTTGAAAAAACCTGCTAACGCAAGAATTATGAGATCTAATGGAACTTTTTACTTTCACTTTTTGTGCTCTAACATAAACTCCAATGGCTGAAGAGGTGTATGAGAATCTAGAGTTTTCTATATTTCAAAATGAGAGTCTTATGATCCACTAGTCATTTGGATCAACATGCCCGAATAGGAGGGTTCTTAATGAGTCCGATGATGCTCAAAATGGCTTTGAAATAATGACCTACTACTAGTGAATGCCTTGTGATGATTGCAGAGATGATAAACATATAACTACGCCTATTCAGGCTACGAGACATGAAGATCATTCAGTTATAGATAGCATTCCGAGGGTTAGGAAGTCGTTCCACCGATAGCTATTTCTTTCCCCCTGCTATAGAAATAGAGCTGGCCTCCCTGTCCCTTTTCGAGGAAGAGGTTCCCCCACCAATATCCCCTCCTACAATAGACCACCACAAACCTATGTTGACATTTGACGATCGGGTCCTGGACGAACCCAGGATAAACATGATGGAGGCTGACCCCCACAAGCCATCTTAATCAGCCTCCTCCATTAAACCAGGTAAAGGTGCAGCACCACAGGTAAGGAATTAGGGTTAATTCCCTTAACTCTTGAAGCATCGGGTGGCCTAAAATTCGGCACCCGCTTCCCAAAAAAATACAGCTTGTAAAAAGTGAGGTTAGCCCTTGGCAGGCAATACCATGTGTATATAAAGACCTGCCTTGCCAAGGGCCCACTTCTGAATAAAAAGAAAAATCTAAAAAAATAAAATAAATACAAAATAACTAAAAAAAATTGTCTTTTAAAATTCTTGATAAAATTAAGAAAAAAGATGTCTTAATTGAAAAACTCGTCCCACGTGAAATCGACCCCTTTCCTGTAGAAATACAAGAAGAGGTAGGAGTCACAAGTCTGGACGAGGAAATCCCTGAATGATACGTCGATTTTGAGCATGGCCCTACCCAGATCATTGAAGAAATAGAGAATGTCAACCAGGGTACAAAGGAGGTGCCTAGAATCCCCAAGATCGGAGCGTCGCTATCTCCTCAGGAAAGAAAAAGCATGATTAATTTCCTTCAGTCATACTAAGACGTCTTTGCATGGTCTTATGAGGGGATGCCTGGTTTGGATACCGATTTGGTGGAGCATGAGCTACCGCTATATCTAGATGTTAAGCCGGTCAAGCAGAAGTTGAGATGCCTCAAGCCAGAAGAGATGCTGAAAGTGAAGGATGAGGTCATCAAGTAGTACGATGCAGGATTTCTCATGGTCTCTAAGTACCCGCAATGGCTAGCCAATATCGTCCTTATACTAAAGAAAGATAGAAAGGTTCGCATGTGCATAGACTTCAAAAACCTGAACAAAGCAAGCCCAAATGATGACTTCCCATTGCCACCCATCAATATCTTGGTTGATAACACTGCCAGGCATGGTATGCTCTCATTTATGGATGGATTTTTTAGATACAATCAGATCAAGATGCTAGAAGCCGACCGAGAGAAGATAGTGTTCATTACTCCTTGGGAAACTATCTGCTATCGAGTCATGCCTTTCAGACTGAAAAATGTTGGGGCAACATATCAGAGAGCAATGAAAACACTCTTCCACGACATGATGCATTGAGAAATTGAGGTGTATGTTGATGACATGATTACTAAATCACCGAAGAGAGGTGACCATCTGGTGAACCTCCAGAAGCTGTTCGAAAGATTAAGGAAATATAGGCTCCGTCTGAACCCTCAGAAATGTGCATTCGGTGCCACGTCAGGAAAACTACTGGGCTTCATTGTCAACAAAAGAGGCATCGAGGTTGACCCAATCAAGGTAAAAGCCATCATCGAAATGCCACCGCCATCTACCGAGAAAGAAGTTAGAGGCTTCTTGGGCAGAATACAGTATATCAGTCGATTCATTGCACAGCTAACTCCTATTTGCACACCGATCTTCAAGTTACTAAGGAAAGATTCTCCAGTCAAATGGAATGATGATTGTCGGGCAGCATTTGCTAAAATTAAAGGTTACCTCCTCAACCCACCAGTTTTGGTGCCGCCCGAACCTAGGAGACCACTCTTAATGTATCTCTTCACAACGAAAGTTTCGATGGGATGTGTCCTAGGGCAACATGATGAAATAGGAAGAAGAGAGCAAGCCATTTATTACTTGAGCAAGAAATTCAACGATTACGAGACACACTATTCTCATCTAGAGAAAGCATCTCTGGCTCTCGTATCGGCTGCCCAGAGGCTCCGCCACTACTTGCTATCTCAAGCTGTTCTACTCCTAACACAAATGGATCTATTAAAGTACATGTTTGAGAAGCTTGCCCTCACTAGCCGAACTCCACACTAGCAACTTCTCTTATCTAAATTTGGCATCACATATGTCACATAGAAGTCCATCAAGGGGCAAGCACTTGCTGATCATCGTGTCGAAAATTCTTTACTTGACTACGAGCCTTTGAGAACTAAATTCCCAGATGAGGACATTTTATTCGTGATAGAGGATGATACATCAGAGACAGAGGAATCCTGGGTAATGCACTTTGACGGGGCAGCAAATGTCGATAGTCAAGGAGTCAGTGCTATTCTGATTTCACCAAAGGGGTCTCACATACTAGTGTTCATCAAGCTCAACTTTTCATGCACGAACAACATGGCTGAATATGAAGCTTGTGTAGCAGGCCTATAGGCAGCCTTGAATCTGAACGTAACTTATCATAGGGTGATTGGAAATTTACAGTTAATCATAAGCCAGACCTACGGAGATTTGAAGATGAAAGATGAGAAGCTGGTTCCATACCACGAGCACCGCGAGGATATGATCGCGTGCTTCAATGATATTACGTTCTCTTATATCCCACGAGCGAGAAATCACTTTGCTGATGGTCGAAATTCCATATAGTGTCGAGATGAAGTCGATCATGATTGAGCAGTGGAATGAGCTGGCCTTCCGCCTCCAAATTGAGGGACCAACAAAGTTAGATGATGAGCCTCCATGGTTCTCACATATCAAGAATTTCCTTGAAACTCGAACTTTCCCTGAAGGTACGTCCAAGACGGCCAGGTGGACCATCCAATGTTAAGCATCCAATTACGTCATCTGTAGTGAGTGCCTCTACAAACATTCATATAATAATATCCTGCTCCAATGTCTAACTGAGGGCGAGGCAGCCAACAGTATGAAAGAGATCCATGAGGGAGTATATGGGGCCCACGTCAATGGTCACATGCTTGCAAAAAAGATCCTATGGCAAGGATATTTTGGACTACAATGGAAGCTGATTGTTATAAGTACATTGAGAAGTACTACAAATGCTAAGAATACTCCAGTTTGATACATGCTCCTACCATAGATCTACACAGCATAACAACTCCTTGGACATTCGGCACTTGGAGCCTCGACGTCATTGGACAATTCAATCCGAAAGCTTCAAATGGGCATTAGTTTATCCTCGTCACCATTGAATACTTCACCAAATGGGTAGAGGTGACATCCTATACAAATATCATGGCCAATCATGTCAAGAAGTTCATCAAGAATAATATCATTTGTCAATTCGGTGTACCCAAAGACATCATCACTGATAATGGCACCAACTTTACAAACAAGCATATCAGAGCCTTCTACAAGTAATATAAAATTAAACATCATCGCTCGTCACCATATTGGCCATAAACCAATGGTGTCGTAGAAGCTGCTAATAAAATAGTCATCTGCATCCTTGAGAAGATGGTCGCCATATACCAAGACTGGAGTGAAATGTTACCATTCGCATTATGGCCCTACGGAACGTCAATCCGTACTGCTACAGGGGCAATACCATTTTCCCTTGTATATGGAATCGAGGTCGTCCTACTATTTGAGGTTGAAGTACCCTCGCACCACATTCTCATCGAATTTGATCCACTAGAAGCCGAAAGAGAGAGGTCCATTTTGAGTAGCTAAACCTACTCGATAAGAAAAGGCTCCTAGCCTTGTGTCACACCCTGGCCTATTAGAGAAGGATCGCACGTGCTTACAACAAACGTGTTTGCGTTCGAGATTTGAAAGTGGAGGATACTGTACTCAAGAAAATCTTTTTGTCTCTCCACGCCGATCCAAGAGGAAAATTCAAGCTCAACTGGGAGGGACCTTACGTCATCCGAGAAGTGCTCCCAGAGTACGGTCTCCGCCTCGCCTCCATGGACGGAGATCACTTTCCTGAATCCATAAACGCTAGATACATCGGACATTTTTATTCCTAAGTCTCCAGTGAAAAGGTAAGTATTGATAAGATGGATACGTGACTGCTTAAGGACCCCACAAAAGAGGCCATCATTTTAAAGCCAAGTAACCAATAAAGCATCCCTGAATACTTATATACGTGACTGCTTAAGGACCCCATAAAAGAGGCCATCATTTTAAAGCCAAGTAACCAATAAAGCATCCCTGAATACTTATACCCATGCTATACTTGTTGAGGCATTGACCTTTCTTTCGTTAAACCCCTCCCAGAAAAGAAGATAGAAAAAGTTTATATACCAAAAAAAAATAGAGAAAAAGACTTACCATCAAATCTAAAAAAATCAGAAAAGTAAAATCCCAAAAAGAGGATGTCTAAAAAAATGGAAAAAGAACACAAAAATTGAAAAGAAAAAGTGGGCATGTACAGTCAAAATTTCGCAAGGAAGAAGTGTATTACGGCAATTGGAACTCTATCGAGGAAACCTTCTTAACCTAAGAATACCTTAAAAATTCCTAACCTATCCCATGGCTAAGATACATCCTGAGAAAAAGCCCTCTTTAAGGTCTACAAGCAGTCATAATATCCATTGAGTCAGCATGAGCCAAGCTGAGAGACAACAAAAGAACTCCATCCAGTCGGCTATGATGGAATCGACGTCCATGTCGTGGCCTTTGGGAAAATAAAGAAGAAAAGAAAAAGAAAAAAATATAAGCTCAAAGCAAAAAGGGCGTGGTGAAAACCTGAAAGGGCGCCATGGGTAAAAACAGTAAGCTTGTGCGGACCAGGTGAAAACTTGAAAAGGCACCTGGGGTAAAAATGCATACTCATGGATGTAGTGAAAACCTGAAAAGGTGCTACAGATAAAAAAGAGGGTAATAACGGCATGGGGAAAACCCGTCTTGGGCGCTGTGAGAAAAAAAAAAGTTGAAAAAGAAAAAGAAAAATCATTCAGTGACTCCTTTGATTGCATTTCCAAATTATCAGGTTGCCAATTGGGTTGCTCATATTTGCTCAAATCTGGTCCTGATCCGGTATATCTTCAGACTGCACCGTCAAATGTATGACCCAAGGTACGGAGAAAAGGTTGATTCGATCCAAAGGGATGGATGTTCCAACCTTGGTAAAAATTCTAAACCTCACTCAGGTCTGACCCCATGAACGGTTCGACTATGCTCAAAATGGGACCTGTTACTTCACCTTATTGTTAAGGCATTAGACAAAAAAAAAAAGAAAAAAGGAAAAGATAGAAAAACAACAAAAATAAGAAATTCGGAAAAATTCCAAAAATATATACTCCTTTCATGTACATATTTACAACATCGTACTTCCATCTCAAAAATGAAGAAAAAGAACAAAAAAATCTCTAAAAATAAAAATTGAAAAATATATAAATCTTGAAAATTAAAAAAATATAGGTAAAGGTTTGCTTGTCATTCTGTTAATTAGGATGCATATTGTTACCTATATAAATAAAAAAGGGACTGACATTTTCTCAAGAATGTGCAGGAACATCAAAGGGTCCAAAGTCTTGAAGCAGGCAACCTCTCAGCAATGGACAAATCAGATGAAACATCTCACCACTGACGTCCAATCTATTACAAAAAAAGAGAAAGAAAAAAGAGAGAAGAAATTCATTTTGAAAAAGAAACAAGATAGCTATATCTTCGTGGTACTTTCGCTACGCATAGCTATGCACATGCGTACTCCAATGTGGTAAAATTTCAATATTTTACCGACAATTCAGCTATGTTAAATTAATGTCCTAAGTCTAAGGTTCTTTTCGGATCTCTGGATCCTATTTTAAAGTAGGAGCAACGGTATCAATCTCGGTCAAACAGTCAATGTTTCGCTCGGGTTGACTCCACCACTAAATCTTCGAACTAATCACTCTGTCTTTAGATTCATGTGAACTTCAGTGTTTTAAGCTTCAGATTCCATAGAAAAGGGTCAATCGTTGGTTAAGATCAGCCTATCAAAAAGAAATTACCTATCAAATGAGTATGTTCAAATATGCATTCAGAAGGGCTCATTCTAGG
The DNA here is from genome assembly GCA_021018995.1 of Chloranthus sessilifolius. Taxonomy (NCBI): domain Eukaryota; kingdom Viridiplantae; phylum Streptophyta; class Magnoliopsida; order Chloranthales; family Chloranthaceae; genus Chloranthus; species Chloranthus sessilifolius. Next base: position 44,923,864 of record CM037594.1, on the reverse strand, counting down.
GTGTAGGCTTAAAAGTTGCATTTAAACGGTCCGTTAGATAGGTGCCATGCGTCTGAGTTTTCATGGATTGTCGTTTTTCCTATAAATGGTCCTCGGACAGGTTCTAGGTCGGGACTTTCATCGCCTTGTTATTTATCGCTCCCTGATGGATGCGTGTTTTTGCATAGTCGTTCGTTTGTAATTTCATTATCGACAGAGACCAGGATTGGATGTCTACTTCGGTAGGCACCCAATTTTAGCCAGATTTGTTTAGTATTATTTGATGTTGGATACTCTAAGTCATGTTGATTTAGGGCACAGTATCAAAAATGGCACACAGCCCCAAAAAGCATTGCTATTACTGCGTGCTTTTTCTGGGTTCCTCTCGGTCCACGTTGAATCAGTGGCCCAATTATGTCCAAGTGGATTCTAGCGATGCGGTATTTGGAATGTTAGAAATAAAATAAAAGAGGAGAGTTTTCTAGGAAGGTTCCTAGTTTGATGCAATCGCTAGCTGCAAATATTAAACGACGCTGCAGCACGTCAGTGATCACGCTTTATAGCGGGTGTGGGTTACTTCTTTACTGAATCGTCTGCCTACAAACGTTAGCAGCTATGGCTCTTTTCTATAATTTAGATAGTTTAATTTTCCTTTTCTTTCCTTGTTATTAATGTAATTCTGATTGGTTTACATTTCCTAATTCTATTATGAGTCTAGTGATGGTCTTATTTGGAGTCTAATTAATTTAGTGTATTATTACTACTAGAAGTTCAATTAATACTAGTCTCCAAATTGTGCTAGGAGTCTAATTAATTTAAATGTTCTAATTTTATTAGTATTCTAATTACTATAGTTTCCTAATGTTACTAGAAGTATAATTAATATTAGTCTCCTAATCATACTAGGAATGCAGGTGTGTTAATTCTAATGGAGTTATAATTGAATCAAGCATGCTAGTTATACTAAAATTCTAAGTAAAATAAGTATACTAGTTCTACTGTAATTCTGATTGGAATAGAAGACTGATTTTACCAGAACTCTAATTAAAGCAAATATATTGGTTCTACTGAAATTCTGATTGAAATAGAGAACTAATTTACTAGAACTCTAATTAAAATAAAGGAATTAATTTTATTAAAATCTAATTAAAACAAATAAACTAATTTTATTGAAATTCTAATTAAAACAAATAAACTAATTTTAATAAAGTTCTTATTAGAGCAATGAATTAACTATACTAAAAATCTAATTAGAATAAAGGAACTAATTTTATCAAATTTTCTAATCAGGTCGAGGAATTAATTTTATTAAAAAAATCTGATTTAAAGTAATGAGTTAACTATACTAAATTTTAATTGAGATAAAGGAACTACCTTTTACTAATTCTAATTGAAGCAATAAATTATATTATACTAAAATTCTAATTGACCCAATGAATTAATTTTACTAAAATTCTAATTAAAGTAATGAATTAATCCTACTTAAAATTTGAGAAAAAGGGGTTTTGGGCCCGATATGCTAAGGAGGATTGGCCTCATTCTCGAGTACCCTCCGTCAGCTCCCTTGGAAAATTCGGGTGGCTGAGATTAAAGCAAATTTAATTTTGGATTATAAAATAGTATTTTTGGATTTTAAGAGTCAATTTCGGAATTATAATCATGGATTAAATTGTGAAACTAGGATTATAGAAAGTTAAATTAATATTTAGGATTTTAGAAATATTAAATTAAGGAATTAAAACTAGAATTTAAGGTTTGAGGACTGAATTCGGGTCCGAAATCAGAAAATCGGACTGTATGATTAAGGACTGATTCTAAAAACTAAGAACTAGAACCAGAGATTAATGATTCGACTGGAAATTAAGATTTTAGAACAGAATTAAAGTCTATATTCTGTGAATTAGGCCATCAGATTAAGAACTGGTTCTAGAACCTAAGAACTACAACCAGGTATTAAAATTACGGTCTAAAAAAAAAGGGTTCACGGTCTAAAACTAAAAATTTAATATTAATAATTGAAGCTAAGAGAAAATACTAAATCTAAAACTAATATTTTTATCTAAGACTAGGCCTGCGGTGAGGAATCTCAAAAATTCGAAGCTCGAATCTCGAAATCATGATTAGGTTCCTCTATGTGTTCGTTCTCAGAGTTCTCTAGTTTTGAAATTTCAAAAAAATTTGTTCTCTCTCGTGTTGTGTGCCCAACCTCTGGGGTGAATTAGAAAAAACTCTTTTATAGGTTTTTCTCCAATTAAATACCTTATTTCAAGCATTTAACTAGATTGCGCGTTAGTCTCCCAGTGCTTAATCGCTTTGGGTCGGTCACCGACTTAGTGAGCGACCATCTGACTTGCTCAGCGAGTTTCCTAGTTCTAATAATGTAGGATTAATTGTGCGCTTAATGTGAAATGCGCAATCCGATTAAGTGTCTCTTTAGAAGCGCTTGACCTAGGAAGATTATGGGTCAAGGACTGTAAGACTAGGTCAGGCGTAGGCCAATTGCACGCCGGTGGTGGGGCGCTCAATCTGATCGCGCGTCTCTTATGAGGTGCATGATCGAGCCTCAAAGTGATTTGGGAAAGGAAGCTTGGTCTGAAAGGGGGACTGATTACACGTGTGTGGTTTTGTGTGCAATCGAATTACGCGTGTGGTTTTAGGCATGTAATTCGGGGCTGTCTGGGTCTAGGTCGAGTCTGAAATGCTAGAATATTATTTTAGCTTGTATTCTGAATAGAGACTATTGTTTCAGTATATAGTCTCCCTACGTTGGGACCTGAGCCACAAACCTATTATTTTAACCTGTGTTCAGCCATGTACTATTATTTTAGTGCATGGTCCCTCCGTTAGGGTCATGGGGCCTGAGCCACGGAGCTATTATTTCAGCTTGTGTAAAGCCATATACTATTATTTCAGTATGTGGTCCCACATTAGGGCAAAGGGGTCTAAAATGAAAGACTATTATTTCAGTCTGTATTTTGACTATATACTATAGTTTCAGTATATAGTCTCCCTACATCGGGATCTATGCCACAAAGATATTATTTCAACCTGTTTTCAGCCATGTACTATTATTTCAATACATGGATCCTAATGTAAGGTCATGGGGCTTGAGCCACAGAGCTATTATTCAGTTATCAGCCATTTGCTATTATTTCAGCATATGGTCCCAATTAGGGTTATGAGGTCAAAGGTTGACCGAACAGATTTATACATCCTGAGAGGGCAAAATGGGGGTGTCTACAGATGCCCCTCTTCAGCACGCTCTTGCGAAGTGAGAACGCATCGAAGAAGTAGACACCCCTCATTCGAAGTGTCTTCTTGTTTCTCTTGGGAAATCACAAATATGAACTGGAGATGCTGACATGACATGCTTGACTTTCTTATCTATCACCACAAGCTAAAATAGAGCATTCGAGGGCCCAGTGGTACTTGTCAAAAGGCGTGTTCCATGCCGTGGATGCCCAAGGGCGATCTCGTCACGTATCGCGACCCGTTGTCGTAGACAGTCGACGGGGGAAGTCAGCGTATCCTATTTCACCGGTGCAAGGGGCATCCCATCATGTGGCGTGACCTGCTACGAGTGATAGTCAAATGGAAAGGAGAATCACCATATCCTAATCTATGGGTGCAAGGGGCATCCCGTTGCATGTCGCGACCTGCTACAAGGGGCAGTCAGACAGAGGGGTATGATGCAGTCGAGGTATCGGGGGGCATCATATAAATGTCCATAAGGTCCAGGGACCAATAGAAAAAATGCAATATAATGTCAAAGGCTTCGCAAGTCATGTCAGATCGGGTGCCTCATTGCTCACACCAATGTACGTCAGGCGTTCCTTTTTCAATAGGCTTTTGTAGGTTCTTATATTAAATATACTCAGTGTTCAGTTTCCCAGGGGAATGGCTGGTTTAGGTTGATAATTGGGATGAATTTTAGTAGGTAGAGGGTTCTCTTTGTTTATATTTTTTTTTGTTTCTTTTTATTTTTTTGTTTTGTTGTTTTGTTTTTTTTTTTAGGTTTTGGAAGTAAGAGATTTTTTTTTTTTTGGAGTAAGAGAATTTTTGTTTGAGAAGTAAGAGATTTTTTTTTGAAAGTTTGGGAATTTAACTTAAGATCAATTCGGTGGTAAAACGGCGGAAAACGTGGCTTTTGAGAAGTTGCTGAGCAGATCCACCGGAACGGGATTTATGGACCCGACTATTTGTGTGGTTGTCAAGATGACACTTGGCATGCCGAATACTCCTTTTAACCTTCTCGGTGCATACTGATGATTGCCTCTTATGGGAGGACTACAGTGATTCACGAGTCGAGAGAGACGGGTTTTAAAAATATTTTGGACTTAATCATAGCTAACTATATTTATAAGGAATATCGAGTAAAAGAGAGGGGAGTAGTACTTACCTGGGAGTGATACTTACCTGTGTTGTGCGTAGCTTGTGTAGTCCATGATGGGACTAATGGGTTGTCGGGATTTCTATATAGCTAGTGGCGTGACGTCGTGATGGGATTTTGGAGATTTCTTCTTTTTCTTTGGCTGCATGCTGGACGAGTCCTGGTGGGACGTGGGGATTCTGACAGGATGTTCGTGCTAGAATTTTGCAATGGTCTAATGTGATGGGACATGGGAGGAGTCCCGAATCTTAATGTATTTCTGCTGCAGTGGTGTCTGGTGACTATTACTTAGTGAGCAATTCAGGAAGAGGGCTCTTTGCTTTAGTGATGGCACACGATCAAGCTTTCTTTTTTTTCATCATATGGGGTGGCAGGCATTGTTTGAGCTTTTCGGGTAGTTATGCTTGCTGTGGGATGTTGGCTGAGCATAGTTAGCGATGGGACTTTTAGAAAGTTTGACTCCATGCGCAGTTTCGTGATGGGGTTTCGAGGAGGTGTGATTGGTGTCGGGGTTGTAGGACCAAATGAAAATGTTGTGTCACGATAGGGCATGTTCGTGGTGAGAATGAATCGTAGTTGCATCGCGAGGGGACATATTGATGAATGTGTGTCGAGGTTGTGTTTGGATGTTATGGGGCATTGTTTGCGATGGGATGTTGGTAGGATATTTACGCGATAGGTGTGACTTATTTCTTTCCTTGGTAGATCTTGGGTTATGTAAGATCATGTTGTGGTTGTGCCGTGATTGGCTTCGTCTTTGGCTTCTCATGAGAGGATCTGTGGTGGCATGATTGATTTATCGCGATAGGACGTGCGTGACGGGGTTATGTAATGGGGTTCTCCATCTCTAGTGGGATCGTGATGGGAGAAGGGTAAGCGGTTGTGTCATTCTTTCTGAACAGTGTGTGAGGCCACGGATGGGATAGGGGAATTTTGATCAAGATGGGGTGGAAAAGATGTGAAGGTGTAGATTCTGTTCAAAGTCAGATATTGCACGCCTATTTTAGGTTGCTCAATATGATTGTGCCCCTATTTCTGGGTGTGCGATCGCAGATTTAAAGGGTTGTTTGCGCGTGTGTGAATGTTGTCGGTCTTTCGAGACTCTTTCTGCATGTTTTATTAAGAACAGTGGAGAGAATAAATCAAGAGTCAGGAATTAGATATGGGTTAGCACAACAAGTCTGAAATACACACAGTCCTACAAGATACAGGGTCCATTATAGCAAGTTTTGATAAGTAAGAGTCTGTCCCACAGAGAAATTGATCTAGAATCCAAAATGGGCTATAATAGTAGGCCTTCAGATCTTGCTGTAGATCTAACTATCCTAAAGAAAGGGAGTTGAGTGTCACGACTATACTAAATTAATCCTAAAATCAGAGAAATAAAATATAGCCCTATCCTAAAGAATGGGTTAAGAAGAAGATAGTGGTAGTGTGTGCCAAAATAAAATACAAAAATTATGAGAAGTAAGCAAGTTGGGCTAGAGTTAATGATACAGTAATGCAACTCAGATTTAGTCTGTCTCTGCAGTGCTCCTTACTGAGACGCTATTAATAGCCTCAACAAGGTATAAACTCCCAGTTTAACCCATGCCATTTGGGGCGCTCTTAGGGCTATACTCTATCCATTATAATAGTCACAGAGTATCCGATAGAGTCTGTCAAATCCCATTAGTTAAACTGGAAATTCGATAGACTAATCTAGAAGAGTGGACTGATCATTTTCACAGCCACTAGACCAGCTCTAGCCATGAATACTATTGCAGTACTATGTAATGCCAGTGCTACAAGCTCCCCAGACCTGCGCACAGACCTGGCTGACATCCATAGATATTCTAACTCATAAGATCCTAAGTGTTTTGCTAAGGCTAACTGCTCACCAGTGCCCACAAAAAGGACTATGTAATAGGTTGAATAAGGCTTTAGATTTAGCTGGCCATTGCTACAAAAGGCCTGCAATGACTCAGCCTCAAACTACAATTATTACAAAGAGACCTGATCTAACATATGATGTCGATTAGGTAAGACAGAGGAGAGCCAGTTATTGTACAAACCTCCTCACAAGGCTCTTGAAGCTCTTGTGTAGAGGAGAAGAATCCTTCTCAAACATGTGAATGGATATAACCTTAGGGCTATACTATGTCCACTTGAATGGTCACAGGATAGCCCATTGGTTTGTCCATCCCACAGAGGTCTGAGAAAGAACATGTAAACTACTGCAACCACCATGGTTCGCAGGCCTCCGAGCTCCCCAGATCTTACTAGAGATCCAACATTGCTTTTCATGTGTCTATCAAACCAAGGGAAATCAGATGGTAAATAATAAATCTACTAGAAATTGAATAGGCTAGTCCCAAATACATGGATCCTATAGACATCTAAAGAAACCATAAGATTTATAGATTTGATTAAGCATTAAAATAGTAGTTCATTGATAACAGCAAAACATACAATGAACTGTCTCTTGGCTGTAGCCTATACACAACTGCTCATCCATGATCCCAATGTTTATAAAATCTATTACAAGACTAAAACAACACTAAACCTAACTGCTTACAGGGGGATTAGCCAGCAAGTGCTGGACTAAGAGAGAAGAAAAATAGGAAAAAGAGGTGATCAAACCCTAACCCTAGCCTTCTAGATCTCTCAGCCGGCAGAGGATGAAGGAAAGATGAAAATAATAAACTCTAAGTACAACTTATATACTCTGTCAAAATGGCCTTGGCTCTAAAGAGATTAACCCTAATTTTTTTAGTAGACGTGGCATTGTTATAACCCTTGAATGCCTCGAGATGTGCGCTTCAAAATTCATGCCTCGAGAAGTGTACCCTACCCTTGGGAAATTCCCAAAATGTCACCAAGTTAAATTGGGAAGCGGAGAGCCTATGCTTCGCGGGGCTGGTAGCTATTTTAGTTTACTCGCGCAGTTGCTTTGCTTTCGCAGAGTTGCCTTTAGCTGATGGGAATGGCTCATTTGCATAGTAAACCTTTAGTGAATCACGCAGTTACTTTGCATCGCAGTGCTATCGCGGAGATGATCTAGAGAGGTAGGGTGTTTCGCGCAGTAAAGCTTCAGGACCTCTCTCTCGCTAAGTACTCGCATAGGTGGGCTCTTGGACTCGCGTAGTAACTTGTAAGGCTCCAGAGTGCACGAGATCTACATGAGGGGAATTCTGGGCATCTCTCTCTCTTTCAGGGCCACATGAGAATTCTGAGGGTGACTTTTTGTTCTCTATGATATGGACTCGTTGGGTTCTTCGCACGGATGCTTTAAGGCTTGATCTCCGCGAGAGTTTTGCGATCACGAATTCTGAAGGTTTTACGCTGCGACATCTTCACAATGTCTTTGCAGCTCTCCTCTTGACTGCGCTGCCTATCTGCGCGAGAGCTTCTTCCACTACAACTTTAGCTTCGTGAGGAGGCTTCTCAACTTTGCGAGGTCTGTTTCTTGGCACTCTACTACACTACAGTTGCTGCTGTTGCAGCATCCTTCCTTCTCAGCTGACTTCAGTCATCTGTTAGATTTTAGGTCACTGATTATTAGCAACAGTGAGTCACCATGGTGAGCACTACGAAGGTATTCCATTAGGCTTTGGCTCAGCTATCATCTCTTCTTGTATTCTCTCTCTCATTAGGCTAAAAAGCCAGGATTTTATATTAAGCTACTCATTTTATTACTAACTACAAAACATACGTAACAAATGATTATTAGTGGGCTTCAAGGTCCATCAAAGGCTAGGTTAAGAGGTGAAAAGTGCTACTTTTTAGTGAATAACAGTGAGTGTGTGGGTGATTGAATTATGTGCTCAAACACTTGTGCATGATCGAGGCGTCACCAGGTCACTGCATGGGCGATCTTTCATATTACATGGCGTAAGGCCTTCGTTTGATGGGATTGTGCGGCCTATAGTGAGCGGGTGATCAGAGCGTCACCAGGTCACTGTGCGAGGGACCTTTTGTATTGTGCGGCTCGTGTGAGCCGATTGATAGGGTTATGTGGTTCATGTATTACACATGATTAGAGCATCGCGCTGGTGATGGTTCAATGCATGTTCGGGTTGGAGCGCGTGTTTTGGTTTGAGCGCAGTGTGCATTGCGCATGATAGAATTAAGCACACGTGTGTTGGCACGTGATTAACTCTGTACTTTATATAAGTGAGGGAGCCTTAATTTGGTTTTCATTCCCTGGTTTAGTCTTGAGTTTTACTTTTTATAGATCTCTTCTGTTCTAAAATTCATGTTTTAATGATATTGGGTGATCTAGCAGTCCGATTGAGATGTCATTTCTTCCTATGTTCATGATTTTACGTGATCTTCATCCTGAGATGATGCTCGGGGATGACATTATTCTAGGAATGGGTGGTATTGGGAATGAGGGTGCTAGTCTTCACATCGATCCTTTTTAGGGAGCAGTGAAGGCAGCATTGAGGGGGCGGCGGCAGAGGAGATGAAGATGGCGGAAGAGAAAGTTGTTACAAGTGGGGGGATGCGGTCTCCAACCAATCCTTCCTCAAGCCTCCGATTGGATGCTCCGCTTCTCGCTTTGTGTTGATTTCGGGTTTCCAGCTTTTGTTTTAGGTTATAAGTTAGGTTCTAGGTTTTCATTTTGGGTTGTAAGTTTAAGAGGTATGCCTCCGGTGATACATGTAAAGAATTTAAATTATGAATAAAGATGTGTTGATGTTTTTCTTTGTGCTTAGTTATTTGTTTTAACTTGTTTAATGAATTAGTCAGGCCTATTTGGTTTGATTTAGTTTAGGATTTAATTTAGCATAGGGTTTATCCTGAGATTAGTTTGTTTTATTTAGTTTTGTTTAGAGAGTTTACTTGGTTTTGTTTGGTTCGTTGGGGGCATTTTTTTTTTGTCCCAAACAAGTCAGGGTCTTATTCTAGAGAATTACTTTTGTTTAAAGTTTAAGGTATTTTGTTTTAGTCTTCTAGTTGATTTGAGATGACACTTGTTAGAAGTGTGTGAATTTAGGGTTTAATTTAAAATTCTAGATGGGTGTTAAGTGTTTGAATCCTGTTGGTTTGTTTACTTTGTTTTGAGTTTGTGTTTTTTTTTTTTTTTGGGAGGGGTAAGTGCTGCATGATTATTGGTTCGTCTAGGCTAGTCATGGATTGTGGTTTTTCAAAGGTGCTATGTGTTTGGTTTGGATTTAATTAGATTGGAAGGATTTAAAGGTGTGACACTTGTCACTTTGTGGTTTAGGACGTATAGCTTATAAGTGTGAGCCAAAGGTTTTGTTTTTTTTAAATTTTATCCCAAGCTTAAGATTTTAGAAGTTTTGGGGTATTTTTTTTTATTTCTGTGATTTTTGGGCATTCTTTGTTGATGTCTTTTCTTTCTTTTTGTTTTGTATCCTGGGAATTGAACCTGAAGAGTTGTGATTACTAAGGATTGTTGGGAATGGACTGGATTGGGAATTCGAGGTGGTGCTAGGGTTGGTGCCATCACCCCAACTCGAAGTGGTTTCTCGAATAAATCCGGATTCGAGCATTGCCTAAACGTGCTGGTTTTAAATTTCTTGTTTTAAGTTGTATATTCAGAGGGTATGCCCTTGGTGTATTTTGTAATTATTTTATCTAATTACGAAGCGGTTGCGTTTCTAAATTCCTCTTGTGGTTATGTAGTAAATTTTTGGTTTGATTTATCTTGCAACTTATTTAACTTGTTTTGGGTGTGATGTTTTTCTTATTTAATATTTCTTCGAGTTTGGTTCGATTGGGTTTATTTTATTTCAAATCTGGGGTATGTTGGGAGCATTTTTAGTTTAGTTTAATTTAGTCTAAGATCAAGTGCGTAAATGATGGGGGGCATTTTTTTTTCATCATTCTTTTAGTTTAGTTCGGTTTTAGTTGAAGTGTATAAATGATGTTGGGGGCCATTTTTTAGTTTAGTTTGGGGTGTATATTTTTTTTTAAGTCAGGAGTATTTTCGGATTGGTCTTAACCAGGGTAGAGTTTAGGTCGGTAATTAGTGTCGGAAGTTTCCTAATTTAGGCCTATGAACTTGCTGTTCTAAGGCATATTTTTTTTGTGTTTATGGGGAATTGTGCACTTCACTCCGAGAGCATAAATAAATTACGCGTCGGAATGAGAGTGTGCATTTCAGAGGGTCGAAAGGTTATTAAGCGCCAATATCCAGTTGTTTAACCGAGTTAAACACATGGTATGGAGCACAGGATTAGGGCGGTGGCCGGTCACTGTGGGGGTGACTATTGGCATTTGCGTGCGCCGGTTCGGGCACTTGAGGTGATTACGCGCTTGGTAGGCTGCGCGCAACCAGGTGATCGGGTTAGTTTGAGCGGGCGATAATTAGTTTACGCGCTCAATACCAGTCGTTTGATCCGAATTAAGCACAGGAATGGTGGTGCACGATTCGGTTGAGCACGTGAGTTTACGCGCGTGATTTAGCTGCGTGTTATGAATAGTTCAAAAACTTTTCATTTTTTCCATGCTATCCATTTTGGTCTTTGATTCTTCATTTCCTTGTTTCTTTGCACTTTAGTTTTCATGTTTTCATGATATCTCGCGATTCGATCATCCGTTTCAGGCGCCGTTTCTTCCATTCTCTTCAATTTTTTGAGTTCTTTCTTCTAGGATGGAGGGTGAGGGTATTAGTAGGCCCGATCTCTCTATTTCTAAGTTGGAGAGGATTATGATGGGAGAGATAGGTGAGACTTTGAGGGTCAGATCGATGTTGTTGTCGGGGAGGTGGATGTTGGGGAGATGGTTAGAGAGGTGGTACCAGAGGGTGACTAGGTGGAGGTCAGAGAGGAGGTACTCGAGATTTAGCAGGGCGTAGCTGAGGAGGAGGGTGAGAGGGTCGAGGAGGAGAGAGCTAAGGATGATAGGATGATAGGGCTGAGGGCGAGAGAGGGTGAGGCTGAGGAGCATCCGGGTGAGGAGCGTCGGGCTCGCAGACACTTCCCACTAGAGGATTTCTTTGCTCGAGGCCGCTTAGGTACCTGTTAGCAAGAATTCCTTCGATTTTCTAGGCATTTAGGTTATGACATAGAGTTATTAGGATCTGGAAACCCTTTTTAATTTATGTCGAACCTGCATTGATTCATGCACCATGACTGTATCAAGAGATATGTCACATTTTTGTTTTGTTGTTCTTATCATGTTTTATGTGTTTGTTATGAATTGTCATTATGTGTTTTAACTATATTTCATTGGCTTCTTGGTAGATCTGTCTGTCTCTCATCATAGGTATGTGTGTTAGTCTTATTGTCATTATTTTTTGTTGCTCGTTATTCTATTCGATCGTGGCTTGATTGCGGCGATTTTGGAGAGGTGGAGGGAGGAGCATCAAGCGCTTCTTTTTCCAATTGGTATGATGTTATCGACTTCAGAGGACTAGGCGCATTATCGATCTTCATTTTGAGGGTGAGCCGATCACAGGGCGGATGGCAGGAGAGTATTTGGTGATGTGTGAGGATATTTTGGGTGTACCGTATAGGTCGAGTGGATTGGGGCCAGGTGTAGTTTGAGTCACTTGGTTCTTTAATACGTTTTCGAGTGGCTTCATCCCTCTGAGACGTCATTAGGAGGCGAGGGCGTCTTATGAGGTGCGTTGCATGGTGGTATCGGGTCGGGAGCCGGTAGTTGAGCCGGGGTTGGCTACGGATAGAGTGCTTCGAGCATTCTTGATGCACTTCCTCGGTGCAGTACTCTTTTCTTCTTCGATTCGGGGATGCATCATCGGGTTATTTTTTATGGTTCTCAGGACTTGGATCGGGTCCCTACTTATGCATGGGGTGCGGCCGAATTGGTGGCATCTCTATGAGAAGCTTTATCATCGGGGATGGGGCATCGCGATAATAGGAGATTTCCTTCCCTTCCTCTAGGTGAGTTTTAGTTAATTGGTGTGGAGGGCAGCATTGCGGGGGGTCGACATTAGTCTTCCGATCTTCAGACCGCGCGGGGCCTCTTTGAGGACATGCATGTAGGGCAGGTATATACTACTATGTGTTCATTTTATTTTATTTTGTTTTGAGTTTTCAGGCTCTAAGGATTCATTGATGGGTTGGCTTGCTTATTTGGTTGTAGGTGATTTGGAGGCCATATGCGGCCGAGGAGGATGCGGGTGTGCCAGTGATTCAGTCTGGCCAACCCTTCATTGAAATGGACATATGGGTCCATTGTTTTGAGAAGGTGGAGAGGATCCACCTATCTCGGGCAGTGCGACAGCTTAGGCTCGCTCAGGGAGTCCCTCCGGAGGTGGAGTGGTTCTTTCGCGGTCGGCGGGCGTGAGTAAGTGTCGGCATTGAGGGAGAGGTTGGCCGTATTGGAGCAGGGCCATCTCACAGCGAGTGTGTAGGGTGCATTAGATGCCCTTCATCGGGCGATGGAGCAGATGGGGTGCGCCCCTCGTCTTGATGAGGAGATGTTGCAGTCCTTAGCCCTCTCGGTTGCTCAGGCTAGGGGAGCGGAGGATGAGTTGGGGATTCGGCTTGCGGAGACTCGACGACTCCTAGTGAGTTAACTTATTGGTCTAATAGTTTATGTATTATGTGGACTTGGTTTTCGAGTCGTTCTGACATAGTTGCGGTGCCTTGTTTTATTTTAGGCAGTCCGAAAGGGAGGCTGAGGTCGCTAGTCGCGTGGCAATGATTGAGTTATTACGTGGTCAATAGCAAGCCGGCCGAGAGGTAGAGGCCAGTTTGTGATCTGAGATTGATCGATTGGTAAGTATCTATATGAACTTGGTTTTGTTAATCGTTAGCATTGTGAGCATGCCATTTGATGTGTTTATTGTTATTCGTAGACAGTCGAGCTTGCTAATGGAGGTCCCATTCAGGCGTTTGATCCATCTTCAGTTGCTTCCTCCAGTCAGGAGGATCCAACAATGGCTCAACTTTAGGCCGAGCTGGAGTACTGGGCAAGTTCCATTCAATCTTTTGACTTGTTTGTATAATTGTATTAGTTTGTCGGGTGTTATTGTTTCATTTTCCTTATAGTTTACTAACATTATGTGGTATTTTAGCGTCAGGTTGTCGAGGATCTTCAGACGAGGGAGGCGACTGCTACCTCTCTACGTCTCGAGTGTCTAGTATAGTTTCTAGTTTGGTGTACTTCAGCTGTGGATATTTCGTCTTATTTATTCTGACATATTTAATGTTGGCTTGTTTGGTGTTGTGCAGGATGTTCAGGACTCTGCTCCCGAGGCTCCCCCTTAGGGGTCAGCTCCTATTCCTTCTCAGGTATGTTCTAGTTATTGTGTTCATAGTTTATTTATCATTATAGTATTGTCTGATGTATTTGTTTCTTCTCGTTGCAGCCGCCTATATATGTTGTTCCCTCTGTGCCTCTTACTGATCCTGTGACTGCTACGATTATTGAGCGACTTCTAGAGGAGAGGCTGGATCTGGTATGACTCTTTCTTTTTCAAAGTTTCTCTAATTTTTTTGTTCATATATATATTGGTTTTCTTTGACTTGGTGTGGTTACGCAGGTTCATCAGCTTGAGGCATGCCTAGAGGCGGTGCAAGCGCGTGTCACTCCCAAGGTAAGATGGATCCTTGGGGAGACACAGAGTCACAATGACTTGTTTGTTGAGATGATGGTTGCATTGAAGACTAAGGCTGAGGCATTAGAGGCGACACGTCGGACGATGCGAGAAGAGATGCAAGTGTCCCTAGATCAGCTGCAGTATCATCTGACGAGGAGTGAGCGGGGGTGCGTAGGTTGGCTAGTCAGCTTGATGGATCAGAGTCGAGGGCTACGGGTTCCTCGGCTGGGAAATCTCGTCACACGTCATGTGATTGTGTCGGGGGTGATGCTCATGAGGATTCTGTTGTTTGTGAGATTTTTACGGGGTATCCTCCTCATTCTCAATCGAGGCGATCTGTTAGTCAGATGAGTGAGGGGGACTCTGTAGCGGGCCCGCGTCGTCTAGAGGTTTCGAGGACTCCGAGTGCCAGGATTGTATTTTCGAAGGACGAATCCACGGACCTCCAAGCTGATGATACTGAGTATTCATGGGTATTTGGTGAGTTAGTTTTGAAGAGGGGTTGATCGGTACTGTCATCGAACCGAGGGAGGTCTCTTTGATTAAGTTAGTTGTATTCTGGGGGCCTATCTTAGGGTGGTGATCATCACATCCTATAGTTATTAGGGAGAAGTATGGTAGGTATAGTAAGTGATTGCATCAGTCATCATTTATTAGTTTTCGGTTTCATTTCTAGGAGTATCCTGTAAGGGTTCTGATTTATCGTTCGAAAAAAGTAGAAGAGGGGGGTAAGGCTCAGTGATGTGGGGAATATGATAAGTAGTGAAAAATACCATTTTTCACCCCTAAACATGAGCCTTGAAAGACCCTTGAGAGGACTAAATAAGTGCTTTAGTGTTCATATTGCAGCTAACCAAAAAGATAGGTCCAAATCCGAAAACCATCCTAAAATGATCAAAAAGCTGACAACGCATGTCAAGCTCAAAGAGGGAGTGAAGAAATAGCCTCAGCAATGGCTAAAAAGGTCCTAAAAGAGCAAGAAAAGACCTGAAGAAGAAGAATGGAAGCTAAAGCTCAATTCGCAAAGAACTCCTACTATTCGCAAAGAACTTCTACTAATCGCAAAGAACTTCTACTATTCGCAAAGAACTTTGAACTTTGCGAAAAGAAGAAAACACTCTGCGAAAAGAAGAGAAGTCCTTTGCGAAAAGATCTCCTGAAGCCAAAGTCCTTTGCGAAAAGATCTCCTGAAGCCAAAGTCCTTTGCGAAAAGATCTCCTGAAGCCAAAATGCTTTGCGAAAAGATCTCCTGAAGCCAAAATGCTTTGCGAAGAGAACTTCTGGAGCCAAATTACTTTGCGAAAAGACCCTTCAACTCTGTGAAATGGCATCGGGATTCTGACCACTTTGAAGGGTATTTCAAGAACTCGCATGCGCCCCAATGTAATTAAAAGCCGGAGACATTAGGAAGATTCCAAGCACAAACCAAAGGCATATTCACGTGAAAACCCAAAGAGGAAATCACTTGGCGGGAACTTCTAGAAGCTCAAAGCTTTTGAATTCCCATCAATGTAATTGATGCTTCTAACGCTCGATTGGTGAACGATCGAGCATTTTCATTGGCCGTAAGCAGATCTGGATCCTGGTGCCCGACTCCTATTGGTTGATATAGATCTATCCAATTGATTGGTTGATACACATCCGGAATGGCTTAGGAAAACTATAAATAGACGAACCATTTGCCCAATTTGGGTATCCAGATTTTAGAGTTTTCATCTCTGCTTTCCCTCATTCCCGAAAAGCTCATCCGAACCCCTGTAATCCCTTCTTGTAGTTTACCTTTGAGAGCCATTGTGAGTGATTTGTACTTCCAAGTTCGGATTCAAGATCAGAACTGAGGGCTCTCGAGAAGCTCGATCAGAAGTCCGAGGGCTCTCTAAGAAGCCGTGCTCGTAATTGTAACGTTGGATTTTAAAAGGTTGTAATTTGTGTCTTCTCCATTGGAGTCATGTCGAGGGTTACGAATGATCACCTTAGTGCATTAGACTTCTTTAGATTCACTTATCCGCATCCAACTTCCCTTAATTCATCATCTGCGTAATTAGCGTTGGTAACCTAATTCAAGCGATTTACATGATGATGTTCATGTTCAACTAAAGAATAGGCCACGACTAATGATGCGATCTGTGACCATTTAAGTGGACCGATCACGACCATAAGTCTAAACCTATTCCTTAATTCGGATTTATTTCTCTTACATCCGGCGGTAGCCGATGAAGATTGAATCTGCCTGCTGAACTGATCCTCCATTAAAATTCGTGAGGCTAAAGTACATGAAGCTATTATTTCGCATTTGTCTTATTTTAAACACCTCCCAACTCGGATCGGATCATGTAATTAGTTCTTTTCTTTATTTGCTTATAGTTAAATGTGACACAATCCAACACTCTCGTTATCTATTCTTTATTTTAGATAATTTTAGAGCATCGTAGCAGAGATCCGAGGTTTATCTCTCGCTTTAGATAAACTTCTCGTGGACGATCTTGAAATACTTACTTTTAAAACTTGCTACAATTGGCCCGATCTTGCGGGCGGTGTTAGCTAATGTGCCGATATCCCTTTCATAAGTTAACATCCATATAACCTAGCATTCTTTAATTCTTTAATTTTGATTCATAATGCACACAATTATGGCACACTTGGAGCGACAACAAGTTTTTGGCGCTGCTGTCGGGAAGTTTGTTCTAAAATAGATAAACCTCTGTTTATATTCACTTATTTTAATTTTAGCTTTAAAACCTGCACTTTGCATTCCAAGTGCTTGATTAAATGTCTAGAGCAGTTATGTATAGAAAACCTGTTTTACTACGCAGATTTTTTTTTTTTTTTTTTTTTTTTTACGAGTTTTATTCTTTGCCTTCTAGTTATTTGAATAAATGCTGCTGCCACTCTTTGTCTTTTGTCAAATTTGGGCGTGCTTTGAGTTTTCTTTTATTTTGTCAATACTTGAATAAGGTATCGTCATGCGGTTTTTGGATGTTTGCAGATCTGGAGTACTGGCCCAACAAGGAGCATATGGACCAAAGCTGGAGCAGATCTGCTTGAGTTTGCATCCCCTTCTCCTTTGTATTCATTTTCTATTTTTAAATTCTTGAGAACCAGCAATTCTGCTGTGTTTAATGTCTTTTTTGATTTACATCAGAAAATTCAAAAAAATGAAAAAATAGAAAATAACAAAATTGTTGAAAAAGAGGAGGAGAAATTTGTTCCTCACCTCCCATTTCCCCATGCAATGAAGTCGGTTTCTCCTTTTGACAAAGGAAACACAAAATTGAGGAAATGATGGAGACATTCAAGCAAGTTAATATTAATGTACCTCTGCTTGATGCAATCAAACACGTCCCTGCTTATGCAGAATATCTCTATGAGGTGTCCACCCACAAAAGGCAATCTAGGATACATTTATCCAAGAAGGCCTTTGTGGAGAAAATCAACCAAGTGCTATCAATTGCAACACCACCTAAGATGCAAGACCCTGAATCCCCACAATCCCTGCATCATTGGGGAGCACACCATTGAGAAAGCCTTGCTAGATCTGGGTGCTAGTGTCAACCCGCTTCCTAATACATCCTATGAGAAGCTAGGTTTGGGAGAATTGAAACCCACTCGACTAGTGACATGATCTCGAAAGAAACCTATGGGGTTGATTGAAGAAGTTTTGGAAAGAGAAGACAAGTTTTTCTACGGAGCTGACTTATTCGTGTTGGACATGGAACCAACCAAAAGTACCACCGCCATCCTCATTCGGGAAGACCATTCACAGCTCTGACTAATGCATGCATTCAATGCAGTGCTGCATCATGGAGGTGTCTTTTGGAAATATGAAAGTTAAATTGAATATGTATAATGTCTTGTTACTCAACCTCAATTCTCTGAGAATGTTTCCATGTTGACATCATTGATGAGTGGTGGAGGAGTCTTTACAAACATTTCGCAAGGTAAAGACTCCACCAGAATTTAAAAATGATTGGGGATCCACCGAGAAAGAAGGAAAAGGGAGATCAAATTCAACGGAGTCTGCTTTGTGCAAGGCACTCACCAACTTGATCATCAAGTTCTCTCTCTTGGAGACCTGCTCTCCTCTTCCACAAGTTACCAAGGTACCTTTGCCCTCTTTTCTCAAATTCAATTGGAACTCAAACAGCTCCCCAAAAATCTGAAATATGTATTTTGGGAGATCATCAAACACTACTGTGATTATTTCTTCCTCCCTTACAAAGGAGCAAGAAGAGGAGTTGGTAGTTCTAAACAAGACAAGAAAGCAATTTGGACCATTCTTGATTTAGGAGGAATAAACCCAATTTGTATGCATGCATTTGTTTACATTGTTCTTAGTTTCGCTTTCCACTAATTTTTTTTTTTTTTTTTTCTTTTCTTTGGTTTGTTTTCATAAATTCTACCATTTAGATCCAGTAGTGAGCTGCTATTTTCTTTGTTTTTCCTTACAACAACAAGTGAGGACACGGTTCCTCACACGTTTCCCCAATTTCGGTTGTTACTCACTTATTGGGAATTAAATGCAGTTACTTTACTACGCCTTCCACACGCATGTAATGCTACTTAATGACCCATGCTGATTCTGGGCCATGAGCATTCCCAATGCCCCCATTCAAGTCCCACCCTTTCGGCTTCCCCACCTTACCTATAAATAACC
Source organism: Chloranthus sessilifolius (assembly GCA_021018995.1). NCBI lineage: Eukaryota > Viridiplantae > Streptophyta > Magnoliopsida > Chloranthales > Chloranthaceae > Chloranthus > Chloranthus sessilifolius. Next base: position 44,905,321 of record CM037594.1, on the reverse strand, counting down.
AACCTCTACCAAATTCCCCACATCTTTCCCCACCCTTCCAAAATGGCCACGACCAAGCCAATAAGCCACCACACGCTTTTACCCCATGTGTGGACCCACCACCACCGAAGGTGCCAGATCCGCTCAGCCCCTCTGGGACGAATTTGAAGAGGTCCTCGTGATTTTGGCCAAAGAAAAGGAGGCCCAACTCAGCCTCCTTAAAAAACAAAAAATCAACCTTCCCTGCCACTTCCACCTCCACCCCCCCCCTCCCCTAAAACACACTCCCTATTCTCATCTTTATTTTTCTTTTTATGTAAAATATTTCTAGTTAATACACTTTACTTTCTCCCATTCTCCATGTCATTTTCTCATTGCTTATTTTTTTTTCTTCTTATTGTTCGCCTTGTTTCAATTTTTTCCTATAAAGTGACCATGCCACCTTTGAACCAGTTGAGGACACTGTTCCCCATAGGTTTGGGGTGTGGCACAAGTCCGCGCTTAGGAATAGTTAACATAAGGGCGTGAGAATCACTAAGTAATTAGGAAATGTATTAATTTACTTTAGAATCATGACAACTAGAAAATTTAAAATTCCTTTGCCAAATTTAGACATTCTAAACCTTATGCGATATTCTACATTTCCATGATGATTACACCATAAAAACATACTGGGTATCAAGACGTAGTAAGTCAAAAGGAAGAGAAAAGGTAAAGATATACTTAAAAGCTCAAGGAAAAACCATAACCGTGAGAATTGAGCCCATATATTTTCCATCTACATTGAAGAGTGATGAGGCAATTTTTTCGATTCAAAGGATTGGTGAGGCATTAGATCCACTAGAAGTTAGGAAACTCCAAATTAAAACAAGTAAGACTCATGAAACCGAGGAAAAGATCAAGGCCTTCTTTGGACGCTTGAACCTAACAGAACCAACCAAGAAAAATCTGCTGCTTTGTACCCCATTTGAGTCATAAATCCTACAATTCTTCATCAAAATACTCAAAAGTACTTGCACTGAACCTATGGAACTAATTCAGCCTTCCCTCACTCGAGAATTCAGGAGGTAAAGGAGAAAGAATCAAGATGGACCATTTCAGGCAACATCAAGAAAATGAAGAGAAAATACCTCAAAAACAGTAATATGGTGATGAGAAAAGAAGAGACAAACAATGTAAAAAGTTGCAAGCAAAAAGGCAAAAAGGGACCTTATGTTGAAAAATACAAGATCAAAGAAAGAACTGATCACGTGAATGTGAGAATCTCGAAAAGAAGAAGAAAGAAGCTAAACTCAAAAGGTGGAGTCATGAACCATCTCCCTGCACTTCACGAGTTCTCAAATTCAAACCTCTGTTCAAACCGCCTTTCCTTGAAACTTCACTCCATAAGCCATACAAACAAACCTAGATTAAAAGCCCTTGTGATCCAAAGTTGAGTGAGTCATCTGGAGATCAGAAGTGACCCAATCTATGGTGAGGAGATGTCAATGATGCCATTGCCTAAGAATCATGCCTATGCTCATGCTTAGAGATCCATTTGGGAGATGTAACTGCTCTTCAGCTTGAGTGAAAATGAACCCCTCAACAAAACACCGATGAGTATACCTCGTGAGTGTTTGGGTTGGAACTTGAGCACCTTAAGTATGACTTATAACCTAATTTTATCCATAGGATGAGCTATCACGGGCACATTTGTATGATTTTCTATGATGTTCACAGATTGGAAATATTGAAACATTCATGAGGTTTATAAATGTTTAAATTCTGTGCAAACAATAATCAAATTTTCATTTCATCATTGATTCAAGAGTAACTAACCTGCTCCTTGATTACTCATTTGATAATATTGCACCGATGATTAATGCTTTCATGGAGAAGTTTGTGGGTACCTTCATCGAAAACCCTCAGGAGACTTCACTCCTCCTCTAGGGATCACCTAGGGTTTAAAAGGCTTGTTGCATATGCTAAATGCACTGTGCTTCCTACAAAAGTGGCTCTTTATTTGTTTTTTTATGTTTTCTTTGCTCGTGGACTAGCAAAGCTTAGGTTTGGGGGTGTGATAAGTAGTGAAAATACCATTTTTCACCCCTAAACATGAGCCTTGAAAGACCCTTGAGAGGACTAAATAAGTGCTTTAGTGTTCATATTGCGCCTAACCAAAAGACAGTCCAAATCCGAAACCATCCTAAATGATCAAAAGTCGACAACGCATGTCAAGCTCAAAGAGGGAGTGAAGAAATAGCCTCAGCAATGGCTAAAAAGGTCCTAAAAGAGCAAGAAAAGACCTGAAGAAGAAGAATGGAAGCTAAAGCTCAATTCGCAAAGAACTCCTACTATTCGCAAAGAACTTCTACTATTCGCAAAGAACTTTGAACTTTGCGAAAAGAAGAAAACACTCTGCGAAAAGAAGAGAAGTCCTTTGCGAAAAGATCTCCTGAAGCCAAAGTCCTTTGCGAAAAGATCTCCTGAAGCCAAAGTCCTTTGCGAAAAGATCTCCTGAAGCCAAAATGCTTTGCGAAAAGATCTCCTGAAGCCAAAATGCTTTGTGAAGAGAGCTTCTGGAGCCAAATTACTTTGCGAAAAGACCCTTAAACTCTGCGAAATGGCATACTGGGGATTTATAGCCACTTTGAAGGGTATTTCAGTAAACTCTACATGCGCCCCAATGTAATTAAAAGCCCAGAGACATTCCGGAAGATTCCAAGCACAAACCAAAGGCATATTCCGCCCCACGTGAAAGCCCAAAGAGGAAATCACTTCGCGGGAACTTCTAGAAGCTCAAACAGACTTTTGAATTCCCATAACAGAATTGATGCTTCTAACGCCTGATTGGCTGAACCAGATCAGAGCATTTTCATTGGCCAGAACAGATCTGGATCCTGGTGCTCGACTCCTATTGGTTGATACAGATCTATCCAATTCTGATTGGTTGATACACATCTGAAATGGGCTTAGGAAAACTATAAATAGACGAACCATTTGCCCAATTTGGGTATCCATTTTAGAGTTTTCATCTCTGCTTCCCTCATTCCGGCCGTAAAGCTCATCCAACCCCCGTAATCCCTTCTTGTAGTTTTCCTTTGAGAGCCATTGTGAGTAATTTGTACTTCCAAGTTCGGATTCAGGACTGTAAATTTGAGGGCTCTCGGAGAAGCTCAGACTGTAAGCCTAAGGGCTCTCTAAGAAGCCGTGCTCTGTAATTATAACGTTGGATTTTAAAAGGTTCTTGTAATTTGTGTCTTCTCCATTGAGTCATGTCGAGGGTTCGAATGATCACCTTAGTGCATTAGACTTCTTTAGATTCACTTATCCGCATCCAACTTCCCTTAATTCATCATCCTCGTATGCGAATTAGCGTTGGTAACCTAATTCAAGCGGCATTCTGATGTTCATTTCGAACTAAAGAATAGGCCACTAGTCGATGATCTGTGACCATTTAAGTGGATGATCACACCATAAGTCTAAACCTATTCCTTAATTGGATTTATTTCTCTTACATCTGTGGGTAGCCGATGAAGATTGAATCTCGTGAACTACAGATCCTCCATTAAAATTCAGAGGCTAAAGTACATGAAGCTATTATTTCTGCATTTGTCTTATTTTAAACACCTCCCCAACTCGGATCTGGATCATGTAATTAGTTCTTTTCTTTATTTGCTTATAGTTAAATGTGACACAATCCAACACTCTCTGTTATCTATTCTTTATTTTAGATAATTATAGAGCCAGATCTGGTAGCATAGATCTGGAGGTTTATCTCTCAGTTTAGACAAACTTCTCTGTGGACGATCTTGAAATACTTACTTTTAAAACTTGCTACAATTGGCCCTGATCTTGCAGGCCAGTGTTAGCCCCAATGTGCTGATATCCCTTTCATAAGTTAACATCCATATAACCTAGCATTCTTTAATTCTTTAATTTTTGATTCATAATGCACACAATTATGGCACACTTGGAGCGACAACAGAATAGTTTGTATCTAATACTTTCCAAAAGGGGTGAGTAACAATCTTTTGCTCAGAGGGATACGGGGTGCCATAATCGAGCTCTTCATCATGTTTCGGTACCATCAAAGTCTCACTTTCTATGGTTAGCAGCAGTTTGTCCCCCTCCCGCCGCCTTGCAACGATATCTAGTAGTATAGGGACATCAAGGGTGCCCTCGTAGCTTGCTTATACACTTCTAGTAAAGTCACCAGAGATGTCCTCACGGCCTGCATATGCTTCCCTGAGCTCATTGACTTATTCATTCGTCGTAATGCTCTCACTCAAAAGTTTTTTATATGTGCATTTTTGAAAGCATACTGCTAGCGCAAGAATAATGAGTTTTCATTGAACCTAGCATCTTCATTTTTTTTTCTACTTTAACATCTCCTCCAATGGTGGGAAAGGGGAAATAAGAATTGGGTGTTACTTAATCGAGGATTCTGTTGTTTGTGAGATTTTTACGGGGTATCCTCCTCATTCTCAATCGAGGCGGTCTGTTAGTCAGATGAGTGAGGGGGACTTTGTAGCGGGCCCGCGTCGTCTAGAGGTTTCGAGGACTCCGAGTGCGAGGATTGTATTTTTGAAGGACGAATCTACGGACCTCCAAGCTGATGATACTGAGTATTCATGGGTATTTGGTGAGTTAGTTTTGAAGAGGGGTTGATCGGTACTGTCATCGAACCGAGGGAGGTCTCTTTGATTAAGTTAGTTGTATTCTGGGGGCCTATCTTAGGGTGGTGATCATCACATCCTATAGTTATTAGGGAGAAGTATGGTAGGTATAGTAAGTGATTGCATCAGTCATCATTTATTAGTTTTCGGTTTCATTTCTAGGAGTATCCTGTAAGGGTTCTGATTTATCGTTCGAAAAAAGTAGAAGAGGGGGGTAAGGCTCAGTGATGTGGGGAATAGTTTGTATCTAATACTTTCCAAAAGGGGTGAGTAACAATCTTTTCCTCAGAGGGATACGGGGTGCCATAATCGAGCTCTTCATCATGTTTCGGTACCATCAAAGTCTCACTTTCTATGGTTAGCAGCAGTTTGTCCCCCTCCCGCCGCCTTGCAATGATATCTAGTAGTATAGGGACATCAAGGGTGCCCTCGTAGCTTGCTTATACACTTCTAGTAAAGTCACCAGAGATGTCCTCACGACCTGCATATGCTTCCCTGAGCTCATTGACTTATTCATTCGTCGTAATGCTCTCACTCAAAAGTTTTTTATATGTGCATTTTTGAAAGCATACTGCTAGCGCTAGAATAATGAGTTTTCATTGAACCTAGCATCTTCATTTTTTTTTCTACTTTAACATCTCCTCCAATGGTGGGAAAGGGGAAATAAGAATTGGGTGTTACTTATGCTTTTGAAAGAGATTAGATAGGTCACTAGTCCTTCAATCATATTGCCCGAGTAAGAAAGTGGGCGATAAATTGGAGGTCTTATGGATATTCTGCGAATTGATGATGTACAACCAATGAATGGGTCGTGACGACTACAGGGGTGATAAGTATAAGTATTTAACTACGGGATGTGATGATCACGGGGCTAAGGATAGTATTTTCTATGGTACATGGCGTTCCAAGGGCTAGGGAATTCTTCCCCATCTTGGTTCGCCAGTTTGTATGCATTTCCAGGGTATGCGGTTGTTATAACATAAGGGCCTTCTTAGTTCAGTATCAGTATTCCTTTCGAATGGGTGTGTTGGGAAGGCATGATTTTCTTCAGGACTAATTCTCCAATATTAAAGGTTCATTCAAGGACTTTCTTATCATAAGCCCTGGCCACTGTCATCTGATATACCTGAGCATGATCAACTGCACTTAGACATATTTCATTGAGTTGCTCTAGTTGCATGAGTAGGGCAATTCTCCTCTCATCTAAGGATAGCTCATCATCAAGTTGAATCCGTAAGGATGGTACTTGTATCTCATATGGTAGGACTGCCTCCATCCAGTAGTTAAGGAGGTAGGGAGTATGGCCAGTGGCAATACAAATAGAGGTCCTATAGGCCCAGATTGCTTCTCGTAGTCATTCAGGCAAGTCGGCTCCATTACTTATTTCTACTGGGCATTTAAAAATTTGAATCAACATTTTGTCCGTAGCTTCTGCTTGTCCATTTCCTAGAGGGTAAAATGGTGATGAGTGGCGTAGATCGATGCCGAACTTTTGCATAATTTCTTTGTCTTCGCTTAGATTAACTATGGTCTGTTGTCGGTGACAAACATCCTGGGTATTCTAAACCTAGTGATGATATTTTGAACGATAAACCTTACGAGTTTTGAAGCGGTGATTCTAACATAAGATTCAGCTTCTGCCCATTTGGTGTAGTTTTCAGTTGTCATATGTATAAACGCGTGCTTGTGAGTGTTCCCAACTGTCTCCGTGAAAGGTCTGATGACATCGAAGGCCCATATCAAAAAAGGCTAGGGTGAGGCATAGTGTTCAATGCGATTGATGGAACATTGATAAGTGAGGCTTGTTCTTGGCATTGTTTGCAGAGTTGGATGTATAGGTGGCAATCTCTTATCACTGTCGGCCAGAAGTAGCCTTGTCGTGTGATTTGATCGGCGAGTCTCTGTTTAGTAGCGTGGGTGCCACAGGTGCTAGCATGTGCTTCTCGGATGATGTATTGTACTTCGGTGGTTCTGACACATCGTAGCAATACTCCTTTGGTGAAGGCTTCTTTGTATAATATTTTATCGAGTATGCAAAATCGGGCGCATCGGTTCCTTATAGTCTTCTGTTCAATTTTCGTGGCATATGGAGGGATGTGTTGATACTTCAGGAAGTTCCTACTGTTGAAATACCATGGTTGTCCGCCGTCGGTTGGTGATTTTTCAAATTTGAACATAGCGACTTTGGTTTTTGACTTGACGTGCTTTTCCGGATTGATTGCTTCTTTTGGTCCTGCACTTTCGGGAAGGATTGGTAATTTTCTCTTAACGGTCTATGCTACCTCGTGGGCAGGTGCTGTCAGCTTTTCATTGAAGAAGGTCTTAGTACTTTGTCCAATGGGTATCTAGATGACCGAGGCTAACGTGGCAAGGGAGTCTGCGAGCTCGTTTTCTCATCTAGGGATGTGCATGAAAGGGATTCTTTTAAGTTGTTTTCTTAAATATTGAGCAGTTTCTAAATATGCCATTAGTCTTCTTTCCTTGGTCTTCCATTCTCCTATAACTTGTGAGATTACTAGCTTGGGGTCACCGATGGTTTTCAACTGTTTAACGCCTAATTGTAGTGTTGCTCATAGTCCAGCTATGAAAGCTTCGTATTATGTGATATTATTAGTGAGAGGGAAATCTAATTGAAAAGCCTTAGGTATAATAACTCCTTCCGGGCTTAAGAGGACTATCCCGATGCCTTTTCCTTTGTGATTTAGCGCACCGTCAAAATAAAGGGTCCATGAGGTCTTATCAGGCTCTTCATTATGAATCGTGAGTAGGTCTTCATCGGGAAAATAGAATGCATAGGTTCATCACTCGGGAGTGGGAGATCTGTGAGGTAATCAACGATCGCTTGCCCTTTGATCGACTTCTGCATGACGTAAGTGATATCGAATTCTTGTTATAGCATATGCCAACGGGCGATCTTTCCTGACATGGTGGGCTTCTTGAATACGTACTTCAGAGGGTTCATTCGAGCTAGTACTAGTATCTTATGTCCTATAAAGTAGTGTCGTAATTTGGTTGAGGCCCACACCAATGTGAGGCAGGTCTTCTCCATTAGAGTGTATTTTCGTTCATACTAGACCATCGTCCTACTGAGGTAGTAGATAGCCTTCTCTCTCTTGCCGTCTTCTTCATATTGTCCCTAAATTACTCCCATTACTTTATCATTCACTGAGAGGTATAGGAATAGGGGTCTTCCAGAAACTAGTGGCGATAGTATTGGCAGGTTAAGGAGGTACTTTTTTATGCTATCGAAGGCTTACTGACACTGGTCATCCTATTTGTACTTAGTTCCTCCTTTAAGTAGTTTGTAGAAAGGATCGCATCTGTCTGAATGCTGGGAGATAAATCTCCTGATGAATTGCAATCTTCCTGTTAGGCCTCTTAATTCTTTGATATTACTCGGAGGTGGCATCTCAAGGATAGCTCTGACTTTTACGGGGTCCACTTCAATTCCTCGCTTGCTGATTATAAAACCGAGTAATTTTTCAGAAATGACTCCGAAGACACATTTCTTCAGGTTCATTTTTAACTAATATTTCTTAGCTCTTTGTAGCTCCAGGTGAAGTGCTTCAATATGTCTTGCCTGCATTTGGAACTTTACTAATATGTCATCGACGTAGACTTCTAAACATTTATACATCACGTCGTGAAAAATAGCCATCATGGCACATTGATATGTGGCTCTCGCATTCTTGAGCCCGAAAGGCATGACGACGTAATAGTAAGTTCCCCATGGTGTAGTGAAAGAGGTCTTCTCTTGGTCAGACTCTACTAATTTGATCTGATTATAGCCAGAGAAACCATCCATAAAGGATAGCATCTCATGTCCACCGGTGTTGTCGACTAGAGTGTCAAAGTGTGTAAGTGGGAAGTCGTCTTTTGGGCATACCTGGTTGAGGTTTCGAAAGTCAATGCAAACCCGTACTCTGCCATCTTTCTTAGTGACAGGTACTATGTTGGCAACCCATTTGAGGTAGAGGACAACTCGAATGAACATGGCTTTGTGGTAATTTGTTAACTTTCTCTTTAACTTGAAGGGCAGTTTGCGGGTGCATCCTACAGAGTTTCTGCTTAACAAGTTTTGCATCGGGTTCCAAGACAAGACGGTGTTCTATTAAGCTTGGGTCTAAACCAGGCATATCTTCATAGGACCACGCAAAGGATTCAAGGTGTTCTTGTAGGACTTGAATGATTTATTGGCGTTCCTTGGAGTTGAGCGTTGCACTAATTAGTAGTTTCTTGGGTTTCTTTTCAGTGCCAAAGTTGATATCTTCTATAGGTTCCACAACAGCTTGAGTTTGCTCGTCAAAACACTTAATGACCTGTTGGAAGACTTGCGCCTCCTCAGGGACTGGTGTTTCTTCTTCATCCTTGGTAAGCTCATATACTGCAAAATTGCTACACTGGGGATTCAGTTTTTTAAAAGGTAGCCCTTCATCGACACAATTTATGATTGAGAGATCTTTGGTAAGGTGAGGGTAAAGGCTATTGATCCTTTTCTCAAAGCCACGAAATATCTCGTCTGGTATGATCACTGGCTTGTTGTTTAGCATGGACGCCTTGTGTCTTTGTGCAGGAGAGGGGACTGAAGTCTTAAGAGATAAGTCTCCTTGTTGGCAGCAAAATTGGTTTGGACAAAGGGTTCCGTTTCTTTTCTGAGGTTTTCTAATATTTTGGATTTTGTATTTCTAAATTTTTAGGATTTTCTGCCTTTTCTATTTTTTTGATTTTTGATAGTAGATTTGGTACAAGATCGGTCACCTCAAGAATCATTGAGAGAGTTGCTCCCTCTAATTGAGGGAGCGAGATGGCTGCTGGAGCCATTCGGGTGATTCTTCGAGAAATGTGGACATGTTCTAAAATTGGCATTTTTTTTAAGTCCTCACATAATGAGACCTTTTGAATAAGTGACGCAGGTGATAGCGAACTAACATTTGGATTTCCTCTATCAGATTGTTTACCTCATCTTTGAAAAAGGTCTGGAGATCGTAATTAGTTAAACTATCATGCTTTGAGTTATAATACGATTGCTCTTCTTGTTGAGGGTGATCTCCTAAAGGATCCTCAGGAGTAGTGAGCTCTTTCCCTTGAACTTCCTAGTATGATAGGATAAGCATGTAGGCTCGGTAGCGAGGCTTGTAATGGTGAGAAATGCTGGGAGATCCCCAAGGGCATTCCCATCCTTCTGGGTTAGAGTCGAGGTTTGTATTAAACTCGCCTTCTTGATCTGACAATGGTTGAAATCCTAGGTTAGCCTGCTCTGCTAGCTCGAGTGCAGGGAGGTCTATCCAGTAGTCCTCGTCATCACTCGAAGGGGGTTGCCATTCTTCCTCGAGAGATTTCCAAAACATTTAGAGTTGTGGCTTATCTGGGGATGGAGGAGTGTCTAGTTCAAGTTCCTCTTCAAACTCAACGAGGGCGATGTGGGTGTTTCCCCCTGGGTCAACCAAATGGCCGTCAGAATTTTCTTCTTCTTGTGTTAGTAGCTGAGTTGGTAGGCCATTACTTATTTTTATCGTTACGGGGTCAGAATCATTTTATCCTACTATCGCAGAGTGTCGGATCCAACTAGTGAAGCGTTGTAATATGCTGGTGCATGCCCTACAGCGGGATTGGTATGGGTGAGCGATACAAGGGGAGTCCCACGGGCATTCCCATTCTCCAAGGCCAAGGCTCAGGCGGATGCTATGCGAGCTAAGATCTTCTTGTGGGGTGTCATCCTCTTCCCATGTTGAGTGTAAGTGCTCTTTATTATCTTGCAAGGTAGCTATGTGGAAATCATCATCATCAGTGGATTCCTAATCTCCCACTTGTGGATCGGGTTCTAGAGGTCTTCCTTTCTCTCTTCTGTAAGCTCCTTAGTGTTAAACAAGGGTTTGACTCCCTCGAGTGGTTTACCAATATCGTCATTCAGATTGGTTAAATCATTGAATGCTTTAGCCAATCGTTCAATTTTTGCTTCCTGGGATTTTGTGAAGGAAACTTTCTTCTGCCTTGGTACATCTGCCTTCTTAGTGGTCCCATAGATGAAGTGGTCATATAGAGACCTTTTCGGTGAGATAGGGAACAAGTCGGCTTGTGGGCCGTTCGATTGATAACCTAAGCCTATGTGCTTACGTATTTTCCTCGGGACGACAGGTTTGATGTGACCTTGCTTGTTTTTACCAAGTCTAGTGTGGGGGATGTACCCGAGCTGATACATAAGGTCTCACCCTTTTATCATGGTTGGGTTGATGTCGTAGAGTTTGGCGAGGTCTGGGCCAACCTCTCTTTTGATTAATTTTTGTTAACGTGTTGGGAGAGAACTAAGAGGGATAGGGAGACGAACTTCTGCAACGGTTGTCTCATTAGGGATTCGGGCCTTTTGAATATGGCTTGTGTTTAATACAAAATCATGGGCTATCAGAATACTTGCAGCGTAATCAATTTCCATCTCCTGGAGGGGTGAATCAGTATATATACGGACAATGGAGTCCTCGTACAGGAATTTGATACATTGATGGTATGTAGACGCGACGGCTTTCATTGACTCTAACGATTTTCTTCCTAAGATAAGATTATACGTACTAGCAGAGTCAGAAACATGGAAAGTGATGTTTTTCGTTACAGGTCTGAGGCAAACCTGTAGTTTGATAGTTCCTTTGATGAAACGATGTGAGCCGTCATAAGCTATGAGTGATGGTGCTGAGGGTCTAACATCTTGCTCCATGTATTCAAGCGTCTTTAACTTTGTGATAGGGCAGATATTCAGTCATGCTCGTGTATTAACCAATGCATGGGGTACGGAGAATTCTCTGATTATGACTGTAAGGTATATGAGAGTTGCGCTTTCGCGGAGTGACTCCTTAGGCATGTCTGTGTCTATGAAAGTGAGTGTTAGAGGTTGCGCCATGATTGAGGCGATTTGATGTAGCTCATCCATTGTTGTGTCCTTATCTACTTGTGTGTCTTCAAGTGTCCTTATCAGTAGTCGGTGATGGTCAGACAATTTCTTAATTAGTTCTAGTACAGATATCTGGGCTGGGATCTTTTAAAAATGCAGTAGAAGGTCATATTCTTTCCCTGGTTTGAGTGCCATTTCTTTGCCCGGCCGATGAGCCTTGGGTGCAGGTGGTTGGAGTGGATGAGGTGTAGGAATTGGTGGAAGGATAATGTGAGGTAGGGGCGGCAAGTTAACTTCTCTTTCTCGCACTTTCCCCTATAGTGGTTGTGCATTCGGGAAATCTTTATTTTGAGGGAAGGGTCGAGGTGGATAATTGGTTCCTGATTTACGAATCGGGCAAGTCGATTGTTGACCGAACCCGGTGCTACTCGACGTTGATGTGCTTGTGAAGTGAGTGAAATTCGAGATCGGAGCGCGTACTTGCATTAGGCGGCTCCAAGGTGGGAGGTACTGTGTGTAATCCTCTTCTTTTAGGAAAGTAGAGACCAGTGTCTCACACGGGTTGGGATGTCATTTTCGTTCACTTTCTTCTATGTTTCGTGAACACTCAATCTTTGTTTCATTTTCTTGGTTTGAAGTTTTTCGAGTGACACTATCTACCCATGCAACAATTTGGGCTGCAGTTTGAAGAACATGGTCTCCATACTCGAGTTCAGAATCGGATGAGGGGAGTGGCATTGGTGTTGGCTTGGGACTTGGAGGGGTTAAAGGTTATGGTGGGTGACTATGGAGGAATGGTCTCCGGGCTCTAAAAGAGTGGACTCGTTGTAGACACCCCCATTTTGCCTTCTCAGGATATACTTTTTGTTCGGTCAACCTTTGACCTCATAACCCTGATATGGGAACCATGCACTGAAACCATAATACATGGCTAAACACAGGCTAAAACAATAGCTCTGTGGCTCAGATCCTGACATGGGGAGACTATATACTGAAACATAAGTATATAGTCAAAATGCAGACTGAAACAATAGTCTTACATTTCAGTCTAGAGACTAGACCCGGACAACCCTGAATTAAGCGCATGAAACCCCGCGCGTAATTTGATTGCACGCCACACCACAAGCACGCAATCAGTCCCTCATTTCGATAAAACTTCCTTTCTCAGACCTATTCAAGACTCGATCACGCACCTAAAACCAGACGCGCGATCGGATTGAGCACCACACAATCAACGTGCAATTGGCCTATGCCTGTCCTACTCTCACTACCCTTAACTCTTAAGTTTCCTTGATTAAGTGCTCATGACTAAACGCTTAATCAGATTGTGCACCTCCCATCACGCGCACAATTAGTCCTAATTTGTTAGGACTAGGAAAGTCGCTAAGCAAGTCAGTCGATCGCTCACTGAGTCGATGATCAACTTTAAGCGATTAAGCATCGGTAAGTAGGCGCATAATTCGGTTAAACGCCAAAAACTGGGTGCGTAATTGAGGAAAAACCTATAAAAGCTTTTCTTCAATTCGACCCAGGGGTTGGACTTTTTGGCTGGACTTTTTTGGACTTTTTTTCAGAATTTGAGAGATTGAAAACTCCGAGAATAGAACGAACACAGAGAGAGACCAAGCCATGATCCCGAGATTCAAATTCTGAGCTTTGGATGATTCTCCTCTACGGCCCCGACCCTAGGTAAAGAATTTTTTATCTACGACCATAGCTTCTAGTCTCTAGATCTAGGAATTCTATTAATTTTTATTTTCAGTCTTAGACCATAGCACCCTTTTCGGACCAACACTCTATATATCTGGTTCCAGTTCTCTATTTTTAGAACCAGTCCTTAATCTATCTGTCCGATACATCGATCATAGACATTAATTCAGTTCTAAAATCTCGATCTACAGTCCTATCATTAATTTTTGGTTTTAATCTTTCGATTCAGAACTAGTCCTTAATCATACGACCTGATTTTCTGATTTCGGACCCGAATTCAGTCCTCAAAATTTAAATTATAATTCTAACTCCCTATTTTAATACATTCAAAAATCCTAAATATTAATTCTAGTTTATAATTTAATTCATAATTATTACTCTGAAATCAACTCTTAAAAGCCCAAAATACTATTTTACGATCCAAAAATCAATTTGTCTTTAATTTCAGCCACCCGATTTGCCCAAGGGAGCTTACGGAGGGTACTCAAGAACGAGGCCAATCCTCCTTAGCATAGCGGACCCAAACCCCATTTTTTATAGGAATTTTAGAATTAATTAATTTCTTTAGTTTTATACTTTTAGTATAATTGATCAGTAGGTTTATTTTATTTCAACATGCTTAATTAAGTGTCTTAAATCTTAGTATGACTGATTAATCTCTTTAAATCTGAATTTAATTGATCAATTCATTGCTTCAATTAGAATTTAATGGAATTAATTTTGTTGCTTCAATTAGATTTTTTTAACATAGTTAATTTGTTGCTTTAATTAGAGACTTTTATAAAATCAGTTTATTTATTTTAATCAAATTTGGTAAAAATTAGTTTATTCGTTTAATTGAATTTCAATAGCATTAATTCCTTTGCTTAAATTAGAGTTTCAGTAAAATCAGTCTTTTATCTCAATTAGAATTCTAACAGGACTGTTATAATTGCTTTAGTTAGAATTTCAATAGAATTGTTATACCTGATGTAATCAGAATCTTATTACAACTAGTTTGCCCGAACTAATTAGAATTTCACCAAAATTATTACACATGCACTCTTTGTACTAATAAGAGACCAAAACTAACTGGACTTCTAGTAGTATTGGGAAACTAATATTAATTAGACTTCAAATAGAATTAGGAAATGAACATTAACTGGACTCCTAACCGGATTGGAATAAACCTATATAACCAAATTCATAACAGAATCAAGGAAGTTTAAACTGACCAGAATTATAACCATAAAGGGAAATGAAAAGGAAATTAAATTATGTAACCCAAGGAAAAGAATGCTGCTGAGGTTTGCAGGCGGAGATTCAGTATATAAGTAACCCATACCCACTCTTAAACGTGATCATTGACGTGTTGCAGCATCGATAAATATCTGCAGCTAGCGATCGCAATAAATTAGAAACCTCCCTAGAATATCCTATTATTTTTAACATTCCAAACGCTGCATCGCTAGAAGCCACCAAGACAGAATTGGAAGCCACTGATTCAGCGGGAACCGAGAGGAACCCAAAAAAAGCGCGCACCAACAGACTGGCGATCGTGATGGGACTCTTTTGCAAAAAAAAAATATTAGATAGTTAGCTTCCATCCTACTTCCCTTTTGTTCTTCCCACCCTCTTGTTTAGTTTCCCTTATATATATATATGAGTCTTTGCCAAAGACTTGAGATGTCTGGTATACGAAGAGTAAGTTTAGGAGACCCACCACTGTGGGGGTATCATGACAACCCCATGTACGGAGAAGAACCGTTTCATAATTCTAGCCCACGATAACCTAAAATTAATATGGCTGGTGAGCAAGGGAACCCCTTCTCTACCCCATACACCGAGAAGAATTATGATGGGAGAGATGGTGGCATCGAACAAAACCTTACCGCTCAACAAATTGTAGAATTCAGTCTCCAAAGAATACAAAGAGGAGATGACGACTCCAAAGAATTGCTTCGAGGGTTGGCTGCCGCATATGAAACCATTAGGTCACGACAATTTTCAGAAAAACAGGAGCGACAAGAGAGGCCACCACCCACCCCGAGCACGGTGTCAGTCCATGCCACCTCACTAGGACAACCTGCCCACACATTATTCAACGATGACCCTCTGTACAAGGTTTGCTCACGGGCCGTTCCAAAAGACCGCACCATTAAAATTGAAGATCTCCCTAAAATGCTCGATGAGCACATGGCCAACAGAGAGAGCCTCCGTCACTCATTCGAATTCGACAAATTTTGCCGGGATATCGAATTCAATTTACCGATAGGATTTAAGCCACCAAAGTTTACTAAATATAACGACACCGGAAATCTGAACTATCACTTGGCCCTCTTTTATAATGATTGCCGACCCATACGTGATAATCAAGGACTTCTCATTCACTATTTCCAACGTTCGTTAGAAGGAGAAGATTTAGATTGGTTTGCGGGACTCCCGCTTTATAAGATAGAAACCTTCGACAAATTAGTCGGTCAATTCCTTGACCAATATAAATACTTGATCCAAGAGACGGTCTGAGCAATCTAATGGCAGCCAAGCAAGGACCTGATGAAGAACTCACTAACTTCGTTGCCAGATAGAGAAAACTCACTGCTAGGACCGGCACTTCAATGAATGGGAAGGACTCGATTGATATTATTATTAACAACACTAGGGAGCCGTTAAAGAGCGCACTTGTCATAAGTGACTGCCCCGACTTTACTGCACTCCATTGTCGGGCATCCCGACTAGCGTGACACATTAAAGGTGGAGATCTCGTGTTATCTATAGTCACGTCAAAAATAGGCTCTTCCAGCGAATCGAAATAAAAAAATAATAAGAAAGTCTTAGGAACTGAAAAAGTTAACACCGTTGTCAACCAAGGGCAAAACTCTAATAACGAAAACTTCCAATCGCGAAATTTTTGAAAGAACCAAAATCAATAACTGTATACCAACCAAAATCAATGTGCTAGTCAGCATAGATACGTGAACTAAAACTAAGGCCAGAATCAAAATCAAGGCCAATAACAAAATAGGAACCAGTACCCTAACACCTATCAAAACCAAAATGCGACAGAAAACCGACTGGCCCATGCGCCGAATTATAATAACATACCCCCACCACAGAACTTCAACCCAACCAGAGGCCCTTACCAACCGAGGTGGGAACACTATCCCCCTTTACTGGATACAATTCCTAATATTTTTCATCTTCTTAACACTCAGAATCTCCTCTGATTCTCGCAAGAAAAACCTCGCCCATGGCCTACAAATTTAGACTACAGTAAATACTGTGCCTTCCATCGATATGCAGGGCATGATTTAGAAGATTGTTGGGTCCTTAGGGACGTGATCTGTGATATGAATGACTGAAATCAAATTGATTACGAAGCGCTTAGAAATCCCAATCCTAATAATAACCAACCCCAATAGAGTTTAGGGATCATAAACAACCCTATGCCCAACCACAACCAAATAACACCAGCCCAGGTCACTATCGTGGATCTCCCCGGTCAACGTTCCTTCCAACTCTTTGCTTTAATCACTCACATCCAACCCTCTGCCACTTCTGCCACACCAGCAAGAACTTCCTCACCCCTACATCCCTCGGCCCTGATCGCTCGAATTACCCCACCGAGCTCGCCTCCATACCTAAGATTCACTCAGATACGAGTCCATTCCTATAGGGCCAGGAGACCATTCCCCCATCGTCATCCACCAAAACCTTCAACCCCTCCAAATCCTGAACCAACACCCTTACCACTCCCTTTGTCCGATTCTGAATTCGAGTGTGGAGAGTACATTCTCCAGACTGCAGCCCAAATCACTGCATGGGTAGAAAGTGTCGCCCGTGAGACTCCAAGCCGAGAGAGTGAAATAAAGACTGAGAGTTTACTGAGCCCAATAGAAAGTGAGCAAAAAGAACACCCCGACCCGTGCAAGACACTGGTCTTTGCTTTCATAGAAGAGGAAGATTACACGCAGTATCTCCCACCTTGGAACGGTGCCATGTAGGCACCCGCTCTAACCTCTAATTTTGCTCGCTCCAAAAACACATCAACGTCGAGTTACACAGGGTTTGGTCAACAGCCGACTTGTCCGATTCTCAAGTCAGGAACCAATTACCCACCTCCTCTCCCTCGGAGTAAAGATTTCACAAGTTCACAACCACCGAAGGGGAATGTAAGGGAAAGAGATGTCAACTTGTCTCCCCCATATCATATCATCCCTCCACCAATCCCTGCACCTCAATCACTCCAACCACCTGCACCCAAGACTCACCGGGTAGGCAAAGAAGTGACACTTGAGCCAAGACAAGAATATGACCTTTTGCAACACCTCCAAAAGATCTCGACCTAGATATCCGTATTAGAACTCACCAAAAAATTGTCTGACCATTACCGACTGTTGATAAGAACACTTGAAGACACGCAAGTAGATGAGGATACGACTCTAGATGAGCTTCATCAAATCACTTCGGTCATTGCACAACCTCCGACGCTCACTTTCACAGACGCAAACATGCCTAAAGAGTCCCTCCACGGAAGTGCGGCTCCCATATATCTCACAGTCATAATTAGAGGATTCTCCATACCACACGCACTAGTTGACACGAGAGTGGGACTCAACATCTGCCCTTTCAACGTGTTAAAGACTCTCGAATACACAGAACAAGATGTTAGACCCTCCACCCTATCACATATAGCCTATGATGGCTCATGTCGATTCATGAAAGGAACTATTAAGCTACAGGTTCGCCTCAGACCCGTGACGAAAGACGTTACTTTCCATATTTCTAATTTGGCTAGTACATACAATCTTATCTTAGGAAGAAAATGGCTAGAGTCCATGAAGGTCGTCACATCCACATACCATCAATGCATCAAGTTCTCATATGTGGACTCCATTGTCCATATATACGCTGATGCACCCCTCCAGAAGATAGACACTGATTACGAGACAAGCATACCAACTGCTCATGACTATGTATTGAACACAGGCCACATTCAAAAGACTCAAACATTTGATGACACAATCATCGCAGAGGTCCATCCCCCTAATTATCCTAGTTCTCCCCCAATGCGTCAACAAAACTCAGTGAGGAGAGAGGTCGGTTCAGACCTCGCCAAACTCTATGACATCAACCCTACCGCGATAAAAGGGTGGGATCTTATGTACCAACTTGGATATGTCCCCCACACCGGACTCAGTAAGAATAAACAAGGTCATACAGGACCCATCGTCCCAATGAAAATATGCAAACACATAGGGTTAGGTTATTAATCGGATGGCTCACAAGCTGACTAATGCCCTTGTTGACAAGTGAAAAATACCATTTTTCACCCCTAAACTTAAGTCTTGATAGACCTTTGAGAGAACTAAATAAGTGTTTTAAGTGCCTATGTTGCAGCTAACAATAAAGACAGGCTTAACCATAAAAGCAGCTTAAAAGTACCAAAAAGATGACAATCCATGTCAGTCCAAAGGAAGGAAGTGAAGAAACAACCTCATCACCTGTTGAAAGGTCTAAAGTGAAGAGGCAAAGACCTGTAAGAGAAGCAGGGAACAATTCGAACAGAGAAATGCACTACAGAGTTCTTTTCGCAAAGAAAGAACCGCACTTTTCAGAAGAACCTTGAACTCTGCGAAAGGACTAAAACTCGGTGCTTAGCAAGAGCATCTGAACTCCTCGAAGAGAAGATTAAACTTTGCGAAAAGGAGAAAACACAATTCGAAGAGAAGATTGAACTTTGCGAAAAGGAGAAAACACAATTCGAAGAGAAGATTGAACATTGCGAAAAGAGCTTCAGAAGTCACAGCACTCTGCGAAAAGGTATTCTGGAGATTCACAGCTTTAACAAGGGCAATTCAGTAATCTGTTGCACGCGTCCCAATGCATTTTAAAACCTAGGGACATTCCAGAGGGTTCTAAGCATGAAGCGAAGGAATATTCCACCCCACGTGAGCACCTAGAGAGGGAATAACTTGGCGGGAACTTCTAGAAACTCTAAACAAACTTTCAAAATGCATAACAGAATTGATGCCTTTTTCACCTGATTGGCTGAACCAGATCGAGGAATTCTAATTGGCCAGAACAGATCTGGATCCCCGTGCTCGACTACCATTGGTCAATACAGATCTGAGAACCTCTGATTGGTTGATACACATCTGAG
Source organism: Chloranthus sessilifolius (assembly GCA_021018995.1). Taxonomy (NCBI): domain Eukaryota; kingdom Viridiplantae; phylum Streptophyta; class Magnoliopsida; order Chloranthales; family Chloranthaceae; genus Chloranthus; species Chloranthus sessilifolius. The sequence continues at coordinate 44,885,952 of CM037594.1, read as the reverse complement.
CTGGACCTGGGGAAAGCTATAAATAGACGAAGCATTTGCCCAATTAGGGCATCCAGATTTTGAGTTTCATTTCTAATCCCCCATTTCCCAGAATGACATACGCAATCCTTATAATAGCCTACTTTGTACTTGCATTTGAGAGTCATGAGATCTGCTTGTAACTCAAAGGAGAGTTTGCATCCAAGACTACAAATCGAGAGTCATGTTAAGCATGAATTTTAAAAGGTTCGTCAAACTATGCATTCTCCATTGGACTCATGTCAAGGGTTCCTCGATCTCCTCGACATTAGACTCCTTTAGATTCATTGTTTTGCATGCAATTTCCCTTGATTCATTAATCCTGTAAGAATTTGTTTTGGTAACCTAGTCTCTTACAACATTTGTAGTGATGTTTCTTATTCTGAATTGAGGGTTTGGATTAAAGACTATTGGATGGTTTGTGGCCATTAAAGTGGACAGACCATAGCCATAAGTGTAAGCCTAATCCTTGAATTAGATTTATATCTCTTACATCTGTGCTTGTAGCCAGATGAAGATTGGATCACCTCTGTTGAGCTGCAGTTATTCTCATTAGATTTCAAAGACCAAATCAGATTTAGATATTACTTCTCCATCTTTGTTTCAATCACTCCCCCAACTCGGATCTGGATCATTTAGTTTAAATTTTTCTTTGTTTTTAGTTAGTTAAATGTGACAAATTCAAACCTCTCATCTTATCAGTTTTCTAGATAGGATAAGAAGCGGATCTGTAGCTCGAGATCTGAGGTTTATCTTACATTTTAGACAAATTCTCGTGGACGATCTTTCACTCACTTACTTTTAAAACTTGTTACTAATGGCCCCGATCTTCAGGCTAATTCTCTCCTTACTGTGCAGATATTTCTTTATCTGTTTATCTAGTCTAGAGCCGCTGTAATTTGGCAGCTATAAAACTGTTTGCAAATCTCACATAAATCAAGCACACTAAGAAGCAACAACAAGTTTTTGGTCTTTGTTCTTGAAATTTGTTCTAAAATAGATAGACCTAAGTTTTCATTTTAATTTTTATCGTACTAAACTATTCTATTGTTTATACTTGTGCGATTATTCATATTGATTTTTGAAGAAGGAAACTACTTAAAGGAATTACGAAGGTTCTTGTGAATAATCAGATTTTTTGTTACGAGTTGTATGTTTGGTAGGAGGACTCTCAGCCCTGAGATTCTCCCATTGAATTTAGAAGTTGAAAGGCTACTACGAACCAAACAAACAACACAGAATTCTGCTACTATGGGTGAAGAACCTCGACTTTTGAGGGATTACTTTGCACCTGGTACTTATAATTCTCCCTTTTGCATTCAATTTCCTACTGTTGAAGGAAATTATGAGATCAAGCCATCAACTATCCAAATGCTTCCTTCCTTCCATGGGTTGAGTAAGGAAGACCCATACAAACATGTGGATGAATTCTTGGCTCTTTGCACCACATTCAATATAGCTGGACTTGGTCCAGAAGCAACCAAGCTTAGGCTCTTTCCTTTTTCATTAAAGGATAAAGCTAGAGCATGGTTATCCATGTTAGCACCAAACAGTATCACTTCTTGGAATGATTTGCAGTGTCAATTTTTAGCCAAATATTTCCCAATGTCTAAAACAAGCCAATTGAGACAAAGTATCATTTCATTCTCCCAAAACTCAACTGAAACTTTCCATGAAGCATGGGAAAGATTTAAGGAACTTTTAAGGCAATGTCCTCATCATCAAATTCCTAGATTGCAGCTAGTTCAAAGCTTCTATCAAGGAATTGATCAAAAAGGCAAAAATATGGTGGATGCCTCTTGTGGAGGCACTTACTTGCAAAAAATAGTTGAAGAGGTTTGGGACTTATTTAAAGTGATTGGTGAAAACTCAACTCAGCAGGAATCTCTATCAAGAGAAATTGAAAATCCTGCTAGGTTGAACAATCATCAACCCACCAAAGGGAAGACCTATGAGGTGAATGAGTTGGAAAGAAAGATGGACAATCTAACCACAAAGTTTGATAGATTGATGGACTCACTTAAAAATCCAAATGTTTCAAGAGTAGAGGAGGCATGTCTGATATGCCAGTCCCCTACTCATTCACTTGACCAATGTCCTGCTGCATCACAGTTCCCAGATTTAATGGTGGAACAAGCTCATGCTGCTCAATCATTTGGACAGATGCAGTCAAATGAATATCCATGGAGAGCACACCCCAATTTGAGGTGGAACCAAGGGAATTACCAATCCCAAAACCAGCAACAACCAAAGAATCAAATGCCTTTCAAAACTGCATAGCCTTATCAGCAGAATTTTTATGCCAAACCAAATTTTCAGCAGCTCATTCCACAACAACCTGTGCAGCAGTCTGCCCCAGTTCAAACCCCCTCCAGGTCCCTTTCTTTTGAAGATCAAGTCCTAAATTCACTTCAAAATTTAGGATCTTTAACTCAGACTGTGAACTTTCACAGCCAGAGCATAAAGAAGATTGAAGAAACATTGGGACAGCTTTCAAATGCCTTGGCAAAAAGAGAGGAAGGAAAGTTACCCAGCCAACCTTTGAACAATCCCAAAGGACAGTTCATGGTTGGAGAAGCTTCTAATTCACATGAAGAAGTAAAAACTGTTACCACTTTGAGAAGTGGAAAAATGATAGATAACAAAGTGGGTACTGAAGAAGAAAGAAATGAGGAAGAGGATAAAGATATGCGAAGAGCATAGTGATAGCGATGGGGTTCTTTGATGTACCTCAGAAAAACCAAAAAAATGAAAAACAGAAAATTCAAAAAATTTCTGAAAATACTTCTAAAGCTGTAGATGAAAGATTAGTTCCTCATTTACCATTTCCTCATGCAATGAAATCTGTATCCCCTTTTGATAAAGGGAACACAAAAATAGATGACATGATGGAGACTTTCAAGCAAGTCAAGATAAATTTACCTTTGCTTGAAGCAATCAAACAAATTCCAGCATATGCAAAATTTTTGAAAGATGTTTGCACTCACAAAAGACAGTCTAGGATACAGTTGTCCAAGAAGGTCTTTGCTGTGGAAAGAATTAACCAGGTGTTATCCATTGCTACACCTCCTAAACTTCAAGATCCTGGAATCCCCACAATCCCTTGCATTATTGGGGAACACACCATTGAAAAGGCTTTATTAGATCTGGGTGCTAGTGTCAACCTACTTTCATATTCTGTATATGAGAAACTAGGTTTGGGAGAATTAAAACCCACTCATGTGGTGTTACAACTAGCAGACAGATTTAAAAGAAAGCCAGTAGGGATGATTGAAGATGTATTGGTGGGAGTAGATAAATTCTTCTATCCTGCTGATTTTCTAGTTTTGGATATGGAACCAACCAAAAGCAAAACTTCCATCCCTGTCATTTTGGGAAGACCATTCTGCTGACAAATGCTTGCATTCAATGCAGTGTCCGTATTATGGAAGTCTCATTTGGAAACATGAAGGTAAAATTAAATGTTTATAATGCAAATACTCTCAATTCTCAAGAACGTTTTCATGTTGATCTATTGGATGAACTTGTGGAAGGGACTTTACAACAATTTCTGCAGGGTGAAGACTTCACCACAGATGTTAAAGATGCTTGGGGATATGCTGAAAATGAAGCAAGTTGTATCTCAAATTCTGAGGAAATAAATGTTGTGCAAGGAATTCTTAATCAATCTGCAAGTTTCTCTTCTTGGAAACCTGCTACTCTCTCCCTTCCACAAACGTCTAAGGTACCTTTGTTACCTTCTTTTCTCATTTACGATTTAGAACTAAGCGGTTTGAGTATGTGTTCTTAGGTAATCATAAATCATTGCACATTATTTCTTCCTCTCTCACAAAGGAGCAAGAGGAAGAGCTTGATAGTCTTGAAAGAACATAAAAGGGAAATTAGTTGGACTATTCGATTTAGGAGGAATCATCCATTTGTTTGCATGCACAAAATCCACTTGGAAGAAGATGCAAAGCCTTCTAGGAAATGCAAAGGAGGTTGAACCTCATATGCAAGAAGTGGTCATGAAAGAGGTTGTTAAGTTGTTGGATCAGGGTCATTTACCCCATTTGATTCGGCTTGGGTGGCACCTACAGGTGGTACCAAAGAAATCTGGAATCACTGTATAACCTCGATTACGGTGAGCTCATGTCAACCGGACAAACAAGCTGGATGGAGAGTCTGTATTGATTAGAGAAAATTAAATGCAATGACCGAGAAAAGACCATTTCCCCTCCCATTCATTGATCGAGATCTTAGATAAGCTAGCGGAAAAGCCTATTCTTGTTTTCTTGATGGTTACTCGGTTTACAACCAAATTCACTGTGTACCCACAAGATCGGGGAAAAGACCACATTCACTTGCCCTTCGCACTTTTGCCTATAGGAGAATGCCTTTTGGTCTTTGTAATGCTCCCTACCTTCCAAAGATGCATGTATGCCATTTTTTGATATGATTGACCAATTTATGGAAATTTTTATGGATGATTTTCAATCTATTAACGATTTTCCAGTGTTTACACCATCTCAAATTGGTACTACAAAGATATGAAGAAACCAATCTGGTTTTGAGCTGGGAAAAGAGCCATTTCATGGTCACCCAGGGCATTGTCCTTGGCCATGTTGTTTCCCACAAAGGCATTGAGGTGGACAAAGCAAAAATTGAGTTAATTTCACATTTACCACCTACCAAAACTATTAAACAAATCAGAAGTTTTTTAGGACATGTTGGATTTTACAGAAGGTTCATCAAGGACTTCAGTAAAATAACCAAACCTCTTTGTCATCTGCTGTGCCAAGATGCCCCTTTTGTTTTCAATAATGAATGGATGAAGGCTTTTGAATTCCTAAAAAACTGTCTGATTTCAGCTCCAATATTGCAGTCTCTAGATTATTCATTATCTTTTGAACTGATGTGTGATGTATCAGATTATGCTTTGAGAGCTGTCCTTGGACAGAGAAAAGATAAGCTGCCTCATGTCATAGCTTATGTCAGTAGATCAATGATTGATGCATAGCTCAATTACACAACAACTGAGAAGGAGCTGCTGGCAATTGTTTTTGCTTTAGAAAAATTCAGGTCATATGTCTTGGGTTCACAAATAGTGGTGTTCACTCACCACTCTGCCTTGAAATAACTTCTATCTAAGAAGGACACCAAACCAAGATTAATCAGGTGGATTCTCCTATTACAGGAATTTGATCTACAGATTAAAGATAAAAAAGGGGTGGAAAATGTGGTGGCTGATCACCTCTCCAGAATTTTAACTGCTGAGATTGATAGGTTGCCTATCAATGAATCTTTTCCTGATGAGCAACTTTTTGCCATTAGTGTACACACTCCTTGGTTTGCAAACATAGTCAACTTTTTGGCTACTAGAAGAATTCCTCAACATTGGAATAGAATGGATAAAGATCTTTTCTTCTCAAAGGTTAAACACTTCATCTGGGAGGATCCTTATCTGTTTAAGAGTTGTGCAGATCAAATAATAAGGAAATGTGTCCCTGACCAAGAATTTCATAGAATACTTTCTATGTGTCATGAAACGCTGTGGAGGTCATTTTAGTGGAACAAAATGGTGCAAAGTTTTCGATGTGGATTTTATTGGCCTACACTTTTCAAGGATGCCCTGCAGCATTGTAAGTTCTGCCAAAACTGCCAGAAATTAGGCAGCATTTCCAAGAGGAACTCAATGCCTTTACAGCCTATTTTGGTAGTCGAGTTGTTTGATGTTTGGGGGATAGATTTCATGGGTCCCGTTCCTCCTTCCAATGGGAATAACTTCATTCTAGTAGCTATGGATTATGTATCCAAATGGATTGAAGCCACAGCTACTAAAACAAATGATCACAAAGTGGTTTTGAAATTTCTTAAGGATCACATTTTTTCCAGGTTTGGTTTTCCCAGAGCCATTATCAGTGATGGGGGAAGCCATTTTTATAATAGACATTTTGAAACTTTGTTGAAGAAATACTCTGTGACTCATAGAGTAGCCACTCCATATCATCCACAAAGCAGTGGACAAGTGGAGATTTCCAATAGAGAAATCAAACATATTTTGGAAAAGACTGTGAAGAAGGACAGAATGGATTGGTCCTTTAAGTTGAATGATGCATTGTGGGCATATAGGACAACCTATAAAACCCCAATTGGTATGTCCCCATTTAGGTTGGTCTATGGCAAAGCATGCCATTTACCAGTAGAGTTAGAATATAAAGCTTTTTGGGCCATTAAAACATTGAACATGGATCTAACTACTGCTGGTAATCACAGGAAACTGCAACTTGCTGAGTTAGAAGAGCTACGAATGGATGCATACACAAATTCAAGATTGTATAAAGAGAAAGTCAACTTTTCATGATAAAAATTTATTGAGAAAAGAGTTCACAACTGGTTCTAAGGTATGGTTATTTAACTCAAAGCTCAAGTTTTTCCCAGGAAAACTGAGATCCAGATGGGAAGGGCCATACACTGTCATTAAGGCAGCCCCTTCAGGAGCTGTTGACATCAGTGATCCAAGTAATGGAAGAATCATAAAGGTTAATGGTCAGAGGCTCAAACCATATATTGAAAATACCCAGGAGCCTATGTTGCCTATCTATCATCACGAATCTCCAAAAATCTGATGGTAGAAAACTGTACATTATGTTTGTATATCATAGTTTGTGCTTATTTTCTCTGTTTCTGCTTTTATCTCTTTTCGCATAGTTTAAACATGCTTAAAGTTAAATCATAAGTAATAATTCTCTTTTGCAAAGTCAATTTCTTTTGAATAGACTACTGTATCTGTAGAAGCGCTCGAAAGCAAAGATTTGCTTTTGAATAGTTGTTTTGAACATTTTCTTTTCGAAAAGATAGTTGAAGCTAATTCCTTTGAAATAATGTTTAAGGCTATTAACTTGTCGAAATAGATATTGATGCCATTCACAATTGTAAAAAGGTCTCTTTTGGAACTTTTCAAAAACTTAAAGGCGCTTTGCGATATTAACTTTGAGTATATTTAACCCCTTTCGAAGTTGGGGTTTCATTTCAAACTCTTTCTGCAGAGCGACTCTTCACTGCTACCCTACTTCGCTCTCTCCTTGCATGAGTTAACAAGTTTACTACCCTTTTGTAACTGATTGTGTAGATCATTTGCATTTTCAGAGAAGGATTTTAGCTTGTAATCTGGGGGATTTCTGCAAAGCAAACAACTCATTCAGACATAAACCCTAGATCTCGGTATTTCTCTACCCATTCTCTCTGGTTATCATTTAGTAATTTGATTCTGTGTCAGCATCTATTTTGGGCATTTTTATACATCAATCTAGAATTGGAAAAGTAGAGAAATCATTGGCTGCAATGTTCCCCAAATCCTCTGCTAGGAAAGTGAGCAAATCGACCCCAAAAGCAAAAGGAAAAGCCAAAACTTCAGCTAAACGGAAACTTTCAATGGATAAGGCAGACAGGGTGGAGAAAGGAAAGAAAATTAGACATGACTACTAGCCCTGAGCCTGAGCTTACTCCTCTGCCCATTCATTTGGTCCTACCAAATCCCTTCATTGAAGTTCGGAAGCTAATACCCGAGCTGATGGTAGACGAAACATTTTTCGTCACCAAACCAGAGTGCTTGCCATCCTTAAGATACCTTAGAGAGGCTTCACTAAGCAATATCCTTACCCCCTTGCCAGAGAAAATTTACCCAAGAATGGTGAAGTTATGGTACCAAAACCTAGTCAAGGTCACTGAAAAAGATGCTGATGTCCCTACCCTTGTCATTTTTATTGATGATTGCGATCTTACTGTGACATTTGAAGACATAGGGAATGCTTTAGGGATACCATTCCAATTTGATCCCTCTGATCCTTTGGCTGCTCCAGAAACAACCTCTTTTAGAGAGATGGCAGCCCATTTAACCCAAGGTATTATGGGCATTGGGCAGTCCATCATGAGAAGAGACCTTGCCCCCCAATTTCTATTGATGGATTCCATTTTAAGGGGCAGCTTTTATGTCACTGGGCACAACCAAGAGAGGAGAACACCAATTTTAGAGGCCCTCTTTCATTTCTCGAAGGGGCAGTTTTTCAATGCCCCTATGTTAATTTTTGAAGTTATGGCTGATGTAAGTACCAAGCTGAAGAAAGAGCAGAAGATAGCTGGCCTACCATTTGGCAGATTGATCACAGCCCTCCTCAGAGCCAAATTCGACATTGATAGTGAGGAGCCATTTGAAGTTATTACCCCTCACAATTTTGGGAAAAAGGATTGGACTACAAGCCAGGCTATGCTGAGAAGGATGAGTGAGGCAGGTGAACCTGCACATGCCTCGCACAGACCGAACTCGTAGCCAGTGAGTGAGCAGAACCCACCCCGCAGATGAGCTGAAGCCACCACCTGCACTGAATTTGAGCCTAACCGAGCCTCGCCTGCCATGTTGCAGATCCAAATTTGTCAATCAACTTTGCCCGATCCAGATTCTGCCAATTCTGTGGTGACCAGCTCTTTAGTCGCACCCATTTTAGATGACACCTCCTCCTTTGGTGACCAGCTCTTGGTGCACATACTCTGGAGGAAGTCGGCCTTGCACCCTACTCCCTACTCAAGCCCTCAAGACTTTCACCTATCCCAGCTGTCCCATCTCCCACCCCTTCCATCATTCCAATTGTAGATTCCCCCTCTACACCAACCATACTCACACCACCAATTTCTCCCACCAATGCCCAAGTTTTAGAGGAATTAGCTACAGATTTTATTACCCCATCTTCCTGCACTCCTCTGCTCCAAAGCCTCTCACATTCCCCTACTAATTCAGCCCACACACCTGAGGTCTCCCATACACCTGAACCTGAGCCCTTCACTACAGAGGCCTACTCTTCTTTATTGGGTTCTATTTTTGAAACCATGGAACTGGACCCCACCCCTATACCTGCTCCTCCTCCCTTCACCCACTTTCCAACCTCTCCCTTTACAGCCATTGCACCTCCACCCTCCACCTCAGTTGTCCCCGTCTCTACTATGCCCACCTCTCCCACACCTGCATCCATTACCCAAATCCTTACCTACCTCCAATCCATCCAAGCCCAACTTCAAATCAACACAGACAATCAGTCTGTAACCATGGAACTGCTCCATACCTTAGCTTCCACATCCCAAACAACCACCATTACCCCTGTACCTATTTTTTCTTCCCAGGCCACCCAAACGGATCCAGAGGTAATATTGGTTGATCTGCCCACCCCCACCACTACTACCCATGCAGCACATACTCAAACTAAAGTCCCTTTAGTTCCATCCCCTCCACCACTCCCCATTTTCTCTGAGCAAGCCACTCAGATAGACCCTGCTGTCCCCCTTCTAGCCACTTCTCCTCCCCCTCCCACAGCTGGGCCACCTTTAGTCCCCTACCATTCCATTCCCCTCCCCCAATATGCCACCCTCATCAAAGCCATGGAAAATAACCCTTATATCCGCAGAGATGTTCAAAAGGGGCTAGCTGATTTGCAAGCTTACATCCGCACCCTCTATGAAAACCAAATTCGAAAGTTAGAGATCTTTATGAAATTTGAAAGAGATAAAATGAGGGACCTACTGGGTCAAACATTTCAGCTGGTGAGGACTGAGCAACACAAGGTGTCCATGTTACAAGCCCAACTGGATCAAGAAAAATTGAAGACCACTAGCCTCAGCAAACACCTTGGCCTCACCAAAAAGATCAAATCTGAGGAGTATACTGAGCTACAAAACACCATTCCGGAGAAAGCTCAATCAAGTTCGGACTCCAACACTGACTCTAGCTCTGATTCTGACAATGACTCCAGTTTGGAGCCACCTGAACCAACCTATGACAAAGATTTTGACCCCAGTTATTAGCTCTCATTGTACTTTTTGTGTTATAAAGTTGTAATAGAAAATTCTGTTTTGTGTATACTACTGTGCATTTCTGTCTGTCTTCTTGCCATCATTACTTTTGTTGTTTTTCTTTCTTGCATATATTTTTCCTCTGTTTTGGACCAGTGTGGACCCTGTTACCCTTTGGTTTGGGGGTGTGACAGAAATAGCAATAATCAATAAAGGAGTTAACATCAGTACAGTTTTTGGATCCGCAATTTTTTTTTTTTTGATATATTTTTCACACCTGTTGTTTTAAAAATATGAAGAAGTTAAAAACTTTTTGAAATTAATTTCTAGTGTAATTCTAAAACTTTCATGAAGTAAATGTCAGGAAATTTCCAAAAGAAAATTGATGTTTTAGTAAACCCAAAATGAAGGAAAACAGTGAAGATATACCTCAAGAAGTTGGTATAAAACCACACCCAGTGAGGTTTGGGCCTGAAATGTATTCTTTGGAGGTATGCTTTGGCAATCTTTTCTGCTTTTGGGACTATATGAATCTGCTTCCTTACACTAGAAGTTACACATATCCAAATCGAAATAATTTGATAGCACTCATGATATTAAAGACATGATGAAAGGCCTCCTGTTGGACAGTTTGAACCTTACAAAGCCCCACCTTTTGAAACTGCCCTTGATACACACCAGTTGAGCTATATAAATTGATGAATCCTTTGAAATCTCATCCAATAAACCTCATCAATTTCATTTAGCCTAACCCTACCCCGAGAAGTCAGAAGAGAAAGGGAAGACAGCTGAGGGAAGGAGAATTGAGTAACAATTTAATAGCAAAAGAAGGGTAAAAGTTGAAGGCAATGATAAAACAGCAGAGGGAATGTGGGATGCAGTCAGTGCTAATTCGAAAAAGAAAAGAAAAATATTTGAGCAAAATAAAAGAAAGAAGGCATTTTCATTGGAAGTTTGAAAAAGAAAGAGAAAAAGATGGCTACTTTGGCTCTGGAAATTCAAAAGAGGAAGATGAAACTATGCTGAAGAAAAATGGGTTTGTATATAACCTCCTGACCTTGACTGACTTCTCAAATAGGAACACCATTCCAACCCTTTTTAGAAATTTCACCCATAAGCCACAATAAAACCCAAGTAAAAGTCCTTACTGATCAATGATGGATTGAGCTATCACATGGAGATAAGAATTTGTGAAATCTATGGTGAAAGGAGCAGTGAATTTATTACTAAAAGCAATGCCTATGCTCGCTTATACCCTATTTGAGGACTGTAATTGCTCTTGAGCTGTGTGAAATAGTACAACCCTCTCATTTGCTTTTTGAGTGAAAATCTTGGTGAGAATTGGGTTTAAAATCAACTGATTAAGGCAACATCAAAGTTGGATTCCTAAATCAAAGGCTTGCTATTTGTTAATTTTCCTTGTAAATGGCCTCTGACATAAATCGACTGAATAGTAACAAGAATTACTGCAGAATTTTAGTTTTAAACTGATATCTTTCTTGAAAAAAACCTTCTTACAAAATAATTGATGCCGGTGTGAATAATCAATTGAGGAAAGTGGCAGTAACAGAACTGCAGTGATCTTAACTAACTTATTGAAGAAGTTTGTGGGTACCTTCACTGAAAACCCTCAGGAGACTTCACTCCTCCACTAGGGATCACCTAGGGGTTTAAAAGGCTTGTTGCATATGCTAAATGCAACTGTGCTCCCTACAAAAGTGGCTCTTTACTTTGGTTTTTTTTTATATTTTTTTCTTTGCTCAGGGACTAGCAAAGCATAGGTTTGGGGGTGTGTTGACAAGTGAAAAATGCCATTTTTCACCCCTAAACTTAAGTCTTGATAGACCTTTGAGAGAACTAAATAAGTGTTTTAAGTGCCTATGTTGCAGCTAACAATAAAGACAGGCTTAACCATAAAAGCAGCTTAAAAGTGCCAAAAAGATGACAATCCATGTCAGTCCAAAGGAAGGAAGTGAAGAAACAACCTCATCAGCTGTTGAAAGGTCTAAAGTGAAGAGGCAAAGACCTGTAAGAGAAGCAGGGAACAATTCGAATAGAGAAATGCACTACAGAGTTCTTTTCGCAAAGAACCTTGAACTCTGCGAAAAGGACTAAAACTCCAGTGCTTAGCTTTCAAGAGCATCCGAACTCCTCAAGAGAAGATTGAACTTTGAAAAGGAGAAAACACAATTCAAGAGAAGATTGAACATAAAAGAGGTCACAAGACTTTTGCGAAAAGGCCCTAAGCTCATCAAGGAAAGGTATTCGAGATTCGCAGCTTAACAAGGGCAATTCAGAATCAGCATGCGCCCCAATGCATTTTAAAACCTAGGGACATTCCAGAGGGTTCTAAGCATAAAGCGAAGGAATATTCCACCCCACGTGAGCACCTAGAGAGGGAATAACTTGGCGGGAACTTCTAGAAACTCTAAACAAACTTTCAAAATGCATAACAGAATTGATGCCTTTTTCACCTGATTGGCTGAACCAGATCGAGGAATTCTAATTGGCCAGAACAGATCTGGATCCCCGTGCTCGACTACCATTGGTCAATACAGATCTGAGAACCTCTGATTGGTTGATACACATCTGAGCTGGACCTGGGGAAAGCTATAAATAGACGAAGCATTTGCCTAATTAGGGTATCTAGATTTTGAGTTTCATTTCTAATCCCCCATTTCCCAGCCAGACAGCTTGTCTGCAATCCTTGTAATAGCCTACTTTGTACTTGCATTTGAGAGCTGTGAGATACTGCTGTAACTCAAAGGAGAGTTTGCATCCAAGACTGCAAATCCGAGAGCTGTTAAGCCGTGCTCTGTAAATTGTAAGGATGAATTTTAAAAGGTTGCTGTAAACTATGCATTCTCCATTGGACTCATGTCAAGGGTTCCCTCTGATCTCCTCAGTATATTAGACTCCTTTAGATTCATTGTTTTGCATGCAATTTCCCTTGATTCATTAATCCTGTAAGAATTAGTGTTGGTAACCTAGTCTCTTACAGCATTTGTAGTGATGTTTCTTGTTCTAAATTGAGGATTTCGATTAAAGACTATTGGATGGTTTGTGGCCATTAAAGTGGACAGACCATAGCCATAAGTGTAAGCCTAATCCTTGAATTAGATTTATCTCTCTTACATCTGTGCTTGTAGCCAGATGAAGATTGGATCACCTCTGTTGAGCTGCAGTTATTCTCATTAGATTTCAAAGACCAAATCAGATTTAGATATTGCTTCTCCATCTTTGTTTCAATCACTCCCCCAACTCGGATCTGGATCATTTAGTTTAAATTTTTCTTTGTTTTTAGTTAGTTAAACGTGACAAATTCAAACCTCTCATCTTATCAGTTTTCTAGATAGGATAAGAAGCCAGATCTGGTAGCTCAGATTTGGAGGTTTATCTTACATTTTAGACAAATTCTCTGTGGACGATCTTTCACTCACTTACTTTTAAAACTTGCTACAATTGGCCCTGATCTTGCAGGCTAATTCTCTTCTAACTGTGTTGATATTTCTTTAATTGTTTATATTGTCTAGAGCCACTGTAATTTAGCAGCTATAAATCTGTTTTCAAAACTCACATAAATCAAGCACACTAAGAAGAAACAACATCCCTACGTCACCGAAATGGTCTCTATATGACCACTTTGTCTATGGGACCACTGAGAAAGCTGACGTGTCGAAGCGTAAGGAGGTGTCCTTTGCCAAATCCCAAGAAACAAAAATTGAACAAATGGCCAAAGCATTTAACGATTTGACAAGTCTTAACGACGATATCGATAGACCGCTTGAAGGAGTCAAGCTGTTGTTTGACAATAAGGAATTTACAGATGAGAGGAGAGATGAACCTCCAAAAACCAAATGACAATTAGAAGATTGGGAATCTATCGATGACGAAGACTTTCATATAGCTGCCCTACAAGATGATGAAGGGCACTTACACTCAACGAGGGGAGAGGATGACACCCCGCAAGAGAATCTTAACCCGAATAGCATTTGCCTCGGCCTTGGCCTTGGAGGGTGGGAATGCTCGTGGGATTCGCCTTGTATCATTCACCGTTGCTAGCCCCGCTGTAGGGCATGCATCGGTATATTAGAATGTTTCGCAAAGTGGACCTGACATCCTACAACGGAAGAATCGGACCATTCCAACCTTGCGACAATAGAAACCGGCAATGACCAACCAGCTAAGCTATTGGCACCAGGAGTAGAGAATCCCCACAGTTATCTGATTGATCCAGAAAGAAACACTCAACACACTCTTATGGAGTTTGAAGAGGAACTCAAACTAGACACTTCTACATCCTCGGATTCATCGCAACACCAAATATTTTGGAAATCTGTCGAAGAAGAATGGCAACTTCCCCTAAGTGATGATGAAGACTACTGGATAGATCTCCCTGCGCTCGAGTTAGAGGAGTGAGCCAATTTAGGACTTCAAGCATTATCAGATCAAGAAAGTGAGTTCGATACCGTCTTTGACTCTAACTTAGAAGGATGGGAATCCCCCTGCAGTCATCACCATTATCAACCTCGCTGTCGAGTATGCACGCTCATCTCAACATATTATGAAGATCAAGGAAAAGAACTTGTTACCCCTAAGGATCCTTCCGGAGATCCCCCTCAGTGGGAAGAACCACCATATTATGACTCAGAAGTGAATAGTTTGATCAAGTATGATCTTTAAAGTCTCTTCGATGAAGAGGCCATTAAAGTGATATATCGGTGTCACTATCGCCCGCATCACTCATTCAAAAGGTCTCATTAAAATGCCAAATTTACAACAAGGCCATATTTCTCGAAGGATTGCTCGAACGGCTCCAGCAGCCATCTCGCTCCCTCAATTAGAGGAAGTAATTCTCCCGATGCCCCTTGAGGTGACCGACCCTATACCTTATTTATTGTCAAAATTTTAAAAAATAGAAAAAATAGAAAACCCTGAAAATCTAGAAGTATAAAATCTAAAAAAATCAGAAAACTTCATAAAAGAAAGGGAACCCTTCATCCCTAACCAGATTTGTGGCCAACAAGGAGAGTCTTCTCTTAAGATTTCTATCCCATTCCCCACACAAGAACGTAAAGCATCCCGTCTAAACAACAAGCCAGTGATCATATCAGATGAGATACTTAAGGATTTTGAGAGAAGAATTAATAACCTTGACCTTTACCTCACCGAAGATCTCTCGATTATAAATTGTGCCGATGAAGGGTTACCTTTCGCAAATTCAAATACCCATTGTAGTGATTTCGCAGTATAATAACTTACCGAGGATGAAGAAAGAGCACCAGTTGCCCAAGGGCACTAGACTTCCAACGGGTTATTAAGCGTTTCGATGAGCAATCCAAAGCTATCGCAGAACCCACGGAAGAACTTAACTTTGGCACTGAAGGGAAATCTAAGAAGCTATTGATTATCGCAACGCTTAGCTCAGAGGAACGCCAACAAATTACATAAGTCCTACAAGAACACCTCGACTCTTTTGTATGGTCTTATGAGGACATGCTCGATTTAGACTCGAGTTTAGTAGAATATTGCCTTGTCTTAGAATCCGATGTAAAGCCTGTTAAGCAAAAACTCTGTAGGATGCACCCACAAATGCCCTCGAAGTCAAAGAAGAAGTCGAAAAATTACACAAAGCCAAATTTATTTGAGTCACTTTTTACCCTAAGTGGGTCGCCAACCAGGCGTGCCCAAAAGATGACTTCCCACTTCCACACATTGACACTCTAGCCGACAACACTGCGGGACATGAGATGCTATCCTTTATGGACGACTTCTTTGGATATAATCAAATCAAATTAGCAGAGTCCGACCAAGAGAAGACTTCTTTCACCACACCATGGGGAACATACTGTTATGTCATCATGCCTTTTGGGCTCAAGAACACAGGAGCCACATTTCAGCGCGCCATGATGCCTATCTTTCACGACATGATGTATTAGTGTGCAGAAGTCTATATCGATGACATATTAGTGAAGTCTCAAACACGAGTAGGACATGTTAAAGCGCTACGACTAGTTTTACACAGAGCTAAGAGATATCAGCTGAAAATGAACCCAAAGAAATGTGTTTTCGGAGTGACCTCCAAAAAATTACTTGGTTTTATAGTTAGCAAGCGAGGGATCGAGGTCGACCCTGGAAAAGTCAAAGCCACCCTTGAGATGCCACCTCCCAGTAATATCAAAGAATTTTGAGGCCTGGTAGGAAGATTGCAATTCATGAGACGATTTATCTCCCAGCATTCAGACAGATGCGATCCTTTCTACAGACTACTTAAAGGAGGAGCTGAATATAAATGGGATGACCAGTGTCAGCAAGCCTTCGATAACATCAAGAAATTTCTTCTCAACCCACTAGTACTATCGCCACCTGTCCCAAAAAACCCCCTAATTCTATACCTCTCAGCGAATGACAAAGCAATGGGAGTAATTATGGGACAATATGAAGAAGACGGCAAGAGAGAGAAGGCTATCTACTACCTCAGTAGGACAATGGTCAAGTACGAATGAAAATATATGTCAATGGAGAAGACTAGCCTCATATTGGTGTGGGCCTCTACCAAATTACGACACTACTTCGGAGCACATAAAATATTAGTACTAGCCTGAATGGACCCTCTGAAGTATGTATTCAAAAGCCCGCAACATCAGGAAAGATCGCTCACTGGCATATGCTCTTACAAGAATTTGACATCACTTATGTCACGCAGAAGTCGATCAAAGGGCAAGCAATTGCTGATTATCTCACGGACCTCCCACTCTCGAGTGATGAACCTATACACATGGATTTCCTCAATGAAGACCTATTTACAATTCATAATGAAGAGCCCGACATGACCTCATAGACCCTTTATTTTGACGGTGCTCTAAATCACAAAGGAAAGGGGCATCGGGATAGTCCTCCTAAGCCTAGAAGGAGCTATCATGCCTAAAGCTTTTCAACTCGATTTCCCTGTCACTAAGAATGTCGTAGAGTATGAAGCTTTTATAGCTAGACTATGAGAAGCACTACAATTAGGAGTTAAATAGTTAAAAACTATCGGTAATTCGAAACTAGTAATTTCACAAGTCATAGGAGAATGAAAAACTAAGGAAAGGAGACTAATGGCATACCTAGAAACCACTCAATATTTAGTAAAGAAATTTGAATGAATCTCATTTACGCACATCCCTAGATTAGAAAATAAGCTCGTAGATTCCTTAGCCATGCTAACCTCAGTCATCCAAAAAGGTGTCTGACAAAATATTAAGACCTTCTTCATTGAAAAGTTGACAGTACCCACCCACGAAATAGCAAGGACCATCAAGAGATAACTGCCCATCCTCCCCACAAGTATAAAATCAAAAGGAAGAATTATCCTGGAAAAGTACGTTAAGGCAGAAAACTGAAGTCGCTATGTTTAGATTTGAAAAATTACCGAATGACTATGGATAACCATGGTATTTTGACATTTGGAACTTCTTGAAACGTCAACACGTTCCTCCATACGCCACGAAGATCGAATGGAAGACTATAAGGAAACGATGCGCCCGATTCTGCACACTCGGCGAAACATTATAGAAAGGAGCCTTCACTAAAGGTGTACTACTACGATGCGTTACGACCACCGAAGGATAATACATCATCCAAGAAGCGCATTCCAGTGCCTGCGGCACCCACTCCGGTGGACAAAGACTCTCCGATAAGGTTACACGACAAGGTTACTTTTGGCCGATAATGATTAGAGATTGCCACCTCTACGTCCAATCCTGTAAGAAATGCCAAGAACATACCGCACTCATCAAAGCTCCATCAGTTGCATTGAATACTATGACCTCGCTATGGCCATTCTCAATGTGGGCCTTCGATATCATTGGACCCTTCACAGACATAGTTCAAAACACTCATAAGCACGCCTTTATCCTTATAGTAACCGAATACTACAGCAAATGGGCCGAAGCTAAATCCTATGTCAGAATCACCGCTTCAACACTCATGAGGTTTATCATTTAGAATATTATCACCAGATTTAGAGTACTCAGGATGTTTGTCACTGATAATGAACCACAGTTCATTACGGAGAAGACAAAGAAGTTATGCAAGAAGTACGGCATCGATTTATGCCACTCATCACTGTTCTACCCTCAAGGCAATGGACAAGCGAAAGCTTTGAACAAAATGCTGATTCAAATCTTAAAATGTATAGTAGAAACAAGCAAGAGAGCCGACTGGCTTGAACAACTACCAGAAGCACTTTGGGCCTATAGGACCTCTATTCGTACAACCACTAGCCAAACTCTGTACCTCCTTACCTACGGGATGGAGGCAGTCCTACCATATGAGATACAAGTACCATCCTTATGCATTCAACTCGATAATGACCTATCCTTAGACGAGAGAAGAATTTCCCTACTTAGACAGCTAGAGCAGCTCGATGAAATATGTCTAAGGGCAGCTAATCACGCTGAGGTATATCAGAGGAGAATAGCTAGGGCTTACGATAAGAAAGTCCTCGAATGAACCATTAATATTAGAGAATTAGTCTAGAAGAAAATTATGCCTTCTAAGCATGCCCATCCGAAAGGAAAACTAAAACCGAACTGGGATGGCCCATATGTAATAACAGCCGCATACCCTAGAAATGCCTATAAAGTGGCGAACCAAGATGGGAAAGAACTCTCTAGTCCTTGGAACGCCATGTACCTTAAAAAATATTACCCTTAACCCCGTGATCGTCACATCCCGTGGTTAGATACTTATACTTATCACCACCATAGTCATCACGACTCATTCATTAGTCGTACGCCTTCAATTCTCATGATATCCTTAAGACCTCCGATTTACGGCCCGCCTTTTCTCGCTCGAGCAACTTGATCAAAGGACTAGTGACCTATCTAACCTCTTTCAAAAGCATAAGTAACACCTGATCCTCATTTCCCTTCCCCCACCATTGGAGGAGTTGTTAGAGCAAAAAAAATAAAAATGTTAGGTTCAATCAAAACTCATTATTCTTGCGCTAGCAAGATGCTTTAAAAAAAAATACGCATTTACACGTCCAAAAATAATCGAGTGAGAGCATTACGATGAATGAACAAGTCAATGAGCTCAGGGAAGCATAAGTAGACCGTGAGGACATCTCTAGTAATTTCACCAGAAGTGTATAAGCAAGCTGCGAGGGCACCCCTGATGTCCCCATACTACTAGATGTCATCGTAAGGTGGCGGGAGGAGGATAAACTCCTGCTAACCAAAGAATATGAGATTTTGATGGTTCCAAAATATGACGAAGAGCTCGATCATGGCATCCCGTATCCCTCTGAGAAAAAGATTGTTACCTACCACTTTTGGAAAGCATTAGATACAAACTATCCCCCCAATATCCTTGAGCCTTACCTCCCTCTGCTATTATTATTTTTGGATGATAAATAAAAAGTGTTGCAAGATATTCCAAGAAATGAAACTGAAAACTGATGAATGATGACTAGCGCAATCACTTACCATACATACCATACCTCTCCCTAATAACCACGGGATAGGATGTCCACCACCCTATGATAGACCCGTATATAACTGACCTAATCATAAAGATGACCTCCCTGGTTCGGTGATAGTACTGATCAACCTTTTCTTCAAAACTAACTCGCCAGATACCCATGACTGCTTATAGATCCAAAGGGCTCACCGCGAAACCCGGAAAAGCTTCATTGCATATTTACACTGGGGCATTATTTTTTAGATTGGAAAAAGAATCATATTAGAAGCGTCGGCTTGTCTACAAAGAAGATAAGAAATGATAAAGTTACCCTCCGGGAAGCGCTACCGAAGATACCATACTGCCGATCCTACCACGCTCCTACACTGGGGCATTTTTATTTTAATTATTATATTATTTCTATTCTAGCTATTTGATTTCCCTATTGCATTATTTTCATTTCAAAGAAAAAAAGAAAAGGAAAACGAAAAGGAAAGAGAAAAAAAAAAAAAAAAAATAGAGCACACATATCTCTTTTGCTACCAGACTTCGGTCTGAGATGCTTACCCCCCTTGACAACTGGCAAGGGGGTGAATAAAACTAGTGACAGCATTACTTTCACATGTGCAAATATGTAAGCAACCTTCAACCATCATCGGGCCAGCCCAGCAAGTGTCCAAGTCCCAATGATGGTCAATGGCGCTAACGCAACTAAAAGTAAAAGTAGATGTAAGAGGTGACTAAAAGAAAAGGAGCCAATCAGGTACATTTAAACCCAGAATCTCATTATATCTATAAATGCCAAATCTTTTCATTTCTTTTTACACCTATCACTGGGGACACCCCCCCAATATATACAACACACACACCCTATAGATACATAAACACACACACACCTACTTCCTACTTTGTCGGTGGGAAAGTCGAGCACCGCTATCCCTAGTATCATCAACTCGGAGATTTGTAGACCGATCCTCCAAAAATATGATCCCAGCGCCCGGAGTCGGTGAAACTCCTAAGCGACCAGGCTCTGCCACAGATCCTCCCTCAATCGTCTGGCTGATAGACCGCCTCGATCAAGAACGAGGAGGATACCCTGCCAGAATATCACGAATAGCCGGATCCCTACGAGCATCATCCCTGACATGGTCATGGGACGTGTGACGAGACTGTCAAGCCAAGGAACCCGTAGCCCTCGACTCCGACCCATCAAACTGATGAGCCAACCTATGTATCCCCCTCTCACTCCTCGCTAAACGATACTGGAACCAATCTAGGATCACCTGCATCTCTGCCAGCATCGTCTGACATGCCGCCTCTAACACCTCGGTCTGAGTCCTCTATGTGACCATCATCTCAATGACCAGGTCCTCCTAACTCTGCATCTCCCCAAGGACTCGTCTCGCCTCAGGAGTGGCACGCACTCGCGCCACCTCTAGACGCGCCTCCTCAAGCTAACGAACTTGCATAACCACACCAAGTCAAGTAAAAACTAATATATATACATGGACAAAATAAGAAACTTTGAGGTAAAGAACCATACGGGATCCAGCCTCTCCCTTAGGAGTTGCTCAACTGTCTCAGCGGTCACTGGATCAGCAGGAGGCATAGGAAGGACAGCAAACGTAGGCGGCTACAACAAGAATAGATAAATACATTAGAAAAATACTACAATGACAAATAAACTATAAATATAATAACTAAAACATACCTAAGTAGGGGCAGGAATAGACTCCTGATGGAGAGCCTCGGGAGCGAAATCCGGAACAACCTACACAAAGAACCAAATAATCCAACATAAGATATGTTAGAACAAAATAAAGATGGGATAACCTAAATAGAATTATGCCACATCAAAAAAAGAAAACTATACCTGACTCTCCGGGCGTAGAGAGGCGGCAGTCGCCTCCCTCACCTGAAGATCCTCGACAGCCCGATGCTGAAATACCGTTTGATATTAGTTAGCTACTAAGAAAGAATAACAATGACACCCAACAAACTAATGTGATGACACAAACAAGATAAAAGATTGAGTGGAACTTACCCAATGATGTAGCTCGGCTCGAAGCTGAGCCATCGCTGGATCCTCCCGACTAGAGGAAGCAACTGAAGATGAATCAAATGTCGGAACGGAACCTCCGACGGCCAGCTCGGCTCTCTATGAATAACAATAAACATTTCAGTTGACAAAGCTCACAATGCTAACAATTGAACAGAACCATACTTGTGAAGACACTTACCAATCGATCAATCTCAGATCGTAGGCTGGCCTCCACCTCTCGGCAGGCCTGCTGCTGACTATGTAAAAACTCAATCATCGCCATCTGACGAGCGCCCTCATCCTCCCTCTTAGATTGTCCAAAAAAAAAAAATGAGACACCACAACCATGTTAGAGTGACCAAAAGACCAAGTCCACATAATATAAAAAAAAATATAAATTAACTCACCAGGAGCTGTCGAGCCTTTCCTAGCCGAACCCCTAACTCATCCTTCGCTGCCCTAGCCTGAGCAACC
The DNA here is from genome assembly GCA_021018995.1 of Chloranthus sessilifolius. NCBI lineage: Eukaryota > Viridiplantae > Streptophyta > Magnoliopsida > Chloranthales > Chloranthaceae > Chloranthus > Chloranthus sessilifolius. The sequence goes on along the minus strand of CM037594.1, from coordinate 44,864,153 downwards.
GAGGAGGCTAAAGACTGCAACATCTCCTCATTCGGACGAGGAGCACACTCCATCTGCTCCATCGCCCTGTGGAGAGCGTCTAATGCCCCTCACACGCTCACGGTGAGATGGCTCTGCTCTAATGCAGCCAAACTCTCCCTCAAAGCTGACGCCGACTTCTATCCTCCGATCACGAAATAGCCACTCCCATGGAAGGGACGTGTGAAGAGGCGCCCGCCACCCAATGCACCAAACCACCGCGCATACTCCCAGGCATCCACCTCGCCGCGGGCCCGTTTGACTCTAGTCTCCCCAACTCTAAAATCCTCTATCTGAAGAGCCATCTACGCCGTGAAATTTCAGCCAGGAGGGTCGGTCATCCTCTTCGCCACATTGTGGTTATCTCTGGAGGGACTCCCTGAGCAAGCCCCAGCTACCGTACCAGGCGAGAAGTGTGGATACTCTCCACCCTCTCAAAATAATGGACCCATATGTCCACATCGAAGAAGGGCCGACCAGATTGAATCACCGGTACCTCCGCATCCTCCTCATCCTCATACGGCCTCCAAATCACCTACAATCAAACAAAGGAATCAACCCTCAATGAAAACCCATATCCTAAAACACCAAAACAAAAGAAGCATACGTATGACGATTTATACCTACCTTACATGCATGTCCTCGAAGAGGCCGCGCGCAGTTTGAAGATCTAAAGACTAGTGACGACCCCTCAATGCCTCCCGCCACATGTGCATCCGTGGGAACATAAACCTCAACGCCAACGGAACCCCTGGACGAAGGAAATTTAAATGATCATACGCGCAAAACTGAAAGGAAAAGTAATAACAACAATAGCGACACACAAGGAGAAACGTTTACCATTAAAAGACCTAAAATTTACCAAACTAAGGACCTCATGACATTAATTACTACACCTGGCCCTGAGCCACTCAACCTATACGACACACCCAAGATCTCCTCACACACCTCTAAATAATGTCCTGCCATCCTCCCTGTGATTGTCTTGCCCTCAAAATGAAGACCGGTGATACGGACCCAGTCCTCTGAAGTCGGCAACATCATGCCAACTAGAAAGAGGAGCGCCTGATACTCCTCCCTCCACCTCTCCAAGATCGCGACGATCAAGTCACGATCGACCTGAAAGGGCTCCAGCTCCAGGATCGGTTTAAAATCGAAAGACACTAGCTGAGATCAATACTGCAATCATGCAGCCATTCCTAGATGAGATTACCCAGCTGTAGCTGGACCATAGAGTTGAGAAGAGAAACTGGGAGCAATTGTTGCTGAAAACCCTCAAGTTATATGAAGAACAAAAGCAGAAATTAGAAATGTTGGGAAAACTGGTAGAGACACTCCAAAAATCTATCTCAATAGTGCACCCACTCTCATCAGCTGGAGTGTCCATCAAGGAGCTTACCATGCAGAAGGGCAGCACCAAGCCACAGAAGCCAGTTGCCAAAAGGACAAAGGCTGGTGCTGCCAAAACTAAAAATTTGAAGAAGGAAAATTTTAAGGAGTATCATAAAATAGCAAAATAATATGGATGGGACCCAATCACTCTATCAAGCCCAGATTCAGATTCAGATTAGGTTTTAGTGTGTCAGTTGTACTTAAGTTTTAGTTTCTATTTTTACACATGTACAAATTTCATTTGTAGTGTCTTGTATACTGTTCTTATGAATGAAAATTTCTCTTTTGTATCTTTTCTATGTAGTAGTTTTACTTCTCTTCTTTTCTGCATGTTAGTTTGTTATTTTGTGTGTGATGATTTATGATTGTACCGTACTGCCCCTGTGGGCTTACTCTTTAGAATAGTGAGAACACTATTCTTCATAGGTTTGGGGGAATGGCAGGGTAAGTCAATGGGATAGTTAACCTAAGTGCAGCAGTATTATGTGAGTATGAAATAAAGAGAGTGAATTCACCTAAGTAATGTTGAAAATGAGTAAATATAAACTGATGCAAACATGTTAACACTAAAATCATCTAAAAATTCAATACTGCCATGAAGTGAACATCAAGAATTTTTTTTTTTAGTACTTAGTGAGCCAGTGAGGAGAGAAAAAGGTGAGGACATGCCCAAGAATTCAATTGAAGACCATACCTAGTGAGATTTGGGCCTACAAAAAAATTTTCTTCTTAAAGAGTGTCTTTGGCAAATCTTTCTGCTCTAAGGAATAGCTGCTTTAACCCCTTTTCACTAGAAGTTAGGTACCTCCAAGTTGAAACTTTTGGCAGCATGCATAACCCTAAGGAGATGATCAAGGCCTTCATTTGGACAGTTTGAACCTAAAAGTACCAATCCATTGAAACTGCCCTTTTGCATACACTTTTTGAGCCTTCAAATCAAATTTTCTTCAAGATATACCAAAGTACCTACACCTCAACCTGTAGACGTGATTCAACCTTTCCCTCACTCTAAGAATTCAGACGGTAAAGGAGAAGGAGATGAAAGTGGGTAAGCTGAGTGCAATATTTGGTGAATGGAAAAGAGAAGCAATATATGAACAGAAGTGTAGCAGTGGTTCAGTTGTGGAATTTCATGAAAATAAAAATAAAAATAAAAAGGAAAGAGAAGTCAAGAGGATACCTTCATCTGAAAATTGGAAAGAAGAAGAGAAGCTTGTCACTTTGAATATGAAAAATGTCAATAAAGATGAAGTATGCTGAATTAAAGAAGGGGAACTCATGAATCACCTACACTTGTTGATTTCTCAGTTTTGGATCCCCTTTTTTTTCCTTCTATTCTTTATAAACTTCAACCATAAGCCATATTACAACCCATGTAAAAGCCCTTGTTGATCCAAAGTGAAGTGACCTGTCATGTAGAGATGAAGAGTTGTCTGATCTATGGTGAGAAGAAGTAGATGATGCCAGAAATTAGGGGCAAATGGCGATGCTCATGCTTTCAGACCCATTTGGGGTCTGTAAGTGTTCTTGCGCTTGAGTGGAACTAAAACACCCTTTAAATTCATTTGGGAGAGAAAGCCCTGGTGAGCATTGGGTCTGAGATTAAACTTATTGGGCATTGTTGAATCTAATTTTTAAATCATTGGTAAGCTTAGTACTAGTTTGCACACACTGTATTTCTTGATGTCAGCTGATTGGTTTGATGAATATACATGCATGACTTAGGTGTTAACTATGGCATTCAATGTCTTGAAAACCCTCAAATTTGAAAATCAAAAGTGGACTAATACTCTACTTGTTGAAAACTGATTTGATCATGCATGCACTTGTGTCAACTGTTGTTCATTGAGAAGTTTGTGGGTATCTTCACTAAAAACCCTCAAGAGACTTCACTCCTCCACTAGGGATCACCTAGGGGTTTAAAAGGCTTAAGGCATAAGCTAAATACATCCGTGCTCCCTACAAAAGTGGCATTTAAATTTTTAGTATAGTTGTTTAAATTTTGCTTTCCTCGAGGACTAGCAAAGATTAGGTTTGCGGCTGTATTAAGCATTGAAAAATATCATTTTTCACCTCTTAACCTAGCCTTTACTACTCCTTGGAGCTATTTAATAATCCTCTTTTGATTTTGTTTTACAGTTAAGAATAAATTCACAACTTTGTACAACAGTCATGTTTTGGAGGCCAAGAAGAGAAACAATTGAAGGCACGCACAATGGTGATCATTTTGAGTGACTGAAGGGACCCTAGAAGTCCAAAAGATGAAAGAGAGTGGACCCATGCAGAGGAGACTACTGCAATACTCTGTGCACAGCAGTAGCTATGCAGAGAGGAGTTTTCGCAAAGTTAAAATCTACCTTGCAAGGCCCTCGCATGGTTCAAGTGATCCAAAAGGCTACCCCACGAGGATCTCACTGAGTAGAACTCACAGCAGACTCATAGCTCGCGAAGATGTCACACAGCTCAAGAGGAGAGAGAGTACAAGAAATCATTTTCGAGAAGATCTCGCGCACTTTAGAGCCAAATCCAGTCGCGCGAGAAGTCTGTTCCATCCTAGCGAGCAACTCGTGATGCTCAAATGTTATCCATGCGAGCTACAGAACCAAGGCAAGTCATCCATGCAAGACCCTCATGACTTGAGCCACCTGGGAGACCATATGCGCGAGTTGCACTACTCACTGCAAATCATCCTCGCGAGTTGCTTTTCAGTCACACAACAGCCTAGCGATAAGCCAAAATGCAACTTCCAGCCATGCGAAGCTTGGGATCTTGACTTCTTAGTCCACCTCAGGGACACTTTAGGGATTACCCTACTTCTAGGGCACACATCCCGAGGCTTTAATCTATTTTCCCACTTCTCGAGGCATCCAAAGGTCACAATTGGGCCACGTCTTCAACCAGCAATTAGAGTTTCTCTCCTCTATGCTCCTATTGGCAAGGCAATGAGAGACTTTATATATAAGTTGTAATGTTTTAGCAGAAATCTATCTCATCTTTAACCTAAATTGGCTGTGAGCTCGAGAGTGCTTAGGTCATTAGGGTTAGGGTTAGATCATTCATTTTTCTTTTCTTCTTCCTTAGCTCAACATTTGTTGGCTAAGATCCTCTGTAAGTAGCTAATATATTTATGTTTGTAATGGGTGTTGTGTGAGCACAGGGAGCTGATTTGGGCTTTTGTACTAGCTGTTGCCTTGAGGGCATACATTGTAAGTTTCATTTTGATCAATGCAATGCAATTTTTCTAGCTTATTCGAATATGTATTTATTTTATGCTTTGTGCATGGATATTTATGGATTTGATACACCCATGGTTGCTTGAGCTTGTAGCCCTGCTACCATAGTTATAACTGCAGTTTTCTTATTTTGTCTTAGTAATCTATGATTAGGATGACCCCTGAGATAGTCTGTGACCATTTAAGTGGACAGACTATAGCCCTAAGACTGGTCTAAATTACAAATCTGAGATAGATTCTTCTTCTCTGCACTTGAGCTTAATCCAAGTGAGAGATTGTGTAGTCCAAACTCCCCTTTATGTTGCAATGCAATTTTTAAATTTTAGATCTGATGTCTATAGAGATTGCAGACTTGTGAGCTGGGTCATTGCAGGCCTTTTGTAGCAATGAGAATCCATCAAAGAATTTCATAGCATCAATTGACAATTGAGGTCTATGTTTTCTCCATATCAAAGTAGTTTAAGATTTATAAAGTAACATCATCCACAGTTCTCACAGGTCTTGCCTGACCACCAAGGCTGAGGAAGTTGAAAGATTAACCCTTTAGATGGTTCTACTTTTACTTTTTAGTTTAGATTTATTTTATTGTAATTTACTACTTTGTAAACATCTTTGAATTTTAATTTGAATTGACAACTCAGGTTGAAGTTTGCAGATTAGTGTAATGTTTTTTATTTTCCATCTTTAATTTTCTAGAATTTGATTAATGCCCAAATTTCTGGTAGATTAAAGATTAGTATAAATCTATATTGAATGATGTTAATTTTTGATTGACGTCCAAATTCTAGAAGACTAAAATATAGTGTAATGGTATTTTAAAATTATAAACATTCAATAGCTGAAGATTGTAATTGACGACCATAATCTGAAGAAGGAGGATTTAGGATTTATTTTTTGCAATTTAGATTAAAAAACCTATTCTTTATTCATATTTCTCAAGTAATTTGTGAGCTTAAAACATAAGTATAAGTTTTCTGAAAATTAATATGTATATATATATAAAATATAAACCTATCTTCGTGGGAACGATCCTATACTAGATCTATAATTTTCATTGTGCGCTTGTAATAGGTTAAGACTTAATCAGATACATATAATCAGGGAATCAAGTTTTTGGCGCTGCTGCCGGGAATAGAATTTTATATTATATTGATATTAATTTTAGAAAACAAGTATTTATCTTTTTCTTTTTATATTTCTTTATATTTTTCTTTGATCACTTCTTTAGTCTTTTGCAGGTTTATTCGGAGTGACAAATTAGAGTTTCAACTTACCCTAATCAGAAAAGCTCGAGGCCCAGATTTGTTTCTCTCCCTTCTAGAATAAAAATTAAATAAAGTCAAAAACACAAAAACATAGTTTTTCTTTTTGTATGCATCACACTTTATCTCGAAGCCTAGATTTCTTCGAGTGTGATCCAGAAATTGAAAGGACTCTCTTTCGTAATTTAGCAACACATCGAATTCCCACAAGAGAATCCTTAATTATGGCTGACGATCATTCAATTTATGCACATTTCAGCCCCGTTGCTCTAACTGCACCCTGCTGTATAGTTTTACCAGAGGTTGCAGCCAGACAAAAATATGAAATCAAGCTCAATACAGTTCAAACTGTACCCTTTTTTCATGGGCTTGATAGAGAAGATCCCTATCAACACTTAAGGGATTTTATAGAACTCTGCACGATGTTACCACTCTCGGCAGCTAATGAGGAATCAGTTAAGTTACAGTTGTTCCCTTTCTCTCTCAAGGATAGAATGAAAGCATTGCTGACTTCACTACTTGCCAAGAGTATAACTACTTGGGATGAACTGCAATCCAAATTCTTAAATGAATACTTCCCAATTGGTAGAACTAACCAGATTAGGCAAGCAATTCAAGATTTCAAGCAGCAGCCTGGATAATTGTTTAATGAGAGCTGGCAACGCATGAAGGACTTACTGAGGAAGTGCCCTCACCATGATGTGCCGAACTGGTCGATAGCATAGAGCTTCTATCAAAGGTTGACTGAGACTATCCAGTCTACAATCAATGCTGTAAGTGGAGGAGCCTTTATGGCTCTGAATGGCCAACAGTCCTAGAACTTATTCAAGAAATTGGCGGATAACTCAAAGAAAAAACAAGCCCTACTTAGATATGATCCCGGTATCACTCGTTACACCCTGGTCACGAGGGGTGAACTTTACGATATTAGTAAAGATGAAGTAATGAAAGAGGAAGATATGAGTGCAAAGGTTTTGGCTCTTGAAAATTGCGACACTATTGGCTGCCAGATCAAGCACTCCGAATAGAACTTTGGAAAACTGTTTTAATTGTCAGATTCAGATATAAAATGAAAATCCAGTTGCGCCATCATACCAGGAGGTAGTGGAAAATGAACAAGTAATGGCTCTTAAGAGGGGAGACTATGGAAACACATATAATCCAGTGTGGAGGAACCACCCCGGATTTAACTATGGTTCCACAGGAGGAGCACAACTAGCAGCATCAGTTGTGTGGCCTCGGTTTCCCCAGACCCAAAATTTCCACCAATGACCTCCATTGCCTGCTGTACAATCCCAATTTGGACCACAGAGCAATGCATTGGATGCCACAGTTGTTCCTATCCTTAGCGATTTGTAGCAACATTCGCATCAACATTCGAAAGATTTACATCAGCTTGCTCAATTCTCTCAAGTGCTCAATTCACATACTTAGTCCATTATGAAGTTGAAAAGCCAGATCGGCCAGTTAGCTTCCCAAGTGGCGAAAAGAGAGAGTGGCAAATTACCAATGCAGCCAGTCAACAATCCTAGAGGACAAGCGCTCTTGGGGGAGACATCGGCTTTCCAAAATCAAATATAAAAATCTCATGGATCATCGAACTACCGACTCATCTATAGCATCTATTGTAAAATATGTAGAATTATTTCGTTTTCTTTGTCATTTAGGTATTACACTATGACACAAATCGTTGAAAAATGATGAATCATAATATAACTCCTAGTGTATATTTTAGCAAACAATCGTAAGGATTTATGATTGATCGCATGGTCATGTCTATCAGTGAAAGCATAGTGATTATGATTCAACTGATACAAGGGTTCGTATTATTGAAAGCTAAAATTGATCGACGATTCTAGGTAAAACCCCAAGTGACGATCGATTCAGGAAGTCGTCACTGAAATAGGGCCTACATATTTGTGAAAAGGATACGTCGGCCCAATTTTCGAACTCTCTAGTTTTCCTCTCCTACCTTCCGTCTCTTTTTCAAAAGGTTCTTAATCCTAACTGTTCATGTACTCAACCCAACCATTTTGCTTTCCTATACACCCCTTGGTTCATCTGTTATATTTCGGAAACCTTGCATGCATTCTATTTCACATCTACAAATTAGGGTTTCAATTATCGAGAGGTAAGGTGATTATTTTAACGATCGAATGGAAGGATTTCTGTAAGAAATTTTTATTCAATACATGAAATCCATGGTGAATTGATGGTATTTTCATTAACTCTTGCAGGAAAGGAGTTGTAGCATGGCTAACGAGACGGGCAAGTGACAGAGAGAAAGAAGAAGAGGGAGGTAACAATTTCGATAACTCTCTAATTATTAACTGTATCACACGGTCTGCTGCACTCAAAGCCAAATCAAAGCAGTAGACCCACCCAAGAAGAAATCCAAATCTTCCGGGGTAGTTACAAAGAACTATCTAAAGAAACACTTGAGACTGACTCTGTGTCTGCCCCTAAAAGGGCATGAAGCTTGATAAAGGTAAAAAGCCAGCGTCTTCTGCCACGATAGTAGATCGGCTCCCTACCTCAATGAAATAATATATTATGGGAGCCAAAATCACGGTAGACGTTGAGTCTTTAGAAAAATTGGAAAAGAGTGGGGAAGCCATCTAATATTTTAAGGATGTCAGGCTGCAATATTTCTTTGAACCGAGAGTCACACTAGTCTACCCCAGATTGGGGAGGTTGTTTTATAAAAACATGACCAAAATTAGCCAAGAACCATCCCCAGTTCTCTCAACTATTATCGATGGACTTCCTATCCAAATTATAAGGGAAATGGTCGTCAGGGTAATGCAAGCACCCTTGGAAACACCACAAGTATCCCAGGACAACCCGGAGGCCAATATTTTGAGGATGCCATCCAACACCCTTCTTGTTTTATCCAAATTGTAATAGAGCTGTTAGGAAAACCTCCTCGGGAGAGGTCCTTTTTCCTTGGAAAAGATTTGGAAGTAAGGAGCTTATCATTTCACTTCTTGGATGTTTTAATTCATAAGACTATTCACCCTGTGGGTCACGGAATACAGAGAAGGATACTTTTTACCAGAGCATTGTACTTAATGGAAAATCATTGCTGGTTTGATGTGCCCTCTTACCTTTTTGAAGTAGTCACTACCGTGAGGGAGAAATTGAGTCAAGAAAAATATCAGACGATGAAGTTGACTTTGCCCTTTGGAGGTCTTATTACAAACTTACTGATGAATATGGGGTATAGTATAGATCCGAAAGAAAAGGCTTTGCCGAGAGTAGAGGAAAGCTTAACAGCCTATAGGAGAACATTAGGTGCCAAAAATAAAAAGAAAATCCCTCTCACTTCTCGCACCAAGAGTACCTCCTTTACACTAAAAGTCCCACAAATTCTTGAGAGCTAGAAAGAATTTGCCATAGAGCAGTCCACATAAATGATAGTACCAGAAGCAGCATCTATAAAAGAGGGAGTGAGTACTTTTACTCAACCTCAAGAGAGAGCAGAGATTGGCTCTCCAATACTTGAGAGAGCAGAGATTGACTCTCCAATACCTGAGAGAGACGCTAAGTTAGAACCAGCCATAGTTGCAAACCAAGCTAGTCTCTATGACCCCGCTTTGGACTCACCAATAGGGCCTGCTATGCCCCCTTCAATTGAGGCAGACACATTGCCAACTGTTGTTGAAGCAGAGCCTATGAGCCCAAACATTGAAATAATAAAAGAAATATAGATTGCTGAAATGGCTATTTCTACCATGTCCTTGCACCAATAGAGCCTGTTGTTCTACCTATAATTTCAATCACTACAGAGCAGACTCTCATAATTCAAGTACAAGAAGCAGGACGAAGCTCTGAATTACCAAGAGGGGGTTTCACAGAGTTGTTAAATGGAGAAGAAGTTCCCCCCATTGATCCTCCAGTCACCACCACATCAATCCCCGAACTAGAAAGAAGATTGAAAGCAGTGGAACAATGGCAACTTATACTTGAACCAAATCTATTACCATTACAAGATGTTGTAAGCAAATTGAGGGAAGTAGATCAATGGCAAAATACATATGCCCCAAATTTGATACCACTACCAGGTGTGGTAAGGAAATGGATGGAGCAGTATCACAGACTGAAGAAGAGAGTCTTTAATACTACAGTGACGACTCAAGAGTGCACAGAGATAATGGAAGGCTTGCGACGAAAAGCTACACAAGATCACCATGCGAAATGGGTGGAAGAAACATAAAAGAGAGTCCAAGAAGCCACTTCAATCCTTCAAGTACAAATCACCCATCTGCAAGCAGAAAATATAATGATGAGTGAAAATCAACAAGCATGGGAAGAAGAGCAGAAGGTGTATGAAGACAAAATTGCAGCTTTGATTAAACAGTTTGGAGGATTAATGGTAATTCAAGATGATACAGAAATCGCAAGGGAAAAAGCTCTTAAAGATTACCAGCAAAAACTTCATCAACAACTGAGTGAGAAGAATCATCTATTAACTATAGCTGATGGGAAAACTCAAAAACTGCAAGAAGATAATAATTCCCTCAATTTAATCAATGTTGAACAGAAGCAGATCATTAAGTCTCTCACAAAGAAGTGTTGGACCACAGTAACAAAAGAACAAAATAAAGCAGAAAAGCTGAGAATGGAGATACAACTAAAATCCGCCGTGATTAAAAAGTTAACTACGAATCTGAAAAAGAAAGAGAAGGAGCAACAGAGCCTAGAAGGAAGCTCCTGCTGATTAGTTGATAAGAAGGAAAGAACGGATGAGGCTGAGCCTGTAACACATGGAGAACCACTTTCAGAAGAAGATGAAGACAATTACTCTATAGATGTGGTGTCTAATCGAAAGAAGACCCTACTACTGCCATTCTTGTTCCATACCCTTCATCACCAAGTGAGTGAAAAATACAGAACATCACAAGCCTCACAAGTATGATCTTTAAGGTAAATAAATTAGTACTCTAGATTTTTCCTAGGTTTATACTTTTATGTAATCAGTTTTTATTTTAGTACTTTAGATTTTTCTTTTCTTGATCATTGTAAATATTTAGATAATATATGAAATTTTCTTTTGACTAACTTTTTGACTAACTGTGTAATTATTACTAACGTTTCTTTCAATTTTTGTTATTGATACTCCGAGAATAAGCCGCAGAGATTTTTCTCTGAAGTTTGGGGGGGAGTATATATCTGGTGACAAATTTTTTTTATCCAACAAACAATCAGTAATATCAGTAATTTTCAGGTAAAGAAATTTTAAGTGTCCCCTATTTTTTGTGCCAATGAGGGCATAGTCCGACCTAAGTTTGGGGGGATACACAACTTCTGTGTATAGTAATTAGTTGATTAGTATAATTAGTTTCACTTAGTTTGCTTCTGCATAATTTTATTTTAATTTATAATTGATCATTACATGTGAAATATGATAGAAAAATTGTAAATCTTGAAAACTTACGATCCATCATAGTAGATGTTTAATAATCAGAATATAGAATAGTTATAATTCATGTTTAGCTCGATGGACACCGTATTAGAATGAATGTTTGAAACAATAGATTGATCTAAACTGTAATATTTTAGACTATAGTTTGAAAATTGTATAAACTAGTGAGTATTAGAGCCAAATTTTCCTTTCTTTGAGAGAGAGAGACTGCTTTTATTCAAGTCAAAAATTTCTTTGAACCTCTATGCTTTTATGGAATCCCATATTGCTGAATTTATAATCAAAATATTCTATGACTATGATAACCTAGTTTTTTACTTAAAACTACCTTTTAGAAATATCAAAGCAATAAGGCATCGATGCTAGTAAATCGTAAAGATGATTTAAGGCTATCTTTTGTTAACTAAAGAAAAAAAAAAGTCAAAATCCCAGAAAATTTTACCCTTTGAACCCATATTAGAAGCCTAAACAGAATTTCTTTGTACCAAAATTTTTGAAAACCCTTAACCATATGTACTACCCAAAGCTTTCAACTTTTAATCCTTACAATTTCTAAGAGTTTAGAATATAAAAGAAGGGAAGAATAGGGAGTGGAAGGAGTAAAAAGCAAAAACAGATAAGGGGAATGCCGAAAAATAGTACAACTGAAGAAATCAATTGAAAAATATGGGAAAAGATGAAAAATCATGAAAAGATGACTTCTAAAATAAGATTACGATTCTATCAGAAAAAGCTTTAGAAGAGGTGAAAAATTGTAAAAGGCGATTTAGAAAGAAAAGAAAGAAAAATCGTGAAACACGATTCTGCAAAATAATTGAAGAAATGGGATTTACAAAATGAGAAAAGTAAGAAGATAAAAATGGGAAGAAGTTATTCAAATCTTTGGATACTTAACGAACTAGAAAAGAAGCTGAAAAGATAGGAGAAAGAAGAGCTAAATTCTAAGAAAAATTTTGAATTCTTTTCTATCTTTCTTTGACACCTTCTGAAACCCAAAACTCTATTACAAGCCAAAGGAAAGACTTTTTTGATTTACGATTTACAAAAGTATAAGCCTAGTAGAGATATGAATAATAGGTACTATGGATTATATAGGGAAACATAGGAAAAGAATAAATTATCTTTTCCAAGAGATTAACATTTTTAGCAATTATCCTTTCACAGAAATTTTCTAAAATAATATATTGAGAGAACCCAAAAGTTTTGATATTTTTTTGAGAGTATGTCAATAGTGAGTTTTTGAATGAAAATATTTTCTAAATCTACAGTTTAGAAAAATTTATGAAGAATAAATTGTTCACAAATGCATACACTCCGTGCTTACTATGAATTGAAATTGTTGGAGTTCTAATCAAGGATAACTGTTATAATAGAAAGTAAGGATAAAAAATTGAGTCAATTTATAAAATCATAACAAACTATGTGATGATCAATTTAGTCAACTTAATCAACTTAGTCAACGTAGTTAAATTAGTTAGTGTATAAAAATTAGTTTAGATATTAGATTTTAACTTTTTTTTTAGTTTTGTAAAATATTTTGAAAATTTAAAAAATAATTAAAGTTTGTAGGTAACTTCACTAAAAACCTTCAAGAGACTACAACTCCTCCACTAGGGATCACCTAGGGGTTTTAAAGGCTTGTTGCATCTGCTAAATGCAATCGTGCTCCTAAAGAAAGTGGCATTTAAACTTTTAGATTAGGATATTTTATATTTTGTTGTTTGCTATAGACTAGCAAAACATAAGTTTAGGGTGTGATCAGTCACATAATATACCATTTTACCACCCTTAACTTAGTGATGATAAAACTTAGTTTGCTACTAATAAATTATCGATGTGCAGATATATAGGAAAGATAGCAAAAGAAAATCAAAGTGTTAATATTCGTCAAAATGAACTCATAAAGCAATAAAAAGATGATTGAACTAAAAGAAGAATCTTCGCCTATTGAAGAGCGAAAAATCGTGCTTTCTAATTTTGAGGAATAATGTAAATATAGAGTAGAAATCATAATTTACGATTCTTTAGAGAAAAACCGTTCAAAAAAGTACGATACAAGAGAAAGCGACGAATCGTAAATAGAGAATCGTTCAATAGGAAGTTGTGCTAAAAGATAGAAAATCGTGATTTACGATTTTCCAGAGAAAGCTACAATAGAAGAAGAAATTGTGATTTACGATTTTTCAGGAAAGACACCTTCTGAAGCTACTGATCACGTAAAGATTAACACCGCCATGCATAAAATTAGAAGAATTCTTGACTTAAAAGTCTGGCCAATCACTGATCTGAGGAGATTGATGAAGGAGACTCTTGAAGGACTGCTACTGAAATAAAGGAAAAATTCTAGAAGTACATCAAAAGAATGAAAGTGAGGAAAGTTAAGATTAGAAGTAGAGTAATTTTAAGATAGTTTTACTTTAGTAATTTCTTTAATTAGAATTATGAGTTTTGTAAACCGACCCCTTATGATCTATAAATAAGAGGGCTCGACATATAGGAAAATATATCGAAGAATTTCACAGCATCAATTGACAACTGAGGTCTGTGTTTTCTCCCAATCAAAGTAGTGTAAGATTTATAAAGAGACATCGTCCATAGTTCTCTAAGGTCTTGCCTGACAACCAAGGTTGAGGAAGCTGAAAGATCAATCCTTTGGATGGTTCTACTTTTGCTTTCTAGATTAGATTTATTTTATTGCAATTTACTGCTTTGTAAACATCTTCGAATTTTAATTTGAATTGATCACTCAAGTTGAAGTTTGCAGATTAGTATAATGGTTTTTATTTTCCATCTTTAATTTTCTAGAATTTGATTGAAGCCGAAATTTCTGGTAGATTAAAGATTAGTATAAATATATATTGAATGATGCTAGTTTTTTATTGACGTCCAAAGTGTAGAAGACTGAAATATAGTATAACGGTATTTTAAATCTGTAATTATCAGATAGCTGAAGATTGTGATTGACGACCATAATCTTAAGGAGGATTTAGGATTTATTTTCTGCAATTTAGTTTAAAAAACCCATTCTTTATTTATATTTCTCAAATAATTTAGGATATAAAAAGATAAGTATAAATTTTCAGAAAATATATATATATATATATATATATATATATATATATAATATAAACCTGTCTTCATGGGAACGATCTTATACTAGCTCTACAATTTTCATTGTGCGCTTGCAATAGGTTAAGACTAAATCAGATAATATAACTAGTGAATCAGAAGTGCTTAGCCTTAGATCCCTAGGAAACCCCTGCCCAAAATTCTTAGCCTAAAGTTGATTAGGTCCTTAGCCCCTTTTAGTTTTTTTTTAGCCTTAGCCACCCTATTTGCCCGAGGGAGCTTACGGAGGGAACCTGAGAGCAGGGTCAATCCTCCCAATCATAGCGGGCCACCATCCCCTCTTTTTAGATAGGTCCTAGTAGGAATAGGAAACAAAACTAGTTAGACCTTAGGCAACCTGTAGCTACTAAAGTTTTTCGGCCGACTTTCAGTAAAGGAGTCAACTTGCATCTCCATGCATGATCAATGATGTGTTGTAGCATTGATAAATATCTGCAGCCGACAATCGCATCAACCAAGATACTCTCAGTTTAAAATTATCCTTTTCCCTTCAGTATTTAATATTTTCTAGTTTATTATTCACCGCTTTTTGCCAAAGTCTACGTGGACCAAATTGGGCCACTTCTTCCGGTGACCGAAAGGAACCTAGAAAAAGTGGGTACCAATAGTCTGGTGATCGCGATGGGACACTTTTTGTGAGAGTTGCCCCAATTTAGTTAGTTTAGTTTTGTATATTTTCTATTTCTTTTTTCACTTTTTACACACACAACATACTAGGAATCTAGCAACCATTATTCACTATCAGCTTTTCAAAAATAATAAAAAAATATCAGGCATCAGAACATTGAACTTTAATGATATCGACCCACCCTCATGGGGCTCTCATAGCAATCCCGAGTATAACGTGAGGCCGTCTCAATGGACAACCCAGCGTCATACCCGAGTAAATATGGTTAGTGCAGACAAGCAATCCCCTTTTGCTCAACTAAATAATAATAGTAGCAGCAATGGAGAAAGTGGCACAGAGCACTGGAACACTGCTAGTCAAGTCATAGGCCTCACTGCTAGTGTACTCAATAAAGGTGGGAAAGAAGTCAATGCCCTATGAAAATCCCTGACCAAGTTATACAAAGCTGCAATGGACCAAGAGTTGATAGACGAAAAAGAAGTTACCTCGAGGAATAGGTGAGAAGAAAGGACACCGACTCCTCCCCATGGCTCGACGCCCCAAGAATCACCTGACACACATACGTTCCACACCTCCCACAACAATAACCATTGAAGACAACTACCTCCCTGTGCAACCGTGGGCTCTAGCGAGTTCGTCGCGACGATGCGCTCGTTACTACAAATTTAGAGTCGTCACCCGGAGATTTTGGTGTCCCGGGAAACCTAAATCAATCTTAAAAGCACCGAAGTGCAAAAATATTACTCTGATTCACTGGTCTAACACCAAAGGCTCTTGGGTAGGGGCTTCGGTTATCGATCGAAAAGGTGTTAGGTACCCGATCAACCCGCTCCAAAGCAGTCTCTACTTACTGCCAAAATAAAAATAAAGTATAAAAAAAAATAGCACTTCCTCTTGCCCGAAGGCACTATTATCCTATCAAGCTCTCTGAAAATACCAAAAATTTGGTGGCGTAACAGCTTGAATCCTCGGATAAAGGAAAAGAAAAGACGGTAGAGGAGTAGTGGGGAGAGCCAAAGCTTTGCGTAGGTGCACTTGATGAGCTTCCGATAGCTTGAGGGGTTGGAAGATGGGTTCTAACCTCTAAGGCTTGATAGCTAAAGGGTAGTTCTCACTTAGGCTAAGGGATTTTTGATAGAAGATGGGGTCTAAGGGATGGTTTTAAATTCTTGAATTTGTATAGGTTTGGTGCACCAAAGGGGAGAAGAAAATCTCAAATCTTTCTCTCTTTGGAAAATTTTTCAAGCCTTTTGTAAAGAGGGGTGCCTCTCTATTTATAGGAAAGGAGAGGGTTAGGAGGGTAATTAAAAGCTAATAGGATTAGCAATTAGGTAATTCTAAATCTAAGGATTTTAGGTTTTTCAAGGTCATGGATAAGTGTGAGAATGGGTTCAATGGTAGATAATAGGGTGGGGTTTCAAATGACTAGGGGCTTGAAAATAGGTTAAATGGGGGTGCAACAATCCTAAAGAAACACACCCTAAACATGGGGATGATCAACAAGTCAAACCTCCAAAGTGAAATTCAGACAAAATCTCACAGTTACTGTAGCTAAGCCTAGTATATATATTACACACACTAGGCACATGTACAGTGCCTGTGAGAAGTTCAGAGCCTGCTGTGGGGCCCATTTGGCTTAGCATGTGTATTATAGACACTAGGCCAAATTCCTCCAGAAAATAGCCTAGCATGTATATTATACACGCTAGGTAAAATTCCATCAGAAATGGCCTAGCGTGCATATTATACACGCTAGGCAAAATGCCCCCAACTCAAACAGAAACTCAATTCGCCATAACTTTTGATGTATGACTCGGATCAAGATGATTCTTAGCTCATTGGAAAGATGGGAACCTCTACTTTCTAATGGTATATAATTCAGTTCTAGTAGAGGTCCCAATGAGCCTTGGCACACCTCTTCCCCACCATTGCTCGGGAGGGTTCAAAAATGGGTCCGAGGAGGGTCTATGGGTTAGGGTTGATTCCTAAGGGTCTGGAAAAGGTTCTTAAGGGTATGAAAAGGTTCCTAAGGGTATGGGAGATGCTATCAGAAGCTCGAGGGTGCGCCTTTCTTGAAGTATGTTTCAATCGAGCCTTGGGCCAAATTTGGGTGTCTATAGATGCCCCTCTTTGGTATTCGATCACTAATGATCGAATGCCAAAGAAAAAGATATCCAAAGATGCCCAAGGGACGCTAACGGGTCTGACGTATTCAAGGCGAACCTTAAACATCAAGAGGATAACATGGTGAGTATACGGAAGCCCTGTATGTCGGCAAAAATGTCTGTTCCTCAAGGCCATCAGTCCACATGCGCTTAGCGACATTACTGGGCATGACCGAGGTGATGCAATTTGTGAAAGCCCAATATGTTGGGAAATATGTCCGCTCCTTGATATGATTTGATGAGGTGTGATGTTTGAGTTCCATTCTAAATAAAATAGCCCCTCGAGCGGGAGGGTGATCGGCCCATACCTAAAAACTAGCGCGAAACAAAGACGCGAAGATCTAAAGTTTGTGCCCAACCTTACGAGGTATTGATTGCTCCTTTTGATTGGTCATGGGTGCCCCTACATGATCTTTGGGCGAACCCATCGATCTCCAGGTTACTTTAGCACGACTTCTCGAGCGGAGTGAATATTAATGTCGCAACACTTTTTGAGAGTGCATGCCGCTTTTTGATAAGTCACACATTTTTGTTATTTTGTGAATATATATTTTTTTGTTGTTTTTATTTTTTATGTTTGTTTGGGATTTTGAGCATGCTCATTTTCCTTAAACATTTTATTTTAGCACAATCCCCAAGCGGATTGAATGGAAGTCGGTATGCTTATTGCGACGTGTGGCACTGTCTCTCTTTTTTCTATTTTTTATATTTTAGGGTTAAACATATGTATGCACCTAAAATGAACACACATATGTGTAAGGGAGGATTTTAAGCCTAGTGTGTATATTATACATGCTAGGCAAAATCTAGCGGATTTATGCCTAGCATGTAAATTATACACGCTAGGCCAAATCTGACAAATTTAAGCCTAGCGTGTATATTATGCATGATAGGCCAAAAGGTGCCTTAAATCAGCAGGGCCGGAGCAGAGTAGGGTATTTTTCAAAAAACAAATTTCACCTTCTTTCCTAAACCGAAGTGGGAGGCCCTCCTTGTGCTCTCTTGATCTGATTCGAACTCCCACATTGCGTTGGTGCTCAACATTGTTGATTAATTGTGCTTCGCCCCACCAGATCTAGGATTTATTTTTCATCCAAGGTAATCATTTTTTAAACCCTATTTTCTTTGATTTATCTCCAATGTGGTTAGGGCTTTTTGGGATAGAGATGATGATCTTTGTATGTATGATCTATCTAAATGATTTTCTTTGCATGTGTGATCTATTTCATGACAGTTTCATCCCTTTGCATGAATTTTTATTTTAAACAAAGGGTGTATTTTGATTTTTTTATCGAATCCTTTTTGGAAAACGGATGGTTTTTTGTTCGAAAATCTTGATTTCCCTTCATACAAGTATGATCTTGATTTTTGAAATACATGGTCGAAAAAGGTGATTTGATTTTGATTTTTTTTATGAAAGCATCCCCACCCATAATTTCAATGTGTATGCATTGTGGGATTTTTTAATTGAAATTTTAAGAGGAATTTTGTAAAGAATTTTTTGAAGGATGTATGACCTGATGATTTTTTGGATGTGCCTTTTGGGAAAAATTCTAGTGTGAGAGAAGCATACTCACCTTCCTTCGATCTGATACTTTTAACAATGCCCTTGATGATTTGATTTTGATTTTGGTTGATGACGATGATGATTTTTATATACCTACTGCATGTTCCCCTTTTAGGATGTCGAGTGAAGAGGACCTCGGCCATGAGGGTGATCCCGATGTGACTTATGGTGCTAGAGGGGAGTGACTTATTTAGGTGCAGTGCTCCTCTCGCGCCTTATTTAGGTGCATCAGTAGTACACCCACATCTCCATTTTTGGCATAGCCAGTAAGGTAGAAGATGTATCCCTTGGCTATTTTTTTTTTGCTCAGGCCTCTTTGCTTTCGGATCTGATATCCCTTTTCTTTTGATGCAACCTCTACCCCCGATCATGTTCCGTGGAGGCTGGTTTGACCTTCAACGCCTCTACGTTAGTCTTCCCTAGGTTGTGAGGTTCCTTTTGGACCAGGCTGGCTTTGGGGACTTCTTATTGTGCCCGGCTTTTCATTGGGACGTGGATACCCATGTCTTCTGCTTTGGGAACCATGAGCTAACTCCCACTCTTGAAGAGCTTTCCAATCTATCTAGTCTGAAGCTGCATAGAGGCCTTGCTAGGATAGTACCGAAATCGGGTTATTCTAAAGCCGTCCACATGACTTTAGCTTTGAAGAAAGCTGATCATGAGAAAGGCCTGGTTGGTGGGCCAACCAGGTGTTCGATGAAATTCCTGAGAGAGCTATTTGGTGAAGAAAGCTTGCGAAAGTTGCCAGTTAGAAACATCCATAACGTAAAAGCTTTCGCACACTACCTTCTCTCAGAGGTCCTTTTCTACACCTAGGGGGAGAGCTTCTCTCTTGCACTTTGTGATATTCTGGCGGAACTTGAGGAGGGCCGCTCTGTGATGCATATGATATTGGCGGAGCATTACCGCTATCTTGATGCTTTTGCCTTGGGAAAGGTGGAGTGCCTCCGAGGATGCCCTATTCTGCTCAAGGTTTGGCTTGGGGAACATCTCAACATTTTGGGGCCTGTGCCCTTCTTTTATGTGGTTCGTGGAGAGGCGGCTCACCGCTTTTGTGGCCAATGTCATAGGCTACCACAGGGGAATATCTGTGAGCTAAAACTTTGGCTGGTTGAGGCTGAGATAGTGTGGAGGCTTCCATGGTTGGACACGGCTTTTCTAGTAGTTCAATCTAGAGAATCATGAGGGCATCACCCTTCTTGGCTTCACTAGCAGTACCTATTATTTTCCCTCTCAGGTGCTGTGCCAGTTTGGGTATACTCAGCAGGTGCCCATTTTGGAGAGACCTCCCCTGTGCGGACTGATCTTTTCTCGGGGATCCTTTGGGAACTTTGATGGGATAGCCGCTCGTTGGGAGACACATTAGTCGACGCACATGTGCAGCTTGGAGCAAGGGGATTCTCTTTTGACTTCTCCGGGGTATGAGGCTTGGCTGCTATCTGAGAGGCCTTCTGTTCGTCGTGTGGATCATGTGGAGAGCAATGGTGTAGAGGGGCCTTGGCCGAGGAAGGAGTCAGCTCTTCGAACCCGCATTGAGCTATTGGTTGATGAGAAATGGGTCTTGCATGAATGTTTAGAGAAACACAAGGTCAGAGTAGATGTCGCAAAAGCAAGAGCTGGTTTTACAGAGTGTGAGGTCCTTTGTTTGGAAGGAGCCCAAAGTGATGCTCTTGGTGCTATTGATGCTTCCCGGATGTGGTATAAGAGCCTTCATGGACACTGGATGACAGATCGGGATGCTCGGGAGGATGCCTTACGTGCCGTGATTCATGCTTTGAACTGCGAGTTGCGTTGTTGACCTAGACTTGTACATACCTTTTTTATAGATCAAATCACCACAGGGAGGGGCATAAGAACCCCTGTTAGATTTTTTTTTGGGTATATGTATTTTCTTCATGTTTTTATTGCTTTTTAATTTTGTAAAGGGTACACAAACCATCACACCGATTATTTTTTGAGAAGTGGTGTAAGAGTAATATAGACATGTAAATGGAAAAGGGAAATCTATTATCTTTCACAAATTCTATTTTTCTTTACTTTTATACAAGGGAGAAATCGGGTATTGTACCGATCATCCTTTTGGGATGTGGTGCACACAGTATGGGGATGAAAATGGGAAAGGAAAATTTATTATCTTTTATAAAGTGTGATCCTCTCCTTTCTCCGTAAAGGGAGACACCAGTCATCAAACCGATCATCTCGAGGTGTGGTGTGCACAGTGCCGACGTGAAAATAGGAAAGGGAAATTTATTATCTTTTATAAAGTGTGGTCCTCTCCCTTCTCCCTTTGTTTGATGCCTCAACCTTTGGATGAGGTGACGGGTCCTATTCTGAGCATAGTAGAGCCCAATCATGCGGTCGGACTTGAGTGAGGTTCAACAATTTTCACCAAGGTTAGAACATCCATCCCCTTGATTGAGTCGACACTTTATCCTTACCTCGGGTCATACATTTGACAGTGCAGTCCAAAGATACACCTGACCGAGATCCAATTTGAGCTAACATGAGCGGCCCAAATGATTACCAGAGCTTGGAATTACAACCAATGAAGTAACCGATTTCTTCTCTTTCCTTTGAACATTTTTACTCACAAGGCCCAAGACGGGTTTTTGTCATGCCCATTGTTACCCTCTTTTTTACCCGTAGTGCCCTTTCCTGTTTTCACTACGTGCATGGGTATGCATTTTTACCCTAGATGCCTTTTTAGGTTTTCACCTGATTCGCACAAGCTCGTTGTTTTTACCCATGACGTCGTTTCGGATTTTCACCAAGTCCTTTTTGCTTTGAGCTTTTCCTTTTTTCTTTTCTTCTTTATTTTTTTTCAAAGGCCACGACATGGACGTCGACTCCATCATAGCCGATTGGATGGAGTTCTTTATTGTCTCTCAGCTTAGCTTGTGCTGACTCAACAGATATTGTGACTGCTCGTAGACCTTACAGAGGGCTTTCTTCAGGGATGAATTGTGGCCACAGGTGAGGTTAGAAATTTTTGAAGGTATTCTACTATTGTTGCTGCTCTAAGTGTGCATGATTTATTTGTGTTTTGAAAACAGATTTGCAAATGATAAATTATACTGAATTTGGAAAACTAAAAAGAATAAAGAAATATCAACACAGAGAGAAGTAAATTAGCCTGCAAGATCAGGGCCAATTGTAGCAAGTTTTAAATGTAAGTGAGTTAAAGATCGTCCACAGGGAATTGATTTAAAATTTAAGATAAACCTTCAGATCTGAGCTACCAGATCTGACCGCTGATCCTATATACAAGGTACGTAAGATGGGAGGTTGAATTTGTCACGTTAACTAAATGAGAAAAGCAAAAATGAACCTAAATGATCCAGATCTGAGTTGGGGAGATTTTGATGTAAATTAATAAGAATGGAGAAATAATATATAACTTTGATTTGGTCCTTGATGCAAAATGAGAATAAATGTAGATCAAATGAGATATGATCCAATCTTCATCTGGCTACAAGCACAGATGCAAGAGAAAGTAATCTAACTCAAGAATTAGAGTTAAACTTATGGTTATGGTCTGTCCACTTCAATGGCCACAGACCATCCAATAGTCTTTAATCTGAACCCTTAATTCAGAATGAGAAACACAACTACAAATGCTGTGAGAGATTAGGTTACAAACACTAATCCTCACAGGGATAATGAATTAAGGGAAATTACTTAAAAAATAGTAAATCTAAAGGAGTCTAGTGCAATAAGGAGATCACAGGGAACCCTCAACACGAATCCAATTGAGAACGTACGGTTCACAGCAACATTTTCAAATTCACCATAACAATTACAGAGCACAACTTAAACAACTCTCGGATTTGTAGTCTTGAATACAATTCTCTTTTGAATTACAGAGGTATCTCACAGCTCTCAATTACAAATAAAAGCTAGGCTATTACAGGAGTTTCAGACAAGCTATCTGAATTGGAAATGAGGCAATAGAAATAAGACTCGAAATCTGGATCCCCAAATTGGGCAAATGGTTCATCTATTTATAGTTTTCCCCAAGTCTAGCTCAGATGTGTATCAACCAATCAAAATTGGTTAGATCTGTATCAACCAATAGGAGTCGAGCACAAGGAGCCAGATCTATTTTGGCCAATCAGAACTGCATGATTTGGTTCAACCAATCAGTTGACAGAAGCATCAATTCTGTTATGTAATTTAAAAATCTGTTAGAGCTTCTAGAAGTTCCCGCCAAGTGATTTCATCTTCGGGCGTTCACATGGGGTGGAATATGCCTTTGGTTTGTGCTCAGAATCTATCGAAATGTCCTTGGGTTTTTAAATGCATTGGGGTGCGTGCAGAGATTACTGAATTACCCTTATAGATGCTGGGAATCATCATAATTCCGTTTCGCACAGTTTGGAGAACTTTTTGCAAGGTACTATGACTTCTGAAGCTCTTTTCGCACAGTTCTGGTGTTGTTCGCAAGGAGTTCTCTTCTTTTCGAATAGGTCAGAAATCCTTTCGAAGAGTTCAGGTGCTCTTCGGAAGCTAAGCCTAGAGCTTTTGGTTCTTTTCGCAAAGTTCAGATTCTTTTCGAAAAGTTCATATTCTTTTTAAAAAGCAATCTATAATGCATTCTTCTGTTCGAATGGCTCCACACCTCTTTCCAGGTTGAAACTAGGCCTTTGTCCTCTTTAGTTTAGGCATTTTGGCAGCTAGTGAGGTTGTCCCTTCTCCTTCTTCATCCAGATCATCATCTTTTTGGTACTTTTAAGCTGCTTTTAGGGTTAAGCCTGCCTTTATTGTTAGCTGTGAAACAAACACTTAAAACACTTTTTTAGTTCTCTCAAAGGTCTATCAAGACCCAGGTTAAGGGGTGGAAAATGGTATTTTCCAGTTCTCAACACACACCCAAACCTAAGCTTTGCTAGTCCCTGAGCAAAGACAATATTAAAAACAGAATGAAAAGGCCACTTTTGTAGGGAACACAATTGCATTTAGCATATGCAACAAACCTTTTAAACCCCTAGGTGATCCCTAGTGGAGGAGTGAAGTCTCCTGAGGGTTTTCAGTGAAGGTACCCACAAAGTTCTCCAATAAATCAATTAATATCAATGCAGTTCTGTTAAAGCAGACTTTTATCCAGTCAGTTTATTCACACCTGCATCAGTCAGGCTGTAAAAAGATCTTCAAGAAACATCAGTTTAAAACTAAAATTCTGCTGTAATTCCTTTTACCATTCACTCAGTTTGTGTCAAAAAGTTTTTGCAGAAAAAATTAATGAAAAGCTTGCCTTCTACTTGAAAATTCAGTTTTGATGTTACCCCAAATGATTTGATTTCAAACTCAACTCTCACCAGGGTTTTCACTCATCATGCAAATAGGAGGGTTGTACTATTTCACACAGCTCAAGAGCAGTTACAATCCTCAAATAGGACTATAAGCAGGAGCATAGGCATAGCTTTTCAGTTATGAATCTACTGCTCTTTTCATCATAGATTACACAAATCCTTATCTCCATGTGACAGCTCAATCCATCATTGATCAGTAAGGACTTTGACTTGGGTGGTAATGTGGCTTATGGGGGAACTTTATCAAGAATAAAGAGGTGGAATGGAATTCAAAATTGAGAAGTCAGTCAAGGTAAGGAAGTGATGGACACACCTTCTTCATTTCGGCACAATTTCATCTTCTTCTTTGAATTTTCAGAGCCAAAGTGGCCATCTTTTTCTCTTTCTTTTTCAAACTTCCAATGAAATGACTTTTCCTTTTCTTTCGTTTTTCCTTTTTTTTTTTTTTTTTTTTTTTTTTTTTTAAAAGCAACATTGACTGGAGTGCCACATTTCATTTACTGATACATCATTGCCTTCAATTATGTTTCTTTTTCTTTTACCAAACTGTTACCTAACTCTTCTTTCTTCAGCTTTCTTTCCTTTACCTTCTGAATTCTCAGAGTGAGGGTTAGGCTAAATGAGGTTGATGAGTTTGGTTGATGAGGTTTTTAAAGAAATCTTGCCTTTATACAGCTCAACTGGTGTGTATCAAGGGCAGTTTCAAAAGGTGGGGCTTTTTGAAATTCAAACTGTCCAAAAGGAGGCTTACATCATGTCTTTAATATCATGATAGCTCTCAAGTTATTTCAATTTGAATATGTGTAACTTCTAGTGATAGTAAGCAGGTTCAAACAGTCCTTAGAGCAAAAAAAATTGCCAATTCATATCTCCAAAGAATATATTTCAGGCCCAAGTCTCACTGTGTAGTTTTCTATCAAATTTCTTTAGTATATCATCACTGTTTTCTCTCTTTTTAGGTTTACTAAAATATCAATTTTATTTTGAAAATTTTCTGACATTCACTTCATGAAAGTATTGGAATTACACTAAAAATCAGTTTTAAAAAGTTTTTTACTTCCTCATTTTTCAAAACAACAGGTGTGAAATTACTTTATCTTCCAAAATTCTGCTGTGATCATAAGTTGCACTGATTTTAACTAAACTGTTGGTTGTCACACCCCCAAACCGATGATGAGTAGTGTCTTCACTGGTCCGAAGTGCATAAGCAAAGAAACAATCAAACAGAAATCATAATGTCGGAGAAGAAAGAAAAGAAATGCACAGTAATTACTAATTAACAAAAGTTTAACAGAAAACAAGAGTTACATATTACAGACCCACAAATCAAACATGTACAATGTAATCTAATAACTATTGAGAACCAGAAAATACCATTCTTCACCCTTTAACCTAGGCCTTGATAAACCCTTGAGAGAACTAAATAAGTGTTTTAAGTGCTTGTGTTACAGCTAACAATAAAGACAAGCTTAACGATGAAAGCAGCCTAAAAGTGCCAAAAAGATGATAATCCATGTCGATCCAAAGGAAGAAAGAGAAGGGACAAACTCACTAGCTGTTAAAATGCCTGAACTGAAGAGGCAAAGACCTGGTCTCAACCAAGAAAAGAAATGTGGAGCAATTTGAACAGCAAAATGCACTACAGAGTGCTTTTCGAAAAGAATCTGAACATTTCGAAAAGAACCTGAACTCTGCGAAAAGAACTAAAAGCTCCAGGCTTAGTTTTCGAAGAGCACCTGAACTCTTCGAAAGGATGATTGACCTACTCGAAAAGAAGAGAACTCCTTTCGAACAGAACCTGAACGTTGCGAAAAGAGCTTCAGGAGTCACAGTACCTTGCGAAAAGTCCCCTAAACTATGCGAAATGGTATTCTGGAGATTCCCAGCTTTTGCAAGGGTAATTCAGTAATCTTTTTCATGCGTCCCAATGCATTTAAGAACCTAGGGACATTCCAGAAGATTCTAAGCATGAAGCGAAGGCATATTCCACCCCATGTGAGCACCCATAGATGAAATAACTTAGCGGGAACTTCTAGAAGCTCTAACAGATTTTCAAATTGCATAACAGAATTGATGCTTATGTCGCCTGATTGGCTGAACCAGATCGAGAAATTCTGATTAGCCAGAACAGATCTGGATCCTTGTGCTCGACTACCATTGGTTGATACAGATCTGAGCACTTCTGATTGGTCGATACGCATCTGAGCTAGACCTAGGGAAAACTATAAATAGATGAACCATTTGCCCAATTTGGGCTTCCAGATTTTGAGTTTCATTCCTATTCCCCCATTTCCAAATCAGCTAGTTTGTCTGAAATCCCTGTAATAGCCTAACTTTTACTTGCAATTGAGAGCTGTGAGATACTTCTGTAATTCAAAAGAGAGTTGTATTCAAGACTACAAATCTGAGTCAAGTGAGGTTCTCAGTAATTGTAATGGTGAATTTGAAAAGGTTACTGTAAACCGTACATTCTCAATTGGATTCGTGTTAAGGGTTCCCTCTGATCTTCTTATTGCACTAGACTCCTTTAGATTTACTATTTTTCATGCAATTTCCCTTGATTCATTAACCCTGTGGGAATTAGTGTTTGTAACCTAATCTCTCACAGCATTTGTAGTGATATTTCTTGTTCTAACTTAATGGTTTAGATTAAAGACTATTGGATGGTCTGTGGCCATTGAAGTGGACAGACCATAGCCATAAGCCTAAATCTAATCCTTGAGTTAGATTTATTTCTCTTACATCTGTGCTTGTAGCCAGATGAAGATTGGATCATTTCTCATTTGATCTGCAGTAATTCTCATTGTGTTTCAAGGACCAAATCAAAGTTAGATATTATTTCTCCATTTTTATAAGTTTACATCAAAATTCCCCCAACTCAGATCTGGATCATTTAGTTTAACTATTACTTTTATCATTTAGTTAATGTGACAAATTCAACCTCCCATCTTATGTGCTTTGTAGATAGGATAAGAGGCCAGATCTGGTAGCTCAGATTTGGAGGTTTATCTTGCATTTTAAACAAATTCTCTGTGGATGAACTTTTACTCATTTATATTTAAAACTTGCTACAATTGGCCCTGATCTTACAGGCTAATTCACTTCTCTTTGTGCTGATATTTCTTTACCTTTTTTTTTATATTCCAGATTTAGTATAACTTAGCAATTGCAAATTTGTTTTCAAAACACAAATAAATTATTCACACTTAGAACAACAAGTTTTTGGTGCCGTTGTTGGGGAATTTGTTTTAAAATAGGTAGACCTAAGTTTTCATTTTTATTTTTACATCAGTACTAAACTATTCTATTGTTTATATCTGTGCAGTTATTCATAGCCATTTTAAAGAAGGGAAACTACTTAAAAAGGAATTCTGAAGGTTTGCTGTTAATAATCTGATTATCTGTTCTGTGTTGTATGTTTGGGAGGAGGACTCTCAGCCCTGAGATTGTCCCTCTGAATTTAGAAGTTGAAAGGCTATTAGGAACCAGACAAACAACACAGAATTCTGCTGAAACAGTTACTATGGGTGAAGAACCTCGACTTTTGAGGGATTACTTTGCACCTGGTGCTTATAATTCTTCCTTTTGTATTCAATTTCCTACTGTTGAAGGAAATTATGAGATCAAATCATCGACTATCCAAATGCTTCCTTCCTTCCATGGGTTGAGTAAGGAAGATCCATACAAACATGTGGATGAATTCTTGACTCTTTGCACCACTTTCAACATAGCTGGACTTGGTCCAGAGGAAACCAAGCTTAGGCTCTTTCCTTTTTCATTAAAGGACAAAGCTAGAGCATGGTTGTCTATGTTAGCACCAAATAGTATCACTTCTTGGAATGATTTGCAGTGTCACTTTTTAGCCAAATACTTCCCAATGTCTAAAACAAGCCAATTGAGACAAAGTATCATTTCTTTTTCACAAAACTCAACTAAAACTTTCCATGAAGCATGGGAAAGATTTAAGGAACTTTTAAGGCAATGTCCTCATCATCAAATTCCCAGATGGCAGCTGGTTCAAAGCTTCTATCAAGGAATTGATCAAAAAGGCAAGAATATGGTAGATGCTTCCTGTGGAGGCACTTACTTGCAAAAAACAGTTGAGGAGGTTTGAGACTTATTTGAAGTAATTGGTGAAAACTCAACTCAACAGGAATCTCTGTCAAGAGATATTGAAAATCCTGCTAGGTTGAACAATCAACAGACCACCAAAGGAAAGATTTCTGAGGTGAATGAGTTGGAAAGAAAGATGGATAATTTAACCACAAAGTTTGATAGATTGATGGACTCACTTAAAAATCCAATGGTTACAAGAGTAGAGGAGGCATGTCTGATATGCCAGTCCCCTACTCATTCAATTGACCAATGTCCTGCTGCACCACAGTTCCCATATCTAGTGGTGGAACAAGCTCATGTTGCCCAATCATTTAGACAGATGCAGTCAAATGAATATCCATGGAGAGGGCACCCCAATTTGAGGTGGAGCCAGGGGAATTATCAATCACAACAATGACAACAAAGAACCAAATGCCTTTCAAAGCTCATGACCTTATCGAGAATTTTTATGCCAAATTTTGAACCCATTCCACAACAACTGTGCAACAATGCCCAGGTTCAAATCCTTCCGGGTCCCTTCTTTGAAGATCAAGTCCTAAATTCACTGAATTTAGATCTTTAACTAATCGTGAACTTTCACAGTCAGAGCATAAAGAAGATTGAAGAAACATTGGGTCAGCTTTCAAATACTTTGCCCAAAAGAGAGGAAGGAAAGTTACCCAGCCAACCTTTGAACAATCCCAAAGGACAGTTCATGGTTGGAGAAGCTTCTATTTCACATGAAGAAGTAAAAACTGTCACAACTTTGAGAAGTGGAAGAATTATAAATAACAAAGTGGGTACTGAAGAAGAAAAAAGTGAAGAAAGTGATAAAGATATGCAGCAAGAACAACATAATGTTAGCAGTGGGGGTGCTGATGTACCTCAGAAAAATCAAACAAATGAAAAGCAAAAAAATCAAAAAGATTCTGATAATGCTTCTAAAGCTGTAGATGAAGGACTAGTTCCTCATTTACCATTTCCTCATGCAATGAAATCTGTATCCCCTTTTGATAAAAGGAACACAAAAATAGATGAAATGATGGAGACTTTCAAGCAAGTCAAGATAAATCTACCTTTGCTTGAGGCAATCAAACAAATTCCAGCATATGCAAAATGTTTGAAAGATGTTTGCACTCACAAAAGACAGTCTAGGATACAGTTATCCAAGAAGGTCTTTGTGTGGAAAGAGTTAATCAGATGTTGTCTATTGCCACACCTCCTAAACTTCAAGATCCTGGAATCCCCACAATCCCTTGCATTATTGGGGAACATACCATTGAAAAGGCTTTATTAGATTTGGGTGCTAGTGTCAACCTACTTCCATATTCTGTATATGAGAAACTAGGTTTGGGAGAATTAAAACCCACTCATGTGGTGTTACAACTAGCAGACAGATCTGAAAGAAAGCCAGTTGGGATGATTGAAGATGTATTGGTGGGAGTAGATAAATTTTTCTATCCTGCTGATTTTCTAGTTTTGGATATGGAACCTACCAAAAGCAAAACTTCCATCCCTGTCATTTTGGGAAGACCATTCCTGGCTACAGCAAATGCTTGCATTCAATGTAGGTCTGGTATTATGGAAGTCTCTTTTGGAAATATGAAGGTAAAATTAAATGTTTATAATGCAGTCACACAGCCTCAATTCAGCTCTGAGGAATATTTTCATGTTGATCTATTGGATGAACTGGTAGAAGGGACTTTACAATAGTTTTTGCAGTGTGAAGATTTCACCATAGATTCTAAAGATGCTTTGGGAAATTTCGAGGAAGAAACAGTTTGTACCTCAAAATCTGAGGAAGTAAATGTTGCGCAAGGAACTCATAATCAATCAGCAAGTTTTTCTTCTTGGAAACCTGCTACTCTTCCCCTTCTACAAATAGCTAAGGTACCTTTGTTACCTTCTTTTCTCAGCCCACCTAATTTAGAACTGAAGCAGTTGCCAAAAAATTTGAAATATGTATTTTTAGGAGACCATAAATCATTGCCTGTGATTATTTCTTCCTCCCTCACAAAGGAGAAGAAGGAAGAGTTGTTGATTGTTTTGAAACAACATAGAAGGGCAATTGGCTGGACTATTGCTGAATTGGGAGGAATCAGTCCAGCTGTTTGCATGCATAATATCCATTTGGAAGAAGATGCAAAGCCTTCTAGGGAAATGCAAAGGAGGCTGAACCCCCATATGCAAGAAGTGGTCATGAAAGAGGTTGTTAAGTTGTTGAATGCAGGGGGGTCATTTACCCCATTTCAGATTCAGCTTGGGTGGCACCTACACAGCTGGTACCTAAGAAATCTGGGATCACTGTTGTAACCTCAAATTCTGGTGAGCTTATGTCAACCAGATAAACAACTGGGTGGAGGGTCTGTATTGATTATAGAAAATTAAATTCAATGACCAGAAAAGACCATTTCCCTCTCCCATTCATTGATAAGATTTTAGATAAGCTAGCAGGAAAAGCTTATTACTATTTTCTTGATGGTTACTCTGGTTACAATTAGATTCCTGTGTACCCACAAGATCAGGAAAAAACCACATTCACTTGCCCTTTTGGCACTTTTGCCTATAGGAGAATGCCTTTTGGTCTTTGTAATGCTCCGGCTACCTTTCAAAGATGCACGTACTCCATTTTCTCTGATATGATTGACCAATTTATGGAGATTTTTATGGATGATTTTTCAATCTATGGAGACAGTTTTTCCCAGTGTTTACATCATCTCAAATTGGTGTTACAGAGATGTGAAGAAACCAATCTAGTTTTTAGCTGGGAGAAGAGCCATTTCATGGTCACCCAAGGCATTGTCCTTGGCCATGTTGTCTCCCACAAGGGCATTGAGGTGGACAGAGTAAAAATTGATTTAATTGTGCATTTACCACCTCCCAAAACTATTAAACAAATAAGAAGTTTTCTGGGACATGCTGGATTTTACAGAAGGTTCATTAAGGACTTCAGTAAAATAACCAAGCCTCTTTGTCATTTATTGTGCCAAGATGTCCCTTTTGTTTTCAATAATGAATGCATGAAGGCATTTGAATTCTTAAAAAACTGTTTGATTTCAGCTCCAATATTGCAGTCTCCAGATTATTCACTACCTTTTGGACAGAGAAAGGATAAGCTGCCTCATGTCATAGCTTATGCTAGTAGATCAATGATTGATGCACAACTCAATTACACAACAACTGAGAAGGAGCTGCTGGCAATTGTTTTTACTTTAGAGAAATTCAGGTCATATGTCTTGGGTTCGCAAATAGTGGTGTTCACTGATCACTCTTCCTTGAAATACCTTCTGTCTAAGAAAGACACCAAACCAAGATTAATCAGGTGGATCCTCCTATTACAGGAATTTGATTTACAGATCAAAGATAAAAAGGGTGTGGAGAATGTGGTGACTAATCACCTGTCTAGAATTTTAACTGCTGAGATTGATAGGCTGCCTACCAATGAATCTTTCCCTGATGAGCAACTTTTTGCTATTAGTATACATACCCCTTGGTTTGCAAACATAGTCAACTTTTTGGCTACGGGAAGAATTCCTCAACATTGGAATAAAATGGATAAAGATCTTTTCTTCTTAAAGGTTAAACATTTCATTTGGGAAGATCCTTATCTGTTTAAGAGTTGTGCAGACCAAATAATAAGAAGATGTGTCCCTGAACAAGAATTTCATAGAATACTTTCTATGTGTCATGAATAGGCCTGTGGAGGTCATTTTAGTGGAAACAAAACTGCTGCAAAGGTTTTGCAGTGTGGATTTTATTGGCCTACACTTTTCAAAGATGCTCTGCAGCACTGTACGTCTTGCCAGAACTGCCAGAAATTGGGCAGCATTTTCAAGAGAAACTCAATGCCTTTACAGCTTATTTTGGTAGTTGAATTGTTTGATATTTGGGGGATAGACGTCATGGGTCCCTTTCCTTCTTCCAATGGGTGTAATTTCATTTTAGTAGCTATGAATTATGTATCCAAATGGGTTGAAGCCACAGCCACTAAAACCAATGATCACAGAGTGGTTCTTAAATTTTTAAAGGATCACATTTTTTCCAGGTTTGGTTTTTCTAGAGCTATTATCAGTGATGGGGGAAGCCATTTTTGTAATAAACATTTTGAAACTTTATTGAAAAAATACTCTGTGACTCATAGAGTAGCTACTCCATATCATCCACAAACCAGTGGACAAGTGGAGATTTCCAATAGAGAAATCAAACATATACTGGAAAAGACTGTGAAGAAGGACAAAAAGGATTGGTCCTTTAAGCTGAATGATGCATTATGGGCATATAGGACAACCAATAAAACCCCAATTGGCATGTCCCCATTCAGGTTGGTCTATGGCAAAGCATGCCATTTACCAGTGGAGTTAGAATATAAAGCCTTTTGGGCTATTAAAACATTGAACATGGATCTGACTACTGCTGGTAATCATAGGAAACTGCAACTTGCTGAGTTGGAGGAGCTGAGAATGGATGCATACACCAATTCATGATCTTACAAAGAGAAAGTCAAAGCCTTCCATGATAAAAATTTGTTGAGAAAAGAGTTCACAGTTGGCTCTAAGGTATGGTTATTTAACTCAAAACTTAAGTTTTTTCCTGGAAAGCTGAGATCCAGATGGGAAGGGCCATATGCTGTCATTCATACAACTCCTTTTGGGGCTGTTGACATTTTAGATCCAAGTAATGGACGAATCTTGAAAGTAAATGGTTAGAGGCTCAAACCATGCATTGAAAATACCCAGGAGCTTGTGCTGCCCATCTATCATCAAGAGCCTTCCCAAATCTGATGGTATATAACTGTACAATAGGTTTTTGTTCCATAGTTTTTGCTTAGTTTTCTTTTTCTCTATTTTTATTCATGTTTGTTCTCTTTTTGCATTGTTTAAATATGTGAAAAGTTAAGTCGCAAAGTAAAATTGTCTTTTCGCAAAGTTCAATTTACTTTTCGAAAAGAATCTGGATTTGTAACGAACTGCTCGAAAGCAATCATTTGCTTTTCGAAAAGTTGTTTATGAAGCCATTTGCTTTTCGAATTGTTACTTCTGAAGCCATTTGCTTTTCGAAAAGTTGTTTCTGAAGCTATTAGCTTTTCTGATGCCATTCTCTGTTGTAGAAAGGTCTGTTTTGGAACTTTTCAAAAACTTAAAAATGACTTTGCAAAATTAACTTTGAGCATATTTAAACCCTTTCGAAGTAAGGGTTTCATATTCGAAAGCTTTCTGAGAACGTCCTGTTCCATAGAAACCCCATTTCATTCTTTCCTTGCGTGATTTTAGAATTCAGCCACACTTTTCTTCACATTTGTTCGATCATTTGAGCTTTAAGAGAGGGATTTTAGCTTCTGGTCTAGTGGATTTCAGCAAGCAAGCAACACGTTCAACCAAAACCCTAGATTTCGGTATTTTTCTGCGCATTTCCTCTGCTTATCATTTGCAAAGTTTGATTTTGTGTCAGCATTTGTTGGGGGCATTTTTATACACAACTTTAGAATGGGGAAAGCTGAAAAATCACTAGCTGCCATGTTCCCAAAATCTTCTGCTAAGAAAATTAGCAAACCAACCCCAAAAGGAAAAACCAAAACTTCAGCAAAAAGAAAACTATCAATGGATAGAGCTGATAGGATTGAGAAAGGGAAGAAAGTTAGACATGAGGAACCCATCCCTGTAGCTGCTAGTCCTGAGCCTAAGCTTCCTCCTCTGCCTATGCATTTGGTACTGCCAAATCCATTCATTGAAGCTCAGAAGCTGATTCCTGAGCTTATTGTGGATGAAACTTTTTTTGTCAACAAACAGGACTGTCAGCTATCTTTATGATACATGAGGGATGCCTCACTAAGCAATATCCTTACCCCTCTGCCAGAGAAAATTTATCCGCGAATGGTGAAATTATGGTACCAAAACCTGGTAAAAGTAATAGAAAAAGATGCTGATGTCCCAACTCTTGTTATCTTTATTGATGATTGTGATCTAACTGTCACATATGAAGACATTGGGAATGCTTTGGGGATACCTTTTCAATATGATCCTTCTGGTCCGTTGGCTGCACCAGAAGCAACCTCTTTTAGAGAAATGGCTGCACATTTAACCCAAGGGATCGTTGGAACTAGACAATCCATAATGAGGAGAGACCTAGCACCTCAATTTTTATTGATGGATTCAATTTTGAGGGGAAGTTTTTATGTCACCGGGCACAACCAAGAAAGGAGGACACCAATTTTAGAGGCTCTCTTTCATTTTTCTAAGGGGCAGTTTTTCAATGCCCATATGTTAATTTTTGAAGCCATGGCTGATATTAGTGCCAAGTTGAAAAAGGAGCAGAAATTAGCTGGAATCCCATTTGGTAGACTGATCACAACCCTACTAAGAGCTAAGTTTGACATTGATGACCAGGAGCCATTTGAAGTCATAGCTCCTCATACTTTTGGGAAAAAGGCTTGGACTACAAGCAAAGCAATGCTGAAAAGACTGAAAGAGGAAGGTGAGCCTGCACCTGCAATTGCTACTGAGCCTACATCTGCAGCTATTAGTGGCCCTGCCATACATGGACCTGCCATACATGAACCTGCCCCTTAGAACTGGCTTTGCCAGACCCTGAGGTGATCAGCTCTTTAGCTGCACCCAGTCTTGAAGAAGATGTCCTTCCTGTGGTGACCAGCTCTTCAGCTGCACCCATTCTTGAAGAAGTTGGCATTTTACCCTCCTCACCTAGTCCAGCTCCTGCCACTTCACCTATTCCAGCAATCCCATCTCCCCTACCCACCATTATCCCAATTGCAGATTCCCCCTCTACACCAACCACTCCAACCATACTCACACCACCAATTTCTCCCACCAATGCCCAAGACTTGGCCACAGATTTTATTGAACAATCTCCTTGCACTCCTCTTCTCCAAAGCCTCTCAAGTTCACCTGCTCATTCAGCCCACACACCTGAAGTATCCCATACCCCTGAACCTGAGCCTTTCACTACAGAGGCTTATTCCTCATTGATGGGGTCTATTTTTGAAAACGTTGGGCTTGAACCTATCCCTATACCTGACCCTCCTCATTTCACTCACTTGGCTACTTCTCCCGTTACAGCCATTTCACCCATTGCACCTCAACCATCCACTTCAATTTTACCAGCCCCTGCTATGCATACCTCCCCCACACCTGAATCTATTAGCCAAATACTTACCTTCCTCCAATCCATCCAAGCCCAACTACAGATCAACATAGATAATCAGTCTGTGACCAATGACCTTCTTCAAACCCTAGCCTCCACATCCCACACAACTACCATAACCACTGTACCTGCTGTTGATGACCATGCTACCCAAACTGAACCGGAGGTTGTATTGGTTGATCTGCCCACCCTCACCACTACTGCCCATGCTACCCAAACTGAACCTGAAATACCTTTGGTTGAGTCCCCTTCACCTCTCCTCACTTTCTCTGATCAAGCCAATCAGACCGACCCTGAAGTCATCCTTATGGACCCTTCTTCTCCCACTCCCACAGCTGGGATACCTTTGGTCCCCTACCATTCCATTCCCATTCCCAGATTTGTCGCTCTCAAAAAGGCCATGGAAGAAAATCCATATATCTGTAGAGATGTCCTCAAGGGGTTAGCTAATTTGCAAGCTTACATTAGAACCCCTTATGAAAACCAGATTCGGAAATTGGAGTTATTCATGAAATTTGAGAGAGAGAAAATGAAAGACCTGCTGGGTCAAACTTTTGAGATGGTTATGAGTGAGCAGCACAAGGTGACCATGTTGCAAGCACAGCTTGACCAGGAAAAATTGAGGACTACTAGACTTGGAAAGTACATTGGCCTCACCAAAAAGATCAAATCAGAGGAATACACTGAGCTGCAAAACACAATCCAGGAGAAGGCTAAATCGAGTTCAGACTCCAATACTGATTCTAGTTCTGAATCAGACAGTGACTCCAGTTTTGATCCCATTGAACCAACTTATGATACAAATTTTGACCCCAGTTATTAGATCACATTGTACTTATCTGTGTTATGAGTTTGTAATATAAAATTCTGATTTTTCTTGTGTAATTACTGTGCATTTCTGTTCTTTCTTCTTGTCATTATGATTTTTTCTTGATTGCTTCTTTTCTTTGCTATGGACCAGTGCGGACCCTGCTCCTCTTAGGTTTGGGGGTGTGGCAGAAATGTCAATAATTGAGTTAACATCAATGCAACTTATGATCAGTGAAATTTTTGAAAATGAAGTAATTTCACACCTGCTGTTTTGAAAAATGAAGAAGTTAAAAAAATTTTGAAATTAATTTCTAGTGTAATTCTAATACTTTCATGAAGTGAATGTCAGAAAATTTCCAAAAGAAAATGGATGTTTTAGTAAACCTAAAAAGAGAGAAAACAGTGATGATATACCTCAGGAATTTGATAGAAAACCACACCCAGTGAGGTTTGGGCCTGAAATGTATTCTTTGGAGGTATGAATTGGCAATTTTTTTCTGCTCTAGGGACTGATTGAACCTGCTTACTTTCACTAGAAGTTACACATATCCAAATTGAAATAATTTGACAGCAATCATGATATTAAAGACATGCTGTAAGGCCTCCTTTTGGAACAGTTTGAACTGCAAAAATCCCTACCTTTTAAAACTGCCTTGGATACACACCATTTTGAGCTTTATACATCCAAGATTTCTTTGAAACCTCATCAACCTCATTTATCCTAACCCTCACTTTGAGAATTCAGAAAGTAAAGGAAAGGAAGCTGAAGAAAGGAGAGTTGGGTATCAGTTTGGTAAAAAGAAAAATAATTGAAGGCAATGATGTATCAGTTGAAGAAATGTGGCATTCCAGTCAATGTTGCTTTGAAAAAAAAAAAAAAAAAAAAAAAGAGAGAAAGCATTTCATTGGAAGTTTGAAAAAGAAAGAGAAAAAGATGGCCACTTGGGCTCTGGAAATTCAAAGAAGAAGATGAAATTATGCTGGATTAAAGAAGGTGTGTTTATCACCTCCTTACCTTGACTGACTTCTCAATTTTGAACTCCATTCCACCCCTTTATTCTTGATAAATTTCACCCATAAGCCACATTACAACCCAAGTTAAAGTCCTTACTGATCAATGATGGATTAAGCTGTCACATGGAGATAAGGATTTGTGTAATCTATGGTGAAAAGAGCAGTGAATTCAGAACAAAAAAGCAATGCTTGTGCTCATGCTTACAGTCCTACTTGTGGGCTGTAACTTCTCTTGAGCCGTGTGAAATAGTACAACCCTCTTACTTACACGTTGAGTGAAAACCTGGTGAGAGTTGGGTTTGAAATCGACTTATTTGGGGTAACATCAAAGTTGGATTCTCAATTAGAAGGCAAGCTGTTCATTAATTTTTCTTGTAAATAACTTTTTGACACAAATTGACTGAATGGTAAAAGGAATTACAGCAGAATTTTAGTTTTGAACTGATGTTTTCTTGAAAATCTTCTTACAGCCTGACTGATGCAGGTGTGAATAATCAGATTGGATGAAAGTTTGCTTTAACAGAATTGCATTGATCTTAACTGATTTATTGGCGAAGTTTGTGGGTACCTTCACTGAAAACCCTCAGGAGACTTCACTCCTCCACTAGGGATCACCTAAGGGTTTAAAAGGCTTGTTGTATATGCTAAATGCAACTGTGTTCCCTACAAAAGTGGCTTTTTATTATGTTTTTAATTTTGACTTTGCTAAGGGACTAGCAAAGCTTAGGTTTGGGGGTGTGTTGAGAACCAGAAAATACCATTCTCCACCCTTTAACCTAGGCCTTGATAGACCCTTGAGAGAACTAAATAAGTGTTTTAAGTGCTTGTGTTACAACTAACAATAAAGACAGGCTTAACCATGAAAGCAGCCTAAAAGTGCCAAAAAGATGATAATCCATGTCGATCCAAAGGAAGAAAGAGAAGGGACAACCTCACTAGCTGTTAAAATGCCTGAACTGAAGAGGCAAAGACCTGGTCTCAACCCAGAAAAGAAATGTGGAGCAATTCGAACAGAAAAATGCACTACAGAGTGCTTTTCGAAAAGAATCTAAACATTTCGAAAAGAACCTGAACTCTGCGAAAAGAACTAAAAGCTCGAGGCTTAGTTTTCGAAGAGCACCTGAACTCTTCGAAAGGATGATTAACCTATTCGAAAAGAAGAGAAATCCTTTCGAACAGAACCTGAACGTTGCGAAAAGAGCTTCAGGAGTCACAATACCTTGCGAAAAGTCTCCTAAACTATGCGAAATGGTATTCTGGAGATTCCCAGCTATTGCAAGGGTAATTCAATAATCTTTTTTACGCGTCCCAATGCATTTAAAAACCTAGGGGCATTCCAGAAGATTCTAAGCATGAAGCAAAGGCATATTCCACCCCATGTGAGCACCCAGAGATGAAATAACTTTGCGAGAACTTCTAGAAGCTCTAACAGATTTTCAAATTGCATAACAGAATTGATGCTTATGTCGCCTGATTGGCTGAACCAGATCGAGCAATTCTGATTGGCTAGAACAGATCTGGATCCTTGTGCTCGACTACCATTGGTTGATACAGATCTGAGCACTTCTGATTGGTCGATACGCACCTGAGCTAGACCTGGGGAAAACTATAAATAGATGAACCATTTGCCCAATTTGGGCATCCAGATTTTGAGTTTCATTCCTATTCCCCCATTTCCAAATCAGCTAGTTTGTCTAAAATCCCTGTAATAGCCTAACTTTTACTTGCAATTGAGAGCTGTGAGATACTTCTGTAATTCAAAAGAGAGTTGTATTCAAGACTACAAATCTAAGAGCTGTTTAAGCTGTGCTCTGTAATTGTAATGGTAAATTTGAAAAGGTTGTTGTAAACCGTACATTCTCAATTGGATTCATGTTAAGGGTTCCCTCTGATCTCCTTATTGCACTAGACTCCTTTAGATTTACTGTTTTTCATGCAATTTCCCTTGATTCATTAACCCTGTGGGAATTAGTGTTTGTAACCTAATCTCTCACAACATTTGTAGTGATATTTCTTGTTCTAAATTTAGGATTTAGATTAAAGACTATTAGATGGTATGTGGCCATTGAAGTGGACAGACCATAGCCATAAGCCTAAATCTAATCCTTGAGTTAGATTTATTTCTCTTACATCTATGCCTGTAGCAAGATGAAGATTGGATCATTTCTCATTTGATCTGTAGTCTTTCTCATTGTGTTTCAAGGACCAAATCAAAGTTAGATATTATTTCTCCATTTTTATAAGTTTACATCAAAATTCCCCCAACTCTGATCTGGATCATTTAGTTTAACTTTTACTTTTATCATTTAGTTAATGTGACAAATTCAACCTCCCATCTTATGTGCTTTGTAGATAGGATAAGAGGCCAGATCTGGTAGCTCAGATCTGGAGGTTTATCTTGCATTTTAAACAAATTCTCTGTGGACAATCTTTTACTCATTTACATTTAAAACTTGCTACAATTGGCCCTGATCTTGCAGGCTAATTCACTTCTCTCTGTGCTGATATTCTTTACCTTTTTTTTTATATTCCAGATTCAGTATAACTTAGTAATTGCAAATTTGTTTTCAAAACACAAATAAATCATGCACACTTAGAACAACAACAATAACTGGGGTCAAAATCTGTATCATAAGTTGGTTCAATGGGATCAGAAGTGGAGTCACTTTCAGAGTCAGAACTTGAGTCAGTATTGGAGTCTAAACTCGATTTAGCCTTCTCCTGGATTGTGCCTTGCAGCTCGGTGTATTCCTCAGATTTGATCTTTTTGGTGAGGCCAATATATTTTTCAAGTCTAGAAGTTCTCAATTTTTCCTGTTCAAGCTGTGCTTGCAACATGGTGACCTTGTGCTGTTCACTCCTAACCATCTGAAAAGTTTGACCCAACAGGTCCTTCATCTTCTCTCTCTCAAATTTCATGAACTCCAATTTTCGAATCTGGTCTTCATAAGGGGTTCTAATGTAAGCTTGCAGATCAGCTAACCCCTTTAGGACATCGCGACTGATATAAGGGTTCTCTTCCATAGCCCTTTTGAGAGTGGAAAATCTGGGAATGGGAATGGAGTGGTAGGGGACCAAAGGTATCCCAACAGTGGGAGAAGAGGAGTCCAAAAGTATGACCTCAGGGTCAATTTGAGTAGCTTGATCAGAGAAATTGAGGAAAGTTGAAGGGGAATCCAAAAGTACTGCCTCAGGTTCTGTTTGGGTAACATTGTCAGCAGTGGTGAGGATGGGTGGATCTACAAATACTACCTCAGGGTCAGTTTGGGTAGCATGGTTAGCAATAGTAGGTACAGTGGCTAAGGTGGTTGTGTGGGATGTGGAGGCTAAGGTTTGGAGAAGGGCATTTGTTACAGACTAATTGTCTGTGTTGACTTGTAGTTGTGTTTGGATGGTTTGGAGAAAGGTGAATATTTGGCTAATTGTGTTAGGTGTGGGTGTGGTATGCAAAGTAGGGACTGGTAAAATTGATGTAGATTGTTAAGGGTCAATGGGTGAGATGGTTGTGAAGGGGGAAGTAGCCACATGGGTGAAATGAGGAGGGTCAGGTATAGGTGCAGATTCAAGTCCAATGTTCTCCAAGATAACTCCCATCAATGATGAATAGGCCTCTGTTGTCAACATCTCAGGTTCAGGGGTATGAGTTATTTCAAGTGTATGAGTTGAAGCAGCTGCTCAATCAGGGAAGCTTGGGATAAGGGGAGTGCTAGGAGATTGTTCCACAAACTCTGTGGCCATACTTAGGATATTGGTATGGGAAACAGGTGGTGTAAGAGTGATTGGTGTGGTTGGTGTTGAGGGAGAGTCTGCAATTGGGATGATGGTGGGTATGAGTGATGGAACAGTTGGAATAGGTGAAGGAATGGGGGCTGTGACAGGTGAAGTGGGTAGGATGATGACCCCTTCAACAATGGGTGCAGCTGAAGAGCTGGGCACCTCAGGAAGGACAACTTGTTCAATATCAGCTGCAAGGGAAATAGGTGCAGCTAAAGAGCTGGTCACCACAGGGTCTGGTAAAGCAGATTCTTGGGCAGCTGCAAGGGCTGGTTCAGCTATGGCAGGTTGAATGGTAGCTGCAGGGGCTGGTTCAGCCTCTTCCCTCATTTTATTCAACATGGTTTGGCTTGTGGTCCAAGCCCTCTTCCCAAATGCATGAGGGGAAATAATCTCGAATGGCTCTTGCTCATCAATATCAAATTTGGCTCTTAACATGGCTATGATCAGCCTTCCAAATGGTATACCAGCTATTTTCTGTTCCTTTTTCATCTTGGCACTGATGTCAGCCATGGCTTCAAAAAATGAGCATAGGGGCATTAAAGAATTGCCCCTTAGAGA
This sequence comes from Chloranthus sessilifolius, assembly GCA_021018995.1. Taxonomy (NCBI): domain Eukaryota; kingdom Viridiplantae; phylum Streptophyta; class Magnoliopsida; order Chloranthales; family Chloranthaceae; genus Chloranthus; species Chloranthus sessilifolius. The sequence goes on along the minus strand of CM037594.1, from coordinate 44,822,613 downwards.
AATGAAAGAGGGCCTCCAAAATTGGTGTTCTTCTTTCCTGGTTGTGCCCAGTGACAAGAAACTCCCTCTCAAAATGGAGTCCATCAGCAAACAGTGGGGTTCTAAGTCTCTCCTCATGATGGACTGTCCACTTCCAACTATGCCTTTTGTTAGATGGGCAGCCATTTATCTAAAAGAAGCTGTTTCTGGTGTAGCTAATGGACCAGCAGGGTCATATTGAAATGGTATCCCCAAAGCATTTCCAATGTCTTCATAAGTGACAGTTAAATCGCAATCATTAATGAAAATTACAAGAGTAGGGACATCAGCATCTTTCTCTGTCACTTTTACCAAGTTTTGGTATCATAATCTCACCATTCGTGGATAAATTTTCTCTTGAAGAGGGGTTAGGATATTGCTCAGAGAAGCATCCCTGATGTATTTCAAGGATAGCTGACATTCAGGTTTGTTTAAGAAAAAAGTTTCATTCACGATAAGCTCTGGGATCAGCTTCTGAGCTTCAATGAATGGGTTTGGCAGTACCAAATGCATAGGGAGAGGAAGAAGCTTAAGTTCAGGACTAGGGTCTGCTGCTGGGATGGGTTCCTCATGTCTAACCTTCTTCCCCTTCTCAATTCTATCAGTTTTATCCATCGAAAGTTTTCTCTTGGCTGAGGTTTTGGCTTTTCCTTTTGTGGTGGGTTTGCTAATTTTCTTAGCAGAAGATTTAGGGAACATTGCAGCCAGTGATTTTTCAGCTTTCCCCATTTCAAAACTTTGTTTGAATCTCCCACAATGAATGTTGATATCAAATCGAACTTTGCAAAACACAAACAGAGGCAATGCACAGAAAAATACCGAAATCTAGGGTTTTGGTTGAACTAGTTGATCGCTTGATGGAATCCACCAGAATCAGAAGCAAAAAGTCCCTCTCTTCAAGCTTAATTCGTGGAACAAATATGAAGAAAATTGGATCTGAACTCTAAAAGCACGAAGGGGTAGAAAGAAAATGGGTTTTCTGTGAAACAGGACACTCTGGGAAGGCTTTCAAATATGAAACCCTTGATTCGAAAGGGTTTAAATATGCTTAAAATGATTTTCGCAAAGTATCTTTGAAGTTTTTGAAAAGTTCAAAATAGTCCTTTTTTCAAAAGAGAATGGCATCAGTACCATTCGAAAAGCACATGGTTTCAGAAACAATATTTCGAAAAGCAAATAGCTTCAAAACTAACTATTCGAAAAGCAAATAGCTTCAAAACTAACTATTTGAAAAGCAAATAGCTCTAGAACTAACTATTCGAAAAGCAAATAGCTTCAGAACTAACTATTCGAAAAGCAAACAGCTTCAGAACTAACTATTCGAAAAGCAAATAGCTCTTTTCGATCGAGCTTAGTTCTGTACGATCCTTTTGAACTGTAAAATTGAACTTTTCGAAATGAATTTTTTCTTTGCGAATTCATTTTTCACATATTATAAACTTCTCGAATTGAGTGTAAACATGACTAAAAATAGAGAGAAGAAGCTAAAAAGAACTATAAAAAAAACACAGGTAAAATACATATGATACAGTTGTTTATCATCAGATATGTGGAGGTTCTTGGTGATAGATGGTCAGCACAGGCTCCAGAGTATTTTCAATGCATGGTTTAAGCCTCTGACCATTTACTTTCAAGGTTCTCCCATCACTTGGGTCCAAAATTTGAACAACCCGAGAAGGACATGCATGAATGACAGTATATGGCCCTTCCCATCTGGATCTCAGCTTTCCAAGAAAAAACTTAAGTTTTGAGTTAAATAGCCATACCTTAGAGCCGGCTATGAACTCTCTTCTCAGCAAGTTTTTGTCATAGAAAGCTTTAAATTTTTCTTTGTAAGATCTTGCATTGGTGTATGCATCCATTCTCAGCTCCTCTAACTCAGCAAGCTGCAGTTTCCTGTGATTACCAGCAGTAGTAAGATCCATGTTCAAGGTTTTAATAGCCCAAAAGGCCTTATATTCTAACTCCACTGGTAAATGGCATGCTTTGCAATAGACCAATCAGAATGGGGACATGCCAATTGGGGTTTTATAGGCTGTCCTATATGCCCACAATGCATCATTCAGCTTAAAGGACCAATCCTTTATGCCCTTCAAGTCTTTTCCAGTATATATTTGATTTCTCTATTGGAAATCTCCACTTGTCCACTGGTCTGTGGATGATATGGAGTAGCTACTCTATGAGACACAGAGTACTTTTTCAATAAAGCATCAAAATGTCTATTACAAAAATGACTTCCCCCATCACTGATAATAGCTCTGGGGGAGCCAAACCTGGAAAAAATGTTGTCCTTTAAAAATTTCAGGACAATTCTATGGTCATTGGTTTTAGTGGCTGTGGCTTCAACCCATTTGGATACATAATCCACAACTACTAAGATGAAATTACAACCATTTGAAGGAGGAAAAGGGCCCATAAAATCTATCCCCCAAATATCAAACAATTCAACTACCAAAATGGGCTATAAAGGCATTGAGTTTCTCTTGGAAATGCTGCCCAATCTCTGGCAGTTCTGACAAGACTTACAGTGCTGTAGTGCATCTTTGAAAAGTGTAGGCCAATAAAATCCACACTGCAAAACCTTTGTAGCAGTTTTGTTTCCACTAAAATGGCCTCCACAGGCCTGTTCATGACACATGGAAAGTATGCTATGAAAGTCTTCTTCAGGGACACATCTTCTAATTATTTGGTCTGCACAAATCTTAAATAGATAAGGATCCTCCCAAATAAAATGTTTACCTTTGAGAAGAAAAGATCTTTATCCATTTTATTCCAGTGTTGAGGAGTTCTTCCAGTAGCCAAAAAGTTGACTATATTTGCAAACCAAGGGGTGTGTATACTGATAGCAAAAAGTTGCTCATCAGGGAAAGATTCATTGATAGGCAGCCTATCAATCTCAGTAGTTAGAATTCTAGACAGGTGGTCAGCCACCACATTTTCCACACCCTTTTTATCTTTAATTTGCAAATCAAATTCCTGTAATAGGAGGATCCACCTGATTAATCTTGGTTTGGTATCCTCCTTAGACAGAAGGTATTTCAAGGCTGAGTGGTCAGTGAACACCACTATTTGTGAACCCAAAACATATGACCTAAATTTCTCCAAAGCAAAAACAATTGCCAGCAGCTCCTTCTCAGTTGTTGTGTAATTGAGTTGTGCATCAATCATTGATCTACTGGCATAAGCTATGACATGAGGTAGCTTATCCTTTCTCTGCCCAAGAACAACTCCCAAAGCATAATCTGATGCATCACACAAGGCAGTGAATAGTCTGGAGATTGTAGTATTGGAGCTGAAATCAAACAATTTTTTAAGAATTCAAATGCCTTCAAGCATTCATTGTTAAAAACAAAAGGGACATCTTGGCACAATAAATGACAAAGAGGCTTGGATATTTTACTGAAGTCCTTAATGAACTTCCTGTAAAATCCAGCATGCCCCAGAAAACTTTTGATTTGTTTAACAGTTTTGGGAGGTGGCAAATGTGCAATTAATTCAATTTTTACTCTATCCACCTCAATGCCCTTGTGGGAAACAACATGGCCAAGGATAATGCCTTGGGTGACCATGAAATGGCTCTTCTCCCAGCTTAAAACTAGATTGGTTTCTTCACATCTTTGTAAAATCAAGTTGACATGATGTAAACACGGGGCAAAACTGTCTCCATATATTGAAAAATCATCTATAAAAATCTCCATAAATTGGTCAATCATATCAGAGAAAATGGAGTACATGCATCTTTGAAAGGTAGAAGGAGCATTACAAAGACCAAAAGGCATCCTCCTATAGGCAAAAGTGCCAAAGGGGCAAGTGAATGTGGTCTTTTCCTGATCTTGTAGATACACAGGAATCTGGTTGTAACCAGAGTAACCATCAAGAAAACAATAATAAGCTTTTCCTGCTAGCTTATCTAAAATTTGATCAATGAATGGAAGAGGGAAATGGTCTTTTCTGGTCATTGTGTTTAGTTTTCTGTAATCAATACAGACCCTCCAACCAAAGGTTTATGCGGTTGAAATGAGCTCACCAGAATCTGAGGTTACCACAGTGATCCCAGATTTCTTAGGTGCCACCTGTGTAGGTGCCACCCAAGCTGAATCTGAGATGGGGTAAATGACCCCTAAATCCAACAACTTAACAACCTCCTTCATGACCACATCTTGCATATGAGGATTCAGCCTCCTCTGCATTTCCCTAGAAGGCTTTGCATCTTCTTCCAAATGAATTTTATGCATGCAAACAGCTGGACTGATTCCTCCCAAATCAACAATAGTCCAGCCAATTGCCCTCTTATGCTGTTTCAATACAATTAACAACTCTTCCTCCTGCTCCTCAGTGAGGGAGGAAGAAATAATAACAGGTAATATTTTTTGGTCTCCTAAAAACACATATTTCAAAGTTTCTAGCAATTGTTTCAGCTCTACATCAAGTGGGCTGAGAAAAGAAGGTAACAAAGGTACCTTAGCTGTTTGTGGAAGGGGAAGAATAGCAGGTTTCCATGAAGAGAACCTTGCTGATTGATCATGAGTTCCTTCCACAGCATTTACTTCCTCAGACTTTGAGGTACAAAATGTTTCTTCCTCAGCATTTCTCCAAGCATCTTTAAAATCTATTGTTAAATCTTCACACTGCAAAAACTGTGGTAAAGTTTCTTCTACCAGTTCATCCAACAAATCAATAAGAAAACATTCCTCAGAACTGAATTGAGGCTGTGTAACTGCATTGTAGACATTTAACTTTACCTTCATATTTCCAAAAGACACTTCCATAATACCAGATCTGCATTGAATGCAAGCATTGGCTGTAGCCAGGAATGGTCTCCCCAAAATGACAGGGATGGAAGTTTTGCTTTTTATAGGTTCCATGTCCAATACCAGAAAATTAGCAGGGTAGAAAAACTTATCTACCCCTACCAACACATCCTCAATCACCCCAACTGGCTTTCTTTCAGATCTGTCTGCTAGTTGTAACACCACATGAGTGGGTTTTAATTCTCCCAAACCTAGTTTCTCATATACAGAATATGGAAGCAGGTTGACACTAGCACCCAAATCTAATAAAGCCTTTGCAATGGTATGTTCCTCAATAATACAAGGGATTGTGGGGATTCCAGGATCTTGGAGTTTTTGAGGTGTGGTAATGGACAACACCTGATTAACTCTTTCCACAGCAAAGACCTTCTTGGATAACTGTATCCTAAACTGTCTTTTGTGAGTGCAAATATCTTTCAGAAATTTTGCATATGCTGGAATTTGTTTGATTGCATCAAGCAGAGGTAGATTTACCTTGACTTGCTTGAAAGTCTCCATCATTTCATCTATTTTTGTGTTCCCTTTATCAAAATGGGAAACAGATTTCATGGCATGAGGAAATGGTAAATGCGGAACTATTCCTTCATCTACAGCTTTAGAAACATCATTTGAATATTTTTGATTTTTCTGTTTTTCATTTTTTTGATTTTTCTGAGGTACATTAGTACCCCGAATGCTAACATTATGCTGCTCCTGCTGCATATCTCTAGCAGTTTCCTCAATTTTTTCTTCTTCCTTTTCAGTACCCACATTGTTATTTACAATTCTTCCACTTCTCAATGTAGTGACAGCTTTTACTTCTTCATGTGAAACAGAAACCTCAACAACCATGAACTGTCCTTTGGGATTGTGCAAAGGTTGGCTGGGTAACCTGCCTTCCTCTCTTTTGGCCAAAGTATTTGAAAGTTGATCCAATGTTTCTTCAATCTTCTTTATGCTCTGACTGTGAAAGTTTACAGTCTAAGTTAAAGACCCTAAATTCTGGAGTGAATTTAGAACTTGGTCTTCAAAAGAAGGGGATCTGGAAGGGATTTGAATTGGAGCAGATTGCTGTACAGGTTGTTGTGGAATGGGCTGCTGAAAATTTGGCTTGGTATAAAAATTTTGCTGATAGGGCTGAGCAGTTTTGAAAGGTACATGGTTCTTTGGTTGCTGCTGCTGTTGTGATTGATAATTTCCCTAACTCCACCTTAAATTGGGGTGCCCTCTCCATGCATATTCATTTGACTTCATCTGTCCAAATGATTGGGCAGCATGAGCTTGCTCCACCACTAAATCTAGGAACTGTGGTGCAGCTGGACATTGATCAAGAGGATGAGTAGAGAACTGGCATATCAGACATGCCTCCTCTACTCTTACAACCATTGGATTTTTAAGTGAGTCCATCAATCTATCAAACTTTATGGTTAAATTATCCATCTTTCTTTCCAACTGATTCACCTCATAAATCTTTCCCTTGCTGGTTTGCTGATTGTTCAACCGAGCAGGATTCTCAATGTCTCTTGACAAAGATTCCTGTTCAGTTGAATTTTTATCAATCACTTCAAATAAATTCCAGACATCCTCAACTGTCTTTTGCAAGTAGGTGCCTCCACAGGAAGCATCTACCATATTCTTGCCTTTTTGATTAATTCCTTGATAGAAGCTTTGAACAAGCTGCCATCGGGGAATTTGATGATGAGGACATTGCCTTAAAAGTTCTTTAAACCTTTCCCATGCTTCATGGAAAGTTTCAGTTGAGTGTTGTGAAAAGGAAATAATATTTTGTCTCAACTGGCTGGTCTTAGACATAGGGAAGTATTTGGCTAAAAATTGACACTGCAAATCATTCCAAGAAGTGATACTATTTGGTGCCAACATAGACAGCCATGCTCTAGCTTTGTCCTTTAATGAAAAAGGAAAGAGCCTAAGCTTGGTTGCCTCTGGACCTAGTCCAGCTATGTTGAATGTGGTAAAAAGAGACAGGAACTCATCCACATGCTTGTATGGATCTTCCTTACTTAAACCATGGAAGGAAGGAAGCATTTGGATAGTTGATGATTTGATCTCATAATTTCCTTCAACAGTAGGAAATTGAATGCAAAATGGAGAATTATATGCACCAGGTGCAAAGTAATCCCTCAAAAGTCTAGGTTCTTCACCCATAGTAGTAGTCTCAGCAAAATTCTGTGATGTTTGTCTAGTTCTTAGTAGCCTTTCAACTTCTAAATTCAGAGGGACAATCTCAGGATTGAGAGTCCTCCTACCAAACATACAACACAGAAACAGAGAATCAAATTATGCACAGCAAACCTTCAGTATTCCTTTCAAAGTATGTTCCACGCTCAAAGTGTATAGGAATAACTGCACAGATTTAAACAATAGAACAGTTAGCACTGATGTAATAAAAAAATAAAAACTTAGGTCTACCAATTTTAAAATAAATTCTCTGGCAACGGCGCCAAAAACTTGTTGCTGCTCTAAGTGTGCATGATTTATTTGTGTTTTAAAAACAGATTTGCAAATGATGAATTATACTGAATTTGGAAAACTAAAAAGAATAAAGAAATATCAGCACAGAGAGAAGTAAATTAGCCTGCAAGATCAGGGCCAATTGTAGCAAGTTTTAAATGTAAGTGAGTAAAAGATCGTCCACAGAGAATTGATTTAAAATTTAAGATAAACCTTAATATCTGAGCTACCAGATCTGACCGCTGATCCTATATACAAGGTACATAAAATGGGAGGTTGAATTTTTCACGTTAACTAAATGATAAAAGCAAAAATTAACCTAAATGATCCAGATCGGAGTTGGGGAGATTTTGATGTAAATTATTAAGAATTGAGAAATAATATCTAACTTTGATTTGGTCCTTGATGCAAAATGAGAATAAATGTAGATCAAATGAGATATGATCCAATCTTTATCTGGCTACAAGCACAGATGCAAGAGAAAGTAATCTAACTCAAGGATTAGAGTTAAACTTATGGTTATGGTCTATCCACTTCAATGGCCACAGACCATCCAATAGTCTTTAATCTGAACCCTTAATTCAGAACGAGAAACACCACTACAAATGCTGTGAGAGATTAAGTTACAAACACTAATCCTCACAGGGATAATGAATTAAGGGAAATTGCTTAAAAAATAGTAAATCTAAAGGAGTCTAGTGCAATAAGGAGATCACAGGGAACCCTCAACACGAATCCAATTGAGAACGTATGGTTCACAGCAACCTTTTCAAATTCACCATTACAATTACAAAGCATAGCTTAATCAACTCTCAGATTTGTAGTCTTGAATACAATTCTCTTTTGAATTATAGAAGTACCTCACAGCTCTCAATTACAAATAAAAGCTAAGCTATTACAGGAGTTTCAGATAAGCTATCTAAATTGGAAATGAGGCAATAGAATGAGACTCGAAATATGGATCCCCAAATTGGGCAAATGGTTCATCTATTTATAGTTTTCCCCAATTCTAGCTCAGATGTGTATCAACCAATCAGAATTTGTGAGATCTGTATCAACCAATAGGAGTCGAGCACAAGGATCTAGATCTGTTTTGGCCAATCAGAACTACTTGATTTGGTTCAGCCAATCAGTTGACAGAAGCATCAATTCTGTTATGTAATTCAAAAATCTGTTAGAGCTTCTAGAAGTTCCCGCCAAGTGATTTCATCTTCGGATGTTCACATGGGTTGGAATATGCCTTTGGTTCGTGCTCAGAATCTTCTGGAATGTCCCTGGGTTTTTTAATGCACTTGGGCGCATGGAGAGATTACTGAATTACCCTTATAGATGCTAGGAATCTTCATAATACCGTTTCGCACAGTTTGGAGAACTTTTCGCAAGGTATTGTGACTTCTGAAGCTCTTTTCGCACAGTTCTGGTGCTATTCGCAAGGAGTTCTCTTCTTTTTGAATAGGTCAGAAATCCTTTCAAAGAGTTCAGGTGCTCTTCGAAAGCTAAGCCTAGAGCTTTTGGTTCTTTTCGCAAAGTTTAGATTCTTTTCGAAAAGTTCAGATTCTTTTTGAAAAGCAATCTGTAATGCATTCTTCTGTTCGAATGGCTCCACACCTCTTTCCAGGTTGAAACCAGGCCTTTGTCCTCTTTAGTTAGGCATTTTGATAGCTAGTGAGGTTGTCCCTTCTCCTTCTTCATCCGGATCATCATCTTTTTGACACTTTTAAGCTGATTTCAGGGTTAAGCCTGCCTTTATTGTTAGCTGTGAAACAAACACTTAAAACACTTTTTTAGTTCTCTCAAAGGTCTATCAAGACCCAGGTTAAGGGGTCGAAAATGCTATTTTCCAGTTCTCAAGAGCTATTAAAAGGTTTCCTTGATAGGGTTTCAGTTGTCATAATACACTTCTTCCTTGGGGATTTTGACAATATATGCCCTACTTTTTCTTTTCTATAGTTTTTGTTATTTTTGCTTTTTTCAGACATCCTCTTTTTAGGATTTTACTTTTCTGATCTTTTTGGGTTTTGAGGGTAACTCTTTTTCTCCATTTTTGTTTGTATATATACACACATTTTCTTTTCCTGGGAGGGGTTTATTGAAAGAAAGGCCAATGGCTCAATGAGTGTAGCAAGGGTATAAGTATTCAGGGACGCTTTTTGGCTACTTGGATTTGAAATGATGGCCTCTTCTATGAGTTTCTTAATCAGTCACGTATCTATCTTATCAATACTTACCTTATCAAAGAGACTAAGAGTAGAATCGGCATACGTATCTAATGTTGATGGTATTAGGAAAGTGATCCCCATCCATGGTGGCGAGGCGGAGCGCATATACAGGGAGCACTTCTTGGATGATGAAGGGCCCTTCTCAATTGGATTTAAATTTCCCTCTTGGATCGGCGTGGATAGATGGGAAGATTTTCTTGAGTATGGTGTCTCCCACTTTCAAATCTCAGATGTGAATACATTTGTTGTAAGCACATGCGATCCTTCTTTGATAGGCCTGGGTGTGACAAAAGGCTAGGAGCCTTTTCTCATCTAGCAGGTTTTGTTGCTCAAAGTGGGACCTCTCTCTTTCGTCTTCTGGTAGATCAGACTTGATGAGAATATGGAGTGAAGGTACTTCAACCTCGACCGATAGCAAGGCTTCAGTTCCATATACAATGGAGAATGACGTGGCCCCTGTAGCGGCGTGGATCGACGTTCGATAAGCCCATAGTACAAATGGTAACATTTCACTCCAATCACAGTACGTGATAACCATCTTCTCAGGGATGAAGACGACTGTCTTGTTTGCCGTCTCCACAACTCCATTGGTTTACGGCCTATATGGCGATGAGCGATGATTTTTGATTTTATATTACTCGCAGAAGGCCCTGATGCATTTGTTCGCAAAGTTAGTGCCATTGTCTATGATGATGTCTTTGGGTTCACCGAATCGGCAAATGATGTTGTTCTTGATAAACTTCTCAACATGACTGACCATGATCCTTGTGTATGATGCTACCTCTACCCATTTGGTGAAGTATTCAATGGCGAAGAGGATGAACTAATGCCCATTCGATGTCGTCGGATCGACTTTTCTGACGACGTCGAGTCCCTAGGTGGTAAATGGCCAGGGTATAGTCATGATGTGTAGATCTATGGTCGGAGCGTGTATAAGACTGGAGTGCTCTTGGCATTTATAGCACTTCTAAACATGCTTGCAACAGCCAGCTTCCATGGTGGACCATAAATACCCCTGTTGTAGGATCTTTTTTGCGAGCATATGTCCATTGACGTGGGCCCCACATACCCCTTCATTGATTTCTTTCCTGATGTTGGCTGCCTCACCTTCAGTTAGGCATCTAAGTAGGATATTGTTATAAGACTACTTGTAGAGGCACTCACCGCAGATGACGTAATTCGCCGCTAAATGGTGGATGGTCAGCATGTCTTCCTTGGTCGTCCCCTTAGGGAAAGCACAAGCTTTGAGGAAATTCTTGATATCTGAGAACCATGGTGGCTCATCATTTATCTTTTTGGGTTCCTCAATCTGTAGATAAAAGGCAGGTTCATTCCTCTGCTTAATCATGATTGGCTTCATTTTGACACCATAAGGGATTTTGACCATTGATGCCAATGTTGTTATTGCATCGATAAAATGATTTCTTTCTCGCGGGACATAGGAGAAGGTAATATCATCGAAGCATGCTATCAGATCCTTGAGGCGCTAATGATATAGGATTAGTTTCTCATCTTTCATCTTTTAATATCCATTGGTCTGGCATACGATTAACTATGAGTCGCCGAATACCCTGAGAGGAATTACATTCAGGTCAAGTGCTGCTTGTAAGCCGGCTGCACAGGCTTCATATTCGACCACGTTGTTTGTGCAGGGGAAATTGAGTTTGATAGAAACTAGTATGTGATTTCCTTTTTGCGAGATCAAAATAGTGCCAACTCCTTGACCTTTGGCATTTGCTGCCCCGTCGAAGTGCATCAACCAAGATTCCTTTGTTTCTTTTATATCATTCTCTATCATGAACAAACTGTCCTCATCAGGAAATTTGGTTCTCAAAGGCTCGTAGTCAGGTAATGAATTCTCGACAAGATGATCAGCAAGTGCTTGTTCCTTGATCGACTTTTGAGTGACGTACGTGATATCAAATTTAGATAAGAGGAGTTTCCAGTGTGCAGTTTAGCCAGTGAGAATCGGCTTCTCAAATAAATACTTCAATGGATCCATTCATGCCAGTAGTAGAATAGATTAGGATAGCAAGTAGTGGCGGAGCCTTTGTGTAGCCCATACGAGATCCAGGCATGTTATCTCCGAATGAGAATAGAGTGTCTCATAGTCAGTAAACTTCTTGCTGAGATAGTAGATGGCTTGCTCCCTCCTTCTTGTTTCATCATGCTGCCCTTGGACGAATCCCATAAAAAGTTCCGTTGTGGAGAGGTACATTAAGAGTGGTTGCCCTGGTTTGGGTGGTACCAACACCGGTGGGTTGAGAAGGTAGCTCTTGATCTTATCAAATGCAGCCTAACAGTCATTGTTCCATTCCATAGGCGAATCCTTCCTTAGTAACCTAAAATTTGGCATGTAGATAGGAGTTAGTTGTGTAATGAACCGACTGATGTACTGTATCTTGTCCAAGAAACCTCTGACTTCCTTCTCGATAAATGGCGGTAGCATTTCGACAATCGCTTTCACTTTCATTGGGTTAACCTTGATGCCTCTCCTGCTAATGATGAAGCCTAATAATTTTCTTGACATGGCGCCAAATGCACACTTCTGAGGGTTCAGATGGAGCCTATATTTCCTCAGTCTCTCAAATAGGTTTTAGAGGTTTATCAGATGATCCTCTCTTTCTCGAGACTTAGTGATCATGTCATCGACGTACACGTCAATTTCTTGGTGCATCATGTCGTGGAGCAGTGCTGTCATCACTCTTTGGTACGTTGCACCGGCATTCTTCAATTCGAATGGCATGACTCAGTAGCAGAAAGTTCCCCATAGGGTAATGAATGCAGTCTTCTGTCGATCTGCTTTGCCCATCTTGATCTGATTGTACTTAGAGAATCTGTCCATGAATGAGAGCATCACATGCCTGGCAGTGTTATCGACCAAGATATCGATGTGGGACAATAGGAAGTCATCCTTCGGGCTCGCCTTATTTAGGTTTCTGAAGTCAATGCACATGCGAACCTTTCCATCCTTCTTTGGTACGGGGATGATATTGGCTAGCCACTACGGGTATTTAGAGATCATGAGAAACCCCGCATTGTATTGCTTAATGACCTCATCCTCTTCCAACATCCATTCTGGCCAGAGACATCTTAACTTCTGCTTGATCGGCTTAACATCTGGATATAGCGACAACTTATGCTTGACCAAATCGGTATCCAAATCGGGCATGTCCTCATATGACAATGCGAAGACGTCTTGGTATGACCAAAGGAAATCAACCATGCTTTTTCTTTCCTCGGAAGACAGTGAGGCTTCGATCTTGGTGATTCTAGGAATCTCCTCAGTCCCTAGATTGACGTCCTCTGTTTCTTCAACAATCGGTGTAGGGCCATGCTCAAAATCGACAAACCGGTCAAGGAGCTCATTAGGGAGCTCCTCTATAGGGATCTCCTCCTCCAGACTCGTGACTCCTACCTCTTCTTGTATTTCTACAGGAAAGGGTCAATTTCATGTGAGACGGGTGTTTTAATCAAGGCATCATTTTCTTTTATTTTCTCCAGAATTTTGAAAGACAATATTTTTGGATTTTGCATTTTTTTCTATTTTTTTATGATTTTTGTTTTCTTCGGAGATGGGCCCTTGGCAAGGCTAGTCTTTGTACACACATGGAGTTACTTGTCAAAGGCTCACCTAACTTTTTATAAGTTATTTCTTTTGGGAAGTCAATTCTATATTTACGGCCATTTGTTACTTCCTAAGTTAAGGGCACAGTCACCCAATTTCTTACCTGTGATGTCTCACCTATACCTGCTCTGATAGAGGAGGCTAATTTGGGTCAGCCTCCATATTTATTTTGGGCTCGTCCAGGATCCTGCCCTCAAATGTTAGCATGGTTCTATGGTGGTTTACCACAGGGGGACTGTACAAGCATGGGAAACTCCTCCTCAAAATGGGACAGCGAGGCTAGGTCTATTTCAAAATTGGGAGGGATGATTTGGGGAGGCCGACTTGTGCGGGGTAAGCTGTGTTGCCCCATTCTGATAAATTTTTATGACCCCGGCGCCCACGAATGTACTTCGGATGTCAGGTCGTGGACGAGGTTCATCTTCCAGGTATATTCTTCGGGCTTTTGCAACAGTGAGGGTTCATGCCTTTTCCTTGGCCTCTCAGACTTATTCTTCGGTAAGCCTATAGCCTACGCCTAATCTTACCCGCTGTCCACCTCTGGCTCTAAGTGGGTCCTTCTGTCCTTGCAATTGAGGTCCCAATCCTTTACCTTTTTTATAGCCCCATTTCTGGAGCATGGCTACGGCTGCGACCATTCCACCACTGATTTTCAACGTGATCCTTTCGAGGGGCTCTGGGATTACCGTCGATCATCGTACACAAAGTTATGGAGGTTTGCGTCTTTGGTTGTGTGCGACACATTCAATACTTTAGGGTTCTTGATGTTGCGGGTAGCTTTGTCTCTTTCCTCCTGCCCTTCACCCAAAATGGTGATAATTTTTTATTCTGATACAAATCTCAGTTTTTGGTGCAGAGTGGAACGTATTGCTCCGACCTCATGTAACCAGGGTCGCCCCAATAGCAGAATGAATGTAGATTTGATGTCCATAACTTGGAAGGGTATGAAAAAGGTCATTGACCGGATGACGAACTCAAGGTAAATTTCTCCAAATATCTCTCTCGTGTTATCAAATCATCTGGCACTTGTTCTTGCTGACCTAAAAGTAGAGGGATCCACACCTATCTTGGTCACGGTTCTAAGAGGGCACACATTCAAAGCAGACCCATTTTTTATTAACACCAATGGAATAACCAGGTTCCCAGTTTCTATAATGATGTTGAGGGGTTTAGAGTGATTATTTCCCTCGTCTGGTAAATTAACATCTAAAAAGGAAATGGCATTGGGAGCCAACACCTTCCTGAGGATATGTCCCACCTTGTCTGGGGTTACTTCGATAGATACATGTGCATCCTTTAATGCCCCCATCAAAGCTTGGAAATGAAGTGGTGATGTCATTAATAGGCCCTAGACCGTGATGTGTGCGGGCATCCTTTTCAATTGTGTTTCAAGTATGTGCTCTCTGCTCATCATTTAAAAGGGGTTTACAGTCGTAGCTTCATTCTTCTCCTCTGGTTGAGTCGGTGTCGGTACTTCTAGTTTCCTTGAGATTCTCCCTGATCGAGTGAAAAAATTCACTGCGCCCTCTCTACTTTTGCCCACATTGATATCTGTCTGATCATAACTGAGCAAGATCTGATGGGGATCATAACTTAGTCCCAAGATTTGAAATGGAGTGGACATAGGCCTCAAAGGTGCTTGAACTAGGGGATTGGAATGGGTGGAAAACACTTGGTTAGCCTCTACTGGATAGATCGAGGGAGTGGCAAAAATGGGCCACATGGGGTTAGTGGAGATTGTGAATGGCTGCATTGGGGGTGGTGTGATAGGGGTAGGCCATTGATAATTAATCAGTGCCAGAGGGGGATATGGGGAAAAATCAACCATCAGGTAATTGGTGGGGGTGGCAGCCACGTATGGTTGATATGAACTGGTTTGGACATAACTGACCAGAGTTGTTGAAGGAAAATATAACCTCAAATCTAAGGGTTTTGTTGGTAGTGTGGGAAAGTAATCGGCCAAATTAGGGGCTCAATTACCCGGATGCCACTATCCTCTTGATTTCTCTGCCTTGGTGTTATAAAGTCTTCTTGGGTGCGGATACATGCTGAAGGGTCAAACTCCTCATTATCCTCCTCTGTCATGTTGAAGGTCGGCCTTGGGCCTGCTCCACCGGTGGAGTGGTGGTAACGACACCTGATGTATATTGGCATGCTGGTTGGCCTAGGGAAGTGCTAGAGGAATGATATTGCCAGCCTCAAATAAGTTTTGTATCCCATGCTTCAAAGGGAAGCAACGATCAGTTGGGTGGCCCGGTCCTTGATGGAAATTACAATGGGTATTGGGGTCGTAATTCCTTAGGATCGGATTCGGCGGAGGTCATGGTTGGAGTGCAGTGACCAAACCTTTTCCGATCAGTATAGATAATAAGATTTTCAAGGATTGCCCCAATGGTGTGAAGGCTGGATCAAAACATGCCCTTCTCTATTCTGGGGTCATTTATGCCCCCTGTCCATTTTTGGTCCTCGGCATTGGCTTGCTTCTGCTTGGGGCTGGCTGTGCAGTCTTGAACTAAAATGGAGTTATGCTGGAGTTAGGTCGTGTATTTGCGATCGTCTGTACATCCGTCCTGGTTCTCCTATCATTCCTTTGTTCAGTGAACCTCCGAACCCCACTGTTTATGGTTTTATTTATCCATCCTTCTCTTATGACATCTTCACATCGATTGGCATTTTTTACTAAATTAGCGAAACTTAACTATTATTGGTATACTAGGAAATCTGAGATGACTGGTAGAGTATTTTTTGAGATCATCTCAATTTGCTCATCATCGGGTATCCTATTCCTAACCTGAGCTACAAATGCCCTCCATTGCCCCAGGTAGTCACTGAATGCTTCATCGAGCTTCTGCTTTAGTCGGGCTAGATCCGACTTACAGGGTTCAATGCCTATGTTGTAGACATATTGTTCTTGGAATAGATGGGTCAGATCTTTTTATGTTTTGATCATGGAAGGTTCCAATGAAGTGATCCATCTCAAAGTCGGGCCAATAAGACTCTTCTTGAAGACTTTTATGAGCAGACGCTCATCTCCTCCATATTGGCACATGTCCCCATAATAGGACCTGAGGTGTGTAATGAGGTTGCTCGTGTCGTTGTATTTGTCGAAGACTGACACTTTAAATTTTGGGGGCAAGGGTATTTCTGAAAACAAGCATAAATCAGAAAAGTCTGTGTCATGGATTTCAGCTCCACCCAACTTCATTAGCTATTTTTGGATCTTACCCATTTGCTCATTCAACAGCTCGAACTCCTTAGATAGTGGGGTCGTCCTTTCAACAGGCAACCTCCACTAACTTGGGGCTACTAGTGGGTTGGTGATTATGGGTGGTAGGGGGTTGAAGCTGGTGAATGCCCCTGCATGAGCCTCATTATTCCTGATCTCATCCTCCTCATACTGTCGATCTATATATGGTGGAGGGAGGGTGAGATTATCTTGTTTGTTCTGAGTAGGCTGGATGGGTTCCTGGTGGGACCATTGTACATGGGAGAAATTCTCATGAGTAGTTTGTGGAATGATGGGGTGAGTGAAGGTCGGGTTTTGGGCTGGTGCCAGATGAGGCCATTGCATTGACAGGAATCCTTGGGGATGGGTTTGAGGGGTAAGAGGATGGGTGAATTGGGGGTGGTTGATAGTATGGGATGGATTCCCATACTGGATTGGGTGTGAGGGATGCAGATGAGTGAGTTCCATGCCCTGTTGAGAAGTTAGATGAGATGGGTGCATCATTTGAGAGGGAATGGGGGCTTGTTGGGTGAATGTTTTTTATTATAGGAATTGTGGAGGGTTTGAAATTGAGGCTCCTAGGTTTCGGCCTTTATGGGCTTGGACCTGGGGCATTGGGCCTTGATGTGATTTGGGTATTGGGCTTTGATGGGCTTAGGCCATTAGGTTTTGGTGGGCTTGGGTTATTAGGCCTTGATGGGCTTGGGCCATTGGACCTTGAGGTATTGGGCTTTGATGGGCTTGGGCCATTGGGCTTTTATGGGCTTGGGTCATTGGACCTTGATTCCCACTCCAATGACCCATGGCTGATGAGGGTCTTGGGTGGTATGAATAATGGGTAGTTGATTAGAGCCTTGGGGAAAAGAGGCATGGAGACTTGGGAGTGTATAGGATGGGTTGGGAGATGTGTGGTGTGGATGAGGGATATTATTTTGAGAGGCCTTCCATATTGTATAGGCCCAAACCATCTCATCCATCATCGCCATTGGATTGGGTGAGGGGGTGGATGTAAATGGTGCATCCAATGAAGGGGGGAATATGGGGCATGGATTGGGTGGGTGTATGGGAAAAATTGGGCCTGACCGGGGTAAATCGAGCATGACCTGGGTAGAGGGGGGATATGTGTTGTATTTGAAAAATGGTATGTGTAGGAAAATAGGGTATCGCTTGGGTGAAATTAGGATTTTGGGAAGGCATGGGTGAATGGGATATGGTTTGAAAAGATGGTGGGGAATGAGGTGTTAGATTTTGGGAAAATATGGGAACATTGGGTATGTTAGCTGTGGAGGCGGGATTCGAAGTGGTTATGGGAGAAGAATGGGATGGACTTTGAGAAAATGTAGAGGATGTGGTCAAAAATAGGGGTGCACCGAAGGGTCCGGTGACGGTAAATGGGGGTTGGGTGAGTGGAATGGAGGTAAAAATTTCCTCCGAATGGGAATGTGTCGGGGAGCGTGGCGGTGATGAATCGGGATTGGAATAAGCTGGATCGACCGCCCACGACATGGTTTGTTGGCATGTTGGGTACGGGTTCCTCGTGTGAGGACTATCTTCTCCTTTCCCTACAGGATGATGGAGGGTACGACGATGCCGTTGTGTTGGCACCACAAGCTATCTTTCTTTTTGGATTTTAATTTTTTTCAATTTTTTATTTATTTTGATTTTTAGATAAAGAAAATGAACCTTTCTATAAAGAGTTTTGGGGCCTTGGAATTCCCGCTTCAGGTGGCATTCGTACCCCAAATATTTCCCATGGCGGGACCCCGACGCGCTTCGAAAGAATCAAAGGGAAATACCTTGATCTATGTGAAGGCACGAGAATCCACGCGACAAGCCGATCCCTTGGAAAAAGTAAATAATAGGGTGACCTCTTTCGACTGATGAGGGCATATTGGGTGTTGGAACGTGTAAGATCTACTAGAGGCACTAAGTTACTAAGTAGGGAACTCGGGGGAAGTGAAAGAAAGGCCTTAGATTCAAAGTGTTTGGTCAGCGATATATACTTTGACAAGATAGTATTATATACGCCAAATTTAAATCTAAAGATTTTGGCTTAGCGTATATATTATGCACGCTAGGCAAAATCTGAGAATTTTTTGCTTAGCGAGTATATTATACATGGTAGGGTAATTCTGGGGTTTATTGGCTTAGCGTGTATATTATACACGCCAAGCAAAAAATAGATTATATAAATTTTTTTTAACAACAAACAGTAGGCTCGAAATTGGTCTGATCTTTTTGTTTTCAAGAAGCGGTGCTTCCGGGGATAGTTTTTCATTGTTGTAGTGGGTCCCTCCTCTCCGAACCTAGATATAAGGTTGATTTAGGACGACTAATGCTCTCCCCAAGGGTTTTAAGCTTCATAACTGGATTGGTCACCCACCCTATATACCTCCGGTGCAAGTGCCTTCTCAAATATTGGATGGGGTGGTACTTTTTTTTTATCATCACCACTAGGGGCTGCTGCCGTACTAAGAACCGGGATGTTAGTTCACTTTCAGACTACCCAACGCAAACTGAATTAAGTCCCTTAGTTCACTTTTACGATTTAATTTTAATATTCAAATTTTAAAGGGGAGTTTGCTTAAGTTCAAAAATGGGTTGTGATGATCCCGTGGCGCCTCTACTGGCCGACGTCCACTGGTAGGATATGATTGCGAAAATTTAAAATCTCAAGTAGGCCCGCCAAACTGTTAAGGTGTGTAAATACGAAAGTAAGCCTGCCAATCGGCTAAGGCATATAAATGATCGAAAATAAATGAATGTAAAGATAATGTTCAAGTAGGCCCACCAATCGGCTAAGGCACGTAAATGACAGAAAAGTAAGGTTAATTAAAAATAGACAGAATCGTAGGGGTGAGAAAAATTGGTGGAATCGTAGGAGTGAGTATGAAAGAAGGAAAAAAAGATAAACAAATGTTAGTGAAAATGAAATAAAAATAACAAAAGAGGCCAAACTTTAAGGGGAAGCTCTACTAACTACTCTCCAACGGAGTCACCATCTATGCAACTGTAGGCTCTCACGAGTCCGTCGTGATGATGAGCTCGCTACTACAAATTTAGAGTTGCCACCTAGAGATTTTGGTGTCCCGAGAAACCTAAATCAATATTAAAAGCACCAAAGTGCAAAACTATGACTTTGATTCACCAGTCTAATGCCAAAGGCTTTTGGGTAGGGGCTTCGGTTATCGATCGGTAAGGTGTTAGGCACCCACCAACCCGCTTGAAAGTAGTCTCTACTTATGGCCAAGAAAAAAAAAAGTATAAAATAAAATAGCACTTCCTCTTACCTGAAGGCACTATGATCCTATGAAGCTCTCCAAAAATACTAAAAATTCGGCTGTGTAACGGCTTGAATCCTCGAATAAAGGAAAAGCAAAGAAGGTAGAGGAGTAGAGGGGAGAGTCGGAGCTCTCAGGCCCTTGTAGCACAGTAGTGGACCTTTGCGTAGGTGCACTTGATGAGCTTCTGATAGCTTGAGGGATTGGAAGATGGATTTTAACCTCTAAGGCTTGATAGCTAAGGGGTAGGAGAAGAAGGCTAGGGGGTAGTTCTCACCTAGGCTAAGGGATTTTTGATGGAAGATGGGGTCTAAGGGATGGTTTTGAATTATGGAATTTGTATGAGTTCGGTGCACAAAAGGGGAGAAGGAAATATCTAATCTTTCTCTCTTTGGAAAATTTTTCAAGCCTTTTGCAAAGGGGAGTGCCTCTCTATTTATAGGAAAGGAGAGGGTTAGGAGGGTACTTAAAAGCTAATAGGATTAGCAATTAGGTAATCCTAAATCTAAGGATTTTGGGTTTTTCAAGTCATGGATAGGTGTGAGAATGGGTTCAATGGTAGATGATAGGGTGGGGTTTCAAATGACAAGGGGATTACAAATAGGTTAAATGGGGGTGCAACAGTCCTAAAGAAACCCACCCTAAACATGGGGATGGTCAACAAGTCAAACCCCAAAAGTAAAATTTGGGCAAAATCTCACAGTTACTGTAGCTAAGCCTAGCGTGTATATTACACACGTTGCGCATATGTATAGTGCTTGTGAGAAGTTCAGAGCCCGCTGTGGGGCCCATTTGGCTTAGCATGTGTATTATACACACTAGGTAAAATTCCTCCAGAAAATGGCCTAGCGTATATATTATGCACGCTAGGCAAAATTGCTTTAGAAATGGCCTATCATGTATATTATACATGCTAGGCAAAATGCCCCCAGCTCTGGCCCAAACACAAATCGTCATAACTTTTGGTGTATGACTCAGATCGAGACAATTTTTTGCTCATTGGAAAGCTGGGAACCTCTACTTTCCATTAATATAGGATTCAGTTCAAGTAGAGGTACCAGCAAGCCTTGACACACCTCTTTCCCACCATTGCTCGGGTTCAAAAATGCGTCTGGGAAGGGTTCTATGGGTTAGGGTTGATCCCTAAGGGTCTGGAAAAGGTTTTTAAGGGTATGGGAAGGTTCCTAAGGGTATGTAAGATGCTATCGAAAGCTCGGGGGTGTGCCTTTAACGAAGTATGTTTTGATCGGGCCTTGGGCCAAATTTTCTATGTTTACACTCCCAAGACACCTAAAATGGACAACACATTAAGCATAGATGTTCTCCCTCAATTTCCCGACAATTACATGGCTGAGAGAGAACGCTTAAAACAACCCTTTGGATTCAGCAAATTCTATCGAGACACTAACTTTGCTATACCCGCCAGCTTTAAACTGCCCAAATTAGACAAATATAACGGTCTAGGAAACCCAAATAACCACCTGGCCTTATTTTGTAATGATTGTCGACATATACGTGACAATTAGGCACCCCTCATCCACTACTTCCAGAGATCTCTAGAAGGAGAAGCCCTCGACTGGTTTGCTGGTCTGCCACTTCACCAAATTGACACTTTTGATGACCTAGCAAGTCGATTTCTTGACCAGTACAAACATCTAATCTCGGAAATGGTTAGCCTCAGTGACCTGGTGACTTCAAAGCAAGAGCCCAATGAAGATTTCGTTGACTTTCTTAGACATTGGAGAAAGTCGTAGCACGGATTGGAAGCTAGATAAAAGAAAATGATGCACTAGACATTGTGATCAGTAATACCCGAGAGCCACTCTGGAGCGCTCTCATCCTAAGCAACTACTCCGATTTCTCTAGCCTCCGTGAATGTGCCTCACGCATACAGCGTGGCATGAAATATTGGGACCTTAATTTCTCTACACTAAACGGACCCTCTTCCAATAGCCATAGAAGAAACACCCTAAGCAAAATGCTGAGCCCCAAACAAATCAACGCAAACCAAATAAACTAGTAGTGCACGGACCTGCACTCTAACTATAACCAACATCTATACCAAAACCAATATGTGAATCCACGCTATGACCAAGACCTACCTCGACCAAATCAAACACCTATATTATAATCACAACTCAAATCCATACCCCAACCAGGATCAAAACTGACTCCCCAACGTCACGCAAAGCAACATCACCTTTTACAACCCGTTATTTAATGGAACCCAATCAAACCCTCAACTCTCATATGATAATATACACATCAATACTCCTTCGACAGTTTTTAGTGGGACAGTGTAGTTAGCTCGACTACCTGAGACTCCTAGAGAAGAGTCTTTAATCCTAGAAATGTAGAAGGCAAACTTGGAACCATTGCGTGCCGGGAATCCCAATTCTGTTACAATTGGAACTGATTACACACAGGTGGACTGATGAGTAATCCAATTAAATGCATGAACCAATGCACGTGATCGCAGAGTTCGGGCGGTCATAGAATTTATAGCCCCGATCCAACTTGGAACCATTGCGCATGTTCAGTGGAGCGTGTAATTCAATTATGCGTGGGGTGAACCGCACAGAATTGGGGAGCTTAGGCAGTGCACGGAAGGTATGCGATAGTCTAACATGGACTGATTGTGCACCTATAGCCAAGCGTGCAATCAAATTCCATGCCTGTATCCAGGCACGTAATTCGCAAACCTCCCCAGTTGCGTCGGGTCCGAGTCTATGGGTTGATGTTTCATCTCAATATATACTAGTTTTAGTATATGACTCTGGATTATAGGCATTAGGGTCTTCAGAGAGGGTTAGTTCCTTTCCAGAGATTCTGGGCAAGGTCTAAGGTTGATCGAACATGTTCGTCTACTCCGAGAGGGAAAAAATAGGGTGTCTATAGATGCCCCTCTTCGGCGCACTTATGGAACAATGATGCATCAAGGAAGTAGACACCCCCCTTTTCAGGGTGCATTCTCATTTCTTGAGAGATCACAGGGGCAAACCAGACTGCTAACATGAAATGCTTGGCTTTCTTATCTATTAGTGCAAGCTAAAAGGAAGTATTCGCAGTCTAGATTATAATTGTTAAGAGGTGTATCCTCAACTGCGGTTGCATATCACATCCCGTCGCATAATGTGACCTGCTGCATATCGCAGTCAAACGGAGGAAAATCGACACAAATGAGATATGGGTGGCATCATATGAATGTAAAAAAAAAAGGTCAAGTGACCAGATGATATGATGTAATATAATGGCAAAGGCTTTCGTAAATCATGTCAAGCCGGGTGCATCATTGCTCACACCAACGACACGTCAAGGGTCTCTTTCTAGTGGGCATTTGTGATTTTTCCAAGTTGAGTACACTCGGCTTTCGGTTTCCCAAGGGAAAAAATGGAATGGGGTGATGAGAGGTGAGAGTTTGATATATAAGAGGTTTTTGAAAATTTATAGTTTAACTTTAAGATCAATTCGATGAAAACTTCAGAAAAATGTGGATTTCGAGACGTCGCTGAACAGATCTATCGGTACGGGATTTGCGAACCAAACCTTTGTTTGGTTATCAAGACGACGCTCGATTTGTCGAATACTCCATCTAACCTTCTCGTGGATACTGAATATTATCCCTTATAGGGGAGGACTACAATAGTTCGTGAACTGGGAAAGTCAGGTATTGAAAATATGTGACTTAATATTATCTAACTATCTTTTAATGAGAATATCAAGTAAGGAGAGATAATACTTACCTGAATGAGTGCAGAGACTCATGTGTAGAGGTGATTCTTTGATCGGGATAGAATGTTGAATATTCTTTGATGAGGAGGTTGATATCAACTCTTGTCTTCCTTATCTTGAAGCGCAAAGGGTTGATTAATTTGGAGACTAATTGTGGCGATTGAGGGGCCTTTACTGCTGTTGTGGGTGCATGTCACGATCATGCAGGGGGACTATGCCTTAGTCGAAGCATAGTGGTGCCAACAAAGTGATAATATGATAAATTTAAGATAAAAGGTGTCAACAGGCATTAAGTGATATCAGGAACGAGTGCATCAGGATGCAGCTAGAAAAAAGTGTGTCCATCAGGGAATATTTAGTTATTCTTTGGAGAAAAGATTCTTGCACTATTGTTCAGTAGTGATTCTGCAGTCTCATTCTCAGTAAGATGAGATGTATAGATGTGATAGAGAGGGTGAGATAAGGTGATGAGAAGGGATAGTAAAGAGATTTTGTGGATGATTTTGATTGTTTGTTTCGTAGAGATTTGAGGATGAAAGAGATTACGAAAGTTCATTTTTTTTTGTGTTTTTGAGTTTGCGTGATGGGACTATAAAGGGTTTTTTTTTTTTTGGTGGTCACGCGATGGGACTTTGGGAAATATTTTATTATTATTACTATTTTTTATTCCATGGTGGGACATTGGGGAGAGAAGACATGAAATAAAATTTAAAAAAATGCCCAGTTTCAAGTGTTGGTCTTGAAACCCGATTATCGTTGCCAAGTGCTAGTTTAAAAAAATATCGTAGTTTCAAGTGATGGTAAGAATTTTCTCGACCTCATAGATATCCTGGAGTGTGTTTGAAATTCTGAAAGAAGTATGCTTGTAATGGCCCCATGTTGGAAAGTAGTTTGATTATTTCGACCATATACCAGGCTTGATTTTGTAAGTGTTCAATGATTATCATATATCGTAGTTTTTAACAAGATAGAGGTGATGGTAGGTAATGGGTGATTGCATCACTAATCATTCAAAAAATTTCAGTTTTATTCTCAAAAGGAATTTGAACATTATTTGACTCATTGTCAGAAAATAAAAATTAAGGTTTAAGAAGAGATAAGGTTTATTGATCTGAGGATAACTTCTTATTCAATCAATTTTAAAAATAGAAGTCAACTACTTTCTTCTCGGGTGGATAATGCGGTGTCATAATTGAGCTCTCCATCATGGTTCAACACCTTCAAATCATGAAATTCTATGGTTAGCAGGAGCTTTCTCATCCTCCTGCCACCTTACGACGATATCTAGTAGTGTGAAGACACCAGGGCTGCCCTCGTGACTTGCTTATACTTACCTAATAAGATTACTAGGAATGTCCTCACAATTTGCTTATGCTTCCCTAGGCTCATTGACTTGCTCATTCATCGTATGCTCTCACTCGATTGAGCTTCTTTTTTTGTCTCCCTTTCTTTTTTTTTTTTGAGGACATATGTATTTTTTGAAACAACCCGCTAACGCAAGAATTATGAGATTTGATGGAATTATGCATTTTCATTTTTGTGCTCTAACATCAACTTCAATGGTGAAAGTGGTGTATGAGAATCCAGAGTTTTCTATATTTTAAAAAGAAAACTTTATGATCCACTAGTCCTTTCGATCAACTTGCCCAAATAGGAGGGTGGTCAATGTGTCGGATGATGCTTAAAATAGTTTTGAAAATAATGACCTACTACTGGCAAATGCCTTGTGATGACTATGGGGATGATAAACATATAAGTACGCCTGTTAAGGAAATCCGAGGGTTAGGAAGTCCTTCCCCCGGTAGCTATTTCTTGGGCATGCTGCTGAAATAATGTAAATACTTCCCACGTGGGTTTTGATTTCGCCTAGGTGAGGTGGTTGCGTAAGCATCGTTTCTTAGCACTAGTTCCCCCAGCGTCGAGTTATTAGTATACGTTTGAAGAGTTTGGGCATAAAATGTGGGTTAAAAATATTGTTGGGACAAAATAGTTTTTGGTTTTGAAGTATATATATTTTTTTGGATTTTGTAACTTTTTTTATTTTTCGCTTCCTTTTTTTATATAGGTATATGTTTAGATATTTCTTTGATTATATATATTTTTACTATGATACAACATCGATTCTTTCAAGAAAAGACTGACTCAAAATGTCCAACTAGTGGGACATATTAAATGGTCGGAGTGACTGCCCCATCTGTGATTTGTCGATTTGTCATTGGTCCTTGATCACCCTCTATCTATTTGATTTGGGTTGAGAGAGAGGTCATGTTTAGGTTTGTGATTTGGATGACATAAGATTTATTGAAGAAGGTGTGAAGTCTTTTGATTTCTTCTTTTAATAAATCTTTTATGGTTGGAGTTTCCTTTTCAGGTGGGGCTTTCTTTAGTCTCTCAATGGAGTGAGGCACCTTGTAAAATTTGAGTATGGGACAGGGACCTTCCCAAGAGGTTTTGTGTGTTATCATTTTTAGTTGGTAGTTATTCAAGAATATTTGTGTTGTATTGTTTTGATTACATGAGAGGAGTCAATAGGAGGGGGATGTGATGTTGATTTCGTAGGGAGAGTGACAAGGTGAGAAAAGAAAAACAGAAGAAGAAGATAAGGAAGTGTGGACCATGGTGGACCCTTCCTTGGCATGGTGAGGTTTAGTTTTATTTGGTTCTTCTTGTTTTGTTTGATTCACACTTTTGGTTTATCGTGAGGTTGTTTTAATGTTTTATATATAATTTTTGGAGGAGGTTTAGTGTCGAGAGTTTGGTGTAGTGGTGTTGTTGTCAGTTGGGTTTCCATGAGGGTTTCAATTGTAAGATCTATAGAAATTTGGACTTGGGAGTTGGGAGTAACTTTAGTTATGATGCTAATTTTATGTTGTGGTAAAATTTGAGAATTTGATGATATATTGATTCAGATGTTGATCAGGGTCATAAGATTTAAGTTTGGTTTGATTTCGAGAGTGAGAGTGATGATAGATTCATAGATTTGTTTATCGTTGGATTTAGTGACTGGTTCAAGGTTAATTGTCATTGACGTTGTAGAGATAGATTAATCGGTGGGTTCAGATTTGATGGTGGGTTCACGTTTGATGATAGGTTCGAGTTTGATGGTAGGTTCAGGTTTAATGATAGGTTTAAGTTATTTGACAAGTTTAGGTTCGTTGATTGGTTTAGGTTCGATGATAGGTTTAGGTTTGATGGTAAGTTCAGGTTCAATGATGGGTTCAAGTTTCACGATAGGCTTAGATTTGGTGACAAGTTTATGTTCGATGGTAGATTTAGGTTTGGTGACAATGTTGCGTCTGATGACAGGTTTAGGTTTGATGATAGGTTTGGGTTTAGTGATAGTTTAGTTTTGATCATAATAGGTTTTGTTTTGATGGTAGGTTTTGGTTTGATGATTGGTTCAGGTTTGACAATTGACTCAGATTTGATGGTAGGTTTAGGTCTAATGTGGAGCTTGGGTTTGATACCCGGTTCAGGTCTATTAGTTTTAGGTTTGAGATTTCGTTTCATAGTTGGTGAGGTGATAAGTTCGGTGGTGAGTTCAGGTTTGAGGTTGGTGGAGCGATGCGTTCGATAATGCGTTCAGGTTTGGGGATTAGTTTCGGAGTTTGTTTGGAAGCGAGAGGGCTAGTGATTTCAGGGACAGATTTGATTATGGGATCACTAGTTAAATCATTAGTTTCATGATCGATTTAGGTAAAAATGGTGTCATAGAATGTTGATGGATCGGTTTGGTGATTCCTTCTAGAACCGATATGGGAGTTTGTTTAGGGGTAGATTGTAAGGTTGGTTTAGGTGTGAGCTCAGGGAGTGTGGTGATAGATTTATCGATTGGTAAAGTATCGGGTTTAAAGATAGGTCGAGTTGGTTCAGGGATGATGACTTTATGGATTGGTTGGGTTAATTTAGGGTTATATTTGATGATTTTAGTGATAGGTCGGGTTAGTTTAGGGGAGAGTGTTGATTTATGTGATGGGTTGAGTTAGGATGAGCTCGGTAATGGGTGGGATTTTAGTGCTCTTGTTGACCGGTTCAGGGTAAAAGGCGACTTCATTCTTATTGGTATGTAGGAAAGGGTAAGTTGTTTATGAGTGAAGGGTATGGATGTGGTACGAGGAGGGTTCAATCCTACAGATCAGGCTAGCTAGATGGATTGGGACGGGAGTGAATGAGTGTATAGTATCATATGCGAGTTGAGGACTTGATTGAGTTTGGTCAAATAATGGGTTGTAGAAGGTGATGTTGGTTTGCGTGACGTTGGGGAGTCGATTTTGATCCTGGTTGGGGTATGGATTTGAGTTGTGAGTATGATATAGGTGTTGGATTTGGTAGGGGAATAGGTCTTGGTCATAGCGTGGGTTTACATGTTGGTTGAGGTATAGAACTTGGTTTTGGTTAGAGTGTAGGTCCGTGTATTGATAGTTTATTTGGTTTGCGTTGATTTGTTTAGGGCTTAACGTTTTGCTTAGGGTGTTTGATCTAGGGTTGTTGGAGGAGGGTCTGTTTAGTGTAGAGAGGTTAAGGTCCCCATTTTTCATGCAACGCTATATGCGTGAGGCGCATTCACGGAGGCTAGAGAAATTAGAGTAGTCACCTAGGATGAGAGCACTCTGGAGTGGCTCTCGGGTATTATTGATCACAAGGTCTAGTGTGTCATTTTCTTTATCTGCCTTCCAGTCCGTGCTGCGAGCTTTCTCCAATGTCCAACGATGTAAGCAAAATCGTCATCAGGCTCTTGCTTTTTAGTCATCGGGTCACTGAGGCAGACCGTTTATGAGATTAGATGTTTATACTGGTCAAGAAATTGACTAGCTAGGTCATAAACGTGTCAATTTAGTGAAGTGATAGACCAACGAACCAGTAAAGGGCCTCTCCTTCGAGAGATCTCTAGAAGCAGTGGATGAGGAGTCCCTGGTTGTCACGTATAGGTCGACAATCATTGTAAAATAAGGCCAGGTGGTGATTTGGGTTTCCAGTACCATTTTATTTTTTGAATTTTGGCATTTAAAGTTAGTGGGTATAGTGAAGTCAATGTCTCGACAGAAGTTGTCGAATCTGAAGAACTATTTCGAGCATTCTCTCTTGGCCATGTAATTGTCGAGATATTGAGCGAGATCGTCTATGTTTATGGTGTTATCCGTTTTAGGTGTCTTTGGAGGGGGTTGTCTTCAATGGTTATTGCTATGAAAGATGTGAAAAGTATATGGGTCACGTGATTCTGGGGGTGTCGGGGCACGTGGACAAGTCAATGCCCTTTCTGCTTGCCTATTCCTCGAAGTAACTTATTGTTCGTCCATCAGCTTTTGGTCCATTGCAACTTTGTATAGCTTGGCTAGTGATTGTCGTAGGGCATCGACTTCTTCTCCCCCATTTATTAGCTTATTGGCAGTGAGGTCCATAATTTGGCTGGTGAGGTTTCCTAGGGACTTAAGGATAAGCAGTTACTCCTTTGATAATCCTTCGATAGTCAAGGCTAATGTGCTAGTGCCTCTAGCTTGACTACCTGTGACTCCTAGAGAAGAGTCTGCAATTCTAGAAGTCTCAAAAGCAACTCAAACCTTTTCTTTGGAAGCCTCAGAGAAAACCACAAATTTTCTCAAAGGAAGAAGCTTGATAAAGAGAAGAAAAAATAGTAAAACTGGTTATGAAAAAGTCATGAGGTAGGGGGTCTTTTTATTGGTAATGGGTTAATTACGCGTCTGGGGACAAGCGCGCAATCTATTTATTGCGCGCAGTCACCAGGGCGCTTAATTGAATTACACGCAGGCTCCCAGACGATTAATATAATTTTGAGTCAGTCACTAAATTGAGAATGATCGGTTGACTAGCTCAATCGGGAATCCCAGTTTCGTTATGCTTGGAACTGATTGCACGCAGGTGGACTGACGCGTATTCTAATTAAGCACATGAACACTTTCGCGTGATCGGGGAGTTTGGGTGGTCATAGTAGTTGTAGCCCCGGACCATCTTTTAACCATTGAGCACGTCCGGTGAACCACGCATAACTGGGGAGCTTAGGTGGTGCACAAAAGGTATGCTGTAGTCAAACTCGGACTGATTGTGCTCCTGTAGCGAGGCGTGCAATTGAATTTTGTGCCTGTATCTAGGCGATAATTCTAGAACCTCCCCTGTTGAGTTAGGTCTGAGTTTATGGGTTGATGTTTCAGCCCAAGGGTTCAACCATATACTATTGTTTCAGTAAATTACTCCTAGATTATGGGTTTTAGGGTCTTCTGAGAGGGCCAGTTCCTTTTCGGAGATTGCAGGAATGATCTAAGGTTGATGAAACATTTTCGTATACTCTGAGAGGGCAAAAATGGGGTGTCTACATATGCCCCACTTTGGCGCGTTCTTGTGGAACAAGGATGCACCGAAGTTGACACCCCCTATTTAAGGCACCTTCTCATTTCTTTTAGAGATCAAAGGTGTGAACCGAGGAGCTGACATGAAATGCTTGGCTTTCTTATCTATCAGCGCAAGCTAAAAGGAAGCATTCTCAGGATAGATTGTAGCTGTAGAGAGGTGTAACCTCAATCGCCGGTGCATATCGCATCCCATCGCATTTCATGACCTGCTACATATCGCAGTGAAATGGAGGGAAATTGACACAAATGAGGTACGGGTGGCGTCATACGAATGTCCGGAAATAAGGCCAAGTGACCAAATGATTTTATGTAATATAATGGAGAAGGCTTTCGCAAATCATTTCAGGCTAGGCACGTCATTGCTCACACCAACGACGCGTCAGGGGTCCCATTCCAGTGGACGTTTGTGATTTCTCAATGTGGAGTATACTCGACGTTCAATTTTCCAGGGGAAATAATAGATTGGGTTGATGAGGGGTTAGAGTTTGATTTATAAGAGGTTTTGGAAAATTTGGGTTTTAACTTAAGATCAATTCAGTAAAAACTTAAGAAAAACATGGCTTTCGAGAGGTCACTGAGCAGATCCATCAGTACGGGATTTGTGGAACCAACCTTTGTTTGGTTGTCAAGACGACGCTCCACATGCTGAATACTTCATCTAACCTTCTCGCAGATACTTATGATTATCTCTTATGGGAGGACTACAGTAGTTCACGAATTGGGAAAGTCAGGTTTGGAAAACAATTGACTTAATATTATCTAACTATATTTTTATGAGAATATCGAGTAAGTAGAGACAATACTTACCTGAATTAGTGCAGGGACTCGTGTGTAGAAGTGAATCTTTGCTCGGGATAGAATGATGAATATTCTTTCATGAGAAGGTTGATATCGACCCTTGTCTTCCTTTTCATGAAGCGCGAAAGGTTGATTCATTTGGAGACCGATTGTGGCGATCGAGGGGCTTTTACCACTGTCGTGGGTGCATGTCGAGACCGGACGGGGCGACTATGTCGCAGTTGAAGCACAGTGGTGCCAAAAGAGTGATAATAGGATAAATTTAAAATAAAAGGTACTGAAAGGCGTTAAGTGATATTAGCAACTAGTGTATCGGGATGCAACTTGAAAAAAAGTGTGCCCATCAGGGAATATTCAATTATTCTTTGGAGAAAAGACTCTTGAATTGTTTTTTAGGAGATGCGTTGTATAGATGTTATAGAGAGGGTGAGATGGGGTGATGAGAAGGGATAGTAAAGAAATTTTGAGGATGATTTTGATTGTTTGTTTTGAAGAGATTTGTGGATGAAAGATATTGAGAAAGTTCCTTTTTTTGTTTTTGAGTTTGCATGATGGGACTATAAAAGGTTTTTTTGTTTTTTTTCGTGGTCATGCTATGGGACTTTGGAAAATATTTTAATATTATTACTATATTTTTTATTCCATGGTGGGACCTTAGGGACATATGACAGGAAATAAAATTTAAAAAAATATCACAGTTTAAGTGTTGGTCTTGCGACCCGATTATCGTTGCAAAGGTGCAAGTATTAAAAAATGCCCCAATGTTAAGTGACGATGTGAATTTTCTTGGCCTTGCAGACATCTTGGAGTTGCCTGGGTATTTTGAAAGAGATATGCTTGTAATGATCCCATGTTGGTAAGCAGTACGATTATTTTGGCCATATGTCAGGCTTGATTTTTGTAAGCACTGGATGATCGTCATGCGTCGTAATTTTTAACAAGAATGGGGTGAATTGTAGTAATGAGTGATTGCATCATTTGTCATTTGAAAGTTTTCAGTGTTATTTTGAAAGAGATTTTGAAAGTCATTTGACTCATTGTTCGAAAAGAAAAATTAGGGGGGAAGAGGAGGTAAGGTTTTTTTTTTTAAGCATGTGTGTATACATTTTTTGAAAAAACCTGCTAACGCAAGAATTATGAGATCTGATGGAACTTTTTATTTTTATTTTTTGTGCTCTAACATCAACTCCAATAGTTGAAGAGGTGTATGAGAATCTAGAGTTTTCTATATTTCAAAATGAGGGTTTTATGATCCACTAGTCATTTCGATCAACTTGCCCGAATAGGAGGGTGCTTAATGAGTCCGATGATGCTCAAAATGGCTTTGAAATAATGACCTACTACTAGTGAATGCCTTGTGATGACTACGGAGATGATAAATATATAAGTACGCCTATTCAGGCTACGAGACATGAAGATCATTCAGTTATAGATAGCATTCCAAGGGTTAGGAGGTCCTTCCTCCGATAGCTATTTCTTGGGCATGCTACTAAAGTAATGTAAGTACTTCCCACGTGAGTTTTGATTTCCCCCAGGTGAAGTGGTTGTATAAGCATTGTTTCTTAGCACTAGTTCCCCTAGCTTCGAGTTCTTTGAATAAGTTTGAAGAGTTTGGGCATAAAATGTGAGTAAAAAATATAGTTGGGACAAAATATTTTTTGGTTTTCAAGTATATATATTTTTTTGATTTTTGTAACTTTTTTTTTCGCTTCTATATATATATATGCATTTCTTTGATTATATATATTTTTAGTATGATACAGCTTCTGTTCTTTCAAGAAAAGACTGACTCAGAATGTCTAACTAGTGGGACATATTGAATGGTCAGAGTGAGCGCCCATCTGTGATTTGTCGATTTGTCATTGGTCCTCGACCCTCGATCTGATTGATCTGGGTTGAGAGAGAGGTCATGTTTAGGTTTGTGATTTAGATGGCATAAGATTTATTGTATAATGTGAGGAGCCTTTTGATTTCTTCTTTTGATAAATCTTTTATGGTTGGAGTTTCCTTGTCAGGTGGGACTTTCTTTAGTCTCTTAATGGAGTGAGGCACCTTGTAAAGTTGGAGCATGAGACATGGTCATTCCCATGAGGGTTTTTGTATATCTTTTTTAGTTGGTGGTTATTCAAGAGTATTTTTTGGTTGTATTATTTTGATTTTATGGAAGGTGTCAATTGGAGGGGGATGTGATGTTGATTTCGTAGGGAGAGTGACAAGGTGAGACAAAAGAAAAATAGAAGAAGATAAGGAAGTGTGGACTATGGTGGACCCTTCCTTGGCATGGTGAGGTTTAGTTTTGTTTGATTTTACTTGTTTTGTTTGATTCTCACTTTGGGTTTATCTTGAGATTGTTTTAAAGTTTTGCTTATAATTTTTGGAGGAGGTTTAATGTCGAGAGTTTGGTGTAGTGGTGTCGTTGTCTGTTGGGGTTCCGTGAGGGTTTCAATTATAAGATCTATAGAAATTTGGACCTGGGAGTCGGGAGTAACTTAAGTTATGTTGTCAATTTTATGTTGTGGTAAAATTTGAGAATTTGACGATATATTGATTCGGATGTTGATCGGGGTCATAAGATTTATGTTTGGTTTGATTTCGAGGGTGGGAGTGATGATAGGTTCATTCATGGATTTGTTTTTCGTCGAATTTAGGTATTAGTTCAGGGTTGAGTGTCATTGATTTCGTAGGGATAGATTCAACGGTGGGTCTAGATTTGATGGTGGGTTCAAGTTTGATGTTAGGCTCAAGTTTGATGGTAGGTTAAAGTTTAATGATAGGTTTAAGTTTGATGGTAAGTTCGGGTTCGATGCCTTATTTAGGTACAATGATGGGTTCGAGTTTGATGATAGGTTTAGATTTGGTGACACATTTAGGTTCGATAGTGGATTTAGGTTTGGTGACAACGTCGGGTCTGACAACAGGCTTAGGTTTGATGACAGGTTTGGATGCGATGATGAGTTTAGTTTTGATAATAGGTTTGGATTTGATGATAGTTTTAGTTTTTATAATAGGTTTGAATTTAGGGCTCACTTTCATGGTCGGTGAGGTGATAAGTTTGGTGATGAGTTCAGGTTTTTAGGCGGGTGTAGAGATTGATTTGTGAGTTAGTTTTGAGATCGATTCAACAGTTGATTCTGAAGTGAGTGAAATGGATGGTTCGGAGGTATGCTCGATAACAGATTTGGGTTCAAGGTTTTTTTTTGAAGTTGGTGTGGTGATGAGCTCGGTAGGGAGTTTGGGTTCTGAAATGGACGTAGAGGTTGATTTGAGAGTTGTTTTAGAAGTTGGTGGCACGATGTGTTTATTACTAAGTTCATGGTTTGAAGTAGGTGTAGGGATTAATTTTGGGATCGATTATGATGTTGTTGGAGCGATATGTTTGATCATGTCTGATAAGGCGTTCGAGTTTTGACTTTCATTCAGATGTGAGGGGGCTAATGGTTTCGGGGATAGATTTGATTATGGTATCTAACTTGGTTGTTATTGAGTATTATAATTAAATTTAAGTCTTAACCTATTGCAAGCGCACGATGGAAATTATAGCATAGCATAGGATCGTTCCCACGAGGAAGTTCATTATCTTATTAATTCTAATTTCTATCTTCTATCTAAATCCCTATCTTAAATGCTTCTATTTATCTTTAAGATTTTCTAATTTACTGGAAAAATATGAATAAAAGAATAGTTTTCTAAACTAAAGTGCTCAAAAATAAATCGTAGTCCTCCTTTAGATTAAGGTCGTCAATCTCAATCTTTAGCTTTCGGATATTTATGAAAATAAACAGTATCATTACACCATATTTCTAGTCTCCTAGCATTGGTCGTCAATCAAGTCTAAGATCCTATCAACATAGATTTAATCAAATCAACAATCAATCAGAAATTTGGGCGTCAATCAAATTGAAGATGAAAAAGTAAAACCCGTTACACTAATCTGTAAATCTTAACCTGAGTCGTCAATTCAAATTAAAACTTGGAGATGTTTACA
The DNA here is from genome assembly GCA_021018995.1 of Chloranthus sessilifolius. Classification (NCBI taxonomy): domain Eukaryota; kingdom Viridiplantae; phylum Streptophyta; class Magnoliopsida; order Chloranthales; family Chloranthaceae; genus Chloranthus; species Chloranthus sessilifolius. The sequence goes on along the minus strand of CM037594.1, from coordinate 44,788,099 downwards.
AGGCAAATACAATCTAAACTAGAAAGTAAAGTAAAATATATCCTTCACCCCTCAACTACAGTCGTCAATTGCTCTTGAGAAATTATAGATACCTACTAATCTTCAGAACTCAATTGCAGTTGTCCATTGCTCTTGAGAAACCTTTGATATCTAATCTACTCTAACTAGTATACACTACTTTGATCAGAAAAAAATTCAACCTCAGGCATTAATTGATACTGAAATTCTTTGATGATTATTCCTATGTCAAGCCCTCTACTTTATAGATCATAAGGGGTCGGTTTACAGAGATCTAGTTCTAATGCAAGAAACTACTACAAATAAAAGTATCCTAATATAACTCTAATTCCTAATTTCATCTTTTCTTGCTTCCTTTAGTTGATGTACTTCTAGAGTGTTCTTTATTTAGCAGCAGCAGAGTCCTTCGGATTTAGATCTTTATCAATCTTCTTAGATCTATACTTCATCAGACTTCTAATTACAGGAGTTTTCTAATTCTGGATATGGCAGTGATAGTTCTCATTTAATCAGCAACAACAACAATAGTAGGAAAGCTTCTATTTTTAGGAAATCATAAATAGCGATTTCTTCTTTCATAGCTTCTTCTATGGAAAATCGTAAATCACGATTTTTTTTTTCAGTAGGCTTCCTCATAGTTGATAATTCTCTAAATTACACTTTATCACTTTTCGCTTTTTGCCTCTTTGAAAGAATCGTAAATTACGATTTGCTAACTTTCAGTAGCGGCAAATCGTCTTTTTCGCTCAATCATTTTTCTTATTACTTTTTGATTTTATTTTGACAAAGATTAACATTTAACCTCTAATTTATTGCTTCTCTTTAATATCTACACATCAATATCTCGTTAGTAGCAAACTAAGTCCTAGCACCACTAAGTTAAGGGTGATAAATTGATAAATTATGTGACTGATCACACCACCAAACTTAAGTTTCGCTAGTCCCTAGTAAACAAGGAAATATAAAATATTTAAAACTATAAATTTAAATATCACTTTCGTAGAGAGCACAATTGCATTTAGTAGATGCAACAAGCCTTTAAACTCCTAGGTGATCCCTAGTGGAGGAGTTGTAGTCTCCAGAAGGTTTTTAGTGAAGTTACCTACAAACTTTAAATATTTTTGGAATTTTCAAAACTAAAAATTTAAAATATAAAATAAATTTTTTTTTTTATAATACTAATTATTCAGTTAGTCATAATATGTTCATTATTTCAAAATATTTCAAATCTTTTATCCTTAGCTTCCCATCATCGCAATCATCTTTGATCAGAACTCAATTATTTCAATTCTTGTATAGCGTAGAGTGTGTGCATATCAGTTTAAAGTTTATTCATCATAGATTTCTCTAAATTGCAGTTTTTAGAAAATATTTTCTTCCAAACTCTCACTTATTTGCATACTTTAAAAAATAATCAAAATTTTGGATTCTCATAATATGATATATTCTTGAAATTTAGAGGACAATCAGCTAAAAAGATAAATCTCATGGAAAGGATAATCAAATCTTTTCATATAATTTATTTATTTATTTATAGTATATATTTCATATATCTCTACTAGACTCATATTTTTATAAATCGTAAATCACCAAGGTCTTTCCTTCGACTTGTAATGGGGCTTTGGGTTTTCAAAAGGTTTCAAAGAAAAGGTAAAGTGGATTCAAAATTATTTTCTTCGAGTTTAGCTCTTCCTTCTCTTCTTCTTCTATTTTTTAGCTTCAGTAAGTATTCTTATTTTGGATAACTTCTTCCCATTTCTTTTTCTTTTGTACATCCCATTTTTCTTCTTTTTAGTTTGGAAGCTTTTTGTTTCTCTTTTCATAAAATTATTTTTTGCAATTTTTCATTCTTTTTTCTTTCCTTTTCCCATATTTTCATGTATTTGTATTTCTTTTTCAGTTGTACCCTTTTTAGCAGATCCCTTATCTGTTCACTCATACTCCTTTCACTCCCTTTTCTTCCTTTCGCTAAAATCTTATGAACTTTCTCATACTCGTCTCACAGGAACTGCAGAGGGTCTAGCTAAGGAGGTGGTGGTGGGTCCTCTTATACTGGAAAGAACTTTATTAGATTATAGTTGGTTTTGTCATCTGTCATGGGTAAGGATGGGATGGTAGGGATAAGAAGGAATTTTTTTGTTAAGGGCGCTCTAATTTTGTATTTGAAGTGCTTGAATGGTGGAATATGAATCATTGCTTTAAATTTTCTCATCCTACCGAACTTAATTGCCATAATGATTCTACAGGAAGTTAGTTGGCGATAAATTAGACATCGGCTGAAATAAATATAAAATGTCGTATGATTTATTATGTATGATGATATCGAAGAGTTCATATGATGGATAATGATGCGGTAGCAACGTGTTTGTTTAGTAGCGTATGTATATAGAAAAGGTGTTGAGAGGAATTTGAGCATAACTACTTATTTTTATATTTTTAGCTTTATATGATTTTTATTTTAGAGAGCAGGGAGAGAAACAAATCCGAGTTTCAAAATTTTGTGGCTGCCAGAAGTTAGAAACTTTTAATTTATTGCTCCGAATATACCTATAAAAGATTTAAGAAGTAATCAAAGAAAATAAAAATATAAAAAAATATAAAAAGAGAAAGATAAATATTAGTTTCTAAAAGGATAAAAACATTAGATAAAAATTAAAAAGAATTAAATAAATCTGCTTCCCCAGCAGCGGCGCTAAAAACTTGACTTGGTTGTTATTGTGTATTATAATTAAATTCAAGTCTTAATCTATTGTAAGCGCACAATGAAAATTATAGCATAGCATAGGATCGTTCCCACGAGGAAGTTTATTGTCTTATTGATTCCTATTTCTATCTTCTACCTAAATCCCTATCTTAAAAACTTCTATTTATTTTTAAGATTTCCTAATCTACTGGAGAAATATGAATAAAAGAATAATTTTCTAAACTAAAGTGGATAAAAATAAATCCTAGTCCTCCTTCAGATTAAGGTCGTCAATTTCAATCTTTAGCTTTCGGATATTTATGAAAATAAATAGTACCATTAAACCATATTCTAGTCTCCTAGCATTGGTTGTCAATTAAGTCTAAGATCCTATCAACACAAATTTAATCTAATTAACAATCAACCAAAAATTTAGGCATCAATCAAACTCTAGCAAACTGAAGATGGAAAAGTAAAACTCATTACACTAATTTGCAAATCCTAACTTGAGTCGTCAATTCAAATTAAAACTTGGAGATGTTTATAAAGCAAATAAAATCTAAATTAGAATGTAAAGTAAAATATATCTTTCACCCCTCAGCCGCAGTCGACAATTTGTTCTGAGAAATTATAGATATCTACACTAATCTTAAGCACTCAATTGCAATCGTCAATTGCTCTTGAGAAACCTTTGATATCTAATCTACTCTAACTAGTATACACTACTTTGATCAGAAGAAAATCCAACCTCAAGCGTCAATTGATGTTGAAATTCTTTGATGAGTATTCCTATGTCGAGCCCTCTAATTTAAAAATTATAAGGGGTCAGTTTAAAGAGATCTAGTTCTAATAAAAGAAACTACTAAAAACAAAAGTATCTTAATATAATTATAATTCCTAATTTGATCTTTTCTAGCTTCTCTTAGTTGATGCGTTCTAGAGTGTTCTTTATTTAGCAGTAATAGAATCCTTTGGATTTAGATCTTTATCAATCTTCTTAGATCTATGGTTTATCAGACTTCTAATTGCAGGAATCTTCTAATTCTGGATATGGCAGTGATAGTTCTCACGTGATCAGCAACAACATTAATAGTAGGAAAGCTTCTATTTTTAGGAAATTGTAAGTAGCGATTTCTTCTTTCATAGCTTCTTCTCTGGAAAATCGTTAATCACGATTTTCTATTTACAGTAGGCTTTCTCATAGTTGACAATTCTCTTGATTACGCTTTATTGCTTTTCTCTTTTTATCTCTTTTAAAGAATCGTAAATTACTATTTTCTAATTTTCAGTAGTGGCAAATCATCTTTTTCGCTCTATCAATTTTCTTCTTGCTTTTTGAGTTCATTTTGACAAAGATTAATATTTAGGCTCTAATTTACTACTTATCTTTAATATTTGTACATGAATATCTCGTTAGTAGCAAACTAAGTCCTAGTACCACTAAGTTAAGGGTGATAAAATGATAAATTATGTGACTGATCAAGTTTGATTGGTTCAATATTTAGTTTCATGATCGATATCGGTATAAATGGTGTTAGAGAATGTTGATGGATCGGTTCGGGAATTGCTTCTGGAACCAATATGTGAGTTTATTTAGGGATAGATTGTAAAGCCGATTTTGATGCAAGCTCAGGGAGCGTGGTGATAGATTTATCAGTGGGTAGACTATCAGGTTTAAAGATAGGTGGGTTAATTCGGGGTTATATTTGATGATTTTAGTGATAGGTCGGGTTAGTTTAGGGGAGAGTGTTTCAATTTTGGCGATGGGTTGAGTCGGGAAGAGCTCGATAATGGGTCGGATTTTAGTGATCTTGGTGACCGGTTCAGAGTAAAAGGTGACTTCATGCTTATTGGTACGTGGAAAAGGGGTAGTAGTTTGTGAGTGAAGGGTATGGGTGTGGTTCAATACTATGGATTAGGCTAGTTGGTCGGATTGGGATGGGAGTGAATGAGTGTATATTATCGTATGCGAGTTGAGGGCATGATTGAGTTTGGTCAAATAACTGGTTGTAGAAGGTGATGTTGGTTTGCGTGACATTGGGGAGTCGATTTTGATCTTGATTGGGGTTTGGATTTGAGTTTTGATTATGATATAGGTGTTGGATTTGGTCGGGGTATAGGTCTTGGTCATAACGTGGGTTTGCATATTGGTTTGGGTATAGATGTTCATTTTGGTTAGAGTGCAAGTTTGTGTATTGATCATTTATTTGGTTTGCGTTGATTTTTTTAGGGCTCAGTATTTACTTAGGATGTTTGTGCTAGGGTTGTTGGAAGAGGGTCTATTTAGTGTAGAGAGATTAAGGTCCCCATTTTTCATGCGATGTTGTATGCATGAGAGCACTCCGGAGAGGCTCCCGAGTATTGTTGATCACAATGTCTAATGCATCATTTTCTTTTATCTGCCTTCCAATTCATGTTGCAAGCTTTCTCCAACGTCCAATGAAATCAGCAAAATCTATATGAGGCTCTTGCGTTGTAGTCATCGGGTCACTGAGGCTGACCGTTTTCGAGATTAGATGTTTATACTAGTCAAGAAATCGACTGGCCAGGTCATCGAACATGTCAATTTGGTGAAGTGGCAGACCATCGAACTGGTAGAGGGTTTCTCCTTCTAGAGATCACTGAAAGCAGTGGATGAGGAGTCCATGATTGTCACATATAGGTCGACAATCATTGCAAAATAAGGCCAGGAGGTTATTTTGGTTTCCTGTACTATTATATTTGTTGAATTTTGGCGGTTTAAAGTCGGCGGGTATAACGAAGTCAATGTCTTGGGAGGGGGTTGTCTTCTGTGGTTATTGTTATAGGAGATGTGAAAGGTATATGGGTCAGGTGATTCTGAGGGCTTCAAGGCACGTGGAGGAGTCAGCGTCCTTTCTTCTTGCCTATTTCTTGAAGTAACTTGTCATTCATCAATCAACCTTTGGTCCATTGCAACTTTGTAAAGCTTGGCCAGGGATTGTTGTAGGGCATCAGCTTCTTCTCCTTCCTTCATTAGCTTATTGGCAGTTTAGTCCATAATTTAGCTGGCAGTGTCTCTTCGCTCATTGTCATCTCTGTTGTTGTCGCTGTGATCTCCGTAGCTAGTGGGGTATTTTTTACCTTCACTAACCATATTATCCAGGCACGACACTGGATTGTCCATGGAGATGAACTAACGTTATACTTGGGATCGCTATGGGAGCACCATGAGGAGGGGTCGATATCATTAAAGTTTAATTTTCTAAAGCCTGATATTTTTTTATTATTTTTGAGAAGCCGATAGTGAATAATGGTTGCTAGATGCCTAATATGCATGTAAGTGAGTGTAAAAAGTGAAAAGATAGAAAGTAAACAAAACCAAACTAACTAAATTGCGGCAACCCTAACAAAAAGTGTCCCATCGTGATCGCCAGACTGTTGGTATGTGCTTTTTTTAGGTTCTTTTCGAGCACCGGAAGAAGTGGCCCAATTCGGTCCACGTGGACTCTGGTAGAAAGCAGTGAGTAAAAACAAGGAAATATTAAATACTGAAAGTGAAAAGGGAAATTTTAAACAGAGAGTACTTGGGTTGATGTGATCGCTAGCTGCAGATATTTACTGATTCTTCAACACGTCCTTGATCATGCGCGGAGATGCGGGTTGACTCCTTTACTGAACGTCTGCCGGTTAACTTAAGCAGCTATGGTTGCCTAAGGTCTAACTAATTTGGTTTCCTATTTCTACTGAGACCTATCTAAAAAGAGTGGATAGTGGTCCGCTATGCTTGGGAGGAATGACCCCATTCTCGGGTACCCTCCGTAAGCTCCCTTGGGCAAATTGGGTGGCTAAGGCTAAAAAAAACTAGAAGGGGCTAAGGACCTAATCAGCTCTCGGGTACCCTCCTTCAATACTCCTTCGAGTGTCAAGGCTAGCGAGCTAGTACCTGTTAGGGTATTTTTTGTGCTTGCTACTGACTTTATTGGAGACAGTGATAAGAATGGGGTTAGTGAAAATCAAAGGTCGATTGAAGAGCAGCAAGCCTAAAAATATGCAGTCCTGTAAGATACAGGACCTGTTGTAGCAAGTTTTAATAAGTAAGAGTTTGTCCCACAGGGAAAGTTGATCTAAAGCTCCAAGGGAGATATCTTTAGTGGGCCCTCCAGATCTGGCAATCCTAAATGGAAGGGGATTTAAGGTCACTATTATCTATATCCTAAGGTAACCTAATGCCTAAACTACAGAAATGGTTGAGAAGAATGATGCAGTGTGAGAAAATAAATATAAAAAGGTGAGAAGTAAGCTATTCGGTACAGATTTGATGGGTCTTATAACTCAGATACAGATTTGCTGCTATAGAAATCCTGTCCAATGGCTACATTATCACCAAAGAGGAGAAAGGATCCAACTCACCCCTGTGCCATGATCCAATCCCTTATGACTATAACTTGTCTACTTAAATGGTCACAGGCTATCCAATAGGGGAACCACAGTCCAAAGATAGGTCAGAACAAGTTTATCATTGTAGGCACTACTTCATCCAGGCTACCAGCTCAAGAATCCATAGGAACCTCAACCTCTAAAGTTCTGTGTGTGGGGCTAGGCCGACAATGTGCACTAGCCTGGACACACAGAACCAGCAAGAGTTTGAGTACTAGCTTTTAAGCTTAGCTGTTCACTTCTTTAGAAAGACAGTAATGATCCAGTCACAAGCCTACAATCTCTACAGCCAGATCAGATCTGCCATCTGATGGTGGGTCTATACATATACAGGAGAGTCTGTCTCTGCACAATCTCTCACAAGGCTATAAGCACAAGTGCAGAGAAGAAGGATCTGCCTTAGATCTGTGGATTGGCCTCACCCTAGGGCTATAATCTGTCCACTTAAATGATCACAAACTATCCACGGAGGCTATCCTCCCCACAGAGGTCTAAGACAGAACAAGAACATTGTTGCCGCCACCATGTTCACAAGGCTACCAGCTCAAGCTCCCATAGAGATTCATATTTAGTGGATCCTGTGGTGGGGCATAGGCCTGCAATGTGCCTAACCTGAACACATAGGTTAGTTGGATCTAAATAAACCCTTAAAAATAATCCTCCATTGCTTACAATACAACTTAGCAATGGAGGATCTCAAGGCAGCAACCTTGTACAGAACAACTCACAAAACACCAATCCCATACATGCATAAAATCCTATTATAAAACTCCATTAAAACTATTCCAAATAGAAATACAAAGGCATAGCCAACAAGTGCTGGCCTATGGAGAGAAGAAAAAAGGAAACAAAAACTACCTAAACCCTAACCTTAGCCTACTGCAATTCTACAATTGGTTTCCAGAAGAAGGAGTACAGAAGATAAGTCCTTTAAACCTAAACTAGGCTTAGGCTTATATAGTAGTCAGCTCTCTGTGAATTATGGTTAGGAAAACCCTAATTTATCAATGCTATCATAGCCCATTTCTATTCCTTGGATGCCTCGAGGCGTGTGTACGGAGATTGGAGCATTGGAGTGCATGCCCTAGTTGCTAGAAGTTCCCAGATTACCCTTGCAAAAGTGGGGAGAAGTTAAGAACCCGAGCCTCACTATGTAGAAAGGCTTTCCAGGTCTTATCGCATGATAGAATTGGCGTCGCGGGGTTGATTTGACTTGAAGCTCTTGCAGTCGCGAGATTGGTACTTCGGTCATCATGAGGATGCTCTGGTCATCGCGGGTTTGCTCTTTTCATTTGAATGGGCTTCTGGATCGCGCGAGTAGTTCCTTGAATGTTTGTATCCGCTGCCATCGCAAGGTGATGTGCTGCCAGAGAATGCCCGTGCTCTCTCGCCAAAGGAATCGCACAATGATTAAGGGCTCCTCTTTTAAGTTGCGTGAGACTGTGCAAGCGCTTATGACTGAGCCTCATGAGAACTGTGCGAAGTCTACTTTTCAATCCATTCTGTCATCAAATCATGCGAGAATGGTGTGAGCAGTTGGTGTGCTGCCTTCAGAAGCCTGCGACAACCGCGCGAAGCATGCTCTCTAGTTCAATTGAACCCTGCGACATCTACGCGAGGCATTCTTCTTGACTTGTTTCTACTTTGCTGTGCCTATGCTGCAGCCAATTCTCTGTCTGGGTTCAACCTCCTTTCTTCTGAGGAACTTTTGGGGCAACAGTAGGCTTCTTGGCATGGTTAGGGCCTTATCTGCAGCTTGCTTCTTATTACCTACAGGATAGACTTAAAACACATTTATTAAATGATTAAGGGTCTAAGAAAGATTAAGTTAAGGGGTGAAAAGAGGTACTTTTCAGGTCTTAACACACACCCAAACCTAATCTTTGCTAGTCCCTTAGCAAATCTGTAACTAATTAAATGCCACTTTCGTAGGGATCACGGGTACATTTAGCATATGTACCAAGCCTTTTAAAACCCTAGGTGATCCCTAGTGAAGGAGTGAAGTCTCCTGAGGGTTTTTAGTGAAGACACCCACAAACTTCACCATTAGAACAGTTAAGTATAGTGTAGTTAATGACAACACATATTTCAATGTATAAAGCTTCATTCCACACCCATTCTTTAATACTTAGAGAGAACTATAGCAGTAATGCAGGCCATTCAAAACTCAAAATTTAGCAAGTGTTTGCATCACCACCATTATTTTTACATTAGAAATTCAATGTGTAAAAAGAAATCAGTACCCAGCTTGCCTTAAATTTAAAACTCAGGTTGGATACAACCCCAATGGGGTTAAAATTCAGATCCAATTCTCACCAGGGCTATCTCTCAATATTGACAATCTGAGGGTGTTCACATTCAAAACAGCTCAAGAGCAGTTACAGACCCCAAATGGGCCTGCAAGCATGAGCATAGGCAAAGCTTCTAATTTTTGACATCCTCATGACTTTTCACAATAGATTGGACAACTCCTCATCTCCACATGATTGCTCATTTTACTTTGGATCCACAAGGTCTTTTTGAATGCATTATAATGTGGCTTATGGGTGAGGGATGTAAAGAATCAAGGGGTAAAAAGGAAATCAAAATTAAGAAATCAGTAAGGTAAGGAGTGATTCATGACTTCACAACCTTCATTTCAGCAAAACTTCATCTTTCTTGATATATTTCAGAATCAAAGTGGCCAGCTTCTCCTCTTCTTATCAATTTTTCAGATGATGTTCTTCTCTAGACTTCTCTTTCTCTTTCTCTTTTTATTTTTATTCAATATTTTTATGATTTTTATGATGAACTGCCACACAAATACCATTGATACACTGTTGTTCATAAGTTGCTTTTCTTCACCTTCCACAGAATGTTGGATCACTCTCACTATCTTTAACTCTTTCTCCTTTACCTTCTGAATTCTCAGAGTGAGGGTGAGGTTGAATCAGGTCATGAGGTTAAGGTGCAAGTATTCCAGTGTTTGTCAAAGAAAAGTAGAATTTTTAAGGCCCAACTAGTGTATGCAAAAGGGCAGATTTTAAAAGGTTGGATTTTTAGGCTCAAACTGTCCAATGAGGGCCTTGGATCATTTCCTTAGAATCATGAGTGCTGTCAATCCGTTTTGAGTTGGAGGTGCATAACTTCTAGTGAAAAGGTCTTGATTCAATTAGTCCTCAGAGCAGAAATAATGCCCAAAAACACTCTTCAAAAAAAAATGATAGGCTCAAATCTTACTAGGTATGGTCCTCAAATTAATCAATGGGGTGTATTTTCACCTGTTTCTCTCCTCTTAGGTTCACTAAGTACTAACTGAAAAATTTTCGAATGTTAGCTTCATGGTGGTACTAGGATTTTAGCATTTTCACTTTCGAAAAGTCTGCAAACAAAAATTTAATTTTTTACAAGTTTCCTCTTTGTAGCAAGTTAGGTAGAAATTGACTTTATTCATCCCAGTTATACCAGCATTACTACACTAAAATTAACTATTCTATTGGCAGACTTACCCTGCCACACCCCCAAACCATGAGGAGCAGTGTCCTCACTAGTTCAAATGTGAGAAAGTGTAGTAGATTCCATACAGAACAAATAAACACACAAGAAGACAAATAAAAATACATAAGAGCAGCCAAATAGAACTAAGCAAAGATGGGAAACTGAACAGTATAGAACAAAAAGAAAAATTCCTTAGAATATAAAAATATTACAAAAAGATTTACAAAAAGAGGGAAAAAAAGAAAAGCCTAAGAACAGACAAAATAGTTCTCCCCCCCTGGCCGAGGGAGACCCTCAACCTGGTGCATGTGGAGAGGAGGGAAAAGAACAGGGATCACGGGGGAGGAGGTGGTGGAGGGTTTGAAGAAGATGGTGGGGGAGATGCAGGTGGTTCGATTTTTTGCTTCTTCTTCTCTCACTTGTCCTTTTTCTTCTCCTCCTTGGCCAGGATCCTCTGGACCTCTTCATACTCATCCCAAAGAAATTGTAATGGGTCCGGCTCCTTAGGCGGTGGGGGGTCCAACTACATAGGATAGAATTTGTTTGGGAACTCGTTGGGTTTGTCATTCGCCATGGTTATGAGGAGGGTCGGACTGCTAGGGCTAGAAGAGAAAGGATGAGATGAAGACGAACTAACTTCGTATTTACAATACTTGGACGGTGGAAAATGAATTGGCATATTAATGTTTTGTCCCTTTCTAAGCTTGGTAATAAATTGTGAGTGTTCGGGGAATGATAAATCGCACAACTGATTATGGGAAAAGAGAGCTCACACTAAATGATGGTCTAAATTTAGCCTTGGTATTAAAGGGAATCTCGTGTATCACGCAGCTGCACACTGGAAGATGTGGAATTCTGGTTTGTGCGCACTCAGGACTCTACGAGCAAGCTCTGACATTGCCCACGATTATGAAAATGAGGCCATTTTAACCCCTTGATCGAGATCAACACTCGACCTCTGTGCACCATTTGTGCTGAGGTCTGTACTTGTACAATGTCATGCATCCACTCAGTTACCATCAACATCTACCTTTCACATGTATTCCTTTTTCAAATGAGAATAGCCTCCCCAACACTAGTACATCCCTAGAAAAAATTGCAAATGATAAAACGGTTTCATGCAAACATAGTCTAAACAGCGGCAGTGCTAATACTTTGCTCAAAATTCATCTCCCATGTTACTGACAAAAGTGAATAATATTAAGACTAATTTAAAAAAATAAACAAGCACACAGAACAGATATGGCACATAAATCAATATACAAAAAGAAAAAATTTCTATTAACTGAGAGGATAGGTACAACTGTAATTACAATGAGAAGATAAGAAGGGAAAGGAAAGAAGAGCCTAAGTACAATCTAGTCTAAGATGAGGAAGAATCTGAATTCGAATCTGTAAACCAATCCCAGCCCATCTTTTGAGCATGTTTCCTAAGGGCAGCTTTGTCCTCTTTTTTCCGTGCTTGCTTCTCAGTTGGACTCTTTTTCTTCTGAGCTTTACTCTCAGCTAGAGTCTTCTTCCTAGGCTGCCTTGGTTTCTTTGGTTGGGCTGGTGGTTTCTTGGCAGTAGGAGCTTTTGGTGCCCTCACCCTCATATTTCTGGTTTTGGGTTCAGGAGGGACCATAAGAGATTTTCTTTTGTCTTCCTCAGTGGGGGCCACTGGGGACTTCCCTTTTACTTTGGGTTCAGGCTGGCCAGGGGGTTTTGCCTCCTCAGACTAGGCAGCTGGCTCTTTGTCAAATTTAATAGAGGCTGCTATGTAAGCAGTCCTCTTAGCAGTGACTTTCCTCTATTTAGGATAAGTTTGCTCAGTTGGAGGTGCAACAGGGGTTTTAGTAGGTGGGGGCTACTCTGTAGGAGTTGATGAAGGAGGGGTAGCAGGGACCTTCCCTTTATCTGGCTGGATTTTTGGTTGTGCCTCCTCAGACTGGGCAGCTGGGGTTGGAGTAGCTTTAGGCTCATGTTCTGACATGCGGATAGTGAGTGGGGTGGGCTACTGAGCTGCAGTTCTGGCAACAACCAAAGCAGCTTCCAATGAGCCTATCTGGATTTTGGCTTTGAGGAGGTCAGTCTCATGGATTTTCTTTTAGAGTCTGAAGATCTCCTAGACATTGTTGAGCCTCTTTTTGAAAAGTATGGCTTTCATCTTCTCTGCAGCAGTGTTGGCTTTCTCCAGCTCCAGATTCAGCTGATGATAAGCAGCTGTAGATTTGGCCTTCTCATAAGCCTTTAAGATGTTGGTCCACCCCAGGGAGATTCCCAGTAGTTGCTTTCTGTGGGCTTCCTTCATTTCATCAATCTGCTGCAGTAGAGGGTTCTCAATGGACTGTCTATGTTGGGCCATGCCCCTCAAGACATCCTTCATAAGGTAAGGATTGTCCCTCATGACATGGAGGATGATGAGGTAGGGAGGGATGTAAAAAAAGTGTTTGGGTGCGATAGGAAGAGAGGAAGTGGAAGGAGCAAATTGTGATTGGTCCTGGGTGGGGGAAATGGGGTTAATAGTGGGTAAGTCTAATTGTTGGAGGAGGGTAACAGGTTCTGAGTTTGTTTGGGTCTATTTGTCAGTGTATGTTGGAGGGGGTAGGATAAGAGGTGGGATGAAAGTCATGGGGAGAAAGGAAAATGGGGTAGGCTCACTAGGAGTAGGGGGTGATGGGAGAGGGAAAATAGGAATGGTGAAAGGTATGAAAGAGAATGGTAGGATTGTGGGGACAGGGTTGGGTGTTGAAAGGACCAAGGGGGTTGGAGTGGATTGTTGAGGGATGGGTGGGTTGGTCAATGTGTGTAGGGTGGATTTGATGGATGTGAGTTCGGTCTGCATCTGGTCCTGGGTGTGTGTAGTAGTGGATAGTTTGGATTGGATGTCTTGGATGAGGGAGAGGATGAGTGTCAGTGTGTCTGGGCTGGGAGATTGAGTTTGTGTAGAGGATGGCACAGGTTGAAAGGGTGAGGAAGGTGCATGATTGAAAGTGGAAGGAGGGGGAGATTGGGTTTTGGTGAGTGATGTTGTGATATAATTGGGGAGTCCAGAAGGGAGGTGTAGTGGGTGGGCATTGTGTCAAGGAAACTAGCCATAAAGGCCTGAAATCTTGTGGTTGTGTTAAGGTTTAAGTCAATATCTGGGAATGGGGATGTGGTCGGCATGGCTGGAGTGGTGTCTTCTTCAAGGTGAGGTGTGTCAGTGGGCATAAAAGGGATTGTGGGTGGTGTCTGAGAGATGGTGGGGGTTGTCTCAGTGGCTTTCCTTTTTTTGTAGGAAATGAATGGAGGCCTGTCAGGTTTATGTGAAGAGGATGGGGGTATTGGGGCTGTGTATTGAGGTAGGGTAGGGGATGTTGAGGGGCTGACATGGGGAGTGGTATCCTCCTAGGTACCAATCACAGGAGAAGGGGGTGTGGGAATGGATAATGAAGATAGAGGAGGGTGAGAGATAGATGGAATAGGGGTAGTGGATGCTGGAGTAAAAGGTGGGGGGGCTGAGGTGGCTGCTGCAGCAGTGGTGGTAACAGGCTCTGGAATCTCCTCTGTAGTGACAGGGGTGGGCCTTGTAACAGCTGCCTCTTCTGCTTACTTGGGAAGGGCTGAGTCTCAGCCTTCTTCTTCCTCTGTGCTTCCATCAGGCTTCTGCTGATTTCCCATTGCCTCTTGGCAAAAGTAGTAGGGGCAAGGGTGGTAGTCTCCTCAGTTTTTGCTATCTTGTACCCCCCCTTTATTAGCAGCTTGGTGATGACTCTGGCATAGGGGAGTGTGTGTGGCTTCTTGTTCCGCCCCAATTTCTCCACCAGATCCTTCATTGCCTCAAAGATTAGCCAGGCTGCATGGAAGCCATGGCCCAGAGAAAATGAATAGACAGCATCAACACTAGGAGCTCTCCTCTCCTGCTGATGGCCTGAGCAATAGATGTTCTTTCTCAGGACCTGGTCAATGAAAAGGAGTCTAGGCTCCAACTCTCTTCTTCTGATAGAATCCACTGAGGCCTTCAATCCTCTTGTCAAAGCCCTTACAATTTATCAATTGAGGCACTTAAGGGGGGCATATCCACAGCTAGGGTCAAATGCAGCTGGGATATCCAAAACCTCAGCAATCACCTTAGAGCTAACCAACATTTCGAAGTCATCAATCAACTCCAGTAGACCTGCTTGTCCATCTTTGTCTTTTTTGACCCTGATGTGCTGGTAAAAGAGTTGCACTAGCCTCAGGTAGGATAGTGCTGGAATTCCTGTCATCAAGGCTGTCAGGCCAGCTTTGCTCATAAACTGGACGGCAGGGGCAGAGAGAGGCTCCTTCTCGAAGAAGGGCAGGTCGAAAGTTGTCTCAGGCTCCAAGGGTATTGAAGCCATGAACTCGGAGGGTGTAGAAAACTCAGGGGTTGGCTCCTCCACCTCCTCAACCACTTCCTTCCCTTTTTTCTGTGCCTTTGAAGTCTTGAACATTTTAGGGGTGGTCTCAACAGGGGTCTTATCCTTCCCCCTCTTCTTTGGTGCACTCTTGGGGGCCATTCCAAACTCTACTTTTGATTATGAGAAATAAGGACTGAGATTTGAGTGCTTACCCTAAAATTGTAGGGTTTAGTTTGAGCTGTCACACAGGGTACCGCGAGATCTCTGAGCAGGGGGCAATAGGTGGGGGTGATGCTAGGAACAAACCTGTAGATTCCTGAAGTGAATGATGGGTTGTAGGATCGACGCTGGAGGAGAGAGGAAAAGGAGCGTCGACAGCTAGGGTTTCGCTGGATGAAGAAGGAAGAGAGAGTATTGGGAAGGGAGACAAGCGTGGGGTTAAAATACTTGTCGCTAAGCTTGGCGCACTGTGGAATATCCTGTCGCGGGATTGGGAATGAAACCTAGCGAAGGTGCTTATTCAACTTGGATTGTGCGATAATCTTCCAGGTTGACCTTGGAGCATGTGACAACATGTGAAGAATTCATGTGAATTACGCAAGAGGCTCTCAGGCCTCCTTTTGGATTGCGTGAAAGACTCTGAGGTTCACTTTGAAACTCGTGACAGCCTTCGAATCTCGTGACAGCTAATGAAGTATTCCTTTTGAATTGTGCGAGTCTCCCAGGCTTCCTGCTGAACCTCACGACAGCTAGTGAAATGCTCTATTTGGATCGCGCGAGAGGTTCTCTGGTTTACTTGAATCTCACGACAGCTATTGAATGGTTCTATGTGAACTGCACGAGAGTCTCTCAGGCCTCCTTTTGGATTGCGTAAAAGGTTCCCAGGTTTACTTAAATCTCGTGACAGCTATTGAATGGTTCTGTGTGAACTGCGTGAGAGTCTCTCAGGCCTCCTTTTGAACCCAGCGACAGCAAAGTAGTAAACAGAGAGCATGTGCTCTCTGTTCTGCCAATTCCATTAATGTTGTGGCTGAATTCATGGCATGACTCTCCACCATGGGTACCCCCAGACACATTAAAATCAACCATTCAAGCGAGGTTAACAAAAATCACCCTCCCACATTATGCATTCAAGCAAAAACAATCAATCCAAGAGCAGTAATCATCAAACCAAGCATAAAAAATTCAAACCAGACAGGTCCAGATTCAAGTGGGACCACTAAAATTTCCTAGAGAATCTGAACAAAAGAAAGCAAGACAAATCTAACAAAACCAAAGTACATATGATATAATATTGACACACCTGTGGATCAGTTTAATGAAGGATCCCCTTGAAAGTGAATGGTGTCCATGGGTTCAGTAAGTTTTTCAAAACAAGGCTTAAGCCTCTGACCATTCACCTTCATGGTTTTCCCAGACTTGGGATCCTTGATTTCCACAGCACCAGATGGGGAAACACTCATGGCAATGTAAGGACCTTCCCATCTGGATTTTAGTTTGCTAGGAATATATTTAAGTTTAGAGTTAAACAACCAAACCTTGTCACTAGCTATGAAGCTCTTTCTCAACAAACCCTTGTCAAAGAAAGCTTTGGACCTTTCCTTGTAGATCCGGGCATTGGCATATGCATCCATCCTCAGCTCATCCAATTCGGCAAGAAGAACTGTGATGACCAATGGTTAGGTCTAGATTTAAATGTTTAATGGCCCAATAGGCCCTATGTTCTAACTCTACTGGGAGATGACAGACCTTGCCATAGACCAGTCTGAATGGGGACATCCCAATGGGAGTCTTATATGCAGTCCTATAAGCCCATAGTGCATCATTAAGCTTTTCAGCCCAGTCCTTCCTGTCAGTCCTCACAGTCTTCTCAAGGATGTGTTTGATCTCCCTATTAGAAATTTCAACTTGCCCACTGGTTTGTAGGTGGTAGGGAGTAGCAATCCTATGTGTGACAGCATATTTCTTGAGCAAGCTCTTGAAATTTCTGTTGCAGAAATGGCTACCCCCATCACTGATAATGGCTCTAGGGGTGCCAAATCTTGAGAAGATATTCTGCTTTATAAACTTGAGGATAACTTCATTATCATTAGTTCTTGTGGCAATGGCTTCTATCCATTTTGAAACATAATCCACTGCCACTAAGATGAAATATTAACCATTTGAAGGAGGAAAGGGGCCCATGAAGTCAATACCCCAAACATCAAACAGTTCCACAACAAGGATGGACGGCAAAGGCATTGAGTTTCTTTTAGACAGCCCTCCTAATTTTTAACATCTTTCACATGTCCTGTAGTGTGTATTGGCATCTCTGAATAAAGAAGGCCAATAGAACCCACACTGCAAGATTTTGTCAGCTATTTTTCTTCCACTAAAGTGGCCTCCACAGGCATTTTCATGGCACATTACCAGAATACTGGGGACATCACTTTCTGGAGCACATTTTCAGATGATTTGGACTGCATAATACTTGTATAAGCAAGGTTTCTCCCAGAAAAAGAATTTGACCTGTGAGAAAAATAGGTCTTTGTTCATTTTGGTCCAATGGGCAGGAATCTTGCCTATAACTAGATGATTGACAATGTTTGCAACCATGGAGCCAAGGATTGGATGGCAAACAATTGCTCATCCAGGAAGACATCATTTGTAGGATCATCAATACATTTCTTCAATACAATTCTGGACAAGTGGTCAGCCACCACATTTTCTACACCCTTTTTATCCTTAATTTCAATGTCAAACTCCTGTAACAAGAGTATCCATCTAATCAGCCTGGGCTTAGCATCGTTCTTAGATAGTAGGTACTTCAATGCTGAGTGGTCTGTAAAAATTATAGTTTTAGAGCCAAGTAGGTAAGGTCTAAATTTGTCCATAGCAAAAACCATTGCCAGAAGCTCTTTCTCAGTTGTGGTGTAATTCAGGTGAGCTTCAGCAAGTGATTTACTGAGATAGGCAATGACCACAGGCAGCTTATCATTTCTCTGACCCAAAACAACACCTATTGCCAAGTCGGATGCATCACACATCAACTCAAAGAGCAGTGTATAGTCAGGTGTTTGGAATATAGGGGCAGAGGTGAGGCAAATCTTCAAAGTTTCAAAAGCCTCAAGACATTCAGCAGAAAAGTTAAAGGGCAAATCCTGGCAGAGCAGGTGGCACAATGGTTTAGAAATTTTGCTAAAGTCTTTGATAAACCTCCTGTAGAATCCAGCATGTCCAAGGAAAGATCTGATTTGTTTGACTGTTCTTAGAGGGGGCAAATTTGCAATGAGGTCAACTTTAGTCTTATCTACCTCAATCCCATCTTTAGAGACTACATGGCCCAACAGAATACCTTGTGTTACCATGAAGTGACTCTTTTCCCAACTTAAGACTAAATTGGTCTCCTCACATCTTTGCAAGACCAGGTGGAGGTGTTGCAGACATTGGCCAAAACTGTCCCCATATACAGAAAAATCATCCATAAAAATTTCCAATAATTTGTCAATCATATCAGAAAATATGGCATACATACAGCTCTGAAAGGTGGCTGGGGCATTACAGAGCCCAAAAGGCATTCTTCAGTAAGCCAAGGTGCCAAAAGGATAAGTAAATATAGTTTTCTCTTGATCAAGAGGGTGCACAGGGATCTGGTTGTACCCTGAGTACCCATCAAGAAAATAGTAAAAAGCTTTTCCCAGCCAACTTATCCAAAATTTGATCAATGAATGGGAGAGGGTAATGGTCTTTTCTGGTCTTAGAGTTGAGCTTCCGATATTCTATGCAAACCCTCCAGCTAGTGGTCTCCCTGGCTGGTCTCAGCTCTCTAGACTCAGTTGTGATAATTGTTATGCCAGATTTCTTGGGCACCACTTGGATAGGTGCCACCCATTCAGAATCAGAAATGGGGTAAATTACCTCAGCATCTAGCAATTTGATTATTTCATTGAGGACCACTTCCTGCATGTGAGGATTCAATTTCTTCTGCATTTCCTTGGAGGGTGTTGAGCCCTCCTTTAGATGGATCTTGTGCATACAGATTAATGCATCTATCCCTCCTAGATCTGCAATGGTCCAGCCAATTACCTTTTTATGCTTCCTTAAGACTGTTAGTAATTCTTCCTCTTGCTCATTGGTAAGAGAGGAGGAGATAATTACAAGAAGTTTTTTATCTTTCTCAAGGAAAGCATATTTCAATGTTTCTGGAAGCTTATTGAGCTCTAGATCAGGGGCTTGTTGGATGGATGGCAGGATTGGTGGTTTGTTGGTTTGAGGAAGGGGCAGCAATGTGGATTTCCAAATGGAATGGTACACTAAGCCCATAGAAGACTTCAATGTGGACATGTCTTCTGACATTACAGCTGGGCTTCCTTCCTCTACCATGTCCCAAACTTCAGTTAAACTTGAAACAATGTTGCCCCACTCCAGCAGAGTGGGCAATCCCTCTTCAACAACTTCTTCTAGTACATCCACTGCAAAGCATTCCTCATTGTCCAGCTGAGGGTACTTTGCACTGTTGTACACATTAAGCTCAACCTTCATATTTCTGAAAGTTACTTCCATGATCCCAGACCTGCATTGAATGCATGCATTGGCTGTGGCCAAGAATGGCCTGCCCAAAATAACAGGTATAGGGGATGTACTCTTGTTGCAGCCCATGTCCAAAACAAGGAAGTCTATAGGGTAGAAGAACTTGTCCACCCCTACCAAGACTTCCTCAACCACTCCCAAAGGTCTCCTTTCAGGCTTGTCAGTGATTAACAGCACAATGGGGGTGGGTTTTAGCTCCTCCAAACCTAGCTGCCGATACACACTGTATGGCAGCAGGTTAACACTTGCTCCAAGGTCTAGAAGGGCCCTTCCAATTGTGTGGTCTTCAATTATGTAGGGAATAGTGGGTATCCCTAGGTCTTACAACTTCTCTGGCATTGTCATGTTTAATACAGAATTAATTGTATCAGTTGCAAAGACCTTTTTGATAAATGGCCTCTAGCTTTCCTTTTCTAACTACAATGGTATTTCAGAAATTTTGCATAGGCTGGGACCTGTCGAAATGCATCAAGCAGGGGTAAATTGATTTTAACCTACTTAAAGGTCTTCATCATTTCCTCTATCTGTGCATTCCCCTTATCAAAAGAGGGAAGGCCACTCAAAGCTTAAGCAAATGGCAACTGAGGTACTGCTGGTTCCTCAGCTGCAAGCCTATGACTAAACTTTGATTTTTTTCTTTTTTCATCTTTTATTTCCTGCTAAGGCTCAATTACACCCTCTTTATTTTTTCCTTGTTGCACGGTAGCAGACAACTCTTGACTCTGTGCTCTAACAAAGTCCTTTCCACTTTCACTCGACAGTTCTTTGGGAATGACCTCTCATTGTTCCTTTCCCACCTGGTTGTCTACCAGCCTGCCAGACCTTAGGGTTGTGATGGCATTAGCTCCCTCAAAACTTGAGGAGCCTTCTCCAATCGAATATTGGCCCTTAGGGTTGCCCACTGGCTGGCTTGGCAACCTGCCCTCTTCTCTTTTGGCTAAGGAATTGGATATTTGGCCAAGCTATTATTCCATTTTCTTTATGCTTTGAGTGTGAGAAGTCACAGTCTGAGTCAAGACTCCAAGGATTTGCAATGAGGTCAAAACCTGGTCCTCGAAAGAAGCATTTCGGGGCTGAGGTGGGGGAACTATCAACTGATTTTACTGTTGGAGCTGCTGCTGATGTTGGAAATTTGACCTTGGGGGATATCCCTGGTTAAATTGCTGTTGTAGCATTTGAGGTAAGCCCAACATCTGTTGTGGTTGCATATAATTGTCTTGTCTTCACCTCAAATTTGGGTGGTCTCTCCATTGGTAACCAACATTTTGGTGCTGGTATCCAAATGGTTGTTTGTTGTAGCCACCAGATTGTTGCTGGCCAAATGATTGGGCAGCAGTAGCTTGTTCCATCACATACTCAGGATATTGCCCTGCAGATGGGAACTCTTCCACTGTGTGTTGTAGAGATTGGTATATTAGACATGCCTCCATCACTTGTGCAGCCAATCTGGGCTGCACCACCATTAATAGTTTATCAAACTTATCAGAAAGATTGGCCATCTACATTCTCAGGTCATTGTTTCCACTAACTTCACACATCTTTCCTTTGGAAGTTACAGCAAGCCCCAGCTTAGGAGAAGGCTCTTGAACAGTCCTTGACAAGGACACCTTTTGGAAAGCATTCTCACTGATGACCTCGAACAAGTCCCATGCCTCATCAGATGTTTTATGCATGTAAGTTCCACCACAAGAGGCATCTACCATGTCTCTGCTTTTCTCATCAATCCCATTATAGAAGCTCTGGACAAGCTGCCAGTCAGGGATCTTGTTTGAGTATCTCCTTAAATTTTTCCCATGATTGATTAAAATCCTCAGTTGGGGATTGGGCAAAAGCAAGTATTGCTTTCCTCAATTGGCTGGTTTTTGTCTCTGGGAAGAATTTGGTCAGAAATATTATCTGGAGGTCTTTCCAAGAAGTGATGCTGTTGTTTAGGAGAGTAGTTAACCAGGTGTTGGCCCTGTCCTTTAGGGAGAAAGGAAAGAGCCTTAATCTGGTGGCTTCTGGTCCCAAACTAGCAATGGAGAATGTTGTGCACAGGACCAAGAATTGGTCAATGTGTTTGTAGGGGTCTTCCTTGCTAAGCCCATGGAAAGAGGGAAGCATTTGGATGATGGAGGTTTTAATCTCATAGTTTTCCTGAACATCTGGAAATTGAATGCTGAATGGAGAATTATAATCACCAGGAGCATTCAATTCCTTCAATGTTCTGGGTTGCTCTCCACCCATGGCTGCTGTCTCAATTTCAGTAGGGGGCTCGACTGTGGTGTGTCTGGGGCTTCTTGGTCTTTTACCCCTTTCTATTTCAGGGTTAGGAGGCTCTAATGTAGGACTGAGGAATCTCCTTCCTAACATGCACACACACTAACAGCAGGGAAGACTACTCGTAGACACATTACACTTAACAAAATTACAACTATCCTAATCAACTGCTATGGAATTTTCAAAGGAGAAATAGACTGAGTTTTTGAGGGTTAGAGAAGTGCAAACAGAGGTAGCTAGACTCTTAGTGCAACTCTACTCTCCTTCTCTGCTACTGTCCAGATCTACAAGAAAAATTCCAAAAGTAAATCAGTAGTATCAATTATTCACAAGTACAGCTACCAAAGAATAAAGAATATAAAAATCTAGGGTCTATCGATAGATCAAGATTCCCCGACAACGGCGCCAAAAACTTGTTAGGGTATTTTTTATGCTTGCTACTGACTTTATTGGAGACAGTGATAAGAATGGGGTTAGTGAAAATCAAAGGTGGATTAAAGAGCAGCAAGCCAAAAAATATAGTCTTGTAAGATACAGGGCCTGTTGTAGCAAGTTTTAATAAGTAAGAGTTTTTCCCACAGGGAAAGTTGATCTAAAGCTCCAAGAGAGCTATCTTTAGTAGGCCCTCCAGTTCTGGCTACAGATCTGGCAATCCTAAATGGAAGGGGATTTAAGGTCACTATTATCTATATCCTAAGGTAACCTAATGCCTAAACTACAGAAATGGTTGAGAAGAATGATGGAGTGTGAGAAAATAAATATAAAAGGGTGAGAAGTAAGCTATTCGGTACAGATCTGATGGGTCTTATAACTCAGACTCAGACCTGCTGCTATAGAAATCATGTCCAATGGCTACATTATCACCAAAGAGGAGAAACGATCCAACTCACCCCTGTGTCATGATCCAATCCCTTATGGCTATAACCTGTCCACTTAAATGGTCACAGGCTATCCAATAGGGGAACCACAGTCCAAAGATGGGTCAGAACAAGTTTATCATTGATGTCACTACTTCATCCAGGCCACTAGCTCAAGAATCCATAGGAACCTCAACCTCTAAAGTTCTGTGTGTAGGGCTAGGCTTGCAATGTGCACTAGCCTGGATACACAGAACCAGCAAGAGTTTGAGTACTAGCTTTTAAGCTTAACTGTTCACTGCTTTAGAAAGACAACAATGATCCAATCACAAGCCTACAATCTCTATAGCCAGATCAGATCTGCCATCTGATGGTGGGTTTATACAAATACAGGGGAGTCTGTCTCTGCACAATCTCTCACAGGGCTACAAGCACAAGTGGAGAGAAGAAGGATCTATCTTAGATCTGTGGATTGGACTCACCCTAGGGCTATAATCTATCCACTTAAATAGTCACACACTATCCATAGAGGGTAACCTCCCCACTGAGGTCTAAGGCAGAACAAGAACATCACTGCCACCACCATGTTCACAAGGCTATCAGCTCAAGCTCCGATGGAGATTCAGATTTAGTGGATCCTGGGTGAGGCATAGGCCTGCAATGTGCCTAACCTGGACATACAGGTGATCGGTGTCGAAATGTGACTATATTTCGCACCCTAATTCCTACATTTAGCTATCTAATGAAAGCATCTGACAGTTGCAGTGAGGTTTTAACGATTATAGGTGTTTTTTACCGTTGGATTGTTAAAGAGCATAAAAGAGGGTAATTAAAGGCTACCTAAGAGCTATGGACAAAAAGGTTAAAAGAAGCATTGAAATCCGTGAAGTAGCTCAACATCCAACAAAGGAAGGAAGACTCTACCCTTTTGTGTCAATCGATTGACACAAGAATGTCAATCGATTGACATTAGAAGACAGCTTTGCCCTCACTTTTTACGAATCAAAAGTCAATCGATTGAGAACTTATCAATCGATTGAGGCTATTAGGTATAGGGTTTTCTCGACCCTATAAAAGAAAAGCTACGGCTTTGTGGATTGATTATTATTCATTACTCATTTTTGGTGGAGAGCCCCATTTTTGGAATTTTGGGATTTCTCTTTTCGTTCTTCAAGGGTTTTTCTATTCTTCTTCTCTGAGGGTTTTCTTTTGGTAGATTGTACATAGGGATTTTGCATTGTTCTACTTTTACATTTTATGAGATCATAGATTGTATCTAGGAAAAGCATTGTAAAATATCTTTGGAGATAAATGAAAAGTGGAATGGCTTTGAATGTGCAAAGAGATCATACACAAAAGATGAGCGGCTAAATCACTTCTTCAAGGAGGATGCGATCCCCAGATAAGTAAGATTTTTATGATTAATACCACAGTTAATTAATGTCATCATGGAATCGTTCTGCTAAAGTGTGTGTGATTGAATATATGTTGAACGCCTTGTTATGACCATTGATTGCTCGTATCAACGGCTATAATCGCTAGATCTGGACCTGCAGGCTGATCTAGGCTGCAGAGCGATTATGTGCCCTATTGTCGTGATCTAAACATCCTCAGATACGCTGTAATTTTTACATGACTCATACCGCAATGATAGGTTGAGTCATTGTTTTTAGATAGGGTATGCCAGATTGAAGATCACGTTTTCTTACAAATCATTTTCTTTAGATAAATGAAGGTATGAATGATGCTTAATGAAATTGTGGATTTAATGGTAAAAAGGTTAGAAGTCTGGGGTAGCATATTCCTTGAGCATTTTTAATTATTGTTTCTTTTATCCATCGTAAATCATTTATGCTTAGATTAGTTTATTTTTCTGCATTTAGAAATAGTGTGTTAAGTTTTTGGTAAAGTGAATTTGCCCCTTGGTACTTCCTCGGGTATTTTTATCCAATCTCTGAAAGAATTAATTAGATTTCACATTTTCCCTGTGGGTTCGTCACCCCTATTCTTACCGTGTTACAATAGATCTTGTGCACTTGCAAGGGTACACTTTAAAATTGACCAAGTTTTTAGTGCCGCTGTCGGGGAATTCGGCGAAATTTTGATTAATTCGGAAAGAGATTTATGCTTTTAGTTGACAGTCAATCGATTGAGATCTATTCCTTAATCAATTGAGTGTGTTTTGTGTGGTTTCAGTATTGAATTGTAAATCGATTGAGATAAAAGAATCAATCGATTACTATTTTGTGTGAGACCCGAATTGCTAATTTCGAATTTTTAGGAAATCAAAGATTTGTTTTAGGAAGTAGAGATTTTTAGGACTTCTTATTTTAGATTTTGTAGGAGTTTCTTTTTCCTTATCTTCATCTTTTAGAAAATATCTTGTAGGATTTTCTAAAATCTAGTTATTAATTTTTGTGGGACTACTTGCTTTAGGCTTTGTAGGAATCTTTTTATTCTCTCCCTTCTTTTTCTCTTTTAGGTAAGATTTTATAGGATTTTGTAGGATTGCCTTTAGGTTTTAAAATTAGAATTTTTTATTTTGAATTTTGAAATTTAAATTTTAAATTTTAATTTTTGAATTTAATTTTTATTTTTGAAATTCAAATATAAAAAAAAATAAAATATTTCTGATACTGGCTACTGTTCATTATAGAGCTCAATCGATTGACATTTCTCTATCAATCGATTGACTAGGCCTCTGCTGCTGGCCATTTCAGCTGAAATTTTTGTGTTGACCAATTTTAACTTTTGAACCTCAATTGATTGAGACCACTCTTTAAATTGATTGACGTATTAAGTCCCTGGTTGAATATTTGTCTTTGCTTTGTGTCAATCGATTGAAGCTGATACTTGTGGTTTGTTGAGGAATCATCAAACTTGTTTGTGAGCGTGGTGTATGAGCTTGAGATCGAACGATCTTATAGAGAGAATCGCAGAATTCAAAGGAATTAGTATCATCATACTGAGACTATGGCAGATCAAAGGAATGGAAATAATCAGAACAATAATAATGGAAATAATGGGAACAATAATCATGATGAGGGCCCAAGAACATTGGAATATTATAATGATCCTGGTTTTTACGAGGATCAAGATAGTATCATGCATGCCCCCATCCCAGGGAACCATTACTAATTCAAATCCGCAATGATTCAAATGTTACCAATTCATGATGGATTGTCGAACAAAAATCCACATGTTCATTTGAATGAGTTCATTGCAGTGTGTAAAATGTTCCGTGCGCATAATGTGACCGATGAAATAGCTAAGTTGCAACTCTTTCCTTTCTCTTTAAGAGATAAGGCAAAAACTTGGTTCTACTCCTTAGAACCACAATCTATTCAGAGTTGGGCAGAGCTACACCGTCAATTTCTTAAAAAATATTTTCGCATGACCAAAACCATTGAGTTGCGACAGAAGATCCAGTTCTTTTCCCAACAACCTACAGAAACATTTCATGAATGTTGGGAACGCTTTAAGGAATTGATTAAGAGTTGTCCAAATCATCAACTACAAAGGTGGCAGCAAGTCCAGAGGTTTTATAATGGACTAATTCCCGAAGAGAGACGCATGGTTGATGCATCTTGCGGAGGATCGTGTGCCAGAAAAGAGGCTGATGAGCTGTGGGCATTGCTTGAGAAGTTATATCAAATTTCAATCCATAATGCGACAATGGAGCGAACTAATTTGGACGTGGCAACGAAATCGCATGTGTTGACCAGAAATGGACTATTTGATGTCAATAACAATACTTCAGATCTCTCAACAAAGGTTGATATGTTGTCCAAGCAAATGAACATGCTGTTAGCGGCAACTAAGCAAGCTAAAAGTGCTAGCAACCCCACCGCTTGTTCTATCGGTGACCACCCAGGTCACATGGCTAACGAGTGTCCTACTACCTTGTCATTTCTTCCTGATGAACCTACTCCTCAAGAGCAGGTGAATCTGACTCAATCATATCAGCGACAAGGTAGGAACATATACTCAAACACATACAATCCGGAATGGAAAAATTACCCCAACCTAGGATGGGGAGGATCAAACTAAACTGGACAAGTGAATCAACATTTCAGATCTAACATAATGAATGGACAGCAGAATTTTCACCCACAACAGAATTCTAATTTCCAGCATAATTCTAATTTTCAACAGATCCGTCCTTATTATCATCCGAATTCTGATTACCGAAAAAATCAAAATTTCAATTAGAATTTTAATCAATCTCAGGCCACCGTTTCAAAAGATTCTGATTTGAAGGAAAAGATTATGCGAAATATGCAAGCTTTCCAGCAGATGATGATAGATCAATTTAGTCAACTGACAAATCAGTTGAGTTAATGAGAGGAAGGTAGGCTTCCGAGTCAACCCATTAATAATCCTTAAGGTCAAGCACCACCAGATGAAGAATCATCAAATAGCCAACAGTTGAAAGCTGTTACGGTGCTGAGAAGTGGACAAGAAATTAATAATCAAGTGGAAATGCCTGCGAAAGCTGATGAAGAAAGAGAAGCAGCAAAAGAGAAAGAGTCAGAGAAAAGAAAAGAAAAAGAAAAAGGAAAAGAGAAAGAGAAAGAGCAAGGAAGAGAGAAGGGAAAAGAAAAAGAAGTAGAGGAAGTGTCTCCCTCAACTGTCCAACAAGGATGTGAAAAAGAACCAGAACTTAGGTCTCCAACTTATGTCCCTAAGGCACCATTCCCTGAGTGCCTAACTCCTCCATCCAGAATAGGGAAGGGACCTATAAAAATGGAAGAAATCTTTGAAACATTCCAACAGGTAAAGATAAATCTTCCATTACTCGAGACAATCAAACAAGTTTCTGAGTATGCCAAATTCTTCAAAGATTTGTGCACTCGTAAGAGAAAGGCACGCACTCATGTTTCGAAGAAAGTGTTCCTGACTAATCAAGTCAATTTGATATTGTAATTGGAAACCCTGCAGAAACTCAAGGACCCTGGAGTCCCAATTGTTCCATGTGTCATTGGTGGACAATCAATTGGAAAAGCGTTACTGAATTTGGGAGCAAGCGTTAATCTGATCCCATACTCAGTGTATGAGAAATTAGGATTGGGTGAATTGAAACCCACAACGGTTACACTTCAACTTGCCGATAAGTCAGAAAGAAGGCCTAGGGGTATCATCGAGGATGTTTTGGTTGGAATAGACAAGTTTGTCTTTCTAGTGGACTTCGTTGTTTTAGACATGGAACCACCTATTAAATCCATTAATCAAGTCCCCATCATCTTTGGACGTCCGTTTCTCGCCACTGTAAATTCTTGCATTAATTGTCGAATGGGAGTCATGGACGTTTCTTTTGGAAACATGAAGGTTAGATTGAATATATTTCATGTGATGAACCATTTCCCCAACGAGGAAGAGGTTGACTATTTTTACATCGACCAGATGGATGAAGTAGTGGATGAAGCATTACAATCAATGCTTACCAAAGAAGAATTTGAAGCTGCTTTGATGGCCATCTATGCCGAAAAGACATCTGAAAGGAAACAGTCAGAAGAGACGAGGTCGAGTCTATCATGTCCAGATGATAACTTATGTGCAAATGTGACTGAGGTAGAACCAGTACCTATTGAGGTAAAGGATGTGCTGACTCCGCCAATTGAGCAGCCACCAACTGTCGAATTAAAACAGTTGCCTGAGTCGCTCAAGTACACGTTTCTGGGACCTCGAGAAACATTGCCAGTAATAATATCATTGACCTTGTCCGAAGAACAAGAGTATGAGTTGCTGAAAGTGCTGAAAGAAAATAAAAATGCCATTGGATGGACTTTAGCCGATCTAAAAGGGATTAACCCATCGGTATGTATGCACAAAATATATTTGGGACATGAGAGTAAACCATCGTGGGAACCACAAAGGCGACTTAATCCAAACATGTAAGAAGTCATTTTAAAGGAAATCATAAAACTACTTGATGTTGGAATCATCTATCCAATCTCTGATAGTCCATGGGTCTGTCCAGTTCAAATTGTTTCGAAAAAGTCTGGCATCACTGTGAAAGAAACTACTGAAGGAGAATTGGTGCCCACTCGCGAAACCACAGGGTGGCGCGTGTGCATAGATTATCAGATATTGAGCACGGCTATGAGAAAAGATCATTTTCCCCTGCCATTCATTGACCAAATTCTTGAAAGGTTAGCAGGACAAGAGTTTTATTATTTTCTTGATGGATATTCGGGTTACAATCAAGTACCGGTATTTCCTGCAGATCAAGAGAAGACAACGTTCATGTATCCCTACAAAATGTTTGCATATCGAAGAATGCATTTTGGCTTGTGCAATGCACCTGCACTTTCCAAAGATGCAGGTTGGTCATATTCTCGGACATGATTGATAAATTCATCGAAGTTTTCATGGATGACTTTTCTATTTTTGGAAAGACCTTTGAACTATGTTTGCAACACCTTAACCAGGTATTGCAACGATGTGTCAAATCAAAACTTGTTCTTAGCTGGGAGAAAAGCCATTTCATGGTGCAACAAGGAATTGTGTTGGGACATGTTGTTTCAAAGAAAGGAATCGAAGTTGATAGGGTAAAACTCAATTTAATCGCTAATTTGCCACCACCAAAGAGTATTCGACAAATTCGATCATTTTTAGGTCATGCAGGATACCGACGATTCATCAAGGATTTTAGCAAGGTTGCTAAACCATTTTGTACCTTGCTTGGCAAAGATGTTCCTTTTAACTTTGATGAAGATTGCATGAAAGCATTTCTGAAATTACGTGAGTTGCTATCTAATGCACCGAAATCCAACCCCCGGATTATTCTATACCATTTGAACTCATGTGTGATGCATCTGATTATGCAATTGGAGCAGTCTTAAGGCAAAGGGTGAACAAAATACCTCATGTGATCTACTATGCCAGTAAGACATTGATTGATGCCCAGTTAAATTACACCACCACTGAGAAGGAGTTATTAGCCGTGGTGTATGCTCTGGATAAGTTCCGCTCTTATCTGCTTGGCTAAAAAATAGTGGTCTTTTCAGACCACTCGACATTGAAATATCTGCTAGCGAAGAAGGACACCAAGCCAAGGTTGATCCGATGGATCTTACTCTTACAAGAGTTCAATTTTAAGATCAAAGATAAAAAGGGTGTCAAAAATGTAGTGGCCGATCATCTATAAAGAATTTTGCCTGAAGAATCATTGGTCTCTGAGACTATCCGAGACACCTTTCCGGATGAACAATTGATGGCAATAGATGCTGCCGCTACAAAAGTTCCTTGGTTCTCTAATATTGTGAATTGTCTGGTAATTGGAAGAATCCCTACCCAATGGAACAAAAATGATAAAAATCTATTCTTCTCGCAAATAAAATACTATTTTTGGAATGAGCCACAACTGTTTAAATTCTGTTCAGACCAGGTTATCAGGAGATGTGTGCCTGAAGAAGAACAATCGAGTGTTATTAACTTTTGCCATGCTGGGGCCTGTGGAGGCCATTTTGGAGGACAAAAGACCGCACACAAGATTCTTCAAAGTAGATTTTATTGGCCCTCCATCTTTCACGACACTGCCAAATTTTGTAAAGAATGCCAAATATGTCAGCAGCTGGGAAATATTTCACGACGAAATATGATGCCTCTGAATCCAATTCTTATAGTTGAAATTTTTGATGTATGGGGGATCGACTTCATGGGTCCTTTCCCCCCGTCGTTTGGATATTCATATATTCTTGTAGCTGTTGACTACGTTTCCAAATGGATTGAAGCTGTGGCATCCCGTTCGAATGGCCACAAAGTTGTGGTCAAATTTCTGAAGGAAAATGTCTTTAACAGATTTGGGTTTCCACGAGCGATCATTAGTGATGACGGTTCACACTTCTGCAACCGCCATTTTGCTACTTTAATGAAGAGATATGGCGTTACCCAGAAGGTGGCAACGCCGTATCACCCGTAAACTAGTGGTCAAGTGGAAGTCTCGAACCAAGAGATCAAACAAATTTTAGAAAAGACGGTGCGACCAGATAGAAGAGATTGGTCAAATCGGCTATCTGATGATCTTTGGGCATATCGCACCGCCATCTTCCTATTGAATTGGAGCATAAGGCATTTGGGCTATCAAAAGATTTAACTTTGATATGCAAGCGGCAGGATCAAATCGAAGGCTACAGCTGAATGAATTGGAAGAGCTGCGCTATGATGTGTATGAAAACTCCAAGATGTACAAAGAAAGGTACAAAAAGCTGCATGATGAGTCAATTTCTCGGAAAGAGTTCCACATTGGACAAAAGGTTTGGCTGTTTAATTTCAGACTAAAGCTTCACCCGGGAAAACTGAAATCTAGATGGGAAGGCCCGTTTCAGGTTGTTTCTATTAGTGTGCATGGTGCGATTAAGATCTGTAGTCTTGAGGACAATCATGTTTTCAAAGTCAGTGGGCAATGTCTTAAACCAATGTTTGAGCCGATGACCCAGTTCAAGATTGAGGCGATGCACCTCAGTGACCCAGATATTTGATCAATGAAAAGGTCGAGCTGTCGACACTTAAACTTAGCGCTTCCTGGGAGGCAACCCAGTTTGTTATTTATTTTTATTTTTGTTTTTGTTTCTGTTTTTATTTTTGTCAAAATTGAGTCTTTGCTCAATCGATTGACTATCAAACAGTCAATCGATTGACATTAGCCCCTCAATCGATTAACAGTACCTTGTCAATCGATTTATAATTTAATCATCATCATCATCTCCCTTCTTCTTTGTCAATTGATTGACATCAAAGTGTCAATCGATTGACATCACCTAAAATTTATGGCAGTTTTCAGAAATTGAAGCGACAATCGACTCATCTTGTCGTCGCAGCTATCTTTTGGGGCACGTCTATGTCAATCGATTGAGACCAACCCCTCGATCGATTGACTTGATTGCTCATTTAAATTGTTCATTTCTAAGGAACCTAACCGGTGTGACTTTTCGAAAAAAGTTGCTCTCAATCGATAGACAGAGCATTGTCAATCGATTGACATTGAAAGTGGAGGAGTGGATTGTTCCATGTCGCATCTGCATGCCTGGTGCCCTTTGAAATTCTCACGACGTGTGGAGACCAACCATTCTCAATCGATTGAGGATTCATCCTCAATCGATTGACACTCAAAATATATAATGGGGACACCACCCGTGGCCCCTTCATTTTAAATCTCCTCCAATTCGAGCCGAGCTTCTATATTCTCCTCATACGAGATCGAATGGCAGCACCTGGCCCACCAATGTTCCGTCCACCTCGTCCTGCCAACGATCCGATGCACATCCCTAACGATGACTATGTCGATCGGCAATTCCAGATGAAAAACTTCTTCAACCTAGCCAAATATCGTCGCATCGCGGAATGCGCCCGCTCGATCAAATTCATTAAGGCCTTGCGATTGGAAATGTTGCTCGCTCCTCCCCCTATTGATGTCTCTCCGTGTATCCTTCATCTGTTCTACCAAAAGATGGAGTGGGTGTCCGCTCCAATTTTGCCAACTGGGATGCCATTAATCAAGATCGAGATTGACAATTGGAGTTATAACCTACACGCCGCCGATCCCTCCCGAGCCTTTAACTTTTATGTGGTTTGCCCTTTGAACCATCACATTGATCCCGCCATCGATCTTAGTCAAAACGATATGATCAATCACATGTGTGGAGGGCGCCGCGGTTCTGGGTTGTCCACTAAATGAGCGGTCCTGCCAATGGACATTTTGTTTTGGGATATCGTTATGTCCAATAACCTATTACCGCATGGCACAAAGAGCGAGCGAATGAAGAATAGGGTGATGGCCTTATATGCCGCGCACACGAACACTTGGTTCGATGCGCCCGGTCTTATGCTAGAAGAATTGTACCGGTGTCACACTGATATCGCCACCACCACCGTGCCTGCAAAGCGTGCAGCGATTCTCCTCCATTTCCCACACTACGTGATGCACCTCTTGGACCACCTTGGCTGCCCGATTTATGATGATGAAGAGCTGGGCGATATGCAGTTTTATCAATATGGCACCAATGTTTGGGACAAGAGCATCAAGGCTATTCTTTGTGTGCAACCATCTTCGATCGACGTCGATGACGTACCTCAACCCCCACGTCCAAACCTCGCACAACCCCAACGTGGTGGTCTTAGACGACCTCGTCCCGAAGAGGTTCCGGATTTTAACGCCGAGGCAGCCGTCGTTCGCCTTGAGGCACGGATGGATGGGTTGAGTGCCACACTTGGAGGTGTTGATCGACGGTCTAAGTTTTCCACTTCTCTCCTCATGCGAATGGCCCGCGAATCGTTCCCTGGGCGTGCAGACGAATTCATAGTAGGAGCGCGAGCGGCGATGAATGAGGAGAGGGATCTGGAATTTGATGATGATGATGATGATGATGTTTAGTGTCTTTGTTTAGTGTTTTTGTTTTGTGTTTGTTTTTTTTTATTTAGTGTTTGGTGTTTTAATTTGCGTTGGGTGTTTTTAGTTTTTATTTTTGATTAATCATAGTTTGTGTTTAGTGTTAGAGGACCAATGGTTGGAATCAGATCACCACAATCAATGGAATCGGAGTGTTCTTTGATTGATAATTTTGCTGTGTGCATTCTCGGATTGTTGATTATATGCATCAATCAATCGATTGAGAAACTACTCTCAATCGATTGGGGATATTTGGTTCTCAATTCCTTGAAATTAAAAACTCCACCAAGCGATCGATTGGGAGGCAACTCTCAATCGATTGACTTCTGCATGGTCAAACTATCACAATCAGTTAGAAACAGAACGTTCCTAAACATATCGTGTTCTGGGAGTATCTTTTGAGTCGTGCACCTGATGGTTCCCTTGGCATCATTGTCATTCGATTTACACGCCAATATCAATCGATTGACTGATGTATAACTCCGGAAAGTTACACCAACCATTCGAAAATCAAGTTTTCTAGAGCTCGTATTATAGAAGCTTTTGTAGAGGGTCTTTAGAGTCCGTATGTTAGGAAGTTTTTCTCTATTTAAACCACTCCGTGGGTCATCCTCTTCTTCACCTTTAGTCAAACTTTTGTTCCTCCTTTCCCAAATCCTAGCCATGTCTTCTATTCGGTATCGTACCCAATGCGCTGTGCAAAAGTTGATGTAGGCCGCATAAAAACGTCGACGTCACCACTCTCCGCACCCATCGCTTGATTTGTCAAATCACGAAGCCATCGATCTTGACGAAGAATCACCTTTAGAAGTCAAATCAATTTTTACTCGTTCCGACGAGGCCGCCACCGACCCGTCCAAGGTTTTGATTCCGACCCACTTATGGGCGGAATTGAACCCACCTTCACCGCTCGTCCCACTACCTTCCATCCCACCATCATCTCCACCGCACATACCTACCCCACCTCCACGCGAGGGTGGTATCCCAAAAGAAATATGGACTTACGCGTTTCCAAAGCCGAAGGTAGGATGTTCTACCATGGTTGATTAAAGGACAAGGAATTTCAGTTTTAGGGTCTAGTTTTAGGAGTCCTCTTTATGTTATTTTTATTTTGCTTTTTATGTTTTAGTTTAGGTTAGGTTCCAATTAATTTTGGGTAGGATTTATATTTTTCGTTCAATAATTGTTATAGTTTCCATATATTTCATACAATTTTAGTTAGTTAAATAATGGTGTTTTTCTTTTTGATCATCCTCCCTTGCACTTGATCTATTTCTTTTTGGTCCTCAATTGCATTAAACAGGTTTGGGGGAGACTTACCTCCTTTCTCAACATCATCGCCAATGAGGACATTGGACAGTTCAGGTTGGGGGGGGGGTATTTTTGGTCAATTTCATGTATTTTCAGTTATTAATGTCAAAAAAAAAAAACAATTTTCGGATCCTAAACATATATCAATCAATCGATTGAGACCAGTGTCTCAATCGATTGACTGTTAGCCACCAACAGCCGACTGAGATGTGCAGAAGTCAATCAATTGAGACCAATGTTTCAATCGATCGACTGATGACAGGAAGACTAATGAAGTTCGAATTTTTATTCTTAAAATGTGGATGACCTTAAATTCTTTAAAATTGTTATCATGCCATAATTATTTTTATGAATGCTCATGAAGTTCAAGATTAAATAGCAATATTCATGATCTATGCCTGAAAAATTTTACACCATCACTTTGCTTTAATTTCAAATTTGAGGATTAAGTGTGTAACTCTAAATCTTCAGATCACAAAGAAGGGCTGAAACCCAGTGAGTTTTGAAACTTTGTCCTCGTTCTTGATGAGTGCTGGAAATAAACACGGAGCATCTTTGCGTTTCTCGCTTAAATTGTTAAAATCTCATACATTTTATTCTGATTTGTTGATTTTGCCTGTGTTATACCACTACACTAGAAATCACTGTGTGAAAACTCAAGGCAATTAGGCATTAGTACCATCATGAAAGGAAATGATCTAAGGCCATTATCGGCTCGTTTGTGCCCAAAGTATCCCACCATATACTGATTTATCTTGTCGC
The DNA here is from genome assembly GCA_021018995.1 of Chloranthus sessilifolius. Lineage (NCBI taxonomy): Eukaryota > Viridiplantae > Streptophyta > Magnoliopsida > Chloranthales > Chloranthaceae > Chloranthus > Chloranthus sessilifolius. Next base: position 44,753,032 of record CM037594.1, on the reverse strand, counting down.
ACCCCCTTTGAGCCTCAACTGAGAAATTTTGCCTTATTTATTCTTTGTAAGCTATATTAGCCATACCCCACACTAGTTTGAAAAGCCTTACCCTTTTAGCTCTGAGAAATTAGGGATGAGATCAAGGAAGGAAATAAAAAGTTATGGCAATAATATCTGTAAAGAATAAATGGCAGAGAAACATAAAAAGGGAGAGAAAAAGAAAATTCATTGTACTCCAAAAAGTAGAGAAGTATATGGAAGTGATGTTAAAAAATAAAAAAAATGAAAAAAAAATAAGAAAAAGAAAGAAAAAGTGTATTGAAGAGAAAAGGTTCTAGAGAATTCGAAAGATATCAGATAATCATGTGTGTTCATTTTCCGATTTCTTAGAGAAAATTGAATCCTATTTTTCCTTTCTTTCTTAACCAATTACTCGAGCCCCATTATAACTTTTGAAAAGACCTTTTTGATCCAATCATGAGTGGTAAATGCCTTGTGGAGAGTGATTATATAATGTCTATGGTGCTTGGTATATGCATGTTTAAAATACAAATATCTTTCTTAATGAGATTTCTCGAAAAATTCTTTGATACACCGTCTTTCTAATACTTTGTGAAATTTTTCTAACTTGCATCGTAATTCCATCTCACATTTGAGTAAAAAGTAAAACCATTCATCAAGAGTGATTCTAGTCTGAGTAAATACCCATGGTAAGGATTGAGTCTAGACTTGTGATTTAAAGGTTCCTAGTCTAAAACTTCTTCTCAGATAAAAGAATTTGAGTAGCGATAATTGCATAACATTCTAAGGCATATATCATGAGCATTGAAAAACAATGGATTGAATTGAATGAGCACGAAGAAAATGAACATGGTTAGTTTAGTTTAAAAGATTTTCCAAGGTCATCTAATTGAAGGGCCTGACTAAAAAATTCTAAAATTCATAAGCTTTGAAGTTTGTAGGTACCTTCACTGGAAACCTTCAGGAGACAAAACTCCTCCACTGGGGATCACCTAGGGGTTTAAAGGCTTGTTGCATGCACTAAATGCAATCGTGTTTCCTATGAAAGTGACACTTAAATTTTTTTGGATGTTAGTTTTATTTGCTGTACATATTTTTCATTCTCTTTGCTCGAGGACTAGCAAAGTGTCGGTTTGGGGGTGTGATCAGTGCCGAAATGTGACTATATTTTACACCCGAATTCCTGCATTTAGCTATCCAATTAAAGCATCTAACGGTTATTGTGAGGTTTTAATGATTAAGGTGTTTCTGATCGTTGGATCGTTAAAGAGCATAAAAGAAGGTAATTAAAGGCTACATAAGAGCTATGGACAAAAAGGTCAAAAGAAGCATTGAAATCCGTGAAGTAGCTCAACATCCAATAAAGGAAGGAAGACTCTACCCTTATGTATCAATCGATTGACACAAGAATGTCAATCGATTGACATTAGAAGATAGCTTTGCCCTCACTTTTTGCGAATCAAAAGTCAATCGATTGAGAACTTATCCTCAATCGATTGAGGCTATTAGGTATAGGGTTTGCTCGACCCTATAAAAGAAAAGCTACAGCTTTGTGGATTGATTATTATTCATTACTCATTTTTGGTGGAGAGCTTCATTTTTGGAATTTTGGGATTTCTCTTTTCGTTCTTCAAGGGTTTTTCTATTCTTCTTCTCTGAGGGTTTTCTTTGGGTAGATTGTACTTAGGGCTTTTGCATTATTCTACTTTTACATTTAATGAGATCATAGATTGTATCTAGGAAAAGCATTGTAAAAGATCTTTCGAGATAAATGAAAAGTGGAATGGCTTTGATTGTGGAAAGAGATCATACACAAAAGATGAGCAGCTAAATCACTTGTTCAAGGAGGATGCGATCCCTAGATAAGTAACATTTTTATGATTAATGCCACAGTTAATTAATGTCATCATGGAATCATTTTGCTAAAGTGTGTGTGATTGAATATATGTTGAACACTTTGTAATGACTGTTGATTGCGCGTATCAACAGCTATAATCGCTAGATCTGGACCTGTAGGCTGATCTAGGCTGCAGAGCGATTATGTGCCCTATTGTCGTGATCTAAACATCCTGAGATACGCTATGCTTTTTACATGACTCATACCACAATGATAGGCTGAGTCATTATTTTTAGATAGGGTATGCCAGATTGATGATCATGTTTTCTTACGAATCATTTTCTTTAGATAAATGAAGGTGTGAATGATGCTTAATGAAATTGTGGATTTAATGGTAGAAAGGTTATAAGTCTGGGGTAGCATATTCCTTGAGCATTTTTAATTATTATTTGTTTTATCCATCGTAAATCATTTCTGCTTAGATTAGTTTATTTTTCTGCATTTAGAAATAGTGTGTTAAGTTTTTGGTAAAGTGAATCTGCCCTTTGGTACTTCCTCAAGTATTTTTATCCAATCTCCGAAAGAATTAATTAGATTTCACATTTTCCCTGTGGGTTCGACACTCCTGCTCTTACAGTGGTACAATAGATCTTGTGCACTTGCAAGGGTACACTTTAAAACCGACCAATAGGTCACTTGGATCTAAATAAACCCTTAAAAACAATCCTTCATTGCTTACAATACAACTTAGCAATGGAGGATCTCAAGGCAACAGCCTTGTATAGAACAACTCACAAAACACCAATCCCATACATGTATAAAATCCTAATATAAAACTCCATTAAAACTATTCCAAATAGACATACAAAGGTATAGACAACAAGTGCTAGACTATGGAGAGAAGAAGAAAGGAAAAAGAAACTGCCTAACCTTAGCCTACTGCAATTCTACAGTTGGTTTTTAAAGGGAATACAGAAGACAAGTCCTTTAAACCTAAACTAGGCTTAGGCTTATATAGCAGTCAGCTCTCTATGAATTAGGGTTAGGAAAACCCTAATTTATCAATGCTATCATGGCCCATTTCTGTTCCTTAGATCCCTCGGGGCATGTGCACAAAGATTGGAGCATTGGAGTGCGTGCCCTAGTTGCTGGAAGTTCCCAGATTTCCCTTGCAGAATTGGAGAAAAGTTAAGAACCCAAGCCTCGCTAGGTAGAAAGGCTTTTCAGGTCTTATCGCATGATAGAATTGGCGTCGCGAGGTTGATTTGACTTGAATCTCTTACAATCGCGGGATTGGTACTTTGGTCATCGCGGGGATGCTCTGGTCATCGTGAGATTTCTCTTTCCATTTGAATGGCATGGGGATTGCGCGCGCGACTCGTTCCTTGATGAATCTCACGACGATCCTTGCGAAGAAACAATGTGCATGGGCTTCTGGATCGCGCGAGCAGTTCCTTGAAAGTTTATATCCCGCGACCACTGCACGACAGTCGCGCGCTGGAATGCCTAGAGCTCTCTCTCCTCAGTGAATCGTGTGAAGATTAAGGGCTCCTCTTTTGAGCTGCGCGAGACTGTGCGAGTGCTTCGCGAGTGCTTATGACTGAGCCTCACGAGAATCGCACGAAGTCTGCTTTTCAATCCCTTCTCTCATCAAACCATGCGAGAACGACGCGAGCAGTTGGTGTGCTGCCTTCAGAAGCCCGCAACAACTACGCGAAGCATTCACTCTGGTTCAATTGAACCCTCTGACATCTGCATGAGGCATTCTTCTTGACTTGTTTCTGCTTTACTGTGCCTATGCTGCAACCAATTCTTTGTCTGGGTTCAACCTCCTTTCTTCTGAGGAACTTCTGGGGCAACAGTAGGCTTCTTAGCATGGTTAGGGCCTTATCTGCAGCTGCTGCTTATTACCTACAGGATAGACTTAAAACATATTTATTAAATGATTAAGGGTCTAACAGAGATTAAGTTAAGGAGCGAAAAGTGGTACTTTTAAAGTCTTAACAGTACCGCTAGCTCGACTACCTGCATCTCCTAGAGAAGAGTCTATAATTTTAGAAATCTAGAAGGCAGCTCGACCCCTTTCTTTGGAAGCCCCAGATAGAACCTCAAATTTTCTAAAGGGAGAAGCTTGAGAAAGAGAAGAAAAAATTGTAAAATTGGTTATGAAAAAGTTGTGAGGTAGGGGGCCTTTTTAGAAGTAAGGGATTAATTACGCGCCTGGTGTCAAGTGCGCAATTTATCAATTGGCTGCAGTCACTAGGGCGCTTAATTGAATTACGCGTAGGCTCCCATGCGCTTAATCAAATTTTGAGTCGGTCACAGACTCAAGAATGACTTGCTGACTAGCTCAGTCGGGAATCCCTGTTCCATTATGCTTGTAACTAATTGCACACAGGTGGATGTTAAGCACTGATTTTTGCCACTTTCTACACCTTTAAACCTAGCTTTTGATAGGACCTAGAGTGGTTAATAACAGTTTTTATGTATATTTTACAGTTAGGGATGAAATATAGAATAATGCAGTTTTCCTATGTAAAATTACCAAAAAGAGGACTTGTAACCATCTATTATAACTGAGGCAAGAAGGGCCATGGTGTGATTGATCTTAGAACAAAAAAATAGCTCGAGATGAAGAGAAGCTGCAGCAATGTGGAGTTGAACAATCTTGAGATTTTAACAACATATAGTAGAGGAAAATGTGTGGTTCAGGCCAGGCTTCAGATGCACACTTCAGCAAAAAGGATTCACCATTAACATCAACCACCAACCTATCGAGTGTTGTAGTTGCTGAACCTGTCAAACAATGCTTTGTACCTATTGAATTCTCCAAAGAACTGCCATGCATCCTATCGAATACAAGTCTCCCAACCTATCGAATGCATCAGCAATGAACCTATTGAATGGTTCAATCCACCAACCTGTCAGAAGCGTCAAACATACAACTTGAACCTGTCAAACTCTTCACTCTTTCAACCCATCGAATGGTTGATGTAGTGCAGTCATTGCACCTATCGAATGCTCCATTAACTGAACTTGTCGACAGGTTCTTGATTTAAACCCAACCTATCGAGTTCTGTTGCACTCAAAGCTTGTGATCCTATCGAGCCCTCCCTGAATAAACCTATTAATGGGTTCATGAAGCTGGAGCTTAACCTATCGAATGGTTGCAATTCAACTTATCGAATGCTTAAAGAATGCTGCAATTTTATACCTATCGACCAGTCCCTCAATGCATCAGCTTTGAACCTATCGAATGACTCAATCCACCAACCTGTCAAAGGGTTCCTTTGACTGCATGCTTCATCCTATCGAAATACAGCAATATGAACCTGTCAAATACTACATGAAGACCAATGCTGTGAACCTATCGAACAACACTCCTCCAGCCCAGCTTTGTGACCTAACGAATGCTTCATGCTCTCTGCATGACACAACCTGTCTAGCCAGCCAAGTTTATCTTGTTGAACTACTACAGTTTTAGCCAGCACCTATCGAATGCAGAAAATATCAGTGGCCGGCAGGGGCATTTTTTAGAGCTGCAAAGACACATCAGCTGTACACAAAAATTCTGCACATGGGATAGCAGTCTGCATGCAATTTTCCTTGGGAAAAAATGAAGATACCTCAGCTGTGCATAAAAGAATTGAGTTCTCTGCTCTCTGATTGGTTGAAATGTAGTTCACCTGGATCAAGCTCCTCTCTTCTAATCGGTTGCAATCCAAAGCACACGGATCACTACAAATGTATAAATAGAACACATTTCTGCTCTTTCTCTTCAGCAAGGAAAGTAGGAATAAAGGAATAGCCTGAGTTCTCCTTAGCTCATTTAGGTTTAGTTTTAGGTTTTATTTTCCCTTTTTTTCTTCTCCCTTCTCTCCCTAATCCAACCTATTGGATTATATCTGAATAGCAGTCTAGATTTGGTTTCTAATTGCAAATAAGTCTGTAAATTCATTGTGAAGAGCTCCGGATAATGTACATACTATAGGCTAAAGGCAGATCATTGTAAGTTTTATTTGGTCAATGAAATGCTCTTTTCAATTCAATTGCTTTAAATTTTTCCAGATCTGATGCACCTATGGTTACCTGAGCTTGTAGCCTTGCAACCATAGTGCTTGCAGTAATTTTCATGCTCTAATCTTCATCCTCAGTGCTGGAATATATCTCTAGGATGATCTGTGACCATTCAAGTGGACAGATCATACCCTTAGGACCAATCCAGAAGTAAAGATGAACTTGGATCCTTCTTCTTTGCACTTGTTCTTGTAGCCAAGTGAAAGATTGTAGCAGATCCGACTCTTGCTCTAATTTTCAGATATGTTTTCAGTGAAGATATTTGGAATTATGCAGAGATTGCAGCCTTGTGAGCTAGGGCATTGCAGCTGTTTGAAGTAATGGCCAGCTGAGTTTAAATCCCCAAATAATCTATGATTTCTACTGGTTCTCTCATGATCTACATAGATTATTTGATCCTATGGTTGTAAGTGCTTGGGGCCTTACAAGCATAGTGGCTGCAATGGTTTTTACGTTTCAATTTGAACCTTGGGATTGGATGAAGTCTATAGGCTGATCTGTGACCATTTAAGTGGACAACCCATACCCTTAAGATCAGTTCAAGCCTTTGGTTTGATTTGAATTCTCCTACCTTGCACTTGATCTTGTAGCCAAGTGAAGGACAACTACAAATTCATATGTCTCGATCTAATTTGCAATGAGAACCAGTCCCTAGCTACCTATTTCTCACCATTTTTACATTTTATTTCACCATCCATCTTCTTCAATGTTATAGTTTAGTTTTATATTTCAATTTTATAAATTAGATCTAGTGACACCCGAAGAACTCTCTTTCTTCTTAGATTTAGGCTAGAATGGCCAGATCTGTAGCAGATCTGGAGGTCTACTATACACTTCTTACGTTTTAGATCACTACTCCCAGTGGGACAAACTCTTATTAAAATTTGCTACAAAGGACCCTGTATCTTGCAGGTCTAGGATATTTTAGATGTGCTGAATCCATCCTCTATTTTACATTGATTTTATTTTCTTTCTTTTAATTCATAATAATCAGCACACCTAAAATTCCCCCAACAAGCTTTTGGCACTGCTGTCGGGGAGTTTTGATCTAGATAGTAGATCTGAGTTTTTCATTTTTATAGATCTGATTTTTATTTTGTAGATCTGAGTTTTATTTTGTAGTTTTATTGTTGTTTTTGCTTTAAACCTACACTTTGCATTCCAAGTGCTTGATTAAATGTCTGCTGCAGTTTTTTTATAGAAAACCTGTTTTACTGCAGCAGAATTTTTTATTTCTCTGAGTTTTTGCCTTCTAGCTATTTGAATAAATGATGTTGTCACCCTTTACAATTTTTGTCAAATTGGGGCAGTAGCCTGAGTTTTTCATTTTATTTTTATCAATATACTTGATTAAGGTACTGCTGCAGTTTTTGGATTTTTGTAGATCTGGAGCAGCTGCCAAATAAGGAGCATTTGGATTGCAGCAGGAGCAGATCTGCTTCAGTTTGCATCCCCTTTCTCCATTGCATTCATTTTCTATTTTTTAATTGTTTAAAACCAGCAGTTCCAAATGCTAAATTTGTAGGTACCTTCATTGAAAAGCCTCAGGGGACTTCACTCCTCCACTAGGGATCACCTAGTGATTTAAAAGGCTTGATGGATATGCTAAATGCATCTATGCTCCCTAAAAAGTGGCATTTTAGTTTTCTTTATCTTTCCTTTGTTCAGGGACTACCAAAGCTTAGGTTTGGAAGTGTGTTAATCAATGAAAAATATAATTTTTCACCCTTTAACCTGACCTTTGATAGACCTGTGAATAGACTAATAAGTGCATGTTGAGCATGTTTTGTAGATAGCAATGAAAAGCAGTCATAGTACAGAAATCCACCCAAAAGTGCCCCACAAGAAGGTCCAACTCTCACTACAGCTCTAACCCAACTATGGCACGCAAAAGGGCTCCACACCAATGCCCACTTGGGACATACAACAACAGCAAAGCAGCACTGAAGAAGGAAAAACAAGCGGAAAACAACCTGTCGATAGGTTATTGCAACCTATCGATAGGATCTGAAGGCTGAAAAGGAAGAAGACGTGGAGATCAGAGTATTCGATAGGATCTGAAACCTATCAGGCAGTTGAAAGCAAGTAGGAAGCATCCTATACAAAGGTCCCGTGGAGCTTAAAGAGATCCTGTTGAAAGGATCCTAGAACCTATAGTGCAAATGCCACTTATCGAATGGTTGTTGCAACTCAATTGGTGAACCTATCGAAAGCCGATGGAACCTGTCGACAGGAACTAAAAGCAAAGCTATCGAAAGTCATTGTGCATAGATCAACCTGCCGAAATGAAGTGAGCAGAAGCCAAACCTGTCGAAAGGAGCCCCCAACCTGTCGAACACAGCAGATGAAGGTTGCGGATGCTGGAGCTTCATTCTCAGTCCCAACCTAACGGAACCTATCGAAAGGATACTGAATCCTAGTGAAAGGAATAAAAGGCCTATTTGGAACCTGTCGAAAGCCTCAGCAACTTATCAAAATTGACTGAAGGACTTCTCAGAAAAGCTATTGTGCACACGCTGCAAGTTGGTGACCTGCTACACGCAATCTGAGGCACTCTGATGACTAGCACGAAGTCTCTAGAAGTGCCCCGTGAAGCCCTAACTGACCCACGTGCTCTGCCCCAACTCTAACTAACTGAAAGAGCCTTCTAGAAGGGGAATAGAGGGAATAACAGGATTATTCTGGAAGCTACAATTGGTGGGGAAAAAGGATCTGAGGCACTGGAGGAAAGCTATAAAAGGAATGGAAGCCGCCAAAAAAAGGGAATCAATTCTGGAGATCAGAGCTTGCATCAAAATTCTCTATTCTTCCTTTCAGCCTAACCATGGTTGGCTAATTTCTTGGGAGAAGCAAAGAGGGTGGTTTAGTCTGTAATTGGGGAAAGCTAAGAGTGTTATTGAGGGTTGGATGTTGCATATACTGCAAATCTGAGGGCATTTCATTGTATGGTTAGTTTAATTCAATGTAATGTTGGTTTAACTGCTGTAATTAGATCTATAGTTCCTCTTGTTTCATTTGGTGCTCGAACGGCTTTGTGTTGATGGGAATAGCTCACCCACTTAACTGGTAGACCTCTTGGATGCCATTTGATCTCCGTAGATCTGATATTCCTGTAATTGACTATGTCTGTGGCCTGACAATTGCAGCATTTGAAGTGGTTATAATGTTTTGATGGAAGCATGAGAGTGGAGTGAATCTATTGTATGATCTATGACCATTGAAGTGGACAAATCATAGCCTTAAGATCAAGCCAAATCTCTAGCCTAGATCAGATTCTTCTACCTTGCAGCTGTGCCTATGGCCAGATGAAGGATTAATGCACTCTAAACTCTCTGTAACCCTAGTAGCTCAACCTAATTGCAGTAAGACCAAACTCCAAGCTGCTTCTTCCCACTTTCTATTTTAAATTTCCCTTTACTGTAAGAGTTGTACTCTAGATCCATTTCTGCAATTTTAATTGTTTTTTTTTGTAGTTTAGTTTAAAAGTGACAAACCCTTTGACCTCTCCTCTTTCTTTTGCTATTTTAGCATTAGGAAGGGTGCCAGATCTGCTTTAGATCTGGAGATTTGACCAATTTTTAGATCACTACTCCCTGTGGGATAAACTCTTACTTATTAAAACTTGCTACAAAGGACCCTATATCTTACAGGTCTAGGATATTTTAGATGCGCTGAATCCATCCTCTATTTTAGGTTAATTTTATTTTATTTCTTTTAATTCATAATAATCAGCACACCTAAAATTCCCCCAACAAGTTTTTGGCGCCGCTGTCGGGGAGTTTTTATCTAGATAGTAGATCTGAGTTTTTCATTTTTGTAGATCTGATTTTTATTTTGTAGATCTGAGTTTTATTTTGTAGTTTTATTGTTGTTTCTGCTTTAAACCTACACTTTACATTCCAAGTGCTTGAGTAAATGTCTGTTGCAGTTTTTGTATAGAAAACCTATTTTACTGCAGCAGAATTTCTGATTTCTCAGAGTTTTTTGCGTTCTAGCTATTTGAATAAATGTTGTTGTCATCCTTTGCAATTTTTGTCAAATTGGGGTAGTAGCCTGAGTTTTTCTTTTTATTTTTGTCAATATACTTGAATATGGTACTGCTACAATTTTTGGATTTTTACAGATCTGGAGCAGCTACCAAACAAGGAGCATCTAGATTGCAACAGGAGCAGATCTACTTGAGTTCGCATCCCCTTTCTCCTTTGCATTCATTTTCTATTTTGGAATTCTTTAAAACCAGCAGTTCTGCTGTGTTTAATGTTTGTTTTGATTATAATTTCAGCTGTCTTATAGGCATGCTGATTTTTTTTTTTACAAAACCAAATACAAAAATTAAAGAAAATGTAAACACAAATAGAAAATTTTTTATTTGTTTCTTATTATTTTTCAGTCATAGTACATAAGGGCTCTTATGAAGCCCAGGCTGATAAAAAAACCACATAAAAAAGAAAAAAAATTATAAAATCATAAAAAATTTCTCCGGATGGGCTGTTTTCCTTTTCCTTTATTCATTTTCCCTCATCTGGAAATGTTGAGATCATGGTTTTAATTTTGAAGATTAATGAAGGATAATGAGCAATGGATCATAATTTGTTCAGAAAATTTAATGGAGCCATTGATTTTATTTTCCTTCAATATTTTTCACCATTAATAGGTCTCAACTATGTATGAATCCTATTTTCAATTGTGTACACCCATGCTGACATTATTTTACAAAATTTTATTGATTCATACACATCCACAGCTAAAACACACATAGGCAGGCAAAGGGGGTTTCTTGTGGCACAGGTGGCTTGGATTTTCTCTTAGGATTTTATGTTTTAGGAATTTTAGTTTAAATTATGTTTTTAGATTGTTGATTTTTCTTTCTTAGGTTAATGTGTCCTAGTCTTACTGATTTTTGCATTATAGTTCGTTTCTAACTTTGTTTTTCTATTTTTATCTACAACTCTGTTTTTGTATCCACATTTTTCGATTTTTGTAGCTTTGTATTCAGTTCCTTACTCTGTTTTTCGGTTATTAGCATTAGTTCCCTTTCATTTGCATAACATTTCCAGCTTTATTTTACTGATTTTTCTGTTTTATCAATAATTTTCTGCATTTGTATAGCATTTTTTGTCCATTTTCCTGCTCATATATTCAGTTTTGTTTTTTTTATTTTCTGCTGCACATACCTGCAATTTTTCTGCTTAGTTTTCTTTCTTCGTTCACCCTGCTGCCCCTAGTTTCTCATTGTGTAGAACAGTGAGGACACTGTTTAACTTAGGTTTAGGGGTATGACAGGTGTGCCAATGAAATGAGTTAATGCTAGTATAGCTATGTTGAAAATAGTTTTTGAAAATAAAGTGATTTCCCACCTGATTTTTGGAAAAAGAGGAAATTAAAAAACTTTTTTAAACTGAAATGAGTTGTAGTGTTAACATTTTTCATGAAGCAAATGTCAAGAATTTTCAAAAATTGATGTTTAGTGAACCTGAAATGAGAGAAAACTATAAGGTTACACCCCAGAAAATTTGATTGAAGGCCATACCTAGTGAGATTTGGGCCTGAAAAATTTTCTTTGAAGAGTGTCTTGAAAATTTTTCTACTCTATGGACTGATTGGATCTGATTTTGCCCACTAGAAGTTAGGCAAATCCAAGTTGAAACAGCTTGAGAGCATTCATGACATTGAGGATATGAAGTAAGGCCATCCCTTGGACAGTTTGAGCCTAAAATTTTCCCACCTTTGAACTGCCCTAGATACACCATTTGAGCCTCAAAAATATCAGTTTTTCTTTGATAAAAACCAGAAAATTTGAACCCAAAACCCCTTGACCTATTTCAGTTCACCCTCAATTTGAGAAATCAGGAAATAAAAGGAGAAGTGAGGTTAGAGGAGCAAGGTTTAAAATTTGGTTGAGTAAGAGGAAAGCACAGTTGGTGGTGTTGTGGCATTCCAGCCCATAAAAAAAAATGGAGAAAAATACAAAAAGAAAAACATATAAAAAGAAAAGAAAAAATAGAAAATCAAAGAAAAAGAATGAGAAAGAGAAGTCATTTCATTGAAAGTTTGAAATGAGGATTAGAAACTGATCACTTCAAATTTGAAAGTTCAAGAAGTAAATGGAATTGTGCTGAAATGAAGAAGGTTGAGTTGTAAATCACCTCCTTACCTGGCTGATTTCTCATTTTTGAATCCCATTTTACCCCTTTATTCTTTTACAAATTTCATCCATAAGCCACATTACAACTCAATAAAAAGACCTTACTGATCTGAAATGGATTGAATTGTCATGTAAGACACAAGGATTTACGGTGAAAAGAATTAGAAAATTTCAGAAGTTAGAGCAATGCCTATGCTCATGCTTGCAGTCCTATTTGAGGGCTATAACTGCTCTTGAGCTGTGAGAAATGATGCACCCTTCTACTTTTGGTGTAGTGAACAACCCTGCTAAGACTTGGGTCTGAAATCTGATTTGTTTGGGGAATTATCAAAGCAGAATTCTTAAATGAAAGGTGAGCTCTGCATTAATTTTCTAGCACAATGCCTTGACATGAACTGGTTGATGATGAAGGAATTAGAACAGAATTTCAAGTTTTAAACTGATGATTTTTCTGCTGAAAATCCTCTAAAACTGAATGGACATAGTGTGGAATATATTTTATTTTACTTGAACTCTGTTTTAGCATGTTGCATGAGTATTAACTAATTTGATTGGAGAAGTTTGGGGGTACCTTCACTGAAAACCCTCAGGAGACTCCACTCCTCCACTAGGGATCACCTAGAGGTTCAAAAGGTTTGATGCATGTGCCAAATGCACCCGTGTTCCCTACGAAAGTGGCATTTAATTTCATAGGTTAGTTGTTTAAAATTTTACTTTGCTCGAGGACTAGCAAAGGTTAGGTTTGGGGGTATGTTAAACACTGATTTTTGCCACTTTCTACACCTTTAAACCTGGCTTTTGATAGGACCTAGACTGGTTAATAATAGTTTTTAAGTATATTTTGCAGTTAGGGATGAAATATTGAATAATGCAATTTTCCTACGTAAAATTTCCAAAAGGAGGACTTAGAACCATCTATTAGAACTGAGGCAAGAAGGGCCATGGTGTGATTGATGTTAGAACAAAACAACAGCTTGAGATGAAGAGAAGTTGTAGCAATGTGGAGTTGAACCATCTTGAGATTTTAGCAACATAGAGCAGAGGCAGATGTGTGGTTCAGGCCAGGCTTCAGATGCACACTTCAGCAAAAAGGATTCACCATTAACAACAACCACCAACCTATCGAGTGCTGTAGTTGCTGAACCTGTTGAACAATGCTTTGTACCTATCAAATTCTCCAAAGAACTGCCATGCATCCTATCGAATACAAGTCTCCCAACCTATCAAATGCATCCGCTATGAACCTATTGAATGGTTCAATCCACCAACCTTCGGAAGCGTCAAACATGTAGCTTGAACCTGTTAAATTCTTCACTCTTTCAACCTATCGAATGGTTGTTGTAGCACAGTCATTGCACCAATCGAATGCTCCATTAATTGAACCTGTTGATAGGTTCTTGATTTAAACCCAACCTATCGAGTTCTGCTATACTCAAAGCTTGTGATCCTATCAAGCCCTTCCTGCATAAACCTGTCAATTGGTTCATGAAGCTAGAGCTCAACCTATCGAATGGTTGTAATTCAATTTATCGAATGCTTAAAGAATGTTGCACTTTTGTACCTATCGAGCAGTCCCTCAATGCATCAGCTTTGAACCTATCAAATGGCTCAATCAACCAGCTTGTTGAAGGGTTCCTTGGACTGCAAGCTTCATCCTATCGAAATACAGCAATATGAACCTGCCGAATGCTGCATGAAGACCAATGCTTTGAACCTATCGAACAACACTCCTCTAGCCAAGCTTTGCAACCTAACAAATGCTTCATGCTCTCTGCATGACACAACTTGTCGAGCCAGCCAAGTTTATCCTGTCGAACTGCTGCAGTTTCAGCCAGCACCTATTGAATGCAAAAAATATTAGTGGCCGGCAGGGGCATTTTTTGGAGCTGCAAAGACACATCAACTGCACACAAAATTCTGAACATGGGACAACAGTCCACATGCAATTTTCCTTCGCCAAAAATGAAGACACCTCAGCTGTTCATAACAAAATTGAGTTCTTTGCTCTCTGATTGGTTGAAATGCAGTTCACCTTGATCAAGCTCCTCTCTTCTGATTGGCTGCAATCCAACGCACACGGATCACAGCAAATGTATAAATAGAACTCCTTTCTGTTGTTTCTCTTCAGCAAGGAAAGTAGGAATAAAGGAATAGCCTGAGTTCTCCTTAGCTCATTTAGGTTTAGTTTTAGGTTTTATTTTCCCGTTTTTTCTTCCCCCTTCTCTCCCTAATTCAACCTATTGGATTCGATCTAAGTAGTAGTTCAAATCTGGTTTTTTATTGTAATTTGGCATGAAGGTCTTATGGATTGATGCACAGACTACAGATATGAGGACAAGGTCATTGTAAGTAATTTTGATTCAATGAATTGTTGATTTTATTGCTTAATTAGATCTATAGATCATCTAGTTTCACTTGGTTCTCGATCGGATTTGTGTAGATGGGACCAACCCACCCACTTAACTGGTAGATCTCTTGAATACCATTTGATTTTCCTAGATCTGATATCCCTGTGGATGCCTGAGCTCGTAGCCTTGCATCCATAGCATCTGTAGTGATTTTAATATTCTAATTGGAAACTTTGATTTGGAGGAAATCCCTAGGATGATCTGTGACCATTAAAGTGGACAGATCATTGCCTTTAGATCAATTCAAACCCCTGGTCTAGATTGGATTCTTCTACCTTAAACCTTTGATTTGGATGAAATCCCTAGGATGATCTGTGACCAATAAAGTGGACAGATCATACCCTTAAGATCAGTCCAAGCCTTTGGTTTAGAGTGGATTCTTCTACCTTGCACTTGAGCTTGTAGCCAAGTGAAGGACAACTACAAATTCACATACCTTGATCTGTTTTATAAAAGAAAACCAGGTCCTAACTGTCTATTTCCCCCCATTTTATATTTTATTTAACCATCCATCTTCCTCCATCTTTTAGACTTAGTTCTAGATTTCTGTTTTATAGATTAATTAGATCTAGTGACACCGGAAAAGCTCTCTTTCTCCTTAGAATTACCAGATCTGTAGCCAAATCTGGAGGTCTACTATACACCTAATACATTTAGATCACTACTCCCTGTGGGACAAACTCTTATTAAAACTTGCTACAAAGGACCCTGTATCTTGCAGGTCTAGGATATTTTAGATGTGTTGAATCCATCCTCTTTTTTACTTTGATTTTATTTTTTTTCCTTTAATTCATAATAATCAGCACACTGAATCCCCCAATAGTGGACTAGCACTAATCCAATTAAGCACATGAACCCATGCATGTGATCGAGGAGTTCAGGTGGTCATAAAGGTTACAGACCCGGTCCAACTAGGAACCATTGCGCACGTCTGGTGGACCGTGTAATTCAATTACGCGCTGGGTGAACCACGCATAATTGGGGAGCTTAGGAGGTGCACAAAAGGTATGCCGCAATCAGACTCAGACTACTTGCGTGCCTGAAGCGAATCATCCAATCAAATTTCGCGCCTGTACTCAGGCGTTAATTCGCGAACCGCCCATGTTAAGTCAGGTCCGAGTCTATGGGTTGATGTTTCAGCCTAGGGGTTCAACCATATACAATTGTTTCAATATATGACTCCTGTATTATGGAGTTTAGGGTATTCTGAGAGGGTCAGTTATTTTACGAAGATTGCAGGCAAGGTCTATGGTTGACCGAACGTGTTCGTATACTCTGAGAGGGCGAAAATGGGGTGTCTAAAGACATTGGCAGCCAAACTTCAGCAGCTACGGGTTGCCTAAGGTCTAAGTAGTTTGGTTTCCTATTCCTACTGAGACCTGTCTAAAAAGAGGGGATAGTGGCCCGCTATGCTTGGGAGGAACGACCCCGTTCCTAGGTAGCCCCCGTAAGCTCCTTTGGACAAATCAGGTGGCTAAGGCTAAAAAAAATAAGAAGGGGCTAAGGACCTAATCGGCTCTAGGCTAAGAATTTTGGGCATGGGTTTCTAAGGATCTAAGGCAAAGCACTTCCTCCTTCAATACTCCTTCGAGAGTCAAGACTAGCGAACCAATGCCGCTAGGTTGACTACCTGGGACACCTAGAGAAGAGTCTACAATTCTAGAAATCTAGAAGGCAACTCATACCCCTTTCTTTGGAAGCCCCAAAGAGAACCTCAAATTTTCTCAAAGGAGAAGCTTGAGAAAGAGAATAAAAAATAGTAAAATTGTTTATGAAAAAGTCATGAGGTAAGGGGTCTTTTTATAGGTAATGTGTGAATTACGCACTTGTGGTCAAGTATGCAATTTGTCGATTGTGCGCAGTCATCAGGGCACTTAATTGAATTATGCGCAAGCTCCCATGCGCTTAATCTAATTTTGGGTCAGTCACTGACCTGAGAATGGCTGGTGTTGTCGCTCCAAGTGTGCCATAATTGTGTGCATTATGAATCAAAAATTAAAGAATTAAAGAATGCTAGGTTATATGGATGTTAACTTATGAAAGGGATATCAGCACATTGGGGCTAACACTGGCCTGCAAGATCAGGGCCAATTGTAGCAAGTTTTAAAAGTAAGTATTTCAAGATCGTCCACAGAGAAGTTTGTCTAAACTGAGAGATAAACCTCCAGATCTGTGCTACCAGATCTGGCTCTATAATTATCTAAAAAGAATAGATAAAAGAGAGTGTTGGATTGTGTCACATTTAACTATAAGCAAATAAAGAAAAGAACTATCTACATGATCCAGATCCGAGTTGGGGAGATGTTTAAAATAAGACAAATGCAGAAATAATAGCTTCATGTACTTTAGCCTCTGAATTTTAATGGAGAATCTGTATTTCCAACAGAGCAGATTCAATCTTCATCTGCTACCAAAGATGTATGTAAGAGAAATAAATCGAATTAAGGAATAGGTTTAGACTTATGGTGTGATCATCCACTAAAATGGTCACGGATCCGCACTAGTGGCCTATTCTTTAGTTCGTAACATGAACATCATCAGAATGCCGCTGAATTAGGTTACCAACGCTAATTCGCACAGGATGATGAATTAAGGGAAGTTGGATGCGGATAAGTGAATCTAAAGAAGTCTAATGCACTAAGGTGATCATTGAACCCTCGACATGACTCCAATGGAGAAGACACAAATTATAGCAACCTTTTAAAATCCAACGTTACAATTACGAGCACGGCTTCTTAGAGAGCCCTCGGACTTACGATCGAGCTTCTCGAAGAGCCCTCAGATTCTGATCTTGAATCCGAACTTGGAAGTACAAATCCTCACAATGGCTCTCAAAGGTAAACTACAAGAAGGATTACAGGGGTTCGGATAAGCTATCCGACCGAATGAGGGAAATAGAGATGAAAACTCTAAAATCTGGATACCCAAATTGGGCAAATGGTTACGTCTATTTATAGTTTTCCCTAAGCCTCGGATGTGTATCAACCAATCGAATTGGATAGATCTGTATCAACCAATAGGAGTCGAGCACGGGATCCGGATCTCCGCCAATCGAAATGCTTGATCCTGGTTCAAATCGTGAAAGCAGAGGCATCAATTCGTATGTAATTCAAAAATCTGTTTGAGCTTCTAGAAGTTCCCGCCAAGTAATTTCATCTTTGGGTGTTCACATGGGGTGGAATATGCCTTTGTTTTGTGCTCAGAATCCTCCGGACTGTCCTTGGGTTTTGAACTGCATTCGGGCGTGCAAAGTTTCTGAAATACCCTTGGACGAGCCGCAAATCCCGAATGCCATTTCGCATAGTTTAAGGCTTTGTCATAAAAGTAGTTTGGCTCGTAAGTTCTTTTTTAGCAAAGCATTTTGGCTTCAGAAGTTCTTTTCGCAAAGCATTTTGGCTTCAGAAGTTCTTTTCGCAAAGCATTTTGGCTTCAGGAGATCTTTTCGCAAAGGACTTTGGCTTCAGAAGTTCTTTTCGCAAAGGACTTTGGCTTCAGAAGTTCTTTTCGCAAAGGACTTCTCTTCTTTTCGCAAAGGTAAATCTTCTATTCGAGGAGTTTTTTCTTCTTTTCGCAAAGTTCAAGGTTCTTTGCAAATAGTAAAAGTTCTTTGCGAATTGGACTCTAGGCTCCCATTCTTCTTTGCGAATGGCTCTCTCTTTTTCGTGTCTTTGCGCTCTTTTAGACCCTTTTAGCCATTCTTTGAGGTTGTTTCTTCAATCCATCTTTCACTTGACATGAGTTGTCGACTTTTGATCATTTAGGATGCTTTTCGGACTTGGACTGTCTAATTGGTTAGTGTAAAATGCACACTAAAGCACTTATTTAGTCTTCTCAAGGGTCTTTCAAGGCTCATGTTTAGGGGTGAAAATGGTATTTTCACTACTTAACACCCCAAACCTAAGCTTTGCTAGTCCCCGAGCAAAGAAACGTAAAAGCAAAATAAAGAGCCACTTTTGTAGGAAGCAGTGCATTTAGCATATGCAACAAGCCTTTTAAACCCCTAGGTGATCCCTAGAGGAGGAGTGAAGTCTCTGAGGGTTTTCAGTGAAGGTACCCACAAACTTCTCCATGAAACAGTTAACATCGGTGCAATATTATCAAATGAGCAATCAAGGAGCAGGTTAGTTACTCTTGAATCAATGATGAAACAGAAAATTTGATTATTGTTTGCACAGAATTTAAACATTTATAAACCTCATGAATGTTTCAATATTTCCAA
This sequence comes from Chloranthus sessilifolius, assembly GCA_021018995.1. NCBI lineage: Eukaryota > Viridiplantae > Streptophyta > Magnoliopsida > Chloranthales > Chloranthaceae > Chloranthus > Chloranthus sessilifolius. Next base: position 44,734,343 of record CM037594.1, on the reverse strand, counting down.
CTGTGAACAGTCATAGAAAATCATACAAATGTGCCGAAGTAGCTCATCCTATGGATAAAAATTAGGTTATAAGTCATACTTAAGGTGCTCAAGTTCCAACCCAAATACTCACCAGGTATACTCTCATCGTTGTTTTTGTTGAGGGGTTCATTTTCACTCAAGCTCAAGAGCGCTTACATCTCCCAAATGGATGCATAAGCATGAGCATAGGCATGATTCTTAGGCAATGGCATCATTGACATCTCCTCACCATAGATTGGGTCACTTCTCATCTCCACATGACAGCTCACTCAACTTTGGATCACCAGGGCTTTTAATCTAGGTTTGTTTGTATGGCTTATGGAGTGAAGTTTCAAGGAAAGGCAATTTGAAGAGGTTTGAATTTGAGAACCCAGAAGTGCAGAGATGGTTCATGACTCCACCTTTTGAGTTTAGCTTTCTTCTTCTTTTGAGATTCTCACATTCACGGTGATCAGTTCTTTCTTTGATCTTGCATTTTCAACATAAGGTCCCTTTTTGCCTTTTTGCTTGCAACTTTTTCACATTGTTTGTCTCTTCTTTTCTCACCACCATATTGCCTGCTTTTGAGGTATTTCTCTTCATTTTCTTGATGTTGCCCGAAATGGTCCATCTTCGCTTCTTTCTCCTTTACCTCCTAATTCTCGAGTGAGGGAAGGCTGAATTGGTTCCATAGGTTCAGTGCAAGTACTTTTGAGTATTTTGATGAAGAATTTTAGGATTTATGACTCAAATGGGGTACAAACAGTGCAGATTTTTCTTGGTTGGATTCTCATAGGTTCAAGTCATTCAAAGAAGGCCTTGATCTTTTCCTCGCCTTCATGAGTCTTGTTACATGTTTTAATTTGGAGTTTCCTAACTTCTAGTGGATCTAATGCCTCGACCAATCCTTTGAATCGTAAAAATTGCCTCACCACTCTTCAATGAGATGGAAAATATATGGGCTCAATTCTCACCGGTTATGGTTTTTCCTTGAGCTTTTAAGTATATCTTTACCTTTTCTCTTCCTTTTGACTTACTACGTGCTGATACCGGTATGTTTTTATGGTGTAATCATCATGGAAATGTAGAATATCGCAAGGTTTAGAATGTCTAAATTTGGCAAAGGAATTTTAAATTTTCTAGTTGTCATGATTCTTAAGTAAATTAATACATTTCCTAATTACTTAGGTGATTCTGCTGCCCTTATGTTAACTATTCCTAGGCAGACTTATCACACACCCCCAAACCTATGGGGAACGGTTTCCTCACCGGTTCAAAGGTGGTGGACAATTATTAGGGAAGACAAAGAAACAACAATAATCTGGATCACATGAAGCACATCGAAATTTGGATAGAAAATAAAAGGAAAAAAGGGAAAGGGAGTAGGGGAGGGGTTGTAAGTTTTTCCGAAATAGGGAGAACAAAAAAAGCAATCGTTAGGCACTTATAATGTAAAAAATTGCAATAGAATAAAAAAGCGAAAATAAGAAAATAAGAAAGAGACAATTGATGAATTGGGCTTAAACTGCTACCTCAGACTGTGTGGACTAAGTGCGCAAGTGGTGCACTAAAGAGCTGGTCACCACAGGAGTTGGGCTTATAAACCCGGTAGGGGCTGAGGCTCAAGGGGTGGTTGAGGCTCCACGAATTTCCACTTCTGCAAAGATGCCCACCCACACTTTTAGGGCTTGGTTCTCTGTCATGCTCTGAAGAACTAGCTCGCTCAAAGCTATGGGTTCAAGTTAGGGTAGCAATAGGTGCGCGAGCAGGGCATGGGCTGGTTCTCCTACTTCCCTCATTCTTCTTAACATGGCCCCGACTTGTGGTCCGTGCTTTCTTGTCAAAGTTGTGAGGAGTGTGTATCTCAAGGGGCCCTTCCCTATCAATGTCAAACTTGGCTCTTAAGAGGGTCAGAATGAGTCTTCCAAAGGAGGCCAAGAATCTTCTGTCTTTTTACCTTGGCACTCACATCACCATTGCTTCGGGATCGGCATGGGGGCATTGAAGAATTGCCCTTAGAGAAGTGAAAGAGGGCTTCTAAGATGGGGGTTCGCCTCTCTTGGTGTGCCCAAGAACATAAAACTCCCTCGAGTATGGAATCCATCGAGAGATATTATGCGGGGTAGATCTCTTCTCATTATTGATTGCCCGTAACCCACCATGCCCTGTGTCAAATGGGCGCCCATATCTCTGAAAGAGGCAACTTCAGAGCGATCAAGGGTCCATCAGATTGAATTGAAAAGGTAACCCTAGGGCATGTCCAATGTCCTCGGCGATCCTGATTAAGTCACAGTTGTCTATAAAATAACTAGGGTTGGCACATCGGCATGTTCCTCTGTGACGTGGTGAGGTTACGATACCACAACTTTGTCATCCTTGGGTAAATTTTCTCGGGTAATGGAGTGAGGATGGTCTTTGAGGAAGCCTCCACGAGATATCTTAAAGATATGCACGCCATCGTGTTTGGAGGAGAAAAAGTTTCATCCACCAATAGCTCGTATGCGCTCGGGCATCAATGAATGGGTTAGGCAAAACCAAAGGAATGGGTAATGGGGACAGCACTCGGCTCGAGGCGAGGTAAAAGAAGAAAGAAAAACTAAGAACGAAAAATCTAAACTATATGCAAGCAGAAAATAAAAATGTAAAATCGAAGATATGAGCAAGGAAATGGAAAACATGATATACAAATGCAAGAAAAATCAACAAAACAATGCTAGAACTGCTAAATAAAATCTAACAAATAGAAGGATTACTATGCAAATGAAAGGAAACTAATGCTAATAACAGAAAGCAGAAAAGCAAGGTAAGGGAGAATACAAAGTTAAAAAAGAAAAGAAAAGTGTTGATACAAAACTGAATTTGTGAATGCAAAATAAGAAAACAAAGTTAGAAACTAGCTATACTCACGTAAAAATGACGAAAATCAAGAAACGAGGACACATTAACCTAAGAAAGAAAAAAATTCAAGCGATCTAAAAACAGAATTTGAAACTAAAATTCCTAAAACCGAAAATCTAATGCCAAATGATTCATAAGATTCATAAGATTGACCCTTTGTTGATGATGGGTATGAAAAAAATAATGAAGCATGGGAGCACATATTAAAAAACAGGTTCACACACAAATGAGACCCATTTATGATGAAGAAATCTCAAGGAAAATAAAATTAGTGAGTCCATTGAATATTCAAAATAGCCTATGATCCACTACTCATAATCCTACATGATTCCTAAAAAAAAAATGATCTCGAGTCCGGATGGGAAAAGTGGATGCAAATGGAGAAAAACATTCATCCAAGATATCTATATTGTTTTTATAATTTTCTAATTTTTTATTATACTTTTTTTTACTTGTTTTGATCAGCCCGCTCAACAAGAGCCCTTATTTACTATCTCTGAAAATAATGAGAAACAACTCAAAGATTTTCTATTTGTGTTTTACTTCTTTTATTTTGTATTTGGTTTTGTAAAAAAATCAAGATGCCTAAAAGATGCCAGAAATTATAATCAAAACAAACATTAAACACATGAGCTATGGTTCTCAAGAATTTAAAAATAGAAAATGAATGCAAAGGAGAAGGATGCAAACTCAAGCGGATCTGCTCCACTTTGGTCCAGATGTTCCTTGTTGGGCTGCTCGGATCTGCAAACATCCAAAAGCTGCGATTACCTTATTCAAGTATTGACAAAATAAAAGAAAACTCAAACTCTTCAAATTTGATAAAAGACAAAAGAGTGGCGTGACATTTATTCAAATAACTAGAAGGCAAAGAATAAAAACTCGTAAAAATAAAAAAAATTTCACTGCAGATAAGCAGGTTTTCTATACAAAACTACAGAGACATTTAATCAAGCACTTGGAATGCAAAGTGCGGGTTTAAAGCAAAATTAAAATAAATGAAAATAGACACCGGTTTATCTATTTTAGAACAAACTTCCCCCCCAGCCGCGCCAAAAACTTCTTGTTGCCCCAAGTGTGCCATAATTGTGTGCATTATCAATCAAACATTAAAGCATTCAAGAACGCTAGGTTATATGGATGTTAACTTATGAAAGGGATATCGGACATTAGAGTAACACGGCCTGCAAGATCGTGGCCAATTGTAGCAAGTTTTAAAAGTAAGTATTTCAAGATCGTCCCAGAGAAGTTTGTCTAAACCGAGAGATAAACCTCCGGATCTATGCTACTGATCTCGGCTCTATAATTATCTAAAAAGAATAGATAAAGAGAGTGTTGGATTGTGTCACATTTAACTATAAGCAAATAAAGAAAAGAACTATCTACATGATCCAGATCCGAGTTGGGGAGATGTTTAAAATAAGACAAATGCGAAATAATAGCTTCATGTACTTTAGCCTCGAATTTTAATGGAGAATCAGATTTCCAACAGAAAGCGATTCAATCTTCATCTCGCTACCAAAGACAGATGTAAGAGAAATAAATCGAATTAAGGAATAGGTTTAGACTTATGGCATGATCATCCACTAAAATGGTCACGATCATCGATAGCCTGGCCTATTCTTTAGTTCGTAACATGAACATCATCAGAATCTTTGCTTGAATTAGGTTAGGAACACTAATTCGAACAGGAATGATGAATTAAAGGAAGTTGAATGCCGAACAGTGAATCTAAAGAAGTATAATGCACTAAGGTGATCATACAGAAACCTCGACATGACTCCAATGGAGAAGACACAAATTACAGAACCTTTTAAAATCCAACGTTACAATTACAGAGCACGGCTTAGAGAGCCCTCGGACTTACAATCGAGCTTCTCGAGAGCCCTCAGATTTCTGATCTTGAATCCGAACTTGGAAGTACAAATCCCTCACAATGGCTCTCAAAGGTAAACTACAAGAAGGATTACAAGGGGTTCGGATAAGCTATCTGACCGAATGAGGAAACAGAGATGAAAACTCTAAAATGGATACCCAAATTGGGCAAATGGTTCGTGCCTATTTATAGTTTTCCCTAAGCCATTTCGATGTGTATCAACCAATCGTAATTGGATAGATCTGTATCAACCAATAGGAGTCGAGCACCGGGATCCGGACTGCTCGCCAATCGAAATGCTTGATCCGTTCACCAATCAGGAAACAGAGGCATCAATTCTGTTATGTAATTCAAAAATCTGTTTGAGCTTCTAGAAGTTCCCGCCAAGTAATTTCATCTTTGGGTGTTCACATGGGGTGGAATATGCCTTTGGTTTGTGCTCAGAATCTTCCGGAATGTCCTTGGGTTTTAAAACGCATTGGGGCGCGTGCAAAGTTTCCTGAAATACCCTTCGGACGAGCTGGAAATCCCTAGAATGCCATTTCGCATAGTTTAAGGCTTTTTCGCAAAGTAGTTTGGCTCCAGAAGTTCTTTTCGCAAAGCATTTTGGCTTCAGAAGTTCTTTTCGCAAAGCATTTTGGCTTCAGGAGATCTTTTCGCAAAGGACTTTGGCTTCAGAAGTTCTTTTCGCAAAGGACTTTGGCTTCAGAAGTTCTTTTCGCAAAGGACTTCTCTTCTTTTCGCAGAGGTAAATCTTCTATTCGAGGAGTGTTTTCTTCTTTTCGCAAAGTTCAAGGTTCTTTGCGAATAGTAAAAGTTCTTTGCGAATTGGACTCTAGGCTCCCATTCTTCTTTGCGAATGGCTCTCTCTCTTTTTTTAGGTCTTTGTCTGCTCTTTTAGACCCTTTTTAGCCATTGCTGAGGTTGTTTCTTCAATCCATCTTTCAGCTTGACATGAGTTGTCAGCTTTTTGATCATTTTAGGATGCTTTTCAGACTTGGACCTGTCTAATTGGTTAGCTGTAAAATGCACACTAAAGCACTTATTTAGTCTTCTCAAGGGTCTTTCAAGGCTCATGTTTAGGGGTGAAAAATGGTATTTTTCACTACTTAACAGCTGGCTGACTGGCTCAGTCGGGAATCCCAATTCCGTTACTCTTGGAATTGATTGCACGCAGGTGGACTAACGCGTAATCCAATTAAGTGCATGAACCCATGCGAGTGATCGAGGAGTTGGGTGGTCATAGAAGTTACAACCCCTTCAAACTTGGAACCATTGTGCACGTCCGGTGGAGCTCACAATTCAATTATGCGTGGGGTGAACCATGCATAATTGGGGAGCTTAGGTGGTGCACTAAAGGTATGTCGCAGTCCAACTCCGACTGATTGTGCGCCTATAGCAAAGCGTGCAATCAAATTCTGTGCCTACATTCAAGCGCATAATTCACGAACCTCCACTGTTGAGTCGAGTTCGAGACTATGGTTTGATGTTTTAGCCCAAGGGTTCAACCATATACTATTGTTTCAGTATATGACTCCCGGATTATGGGTTTTAGGGTCTTCGGAGAGGGTCAATTCCTTGTCCGAGATTGCGGGCAAGGTCTAATGTTTACTGAATGTGTTTGTATACTCTTAGAGGGCAAAAATTGGGTGTCTATAGATGCCCCTCTTTGGCACTTTCTTGTGGAACAAGGATGCGTCGAAGAAGTTGACACCACCCTATTCAGGGTGCCTTCACGTTCCTCTGAAAGATCGCAGGTGTGAACCAGGGAGCTGACATGAAATGCTTGACTTTCTTATCTATCAAAGCAAGCTAAAAGGAAGCATTCTTCGGCCAGATTATAGCTGTCGAGAGGTATATCCTCAACCGTGGGTGCATATCGCTTCCCGTCGCATATTGCGGCCTGCTGCATATGACAGTCAAACAAAGAGAAATTTATACAAATGAGTTACGGTGGCATCATACGAATGTCCAAAAACAAGGTCAAGTGACCAGATGATAAGATGTAATATAATGGCGTAGTCTTTCGCAAATCATGTCCGACCGGGCGTGTCATTGCTCACACCAACGACGCGTCAGTGGTCCCTTTCCAGTTGATAGTTGTGATTTCTCAAAGTTGAGTATACTCGGCGTTTGATTTCCTAGGGGAAAGAATGAATTGGTGAGAGGTGAGAGTTTGATAGATAAGAGGTTTTAGAAATTTTGGGTTTTAACTTAAGATTAAGTTGATAAAAACTTTGAAAAAACATGGCTTTTGGTGGTCAAGATGACGCTCGATATGCCGAATACACTACAAAAACTAAGACTATTAGCGGCTATTTTTTGCAGCAAAAAACTGCTATTAACAAAAAAACTATTGAAGGATATTAAGACTATTACCGACAAGGATATTAGTGGCAACTTTTTTGTTAATAGTCTTATTTTTTGTAGTGATACTCCGTCTAACTTTCTTCGGATACTGATGGTTGTCTCTTATAGGAGGACTATAGTAGTTCGTGAATTGGGATAGTCGGGTATTGAATATTTTTAACTTAAGGCACGTGTTGAGCAAATATTTTGACCGAGGTTCTTCTTTGTTGTTGTGCAACTATTATTTCTTTTCATAATCCTAGGATTGTCATATCAGACTCCTCTTGAGAAATTTAAAAGATATTTTTAAGGCTCTCTTTGAGCAGTTTTAAGATACTTGCATTATTTTCTGGCCTTGTTGACAATTTAATACTTGAACAGTAGAGTTTTTGTCACTTCTAATTTTTGAACTTTAATGGTTCTTAGATGATTGGGTATATGTAACAACCCATAATTTTTAACTTTCTTTTATTGGTATTAGATGGTGCTTTGTACCTTGCATGGTGTTAGTGCTCCACACCGGAATCTATCCTAGTTGAGAAAATACACATTTTCAGTTAAAAAAAGGTTTTATATTTAAAATTTCCTTTATTTGACACAAGTTGTGTGGTGGCCTAGTGGTTGAAAGGCTTTGGTTATAGATAAGAGGTCTAAGGATCAAACCTTGCTATATGAATTTTAAACCTCTATTTTTAACTTTGAAGTAAAAGCCTATACACCCTTATTTGGTGCGACCACTTAGCAGTGAATTAATGCCCCTATATTATAAATAAGAAAGTTATGAAGAACCCTAATGTTGCTGTTCTAAGTGTGCAAGATTTATTTGTATTTTGAAAACAGATTTGCAAATGATACTGAATCTAGAAAATTAAAAAGAATAAGGAACATCAGCACAGAGAGAAAGTAATTAGCCTGTAAGATCAGGGTCAATTGTAGCAAGTTTTAAATGTAAGTGAGTAAAAGATCGTCCACAGGGAATTGATTTTAAATGAATGGTAAACCTCCAGATCTGAGCTACCAGATCTGGCCTCTAATCTTATCTACAAAGCAAATACGATGAGAGGTTGAATTTATCACATTAACTAAATTATCTAAAAGTAGAATTTAAACTAAGTGATCCAGATCCGAGTTGGGGGAATTGGATGTAAAATTAATAAGAATGGAGAAATAATTGTTGCCTTAAGCTTTGTAATTGATTGCAGAATGAGAACTAGTGTAGCACAGTCGAGAAAGTATCAAATCTTCATCTGGCTACCAGCTCAGATGTAAGAGAAAATAATCCAACTCAAGGATTAGGATCGAGTTAAAGTTATGGCTGTGATCTATCCACTGTCATGGACACAGATCATCCAATAGTCTTCAATCCGGATTCTTGATTCAAAACACGAGCACCACTACAAATGTTGTAAGAAATTAGGTTACAAACACAGATTCTCACAAGGATAATGAATTAAGGGAAATTGCTTTAAAAATAGTAAATCTAAAGGAGCCTAATGAGTAAGGAGATCACAAGGAACCCTCAACATGAATCCGATTGAGAACGTACTGTTGAAAGCAACCTTTTCAAATCCACCATTACAATTACAGAGCATAGCTTAAACAGCTCTCGAATTTGTAGTCTTGAATACAATTCTCACTTGAATTACATAAGTATCTCACAGTTCTCAGTTACAAACAAAAGCTAGGCTATTACAGAGATTTCAGACAAGCTATCTGAATTGGAAATGGGGCAGCAGAAATGAAACACAAACTCTGGATACCTAAATTGGGCAAATAATTCGTCTATTTATAGTTTTTTTCCCAAGTCCAGCTCAGATGTGTATCAACCAATCAAAATTGGTTAGATCTGTATCAACCAATAAGAGTCGAGCACAAGGATCCAGATCTGTTTTGACCAATCAGAACTGCTTGATCTGGTTCAGCCAATCAGGCGACAGAAGCATCAATTCTGTTATGTAATTAAAAAATCTGTTTGAACTTCTAGAAGTTCCAGCAAAGTAATTTCATCTTTGGGTGTTCACATGGAGTGAAATATGCCTCTGGTTCGTGCTCAAAATCTTTCAAAATGTCCCTGGGTTTTCTAATGCATTGGGGCGCATGCAAAGATTACTGAATTGCCCTTGCGGATGCTGGTTTTTTTCAGAATACCATTTTGCATAGTTTGGAGACCTTTTCGAAAGGCATTGTAACTTCTGAAGCTCTATTCGCACAGATCTGGTGTTGTTCGCAAGGAATTTTCTTCTTTTCGAATAGGTCAGGAATCTTTTTGAATAAATTAGGTGCTGTTCGAACACTAAGCCTGGAGCTTTTAGTTCTTTTCGCATAGTTCAAGTTCTTTTTGAATAGTTCAGGAATCCTATCGAAAAGCATTCTGTAATGCATTCTTCTTTTCGAGTAGCTCTAAACCTCTTTCCAGGTTGAAACCAGGCCTTTGTCCTCTTTAGTTTAGGCATTTGGACAGCCAGTGGGGCTGTCCCTTCTCTTTCTTCCTCTAGATCAAAATGGATCATCATCTTTTTAGACTTTTAAGCTGCTTTCAGGGTTAAGCCTGCCTTTATTGTTAGCTGTAAAACAAACACTTAAAACACTTATTTAGTTCTCTCAAAGGTCTATCAAGACCCAGGTTAAGAGGTGGAAAATGGTATTTTCCAGTTCTCAACACACCCCCAAACCTAAGCTTTGCTAGTCCTTGAGCAAAGACAAAATTAAAAAATAGAATGAAAAGCCATTTTTGTAGGGAGCACAGTTGCATTTAGCATATGCAACAAGCCTTTTAAACCCCTAGGTGATCCCTAGTGGAGGAGTGAAGTCTCCTGAGGGTTTTCAATGAAGGTACCGACAAACTTCTCTAATAAATCAGTTAATATCAATGTAGTTCTGTTAAAGTAGACTTTCATCCAATAAGATTATTCACACCTGCATCAGTCAGGCTATAAGAGGAATCTCAAGAAACTATTAGTTCAAAACTAATCTGCTGTAATTCCTTTTACCATTCACTCAGTTTGTGTCAAAAAGTTTTTACAAGAAAAATTAATGAAAAGCTTGCCTTCTATTTGAGAATTTAGTTTTGATGTTACCCCAATAAGTTGATTTCAAACTCAACTCTTACCAGGATTTTTACTCAACATGCAAGTAAGAGGGTTGTACTATTTCACACAGCTCAAGAGCAGCGATTCTGACCCTCAAATAGGACGTAAGGTGAGCATAGGCATTGCTTTTTAGTTCTGAATTCACTACTCTTTTCACCATAGATTACACAAATCCTTATCTCCATGTGACAGCTCAATCCATCATTGATCAGTAAGGACTTTAACTTGGGTTGTAAAGTGGCTTATGGGTGAAATTTATCAAGAATAAAAGGGTTGGAATGGATTTCACAATCTAGAAGTCAGTCAAGGTAAGGAAGTGACAGGCACACCTTTTTTTAATTCATCACAATTTCATTTTCTCCTTTGAATTTTCAGAGCCAAAGTGGCCATCTTTTTCTCTTTCTTTTTCAAACTTCAAATGAAACGACTTTTCTTCCCCCCCCTTTTTTTTTTACAAAATGACACTGACTGGAATGCCACACTTCTTCTGCTGATACATCATTGCCTTCAACTATTTTTCTTTTTTTTTTATCACCAACTGTTCCCCAACTCTCCTTTCTTCAGCTTCCTTTCCTTTACCTTCTGAATTTTCAGAGTGAGGATTAGGCTAAATGAGGTTGATGAGGTTTCAAAGAAATCTTGGGTTTATAAAGCTCAAATGGTGTGTATCAAGGGCAGTTTCAAAAGGTGAGGCTTTTTAAACCTCAAACTGTCAAAAAGGAGGCCTTACATCATGCCTATAATATCATGATTACTGTCAAATTATTTCAATTTGGATATGTGTAACTTCTAGTGAAAGTAAGCAGGTTCAAACAATCCCTAGAGCAGAAAAAATAAATGCCAATTCAAACCTCCAAAGAATTCATTTAAGGTCCAAATCTCACTGGCTGTGGTTTTCTATCAACATGCTGAGGTGTATCATTACTGTTTTCTCTCTTTTTAGGTTTACCGAAACATCAATTTTCTTTTGGAAACTTTCTGACATTCATTTTATGACAGTATTAGAATTACATTAGGAAATTAATTTTAAAAAGTTTTAACTTCCTCATTTTTTTCAAAAATAAGCGGGTGTGAAAACACTTCAATTTTAAAAACTCTGCTGCTCATATGCTGTATTGATGTTAACTAAACTATTGGCAATTCTGCCACACCCCCAAACCTATGATGAGCAGTGTCCTCACTAGTCCAGAAGTGAATAAGCAAAAAGAAAAGAACAAAAGACAAAGTGCATATTGATAGGGAAGAAAGAAAAGAAATGCACAGTCATCGCAAATTAACAAAAGTCAACAGTAAACATGAATTACACACTCAAGAACCAACAAAATAGACATGTACAAGATATTCTAATAACTAGGGTCAAAGTCTGTATCATAAGTTGGTTTAATGGGGTCAGAACTGAAATTACTGTTGGAGTCAGAACTTGAGTCAGTATTGGAGTCTGAGCTCGATTTAGCTTTCTCTTGGATTGTGGCTTGAAGTTCGGTGTACTCCTTAGATTTGATCTTTTTGGTGAGGCAAATATATTTTGCAAGTCTATCAGTCCTCAGTTTTTCTTGTGCCAAACTCTCTTGTAACATGGTAACTTTGTGCTGCTCACTCCTAACCATCTGAAATGTTTGGCTCAACAGGTCTTGCATCTTATTTCTCTCAAATTTCATAAACAGCTCTAGCTTTCGAATCTGGTCTTCATAAGGAGTTTTGACGTATCGCCACCATTCTCGTCATCCTATCGATATCATAGTTCACACCTGTATCGATAAAGTAGTCTTGTCCTGTGCACCTCCCAAATTCCTAACCCTCTCCCCTTGCTTCAGCATTTATGGCGCATGCCGCCTTAACTTAATCTTCCCTCCTAAATTTAGTCCATCATGCAGTCCACGCTCCATTTCCCACCCAGCGATCGCCACTCCCTGCATTCCCGCTTTTCATATTTTTTAATTCCCACGCCTCGATGACTGCGCCACTTTTATTGCATTGTTTCATATTCCAACACTCATGCACCTTAAATATTCGCTTCGTCCATTCCTTCCACATCCATTCCACCCTAACCTGCCCAACTCTTCCAGCCCCCACTCATGGCCGACGATAAACCTCCAGAGTTGCCTATCAAGTTCTTCCCAGTCTGGCCACAACCACCTCCACCGGTCAAGCCTGATCCTTTTCAATTTCTCTAGGATGAATATGACGAGGTCTAGAGAATCCTCGCCAAGGAGAAAAAGAAAAACCTAAAGAGAGAGAAGAAGAGGCAGAAGACCGAGGCACCGGCTGCTTCCCCCCCGTCATCCTATCCTCATCCACCACTCCACCACCAGCCCCCTGATCCCACTCTTTTTGCTTTTCTTCCCCCCCTGGCTTGCACTTCCTCTTCCACCTGACGCAAGCTGAGGATATCCCTGAGCCTAGAGGAACGTTTTTTTTCTCCATAGGATATGTTGTCCACATGTCTCTTTTACAATTATTTATAATAAAATGTTTTGTGCAATTCACTTGTTTCCCAATTTATTTCTTGTTCAATTTATTTCTCTCTGGATGTCTGCACAACTAAACTCATTCTGCTTGAAACAGTGGGGACACTGTTTAGTTTAGATTTGGAGGTGTAGCATGTATGCCAATAAACTAATTAATTTTAGTACAGCCAAGTTAAAAAGGAATAATCAATAAGAGAATGAATTCACCTCATAATTGTTGATTAAGAAAATAAAAACAAAAACATTTGCAACTGAAGTAAGCTAAAGTTTTAACATTTTTCATAAAGAAAATGTCAAGAATTTTTGTAGGAAGTTTGTGATGTGTGATAAACCAGCAACGAGTAGAGACTGTGAAGATACTCTCCAGAAATTGGATGGAAGGCCATACCCAGTGAGAATTGGGCCTGAAAAAAAACTTCTTTGAAGAGTGTCTTGGCAATTCATTCTGCCTTGAGGACTGACTGGACCTAATCTGGATCACTAGAAGTTAGGCACATCCGAGTTGAAACAACTTGACAGCACTCAGAACATGGAAGACATGAAGTATGGCCATCTCTTGGACAGTTTGGGCCTAAAATTCCCCACCATTGAACTGCCATTGATGCACACCACTTGAGCCTTAAAAGCCCCAATTTTCTTTGATGAAAACCAGAAAGTCTAAACCCAAAACCTCTTGACCAATTTCATTTCACCCTCAATCTGAGAAATCAGGAAGAGGAAGGAGGAGAGAGGTTAGAGGAGCAAGGTCCTAAATTAGGTTGAAAGAAAGAAAAAATGCAGTTGGTGGTAGTTGTGGCACTATATATAGATATAAAAAAAAAAAAATTGAAAAAAACTTAAAATAAAAGAAATATATTGGAAGGAAGAGAAGAAGCTGGCCACTTTCGCTCTGAAAATTCAAAAAGTAGATGGAATTGTGCTAAATAAAAGGTGAAGTCATGAATCACCTCCTAGCCTCTACTGATTTCTCAATTTCGAACTCTGTTATCCCTTCTTATTCCTCCGCAAACCTCATCCCTAAGCCATAGTACAACCCAATAAAAAGACCTTACTGATCTGAAAGTGGATTGAGTTGTCATGTGGAGATGAGAATCTGCTTAATCTATGGTAAAAAAGAGTTGGAAAGTTAGAAATTCAGGCAATGCCTATGCTCCTGCTTGTAGTCCAATTTGAGGGTTGTAACTGCTCTTGAGCTGAGTGATATGATTTACCCCGCCCGCTTCTCTGTACTGATGAGTGAACATCCCTAATGAGACTTGGGTCGGAAATCTAGATTGAAGGGCGAAGTATCTAAGCAGGATCGTCAAATTGATGGTGAGTAATATATAAAATTTCAAAAGCAATGCCTGGACATAAATTGAGTGATGATGGAGAGATTTCAGCAAACTTTCATGTTTCCAAAATGGATATTTTTTTTGTTGAATTTCCCTAAATGAATGGGCATGATTTGAATTTATTTGATTTGCTTAAATTCTGCTTTAACAGGTTGCACTATTATTAACTAAGTTTATTGGAGAAGTTTGTGGGTACCTTCACAGAAAACCTTCAGGAGACTTCACTCCTCCACTAGGGATCACCTAGGGGATTTAAAGGCTTGGTGCATGTGCTAAATGCATCTGTTCTCCCTACGAAAGTGGCATTTTATTTTTCTTTGAATTCTCCTTTACTCAGGGACTAGCAAAGCTTAGGTTTGGGGGTGTGTTAAGTGGTGAACAATGCCACTTTGCACCCTTTAACCTGACCTTTCATGGACCTATGAGCATGCTAATAAGCCTCTGTTGAGTGCATTTTGTAGATAGCAGGGAAAGCTAGTAATAATGCAGCAAACCACTTAAGAATGCCCACAAACAAGTCATCTCTCAGCACCATGCAGACCCAACAATAGAACAAGGAGAAAGAAGTGAAGATAGGTCCAAAACATCCTATCGAGAGGATGCCGGAAGACTTCGATAGGAGCTGGGGATTAAAAGGAAAGAATTCGTGCAGTTGGAGAAGGGTTCGATAGGATCCGAAGGTAGAAGAAGGATGAAGTCACATGGATTGATGAGTTTGATAGGATTTCAGAACCTATCAAGCAAAGAAAGGAAAGAAGAAACTATCCTATCAAAAACTTGCCTGAAGTGTCACAGGAACTTATCGAACGGATCTGAGAACCTAGCGAAAGGACTAAAATGCTCAATTCCAACTTGTCAAAGGCTCCCTGAACCTATCAAAATGAAGATGTTGAAATTGAACCTATCGAAGGATGCTTACACCTTTCGATAGGAATGAGAGGCAACCTATCGAGATGACGGCACACAGAGCTGAACCTGTCGAAAAGGACCATTGGACCTATCGAACTACTCGGCCAACCTATCGAATACTCCAGATAATGGGCTGAGGACCCTGAAGCTTCAAAGAGAGAACTCATCTTATCGGTACCTATCAAAGAGATCAGGGAACCTATCGAAAGGAACTACAAGCTTACTTTTAACTTGTTGGAAGCTTCTCCAACCTGTCGAAATCGTGTGCTAAACTTCTCAGAAACTATGCTATGCACACACTGAGACTAGGTGACCTGTCGCATGCAAATTGAGGCACTTTGATGACCGACACGATGTTCTAAAAGATGCCCTACAAAGCCCTAACTGATCCATGTGCTTTAACCGAACTCTAACAAACTCTGGCAACCTTCTAGAAGGGACTTTTTACGGGAAAAACAGAGGAGAAAGGTATATATTGAGACCCCCAATTACCATTGGGGGAGGATCGAATTTCTGAACAATTTCCCAGAGATCAAAGCTTGCAGCGAGATTCCATTTCCCTCCTTTAGCCCAACCATGGTTGGTTAAACCCCTAGGAGCAGCAAGGGGTGAGTTAGATATGTAATTGGGTAAGGTTAAGTTGCTGGGGTTAATTGTTGCACAGACTACAGATCTAAGAGCATTCAATAGTAAGAGTGACCTTGTTTGCGATGTAAATGTTGTTTTCAATATTTTAATTAGATCTAAAGCTCTTTTGATGCCTTTTGGTGCTCGATCGGATTTGTGTAGAGGAGTTGCTTGATCAGCTCACCCACTTAACTGGTAGACCTCTTGGATGTCATCTGAATTCCCAGGATTTGATATCCCTGTAATTTCCTACATCTGTGACCTGGAAATTATAGCATCTATAGTGGTATTAATTATTCTAATTGAGGCTCAGGCTTTGTAGGAGATCTCTAGGATGGTCTGTGACCATTAAAGTGGACAGATCATAACCTTAAGGTGAATCTGAGCTCAGGCCTTAATTGGATTCTTCTACTGCAATCCATGCATTCGATAAAGCCTATAGGATGGTCTGTGACCATTAAAGTGGACAGATCATAGCCTTAAGGCCAGGTGGATCCTACGATTTGAAGTGGAATTTATACCCTACAGCTATGCTTGCGGATAGTGCCTGTGGCCAGCTGAGGGACTTGTGTGCTTTTGAACCCCTGTAATATGCTTAGCTCAACCTGATTGCAGTGAAGATAACCTCCAAGTTGTTCTTCTCCATTTTCTAAGTTTTTAAACCTTCCATCTGCAAGATCTGAGGCTCTAGATTTGATCTAAAATAATCTACATTTTATTGGTAGTTTAGTTTAAGTGACAACTCATTTCAAAACTCTCCCCTGTCTTTTAACTAAAGTACAGATAGCTAGGGTGCCAGATCTATTACAGATCTGGAGATTTATCATATTTCTAACCAGCCTCCCTGTGGACATTCCCTTACCATTCTTTTAAAGCTTGCTACAAAGGATCCTGTATCTTGCAGGTCTAGGATATTTTAGATGTGCTGAATCCATCTCTATTTTCTCCTGATTTTTACATCATAAATTAGTACACTGGAATATCACAACACCACCACAGGACTTTACTGATGTTTGAGGATGGGATCTCAGATGAACCCATGATTAACATGATGGAGGCTGACTTTGAGGAATCCTATCAAACAACCACCTCCATCAAAAAAGGTAAAGGGGCCGCATCACAGGTACGTAATTAGGCGTCTATGCCCCAAACTCTGAAAGCGGCAACTGGCCTGAATACAACACCCATTTCTTAAATGAAACAACCTATAAAAACTAAGACAAGCCCTTGACAGGCACCGTGTATATAGGGACTTGCTTTTCCAAGAGCCCATTTTCGAAGAAAACAAAAATCCCATAAACAAAGAAAAAATACAAAATCCAAAAATATTGCCTTTCAAAATTCTGAATAAAGTTAAAGAAAATGATGCCTTAATCAAAAAGCCCATCCCACATGAAATCAACCCCTTTCCTGTAGAAATACAAGAAGAGGTAGGAGTCACGAGTCTGAACAAGGAAATCCCTATTGAGGAACTCCCCAATGAACTCCTTGCGTAGTTTGCAAACTTTGAGCATGGCCCTACCCCCATTGTTGAGGAAACAGAGGACGTTAACCTAGGGACCGAGGAGATCCCTAGAATTACCAAGATCGGAATGTCACTATCTCCCGATTTGAAAGAAAAGGCATGATTGAGTTCCTTAGGTCATACCAAGACATTTTTGCATGGTCGTACGAGGACATGCCTAGTTTGGAGACCGATTTGGTCGAGCATGAGTTACCACTCTACCATGATATCAAGCTAGTCAAGCAGAAATTAAGGCGACTCGGACCTGACTGGATGCTGAAAGTGAAAGACGAAGTCATCAACTAATATGATGTGGGGTTTCTCATGGTCTCTAAGAAATTGCAGTGGTTAGCCAATATCGTCCCAGTGTCGAAGAAAGATGAAAAGGTCCGCATGTGCATTGATTTCAGAAACCTAAACAGGGCGAGCCTGAAGGATGACTTCCCTTTGCCACACATCAGTATCTTGGTCGATAACACTGCTAAGCACGGGATGCTATCGTTCATGGACTGATTCTTCGGATATAATCAAATCAGGATGGCAGAGGCGGACCTAGAGAATACAGTGTTTATCACCCCTTTGGGAACCTTCTGCTACCATGTCATGCCATCTGGGCTAAAGAATGTCGGGGCAACATATCAGAGAGCTATGATGGCACTATTTTGTGGTATGATGCATCGAGAAATCGAAGTATATGTCAATAACATGATCTCCAAGTCACTAGAGAGGAGTGACCATCTGATGAACCTCTAAAAACTGTTAGAGAGCCTGAGATAGTATAGGTTGCATCTGAATCCTCAAAATTGCGCATTCGGTTCCATGCCAGGAAAGTTGCTAGGATTCATTGTCAGCAGCAGAGGTATCGAAGTCGACCCAGTCAAGGTAAGGGCAACCACGAAAATGCCACCAATGTCTACTAAGAAAGAGGTTAGAGGGTTCTTGGGAAGAATACAGTACATCAGTCGGTTCATTACACAACTCACTCTTATCTGAACACCGATCTTCAAATTGTTGAGAAAGGATTCTCCCATTGAGTGGAGCAACGACTGTCAGGCACCATTCGATAAAATCAAGGGTTACCTTCTTAGCCCGCCAGTTTTAGTACCACTCGAGCCAAGGAGACCACTCTTAATGTATCTCTCCACGATGGAAGTTTCAATGGGATGTGTGTTGAGAACTGGAAAATAACATTTTCCACCCCTTAACCTGGGTCTTGATAGACCTTTGAGAGAACTAAATAAGTCTTTTAAGTGTTTGTTTCACAACTAACAATAAAGGCAGGCTTAACCCTTAAAGCAGCCAAAAAGTGCAAAAAAATATGATGATCGATTTTGATCCGGAGGAAGAAGGAGAAGGGACAACCTCACTAGCTGTCAAAATGCCTAAACTAAAGAGGACAAAGGCCTGGTTTTAACCTGGAAAGAGGTGTGGAGCTATTCGAACAGAAGAATGCATTACAGATTGCTTTTCGAAAAGAATCTGAACTTTGCGAAAAGAATCTAAACTTTTTGAAAAGAATCAAAAGCTCCAGGCTTAGCTTTCGAAGAGCACCTGAACTCTTCGAAAGGATTTTTGACCTATTCGAAAAGAAGAGAACTCCTTGCGAACAGTACCAGAACTGTGTGAAAAGAGCTTCAGAAGTCACAGTACCTTGCGAAAAATTCTCCAAACTATGCGAAATGGTATTCTGAAGATTCCCAGCATCTGCAAGGGTAATTCAGTAATCTCTGCATGTGCCCCAATGCATTTAAAAACCCAGGGACATTTTGAAAGATTCTGAGCATGATCCAAAGGCATATTCCACCCCATGTGAACACCCGAAGATGAAATCACTTGGCGGGAACTTCTAGAAGCTCTAACAGATTTTTGAATTACATAACAGAATTGATGCTTCTGTCATCTGATTGGATAAACCAGATCAAGCAGTTCTGATTGGCCAAAACAAATTTGGATCCTTGTGCTCGACTCCTATTGGTTGATACAGATCTAACCAATTCTGATTGGTTGATACACATCTGAGCTAGACTTGGGGAAAACTACAAATAGATGAACCATTTGCCCAATTTGGGGATCCAGATTTTGAGTTTCATTTCTATTGCCTCATTTCCATTTCAGATAGCTTGTCTGAAATTTCTGTAATAGCCTAGCTTTTATTTGTAATTAAGAGCTGTGAGATATCTCTGTACTTCACGTGAGAATTGTATTCAAGACTACAAATTCGAGAGTTGTTTAAGCTGTGGTCTGTAATTGTATTGGTGAATTTGAAAAGGTTGCTGTGAACCGTACGTTCTCAATTGGATTCGTGTTAAGGGTTCCCTGTGATCTCCTTATTTCATTAGATTCCTTTAGATTTACTATTTTTAAAGCAATTTCCCTTAATTCATTATTCCTGTGAGAATTGGCGTTTGTAACATAATTTCTCACAGCATTTGTAGTGGTGTTTTTTGTTCTGAATCACAGATTCGAATTAAAGACTATTGGATGATCTATGTCCATTGAAGTAGACAGACCATAGCCATAAGTCCAACTCAATTCCAATCCTTGAGTTGTATTACTTTCTCTTGCATCTGTGCTGGTAGCCAGACGAAGATTGGATAATATCTCATTTGTTTTACTTTTATTCACATTCTGCAATCAAGTACTAAATCGAAGTTAGATATTATTTCTCCATTCTTATTAATTTGCATCAAATCTCCCCAACTCGGATCTGGATCATTTAGTTTTAATTTTTACTTTTATCATTTAGTTAATGTGACAAATTCAACCTCCCATCTTATGTGCTTTATAGATAGGATCAGAGGTCAGATCTGGTAGCTCAGATCTGAAGGTTTATCTTACATTTTAAATCAATTCCCTGTGGACGATCTTTTACTCACTTACATTTAAAACTTGCTACAATTGGGATCTTGCAGGCTAATTATGTTCTCTCTGTGCTGATATTTCCTTATTCTTTTTAGTTTTACAAATTCAGTACAATTCATCATTGGTAAGTCTGTTTTCAAAACACAAATAAATCATGCACACTAAGAACAACAACAAGTTTTTGGCGCCGTTGCCGGGGAATTTATTTTAAAATTGGTAGACCTAAGTTTTTATTTTTTTTTATTACATCAGTGCTAATTGTTCTATTGTTTAAATCAGTGCAGATATTCCTATACATTTTGAGCGTGGAATCTACTTTGAAAGGAATATTGAAGGTTTGCTGTGCATAATTTGATTCTCTGTTTCTGGGTTGTATGTTTGGTCGGAGGACTCTCAATCCTGAGATTGTCCCTCTGAATTTAGAAGTTGAAAAACTACTAAGAACCATACAAACATCACAGAATTTTTTTAAGACTGCTACTATGGGTGAAAAACCTAGACTTTTAAGGGATCACTTTGCACCTGGTGCATATAATTTCCCATTTTGTATTCAATCTTCTACTGTTGAAGGAAATTATGAGATCAAATCATCAACTATCTAGATGCTTCCTTCCTTCCATGATTTGAGTAAGGAAGATCCATACAAGCATGTGGATGAATTCTTGTCTCTTTGTACCATATTCAACATAGCTGGACTTGGTCCAGAGGCAACCAAGCTTAGGCTCTTTCCTTTTTCATTAAAGGACAAAGCTAGAGCATGGCTGTCCATGTTGCCACCGAACAACATTACTTCTTGGAATGATTTGCAATGTCAATTTTTAGCCAAATACTTCCCTATGTCTAAGAGCCAGTTGAGACAAAATATTGTTTCATTCTCACAACACTCAACTGAAACTTTTCATGAAGCATGATAAAGGTTTAAAGAACTTTTAAGGTAATGTCCTCATCATCAAATTCTCCGCTGGCATCTTGTTCAAAGCTTCTATCAGGGAATTGATCAAAAGGGCAAGAATATGGTAGATGCTTCCTGTGGAGGCACCTACTTGCAAAAAATAGTTGAGGAGGCCTGGGATTTATTTGAAGTGATTGGTGAAAATTCAACTCAACAGGAATCTTTGTCAAGAGACATTGAGAATCCTGCTCGGTTGAACAATTAGCAAACCACCAAGGGAAAGATTTATGAGGTGAATGAGTTGGAAAGGAAAATGGATAATTTGAGCACTAAGTTTATAGATTGATGGACTCACTTAAAAATCCAATGGTTGCAAGAGTAGAGGAGGCATGTCTGATATGCCAGTCCCCTACTCATTCACTTGATCAATGTCCAGCTGCACCACAGTTCCCAGATCTAGTGGTGGAGCAAGCTCATGTTGCGCAATCGTTTGGACAGATGCAGTCAAATGAATATGCATGGAGAGGGCACCCCAATTTAAGGTGGAGCCAAGGCAATTATCAATCACAACAGTAGTAGTAACCAAAGAATCAAATACCTTTTAAAACTGCTCAGCCTTACCAGCAGAATTTTTATACCAAGCCAAATTTTAAGCAGCCCATTCCACAACAACCTGTACAGCAATCTGCTCCAGTTCAAACCCCTTCCAGACCCCCTTCTTTTAAAGACCAAGTTCTAAATTCACTCCAGAATTTAGGGTCTTTAACTCAGACTGTAAACTTTTACAGTCAGAGCATAAAGAAGATTGAAGAAACATTGGGTCAACTTTCAAATACTTTGGCCAAAAGAGAAGAAGGCAGGTTACCCAACCAACCTTTGAACAATCCCAAAGGACAGTTCATGGTTGGAGAGGTTTCTGTTTCACATGAAGAAGTAAAAGCTATCACTACTTTGAGAAGTGGAAGAATTGTAAATAATAATGTGGGTATTGAAAAGGAAGAAGAAAAAATTGAGGAAACTGCTAGAGATATGTAGCAGGAGCAGCATGATGTTAGCATTGGTGGTGCTGATGTACCTCAGAAAAATCAAAAAAATGAAAAACAAAAAATCAAAAATATTCTGATGATGATTTTAAAGCTGTAAATGAAGGACTAGTTCCTCATTTACCATATCCCCATGCCATAAAATCTGCATCCCCTTTTGATAAAGGGAATACAAAAATAGATAAAATGATGGAGACCTTCAAGCAAGTCAAGATAAATCTACCTTTGCTTGATGCAATCAAACAAGTCCCAGCATATGCAAAATTTTTGAAAGACATTTGCACTCATAAAAGACAATCTAGGATACAGTTATCCAAGAAGGTCTTTGCTATGGAAAGAGTTAATCAGGTTTTGTCCATTACCACACCTCCTAAACTCCAAGATCCTAGAATTCCCACAATCCCTTGTATCATTGGGGAACATACCATTGAAAAGGCTTTATTAGATTTAGGTGCTAGTGTCAACCTGCTTCCATATTTTGTATATGAGAAACTAGGTTTGGGAGAATTAAAACCCACTCATGTGGCATTACAACTAGCAGACAAATTTGAAAGAAAGCCAGTTGGGGTGATTGAGGATGTGTTGGTAGGGGTAGATAAGTTTTTCTACCCTACTGATTTTCTAGTATTGGATATGGAACCTACAAAAAGCAGAACTTCCATCCCTGTCATTTTGGGGAGACCTTTCCTGGCTACAGCCAATGCTTGCATTCAATGCAGGTATGGTATTATGGAAGTATTTTTTGGAAATATGAAGGTAAAGTTAAATGTCTACAATGCAGTTACACAGCCTCAATTCAGTTTTGAGGAATGTTTTCTTATTGATTTGTTGGATGAACTGGTAGAAGAAACTTTACCACACACTACAAAAAATAAAACTATTAGCGGTAGTTTTTTTTAATAAAAAACAGCCGCTATTAGTCCTGTTGCTACAAATAGCGGCAGTTTTTTGTAGTGTAGCGGCAGTTTTTTATAGCGACAGTACTAATAGCGGCAATTTTTTATTAAAAAAGACTGCCGCTAATAGTCATATTTTTTATAACCACAGATTTTAAAGATGCTTGGAGAAATGCTGTGGAAGAAATAGTTTGTACCTCAAAGTCTGCGGAAGTTAATGCTGTGCAAGGAATTCATGATCAATCAGCAAGGTTCTCTTCATGGAAACCTGCTATTCTTCCCCTTCCACAAACAACCATGGTACCTTTGTTACCTTCTTTTCTTAACCCACCTGATGTAGAGTTGAAACAGTTGCCAAAAAATTTGAAATATGTGTTTTTAGGAGACCATAAAACATTTCCTGTGATTATTTCTTCTTCCCTCACTGAGGAGCAGGAGGAAGAATTGTTGATTGTATTGAAACAGCATAAGAGGGCAATTGGCTGGACTATTGCTGATTTGGGAGGAATCAGTCCAGCTATTTGCATGCATAAAATTCATTTGGAAGAAGATGCAAAGCCTTCTACGGAAATGCAGAGGAGGCTGAATCCTCATATGCAAGATGTAATGAAGGAGGTTGTTAAGTTGTTGGATGCAGGGGTCATTTACCCCATCTCAACTTCAGCTTGGGTGGCACCTACACAGGTGATACCTAAGAAATTGGGGATTACTATGGTAACCTCAGATTCTGGTGAACTCATTTCAACCAGACAAACCACTGGTTGAAGGGTCTATATTAATTACAGAAAGCATAATACAATGACCAGAAAAGACCATTTCCCTCTTCCATTCATTGATCAAATTTTAGATAAGCTAGCAGGAAAATGTTATTATTCTTTTCTTGATGGTTACTCTGGTTACAACCAGATTCCTATGTATCCACAAGACCAGGAAAAGACCACATTCACTTGCCCCTTTGGCACTTTTGCCTATAGGAGAATGCCTTTTGGTCTTTGTAATGCTCCAGCTACCTTTCAAAGATGCATGTACTCTATTTTTTCTGATATGATTGACCAATTTATGGAGATTTTTATGGATAATTTTTCAATATATGGAGACAGCTTTGCTCAGTGTTTACATCATCTCAACTTGGTGTCATAGAGATGTGAAGAAACCAATCTAGTTTTGAGTTGGGAGAAGGGCCATTTCATGGTCACCCAAGGCATTGTCCTTGGCCATGTTGTCTCCCACAAGGGCATTGAGGTGGACAAAGCAAAAATTGATTTAATTGCACATTTGCCACCTCTCAAAACTGTTAAACAAATCAGAAGTTTTTTGGGGCATGCTGGATTTTACAGGAGGTTCATTAAGAACTTCAGTAAAATATCCAAGCCTCTTTGTCATTTATTGTGCCAAGATGTCCCTTTTGTTTTCAACAATGAATGCTTGAAGGCATTTGAATTCTTAAAAAATTATTTGATTTCAGCTCCAATACTATAGTCTCCAGACTATTCACTGCCTTTTGAGCTGATGTGTGATGCATCAGATTATGCTTTGGGAGCTGTTCTTGGGCAGAGAAAGGATAAGCTGCCTCATGTCATAGCTTATGCCAGTAGATCAATGATTGATGCACAGCTCAATTACATAACAATTGAGAAGGAGCTGCTGACAATTGTTTTTGCTTTGGAGAAATTCAGGTCATATGTTTTGGGTTCACAAATTGTGGTGTTCACTGACCACGCAGCCCTGAAACACCTTCTGTCTAAGAAGGATACCAAACCAAGATTAATCAGGTAGATCCTCCTATTGCATGAGTTTGATTTGCAGATTAAAGACAAAAAGGGTGTGGAAAATGTGGTGGCTGACCACCTGTCTCGAATTCTAACTGCTGAGATTGATAGGCTGCCTATCAATGAATCTTTCCCTGATGAGCAACTTTTTGCTATCAATGTACACACCCCTTGGTTTGCAAATATAGTCAACTTTTTGGCTACTGGAAGGACCCCTCAACACTAGAAAAAAATGGATAAAAATCAGTTCTTCTCAAAGGTTAAACATTTTATTTGGGAGGATCCTTATCTGTTCAAGATTTGTGCAGACCAAATAATTAGAAGATGTGTCCCTGAAGAAGACTTTGATAGCATACTTTCCATGTGTCATGAACAGGCCTGTGGAGGTCATTTTAGTGGAAACAAAACTGCTGCAAAGGTTTTACAGTATGGATCTTATTGGCCTACACTTTTCAAAGATGCACTGCAGCACTGTAAGTCTTGTCAGAACTGCCAGAGATTGGGCAGCATTTCGAAGAGAAACTCAATGCCTTTACAGCCCATTTTGGTAGTTGAATTATTTGATATTTGGGGGATAGATTTTATGGGACCTTTTCCTCCTTCAAATGGTTGTAATTTCATGTTAGTAGCTGTGGATTATGTATCCAATTGGGTTGAAGCCACAGCCACTAAAACCAATGACCATAGAGTTGTCCCGAAATTTTTAAAGGACAACATCTTTTCCAGGTTTGGTTTCCCCAGAGCTATTATCAGTGATGGGGGAAGCCATTTTTGTAATAAGCATTTTGAAGCTTTATTGAAAAAGTACTCTGTGACTCATAGAGCAGCTACTCCATATCATCCACAGACCAGTGGACAAGTGAAGATTTCCAATAGAGAAATCAAACATATACTGGAAAAGACTGTGAAGAAGGATAGAAAGGATTGGTCCTTTAAGCTGAATGATGCATTATGGGCATATAGGACAGCCTATAAAACCCCAATTGGCATGTCCCAATTCAGATTGGTCTATGGCAAAGCATGCCACTTACCAGTGGAGTTAAAATACAAGGCCTTTTGGGCTATTAAAACCTTGAACATGGATCTTACTACTGCTGGTAATCACAGGAAACTGCAGCTTGATGAGTTGGAGGAGCTGAGAATGGATGCATACACCAATGCAAGATCTTACAAAGAAAAAGCTAAGGCTTTCTATGACAAAAATCTGCTGAGAAAAGAGTTCATAACTGGCTCCAAGGTATGGCTATTAAACTCAAAACTTAAGTTTTTTCCTAGAAAGTTGAGATCCAGATGGGAAGGGCCATATACTGTCATTCAAGCATCTCCTTCTGTGGCTGTTGAAATTATGGACCCAAGTAATGGGAGAATCTTGAAAGTAAATGATCAGAGGCTCAAACCATGCATTGAAAATACCCTAGTGCCTGTGCTGACCATTTAACATCAAGAGCCTCCACAAATCTAATGTTAAACAACTGTATCATATGTATTTTACTTGTGTTTGTTTTGTAGTTTTTGCATAGTTTATTTCTCTCTGTTTTTAGTCATGTTTACACTCAATTCGAGAAGTTATAATATGTGAAAAATTAATTCGCAAAGAAAAAAAATAAATTTCGAAAAGTTTAATTTTCTGTTTGAAAAGAATCTGGACCTGTAACTAACTGCTCGAAAAGAATGATTTCCGTTTCGAATAGTTGGTTCTGAAGCTTTTTGCTTTTCGAATAGTTGGTTCTGAAGCTTTTGCTTTTCGAATGGTACTAATGCCATTCTCCTTTTTGAAAAGGACTGTTTTGAACTTTTCAAAAACTTCAAAGATGCTTTGCGAAAATCATTTTGAGCATATTTAAACCCTTTCGAAGCAAGGGTTTCATATTCAATAGCCTTCCCAAAGTGTCCTGTTTCACAGAAAACCCATTTTCTTTCCATCCCTGCGTGCTTTTAGAGTTTAGATTCAATTTTCTTCATATTTGCTCCACAGATTAAGCTTGAAGAGAGGGACTTTTTGCTTCTGATGCTGGTGGATTTAATCAAGTGATCAACGAGTTCAACCAAAACCCTAGATTTTGGTATTTTTCTGTGCATATCCTATGTTTGTGTTTTGCAAATTTCATTTGTGTATCAGCATTCATTGTGTGAGATTCAAACAAAGCTCTAAAATGGGGAAAGCTGAAAAGTCACTAGCTGCAATGTTCCCTAAATCTTCTGCTAAGAAAGTTAGCAAACCCTCCACAAAAGGAAAAGCCAAAACCTCAGCCAAGAGGAAACTATCAATGGATAAAGCTGATAAAATTGAGAAAGGGAAGAAGGTTAGACATGAGGAACCCATCCCGGCAGCTGATCCTAGTCCTGAGCCTGAACTTCCTCCTCTTCCTATGAATTTGGTATTGCCAAACCCTTTCATTGAAGCTCAGAAGATGATTCCAGAGCTTATTGTTGATGAGAACTTTTTTTCAAACAAACCTGAATGTAAGCTATCATTGAACTACATCAGGGATGCTTCACTGAGCAACATTCTAACCCCTCTTCCAGAAAAAATTTATCCAAGGATGGTGAGATTATGGTACCAAAACATGGTCAAAGTGACTGAGAAGGATGCTAATGTCCCAATGCTTGTAATTTTCATTGATGATTGTGATTTAACAGTCACTTATGAAGACATTGGAAATGCCTTGGGGATACCATTTCAATATGATCCTGCTGGTCCATTAGCTGTACAGGAAACAACTTCTTTTAGAGAAATGGCTGCCCATCTAACCAAAGGCATAGTTGGAAGTGGGCAGTCTATCATGAGGAGAGACTTAGAACCCCACTGTTCACTGATGGATTCCATTTTGAGAGGGTGTTTTTATGTCACTGGGCACAGTCAAGAAAGAAGGACACCCATTTTATAGGCCCTTTTCCATTTTTCTAAAGGACAATTCTTCAATGCTCCTATGCTAATTTTTGAAGCCATGGCTGACATCAGTTCCAAGATGAAGAAGGAACAGAAAATAGCTGGCATACCATTTGAAAGACTGATCACAGCCATGCTAAGGGCCAAATTTGACATTGATGAGCAAGAGCCATTTGATATTATCTCCCCTCATGTGTTTGGGAAAAGGGCTTAGACTATAAGCCAAACCATGTTGAATAAAATGAGGGAAGAGGCTGAACCAGCCCCTGCAGCTGCCATTGAACCTGCTATACCTGAACCAGCCCCTGCAGCTACCCAAGAATTTGCTCTACCAAACCCTGAGGTGACCAGCTCTTTAGCTGCACGTATTTCACTTGCAGCTGACATTGAACAAGCTGTCATTCCTGTGGTGACCAGCTCTTTAGCTGCACCCATTGTTGAAGAGGTCATCATCTTACCCACTTCACCTAGCACAGCTCCTATCCCTTCACCCACTCCAGCAGTTCCATCACTCATAACCATCATAATCCCAATTCCCGACTCTCCCTCTACACCAACCACTCCAGCCATACTTACACCACCAATTTCACCCAACAATGTCCAAGACATGGCCACAGATTTTGTTGAACACTCTCCTAGCACCCCCCTTCTCCACAGTTTCTCAGGTTCACCTGCCCATTCAATTCATACACCTGAAGTAACTCATACCCCTGAACCTGAGATATTCACTACAGAGGCCTATTCATCATTGATGGGATCTCTTTTGGAGAATATTGGGCTAGAATCTGTACCTATGCCTGACCCCCCTCATTTCACCCATTTGGCTACTTCCCCCTTTACAGCCCTTTCATCCATTGCCCCTCAACCATCTACATCAATTTTACCAGCCCCTACTCTGCATACCACACCCACACCTAAATCAATTAGCCAAATCATTACCTTTCTCCAATCCATCCAGACCAAACTACAGATCAACACAGACAATCAGTCTGTGACAAATTCCCTTCTCCAAACCTTAGCGTCCACATCCCAAACACCCACTTTTACCACTGTACCTTCTGTTTCTGACCAAGCAACCCAAACAGATCCAGAGGTAATAATTTTAGATTCACCCATCCCCACTATGTCTAACCATGCTACCCAATTTGAACCTGAGGCAATACCTTTGGATACACCTACACCCACCCTTAATGTCTCTGCTCAAGCCACCCAAACTTACCCTGAACTAGTGCTTGTAGATTCATCTTCCCCTTCCCCTACTGTTGGAATACATTTGGTCCCCTACCACTCCATTCCCATCCCATATTTTGCCACTCTTAAAAGGGCTATGGAAGATAACCCTTACATTTTTCGCGATGTCCTTTAGGGGATTGCCGATTTCCACACTTACATCAAAACCCCTTATGAAGACCAGATTCAGAAACTGGAGCTGTTTATGAAATTTGAGAGAGAGAGAAGATGCAAGACCTATTGGGCCAAACTTTTCAGATGGTTAGGAGTGAACAGCACAAGGTCACCATGTTGCAAGCATAGCTTGAACGGGAAAAATTGAGGGCTACTAGACTTGAGAAATATATTGGCCTCACCAAAAAGATCAAATCTGAGGAATACACCGAGCTGCAAGCCACAATCCAGGAGAAGGCTAAATCGAGTTCAGACTCCAATACTGACTCAAGTTCTGACTCTAACAGTGATTCCAGTTTTGATCCCATTGAACCAACTTATGATACAGATTTTGACCCTAGTTATTAGAATACATTGTACATGTTTGTTTTATGGATTTGTAATATGTAATTCCTATTTTCTGTTAACTTTTGTTAATTAGTAATTACTGTGCATTTCTTTTCTTTCTTCTCTGTCATTATGATTTCTGTTTGTTGTTTTTTCTTTTCTCTTTGCTTATGCACTTCTAACCAGTGAGGACCCTGCTCATCATTGATTTGGGGGTGTGGCAGAATAGCCAACAGTTTAGTTAAAATCAGGGCAGCTTATGATCACAACAGAATTTTTAAAGATAAAGTAATTTCACACCTGTTGTTTTGAAAAATGAGGAAGTTAAATTTTTTTTTTTAAAACTGATTTTTAGTGTGATTCCAATACTTTCATGAAGTGAATGTCAGAAAATTTTCAAAATAAAATTGATGTTTTAGTAAACCTAAAAAGAGAGAAAATAGTGATGATATACCTCAGGAATTTGATAGAAAAGTACACCCAGTGAGACTTGGGCCTAAAATGTATTCTTTGGAGATATGAATTGGCAATTTTTTCTGCTCTAGGGACTGTTTGAACCTGCTTACTATCACTAGAAGTTACACATATTCAAATTGAAATAACTTGACAGCAATCATGATATTAAGGACATGATGTAAGGCCTCCTGTTGAACAGTTTGAACTCCAAAAAAGCCCCACCTTTTGAAACTGCCTTTGATACACACTAGTTGAGCTTTATAAATCCAAGATTTCTTTGAAACCTCATCAACCAACCTAATCAACCTCATTTGGCCTAACCCTCACTCTGTGAATTTAGAAGGTAAAGGAAAGGAAGCTGAAGAAAGGAGAGTTGGGTAACAGTTTGGTAAAAGAAGAAGAAAAATAATTGAAGGCAATGATGTATCAACAAAAGAAATGTGGCATTCCAGTCAATGTTGCTTTCAAAAAAAAAAGAAAAAAAAAAAAAAAGGTCATTTCATTGGAAATTTGAAAAAAAAAAAAAGAAAGAGAAAAAGATGGTCACTTTGGCTTTGAAAATTCAATGAAGAAGTTGAAATTGTGCTGAAATGAAGAAGGTGCGTCTACCACCTCCTGACCTTGACTGACTTCTCAATTTTGAACTCCATTCCACTTCTTTATTCTTGATAAATTTCACCCATAAGCCAAATTACAACCCAAGTTAAAGTCCTTACTGATCAATGATGGATTGAGCTGTCACATGGAGATAAGGATTTGTGTAATCTATGGTGAAAAGAGCAGTAAATTCAGAACTGAAAAGCAATGTCTATGCTCTCGCCTTACCTATTTGAGGAGAATCGCTCTTGATTTTGAAATAGTACAACCTTCCTATTTGCATGATGAGTGAAAACCCTAGTGAGAGTTGAGTTTGAAATCAAATTATTTGGGGTAACATCAAAACTGAATTTTCAAATAGAAGGCAAGCTTTTCATTAATTTTTCTTGTAAAAACTTTTTGACACAAACTGAGTGAATGCTAAAAGGAATTACAACATAATTTTAGTTTTAAACTGATGTTTTCTTGAAGATCTTTTTAAAGCTTGACTGATGCAGGTGTGAATAACCTGACTGGATAAAAGTCTGCTTTAACAGAATTGCATTGATATTAACAGATTTATTGGAGAAGTTTGTGGGTACCTTCACTGAAAACCCTCAGGAGACTTCACTCCTCCACTAGGGATCACCTAGGGGTCTAAAAGGCTTGTTGCATATGCTAAATGCAACTGTGTTCCCTGCAAAAATGGCTTTTCATTCTATTTTTAATTTTGTCTTTGCTCAGGGACTAGCAAAGCTTAGGTTTGGGGGTGTGTTGAGAACTGGAAAATACCATTTTCCACCACTTAACCTAGGTCTTGATAGACCTTTGAGAGAACTAAATAAGTCTTTTAAGTGTTTGTTTCACAGCTAACAATAAAGGCAGGCTTAACCCTGAAAGCAGCCTAAAAGTGCCAAAAAGATGATAATCCATGTTGATCCGGAGGAAGAAGGAGAAGGGACAACCTCACTAGCTGTCAAAATGCCTAAACTAAAGAGGACAAAGGCTTGGTTTCAACCTGGAAAGAGGTGTGGAGCTATTCGAACAGAAGAATGCATTACAGATTGCTTTTTGAAAAGAATCTGAACTTTGCGAAATGAATCTGAACTTTTCGAAAAGAACCAAAAGCTCTAGGCTTAGATTTCGAAGAGCACCTGAACTCTTCGAAAGGATTTCTGACCTATTTGAAAAGAAGAGAACTCCTTGCGAACAACACCAGGACTGTGCGAAAAGCGCTTCAGAAGTCACAGTACCTTGCGAAAAGTTCTCAAAACTGTACGAAATGATATTCTGAAGATTCCCAGCATCTGCAAGGGTAATTCAATAATCTCTGCACATGCCCCAATGCATTTAAAAACCTAGGGACATTCCGAAAGATTCTGAGCACGAACCAAAGGCATATTCTACCCCATGTGAACACTCGAAGATGGAATCACTTGGCGGGAACTTCTAGAAGCTCTAACAGATTTTTGAATTACATAACAGAATTGATGCTTCTGTCATCTGATTGGCTGAACCAGATCAAGTAGTTCTGATTGGCCAAAACAGATCTGGATCCTTGTGCTCGACTCCTATTGGTTGATACAGATCTAACCAATTCTGATTGGTTGATACACATCTGAGCTAGACTTGGGGAAAACTATAAATAGATGAACCATTTGCCCAATTTGGGGATCCAAATTTTGAGTTTCATTTCTATTACCTCATTTCCATTTCTGATAGCTTGCCTGAAATTTCTGTAATAGCCTATCTTTTATTTGTAATCGAGAGCTGTGAGATATCTCTGTACTTCACGTGAGAATTGTATTCAAGACTACAAATCCGAGAGTTGTTTAAGCTATGCTCTGTAATTGTATTGGTGAATTTGAAAAGGTTGCTGTGAACCATACGTTCTCAATTGGATTCGTGTTAAGGGTTCCCTGTGATCTCCTTATTTCATTAGATTCCTTTAGATTTACTATTTTTAAAGCAATTTCCCTTAATTCATTATTCCTGTGAGAATTGGCGTTTGTAACCTAATTTCTCACAGCATTTGTAGTGATGTTTTTTGTTCTGAATCAGGAATTCGAATTGAAGGCTATTCGATGATCTGTGTCCATTGAAGTAGACAGACCATAGCCATAAGTCCAACTCAATTCCAATCCTTGAGTTGGATTACTTTCTCTTGCATCTGTGCTGGTAGCCAGATGAAGATTGGATAATATCTCATTTATTTTACATTTATTCTCATTCTGCAATCAAGTACTAAATCGAAGTTAGATATTATTTCTCCATTCTTATTAATTTGCATCAAATCTCCCCAACTCGGATCTGGATCATTTAGTTTTAATTTTTACTTTTATCATTTAGTTAATGTGACAAATTCAACCTCCCATCTTATGTGCTTTGTAGATAGGATCAGAGGTCAGATCTGGTAGCTCATATCTGAAGGTTTATCTTATATTTTAAATCAATTCCCTGTGGACGATCTTTTGCTCACTTACATTTAAAACTTGCTACAATTGGCCCTGATCTTGCAGGCTAATTATGTTCTCTCTGTGCTGATATTTCCTTATACTTTTTACTTTTACAAATTCAGTACAATTCATCATTTGTAAGTCTGTTTTCAAAACACAAATAAATCATGCACACTAAGAACAACGACAATGTGTGCTAGGGAAGCACAATGAAATAGGAAGAAGAGAGTATAAATTTACTGACAAAAGTTTCGATGGGAAGTTGTCATCTACAATATGAGCAAGAAATTTACTAAGTACGAGATACGCTATTCTCGCCTGGAGAAAGCATGTGTGGTTCTCGTATGGGCCACACAGAGGCTTCGCCATTACTTATTATCCCAAGCTATTCTACTCCTCTCCTGCATGGATCCGTTGAATCATCTATTCAAAAAACCGGCTCTCACTAGGCGGACTACATGTTGGCAGCTCCTACTATCCGAATTTGATATCACGTACGTCACTCAAAAATAATCAAGAGGCAAGCACTCATCGATCGTCTGGTCAAGAATCCATTACTCGATTATGAGCCTCTAAGAATCGAATTCTCGGATGAAGACATCCTTTTCATGACAGAGGACGATACAGTAGAGACAAAAGAATAGAGATTGGAAGACAAAGGACGATAAATGAATTCCTTACCATGAACATCTCAAGGATCTAATAGCTTGCTTTGAGGATGTCACATTCTCCTACGTCCCACGTATAAGGAATCGCTTCACCGACGCGTTAGCAACTTTGGCATCGATGGTAGAAATCTTGTATGGTGTCGAGATGAAGCCAATCATGATTGAACAGAGGAACGAGCCTGCCTTCTACCTCCAGATTGGGGAATCTCCAAAGTTGGATGATGAGCCACCATGGTTCTCAGATATCAAGAATTTCCTTGAGACCTGCACTTTCCCAGAGAGGACATCCAGAGAAGAATGATGGACCATCCAACGTCTAGCAGTGAATTACATCATCTGCGGTGAGTGTCTCTACAAGCGTTCATATAACAATATCCTACTCTGATGCCTAACTGAACGCGAGGCAGCAAACATCATGAAGGAGATTCATGAGGGAGTATGCGGTGCCCACGTCAATGGTCATATGCTCGCTAAATAGATTTTACGTCAAGGATACTTTTGGACCACTACGAAATCTGATTGTTGCAAACACGTGTGAAAATGTTACAAATGCCAAGAACACTCCAGTCTGATACACCCTCCAGCTATAGATCTTCACAACATGAGCACTCCATGGCCATTCACCACTTGGGGCCTCAAAATCATCGAAAAAGTCAATCTGAAAGCATTAAACAGACATTAATTCATCCTAGTTGCCATTGAATACTTAACCAAATGGATAGAGGCCGCATCCTACACAAACATCATGGTCAGGCATGCCGAGAAATTCATCAAAAGCAACATAATTTGCTGGTTTGCATACCCAAGGATATCATCATGGACAATGGCACAAATTTTGTGAACAAGTGCATTAGGGCCTTCTGTGAGTAGTACAAGATCAAACATCATCGCTCGTCACCATATCGGCCACAAACCAATGGGGTCGTGGAAGCTACTAACAAAATGGTCGTCTGCATCTGTAAAAAGATGGTCATCACTTATCGAGATTAGATTGAAATGTTACCATTCTGTATAAGAGTGAGGTCGTCCTGCCAGTTGAAGTTGAAGTACTGTCGATTAGCATTCTCATGGAGTCAAGCCTACCCGAGGCTGAAAGAGAGAGATCCCACTTTGAGCAGTTAAACCTATTGGACGAGAAGAGGTTCCTTGCCTTGTGTCATACCCAGATTTATCAAGGGAAAATCACACGTGCTTACAAAAAACGTGTCCGCAATCGAGATCTGAAGGTAGGAGACACTGTACTCAAGAAAATCTTCCCGTCCCTCCACGCTGTTCCGAGAGGGAAGTTCAAACCCAATTGGGAAGGACCTTATCTCATCCGAGAAGTGCTTCCGGGATAGCGATCCACCTCACCAACATGGATGGAGATCACTTTCCTGAGCGCATCATTGCTGGATACGTCTGATGATTCTACTCCTAGGTCTCTGCGGCAAGGTAAGCAATGACAGAAATGGATACGTGACTGCTTAAGGATACTTTACAAAGAGGCCATCATTTCAAAGCTCAGTAGCTAAAAAGTATCCCCAAATGATAATACCCTTTGCTACCCCTGTTGAATTCTTGGCCATTCTTTCACAAACCCCTCCAAGAAAAATGTGTGTATAATCCCAACAAAAAAGGAGAAAAAGAGTTACTATCAAATCCAAAAAAAAATCAGAAAAGCAAAATCCCAAAAAGATGATGTCTGAAAAGAGAAGCAAAAAAAAAGAGAACAAAAAAATAGAAAAGAAAAAGTGGGGTATGTACAGTCAAAATCCCTCAAGGAAGAAGTATATTATGGCAACTGGAACCCTATCAAGAAAACCTCTTAAACCCAGAAAACATTCAAAGTTCCTAACCTATCCCGTGGCCATGATACAACCTGAGAGAAAACCCTCTTTAATAGTCTACAAGCAATCATAGTATCCATTGAGTCAACACGAGCCAGGCTGTGAGGAGATAGAAGAATCCCATCCGGCCAGCTATAACGGAATCGACGTCCATGTCGTGGCCTTTGATAAAAAAAAAAAAGAGAGAAAATAAAGAGAAAATAAAATAAAAATATGCAAGTTCAAAGCAAAAAAGGACATGGTGAAAACCTGAAAGGGTGCCATGGGTAAAAACAACGAGTTTGTGCGGACCAGGTGAAAACCTGAAAGGTGGCTGGGGTAAAAATGCATACCCATGGACGTAGTGAAAACCTGAGAGGGCGCTACGAGTAAAAAGAGGGAAACAACTGGCACGACGAAAATCCACCTTGGGCGTTGGGAGTAAGAATGTTGACAAGAAGAAAAGGTTGAAAGATCATTAGAATGATCCCTTTGCTACCCTCCCGTACACCCGATTTGTGATCGGGCCTCTCATGTTAGGTCAAATCAGCGTCCCAACCAAGAATGTCCTAAATGGCCACATCATCAAACGTATGACCCAGGGTAAGGAGAGAAGGTGGATTCAATCCAAAGAGATGGATGTTCCGGCCTCGATAAAAATTATTAACCTCACTCGAACCCAATCAGGTGAAAGAGGGGTTCGACCATGCATAAAAGAGAACCTGTCATCCCCCCGATAATTAAGGCATCAAACCAAAAAAGAAAAAGAAAAAAACCAAAACAAGAGTTAATAATTTTCTTTTCCCAACACTGTGCACGCCCCACTCCGTGATGATTGGCTTGATGACCGGAAAGGCCACTTTCGTAAAAGATAATACATTTTCCTTTCCCATTTTCACACACCACACTGTGTGCGCCACATCCCCAATGGAATGGCTGGCACAACACCCCATTTTTCTCATTTTACGAAAACAAATCAGAGAAGATAAAATCCTTGTAAAAAGATAGATTTCCTTTTTCGCTTAGGAGTCTGTACCTGGCTGACACCACATCCCAAAAGATAATATGTGTGATGTCTAGCTTCTATCTAGCTTCTTTCATTCTTTTTTACAAAAGTGCACAGACAAGAAAAAAAAATATAAAGAAAATATGTAAACCAAAAAGATGTATCTAATGGGGGTTTCTTACGCCCCTTTTTATGGTTTGATTTGTGCAAAAAGTATGTGCAGGATGGAGTCAACGACCCAGCTCTCGCTTCAAGGCGTAAATCTTTGCACGTAGGGCATCCTCCTGTACGTCCCATTCTGTCATCCAACGGCCATGAAGACTCTTATACCGCTTCCGAGAAATGTCTGTGGCACCAAGAGCGTCACTCAAAGCCCTCTTCCGACGAAGGACGTCACACTTTGCTACACCAACCCTAACTTCTACCACCTCTGCTTTAACTTTGTATTTCTCAGAATACTCATGCAAGATGTGCTTCTCGTCCATTAGTAGCTCAATACGAGATCAAAGTGCCGACTCCTTCTTTGGCCAAGGCCCCGCCATGTCAGCGCTCTCTGCCTGATCCAAGTGATCAACAGAAGACCCATTGGATAGTAGCCAAGCCTCGTACTCGGGAGAGGAGAGAACTAAATACCCCTACTTCAGATCACATAAGAGCATCGACTAACGCGTCTCCCAGAGGACATCTATCCTATCCATGTCCCCAGAGGACCCCCTAGAAAAGATAAAATCACATAAAGGGGGCTTTGCCGCACAGGGCACCTGTTGAGAACAACCAAACTGGTGCCCGAAATGGGATGTAGTGGGTACTGCTAATCAGGTCGAGGAGAGTGATGCCCTTATGATCTCTAGAGCGGACCACTGGGAAAGTCTAGTCTAACCAAGGGAACCTCCACACCAATTCAGCATCTATCATCCAAAGCTTCAAATTCCCCTGGAGTAGCATGTGGCACTTGCCCAAAAAGCAGCGGGCCACCTCACCACCTGCAGTATAAAAGTGAGGCACGAATCCCAAAATGGCAAGGTGCTCCCCTAGCCAAACCTGGAATATAAACGGACAGCCCCTAAGGCACTTCACCTTGCTCAGAGAAAAGGCATCAAGGTAGTGGTAGAGCTCCGCCAGGACTAAATGCATCATAGAGCGACCTGCCTCCAATTCTACCAAAACATCATAGAGTGCGAGAGAAAAACCTTCTCCCATAGTGTAGAAGAGAACCTCAGAGATAAGATAGAGAGCAAAGGCCTTCACAATATAAACGTTCCTCACTGGTAATTTTCGCAGGCTTTCGTCACCAAAAATTTCTCTCAGGAATTTCACCAAACACCTGGTGGGCCCACCAATGACACTTTTCTCATAATCAATTTTTTTCAAGCCTAAAGTCACGTGGACGGCTTTAGCATAGCCCGATTTCGGCACCACTTTGGCGAGACCTCTGTGAAGCTTCAAGCCCGATTTGTTGGAGAGCTCTTCAAGCGTAGGAGTTAACTCACGATTCTTGAGTCGAAAAACATGGGTGCTCACTACCCAAAAAGAGGCCGCCGCATGAAGAAGATCCCACAGTGGAGGAACTTCAAGAAAAGACGAGAGGCGGGTCAACCGATCCATATCCACGAGCTCCCTTTCGTTCAAGCTCTCAAACCACTTTTTTAGAAAACTGGGCCCCGGGCCCAAAGAGGGAAGTATAGTGGTTCCATGCCCCCCATGAGAGGCGGGGTCAGAAAGTGGGTCCATTGACATACAAAGAATGTTCCAAGGATACAAATGCAATGTAGGACGATGAATCCATTCTTGAGAAAACAAATAAAAAAGGGGGAGCAAAAATACAAAACCTGAGCCAAAAGTGAAGGAAAATAATGCAGTCTCGAACTATATAGGCCCCACTTTCATAAGAAAATCACCTGGCGCATCTATTACATGCGCCAAGCTACTTTTTCCCAGATTTGGCCCGGCGCATGCAATACATGTGCCAGACCTATAGCCCCCCCCCCCCACAATAAAAAAAATGAAAATGGGGGAGCATGTTTCTGCTGATCCCCTGGCCATTTTGCCCACAGTACCAGTCTTTCACCTAAAAAAGGCATTAAAACACATATAGAGGTAACTTTTGGCCACATCTAACCCATGTAAATCTTTGTGCAGGAAAAAGCCACCCAAATAATGGCCAAGTGTTAACGAAAAGGTGGCCCAAGTTGTTACCCATTCTGAAGGAAAATCAGTCCCATCCTGCAGGCAATCCAGGACATTACAGGAAGTAAAAGGGAGATAGAATATACAGAAAGGTTATTTTTTTAAAAAAAATTGAACTCCATCCAAAAAAATATATAAAACATCACATCCTCTCCTTTACATATTTCCAAAATCCAACAAAATAAAATCATATCCCAAAATTCTCAAATATTTCAAGGTTCTAAAAATTCAAAAAAATAAATAGAGCCTAATCCTTTCTGGCACCCTTGGACATTTTACGATTGCATACCAAGCTCTGATATGTTCAGGCATCTTCCACTCGAGTCCATGCCTGAGGAAGTCGGCTGAGCAAGGAGTTCGATTCTTTTTCCCGTGCTGCAAGGTCACACCAGAACCCATCAATCAATATCAGTCAAAAGATAAAGATAGTTAAGCAACCATCTAGATTAATCAATGAGACACTTACTATCTCGTCCTTCTGAAGGCCATGAAGATTGCGATAATATTCTACTTGATGGACTGCCGACTCGTAATCCTGTAGGAGAGAGGAACGAAAAAGGAGGTCAGCTGCACAAATCATAATACAGAGAACAAACATACAAACGAAGGAAGGCTTACCCCAGGGACTAATTCAAGTGGGGGAGACCGCTCTGCGCCAGCAGATATACGTGCCCGCTTGTCGACCACAACACATAAACTCGTGAGAAAGGCATCGTCAAGGAGCCTAAAGGTCCCCTAGACCCCGACGGCCAAACTACCCGAGGCACCCGTGTCAAAGGGGCCTGAAGGGCCAGCACCCGTTGGCTCAGAAGGCCCTGCCCCCATTTCCTCATCATCATCATCATCTGAATCACCCTTCTGATAGAACTATAAGAAAGAGCAGGGTGTCAGTTAGTCAAGCCAAAAGAGTGGAAAGCTAAACCAAATAGAAACTAGCCTAAGAGGGAAGAAGAACAACCTGAGACCACAGACCACCAGAAGCCAAAAAGTTGGCACCAGGAATGAAATGCGGTAGAAGGAATCGGTAAGGCAGGGAATCATACCATAGCTCATAACTCTCAGGCACGAGGAGATCATTAATAGGGACCCCTTGATGAAGAAATCTGGCGGCGAGCTCCTCAACTGTACCCAGGGGCGACATAACATCTATAGGAGGAGCATGGGGCACGACAAGGTGGCCCCGATATTGGTATATCACTCGCTCCCCCAAATAGTTGGCCCTGGCCCCAGGTCCATAGAAGAAAATGATGCGACGATCAACCAAAAAGAGAGATTAGCCCACAGCACCTCGGTCCAAAAAGGGGGAACCAATATAAGGGTCAAAGATGACCTACCCGGATAGACAAGAACCTCATCAATCAAACAAATATGTATAACAAAAGTGATACTTTGATAAAGGAGAAGGAGAAATAACCATACCTGCTCAGAGATCAGCACGTCAAACTGAGACCGCAAACCCATCTCTAGATACTTCATGCCAACATCCTTACGGCGGGTCAAGTTCTAATTACTTAAAAGTGGATAGGTGGATACCTCAAAGTGATGGAGGGGGCGACCCGGCTGGAAGTGCAGATATCCCCAGACCTAAAACAAGCAGTATACATACAAGATATGTTGGAAGCAGTAAATGACTAGATAATGAACCAAGGAAAGCAAAGGAATCAGGGGTAACCTCTATGGTAGGCCAAAAGTCTACAACAGACTTTACAGCACCAATGGAGGCTCGAGCTATGCAGGACATCAGCACGACATATTCGGCCCCACCCCAATCGTATCGACGCACGTCATCCCAATCCCCCATGAGGCTTAGCAAAGATACTGAGACTCACCCACCACTGGCATTTGAAAAAAGGGTCTTACCCAGGTCTACCAACTTGTTCTCACCAAACAGAGCAGACATGTAGGACATTTTGACCTCAGAACCATGCAGATTCGTGGAGGTGGGATAATCACCAATTAACTGAATCACCTCATCCCGACAAGGCATAGGAAGGTTGGCCATCGGTGTCCCCCCAATCCGAATCCCCGTAATCATTGACCAGTCAACAGGGGTCAGAGTCATCTCCGCCATGGCCATATGAAATGTCATGGTCTCGGGGTAGAAATGCTCAATCAGACCTCTCAGATAGCCTGCATGTGGCCCACATGGTAGGGCATGAAAGGAAGTCTCCAAA
Source organism: Chloranthus sessilifolius (assembly GCA_021018995.1). Lineage (NCBI taxonomy): Eukaryota > Viridiplantae > Streptophyta > Magnoliopsida > Chloranthales > Chloranthaceae > Chloranthus > Chloranthus sessilifolius. The sequence continues at coordinate 44,693,875 of CM037594.1, read as the reverse complement.
GCCGGCCTGGGCAAGGACAAACTTAACGATCGGAGGGAGGTAGAGATAAAATTGCTGAAAGTCCAACCAACCTTCTCGGAACGCAATGTGATGCAAATCCTGCATCAAAATAAGGAGGCATCAGATCCTGAAGATATAGTAATCTCACAAAGAAATAATAGCAACAAATCTTAACTTCTTTATCTTGCCAGCAATGCCAAAGTTGGAGATGTGAACATATTGCTAGTGAAGGAGACCGGTACGGGTGACCTCCCCTTGCATTTCGTACCAAGAATCTGTAGGGCATCGCACTATAAAGAATTGCTCCCCCCGGGGACCGTAGGCTACTTCTGGCCCCTGCTCTTACTCCTGCCCTTCATCCTGCATGTGCTCTTCATCACCTGACATACTGAGACGGATACAAGCAATAGCAATAGACATGTCAGTAGCAGGAAATCATTTGCTAAACAAGCTAGCAGGGAGGTAAGTATGCCCCTTTCCTAATCATCATGATCACCTTTTCTAATAAGACAAAATAGTTTATGAACCTGTTCTCGCTATGGGATGTTTCATTCCTACTACAGGATGCTTTGCAATGAGACCTGTACTCAATATTCTAAGGTCACGTTAGTTGTAAGGGGAGTGGAGTCTCCAAGAGAGGGGTGGAGTCCCGGGGTTTACGAACCTACTCCTGCTACGGGACGCTCTATTCCCGCAATGGGATACTTACACTAATGTTTCTGAATTTCGAGGATATGACATGATCTGATATGTTTTGATTTTTTGACACAAATACTTCTGTTTCTCACACTCTTGTTTTCACAAATACATGCTTTGGTCCTCATTTGGATTCCTTACTTTGCTATGTGTTCGTTCTGCATATCATCCGCATCATGATATAAGATATTGGGAGATTTATGGTTAGTTCATTGTTTTCTTCTGAGGTATTTAAATAATGTTAATTTGAACTATTTTTACTTATGCATTAACACCATGAAGTAGAATAATAAGATAAGACTTAGCACTATTTTCTCCCTACTGAGCTTGGACTGTAGCTCATCCCTCGACGATACATCGCAGCTCCAGGTGTAGAAGCAGAAGGAGAAGTGGATCCTGAACTTGAAAGGGATCCAGACTATATTCTAGAAGAGGAGGAAGAGCTGTCACCTGAGAAGTTCTTCCCCCGATAAGCTCTGCTAGATATTGGATGTAGTGTGGACAATGTATTTTTAGTTATTGGGTACAATCTTTTTGGATTAAATCTTGTATAGTTTTGTATGGTTTAAACCACTATTTAGGTGACAGTCAGCGGACACCGGTGGTCTATATAGTTCTGCTATGTTAGAATGATGGAAATCTTTTGCTATAATGCCATATGCTTTTACAACTTTGCTTTCGCATTTTCTTGAACTTACTGCATGTTTGATGGCCTGATCTTTCCAATCATCCATTAAGGGAAGATCGAGCTGTCACCGAGGTTTCAAAGTACCTAGATATCAAATAAAACTCTAAAAGTAGATCGTGTTCTGTGATCCGACAATAAGGATTTGGGTTAAGGATAATCAAGTTGTCACAATTTTGGCAGTATGCCCAGGAAATAGCTACAGGTGAGGAACTTCCTAACCCTTGAAACGCTATTCATCACCCAATCATTATTATGTCTTATTGCATAAACAAGCATATTTATATATTTATCATCCCCGTAGTCATCTCAAATCATTCATCGGTCATTGGTCATTATTTTTGAAATTATTTTGAGAACTATTTGACTCATTAACCACTTTCCTATTTGGAGAAATTGATCGAAAGGACTAGTGGATCATAAAACCTTTTTTAAAATGTAAAAAATTTTGGATTCTCACACACTATTTCTAGCCATTGGAGTCGAAGTTAGAGCATTAAAAATGAAAATGCAAGGTTCCATCAAATCTCCCAATTCTTGCGTTAGCAGATTATTTCAAAAAAATAGACATACATGCTTAAAAAAAAAAGAGACAAAAAAAAGAGCACAACCGAGTGAGAGCATGCGGCGAATGAGTAAGTCAATGAACCCAAGGATGCATAAACAAAACTGTGAGGGCATCCCTAACACTTCACACTACCAGATGCCGTTGTACGGTGGCAGGAGTAGGGCAAAACTCTTGCTAACCACAAAATTTAATGATTTGATGGTGCCTAAACATGACGAAGAGCTCAATTATGGCACCACACTACACACATGAGAAGAAAGTAGTCGACTACTATTTCCAAAATTAGTTGAATAAGTTACCCCTACATCAATAAACCTCACGTCCCTTTCGCACTTTATTTTCATTTCGGGAGAGAGTCAAATGATTTTCAAAATCTATTGAAGAATAAAACCGAAAACATTTGAATGATAAGCGATGCAACCACTCATTACCTACCACCCATTTCATTCTTGTTAAAAGCTACATTACATGATGATCATTCATTGCATATAGAATCGAACCTGGCATATGGCCGAAATAATCAAACTACTTCCCAACATGAGATCATTACAAGCATATCTCCCTCATTCATTCAGAATTCCTAGGCTGCTCCAGGATATCTATGAGGCTGAGAAAAGTCCCATTGTGACCTGGCAAAGTCCCACTTTGGAACAAAAAAAAGAGGCTTTTTTCACTCTTTTTATTCTTACACGATTTATTTCCAACCCCTACAAAAAAAATCTAAAATACATATATAAACAACAAAATACCTCTACTACTTTTTCGTCATTTTTCACTCTTTATCTCACTCTACTTATCACACCTACAAAACTCATCTTACCGTGAATGACGTTGCAACACTACTCCTAAAACAACAATGTAAGAATAATTTCTCAAAAGAATAGTCGAATATTCCTCAAAGAACAGTCTTTTCTTGAGCTGCACCATGATACACTCATTGCTGTTATCACTTAACATCCTTCGATATCTGTTTTATCTTAACACTTCCTTATTATCACTCTAGTTACACCACCCGTGCTTCGACTGCGGCATAGTCCCCCCGTGCGGTCGTGACATGAACCCTCAGTAGCAGTAAAGCCCCTCGATCGCCACAATTGGTCTCCAGATGAATTAACCTCTTTATTTTGCATTTCATGATAAGGAAGTCAAAAGTTGCTAGCAACCTGATCATTTAATTTTAAAACCTTGCAAGTGCCCAAGTTTGAAGTACTTGGGCGAGTACACGGATATCGAACCACAGGGACTTGTTGTCTATTTAATCTAATTTCTATCTTATTCGAATGCTATTCCAAATTCCAAAGTTTGAAAAAATACAACTAAATAATTTGAAATCAAAGTGTGGAAGAATACTAACTGAGATCTCTCATAAACTACAGACTTGTGTTTAAGTGAAGTCTATCTCTTTCCTATTATGAACTCCTGGTACCCTCCCACTTTAGGCTACAAGCTCTAGGCTTTGTGTAAGATATAGATGAATTTAATCATCAAAGTATCATTGCATGAACCAACTAAAACTACCCTACAAGGCCTAGTTCGTTAGTGAATTTTTCTATTCAATCTAGTTCCTAAGCCCTACCAGGCCAATACGAGTAGATTAAATAGAATAAAACCTTTACAATCGCTCGTTCACGATGACTCTCGGAACCTCGAACATGCAATCATACCAAAGAAATGGAATTAAAAATGAATAGGAAAAGAGATAGAAGTTTATTAAACACTCATCTGGAAGTTACAAGAGACCCTAGCCTGAAGGTTTTTAGCCTCGCATGGATTGAAGATTCTTTCTTGTCACTGAATCCATCCTCTCTCTTCCTCACACACTCTCTTTTTTTTCTGGCTAAAGATGCCCTCCCTACCCTAATCCTAGGGTTCTTATTTATATCCCATAAGACCATAGAGCATTTCTTTTTTTCCTTAAACCCTACAGATTCCAAGAAATCTGCTAGGCCACAGAAATATCGAAGGAGATTTTGGATGCCAATGCCAGGTGATAACCACAGCTGGAGCAGCTGATTCTTCAAGTAGAAATTCTATTATGACCGATATGGCTTTGACTTCCTTCTCCAGATTTCAATGCTTCTTCGGGCTTCAGAATAGCGTGCGTTTCCGACCGGTTAAATAGATTACGATCGGTCGGAAATATATACTGATCTCTCCTTTATTCTATTTGTCTTATTTTTTGACCGGTCGGAGAAGTCTTGACCAGTCCCTCTTTGAGTTTCTGAAGCTGCTAAAAACACTAATCAGTCGAGAGCAACCATCTCGACTAATCCATTTGAACTCTCCTCCTTTCCTCTTGGCTACTTCTCTGCGGAGCATTCCTGAGCGATATAAAATTCATTTCAACCGGTCCATTAATGTCGCCTGGAGTTTCCTTCAGTAGTTCTTCATAGGTTCTGGCCATTGCTTTGGGTTTCTTCTTAACTTTGCTCTTTTAACTCGTTTATCGTTACCCGGTCTTCACACCTGTTGCAACACAATATGAACTAAAAACACACATTAGTAGTTAAGTGAGGGCTACTAAGGCCAAGATTCGAGGAAAATTTATGAAACTTTTGTGACAACCTGACTTTTCCCCTTATTGTATATGGGAAAGGCCGCGCCATTAGATCACCTAACATGAGCCTATCATACAAGGGCATCGTGTACAAAGTGTTATATTTGCGGAAGCGAATTTAATTACCTCTGATACGAAGAAATATGACAACAACCGATATTCATTCATCTATCCAAAAGCAAGAAAATATATAAAATATAAACAAAACCCATGTGTAGCCTTCCACCGATGGTGGCCACCCATCATCTAAACAATGGATAGAAACCTATACATTAAGTATACCAATATCTCAAAACACATCATTCTGCTGAATTATACATGTTTTAAAATAAATCTATCTATCACTCTCTCTCACCTATTTAGGAAAGAATTCTTCTACAGAATCCTCCTCCTCGTCCTCTTCTTCCTTTCCTTTCTCAGGCTGGTATGTCGGGTCACCCTCATGCTCAGGTTCAATATCTACAGCTAAGACATGAAGTCGTAGGATGAGCTATCATCGAAACTCAGCAAGGAAATTTAAAGTGCTAAGTTATATGTTAGATTATCAAATTTACTTCTAGATGCATAATAAAACGAAGGACATTATGTCTCCTCTTTTATCTATTCTAGCATCGTATCTACTCTAGCAACATATAGTATAACAAGCAATAAATCATGTAAATATTGTATCATGCTGACAGATTCATACTGAACAAATACAAGGAATCATATTGAGAAGGAATCATGCTGGTCAATTACAGAAATCATACTGAAACAAGACATATACAAGAAATAAGAAAATCATGCCCCCGAGTTAGCGAGATCACTTGTCAAGCTCTCGAGTTAGCGGGATCACTTGGACTGAGAAAATCAAGCTCCTGAGTTAGCGGGATCACTTGAACGAGATATCAAGCCCCCGACTTAGCAGGATCACTTGGACAAGATATCAAGCTCTCGAGTTAGCGGGATCACTTGTTTCAAGACAAGAATAAAGACATGTACATGACATCAAGGATAACAGTACATGAACAATGCATGCTAACATGGATGCAAGACCATCATGAACAAATATGATATATCAAAACTGAACTAGTATAACTGAGTTAGCATAACTATTCATATTCATGCGTCGAAACTGATCTTATCATCATTCATACGTAATTGATCTTATCATCATTTATAATCACACATCTAACTTAATTAGCATAATATTCTTACAGCACAACTGCTTGGATTCTTATCATGCATATCTATTTATCAAACTTGAGACGAGCATAGTCATACAAAGGCATTCATTTAAACTGAAATGAGCATAATCATTAATGTTCATCTATCGTACAGAGCTAACTATTCATCAAAACTGGTCTAGCATATTTATTCATTAATCATACATCAAATCTGACCTATACTTTCATCATGATTCATAAACTCATCTAGTATCATCATGCATACACATTCATCTGCTAGTCTATATCTTGTCATCTAACTTGGTCTGACAATATGCCTAACATGACAACATATGTCGAGCAAATCTTACCGAACTGATATGCTCCTAATCATATATCAACGTAAAACTAAATTAACATATGCTCATACATCGACATCAAACTGATCTAATCATAAGCATCCATTCATTTCAACTGACTTAATATTATCGCAGTAGACATATAGAGTAAACTGACAAATCATCATGACAACAGATGTATAAGCTCATATATATGTATAATCCATATGTTGACTTTAGCATGGTCTTGAGCGAAAATAATTTTATATAATCACGTACGATCTATAATGCGAAGAAGAAACTAATTATAACATAGCAAGGTAAAATTTCCTACCTTAGCTCACACGCTACTTGGTATATATGCATGCATGCACTCCAACTAGATTCCTCGGTATGAGCTCATCACGTGCACTAATACCTAACATTTATGTGTACCATTTTAGTATATAAATCTATGATTTTGTTTTTTTATGGGTCACTACAAACCCATGACAGATATGGCTTCAAACTGCCTTAGACACAAGGTTGTCGCGGCAAGCCCCTCAGCTGAGCACCTTGCTGTAACTTATCACTAACTTTTGACCCTTTAAGCATTAGATTCATGAATTTATTACTTCATTAAAGTTATAGGGCTCGTTGTTCCCTTTCTAACGCATCAAACATCGTATCAATCGAAGTTCGAGGTTAAACGATATGACCAAAAGACTGAACAGTAGTTAACACATAGTGTTGCCGCGGCAAGCACCTTGCCTTGGCCAGCTCACAAGCTTGCCTATGCAAGCACCTTGCCTCGACAAGCTCACAGACTTACCTAGGCAAGCACCTTGCCTCAGTAAGCTCACAGACTTGCCTAGGCAAGCACCTTGCCTCGGCAAGCTCACAAGCTTGCCTCGGCAAGACTGAATGGCAACATGTCGTGGTGCCTTTTGGCACTTCTTTGGTTCTTTTGACTCAGGCCTTTGACTGTGTCTTTTGTATACATATAAAGCTAATATAATGTATATATATATCTTACACCAAAATTAGATATATTGTTTACGCCATACCTTTTTGTGTGCTTGTGATTACAACGAGATGACGCCGAATGTGTGTCAGTATCGAGTTCGCCGAGCTAGTACGAACTAGGGCCGCAAGAACTCCATGACACCAGCGAGTACCTTCGCAATTCTTTTACTCGACTCGCAGGTCACCGTGTAATCTACGGCTCTGAATTCATGGGTTTAAACCTAATGTTTGAGAAGGCTTAACTGAGAACTAGTTGAAGTTAGAAGAGGACTGTGGTTTTGAAATGCTAGCAGAGCTTAAACGCATGGTCTGTTTGCGAAGGAATTAAAGCGGAAGGAGGAAGATGGAAGTGGCTAGCGAGCTCTGTAATGGTGTAGATACTCTTACGTGTATGGAGTCGAGAATGACTCATGCATTCGCGTAGCTTTTTGGTTAGATTTATATTACAAGCTTACAAGGGATAGGATCCCATGTAGTGCCTGCACTTGGTTAGGTAGTGTATACCAATATAAGTCAAAACATGCTTCACTTTAATACAAAGCTAATACACAGGTTAAGTGTATAAGCCAATTAGGTTTAGCTTTAGTATAAAGCCAAGACACCTATCTTAGATATATTAGGTGACAAAGTAGTTTAACTGTGTATATTTTTTTTATACACACAATTAGTGAGTGTATTTGCTTGCCTCAGTTGCCGAGGCAACCTACTTTGCTTGCCTCAGGTGCTGAGGCAACTACTTTACTTACCTCAGGTGCTGAGGCAACCCACTATGCTTGCCTCAGGTGTTGAGGCAAGGCCATCTGGTCTTGGTTAGTATTTTTCTCCATGCACTACTAGGTTTTGAGTCAAAGGATTTACACCCCTTAGTGCCTAGAAGTCCTATGCATTATTGAAAATTGTGTTACACAAATTTTCATCCTTAGAAGGGCTCCGAATATTTTTCTTCTTACCAAATCTATGATCCACCGTTGTTTCTAATATTGGCCTCTAAGTCAATTCTTTGTGTCACGTTTTTGGCACATGCCTGACCCTACTCGAGTTCGTACCCGATGTTGTCAGGATCAGAATGTGGCAGCTGTTATAAATTTTGGGACTGATCACAACCCCTCATTGAAGAATATTCGTCATTCTATCATGAGCAAAAAATTTACCTCTACGTGTGAGTCTCTGCACTCATTCAGGTAAGTATAATCCCTTTACTCGATATTTCCATAAGTATAATTATTCTAATATTAAGTATCAAAACCCGACTTTCCTAAATTCACATAACTACTATATGTCCTCCCACAAGCGATAATCATCACTATGCGTGAAAAGGTCAGAAGGAGTATCTGTTATATCAAACATCATTTTTACAATTCAAACAAATGTCGGGTCTCCAAATCCCATTCCGATGAATCTACTCAGCGATGTCTAGAGAGTCACATTTTTTGAGTTTTTATCGAATTGATCTATGTTTAAACCCAACTTTTCAAAACTTTGCATGCATTTCTCTCATATCGATCACCCTCTATCTTAATCCCATCTTTCCCCCGTGGAAATTGAACTTCGAAAATACTATACTTTAAGAGATCACAAATGTTTACCGAAAGAGACCCCTCGCGTGTCACTGGTGTGAGCAACGATGCACTTGATTTGACATGATCTAAAAGGCATTCGTCATCTTAGCAATAACATTCTCATTTTATCTTGGCATTCGCTTGCACCAGTCATACTTCGATTGTTTAAAATCCTCTCGTTTGGTCGCAACATGCACCCATGATAGCAAAAACACTTCACAATTGCTACAATAGGTCTCCAAATCGTGAATTATAGTTAGCTTGGGTGGACATATAAGAAGCCAAACAATTCATGTCAGATCATTTTGGTTCATACTTGTGATTTCGCTAAAAACGAGAGGGCATCTGAAGCGGGTGTCTACTTCTTCGACGTATCCTTGCCCCACTGGAATGCGCTCATGAGGAGCATCTATAAACACCTCATTTTTACCCCCTCAGAGTACGATATTTGGTCAGCTATTGACCTGCCCTCGATTGCGAAAAAAGTCAATCTTTTTTAGAAATCCCCAAAACCTTTATTCCCAGGAATTATGCACTGCAGTCTCAGCGTATAATTGATTATATGTTCGACTCCCAACGTACAATTGGACCCGACCCAGTCCTGACCCGGTTCTGGATTATACGCAGGAGTTCCAGCGTATAATTGATTATACGCCTTAATTTGGGCATATAATTAGTCCACGTGGGCTAGGAGACCCGATATGAACCCGATAAGGCTTGAGCTGACTAAATGAGTTGTGGCTTATCAAAACTTTTGATTATACGTTGTGGTTAATCCAGTAGAATCCCATAGGAGTGTCAGTCCAGGCTTATCTGGTCATCAACTGATCACCTCGACCGAAAACCTCGAAACCACCTGAATTATATGCTTGAATTTCAGAGTATAATTAATTATGCACCCAATTGCATGCATATAATTTGGATTGTATGTCCGACTTTCAGCATATAATTTAGAGTTATACGTTGCACTTTAGGTGTATAATTGGCCATATACTATAAATAGGTTCCTACCTCCCTCATTCCAATCACACCTTTCTTTTACTTTTTCTCTTCAAAACTCTCGAGGTTGGCTCTGAGATTTCAAATTATAGCAGAGTTGAAGTTCTAAGTGTTTGGGCTTAGAACTTCGACTCTCTTCTAGGACTCTTGCAGAGTAGTCGTTGTAGTTGGGGTTGGGCCTTCTACTTCTATTCCCGAGGGGTCCAAGGAGAGATAAAGCTCGCCTTAGACTCAACCCTTAGGAAACCCTAATTGAATTCTAAGCCTAGATCCAATCTGGGCCACGTCCCGCATTCCCATCATATTTTCAAAACCAATCATAGCCATACTGATTTGCCCGAGGGAGCCAACGGAAGGTACTTGGGAGTGGGTCCAATCCTCTAGCACATAACAGGCCAACACACCCAGTTCGTTAGATCCATTAGGATTAGGAAAACCCCAAATTAGTTAAAACTTTAAGCAAACCTAGTTGTTAAAGCCAACAAACCAGAATTTAGTATAGGAGTCCAAGTCCACAACCTCCCCGTTCTTTCAGCATGATCAATGATGTTCTACATCATTGATAAACATCTGTAGATAGCAATAGCATCAACCAGGTATACCCATCTAAATTCGATTGCAACTAACATTGCTAACGGAGTCCCCAAGTGGCCACATTGGATTCATTTTTCTCGGATCTGAGAGGGTTCTGAAAATTCACGTACCAACAATAATGTTACCCTAAAATTTTAATGTGTGCAATCCCCATATTGTCTTAGTTAATTCATAAATTTAATATGTTGTTCTGATATCCAAAAAATTCCACCATGTGAAAAACTCTACTATCCATTAGAATAAAGGTCACGTGACAGGGTGCCAAATCATGTCTTTTCCCATGCCTACCCCAAAAGAGTATAAATACTCATTGGTGAATTGGCTCCGGCACCAAAGTGCGCTACCCAATTGTAAAAAATTCCACCATTGCATATGGATATGCATAAAAATATTAAAGATGAATCATAACAACCATAAAAGTTTACTCCAATTATGATAGTAAAATAAATCTCACTCAAATTATAAAGTTTAAGACTTTAGCAATCTCATACGGTGACAATTTCGATGTAATAATAAAACTACATAACCATTTAATAATAAATCTTGTCTAAAAATATAACAGTCAATTTAAAAGAAAATTTTCATAATAAATTGTGATTAAAATTTAAAATGAGATCCCCACTCCATAATTATCCATCGTTCACACCATTGAGTGCCTTGAATAAGCTGTAAAGGCTTCGTCCGAATCTTTCATACATTAGATCTTGAGATCACGACCCACATATCAAACTGTCAGATGTTGATTTCACATGTCACAGATCTGTGATCACAGTGTACCATGCATGGTACTATATTAACATGGTAATTTTAGGGTGTGTGCTACATGTAATCGACATCTAACAGTCTGAAATATGTGAAAGATTGTGACAAAAAATTTCCTCTATTTTCGATTCAAGGCAGTCAACGATTTGAATGGTGGAACGAACAACGATCGCTATTGTCCGATTCAAAGCAGTCAATTAGTTTTAGCTACACTTAATTTTTGGATATTCAGTATCTAATCTACTGTTTCATAAATTACAAATCAGAAGGTTTCAAACCTAAGGGTATATGTCACCCATTTAAAAAACAAATCGTCTTTCTTTACATGATAGGCTTCTCTATTTTGCTTATTTTTTTATATAAATGTATATAGTGAAGACAAAATTTTGAGATGGTTTGCAACCGTTTGGTTTTTGGTAAAACTAAGATGAAATTTAGAGACGATTTGCTAAGGTACTTTTCTACTCAAAATACAATGGTCTAATAGCATACTTAATTTGCTAACATTGTCAAAATGGGAAACATTTTTTTTCATAAAAAAGGACAGTCATAAACCGTCTTATTAAAAAACGAATTAGTCGTTCTTTTCCCAATTATATTTTGATGCTTTTGACATAGCGTATTCCTTTACAGAATAGTTTTTTCCACATTTAAACTATTCGATACTAAAAGTTACATATCAAAGTAATGTCACCAATCAAAGTATCCACCATGGATTCAAAATTCTGATTGCATGTCACAAAACGACAATGAGGTCAATGTCCAAAAGGACTCTAAAATGACTGTATGTCACTAAAGTTTAGTGGGAACTAAGTCAATTCAAACTAGGGGTTTTAATTAAATTGTACATAGGGCTTATCATGCGCAAATAAATCACTCTGCAAAATATAGACAAGATACAATATCCAGCATCACCTTTGGGCAGAAACTAGATGTGCATTTTGCCATCCAGGTCGCATGACCTCCATAGAATGGTTACCGTTGGGCAATCCAATCCCACTTCCATTATAGTCCTTCGAACGACCTCTTTAGCTTTCTTTTTAAACTCCTCTAGGAAAGACCTAAACTCGAAATTTTTAGTCTCAAGAGTTTAACCAACTCATCTTAAAGTGTATATGTGCAAACATGCACATGGTCAAGAGTACTACGAAACAATGTTTAAATAAATGTGTAATGGCAAGACGTAGCCATAGACGTATGAGCTTGCATATACACATACACTTAGGCCATAGGTTATAGCACTTGTAGCAATAAAACACTAGAATATCATTGGGTCACCATATATTCCATTAATTAAATTCACTAATAAGTCCAAAAGCATAGGGTTCAACGAATAGATCGAAATCAACTGCTCAATAGACAAAATTAGGCTTAAAATTGGCCCGATATACCTGAACCTATTCAATGGGACTAAATAGGATTCTATATAATTAGCCAAAGCTCAAGTCCAGTTTGAGCAAAGAGACAAACCAAAAACACAAAGAAAAATTAAACCATTATAAACCCAAAATCATAAGGTTCAATGTCTATAAAAATTGCATAAATTTATATCCTAGACTTTAAAACTAAAATTATGAGATTTAATACAAATAATTTGAAGAAATAACTGGCTCAACTATATGGGTTCTGAGCAATGACAAAATCCTGGCCACAATAAACATACAAAGTGCAATGTCTAGTACTAGTCCATGGATTACCCTCTAAGTCAAGGAGCATACCTTGGATTTGAGCCCAAAGGACTCAAAAATATAATAACCAATGAGGTGGAAGTGATAAAAGTACTAGCCTTCTTACTTATGCACAATCCCATCTTTTCTCTCACAAGACCTAATTTCTCTACTAAAGAAGTAGGCCAATTTTTATCTTTTTTGTTTGGTCTTACAGCCCAATAGGCAGTTACTGTAGTGAATAAGAGAACTTCAAGGCGCTGTTTGGAAAAGTTACTTTCCAAATTGCTTTTCAGGGTAAAATATTTGGCAAGAAGTACTTTTCACTCAAGGACATGGTCACTTCTAGCTGAAAATGGTATGTATTTGGGGAAGCAGCCTGTGGCTACTTCTACATTTTCAGCTAGAGATGGTGAAGGCCTTGGGTGGAAAGTGCTTCTCACCAAAATTTTAGCCTGAGAAGTGCTTCCAGGAATCTTTGCCAAAAAGTGTCTAAAAATTTGTTACATCTTACTCACAAGGAAAGTAAGTTCACAATTTTTGAGGTGCCTAAAAGAATAAAATCCTTCTTTAAATGCACTTTGAAATCATGAATTGGTGCAATTCCAATTAATTGCACCGTACACCAATAATTGCCACTTGTGCTTGATCATCCATAATACGATGCTCATTAGTAATATGTAGTTGAACCAAAATCAAATAACTTTTGGAGAATTGGTTACTCACTACCAACCACCAAACTAACATCATAAACATAAAAAAATAGCCTATCAATTAAATATATATATATATATATATATATACAGGCAAAGGTGAAAATCCGCCCGGGCGTAGAGATTTGTCTACACTCCCCCAATGGGGAGCGGACACGTGTAAAGTGCTTTTGCACTAATCCGGGTTTAGCCACAATGGGGTTTTCCTAGTGTCAGTGGGACTTAAAGTAGGCAGTAGGTACGTACTGGAGGCTATATCTGTTGGAGGAAGGAAGCATTTTCCCGAAGGGTAAGGTCTTGTCATGATATGGCGGTAAAATAATTTAAAAAATGGTATAGGTTCCTTCTCTTTCCCTCTCCCTTCAGGTTCTTTCTCTCCCTCGTTTATATCTCCTCTCGGTCGCTTTCGCTTCTCTCCACAATCTCTCTCTCACTGGATTAAGGTCTGGATAAAAGTACAGAAGCACACAACTTTCTCTCTCTCTCTCACTGGAGCTCTAACGCTATAGAAGCACACAACTTTTCTCTCTCTCACTCTTTCTCTCTCTCTCTCCCTCTTACTGGTGCTCTTGCTATATAGAAGTGCAGAATAGACAACTTTCTATTTGTGGGAAGAGCTTTGACTGGATAGAAGTGCATAAGAGACAACTTCCTATTTTTTTCTAGAGCTCATGCTGGCTAGAACCGTAGAAGAGATAACTTTATCTTTTTTCTGGAGATCCTACTGGATAGAAGCATAGAAGAGACAACTTCAACTTTTTTCTGGAGCTCGTACTAGATAGAAGTGCAGAAGAGACAACTTTCACTTTTTTTATGGAGCTCGTACTAGATAGAATCGCAAAAGAGTGACATTTGAGGTAAGTTTGGAAATTTTTGTGTTTTACTTTCAGCTTACAGATCATAAAACTATAAACTATAACATATATGTGTTATAGATGTGCAGACGCTTCCCCCCCGGGTAGTAGCACTTTGACATAGTCTGCGACATAGCTTCGTATGTGAAGCGGTTTCCACATTTGCTCATAGTTGATGGATCTCTTCACTTATTTACAGGGTGGAGATCATAAAATTATAAGCATTCGAAAATATATAAATTATAATCGACGTAGAAGCACACGCTTCATATGTGAAGCGATAGGAAGGGACGATGCTTCAATATAGAAGTGAAGGCGCTACGATTATGAAGTGTCATGGCTTCTATATTGAAGCGTTGGAGCTTTGTACTACGTCAAAATAGACAGAAAAGAATGGTCCAAAGCCATCTTATTTTTAAAAAAAGATGGCTCAAAACCATCCTCACATCCATTCTTTTCATTGGCGTCTTAAAGATACAAGACGGTCCTAAACTGTCTTATATTCCATAAAGAAGATGGTGGAAAATGACTATATTCCACAGTCCTAATATAAGACAGTCTGAAGCCGTCTCATAATAACCAATAAAGGACGGTGACTGACCCTTTAATAATTTTGTTTTTTAAAACGTATAGGACGGTTAGAAACCATCCTTTATCGAGCGCCATGAGTTGTCCTATTAATTATATCGGACAGTCCTCTATGAACCGCCCTATTTGAATGATGGTAAAAATAAGACGATCTTAGGCAGTCATTTAAAAATATATATATATATATATATTTATAATTCTGGGAAGCGCCTGTACCCAGAAAACCCTATTCACCCATCAAAAAATTACAAATGGGCATAAAAAATTTCTTTTATAGTAAAACAACAAATTTACCCTGCTTATCCAACAAAAATATACCTTGCTAAACTAACAAAAAATCACAAATGAGTATAATAAATATTTTGAACTAAAACCACAAATTTACCGTGTTTCACTATAAAATTACAAATTATGGGTATAAATTAAGCCTTCCTCCCAGAAAGTTCCTTCCATACAAATTATGGGTATAAATTATTGATATAAATTAAGCCTTCTCAAAATACTATGTAACTGGATTATCACCTCTTCTTCTTCAAATGAGAACCTCCCTTTCTTAATATCAGGTCCCAGATAATTAGCCCATCGAAGTTGACAACTCTTCCCGCACCTCGAAAGCCCTATAATATTCAATAAATCCATCAACAATCTACTCTTTAAAAAATTAAAAAGCTTCCATAAACACAAAAACCCATATTAGAAAACACAAAATTTTTCACGTATCTCACTGGCATTCTTAGGCAACGTTTGCCAACACCCATGCCCATGTTTCTCTATATAATCCATGAGTTTCTGGTCTTCCTCTAGCATCCATGGCCCCTTCTTCAACCCATTTTTATCACAACATGGTGCTCTAGCCATGACGGTAAAAAAAGAAACAAAAAAACACAGAACAAAGAACAACTTTTAGGTTGAAGTTGAATCAAATTGAGTGTTTGAAACTTTAGATAGATGAAATGATTAAAGTGGGAATCAATAAAGTCATATGTTGTTCTGTAGATAGACTAAGGTATATAAAGAGGGAAGAGAGAGGAAGTCATATCTTAGCAGTTCTGCCTTTTTCTACAGAGTAGAGATGTGATTAGTAAATGCCTGTTCATCAAAAGAGAGGAAAAAACACTCGTTAGACTAATAGAAATATGCATAAAAAATACGCACCAGAAAAAAATAATAAAAAAAAAAACAAAATAACACTATAAGTCCTACCTCACACCTTTGGAGCTCAATTGAGGGAGCCAAAGCGTTCCTCTTTATCATGAGATTCTTGGGTCTCATGGTGCGAGGTCACTTATACTTTCGCTAAAGCCAAAGCCTTTTTGCTGGCACCAGGAATTATTCCCCTTTCTCTAAAGCTCTTCCTACTCTCGCTAACTTGCGCTTAGCATGTTACACAGAAAATAGGAAAATGCTGGGGAAGAAACAATAATGTCCTCAATAGGAAGGGTTTATGATGCGGGGGCAAGCATAAAAAATAAGACCAAAAAAGGGCTCCCATAGGAGCCTTCAAGACCAGAATATACTTCATTGATTGGGAAGAGTTTATGAAATAGACATTTTGTGCAGATTAAACAATCATTAATTTGTAAATGTTGCATATCTTATATAGGTATAACCTGCTATATGGGAAGAAATTGCATATAGTTCTGCTCCATGTAGGCTATTAAACCTTATTAGAGACATGTCAGTGTTATGTTGTCTCAGAATATTAGGCGAGGCGGAGTATAACCTGCTAAATGGGAAGAAATTGCATGTAGTTCTGCTCCATGTAGGTTATTAAACCTTATTAGAGACGTGTCAGTGTTATCTTGTATCAAAATATTAGGCGAGGCTGGAACTAGTATTTGAGGCTCAAATACTAGTTTTTTTAAACAATAGTAAGATTCTAGGGCCTTTAAATTTCATAAATTTAGCTATGAACTTTAGCTGGATATACCAACACATTTGGAAGGAGAAAAAAAGCTACATCAGTAACAGAACTAGTGTCAGACACTGTTGCTACCAAACTTGTGGAGTTCTTCAGTTCTTCAGTTGCTGCCAAACTTGTATCAAAATCATCTTTTAGCATTAGTCCCTAGCATCAAGTTTTAATCAGGTGCAGGAGCATCAATTTTCTGTTGTAATAGCTTAGTTTCCAGTCCTTTTTATTCCAGAACTTTTCCAACGAATAGCTGCAATCTTTACTCAAAGTGGAATCATTTGGATCACTAAATTAATTATTCTGAAGCATTACCTCATGCAACAAAGGCAATTAGAGAAGTTGGAGTTGCATGGTAAATCCATGTGAGTTCATTCTTAGAGGAAAGGCTACCTGGCTATGCAAATGACAGTTTATGTCAAAAAATGAAGGAGACCCAATGCCTGACATCTTACTTCAGTTATAATAAATAAAACTGATCATCTTACTTGGCAGTATAAGAGACTTGTATCTTAACCCCAAAATATATTTGCAATAAATTTCCCACATGCTACCAGTACATGAGCATCTATGGTTAGAGCCTGCATTCAATGGCCAACCATGTCAATTCCGAAATAGATTCAATAAACACCACAAAAAGACCTCACAGGTTCATCACCCCCACTAAATGATAAAGAATAGTAAAAGGAAAACAACTCACATAATTACATAATGGCTAGCTTTGGATCAAGAGTCACATTTGTCAGTCACACCCTGTAACTTTCTTAAATTCGATCCACTAGACTATAAAACTTGGCATCTGGTCTACGGTTTTAGAAATGTTAATAGAGACGTGAGAAAGAAATACCATATAGAATTGCCTGCTATAGGCAAACCAGCCACCAAAGATGCAAGTATTCCAATACAAATAAAAAAATGATTGACAAGTTCATACAACCATGTTTTCCACAATTTTTTTTTTTTGGGAAAATATTCTCAGTGATTCCTACTAAGAAATAGCGCAGACACAACCATATGATAAAAGAGAATAAGATATAATACAAAAACCTCAATAACAAATGGGAAATAATCCACTCTTTTATGAATCAATCAAATAAGAACTACTTTCATTACATCCAACTTTTTCTTTAACCAACATACATAAATAAAATGATTCACAACAACCCAAGTCTTCAGTAAAAATTTGACAGTAAACAGTGAATGCCCTGATCTATAGTTGAAAGAATTTGACAGTTCATTAACTCACATTTTGCAAACTTTTTCGATGCACCGAAGTCTTCACCAAGAAAGTTTCAGTGAGCCTCAACTCTATCTTTCATGATTTAAACGTACCTGAAATTTGATTCAAAAGAAATTAGTATAATGTGATTTTAAAATATCAATGATCAAAATTGGACTAAATAATATAATTTAGGCTTGAAAATAGTATTATGCATACCTGTTTTTCATATTAGCTGATAACATGCTTTGTCGAGGCTCTAATAACATTGTTGATTAAGTGTTAGTGAAGTTGAGCTAAGTTTTTTATAAATTCCTATTAGGCCATACTCCTAGTCATGGGCAATGCTCACATTTGTTCGGCTTGGGCAGTACAAATCTCCTACAGTTAGACCTATGATTTTTAATGCACGGCCTGATATATAGAATTGATCTTTTTATGGGATGCATTCTAAAAGAAGTCTTTAAAGTAAAAAAAGAAATTGCAAATCACATGCCCCATAGCTATACTACCCTAAATGGATTTTTTTTTTGTGATCATGCCACATGGGATGTGATTTACCTCCCATGGGTAGCACTTGGGGGCTACCCTGGGGAGTAGCAACCCTTTTCCCAAAACATATTGGAAAACACAATAATGAATTCCTAATTATCCAATTAGCAAGAATTATTTCGACAACTCTGAAACAAAATATGTAAAATCCCTACATCAGATGATGGCATTGGCTGTATTGATTCAGAAGCTAGAGATAATCATTGAAAACTTTGGAACCAAAGACTTTTAAATTATGGCCTTCAAATCAGATGGGTCAGACAGTGTTCCACGTAGCAGAGATCCCAAAACTACCAAATATTACTTTTAAAACTATCTGCCATAATGCAAATCATAGCTCCTACAAAAAAAGTTAGACTATGTACCACGACGCAAGTCGCAGCTCCTACAAAAAAAATGCCTATTTTTTGTTTAAATTGGAAATATCAACATTGTCAAGAAGTTAGAAATTATACTAGGGCGTCACTAACATCAAATGATTTGCAAGATATAAAAAGCTCAAATCACTAAAAACCTAAGCAAGTCTGATTTCAACATGAGTCGGTGGGCATAAAAGCAATTCATATGCCTCATACTCCATCAAACCTAAAATTCACATATTTTTTCAATCACCAAAACCAAGAGAAAACCTACAATTCCACAAAATTTCAGACTTAATCCAAACAAATCTACTAAAGAGGATATAAATGAAGAAGAAAAATAACAAAATATTAACAAAACAGGAGACATCGAACCTAAAAGAGGCGAAGGGACTTTTCTGAAAGGTCACCTCCCAACCAGTCAGAAAACACTCGATTTCGGTTGAAGCTCCTCACTCTGGAAGAACCCAGTGAGATCGAACCCGAAGTATTTGAAATCCCGACCGTTGATATACAAAACAGGTTCAGACGGCAAATCGGGATGAGTATCGGTGCACGCGTGAGGAACTGTTTCGAGAGGGTTAGAGCTTCTGTAGGGTTTTATGATTTTGGACTAGAAGGAATGGTTGGGAGATTTCGTTGATGAGGCTAGATATTAGGAGGTTCAAGAATATTTGGAGTTGTTGGGGAGAGGAGGAATCCCTTGGAAAACGCTCGGCGTTAGGAAATCCCTCCGCAAGGAGTGATTAGGGACTAGGATTGATGGAGGTGAGTTTCGAGTAGGGGAAAGGGTGTGCTAGGGTTTGGGACGATAGAGAGAGAGGGGAGATGATTAGCGACTATAGAGATAAAGGTGTTTTCAAAGTAGAGAATATAGAGAGAGAGAGGGTAAGGGGTCTCTATAAAGAAAGAGTGAGCACTAGATGTTTATTAATGGCCACACGCAAATACATATCACTTTTTAAAGACGATTCGTAACTGTGATTTTTTCGTGATTTTTTTTTATTCCCACTTTTAAGAGATGGCCATCTTTTCCGTCAAAATATGACGAACATAAACCATTTGATTAAAAGACGGGACCCAGCTGTCCTTTTTTTCGTCCTTTAAACTCATTTTTGACGTAGTGGTATGGTCGCGTCATAGCTTTCTTGTGAATCGGTTTCAATGTACTATATAGTTGATTTTATTTTCGTCTAATGCAGGATCTGTAATGGACTCCACTGGAAGATTCAATGAAAATGGTGTTGATTTAAATCTCACCCATGAAATGGTTTTTTTAGGAGTTTCACTTGGTTATGATAGTTATATGGAAATGCTGGATAGTTGTGCAGGGTCCGAGAATACCAACGACGAATGGAAGACATGTATCGGCTTGAAATTCAAATCTAAAGACGAGACATATAACTTCTATAATTTATACGCCAAGAAAGTTTGTTTCAGATTTAGGAAAAGTAACCCTTACAAATCTGCAAAGGGAGAGATTATAAAGAGAAAATATGTATGTTCGTTCGAAGGGTTCAAGCCGCCTGACAAGCTTAAAATACACACTGATATAAAGTTTTCAAGACATAACAATTGTGGATGTGAGGTAAGGTTGAAGATTAGGATCGACAACCAGAAGTTATGGGAGGTAATAAAATTTAGAGAGCAGCATAATCTTTAGTTGTATATACCTACGAAGGTGAAGCAACTACAATCATATATAAGATGACTGAGGAAATGAAATCGTTGATAAGAGCATTTGATGACATAATTCCTCCTTTCAAGATTTTTACTGTTTTGTCAAGTTTAGATGGAGAGGCTGGGGTGACGGTAAGCCCCCAACAAACTCGGGATTACCTAAAGAAGGTGAGAAAGGAGAGTAACATCCATCCGATGTGCATGAATGTGATCAAATCATTCATTGATAGGTAGAATAAAGGAGATATTTTCTTCTTTGAAGCCGAACTAGACGAAGAATATCGTATGCGTAGTATATTTTGCATTTATCTCAGGTCACAGATGGCATATCAACAATTTGATGATGTAGTGGTATTCCACACTACGTACAAAACAAACAAATTGTTGTTACCTTTCAACCCTTTGGCCCCGTTCACAGGAGTCAACCATCATTGGCAGACCACACTTTTTGGATATGTGTTGCTCATGGATGAGACAGAGGATACATTCATTTAATTGTTTAACACATGGATGAAGTGCATGGGTCATAAGAAACCTAATGCAATCATCACTGATTAATGCAATGAGATGAGCAAGGCCATCTCTGAAGTTCTTTCGGGGACCACGCACTGCCTCTGCGTAAGGCACATAGGGAGAAATGAATTGAACCATCTCTCTCAGTTGGAGATGAAGTTTGAGAATTTTGGGAGAACGTACAATCGGTGTAAGTTCAGTTAAATGGTTGATTATTTTGAAAGGACATGGGTAGAACTCGTCGAGGAATTTCAATTGCAACACAACGCTTAGTTCAAACAAATTTACGCTCTTAGAAGGAAATGGATTCCATGCTACTTGAGCGATACCTTTTGCACCGGCATGACCACTACATAATGCAGAGAAAGTATAAATTCTTTCTTTGATACCTATGTCAGTGCCTAGACGAGTTTGACGATAATTTTCAAGCAGTACAATCTTGTCGTCCAATCTCATCGCGATAAAGAAAATAGGGAGGATATCGTACGACATCGGAGCTCTTCTTCAAAAATTCAATCGAGAGGTATGCCACTGTTGTGTATATGAGAACCATGTTGGATAGATTCCACTCAAAGTTTCAAAAGCTTGCGTCTTTTAAGGCCTAAAAGGTGGTCGAAGAGGAAGCCGAGCTGATTATTGTACACTAAGTGCGTAGACGTTTTGGGGATGGCATGGAGGAGAGCGGTCAAACATTCAAAGTTCATTTTGAATGTGGAGATGCCACAATCACTTGTGATTACAAGCACTTCGAGACAGAGGGTTTGCTGTATTCTCATATCTTCTAAGTTTACTTCAAGGAAGAGGTAGTCCAAATTCCATCTAAGAACATTCTATCCTAATAGACAAAAGATGCTAGATACAGTATTATATGTTTGGGGGTTGGTGAGAAAGAGGATTCCAATTCTATATCTATGATGAAAATATGAAAGGTAAGAGAAGGCAGACTGAAGTTAATTCAGTTTCGGATATAATCGAATCACTTGGTGGATTACACGTTGGAAGGGATGGTGAAACTATTAGAAAGTATAGAGGCCATTAGAATAGAAGAAAACAATGACAGACGCATTAGCATCACATCCTCTCCGGGCAGCTCCTTCCCGGCTAGCGAAGGAATTTCATTGTAAGAGCATGCCAACATTACAGTCCATGATCTAATACGATGCGTCACCAAAGGTAGGCCAAGCAATAATGATAGAATGAAGTCTTAAATGGAGGTTAATTTGAAACAATCAAACAAGAAGAGATGTCATTGTAAGGACTATGGTGAGTTGGGCCATAAAATTATAATTTGCTCGCTAAAGAGGGTCAGGATGATGCTTGCTACCGCTGGATAGAGCCAAACTGAACAGGGGACGATGGAAAGCGAGGTGTCATAGATTCACAGTGAATCAATTTTATGAAAAGCATAATTGCTTTGAATAGGAAGTTTAGGAGCCTCTCAATCGAAGCATGGTTGCTCCATTTCGGATGTGTTGGCACGTCGCATTGTATTTTACAATGCATTGACGCTTTTTTTCGATGCGTAGACGCTTCTTTATGTAGACTCTGCACCTATCTGACCAGAGCTATACTTTGAATCATGTGGATAGCCTATGTTAATCTTTTTATGCATTGAATTTATTATTATTTATGCGTTTAGTCCATCATTAAGGATTGATTTCAACCTTTCGGGAAGGAAGCAACAACGCTGGGTTTTTGAAGCGTGGGCGCTTTGTTTTTGAAGCGTTAGCACTTCTTTAAAGAATCTATTACACCTATATGATCACAGGTGTATTTGAATTCCTCTGACAAGTTCCATTTAGATTTTATAGCTTCATAGCGATGATGACCCGTACGCTAAGCTCTGACACTTCGCTTAGGAAGCGACGTCGCTTCACTTTTGAGTGACAACGCTTTCTCGCGAAACGAAGCTGCCACATGTATGAAGCGAGTTTGATTCAACCTGGCACCATTAAATATGTAATTTTTTTTGTGAACACACTCCTGTGGATTGATGTTTTTATTACCCAGAACTATTTATCAAGTAAAAGTAATTTACTAATCATGCAAAAAGATTTCATTCATAAATCAAAATTATATCTTCACATCAAAATAATTTCTATGAATCATCTTTCTTTCCATTGTCTTTCTTTACATTGTCTTCCTATACACTATCTTTCTTTATCGCAAATGGCTCTTATAAAATTGAACATTGTTCTCATACATTGGATGATCTAGCCGAAGTTGATTCAGCCCTTGATGAGGTCATTGCAAGGAACTATAGGAGCAAGGATTATTCTGTAGATAAAATATGATAAAAGATATGACAAGATAGTAGAGATGAGGAGTCTAAGGCCGAGGCGGAAAAAGGAAAGAGAATGAAGGGAGGAGGAGCGAGGAAGCAGATATGGTGGATGAGTGGATATGGTGATGGTGGTGGTCGGTTAGGGGAGGATGCAAGATTTTATGGAAATGTTGGAGGTGGTGGCGGGGGATTGGTCGCAGGTTGACGAGGCGGTGGTGCACGTAGTGGGAGAGGTGGTGGTGGAGGAGGCGAAAGTTGAGGAGGTAGCGGTGGAGGTAGAGGTGGAAATGGTGGCGAAAATGGAGGTTAGGCGGCTGTGGGGAGTTTATTATACTGGCGGTGGTGGATGAGGAAGTTGAATTGGAGATGGTAGTGGTGGTTGTGGTTGAGGTGGAAGGGGAAGAAGTGGAGGTAGAAAAAGAAGGACTGGCTGCGGAGCCGGGAGAAGAAACATTGGCTTCGGAGCCGAGAGAAAAAGCACCGACTCAGGAGCTGAGAGAAAATGTGACTCTGGGTCTCCCACCACCACCAGCACAACGGGAAGGTCGTCATTATCTGGAATGATGATAACATTTTCAAGGGGGGAGAAACAGCATGCTCGTTGTCGGGGACGACAACCAACTCATTGTCGTTGGGGATGTTAATAACTGAACCATCGTAGGAACTAATAAAATGCTGGCGCGCTAGCCAGTGGCTCCTTCTCAAACCGTTATGACACATTTTGGTCTAGGCTGAGGAAGATGAAACATTTAATCCAAGGAGTAACAAAAGATGAAAAAAATTGAGCGCTATGATGCCCTTTAAATAGCAATTTGTCATGCAACTTCATTAAATACACTGTTGTAGTCATTATGGTGCAATGCACTACCGCCAAAGTGATTTTATAAATCTTTGCGCCCTCCATATTCCACCACCCTCTCTCTCTCGAATTATGATAAGAACGAGCCGTTGTTTGGTGTTACCCATGGTGCTTATTGTTAGAAGAGTCCGTGCTTCAAAAAGACGTTTCTCAAACCATTATCGCTTCAAAATTGAAGCATCATCACCTCTAAATTTTAGCATCATCACTTCTAAATTGTAGTGTCATCACTTCAACATTGAAGCATCATCGCTTCTAAATTGAAATGTCTGTGCTTCAACTAAGGGAGATAACGCTTCTTGATGGTAATCAGCGTTTCATTTATGATTAATTTCAAGGAGTTTGAAATTGTGAATCATGTTATCTTTTCGTGCGGTCTTTTCCAGCATTAATTATTATAGTGGTTATTTGTATCCCAATAAAAATACCTTTTTTCTCAAAAAAAAAAAATTAAAAAAAGAAAGCCTTTTAGCCTTTCGTCGGTTTAATCTTTTGACCATATCCTTTCTCTTTCCTTCCGTCCTCAAATCAAACCCCCTTCACCATGGCAGAATAACCCAACTTTGAGATTAGCCAGGCTTTCAGATTTCTTGGTCGTATGATTGAAAGGGAGAAGTGGAGGTTTTTGAGCAGCAGCTCGCGGTTCTGGCACAGATGAAGGCGCAGTTTCAAAGGGTAATGCATGAGTTTGAAGTGGATGTCGCCACGATTATAGATATTTTTACAGGGTTTGAGGAGCGGCTGCACGAACGATGACGTTGTCCGATAGGGGAGTCGTCTACCCCAAATTGATGGCTCCGGATCCTCTCTGTAAATTTTTCCTAGGTTTTATTTTATGGATCTGGTATAGTGTGTTGTTTTTGTAATATATGAATACAATATCTTTCTTTCATTTGATTTCGTGAAGAGGGAGGACGTCGAACAACTTTTCTCATTTATATTAATACAATTTCTACTTTTCTCGTTCTGGTCGGAGATGGATATCGCTTATTGCTAGAAACGACAACACCTCAGCTAGCCCTACTAATCAAGCAGCTAGTCAAAGTGCTAGCCCTAATTTATAGGGCATTGTCGCTTTGTGATGTGATGCATTTCACTTATTGTTAGAAGCGGCATGCCTTAGCTTGTTCTAATAATCATGCCGCTAGGTTGAAGTGTGAGCCTTAATTTCTAGGGCACTGTCGATTTCAGATGCGACGCATTTCGATAATTGATAGAAGCGGCAGCACCTCAGCTAGTCCTAATAATTATACCGCTATGTCGAAGTGCTTGCCCAAGTTTCCAAGGCGCTATCACTTCCAGATGCGACACATTTCACTAATTGTTAGAAGTGGCAGCGCCTCAAATAGCCATAATATTCACGACACTATGTCGATGTGTTGTTCCTAATATGTCAAGCATTTCAATAAGACACATCATCGCTTCTATTTAGAAGCATAATCGCTCCTTAATTGAAGAGTCGATGCTTCAGTTAATGGCGAGGTCACTTCTTGACATAAGCGAGGTTTCGTTTATTACAAATTTTGAGAAGTTTGAAAATTTGAGTGTTCTATCATTTCACACTGTCTTTTCAAACATTATAGAAGCAGCGGTTGTTCGTATTCTAATTCCAAAAAATAATGTGGTTTTGCATTTCATCCATTTAATCATCACTCCATATCCTTTTCTTCTGCTAGCCATCTCTAAAACCCCTTTCTCTAAATCCTAAACCCTAAACCCTTAATCATAGACCTTAAACAATGGCAAAACAACCCAACTAGTCTGAGATAAGTAAAAGTATAAGATTTTTGTTCTTATGGCCAAGAAGAAGAGACTGATTCAACGGCAGAAGGCTGAGCTTCAAGTTCTTTTGACCGAGAAAGAGAGATAGTTGCGCCAACAACGACGCATTCTGGATGATGCTAAGTCGTCTACCACAACCCTCCTCACTCTACACCCTGTCCTAACTCTCCACCCTCTTTCCCATCTTCACCTACCCCTACCCTCTCGATCTCCACTTCTTCTGCGAAGACGGCAAGTTGATGACATCCCGGAGTTGGGATGTGGCGCTCTTTTTGCCGAGATAAATATTGAAGATGACGCACAACTTTTCTCATTTGTCTGTCAAGTTTTATCCTAGGTTATCTTTTCTTCTTGTATAGTGTACTTTTTTAATTAGTCTCAGTTTATATGAATACAATCTCTTTCATTTAATTTCATGAAGAGGGAGAACATAGCACATATTTTCTCATTTATATGAATACAAACTCAGCTTTCCTCATTAGTAGCGCTAGCACTTCGGTTGGACTACTTGTGTCCTCACTGAATGGGAAGAGAGAAAAAGTATAGGTAGCTTATAAAATTTTTCCCACTAAATAATAATAGAAACGAATATATCACATCCAAATTTTTATACCAAATAATAAAAGAAGCGAGTATATTACATCGAAAATTACATATCTCAAAGAACTGTTACATATGAGGGGCGCACTAGTTACATATGAGGGGCACTAATGCATCATCGTGGAGGTGCCGATGCGTCTTCAAAAAGCGTCAACGCTTTAAAATGTCATATTAATAACATATCCTGTGATTAAATCCATGTATTAAAAATTTCTTGTGTAATATGATCAATGTACATTGTATATCTATCCTTATGTATATTGTATGAATTTAGTACATTTTATGTATATCAATAAATGTGAAAGTACATTTATATATAAATAAAATTTTATATAAGCACTTCCACATCCTCACTAGCATCTCAATTCTCTTCCGGGTGCGTACCGATGGCATGTCCAATCTCGGTCAAGAAAGCTTTGATGTCTTCATGCTTGACTTCTGACTAGAGTTTCCTGCTTATATAATTAATGTATTTCATCACAAAAACCCCGTAGTCATGATCGTTATGTTGGTGCGGCAAAAAGGCACCGTGACTGACCCAAGGACATTTGTCAAAATATGGAAACCTTGGCACTGTGTAGATGAAAAAGGGTTGGGAGGTAATACGTCTGTCAATAGAGAAGTAAAATTTAAGTTACACATGGATTTAGAAAATAGAGGGGTGCGCTGATGCCCTAATATCAAAGTGCTGGTGCCCCAATGTCAAAGTGCAGATGCTCTGATGTCAAAGCGTTTACACCCTGATGTCATAGCGCTGAAGCCCCAATGTCAAAGCACTGGAAATATAAATTACACATGCATTAAGAAATAGAGGGGAGCGCCGACGCTCTAATGTCAAAGCGCTGACGCCCCGATGTCAAAGCGTTGATGCCCCGATGTCAAAGCGCTGACGCGCCGATGTCAAAGCGAGTCTAACTCAATGCATCATCGATTCTAACTCGAAGCATCATCACTTTTTAATTGAAGCATCAACACTTCAATTAACAGTGTGCTAATGGGTCCAATATATTTATAATCCGTATTTGTTGCAACGACTGTTTTAAATTTGTAACTTTTGGGATAAATAAAAAGAAAATTTCTATTAATATGGAAATAAATATTTACAGAGATTAACCAAGAAGTTGATTGCATAAAAGATAAACCTAGGAAAAATTTAGACAAGGACTAACATGATAAAATTTGCAATGGAGATCGGTCTCAGAGTCTTCAAATTTTTAGCTCCGTTAAGAGAGATGGCTCCCTCTTGCTGTAATTTCCAACCCACCGTCCTTGAAGAGGAACTCGTGCTGAGGATGCAACATTTGATAGTGAGATTGTAAAGAAGTAGGGGAAGGTGAGAAGTAGGAAAAAAGGGTCGGTTTGGGATGAGGTGTATGAAAATGGGGTGTCTTTGGCACTTCAACATTTGGAATGGGTCGCTGGCACGTCAACATTCGGTAGACTATTCAACATTTGGAATGGGTCATTAGCACTTCAACATTCGATAGACTATTCAACATTTGGAATGGGTCGCTGGCACTTCAACTTTCCAAATCTCTTTATTACAGCCAGAAGTTCGGCCCTTTGATTTTCAATGATTCGATCAAAGGGCTAAACTTCTTTCCAAATCTCTTCATGGTATGGTTCTCCCGCCATGGGATTAGTACTAGGAGACGGAGAAAGACGATGGGTATGGAATGGGAAGGGCTTGTGATGGGACGTGGCTTTATAGGGTAAAAGGCTAGGAGTTGAAACGTCACTTCCAAATAAATTTGGAGGGTTGGTGGCAGGTAGCGTATTCCTCAAACTTCTCTTGAATTATGATAAGAAGCGCACTTTTGTTTGATGTTACCCATGGCACTTGTTGTTAGAAGCATTAGGGCTTCAGTTTGATGATGGTCGTAGCGTCATCGCTTCTAATTTAAAGCGGCATTGCTTCTAATTTGAAGCGTCCTCACTTCAATTACGGGTGGTGGCACTTTTTGACGTAAGCAACGTTTCCTTTATTACAAATTTCAAGGACTTTAAAATTGTGGAGTGTGTTGTCTTTTCGCATATTCTTTTCCAACATTATTTTTTATAGCGGTTGTTCGTATCCTTATAAATAGAACCCTAAACCTTATCTTTTGCCTTCTGTCTCGAAACCTAAACCTTAATCCCTTAATCGTACACCCTAAACCATAGCAGAATAACCCAATTGGGTGGAGATAAATAAAATCCTTGACTGTCTTATCGAAAGGGAGAATAACGAGATTTTTTTGCTTTTAGCGAAGAAGGAGAGGTTGATTCAAGTGTAGAATGCCGTGATTTAAGCGGTCTTGACCAAGAAGGAGAGACAGTTGCACCAACAACAACGCTTTCTGGATTACAATGAGTCATCTACCACAATCCCCCCTCGCCCTACACCCCATCCTAACTCTCCACCATCTTCCCCCTCTTCACCTACCCCTACCCTCCCGATCTACACTTTCTCAACGAAGACGACAAGTAGATGACATCCCAGAGTTCGGAGGAGGCACTCTTTTTAGAGGGATAAATTTTGAAGACGATGCACAATTTTTCTCGTTTGTCTGTCTAGTTTTATCCTAGGTTTTCTTTTCCTGCTTTTACAGTGTATGTTTGTAATTAGTCTTTGTTTATATGAAAACAAACTCTTTCCTTTAATTTCATAAAGAGGGACAACCTAGCACATATTTTCTCGTTTATATGAATACCATATAATAATAGCGATGATGACATCACATCTAAATTTTTGCACCAACTAATAAAAGAAACGAATATATTACATCGAAAATTACATATCTCAACGAATAAGTTATATATGACCGACACACTAGTTACATATGTGGGGTGTCGGCGCATCGTCGCGGAGGCACCGACGTGTCTAAAAAAAGCGTCAGCACTTTGAAATCGCAGATTAACAACAAATCCTATGAATCAATCTCGTGTATTAAAAAATTCCTGTGTAATATAATCAGTGTATATTTTATATCTATCCTATGTAAGTAGCCCTATGTACATTGCATGAATTCAGTACATGCAAAGTAAATTAACAAATTTGAAAGTACATTTATGTATAACAAAAAATTTATATGTATGATTCCACATCATCACTGGTATCCAAATTTTCTTCCCAATGCGTACCGATGGCTGCAACATCGGCCCTAATAGTATCAATGTCTTCTTGCTTGAATTCTGGTTGGAGTTTGCTGCTTAAATAATCTACGTATTCCATCTAAAAAACCCTACAGTCATAACCATTATCTTGGCACTGCGCAACGACACCGTGACTTTTCCAAGGATATGTGTCAAAAACGGAAGCCTCGGTGTCATGCATATGAATCAAGGCTGGGAGGTAATACGTTTGTCAATAAAGTAGTAAAATATAAGTTAGAAATGCAATTAGAAAATAAAGGGGAACGTTGACGCCCCATCATCACAACGTTGATGCCCCATTGTCAAAGTGCGTTAATGCTTCCACTAAGAGGCATAAGTGACTTTGGCATTACTTTCAATAGTATTCTAGCTTAGCTCACCAGTGTCCTTATCGCCTCCGCAAGTTTGGTTTTTGGAGGAAGATCTGGGAGGGAGTCAAGGACAATGATTTTATGAGCAGAGGTGATCGCCACAGCAAGCACAAAGTGTTGTGGCTTATTGATGTGAATGGGAATAAAAAAATTTCACACTCAATTGCAATAATGTCACTATTTTTATTTACGAGGAAACGCTGCAACGGCTTCATGTCATGCTGCGCCACAAAATGGTCAAGGTAGTACATGCTCCGTCCTGCAATATCGGAGGGCACATAATTTGCACTCTATTCAATGTACTTCTCACAATATCTTAAATCTGTGATCATGCATTTGAGTCCAACATCAGCCATCCGAAATCCTCTTCTTATCAATGTCCTCCCACTTATCCATGACCCTAAAGTACGTTCTCATTATCTACATATGAAGTGCAAATATTAATATGGAGTCAAGGAAATGATGGGATTGAATAGGGATTAATACTTACTGGGTCTTTTATTTCTTGTTTAGATAGCAGGCCTCACACTAACTCGACAGTAATACACCGGGACTCAATGATCGAGATGATAGTCCTACGCTCAAATTAAGACATAAGTGGATCAGTCACTCAAAGTAGACGTTGTAGCACTTTGTATTCAAAGCACTGACACTATCACCTAAAGTCGATGACGCTTCGACAATGACGCGTTGACGCATCGAATGGCATGTAAAAAGTTGTATGGAGGGACTATACTTCTTCTCTCTGTTGGGCTTTTCCCAAATAGCATTCATATATGTCTGAGGTGATGCATCACTGGCCAGGGCCACCACTTTGGCCTTCTTTTTACGGGGTTGGGACACTAGCTCTCCCATTCTTTTAGAGAGAGTTTGTGAAGGAGGAATCATTAGGCCTTTACCCTGGTTCTTCTCACTTCTCCATTAGATAAATGAGACTTCATCGTCCACTTCTTCTTCTTCTTGCATAGAAGACCTCTCCTTGGTGAATGGTTACATAAGTCTCCAGACCTTAGTCATGAGACGCAGTAGGCGGTGGTGGAAGCAGAGAGTGTGGTTGGGGATGGGGTTTCTTCTTTGTAGGAGGTTGGGTTTTGGACATAGCTAGAGGCAAGACTTTCGATTGGGTAAGGCCTTCAGGTTTGGAGGGAGTATAAGGATGCGGTGGGATTCGGATTGTGGTTTTGGCTATGGTTGTGGTTGTGGTTACGATTGTGGTTGTGGTTGTGGTTATGGTCAGGACTGGGGCTACGGTTGTGGTTGGTATTGGTATGTGCTTTTTCTAGGTCCCTTTCGATCCTCGAAATAAGTGGCCCAATCAAGTCCAAGTAGACTTTGGCAAAGATGATGAATAATAAATTAGGAAATATTAAATTGCTGAAAGGAAAAGGCGAATCTTAAATGAAGAATACCCAGATTGATGCGAATGCCATTTGCAGATGTTTATCGACGCTGCAACACATCACTGATCATGCTTTAAGAAAAGCAGGGGCTTGCAGGTTGAACTCTTTTACTGAACGTCAGCCGTCCAACTTCAGCAGCTTTGGGTTGCCTTTAATCCAACTAGTTTGACCTTCTTACTTCTGCTAGGATTATAATGAATCGAATCTTCTAATCCTAGTGGAAGTCTAATTGACCTGGTCTCCTGATCCTATTGGGAGTCTAATTGATCTAGTCTCCTAATCCTACCGGGAGTCTAATTAAAAAAAGGGTTGTTGTCCATTAGGCTAAGGAGGATCGACCCTGTTCCCGAGTACCCTCCGTAATCTCCCTTGGGCAAATCGGATGGCTAAGGATATTTTTATAAATATTGAATATTTAAAAACTAAATTCGAACTTAGACTTGAGAATTAGAAATAAAAAATCGGGATCGAGAATTAAGAATATAAAACTAGAATGAAAAATACGAAATAGCATTAAGAGCTAGAACGAAAATTAAGAATTAGAAAGAAAATTAGGAACTAGAAAGAAAATTAAGAACTAGAACTAGGAACTAGGAACTAGAAATTAAGAACTGAAACTAGGACATGAATTTGGAACTAAAATTAAGAACTAAAATTTTCTAAAAGGAAGAAGCTCAGAAGAGAGAATTGTGTAGAGTGGATAGGGGGTAGGGGTCTATGTATAAGCTTTTACTAGAAATCCTAATGTTACTCTAATTCCTTATTCAAATAAAGGAAATATCCTAATTCTTAATCCTAGTGTGACTCTAATTCCTAATTCTTCTAGAATAGTAAAATAAAGTTCTAAAGCAATAAGGAAACTAATCCTATTTCTAATAAAAGAAGAGAATCCTATAAAATAGTTAAAGAGACTAATCCTATTTCGATTTGGAGTCTTGAAATTCGTCAATTTTTGTGCAGCTTCTGAAAACTGACCATAACATCTGCAATACTTATTGGAATTGCATATTTTTATGCTTGTTGGAATGCTACTTCGATAAGCTTTCAAATGTGACTAATTTCACATCAATCCAACTCTGTTTGATGTTTCAAAATAGGTCAAAAATAAAAGTGACGGGATTGATAATTGAGAAAGGTTGGGGAAACCTATTTAGTTCTAGACTAAGGATTTAGGCAGGGATTTCCTAAGGGCTAGTTCAAAAAGTAGACTAGGGGCAATATTGGAAATAAAGACTAAACTGAAGACTAAGGGAGAGATTGCCTAGAAGCGAAGCGCTTCCTCCTCCATGCTCCCCTGAGCGTTGGAACTAGTGGGCTAGTGCCACTAGCTTAAAGACCTCAGAGAGCTGCTCGACTCGTCTCCTTGAAGTCCCAGAGAGAACCTCAAAATCCGTAAGAAGTGGATGCTTAAGAAGGAAAAGAAAAATTTAGTGAATTGGGTGAGTTTGGTCGAGGTATGGGGATCTTCTTATAGCTAATTCAACGTGTGGGAGAAAGTACAGAATTGATGATTTTTGCACATTTGGGGATGAGCTCAATTGAATTCCATGCAGTGGCGTATGCGCGGGATTCACTTCAAGTCGTCTTGTGAACTGGGCTTCCTTGTCTTAGTGTGCCTAGGAAAACCAATTCCATGCAGTGGCATGTGCGCGAGATTCGGGTCCTTGGGTGGTTTGGGGAGTAGAGTCCCAGTCCAGTTTGGACCGATTTCGCGTGTATAAGCACACGTAGAATCAATTCCATGCAAGTGTATCAACACGGGATCGGGGTCTTTGGACGGTATATGAAAGGCAGCCCTAGTCCAAGTGGGACTAATTCCACGCAACTGTGCTTGCGTGGAATTAGATTATGTGCAAGTGTGTCAAAGAGCGATCCGGGTCTTAAGTGGGTTGTGGGAAGAGTGACCCTGGTCCAAGTGGTATCAATTTCATGCATGTGGCCACACATGGAATCGATTACATACAAGTGTATTTGCGTAGAATTCAGGATTTGCCCACCCAATTCAGGTCGGGTCTGAGCTATTATTTCAGCCTTGGTCTCAACCATATACTATTGTTTCAGTAATGGTCCCCATATTTAAAGTCTTGGGAGAAGGTCAGTCCTTTTCCTGGGATCATGAGTAAGGTCAAAGGTTGATCGAACAGGATTGTATAGTCCGAGAGGGTAAATTTGGGGTGTCTACAATTAGGGTTGGGGCTGTGGCTATGGTTGTAGTTGTGATTGGGGTTAGGGCTGTGGTTGTGGTTGTGGTAAGGGCTTGGGCTGGGGTTGGGGCTAAGGCTGTGGTTTTCTTTAGGGCTGGGGCTATGGTTATGGTTGGGGCTAGGGCTAGGGTTGTGGTTGGGGTTGGGGCTATAGGTGGGATTGGGGCACGGGTCAATCGCTTTCCTTTGGGTACGCGATGCACATCGCCCGAGGTTTAGGCGAAGGCAGACCTTTGTTGTTGGGGGACAGATGTTTGATAATCCCCAACACACCCTAGCAGAGTTCTCGCCACCCTGCAGGCCTGCAATATGAGAAGAATATCAATTAATATTTAATCAATAATTAACATGTAGAAGCATTCACCCTTCATATTCGAAGCGTCGATGTATTATAGTCAATGCGTCGCCACTTCATAATGATGCGTAGTCACTTCATGCATGTAGAAGCATCAACGCCTCATATAAATGCGTCAGAGCCTTATATGGAGGTGTCAGCACCTCATTTCAGAAGCGCAAACACATCATGTGACTACTTGGCGTTTCACATAGAAAGCGTCGACGCTTCTTCGTTGGATTTCCTCAATTTCAACATTTCTCCACCGTAGTTTAGAAGCATACCTCAGATAATTTTATACAAATCTCCTTCAAAGACGCATGTTCATTCTGAAAGAGGGTGAACTGATTCTTAATATATCCTTGTTCCTTCAAGATCATGGAAATTTGGCCCTTTAGTTGTTGGTTCTCCTGTTCTAGTTGGAGATCCTTTACACTGAGGTCCTCGAAGCATTTACTCCGCTCTCTGATTAACCTCTCATAATCTACAATTCTTGAATCAGCAGACTACTTCTATTTTTCATTAATCTGTGATTTTGCAAACTTACGAGAATTGGATTCTTCTTGTTCCTCTTCTTCTTTTTCTTCTTCCTCCTCTGCCTCTTCCTCATTCGATAAACTAATAAAGGCAATGTCCATTTTCTTACTCTGCATAATAATGGGAGGGACCAGTTGTCCTTCACCCGCTTTCGCAGGTCTTTATCATTTTCCCAATATGGCTTCTACCACAAGCAGGATCTTTTCATAGAGTGTGGCCTCAAGTTCCCAAACACGGATGGCCTACAAGATGACAGATATTCCACATTAGTTTCGACTGCTAAAGAATTTGGAAAAATGTGACCGCTTCTTTAAGAAGTGATTGCGTTCGTGTTAGAGGCGTCATCACTTCATTTTGAAGTGATTGCGCTCGTGTTAGAGGTGTCATTGCTTCATTTGGAAGTGGTTGCATTTCTACATTGTAGCGACAGTACCTGTACTTGGATGTGATATCGCCTTGTATCGAATTTACCTTATGCTTGAAGTCCGCAATGTACGATTTTCTCGTTTTATGTTTTACTTTCCATTTCAGCAGCCTTGGGAAGTAGACATCATCAACAATCTTTGATGGGGCACACTTGCCATTAATCTTATATGCCCAGATCTAAGAAAAATAAAATAAATGTTTGATGACTTTCGTAATCATCAACACTTCGTAGGAAATAAAATAGGACATTCGGGGAGACGACATATTCTGTAGGGAAATAGTGCAGTCATAAGTATTATGATCCTGTGTTGCCTTTGCTTT
Organism: Chloranthus sessilifolius; assembly: GCA_021018995.1. Classification (NCBI taxonomy): domain Eukaryota; kingdom Viridiplantae; phylum Streptophyta; class Magnoliopsida; order Chloranthales; family Chloranthaceae; genus Chloranthus; species Chloranthus sessilifolius. The sequence continues at coordinate 44,658,657 of CM037594.1, read as the reverse complement.
CTCAGCTATACCCCTCATCCACTTCACTTTTTCCACCCACATTAGAAGGTGATTGCACGCGAAATGGTCCCATGGATATTCATTTAAATTGGGGAGATCATTAACGAGGTTGAGGTGGGGGTTCTCAAGGGTGTATTTTGTGTTTGGAAAGAGGATGGTGGCGAGGACAAAAAATAAACATAGGTTCATAAAGTCTTGGTCAGCATCCTAGTCGAGTCTCTGAATGGCATCAAAGTTGTGTCCCATATTTACATCTTTCAGGCTCCTGAAATATATATATCTAATGGCCTATTTTTTGGGAATCTCTACCTTCGAAGGGTAACAAGCAAGGTTGGTCATTCGAAGACCAGTTATCAAGGTAAAATCAAGGGCTCAGAGTTTGATAATGCCAGACTTGCCAATCCTAAAATTACAAAATTGTCATAGTCCCAAAATTTTATGATGGAGTCCGGGAGGCTGTTGATACTTATCACGCCCTTTGGAGCCACAAAGAATACACCGAAGACCGAATCCTTAAGCACATTTTTCCTCCCCTCAAATGCCTCGTCACAAATGACCCGACACTTTTGGATGGTGCACTTGGCCACTGGAGTCTTGAAAGCCATCTTCAAAATATGTGAAACAGAGAAGGAGAAGTTTAGAGAAGAAGTTACTAATAATAGGAGCGCCGTCACTTCCATATACAGGCCCCTCAAATGTTGGAGTGCCGATGCTCTAAAAGGTAGAGCGGTGAGGTGCCCCCACCCATATCTGAGGTGTAAACGCTTCATCTATGAAAGGGATGACGTTTCTATTTAGCATTTACAAACAGGATGGAAATAAAATTACACTCACCTTGTTACTAGATGCAGAAATAGGATTTACTCCCTTTGATGTTTCTTACTGTGCTTTGAGAAGATGAAAATTGGGAAGGAAAAGGTGAAAAGTTATTTGTTAGTTTGTAATTCACAAATTTCCCACCTTAAATATTTTTCTTGAATGAGAATGATGGTGCAACAACTGACAAATTTTAAACTGACATTACCCGGTATAGACTCTGTTAGGGTCGGGCGCGTGCCTAAGTGGCTGTAGCCTTGGCCTGCTGGTAGGCTTCCAATATGTTAGTCCACCCCAAGGAGATGCCCAGAAGTTACTTTCTGTGGGCCTCCTTCATTTCATCAATTTTCTCCAGCAGGGGGGTCTCAATGGATTGGCGAAGCTTGGTCATGCCCCTCAGAACATCCTTTCTAAGGTAAGTGTTATCCCTCATGTGATGGAGGATGGTGAGGTAGGGAGGGCTATAAAAATGGTGTTTTGGGGCGATGGGTAGATAGGAAGTGCAAGGAGGGAGCTGTGAGTGGTCCTGGGGGGGAGCAGGGGGGTAACAGGGGGTAAGTCTATTGGTGGGGGAAGGGGGATAGGGTCTGGGTCGGTCTGTGTCTTTTTGTGTTGTCGTTGGAGGGTAGGATAAGAGGTGGGATGGAGGGTATAGGGGGAAATGAGAATGTGGTAGGCTCAATAAGGGTAGGTGGTGATGGGGGGGAAAAATAGGAATGGGGAAAGGTATGAAAGGTAATGGGGGGGCAAAACGTACTGTTGATGGTGGGGGGAGAGGTGAGTCAGGAGGGAAGTCTGTTTGGGTGTGTTTATCAGTGGACAGGACCAGGGGGGTTGAAGTGTGTGGTGGAGGAATGGGTGGGTTGGTTAAGGTGTGTAGGGTGGATTGGATGGAGGTGAGTTCAGTCTGCATCTGATCCTGTTGTTGAGGTATTTTTAAGTGCTTGCTATTCACTTTATTGATGATATTGATAAGAATGGGATGAATAAACCAAATGAATGAAAGATAGAGTGAGAATTATGGAGCAGCAAGCCTAAAAAATACACAATCCTGTAAGATACAGGGCCTGTTGTGGTAAGTTTTAATAAGTAAGAGTTTTTCCCACAGGGAAGTTGACCTTAAGCTCCAAGGGAGCCATCTTTAGTAGGCCCTCCAGATCTTACTACAGATCTGGCGATCCTAAATGGAAGGGGATTTAGGGTCATTAAAATCTAAATTCTAAGGTATCCTAATGTCTAAACTATAGAAAAGGTTAGGAAAGAAGATGGAGTGAGAAAATAAATATAAAAGGGTGAGAAGTATGTTATTAGGTTCAGATCTGATGGGTTTCATGACTCAAATTCGGATCTATTGCTATAGAAGTCCTGTCTAATGGCTACATTATCACCACAGAGGAGAAAGAATCCAACTCATCTTTGTGCCATGATCCGATCCCTTTATGGCTATAACCTGTCCACTTAAATGGTCACAGACTATCCAATTGGGGAACCACAGTCCAGAGATGGGTCAGAACAAGTTTATCATTGTAGGCACTACTTCATCCAGGCTACAAGCACAAGAATCCATAGGGAACCTCAACCTCTAAAGTGCAATGTGTGGGGCTAGGCCTGTATGGGAGCATGTTAGCCCAGACACTTAGAACTAGCAAGAGTTTGAGTGCAGCCTTAGATCCAGCTGTCCACTGCTTTAGAGAGACTGCAGTGATCCAGTCGCAAGCCTACAATCTCTATAGCCAAACCAGATCTGCCATCTGTCACAGGGCTACAAGCACAAGTGCAGAGAAGAACAATCCATCTTGAGTCTGTAGATTGGCTTCACCCTAAGGCTATAACCTGTCCACTTGAATGCACACAGACTATCCCAGAGGCTATCCTCCTCACAAAGCTCAAGATAGAATAAGAAACATTGCTGCCACCACCATGTTCACAAGGCTACAAAAGCTCATTGCTCCCATGGGGATTTCAGATCTAGTGGGTCCTGTGGTGGGGCTAGGCCTGTATGGGAGCATGTTAGCCCAGACACACAGGTCACTTGGATCTGAGTAAACCATAAAATTAGTCCTCCATTGCTTGCAATACATCCTAGAAATGGAGGATCTCAAGGTAGCAGCCTTGTACAGAACAACTCACAAACAGAAATCCCATAAATGTAAAACACCCTATTATAAAACTCCATTAATCTATTCCAAATAGTCAGACAAAGGCATAGCTAGCAAATGCTGGACTATGGAGAGAAGAAAAAGATAAAAAGAAACTACCTAAACTGAACCTAAACTTACTGGAGATCTACAGCCTGTTTTAAAAGAAGAAAAACTGAGTTCTATTCTATGAGCTCCCTTAAACCTAAATCAGGCATAGGTTTATATAGCAGTCAGCTTGGCGGTGTATTAGGGTTAGAAAACCCTAATTTTAATGATGCCACATGGCCTAATACTATTCCTTAGATGCCTCGAGGCACGTTCACAAAAATTAGAGCATTAGAGTGTGTGCCCTAATTGTTGGAAGTTCCCAGAATGCCCTCTGTAAAAAGAAGGGAGAGTTAGAGTCCATAGCCTCGCTAGGTAGCACTGGTTTCCAAGACTGTCGCGTGGTAGTGCGGTCTTCGCGAGATTGGATTAGCTTGAAATTCTAGCCGTCGCGGGGTTATCTTAGTTTGCAGCTTAAGCAGTCGCGTGATAGAGCATTGAATCCTCACTGGATTGCTCTGGTCTTCGTGGGATTGCACTTTCCTTCTGAATGGCACGAGAATCACGCGAGAATTTTGTTTCTCAATGGATCTTCGTGAGGACGTGATGTGCATTGGTCTCTAAACTGTGCGTGAAGTTTCTCTGAAGTTTTGCATCCGCGACATGCGGTGACAAATGGCGCAGAAATACTGAGCTCTCTCTCTCGGTGATCTCGAGTGAATCTGCGAGGTTTGGGAGCTGCTTTCTTGAGCTGCGTGAGACTTCACGAGCATTTATATTTGAGCTTCGCGAGAGCTGCGCGAACTATGCTGCAGGAGCTCTTCTGTCTCTAAACTGCCTGAGAATAGTGCGGACAAATGGTATGATGTCTTGGGAAACTCGTGAGGATTGCGTGAGTCAGGCTTTCTGAGTCATGTGAACCTTGCGACAGCTGTGCGAGGCTCATTTTTTTCTTTGCTGCTGTTGTGCTCTGCCTTCATGCAGTCAGGCTCTCTATCTTCCATTCTTCTGGGAGATTTCTGGGTCAAAAGTAGGCTCCTTAGCAGGATTAAGGACTTATTGCAGCTGATGTTTATTACCTACAGAATAGGCTTAAAATACTTTTATTAAATGATTAAGGGTCCAACAAAGTTTAAGTTAAGGGGTGAAAAGTGGTACTTTTCAAGTCTTAACCCCTGTCTCTGGGTATTGGTGGATAAATGGGCTTAGATATCTTGGATAAGGGATAGGATAAGGGTCAGTGTGTCGCTAGGAGGTTGGGTTTGTGAAGAAGAGGGTACAAGTTGGAAAGGTGAGGAAGGTGCATGATGGAAAGTGGAGGGAGGGGAAGAGTGGGGTTCTGGGGAGTGTTGTTGTGAGGTAGTTGGGGAGTTTGGGAGAGGGGTGTAGTAGGTAGGCATAGTTTCAAGGAAAGTAGACAGAAAGGCTTGGAAGCCTATGGATGTGTTAAGGGTCAAGTCAATGTCTGTGAGGAGGGACGTAGTAGGTATGGCTGGGGTGGTGGTATCTTCTAGGTGTGGTGTGTTAATGGGGATAGAAGGGATTGAGGGTGGTGGCTGGGAGGTGGTTGGGATTGTCTCAGTGGTCTTTCGTTTCTTGCAATAGATGAGTGGAGGGCTTACAGGTTTATGTATAGTTGATGGGGGAGTTGTGGCTGTGTACTGAGGTAAGGTAGGGGATGAGGAGTCTTCCCATGGACCAAGCACAGGTGAAGGGGGAGTGGGCATGGAGAACGGAAACATAGGGGGGTGAGAGATGGATGCAAGAGGGGTGGTGGATGCTAGAGTAAAAGGTGGAGAGGGAATGGATGCTGCTGTAGCGATGGTAGGGATAGGCTCTGGGGGCACCTTTGTTGTAGCTGGGGTAGACCCTGATCCGGCTGCCTCTTCTGCTTGCTTGGGCAAGGCCTGAGCCTCCATCAAGCTCTTGCTGATTCCCCATCGCCTCTTGGCAAAGGTAGTAGGGGTTAAGGGTGGTGGTCTGCTCAGTCCTTCCTATCTTGTATCCCCCCTTGAGCAGCAGCAAGGTAATGATTCTTGCATAGGGTAGGGTGTGAGGCCTCTTGTTTATCCCTATCTTCTCCACTATATCTTTCATTGCCTCAAAAATTAGCCAGGCTGCATGGAAGCCATGGACCATGTGAAAGCAGTAGACAGCATCCGCAATGGGGGTTCTCCTCTCCTGCTGATGTCCTGAGCAATATATGTTCTTTTGCAGGACTTGGTCAATGAATAGGAGTTCAGGTGCTAATTCTCTCCTTCTGATCGAGTCCCCTATGGCTTTTAATCCTCTAGTTAGGGCCCGTGTAATTGTATCAATCGATGCACTCAGAGGGGGGCCATATCCACATCTAGGGTCGAATGCTACTGGGATGCCCAACACTTTAGCAATCACCTTGGGGCCCACTAACATATCAAAGTCATTGATCAATAGTAGCAAGCACACTTGTCCATCGTTGTCCTTCTTGACCCTGATGTGCTGATAAAATAGTTGCACTAGCCTAGGGTAGGCTAGTGCTGGAATTCCACTCATCAATGGCATCAGGCCCGCTTTGCTCATGAACTGTATTGTAGGGGCAAAGAGAGGTTCTTTCTCAAAAAATGGTACATCAAAAGCTGTTTCAGGCTCTAATGGAATCGACACCATGAGCTCAGAAGGAGTAGAGAACTTAGTGGTTGGTACCGCTGCGTCCTAAACCACTTTCTTTCCTTTTTTGGGTGACTTTGGTCCTTGTCCTTCCCTTTTCTCTTTTGTGCAATTTTTGGAGCCATTTCTAACTCTGTCTTCCAGTATGAGCAACGAAATCTGAGATCTAGGGTTTGGTTTGATTTGATGCACAGGGTACCGCGAGATCTCTGAGCAAAGGGTAATAGATGTGTGGGATGCTAGGAACAACTCTGTAGATTTGTGGAGTGAATGATGAGCTGTAGGGTTGAAGCTGGAGGAGAGAGGGGGAAAGAGTGCCAAAAGCTAGGGTTTCACAGAGGGGAGAAGGAAGAAAATAATGGAAAAGGGGCCAAGCGCGTGGTTAAAATACTTATCGCGAAGCTTGGAGCGCTTTGGAACATCTGATCGCAGGGTTGAAAATGAACCTAGCGAAGGTGTGAATGTAATCTAGATTGCGTGACAATCTCCCAGGTTGACCTTGGAGCGCGCGACAGTGTGAGATGAATTCTTGTGAATTGCACGAGCAGCTCCTAGGTCTCTGTTTGGATTGCGCGAAAAGCTCTGAAGTTCATTTTAAATCTCGCAATAGCCTTAGAATCTCGTGACCGCAAATGTAGTATTTCTGTTGAATTGTGCCAGCGGTTCCTAGGTCTTTGTTTGGATTGCGTGAAAGCTTTTGAATCTAGCGATAGCAAATGTATAGCTATATGGGAATGGTGCGAGAGGTTCACTAGTGTACATGAATCTCGTGACAGCTAGTGGATGACTCTATGTGAATCGCGCGAGAGTTTTGCTGGTGTACATGAATCTCGCGACAGCCATCGAATGTTTCCATGTGAACTGTTCAAAGTTCTCCCAGATTTTTGTTTCAACCTCGCGATAGCTTTTAAATCTCTCGAGAGTTTCCCAGGCTTCTGTTTGGACCCAGCGACAATAAGGTATAAACAGAGAGCATGTTGGCTATGGTTGGATCCTAGGCATGACTCTCACCTATGGCTACATCTAGACATATGAAAACTCAATCATACAAACAAGGGCAACAAAAATCGACCTCCCACATTAGGCGTTTAACAGAGGCTATCAATTGAAGGGCAGTAAGAATCAAACCAAGCATCAACAGTTTAAAACAGATAGGTCCAGATTCAGATGGGACCACTAACAAATCCTAAAAAATATAAACAAAAGAAAGCAAGGTAAATCTACTAAAAACAAAGTACATATGATACAGTGATGGCACACCTATGGATCAGTTTGAAGAAGGATCCCCTTGAAAGTGAATGATGTCCATGAGTTCGGCAAGTTTTTCAAAACAAGGCTTAAGCCTCTGACCATTCACGTTCAAGGTTCTCCCAGACTTGGGATCCTTGATTTCCACCGCACCAGATGGAGAAACATGCATGACAATGTAAGGACCTTCCCATCTGGATTTTAATTTGCTCGGAAAAAATTTAAGTTTGGAGTTAAACAGCCAAACCTTATCACCAGCTCTGAAACTATTTCTCAGCAGCCCTTTGTCAAAGAAGGCTTTGGACCTTTCCTTGTAGATCCTGGCATTAGCATACACATCCGTCCTTAGCTCTTCCAATTCGGATAGCTGCAGCAACCTGTGATGATCAGCAGAAGTTAGATCTAGATTTAAATGTTTGATGGCCCAATAGGCCCTGCGTTCTAACTCCACTGGGAGATGACAGGCCTTGCCATAGACCAGTCTGAAAGGGGACATACCGATGGGAGTCTTATAGGCAGTCCTATAAGCCCATAGTGCATCATTAAGCTTGTCAGCCCAATATTTCCTATCAGTCCTCACAGTCTTCTGAAGGATGTGCTTTATCTCCCTATTAGCGATTTCAACTTGCCCACTAGTTTATGGGTGGTAGGGAGTAGCAATCCTATGGGTGACGAAATATTTCTTGAGCAAGATCTCGAAATTTCTGTTGCAGAAATGACTTCCCCCATCACTTTTAATGGCCATAGGAGTGCCAAATCTGGAGAAGATATTCTGCTTAATGAACTTGAGGACAACCTGATTCTCATTAGTTCTTGTGGCAATGGCTTCTACCCATTTGAAAACATAGTCCACTACCACTAAGATAAAATGAAAACCATTTGAAGGAGGAAAGGGGCCCATAAAGTTAATACCCCATACATCAAATAGTTCTATAACAAGGATGGGCTATAAAGGCATTGAATTTCGTTTGGACAGCCCTCCTAATTTCTAACATCTTTCACAGGTCTTGCAGTGTGTATGAGCATCTCTGAAAAGAGAAGGCCAATAGAAACCACACTGCAACACTTTGTCAGTTGTTTTTCTCCCACTAAAGTGACCCCCACAGGCATTTTCATGGCACATGGCCAGAATACTGGGGACATCACATTCCAAAACACATTTCTGAATGATTTGGTCTGCACAATACTTTTGCAAGCAAGGTTCCTCCCAGAAAAAGAATTTGACCTGTGAGAAAAAGAGGTCTTTGGCCATTTTTGTCCACTAGGCAGGAATCTTGCCTATCACTAGATAGTTGACAATATATGCATACCAAGGAACGAAAGATTGGATGGCAAACAATTGCTCATCCGGGAAGACATCATTTGTAGCAAGGTCATCATCACTTTTTTCCAACATAATTCTGGGCAAGTGGTTAGCCACCACATTTTCTATACCCTTCTTGTCTTTGATTTCGATGTCAAACTCCTACAACAGGAGTATCCATCTAATCAATCTGGGCATTGCATCCTTCTTGGATAGTAGGTACTTTAATGCTGAGTGGTCAGTGAAGATGACAGTTCAAGACCCGAGTAGGTAAGGTCTGAACTTGTCCACAGCAAAAACTACTGCCAGAAGCTCTTTCTCAGTTGTTGTGTCGTTCAACTGAGCTTCAGCAAGTGATTTGTTGAGATATGCAATGACCACAGGCAATTTATCTTTTCTCTGGCCCAGGATAGCACCTATTGCCAAGTCAGATGCATCACACATCAACTCAAAGGGCAAAGTATAGTCAGGTGTTTGGAGTATAGGGGCAGAGGTGAGGCAGATTTTTAGAGTTTCAAAAGCCTCCAGACATTCAGCAGAGAAGTCAAAGGGCACATCCTAGCAGAGCAGGTGGCACAATTGCTTTGCAATTTTGCTGAAGTCTTTGGTAAACCTCCTGTAGAATCCAGCATGCCTAATGAAGGATCTGATTGTGCTTGACTATTTTTGGAGGGGGCAGATTAGTAATGAGGTCAACTTTGGCCTTGTCAACCTCAATTTCATCTTTAGAGACCACATGGCCCAACACAATTCCTTGTGTTACCATGAAGTGGCTCTTTTCCCAGCATAAGACCAAATTGGTCTCTTCAAATCTCTGTAAGAACTGATGGAGGTGTTGTAGATATTGGTCAAAGTTATCCCCATAAATCAAAAAGTCATCCATGAAGATTTCCAAAAATTTGTCAATCATATCAGAAAAGATGGCATACATACACCACTGAAAGGTGGCTGGGGCATTACACAGTCCAAAAGGCATCCTTCTGTAAACAAAGGTGCCAAAAGGATAAGTAAAAGTAGTTTTCTCTTGATCAAGAGGGTGCACAGGGATCTGATTGTACCCTGAGTACCCATCAAGAAAACAGTAAAAAGCTTTCCCAGTCAACTTGTTCAAAATTTGATCAATAAAAGGGAGAGGGAAGTGGTCTTTTCTGGTCTTGGAGTTGAGTTTTCGATAGTCGATGCATACTCTCCAGCCAGTGGTCTCCCTGGCTGGTCTCAACTCTCCAGACTCGGTTGTGATCACTGCTATGCTAGATTTCTTGGGTACCACCTGGATTGGTGCCACCCATTCAGAATCAGAGATGGGGTAAATTACCCCAACATTCAGCAATTTAATGATTTCTTTCAGAACCACTTCTTGCATGGGAGGATTCAATTTCCTCTGCATTTTCCTGGAGGGTATTGAGCCCTCCTCTAGATGAATCCTATGCATACAGATCGATGCATCAATCCCTCCTAGATCAGCAATGGTCTAGCCAATTGCTTTCTTGTGCTTCCTTAAAACTGTTAGCAATTCCTCCTCTTGCTCACTGGTAAGAGAAGAGGAGATAATCATAGGAAGTTTCTCGTCTTTCTCGAGGAAAGCATATTTCAATGTCTCTGAAAGCTTCTTGAGCTCCAGATCAGGGGCTTGTTGGATGGATGGCAGGATTGGTGTATTGTTGGTTGGAGGAAGGGGTAGCAATGTAGGTTTCCAATTGGATTGCTGTACTAAGCCCACAGAAGACCTCCATAGGGATATGTCTTCTGGCATTAAAGCTAGGCTTCCTTCCTCCACCATATTCCATACTTCAGTTAAGTCAGTGACAATGTTGCCCCACTCCAGCAGAGTGGGCAGTTCTTCTTCAACAATTTCTTCTAGTACATCCACTGCAAAGCATTCCTCATTCTCTAGCTAGGGGTACTTTGCACTGTTGTACACATTAAGCTCAACTTTCATATGTCCGAAAGTTATCTCCATGATCCCAGACCTGCATTGAATGCATGCATTGATAGTGGCTAAAAATGGTCTGCCCAGAATAACAGGTATCGAAGATGTACTCTTATTGCAGCTCATGTCCAAAACTAGGAAGTCTGCAAGGTAGAAGAACTTGTCAACCCCCACTAGGACATCCTCTACCACTCCCATGGGTTTCCTCTCAGACCTATCAGCCATCAATAGAACAATGGGGGTGGGCTTCAGCTCCCCTAAACCTAGCTGCTGATACACACTGTATGGCAGCAGGTTAACATTGGCTCCAAGGTCCAAAAGTGCGCTCCCAATCGTGTGGTCTCCAATAATACAGGGGATAGTGGGTATCCCTGGGTCTTGCAATTTCTCAAGCATAGTCATGGTTAATACGGAATTAACTTTATCAGTCGCAAAGACCTTTTTAGACAAATGGCCTCTGGCCTTCCTTTTCTTAGTACAGAGGTCTTTCAGAAACTTTACATAGGCTGGGACCTGTCGGATTGCATCAAGCAAGGGTAAATTTATCTTGACCTGCTTAAAGGTCTCTATCATTTTCTCGATCTGTGCCTAACCCTTATCAAAAGGGGCAGGGCCACTCAAAGCTTGAGGAAATTGCAGCTGAGGTATTGCTGGTTCCTTAGCTGCAAGCCTATGACTAAACTTTTGTTTTTTTCTTTTATCTATTTTTATCTCCTACTGAGGCTCAACTACAACCTCCTTATTTTTTCCTTGTTGAAGGGTAGCAGGTAGTTCTTGACTCTGTGCTCTAACAAAGTCCTTATCACTTTCACATGACATTTCTTTGGGAATGACTTCTCCTTGTTCCCTTCCCACCTGGTTGTCTACCAGCTTGCCAGACCTTAGGGCTATGATGGCATTAGCCCCCTCAAAATTTGAGGAACCTTCTTCGATGGAATGCTGGCCCTTAGGGTTGGCTACTGGCTGGGTTGGCAACCTGCCCTCTTCTCTTTTAGCCAGAGCATTTGCTATTTGGCCAAGCTGCTCTTCTATTTTCTTGATGCTTTGACTGTGAGAAGTCACAGTCTGATTCAAGGGTCCAAGGCTTTTTAATTGGGCCAAAACTTGGTCCTCAAAAGAAGAACTTCGGGGCTGAGGTGGGAGAACTACCAATTGATTTTATTGCTGGGGCTGCTATTGCTGTTGGAAATTCGACCTTGGGGCATAACCCTGGTTAAACTGCTACTGTGGCCTTTGAGGTAAGGCCAACATCCGTTGTGGCTGCATATAATTGTCTTTCCTCCACCTCAAATTTGGGTGGTCTCTTTATTGGTAACCAGTATTTTGGTGCTGGTATCCATATGGTTGTCTATTGTAGCCACCAGATTATTCCTGTCCAAAAGATTGGGCAGCAGCAGCCTGTTCCATTACATACTCAGGGTATTGCCCTGTAGCGGGGCACTTTTCGATTGTGTATTGTGGGGATTGGCATATCAGACATGCCTCCACCACTTGTGCAGCCATTCTGGGCTGCACCACAGTCAAAAGCTTGTCAAGTCTTTCAGTAAGATTGGCCATCTGCATTCTCAGGTCATCATTTCCTCTAACTTCATACATATTTCCTTTACAATTCTCAGCTAGCCCCAACTTAGGAGGAGGCTCTTGAACAGTTCTAGATGAGGACATCTTCTGGAAAGCATTTTTACTTATGACCTCGAACAAGTTCCATGCCTCATCTACTGTTTTATGTATCTACGTTCCACCACAAGAGGCATCTACCATGTCTCTGCTCTTCTCATCAATCCCATTATAGAAGCTCTAGACAAGCTGCCAGTCAGGGATCTTGTGGTGGGGACATTGTTTGAGCATTTCTTTAAATTTGTCCCAGGCTTGGTTAAAATCCTCAGTTGGGGACTGGGCAAAAGCAAGTATGCCCTTCCTCAACTGTCTGGTTTTGGTCTCTAGGAAAAATTTAGACAAAAATCTTGTCTGGAGGTCTTTCCAGGAAGTGATGCTGTTGTTTGGGAGAGTAGATAACCAGGTCATGGCCATGTCCTTTAGGGAGAAAGGAAAGAGCCTTAACCTAGTGGCTTCTGGTCCCAAACCAGCAATGGAGAATGTCGTGCACAGGGCCAAGAACTGGTCAATGTGCTTGTAAGGGTCTTCCTTGCTAAGCCCATGGAAAGAGGGAATCATTTGGATGATGAAAGTTTTGATTTCGTAGTTTCCCTGAACATCTGGGAATTGAATGCTGAATGGAGAATTGTAATCATCCGGAGAATTTAGTTCTTTCAATGTCCTAGGTTGCTCTTCACCCATCACTGCTATCTCAATTTCAATAGGGAGCTCGACTGTGGTGTGCCTGTGCCTTCTCGGTCTTCCACCCCTTTCTATCTCAGGATTAGCAGGCTCTAATATAGGACAAAGGGATCTCCTTCCTAACATGCACACACACCAACATTAGGGAAGGCTATTCGCAGGCACATTACACTTAACAAAAATTACAATTATCCTAATTAACTGCTATAGAATCTTCAAAGGAGAAATAAATTGAAATTTTGAAGGTTAGAGAAGTGAAAACAGAGGTAGCTATACTCCAGTGCAATTCTAGTCTCCTTCTCTGCTACGGTCCAGATCTGCAAGAAAAATTCCAAAAGTAAATCAGCAGTATCAATTATTCACAAGTACAGCTACCAAAGAATAAAGAATACAAAATCTAGAGTCTACTATCAGATCAAGATCCCCGACAGTGGCGCCAAAAACTTGTTAGACTATTTTAAGTGCTTGCTACTGACTTTATTGAAGACAGTGATAAGAATGGGATGAATGAAAATGAATGAAAGGTAGAGTGAGGATTATGGAGCGACAAGCCTAAAATATGCACAGTCCTGCAAGATACAGGGCCTGTTGTAGCAAGTTTTGATAAGTAAGAGTTCGTCCCACAGGGAAGTTAATCTAAAGCTCCGAGGGAGATATCGTTAGTAGGCTCTCCATATCTAACTACGGATCTAACAATCCTAAATGGAAGGGGAATTAAGGTCACTATAATCTAAATCCTAAGGCAACTTAATGTCTAAATTACAGAAAGGGTTAAGAAGAATGGTGGAGTGAGAAAATAAATAAAAAAGGGTTAGAAGTATGGTGTTAGATATAGATCTGATGGGTCTTGTAACTCAGACTCAGATCTGTTGCTATAGAAATCCGGTCCAATGGCTACATTATCACCAAGGAGGAGAAAGAATCCAACTCACCCCTATGCCATGATCCAATCCCTTATGGCTATAACCTGTCCACTTAAATGGTCACAGACTATCCAATAGGGGAACCAGAATCTAGAGATGGGTCAGAAAAAGCTTACCACTATAGGCACTACTTCATCCAGGCTACAAGCTCAAGAATCCATAGGAACCTCATCCTCTAAAGTTCTATGTGTGGGGCTAGGCCTACAAAGTGCACAAGCCTGGACACACAGGACCAACAAGAGTTTCAGTACTAGTCTTTCAGGCATGGCTGTTCACTGCTTTAGTAAGACTGCAGTGATCCAGTCACAAGCCTACAATCTCTACAGCCAAATCAGATCTGCAATCTGATGGTGGATCTATACAAATATAGGGGAGTCTATCTCAGCACAATCTCTCACAAGGCTATAAGCACAAGTGAAGAGAAGAAGAATCTGTCTTAGATCTGTGGATTGGCTTCACCCTAGGGCTATAACTTGTCCACTTAAGTGGTCACAGACTATCCACAGAGGCTATCCTCCTCAAAAAGGTCTAAGACAGAACAAGAATATTGCTGCTGCCACCATGTTCACAAGGCTACAAGCTCAAGCTCCCATGGGGATTCAGATTTAGTGGATCCAGTGGTGGGGGAAGGCCTGCAATGTGCCTAACCTGGACACACAGGTAACTTGGATCTAAATGAAACCTTGAAAACAATCCTCCATTGCTTATGATATAACTTAGCAATGGGGGATCTCAAGGCAGCAGCCTTATACAGAACAACTCACAACAAAAACATTTTCCCATACATGTAATAAATCCTATTGTAAAACTCCATTAAAAACTATACCATCTAATCATACAAAAGGCATAGCCTGCAAGTGCTGGACTATGGAGAGAAAGAAAAAGAAAAGGAAAACTCCTAAACCCTAACCTTAGCCTATTGCAATTCTACAGTCGGTTTCAAGAATAAGCACCGAAGTTGAGAACAAAAAGTCCCCTAAACCTGAGCTAGGTTTAGGCTTATATAGCAGTCGATTCTCTCTCAATTAGGGTTTGGGAAACTGTAATTTCATTTATGAAATTGCTGCCCATTCTTGTCCCTTGGATCCTTGAGGCGTGCAGACGGATATTGGAGCATTGGAGTGCGTGCCCTAATTGCTGGAGATTCCCAGATTGCCCTTGCAGAAGTGAGAAAAAAGAAAGAGAAGTTTAGAACCCAATCCTCGTTGAGTAGAAAGGGTTTGTAGATCTTGCCGCATGGTAGAATTAGCGTCGCGGGGCTGCTTTGCCTTGGAGTTCATGCAATCGCGGGATTGACATTTTGTTCATCGTGGAATACTAATGGTTGTCGCGAGATTGTTCTTTCAGCTTTGAATGGCGCGGGGATTGGCGTGAGAATGGCGCATGCAAGTTGTTCCTTATGAATGCCGCGGTGACCTCGTGAAGAGAATAATGTTCATAGGCTTCTGGATCGCGCGAGCAATTCCTTGAGAGTGTGTGGGTGTCCCGCGATTACTGCTCGACCACTGCGCGCAGGAGTTCCTGGAGCTCTCTCTTTAGTGAATCGCGTGACGATTGAAGACTCCTTTGAGCTGCGCAAAACTGCGCGAGCAATTAGGACTGAGCCTCGCGAGGACCTCGCGAAATCTGCTTTTCAATTCTTTCTAGCACAAAATTGCTCGAGAATGGTGCAAAGACTATGCGACTAGTTTTGTGCCGTCTTCAAAAGCCCGTGACAATTGTGCGAAGGCATTATCTGTGGTTCAATTGAAGCCTGTGACATTTGTGCGAGGCATTCTTCTTGGTCTGTTTCTGATTTGCTGTGCCTATGCTACAACCAACTCTCAATCTGGGTTCTACCTTCACATTTTTGAGGGGCCTCTGGGTCAACAGTGAGCTCCTTGGCATGGTTAGGGGGTTATTTGCTGTTGCTGCTTATTACCTACAGAATAGACTCAAAACCCATTTATTAAATGATTAAGGGTCTAACAGTGTTAAGTTAAGGGGTGAAAAGTGGTACTTTTCAGGTCTTCACAGTACTTCATAACACAAGCTACATGGTAGATTAGGTTCCTTTACTAGAAATTATAGGTAATTGACGCCAATCTCAAGAATTGATGCCGACTCCATGAAATTGGATCAATAACGTGGCTCCGCCCCTGTCTCCGAAAACCTTGGAGACAGGGGCGGAGCCACGTTATGACTTGGGTGGTCAATCGACCACCCAATCTTTCTGAAAATTTGTTATTAAGCTTTAGGTGTCCTAATTTATATTAGTGGATTTCTCATCCATCCAAAATTATATTGACCACCCAAAATTATTTAAAATCTTCAAAAAAACTTTTTTTATGGTATTTGTTTTCATAACAAATACTTCTTTGATTTTTTAACTAAATCCTATAATTTTGGCCTATTTTTTAGCTCCCCCATCTATTTAGGTGCTCAGACTTATTTTTAGAGAGATTTCTCTCAGAAGGGGCTCCACTATGTTGTAGAGCTACATACTCACATTTATGGTGTATAAGCTCTAGTATAATTACTTTAAAAAATTAAGTAATTTATTACACATAACAAAGTTTGAACCTAGAATCTAACCTTAAAAAAGCAATAAGTCTACCACTAGAGCAATTCACTAAGATATGTAAAGAGCAAAAAATACTTAATACATATATAATTTTTAAAAGGCATCAAAATTATTAAATAAAAAATATCGGGTCTTCCCATTCATCATCGGGATATGTTCAACAGCTTCGATGGTCTCTTGGGCTCCCTACAACATATTGCCACATCATCCTACTCTTTGGAGAATGATGGCGAGGATGATGCTACCCAGTTGTCATTCTTTGAGGGAATTTTTAATTAGACCAATTTTATTGGAACGGCCTAATCGATATATATATGACTTTCTTTTATTTTGTATCTAGCTTCGTTTGTAAATAATTTTTTTTTTGTATTTTTTCTTTTTTAGTGTTTGCTTAAAAAAAAAATTATACACTTTTCCAATATTAATTAATTAGATGACCACCCTATGAAAAAATCCTGGCACAGCCCCTGCTTGGAGACCAATATAATGATACAGATAAACAACTAATTGGAATGATTAAAGTAAAAATAGGGTGATAAAGAATGCGAGTGTAGAATAAGAAGTTTAAAGGATTTAGAATAAAAATCGAAGAAGTCACGTAGCAAGCCAGAATTCATCGGGCTTGCCGCGGCAAGGTGTTGCCTGAGTGGCTTACCATGGCAACCCTGTGCCTTGCCCGCGGCAACCCTGGGCAGCCCTACATTTGCTATGTATGGGTGTTGTGTGAGTTGGTCAATCACCTATTCTATGCATAGGGAGTTTATAGTGATCTGTGAGTATGCTACACATGCTAAACACATGAACGTGCATCTTAGGTGATCACGAGGAGCTCATGAAAAGAGACATTTGTTGGCTTCATGCACAGGTAACGTGGAAGCTTGATCATCAGGTAGGGATTTTACCTTTCCTGTTTATATGTTGTTGTCTAATTCCGTCTAGTATAGAAAGTACGTGTTGTGGATGCTATGCCATATTACCTATTTAGAATTGATATGTAAAGTATATAAAGTACGTACATGCTTTGCTTGTTAATCATCTAGTCATGCTCGTTTTCAATGTCAATGCATGAAGATGCTTACATTTTGTCTTGTATTATGGTCATAACCTCATGCTAAAACATACTTATTACTCATGATGCTCACATGTCTGATACCATGTAAGTTCCACATCTTGTTCCTTTGATTTTATGTACACGCTTGCTTCATGTTGTGCCATGTGATCCCACTAACTCGGGAGCTTGACTATGTATTTACACACAAGTGATCCCGCTAACTCAAGAGCTTGGTGTCTCAATTTAAGTGATCCCGCTAACTCGGGAGCTTGAAGATCTTGCATCTTGTATCTGTTTGTTTTATGTCTGATAGCTTGTTGAAGCTTCATATGTTCAGCATGATTCCTTATACTCGTTATAGCATGATTTCATTGGATGATGCCATTATTAGAATGATTTATGATTGTGTATCTTAGCCTGATTTTTGGTTCTGTATACTGTAAGTTGCTAAATAGCTATCATATAATATGAGATATTCTTTTGTTTGTATTTTATGCATAGAATTGGCATAATAACGTATGGGCTAGCATTGTTAGTTCCCTACTGAGCTTTGATGATAACTCATCCTATGACTTCATGTCTTAGCTGTAGGTCTTGATCAAGACCCTAAGCACGAGGGTGATCCTACCTACCAGGCTGAGGACGAGGAGGAGGACGAGGAGGATGAGGAAGAAGAGTCTGGCGAGTACTTCTTTCCTTAGACTTGGGAGAGAGGAAAATATATTTGGAGAAAAACTTGTGTGAGAAATGATACGATATTTTGATTATACTCATTACTATATGTATAGGTTTTCTTTCCATTGTTTAGATGATGGACGGCCATCATCGGTGGAAAGCTATACATTGCACCTTTTGTTTAAGTTTATATCTTTTTGTTTATTTTACTTCTTTAGATAGATGAATGAGAAATCAGTAGTTACCTTATTATTCTTATATCAGAGTTATTAAATCACTTTCATAATTTAATGATTTGTACATGATGCACTTGTAAGAAAGGATCATGTTAGGTGATCCGACGATGCGACCTTTCTCGAATATTATGAGGGAAAAAGTCAGGCCGTCACAGGTGGTATCAAAGCCCAGCGTTAAGTCTTGTGGAGACTTAACTTTGCCATGAACATGTGGCAATACTCCTTATTCTTTGTTTGGTGTTAGGGTCTAGGTTGAATCAGATTAATCTGATCAAGTTGTTGCTTGATCATAGCAGGTTGTGATTCCTCCACGATGAGGGAGAGGAAGGGGTCGACCACCGTTACCCCATCGCCCTGGCCCTAAAACAATTCCAGTGGCGTGCTATGAGCACGACACGACCTCGAAAGGCGGGGAAAACCTTAATATGGCAGAGAGCCAGACTACTATGGAAGATGCTCCCAAACATACTCCTCTTATAGCGGGTGTTAATCAGATGTAGCCTGCTCCTGAAGCCGAGTAGAATGCGGGATAGAATCGGCAATTGATGGAAACCATGGTGCACACAATGGCCATTCTAGCTGAGAGAAGACCCCCAGAGGGCTTTACAGAGTTTGTACGCCTTCGACCACCGAGTTTCTATGATTAGCATGACCCAATGGAGGCTGAACAGTGGCTTACACAGATTGAGAAGGTACTTGTAAGGGTTAGATGCACTGAGGTCGAAAAATTTAGTTGGGCAGCATACAAACTAGAGGGTGAATCAGATCCCTGGTGGCAATCTGTGGAGAGGTTGAGAGTACCTGGAGTACCCTAGACTTGGGCCACTTTCATCGAAGCCTTCAATGAAAAGTATCTTCCACCACCCGAGAGATATCGAATGGAGGTCCAGTTTGCAAACCTAGTGCAGGGCCAGATGACTGTCAGGGAATATGAGGCAACGTTCACTCGCCTTTCTTGATTTGCACCCTTACTCGTTGCCACCAAACTCATGAAGACACAGAAGTTTGAGCGGGGTTTGAATCTCCTTATTAAGGAGAGGATTTCGCTATTTCAGGCAACTACGTACGCACATGTGATGAATTTGGCCCTCATAGTAGAGACTGACGTTGAAAATATGTTCAAGAGGAGAGAGGATCAAAATAGAAGAAAAAAAGCTCAAGCTCAGTCTTTTAGTTCTGGCCAAACAAGTAAGCGACCGCGATATCCTATGCAGCCAACATTTCAACCTGTTGTAGTAGCTTATACATGGCCCTTCAATCCAGCAGCTCTACCACTATTATCACCTAGAATTCCATGTGTTTTGAACCAGCTCGTCCAGTCTGTAGCAAGAGGTGTAGCTGGAGGTTCACAAGCATGACCGGCAGTTTCTCACATGGGTTCATTTACAGCTTTATCAAAAACTTCCGCCGATATCTGTGGGAAGTGTGGGAAGGCACACAAGATGGATGAGAGTCGAAAGACATTTGGTGCGTGTTTTTGTTGCGGTAAAATGATACATAGGATTAAGGAGTGCCCTAAGATGGTGGAAACTATGTCAAAGGCAGGACTAGTCTTACCATCTGTGCAGCCTACGGTACAAGGCTGAGCTTATGTTGTATCGGTGCAGGGTGCACAAACTAGCAATGATATTATTCAAGGTATGCGTGTTAATTATTTTATCATAGGTTATTTAATTATCTTTTAGATGAAGAAGGTGTATCTATTTAAATATTAGATATGTGCATTTAGTACCCTATTAGTAACTAAAACCTAGCTAACTATATTATACATATGCAATAGGTACATTACAGTTGTATCCAGAGGGTGGTTACTTATGTTATGAGGCACGAGTCTTGATAAATCTTCGATCTACACACTCGTTTGTTACACCTCATTTTGCTAAATGGATGGGAGACACCCCAGAACCTCTCAGATTTATTTTGGGCGTGTCAGTTCCGACCGAACAATCTGTCACAACCGACATTGTGTATCGATCAATTATCGTTCTGATCCAAGATTACTGGGAATACGCGGCAGTCGCCGACTTGATATTACTTGATATGCAAGGATTCAACGTAATCCTTGGCATGGATTCGTTGTTCAAACACCATGCAAATATCGACTGTGAAAAGAAGATCGTCACTTTCCGCCCCCAATGGAGGATATCAGCTAAATTTTTTGGCATACAGTCAACTAGACTCCCTTCATTTTAGCGATCCGAGCATGGTGATTACTCGACAAAGGTGCTCAAGGCTATATTGCATTTACTCAAGGTCAGGAGCAAGAGGAAAAGAAAATTTTACTTTTAGATGTGCTGATTGCTGGCGAATTCCCTAATGTTTTCCCTGATGAGTTACCAGGATTACCACCTGACAGGGAAGTAGAGTTTGCAATTGGCTTGGCCTCGGGCACCGAACTGGTATTAAAGGTGCTATATTGAATGGTACCAGCAGAATTGGAAGAACTCAAGGAGAAATTGCAAGAACTTCTTGATAAAGGATTTATCAAACCGAGGGTGTCCTCGTGGGGAGCACCACTATTGTTTGTGAAGAAGAAAGATAGTTCGATGTGCCTCTGCATCGACTATCGCTAGTTAAATAAGCTGACAATCAAGAATCATTACCAACTCCCCAGAATTGGTGATCTCTTTTATTAGTTACAAGGAGCATAGTTCTTTTCAAAGATTGATCTACGATCAGGTTATCACTAGATGAAAGTTAAAGCTGAAGATATCTCGAAGACAGCTTTCTGGACACGATATGGTCACTATGAATTTCTCATCATGTCTTTTAGGTTGACCAGTGCACCTGCATCATTTATGGACCTAATGAATCGAGTCTTCAAGCCCTATCTAGATCAGTGTATCATGGTTTTCATAGACAATATCCTTGTCTACTCGAAAGTGAGAGCGAAACATGAGGATCATTTGTGTATTGCTTTGCAGACATTGAGAGATTCTCAGTTGTATGCCAAGTTCAGTAAGTGTGACTTCTACTTGAATCAAGTCAGCTTTCTAGGCCATACCATCTTTGAAGCTGGTATTACTGTTGATCCTGCAAAGATAGAGGCTATGGTGCAATGGGAGCAGCCACGCAACTTAACATAGATCCAGAGTTTTATGGGTTTACCAGGATATTATTTACATTTTGTAGAAGGGTTTTCGAAACTTGCTGGACCACTCAGCAACTCACTCGTAAGAATGTTAAATTCGAGTGGAATGAGGCATGTCAGCAGAGTTTCCATGAGTTGAAAAGGAGACTTATCTTTGCACTCATTCTAGTAATACCGTCAGGTAGTGGAGGGTTCGTTGTATTCAGCGATGCCTCTTACAGTGGGTTAGGTTGTGTATTAAATCAGAGGGAGCATGTAATTACTTATGGTTCCCAACAGCTGAAAGATCACGAGAAGGACTACCCCACTCATGACCTGGAACTAATAGCAATTATCTTTACATTGAAAATTTGTAGGCACTACCTCTACGGTGAAACCTTTAAGATTTTCACCGTCCACAAAAGTCTCAAGTATCTCTTGACACAGAAGCATTTGAATTTGGAGCAGAGAAGATGGAAAGAATTTTTAAAATACTATGACTATTTTATCCTATACCATCCCGGCAAAGCCAATGTAGTTGCCGATGCACTGAGTCGAAAGTCATTTGATCAGTTATCCCATCTTGTGACACGGCTATAGAGATGGAAATTACTCAATGAGTTACTTTCGTCTGATGTCACCTCTGTGGTACAACCAATTGGAGGATTACTTGCGACTATTATGGTACAATTCCCACTTTTTGATAGGATCCGAGAGCTCCAGAAGCATGATGAGAGCTTATTGCCATCAGACAGGGAGTACTCAGTGGGCTCCAGCCAGACTTTCTATCAAGGGTGATGGGACCTTATTATTTCAAGGTTCAGTATGTGTACCAAGTGATAGTGTGTTGCGCTATGAAATTCTGAAAGAGGCTCATAAGTCAGCTTATGTTATTCATCCTCGTAGCATGAAAATGTATCAGAATTTGAAAAAGACATTTTGGTGGAATAGATTGAAACGAGAAGTGGCAGAATAAGTCGCCAAATGTTTGGTCTGCCAACAAGTGAAACTCGAGCCCAAACATCCTGCTGGCCTGTTACAGCCACTACCCATCCCAAAGTGGAAATGGGAGAACATTCCCATGGATTTTATTCTTAGATTGCCACGTACGCAGAAGGGTCATAATGCGATTTGGGTGATCGTAGATCATCTCACCAAATTAGCACACTTCTTACCCTATAGCACTCGGTATATAGCTTCCAAATTAGCTGAAGTCTATTTGAAGGAGATAGTTCAACTACATGTCATACCAGTGAGTATCATGTCAAATCGTGATTTGTTGTATATGTCACAATTTAGGCAGAGTTTCCAAGAAGGAATGGGTTCGAAGTTGGAGTTTAGCTCGGTGTTTCATCCTCAGACCGATGAACAAACGGAAAGGGTGAATTAGGTGATAGAAGACATGTTATGGGCTTGTATGCAAGATTTTTAAGGGTCATGGGATGAGCACTTACCCCTGATCGAATTCGCATACAACAATAGCTTCCAGTCAAGCATCGACATGGCACCGTTTGAAGCACTCTACGATTGTCGATGTAAATCTTTGATTAACTGGGAAGAGACTGGAGAACGTATCATTTTAGGTCCTGATTTGATTGAAAGTACGAATGAAGTTGTACGAGTTATTCGTGAAAGACTAAAGGTCGCTCAACATCGGCAAAAGAGTTATGCTGATCTGAAGCGCACCAGCATGGATTTTCAGGTAACTTAAAACACCTATAAGTATACTTGTCACATTAAATTTAATTAGGTTATAGAATTTCTAACATCTGCCATAAAAGAGTGGCGATCATGCCTTTATCAAAATTTCACCGATAAAGGGTGTGATGCGATATGGAAAATGAGGCAAGTTGAGCCCTCGCTACGTCGGACCATTCCATGTCTTGGATAGGGTTGGTGAGGTAGCATACCGAGTTGCTTTACCTCCACCCCTAGCCAATGTCCACGATGTCTTCCATGTGTGTATGCTGAGAAAGTATATCAAAGATCCAACCCATGTGTTGGGTTATCAACCACTCGACATCCAGGAAGATTTGATGGTAACCGAAGAACTAGTCTAGATATTGGATCGCAGAGACCAAATTTTGAGAACGAAGTATATTCCACTTGTCCTAGTTCACTGGTGTAATAATGGTCCAAATGAAGCTTCGTGGGAAGATGAAGCTGACATTCGAGCTCAGTATCCCCAACTGTTTACATAAGTAAGTCAATTGGTATCTCAGTTCGGCTATGATATGATTTTACGTTACCATTAACTTAGACATCAAATTAAATGCTTCATAAATTACTATCATATGATAGAATTTTGTAGGATAAAATGTTTCCATACTATCTATATGGTCTGTTACAAGAACTAAAATGGATAACTGAAAACATTTAAACTACACTCAGATTGTGTGTCAAACGACCTACTTGGTATACTTACGCGATTTTTCTCACATATAAGGTAGGAATTAAAATATTTGGAGTCCTTCTAAAGATCAAAATGATAGTACCACAATTTTTTATGATAAAAAGGGATGCTAGACACAGAGTGATGTCAACAATTTCACCAAAATCTACTTAGGTTACAGAAATCTGATGGCCTTGCCGTGGGAAGGACCAGGCTGGCTACGACAAGCACAATGAGTTGCCACGACAACTGAGACCCATTTAAGTCAGGAAGAAAACCCCCAAACTCTATTTTCTCTTGTCCTTTTTGTTGTGCAGTCTCTATTTTTTCTGTCTCCCATGCTACACACATCCATTTTTGAGTTCAAAACTCACTCGTTCTCGCGCCAAATCCGTCGCATGTGTGAAAATTGTGTTTGGCGTTGCTTCTCCAACTCGATCTTCTGCATCATTGTCTTAATTTCGACGCGCTCTTGAGGTAAAACCCTCATTTTCATCTTTTCGCTATTTTCTTTCATTTCTTGTCGATACAATGCCTCCTAGGAAGACAGTTGCCTCTAAACTCACACCCTTACGCCCAAAAGCATCGACAAAATTTAAGGGCAAAGCCCCATCAACATCCCAATCTCAATCCGATCCACAAATGGATTGTGAAGTGCCCGTTCCTTGGTGGGACAATAAAGCAATTGAACCTGATTGGCTTTTTGACCAATCGTTGCTCGCCCCTACCAATATGACTGCATGGTCTTTCATTTATCTTAAATGAGCGGGTCTCGCAGCCCTGCTTCAACCCCTACATCCCCATTTTTACCCACGACTCGTCCGATTATTTTACCATAATTTAAAAGTCGTCGAGTATGTCGGCAAATTAGATACAGAAATTGATGGGCGTAAATTTCACTTCGACCTACACGACATAGCCAATGCTATGGATTGTAGTGCGACCTATGATGGGAGTCAAGGTCTCTTAGCCCCTCGACTCAAAGATGTGAAATTTGAACACATCACCATTGAGATGATCGGAGGACAAACTGCTCTCAGTTTATCTATTCGTTGAAGTCAATTACCACAAAACATGTGGTTTCTCGATGTTGTCTTTAGGAACATTCTCTACCTGATGCAACATGAGTGTGAGAGAAGAAACTCTCTTTTACAAGCTCTCTTTGCCATTCATGAAAACCAGTGGCTCAATGCCCAGAAAATGGTTTGGGAAGGGATTAAATATGCGAGCATTCATCTACTCAGCAACATCCCAGTCCCTATGACATCTCTTCCATATGCGCGTCTCATCTCCCGACTCCTTGAGGGTCATAAAGACGGCAATAATCTAATCTCGTATCAGATTCTATCTGGGGAGGAATAGCGAACCGATCATATTCACTTGTTTACCCCAGCCAAGTGGACGAACACTTATCAGCGCTGTCAACTTTCTATTAAAACTTGACAAGCTCCCCAACCACAAAAATAAGCACCTCAGAAACCGCCCAGAGCTGCAGCTCCTGAACCCATTCCATCTCAAGGAGAGGCCCTTACACTCTCTGATATTGCTCGTCAGATGATGGAAAACCACCAACAGACCCTCTAACAATTTGATAACCTCCACCGGAATAATTACATACTCCACCAATGCGTAGACTACATTGAGGAGGCCACCACAATTTTAATGGAACACACCTTCAAGAAATCCTTGTCTCCTTATGTTGGTCGGGCATGGAATTTCAAGTTTGCATACACAAGCAACACAACCACTCTAGTGCCAGAAGCTACTCAGGCAACTACCAGACCATCGGCAACTAGTACGAGACGGAATGTCAAACAGCCTATGGCACAGGCTGGTGAGTATGACTTTCTACTATTATTTACCTATGTATTTACTTTGTTATTCATTTGTGCCTAGTATTGTGCTTATATTCATGCTATGACAATATTCTCAATATTTCCATTATTACTATATTTTCCAATAACACAATTAACATTACACTGATTTCCTGTTTATACTGCCTTATAATTGATATGCTTTTGTATAGTCGTGTCATGTCAATTACCTATGCTATAATGCTTTTTCAACAATGTGTACACCATGACCTGATCTCATTCCTCATCTTCATTATTTTCGAGGACTAAAATCCCTTAAGGAGGGGAGAGTGTAACGGCTGGCAAATTTTAAATTGACAATACCCGGTATGGACTCGGTTAGGGTCGGACATGTGCCTAACATGAGACACAAAGGACTTATGTTAATTGGGTGTTCAAAACTGATAAAATTGTTAGGCCTTTAGTGGCCTAGTACATTTACTAAGCTAACCCAGGTATCGCATACACTCAACAATATGTATATTAGATATACACTTAAGTTTTTACACCAGCCATACACACAATTAGTGTAATAGCTTTATATTGAAGCTAAGCCTTCTAAGGCTTATAACAACATTTTTGCCACATGACTCCACGTGAGGGTGACTCACTCTTAAGCCCATGCACGTCAAGTGCAAATGGAGATAAAAGCTCTCCTACCACCTTCCTTCTTCATATTTCGAGCCTTGAAGAAACTGAACCCCCATAGCAAGAGAAACCTTGCATTCCTAAACTTCTCCTACTTCTCAAACCCACTTCTCACTTCAATCTCTTCAAACCCTTGGATTCAAACCCTTGGATCACAAGGTGATCCTACAATATGGTTGGGAGAAGTAGCGAAAAGTGACGGGTTGATCTCGAAGAGTTCCTTACGTCCCTATCTCTTACAATTACTTCACGAACTCGACATCGACACCATTTCGGCGTCATCAAAACTAACAAATCTAGCAAAAGGTACTTCATAACACAAGCTAAATGGTAGATTAGGTTTCTTTACTAGAAATTATAGGTAATTGATGCCGATCTCATGAATTGATGCCGACTCCATGAAATCGGATCGATTTTCAGAGAAATAAGATTGTGTGAGGGTTTCAGAGTCAAAATCTTTGATTTCTATGTTCTTAAAAGCGTGGAGACCAATCTAATGATACACATAAACAAATAATTGGAATGATTAAGGTAAAAATTGTGTGATATAGCATGCGAGTGTAGAATAAGAAGTTTAAAGGATTTAGAATCAAAATCGAAGAAGAAGTCACACAACAAACCAGAATTCATCAGGCTTGCCACGGCAACATCAGGCTTGCCGCAACAAGGTGTTGCCTGAGTGGCTTGATGCGGCAACCCTGAGCAACCCTGCATTTGCTATGTATTTGTACTGTGTGAGTTAGTCAATCACCTATTCTATGCATAGGGGGTTTGTAGTGATCTGTGAGTATGCTACACATGCTAAACACATGAACGTGCATCTTAGGTACTCACGAGGAGCTCGTGGAAAGAGACATTTGTTGGCTTCATGCACGGGTAACATGGAAGCTTTATTATCAAGTAGGCATTTGACCTTGCCTGTTTATATGTTGTTGTCTAATTATGTCTAGTATAGAAAGTACGTGTTGTGGATGTTATGCCATATTACCTATCTAGAATTGATACGTAAAGTATATAAAGTACGTGCATGCTTTGCTTGTTAATCATCTAGTCATGCTCATTTTTAATGTCAATGCATGAAGATGCTTACATCTTGTCTTGTATTATGTTCATAACCTCATGCTAAAACATACTTATTTACTCATGATGCTCACATGTCTGATACCATGTAAGTTCCACATCTTGTTCCTTTGATTTCAGGTACACGCTTGCTTCGTGTTGAGCCCAGTGATCCCACTAACTCGGGAGCTTGAAAATCTTGCATCTTGCATTTGCTTGTTTTACGTCTGATCGCTTGTTGTAGCTGGATAGTTTAAGCATGATTCCTTGTACTTGTTTTAGCATGATTTTGTTGCATGATGCCATTATTAGCATGATTTATGATTGTGTATCTTCGCCTATTCTTTTGTTGTGTATATTGTAAGTTGCTCAATAGCTATCATATAATATGAGATATTCTTTGATCTGTATTTTTTGCATAGAATTGTCATAATAACGTCTGGGCAAGCATTGTTAGTTCCCTACGGAGCTTTGATGATAGCTCATCCTACGACTTCATGTCTTAGCTGCAGGTATTGATCAAGACCCTGAGTACGAGGGTGATCCTACCTACCAACCTGAGGAGGAGGAGGAGGATGAGGAAGAAGAGTCTGCTGAGGACTTCTTTCCTTAGACTTGGGAGAGAGAGGAAAATATTTTGAGTGAAAAACTTGTGTAA
The DNA here is from genome assembly GCA_021018995.1 of Chloranthus sessilifolius. Taxonomy (NCBI): domain Eukaryota; kingdom Viridiplantae; phylum Streptophyta; class Magnoliopsida; order Chloranthales; family Chloranthaceae; genus Chloranthus; species Chloranthus sessilifolius. The sequence goes on along the minus strand of CM037594.1, from coordinate 44,631,102 downwards.
GAAATGATATGATGTTTTGATTATACTCATTACTATATATGTATAGGTTCTCTTTCCATTATTTAGATGACGGACGGTCGTCATCAGTGGAAACCTATACATTGCACCTTTTATTTCTGTTTATATATTTTTGTTTCTTATATCAAAGTGATTAAATCATTTCCATAATTTAATGATTTGTTTATGATGAAATTGTAAGAAAGGATCATATTATGTGATCCGATGACACGACCTTTCCCGAATATTGTAAGGGGAAAGTTGGGCCGTCACAGATGGCCATTGCATAACACAATGTCAGGCGTCGTAATTCCGTATGCCTCGTCTCGCTCTTCATTTAATGTTCTGACAATGGTAATAAATGAAATACGTTCAGGCATTGCTTCGCACAAAATGGTGCTACGTGCCAAAATTTGGGACGCTTCGTATCATGTACGGATCACTAACGATTCCTGCTTGTTGCGTAAGTGCTAATAGAAGACGGCGCCGACACTTCTTACTTTAGCACTAGCGCTTTTAAGGGGGAGCCTTTGACAAAAGCGCCATCAATGCTCAACATTCAAACAATAAACGCTTAACATTCGGCCAATAAATGGTCTCCCGAAGGGGTCTCTCAAACAATTAATTCAAATGGTAAAGATTATCATTGATTACTATGAAGTCATTCCTCGCTTCTCATTTAATGTTTTGACGAAGGCAATAAATGAAATAAGGTCGGATGCGCCACATCATAAGGAAGGCATCTTCCAATTAACAAAGGGCACATAAATGCTTCGACAAAGTCGTGCAAGTGCATGGTGAAGAAGTGTTTGTTTGACTTATATATACAAAGCACAAGTGCTTCATATCGAAGCGTAAGCTCAAGGAGCGTAGGCGATCTTCCCGATGAGGCGCCTTAAATATTAATTTCCAAATGTAATGATAACTATTGTAAACCACAATATCATGTGCTACTTTTCATTTAATGGTCTGATGAAGTTAATTAATGATATTACATCAGATATCGCGATAGCGCCCCGTATAGGAAGCGCAATCGCCTCCTTCATAGTAGCGTAAGCTCTTCGGATCAGGTGGTCTTCTCTTATGTCTTTTCGAATATAATTATCACAAAATTATAATGTCAGACACATACCCTCAGTGCCTCTCCCAACCTTACCTTTCTAATTCTATCAGTGGTAACCATGATTAAAGCGGGGTAAAATGAGAAAAAGGAGGGACTGTCGCATCAGCGATAGTGGCGCTACGTATCGAGCTCCTATCAATAAGCGCAGAGATGTCTCTATGCCCAGGCGCTTATCCCCGGCCCTCATATATATATATATATATATATATATATATATGGGAAAAGGGAAAATGTGCTCGAGGGTAGGGATTTCTCTATGCTCCCCTAATGGGGAGCGAACACGTGGAAAGTGCTTATGCACAATCCCGGGTTAGCTACAGCGGGGGTTTCCATGTGTCAATGGTAGGTAACATAGGCAGTAGGGGAATATTGCCGGGTATACCTGATGGATGGAGGAAGGAAGCTCTGTTCCCAAGGGGAAGGTCTTGTCGAATGTAATGGCAGTAAAATAATTAAAAAATTAGTGCAGGTTCCTTCTTTTTCCATCCTTATTCAGGTTCATTCTCTCTATTATTTTATTTCCTATGTTTGGCTTACAACTTTCTCATTTTTCTTGAAGCTCTGATTGGATAGAAGCGTAAAGAGACAACTTTCTCCCTTTCCCTGGAGCGACGTACTGGATAGAAGCGCAGAAGATGCAACTTTCACCAAAATCTGGAGCTTGCATTGGATAGAAGCACAAAAGATACAAGTTTCTCTATTTTTTTAGAGCTTGTACTGGATAGAAGCACAGAAGAGACAACTTGCAATGCAGAAGAGATATGTTTCTCTATTTTTCTGGAGCACGTACTGGATAGAAGTGCAGAAGAGACAACTTGCTCTTTTTTCTGGAGCATGTACTAGATAGAAGCCTAGAAGATTGACATTTGAGCCACCTATTTTTTTTTCCTGTATATTATTTTCAGCTTACAGAACATTCAAATGTATATGGGATTAGATGCGTCGTCGCTTCGACCCAAGACTCGACGCTTCATATGTGAATTGGTTTCCTCATCAGCTCATAGTTGATGGATCTCTTCACTTATTTACAGGGTGGAGATAAAAAATATTGTAAGCATTCAAAAAATATATAAGCACATGCTTCATATTTGAAGCGATTGGAAGCGACAGCACAACGAGAAGTGACAACGCTATGAGTTAGAAGCGATGATGCTACATGTTAGAAGTAATGGCACAACGATTGAGATGCATTCGAAAATATATAAATTATAAGTACCCACTTCTTATTTGAAGCGCTAGAAAGTGACAATGCAAAGATTGAGAAGTGATGACATTACAAGTTATAAGTGATGGCGCAATGATTGAGAAGCCCCATCACTTCCATATTACAGTCCCGACGCGTTGTATGGCTACATCATCACTTCCTTGTGGATCAATTTGTTCATCTGCCCGTAGTTGATGGATTTTTTCACTTATTTACAAGGTGGAGATAAAAAAAATTATAAGCATTCAAAAATATATAAATTATAAGCACACGCTTCTTATTTGAAGTGATAGGAAGAGACGATGCAACTATTAAGAAGTGCCATCGCTTCCATATTGAAGCTCTGACACTTGGTGTGACCACATCATCACTTGCGTGTGAATTTGTTTCCTTATTATCTCATTTTTTGTCTAATGTAGGGCCTGTGATGGACTCGATTGGAGGATTCAATGTAGGTGGTGTTGATTTAAATCTCCCCCCTGAGACGGTTCCTTTAGTAGGAGTTCCACTTAGTGGTGAAAGGGATATTGAATTGCTGGATTCTTATGGAGGTTGTAGAAACCCAAATTTGGCCCAAGGCCCGATTGAGACGTACTTCGAGAGAGGCGCACCTCCGAGCTTCTGATAGCATTCTTGGAAATCACCTTCAATCCTTTAAACCCTCCCCAAACATTTATGAACTAATCGTAACCTTTAGAAACCCCTCCGAACCTATAGTTAACCCTTTCGAGCAATGGTTAGAGAGCAGAGTAGAGGGCTGGCACAGACCTTAACTAAGATTAAATCATATACCATTAAAAAGTAGAGGTTTTCAGCTTTCCAACAAGCTAAGAATCGCCTCAATCCGAGCTATACATCAAAAGTTATGGCATTTCAAAGTATGAGCATGCCTTGAGCCTCTTGAGGCTAGCATTAAACCTCACGAAAGCATGACGCATCTAATAAATGCGCCAAGCTATTTCTCCCCAGAAATGGCCTGACGCATCTATTATATGTGCCAAGCTTAACCCCTCTTCCTCGCAGTCTATGAACTTTCAAGCACTGTAGTTTTGTGTGGCGCATCTATTATTGTGTCTGGTTTAGCTACAATATTCGGATAGTTTTTGCTTGAAAATCACTTTTAGGGTTTGACTTGTTGACCATCTCAAAGTGCAGGATGGGTTTCATTAGGACTGTTGCACCCATCCTTACCCTATTTGCAACCCTTTAGTCATTTGAAACCTCACCCTTTCATCTACCATTGAAACATCTTGCCCACTTTTCCAAGCCCTCAAAATCCTAGGAAACCTTAGATTAGGAGATTGCCTACTTGCTAAACCTAATTAGCACTTAAGTGACCTCTTAACCCCCCCTTTCCCTATAAATAGAGAGCTACCCCCCCTTGCAAATGGCTTGAAAAAAATAAAAAAGAGAGAAAAGATTAAGATAGAGCTTTCCTCCCCTTTGGTGCACCTTTTCCCCATACAAATTCTAGAATCCCAAAGCTTCATTTGAGCCTTATATGCCACCATAAAACCCTTGAGTTAGGAGAGAACTATCCCCTAGCCTTCTTCCTCTACCTCTTATCTATCAAGCCCTAAGAGTTAGAACCCTTCATTCCATTTTCCAAGCTATCGGAAGCTCATCAAGTGCACCTACGCGAAGGTCCACAAGGGTGCAACAAGGGCCCAAGGGCTCCGGGCCTCCCCTCTACTCCTCTACCTTCTTTAGCTTTTGCTCTATCCTTGAATCTGTGTTGTTACGCTACCAAAATCTCTGCAGAACTGGAGGGGCACAAATAGGATCCAAGTGCCTTCGGGCAAGAGGAAGTGCTCATTTGTTCTTTTTTTTTTTTTTTTTCTATTTTTGCCATAAGTAGAGACCTCTTTTGAGTGGGTTGATCGGGTGTCTAACACTTTCCCAATCGATAACCGTAGCCCCTACCCAAGAGCCTTTGGCGTAGACCGGTGAATCAGAGTCATATTTAGCACTTCGGTGCATTTAATATTGATCCTAGGTTTCCCGGGACACCGAAAGCTCTATGTGGCGACTTGATATTTTTTGAGTGAGTGCGGATCGTCGCGACGGGGTGTGATCAAAATCCACGGTTGCACAGATGATGACTCTGCTTGGGAGTAGCTAGTAGACCTTCCCCTGGAAATTTTGCCTTTGTCTTTGATTTTACTAACATTTTGCTTGTTTCCTCTTAGTTTCACTCACCCCTACTTTTCCATCATTTACGTGCCTTAGCCGATTGGCGGGTCTACTTGTGCATTGTCTTTACATTTTACTTACTTTTTCATCATTTACGTGCCTTAGCCGATTGGCGAGCCTACTTGCGCTTCGTCTTTCCATTTCATTTACTTTTCCATCATTTACATGCCTTAGCCATTTGGTGGGCCTACTTGTGCATTTATATTTCTCGCAATCATATACTACCAGTAGACATCGGCCCATAGAGGCGGCACGGGAGCTTCACCAATCGTTTTTGGACTTAAAACAAAACTCCTGTATAAAATTGAAAATTAAAATTGAATTAAGAAGGGGGCTTAATTGAAGTTTTATGGGGGTAGATTTTCAAATGATTGGGATGTTAGGCAAAGATATAAACACCCGATTCTTAGTACGACGGCAGTCCCTAATGGTGATGATCTGAAAAAGTACCAGCTCACCTAGTATCTGAGAAGGCACTTACGCTGAAGGTATATCGGGTGGGTAACCTATCTTGTTACAAAACTTAAAACCCGTGGGGGAGCGTGTTACTGGAGTTATATCGGACTCGTATCCCCAGGTTCGGTGAGGAGAAACCCGATACAACTAAGGAATCAGTCCCTGGGAGCATTGCTTCTAGAAAACCAAAGAAAACTGACTGAATTCGGCGATGTTGTTCTACTGTCAAAATTTTTTTGACCCCACTGTTTGCCTGGCACAACTAATACATGAGCCAAGCCAAATTTCTCCAGGTTTACATTGGCACATCTATTACATGCGCCAAGCATAAATTTGGCCAAGCTGGGCAGTGCAGCCAGAATCTGAGGCTTATTCTACCATCCCGAGTTCCCCGCTTAGAAGTTTAGCAACTCTGACTAGGCCCCGCACTATCCAACACCCAATATGCCCCTGGTGGTCATAAGAATGTAACTTCTTATCGACTCGCCCAGGGGGATCAGGTTGTTTGCGTTGATTCCTGTGCCTTCAATAAATCAAAGGGTTCCCCTTTGATTCTTCCGTAGCGCATCAAGGTCTCGCTATGGGATTTATTTAGGGTGCAAATACCGCCCGAAACGGGAATTCAAAGGCCCCAGAATCCTTCTTCATAAAAATCCACTTACAAATTTTTTCAAAAAATATATATATAAACCGAAAAACCAAAAAAAAATTGTGGTGCCGGCATAACAGCATCGCCTTGTCTTCCGTCATCCTATAGGGGAAAAAGGAGGAAGCTTTATGGGCCCCATCAGAGGCACCCGTACCCCACCCACCATCAAGCCATGTCGTGGGCAGTGGATCTGGCATATGCAGATCTCGATTCATTCCCGTCGCATTACCCAACTCATTCCCATCAGAAGAGATCTTCACATCCATCCCCCTCACCCAATCACCGTTTACCATCACCAGTCCATTCGGTGCAGCCGTCTTTCCATCCACCACCGATCAAAACATCCAAAATCCAACCCCCTATCCCCCCTCATTTTCTCAAAACATGCCCATTCCCCCTTCCATGGCCATGCAAAACCCATCCCATCCGCCATCCACATCCGTCCAAAATCCAACCCGATTCCCTACCTTTAGCACTATGCCCCATTTTTCATCCTCCCAACATACACCCGATCCACTTGCACTTACCCATGCCACACCTAGTATCCCCCCATTTACCTAGCTCATGCCCAATTTTACCAGGGTCATGCCTAATTTTTCCCACACATCCACATCATCCACACCCCAAATACCCTGAAATGGACCACCTCCATCTGATCCCTCTCCAATGGCCACGATAGATGAAATGGTATGGGCTTACACTAGTTGGAGAGTCTCCCAAAACTACCCTCCTCATTCTCACAACACATCTTCCAACCCATCATCCACATTCCTAAGCCTCCATGCTTCATTACCTCATACCCACCAAGGCCTAATGGCCCAAACCCCCATCATCCACACCCACCAAGGCTCAATGGCCCAAAACCCCACCATCCACAACCACCAAAGCCCAATGGCCCAAACCCCCATCATCCACACCCACCAAGGCCCAATGGCCCAAACCCCCATCACCCAGATCCATCAAGGCCCAATGGGCCAAACCCATCAAGACCCAATGGGCCAGACATACTAGGGCCCAATAGCCCAAAGCCAATAAAGCCTAATGAACCAAATTTTTTAAGGCCTTATGGCCCAAACTCCTCCAAATCCCCCATCCAATACCCAAGCCCAACAAGGCCCAAACCTTGGGTCCGCATACCCATACCCTCCACAATTTCCTCAATACCTCCATCACACACAAGCCTCACACCCAGCCTAAGGCGGAAGCCTAGCACCTATCCTCCATCAACCCCAATTCACTCATGCCCCAGCACCCCAAAGTCATCTCCAAGCTTTCCCTCAAACCAAGTGGCCCCATCAAGGCTTCACCCAAAATCCAAATCCCACTCATCCTATCACTCCACAAAATTTCCCCCTCCAATGGTCCCACCTGCCACCTATCCAGCCAAGCCAGCACCAACAAGAAAATCTCACTCTCACTGTACCATATATTGAACCACAATATGAGGAAGATGAGATCAGGAATAACGGGACTTACGCAGGGGCATTTGCCAGCATCAATCCCCCACCCATAATCACCAATCTCTTTGTAGCACAAAGTGAATCAAGGCCAACCGTTGAAAAAACTACCCTGTTGTCTAATGAGTCTGAGCAGTTGAAAGAACAATTGGACAAAATCTAGAAGCAGCTGTTAAAGATGGGTGGAGCTGAAATCCATGCCACAGACTTCTCTGACTTGTGTTTATTTGCGGAAGTCTCCTTGCCCCTAAAATTAAAAATGCCAGTTTTTGATAATGTAACGGCATGGGCAACCCCATTGTACACCTCAAGTATTACTATGGGGAAAGGTACCAATATGGGGGGACGAGCGCCTACTTATAAAGGTCTTCAAGAAAAGCCTGACGAGCCCGGCCTTAAAGTGGCTAACATCCCTAGAACCATCCATGATAAAGATATGGAAGGATCCGACTCATCTATTCCAAGAACAATATGTCTACAACATAAACATTGAACCTCGCAAGTCAGATATGGCCTGTTTAAAGCAAAACTCTAACAAAACCTTCAACGATTACCTTGGGCATTGGAGAGCACTAGTAGCTCAGGTGAGAAACATAATACCTGACGATGAGTAGATTAAGATTATATATAAAAAAGCTTTGCCAGTCATCTCGAACTTCCTCGTTTACCAACAATAGTCTAGCTTTACTGATTTGGTGAGGAACACTAATCGTTGCGAGGACGCTATCAGGGAAGGGCGATTGGGCAAGAATGTCTCCGGTGGGGCTAGCAGGGTTAGGAGATTCTCAGAGCAAAGGAATGATAGAAGAGCTAGGACAAATGTGTAGAATGTCACAAATATCAGGCCTAACACTAGTATAGTCCCATTTCAATTTAAAGCCGCACAGCCAACTCCAACCAGAATCTAGCTGATATAGAGAATCGAAAATGGGCAAGGGGCACAGATAACCCCAGAGCAGAAAAAGGCCAGCTTCGACTGACTTTTCACACCTTTGGGGCAATCGTTGAATGTCTTATTGCCCTTACTGATTGAAAAGGGTCTTGTCACGGCGCTCCAACCACAACCTCCACTGAATCCCATCCTAAGGAACTATGACCCCAACACCCATTGTAACTTTCACCAAGGGCCGGGTCACCCTACTGATCACTACTTCCCATTGAAGCACGCAATATAGGATTTGATAGAGGCTTGCAAAATTATCCCTCCGACAATTCACTAAGCCACCCAGTGTTCCAACATACACTAGGTACCACAACCCCCACACCCTTCTGGAGGGGTAGGTCCAAACCCATTATCAACATGGTAGAAGTGGATGATGAAGAGTTAGAGTTTGACCCGGCGGATTACATTTGCGACTAAAAAATTTTTATGGCACCATTGCAGAGAGACGGGGTAGATGGTCATTGAACCTCTGAATCTGGCAGATTACTTCTCCAACCCCACTCCACAAATAGAACTATTAGATCTCAGGGCATATTTCTTGGCACCAACTCTCATTAATTATGTACAAATCAACTCCTACCAACCATACGCCGCATCCTCCACCAGTTACCCAATGGCTGACTATGACCCCCATCCCCCTCCGGCGCCCATCAGTTATCAATGGCCCACCCCTGTCACATCACCCCTAATTCAGATGTTAACTATGTGATACCCACCCATTCCAATCCCTTAGCACCAATATCCCTAGTACCCACCTCTTCCCCGTTCTAAATCTCAGGTCCCGCTTAGCTATGAACAGACAGACATCAATACCGGCTATAGTAGGGAAGGGGTAATTGATTTTGTCACTAGATCTGGGAAGATATCCAAGCAGCCAAAGACATCAGCACCAGCGCCAGCCCAACCAAAGGGGAAGAAAGATGTAAGTGCAGTGAACTCGTTCATGAAAATGAGCAGAGAACACATACTAGAAACCCAGTTGAAATGGATGTCAGCCCACATCACGGTCTGGGACCTATTAATGACATCCCCACTTCATTTTCAAGAACTAATGGGGGCATTAAAGAATGTGCATGTGTCTCTTCAGGTGAGCCCAGATGAAGTTGGGCAGATAATTAGACAAGTGATGGCTCCCAATGCCATCTCCTTTCCGGATTCAGATTTACTAGAGGAGGGAAATAGTCATTCTAAATCCCTCAATATAACTGTATAATCTAGAAACATGATAATCTCCTTGATATTAATTGATAATGGGTCTGCACTGAATGTATGCCCTCTGAGAACCACCACCAAAATAGGTGTAGATCCGTGCATGTTGAGGCCAACGAGTACCAACGTCAGAGGTTTTGATAATACGAGAAGAGAAATAATGGGAGAAGTTGATCTTGAGCTGATAATTGGGCCAATGACCTTCTCCCTACTATTTCAAGTAATGGACATCAAATCCTCCTTCAATTTGTTATGAGGGCGACCTTTGTTGCACGAAGTTGGGGCGATACCATCGATGCTGCATCAGAAGCTCAAGTTTGTGTCCAGGCAGAAAATTATCACCATCCTAGGTGAGGGACACGATGAGAAGGAAAAGGCCACCCACAACATTGAGAACCCAAAAGTGCTGGATGTGCCACATATAGCTGAGGATACCGACCTCCACAGTTTTGAATACGAGGTATCAGTTGTAGTCTTGGATCCCTCGAAAAGCACCACTCTAAAAACCAAAGGCGAAATGATAGCGACAGTGGTCATGCTCCAAAAGTAGGGCTATCAGAAAGGAAGAGGACTAGGACCCCGATTACAAGGCAGGATAGGGCCAGTCAAGGCAAAAGGCAGACAACAGGTCTGATTTAGGTTAAGGTACAAGCCCACAGAAGAAAAGGTCCGAGAGGCCAAAGAGAAAGCCCGAGCCACAATAGTTGTTAGAGCCCGGGGAATCAACTTAGAAGAGAAGCCCCATCCCATACCCCACATTTGGAACACCTCTGAAAGTGCAGGGGTCATAAAAATAGATCAGAATGGGGCCACTCAGTTAACCCCGCACAAGCCAGCACCCCCTGCCCACCTTACCAATCCTCAAATCATTCCTTCCATCCTGGAAATAGACCTAGCTACTCTGTCCCTATTAAAGGAGCAATGGTCCATACCTGCATAATCTCCCCCTGTGATAAACCACCACAGGACTTTACTGACATTTGAGGATGGGATCTCACATGGACCCACGATTAACATGGAGGCTGACTCCGAGGAATCCTATCAAGCAGCCACCTCCATCCAAAAAGGTAGAGGGGCTGCATCACAGGTACGTAATTGGGCATCTATGCCCCCAACTCTGAAAGTGGCAAGTGGCCTGAAATACAACACCCGTTTCCCCAAAAAAAATAACCTACAAAAAGTGAGACAAGCCCTTAGCAGGCACCGTGTATATATAGGGACTCGCTTTGCCAAGAGCCCATTTCCTAAACCAAAAATCCTAAAAACGTAGAAAAAATACAAAATCTAAAAATATTGTCTTTTAAAATTTTGAATAAAGTCAAAGAAAATGATGCCTTAATAAAAAAGCCCGTCCCATATAAAATCAACTCCTTTCCTGTAGAAATACAAGAAGAGGTAGGAGTCACAAGTCTGAACAAGGAAATCCCTACTGAGGAGCTCCCCAATGAACTCCTTGAGCGGTTTACTGACTTTGAGCATGGCCCTACCCCCATTGCTGAGGAAACTGAGGACATTAACCTAGGGACCGAGGAGATCCCCAGAATTACCAAGATCGGAATGCCACTATCTCTCGAGGAAAGAAAAGGCATGATTGAGTTCCTTAGGTCATACCAAGATGTTTTCGAATGGTCGTACGAGGACATGCCTGGTTTGGACACCGATTTGGTTGAGCATGATTTACCACTCTACCATGATATCAAGCCAGTCAAGCAGAAATTAAGGCGACTCTGACCCGAGTGGATGTTGATAGTGAAAGATGAAGTCATCAAGCAATATGATGTAGGGTTTCTCATGGTCTCTAAGTAATCGTAGTGGTTAGTCAATATTGTCCCAGTGTCGATGAAAGATGGAAAGGTCCTCATGTGCATTGATTTCAAAAACCTCAATAGGGTGAGCCCGAAGGATGACTTCCCTTTGCCGCACATCGACATCTTGGTCGATAACACTACTAAGCACAGGATGCTCTCATTCACGGACTAATTCTCCGGATACAATCAAATCAGGATGGCAGAGGCGGACCGAGAGAAGACAGTGTTTATCACCCCTTTAGGAACCTTCTGCTACCATGTCATGCCATCTGGGCTAAAGAATGTCAGGGCAACATATCAGAGAGCTATGATGACACTATTTCATGACATGATGCACTGAGAAATCAAAGTATATGTCGATAACATGATCCCCAAGTCACCAGAGAGGAGTGACCATCTGATGAACCACCAAAAATTGTTAGAGAGCCTGAGAAAGTTTAGGTTGCGTTTGAATCATCAAGAATGTGCATTCGGTGCCATGTCAGGAAAGTTGTTAGGATTCATTATCAGCAAGAGAGGTATCGAAGTCGAGTCAGTCAAGGTAAGGGCCATAATGGAAATGCCACCACCATCTATTGAGAAAGAGGTCAGAGGGTTCTTGGGAAGAATACAATACATCAGTCGGTTCATTACACAACTCACTCCTATCTTCACACCGATCTTCAAACTGCTGAGAAAGGATTCTCCCATTGAGTGGAACAACGACTGTCAGGTAGCATTCTATGAAATCAAGGGTTACCTTCTCAACCTGCCAGTTTTAGTACCACCCGAGCGAAGGAGACCACTCTTAATGTATCTCTGCACGACAGAAGTTTCAATGGGATGTGTCCTAGGGCAGCACAATGAAATAGGAAGAAGAGAGTATACATTTACTAATAGAAGTTTTGATGGAAAGTTGGCATCTACTATCTGAGCAAGAAATTTACTGGCTACGAGATACGCTATTCTCATCTGAAGAAAGCATGCTTGGTTCTCATATGGGCCACACAGAGGCTCCGCCATTACTTGTTATCCCAAGCCATTCTACTCCTCACCTGCATGGATCCATTGAATTACCAGTTCAAAAAACTAACTCTCACTGGGCGGATTGTTCACTGGCAGCTCCTACTATCCAAATTTGGTATCATGCACATCACTCAAAAATTAATCAAAGGGTAAGGACTCGCTGATCATCTTGCCGAGAATCCTTTACTCAATTATGAGCCTTTAAGAACCAAATTCCTGAATGAAGACATCCTGTTCATGACAAAGGACGATACAGTAGAGACAGAAGAATTCTAGGTAATGCACTTCGACGGGGCAGCAAATGCCGAGGGCCAGGGAGTCGGCGCTATTCAGATCTCACCAAAAGGGTCTTATGTACCAATTTCCATCAGACTCAACTCCCTTGTACCAATAATATGGCTGAATATGAGGCCTGTGCAGCTGGACTGCAAGTGGCACTTAACTTGAACGTAACCCACCTCAGGGTATTTGGTGATTCATAGTTGATATATGCAAGATAAATGGAGATTGGGAGACAAAGGATGATAAATTAATCCCTTACCATGAACATCTCGAGGATCTAATAGCCTGCTTTGAGGATGTTACATTCTCCTACGTCCCCCGTATAAGGAATTGCTTCGCTGACGCATTAGCAACTTTAGCATCAATGATAAAAATCTCGTATGGTGTCGAGATGAAGCCAATCATGATTGAATAGAGGAATGGGCCTGCCTTCTACCTCCAGATATTGGAACCCCCAAAGTTGGATGATGAGCTACCATGGTTCTCAAGTATCATAATTTTCCTCGAGACCCTCACTTTCTCGGAGGGGACATCCAGAGAAGATCGACGGACCATCCAACATCTTGTAGCGAATTACATCTTCTGCGGTGAGTGTCTCTACAAGCGTTCATATAACAATATGCTACTCTGATACCTAACTGAAGGCAAGGTAGCAAACATCATGAAGGAGATTCATGAGGGAGTATGCGGTGCCCACGTTAATGGCCATATGCTCGCAAAAAAGATTTTATGTCAAGGATACTTCTGGACCACTATGGAATCTGATTGTTGCAAAAATGTGCAGAAATGTTACAAATGGCAAGAACACTCCAGTCTGATACATGCTCCAGCTATAGATCTTCACAGTATGACCACTCCATGGCCATTCGCCACTTGGGGCCTCGACGTCGTCGAAAAAGTTAATCTGAAAGCATTTAATGGACATTAATTCATCCTGGTTACCATTGAATACTTCACCAAATGGGTAGAGACCACATCCTATACAAACATCACGGTCAAGCATATCGAGAAATTCATCAAAAGTAACATAATTTGCCAGTTTGGCTTACCCAAGGATATCACCACAGACAATGGCACGAATTTTACGAACAAGCGCATTAGGGCCTTCTGTGAGTAGTACAAGATCAAACATCATCGCTCGTCACCATATCGGCCACAAACAAATGGTGTCGTGGAAGTTGCTAACAAAATGGTCGTCCGCATCCGTAAAATGATGATCGTCACTTATCGAGATTGGATCGAAATGTTACCATTGTGTATGTGACTGAGGTCGTCCTGCCAGTTGAAGTTGAAGTACCGTCGGTCCACATTCTCATGGAGTCAGGCCTACTCGAGGCTGAATGAGAGATATCCCACTTTGAGCAGTTGAACCTATTGGACGAGAAAAGGCTCCTTGCTTTATGTCATACCCAAGTTTATTAAGGGCAATTCGCACGCGCTTACAACAAACATGTTCACGATCGAGATCTGAAGGTGGGAGACACCATACTCCAGAAAATCTTCCCGTCCCTCCACGCTGATCCGAGAGGGAAGTTCAAACCCAATTGGGAAGGACCTTATCTCATTCGAGAAGTGCTTCTAGGATACGCGATCCACCTCACCACCATAGATGGAGATCACATTCCTGAGCGTATCAATGCTGGATATGTCCGACGATTCTACTCCTAGGTCTCCGCAGCAAGGTAAGTAATGACAGAAATGGATACGTGACTACTTAAGGATACTTTCCAAAGAGACCATCATTTCAAAGCTCAGTAGCCAAAAAGTATCCCCAAATGACCATACCCTTTGCTACCCCTGTTGAGCTGTCGGCCATTCTTTCACAAACCCCTCCAAGAAAAATGTGTGTATAATACCAATAAAAAAGGAGAAAAAGAGTTACTATCAAAATTAAAAAGAAATCAGAAAAGCAAAATCCTAAAAAGAGGATGTCTGAAAAGAGAAGCAAAAAAAAAGAGAATTAAAAAATAGAAAAGAAAAAGTGGGGCATGTACAACCAAAATCCCCCAAGGAAGAAGTATATTATGGCAACTGGAACCCTATCAAGAAAACCTTTTGAACCCAGAAAACCTTCAAAGCTCCTAACCTATCCCATGGCCACTATACAACCCGAGAGAAAGCCCTCTTTAAAAGTCTACAAGCAATCATAGTATCCATTGAGTCAACACAAGCTAGGCTGTGATGAGACAGAAGAACCTCATCCTGCCGGCTATAACGGAATCGACGTCCATGTCATGGTCTTTGATAAAAATAAAATAAAAAAGAGACAAAAAAAAGAGAAAATAAAATAAAAATCTACAAGCTCAAAGCAAAAAAGGACGTGGTGAAAACCTGAAAGGGCGCCATGGGTAAAAATAACGAGTTTGTACGAACCAAGTGAAAACCTGAAAGGGCACCTGAGGTAAAAATGCATACCCATGGACGTAGTGAAACCCGAGAGGGTGGTACGAGTAAAAAGAGGGAAACAATGGGCATGACGAAAATCCACCTTGGGTGTTGTGAGTAAGAATGTTGATAGGAAGAAAAGGTTGAAAGATAATAAGAATGATCCCTTTGCTACCCTCCCGTACAGTCAATTTCTGATCGGGCCATTCATGTTAGCTCAAATCAGCGTCCCAACCAAGATTGTCCTAAATGGCTACACCGTCAAACGTATGACCCAAGGTAAGGAGAGAAGGTCGATTCGATCCAAAGAGATGGATGTTCCAGCCTCGATAAAAATTGTTAACCTCACTTGAACCCAATCAAGTGAAAGAGGGGTTCGACCAAGCTCAAAAGAGAACCTGTCATCCCCCCGATAATTAAGGCATCAAACCAAAAAAGAAAAAGAAAAAAACAAGAAAAAGAGTTAATAATTTTCTTTTACCAACACAGTGCATGCCCCACTCCGTGATGATTGGCTCGATGACCGGAAAGGCCACTTTCATAAAAGATAATACATTTTCCTTTCCCATTTTCACACAACGCACTGTGTGCGCCACATCCCTAAAGGAATGGCCGGCACAACACCCCATTTTTCTCATTTTACATAAATGAATCAGAGAAGATAAAATCCTTGTAAAAAGATAGATTTCCTTTTTCGCTTAGAAGTCTGTACTTGGCTGACACCACATCCCAAAAGATAATATTTGTGATGTCTAGCTTCTGTCTAGCTTCTTTCTTTCTGTTTTACAAAAGTGCACCAACAAGAAAAAAAAAATAAAGAAAATATGTATACCAAATATATGTATCTAATAAGGGTTTCATACACCCCTTTCTATGGTTTGATTTGTGCAAAAAGAATGTGCAGGATGGAGTCAATGACCCAACTTGCACTTCAAGGCGCAAATCTCTGCACGTAGGGCATCCTCCTGTACATCCCGCTTTGTCATCCAGCAGTCATGAAGACTCTTATACCGCTTTTGGGAAATGTCTGTGGCACCAAGAGTGTCACTCAAAGAGCTCTTTAGACTAAGGATGTCACACTCTGCTACACCAGCCCTGGCTTCTACCACCCTTGCTTTAACTTTGTATTTCTCTGAATACTCATGCAGGATGCACTTCTCGTCCATTAGTAGCTCAATACGAGATCGAAGTGTCGACTCCTTCTTTGGCCAAGGCCTTGCCATATCAGCGCTCTCGGCCTGATCCAAGTGATCAACAGAAGACCCATCGGATAGTAGCCAAGCCTCGTACTCAGGAGAGGACATAACTAAATTCCCCTACTTCAGATCACACAAGAGCATCGACTGACGCGTCTCCCAGAGGGCATCTATCCTATCCATGTCCCGAAAGGACCCCCTAGAAAGATCAAATCACATAATGGGGGCTTTGCCGCACAGGGCACCTGCTGAGAACAACCAAACTGGCAACAACATTCGAAATGGGAAGTAGTGGGCACTGCCAGTTAGGCCAAGGAGAGTGATGCCCTCATGATCTCTAGAGCGGACCACTGGGAAAGTTTGGTCTAACCGAGGGAACTTCCACACCAACTCAGCATCCGCCAGCCAAAGCTTCAAATTCCCCTGGGGTAGCATGTGGCACTTGCCCAAAAAGCAGCGGACCACGTCAGAACGAGCATCATAAAAGTGAGGCACGAACCCCAAAATGGCAAGGTGTTCCCCTGCCAAACCTGGTATAGAAGCGGACATCCCCTAAGGCAATTCACCTTACCCAGAGCAAAGGCATCAAGGTAGCGGTAGATCTCTGCCAGGACTGAATGCATCACAGAGCGACCTGCCTCCAATTCTGCCAAAACATTGAAGAGTGCGAGAGAAAAACCTTCTCCCATAGTGTAGAAGAGACCCTCAGAGATAAGACAGAGAGCAAAGGCCTTAACATTATAAATGTTCCTCACCGGTAATTTTCGCAGGCTTTCATCACCAAAAATTTCTCTCAGGAATTTCACCAAACACCTGGTGGGCCCACCAATGAGACTTTTCTCATAATCAGTTTTTCTCAAACCTAAAGTCCCATGGACGGCTTTAGCGTACCCCGGTTTTGACACCACTTTGGCGAGACCTCTATGAAGCTTCAAGCCCGATAGGTTGGAGAGCCCTTCGAGCGTAGGAGTTAACTCACATTTCTCGAATCGGAAAACATGGGTGCCCACTTCCCAAAAAGAGGCTGCCGCATGAAAAAGATCCCATAGCGGAGGAACTTCAAGAAAAGATGAGAGGCGGGTCAACCCAAGCCGATCCAAATCCATGAGCTCCCTTTCGTTCAAGCTCTCAAACCACTTGTTTAGAAAACTGGGCCCCGGGCCCAAAGAGGGAAGTATAGTGGTTCCATGCCCCCCATGAGAGGTGGGGTCGGAAAGTGGATCCATTGACATATGAAGAATGTTCCAAGGATACAAATGCAATGTAGGATGATGGGCAACCATCCTTGAGAAAACAAATAAAAAATTGGGAGGAAAAATACAAAACATGAGCCAAAAGAGAAGGAAAATAATGCAGTCTCGAACTATATAGGCCCCACTTTCATCAAAAAATCACCTGGCGCATCTATTACATGCGCCAAGCCACTTTTTCCCAGATTTGGCCTGGCGCATGCAATACATGCGCCAGACCAATCTCCCCCCCACCCCATATGCAGAAAAATGAGAATGGGGGAGCATGTTTCTGTTGATCCCCTGGCCATTTTGCCCATAGTACCTGTCTTTCACCTAAAAAATGCATTAAAACACATATAGGGGCAATTTTTGGCCACATCTAACTCATGTAAATCTTTGTACAAGAAAAAGCCACCCAAATAATGGCCAAGAGTTGACGAAAAGGTGGCCCATGTTGTCACCCATTCTGAATGAAAATCAGTCCCATCCTGCAGGCAATCTAAGACATTACAAGAAGTGAAAGGGAGATAGAATATACAGAAGGGCACTAACTTTCATTTTAAAAAATTGAAAACCATCCAAAAAACTATATAAAACAGCACATCATCTCCTTTACATATTTCCAAAATCCAACAAAATAAAATCATATCCCAAAATTCTCAAATGTTTTAAGGTTCTAAAAAAAAAATAAAAAAATAGAGCCTAATCCTTTCTAGCACCCTTGGACTTTTTACAACTGCGCACCGAGCTCTGATATGTCCGGGCATCTCCCATTTGAGTCCATGCCTAAGCAAGTCGGCTGAGCAAGGAGCGCGATTCTTTTTCCCGCACTATAAGGTCACACCAGAACCCATCAATCAATATCAGTCGAAAGATAAAGATAGTGAAGCAACCATGCAGATTAATCAATGAGACACTTACTATCTCGTCCTTCTGAAGGCCATGAAGATTGCGATAGTATTCTGCGTAGTGGACCTCCAACTCGTAATCCTGCAGGAGAGAGGAACGAAAAAGGAGGTCAGCTACACAAATCATAATACAGAGAACAAACATACAAAGGAAGAAAGGCTTACACCAGGGACTAATTCAGGTGGGGGAGCCCGCTCTGCGTCAGTAGATATACATGCCCACTCGTCGACCACAACACATAAACTCGTGAGAAAGGCATCGTCAAGGAGCCTGAAGGTCCCCTAGACCCCGGCGGTTGAACTACCGAGGCACTCATGTCAGATCGGCCTGAAGGGCTAGCAGCCGTTGGCTCAGAAGGACCTGGCCCCATTTCCTCATCATCAACATCATCATCTAAATCACCCTTCTGATAGGACTGTAAGAAAGAGTAGGGTGTTAGTTATTCAAGCCAAAAGAGTGGAAAGCTAAACCAAATAGAAACTAGCCTAAGAGGGAAGAAGAGCTACCTGAAACCACGGACCACCAAAAGTCAAAAAGTTAGCACCGGGAACGAAATGCGGTAGAAGGAATCGGTAAGGAAGGGACTCATACCACAGCTTGTAACTCTCAGGCACGAGGAGATCATTGATAGGGGCCCCGTGATGAAGAAATCCAGTGGCGAGCTCCTCAACTTTACCCAGGGGCGTCATAACATCTACAGGAGGAGCTTGGGGCACGAGAAGGTGGCCCCGATATTGGTGTATCACTTGCTCCCCCAGATAGTAGGCCCTGGCCCCAGGTCCATAGAAGAAAATGATGTGACGATCAACCAAAAAGAGAGACTGGCCCACAACAGCTTGGTCCAAAAAGGGGGAACCAATATATGTCAAAGATGACCTGCCCGGACAGACAAGCAACTCATCAATCAAACAGATATGCATAACAAAAGTGAAACTCTGATAAAGGAGAAGAAGAAATAACCATACCTGCTTAGAGAAATAACCATTGGCTAGTCATTTATTGCTTCCAACATATCTTGTATGTATACTACTTGTTTCAGGTATGGGGATATCTGCACTTCCAGCCAGGTCGCCCCCTCCTTCACTTTGAGGTATCCATCTATCCACTTTTGAGTAATAAGAACTTGACCCGCCGTAAGGATGTTGGCATGAAATATCTTGAGATGGGTCCACGGTCCCAGTTTGACCTACTGATCTCTAAGCAGGTATGGTTATTTGTCCTTCTCCTTTATCAGAGTTTCACTTTTGTTATGCATACTAGCCAATGAACCAAGGAAAGCAAAGGAATCAGGGGTTACCTCTATGGTAGGCCAAAAGTCGACAATAGACTTTGCAGCACCAATGGAGGCTCGGGCTATGCTGGACATTAGCATGACATATCCGACCCCACCCCAGTCATATCGACGCACGTCATCCCAATCCCCCATGAGGCTTAGCAAAGATAGTGAAACTCACCCGCCACTGACATTGGAAAAGAGGGTCTTGCCTAGGTCTACCAACTTGTTCTCACCAAACAGAGCAGACATGTAGGACATTTTGACCTCAGAACCATGCAGATTCACAAAGGTGGGATATTCACCAATTAACTTAATCACCTCATCCCGACTAGGCATAGGAAGGTTGGCAACCGGTGTCCCCCTAATTTGAATCCCCGTAATCATTGACTAGTCGACGGGGGTCAGAGTCATCTCCGCCATGGCCATATGAAATGTCATGATCTCGGGGTAGAAATGCTCAATCAGAGCTCTCAGATAAGCTGCATGCGGCCTGCATGGCAGGGCATGAAAGGAAGTCTCCAAAGCCGGCCTGGGCAAGGAGGAACTTAACAATCGAAGGGAAGTAGATATAAAATTGCTGAAAGTCCAACCAACCTCCTCGGAACACAATGTGAGGCAAAGCCTGCATCAAAATAAGGAGGCATCAGATCCTGAAGATATAGCAAGCTCACAAAGAAATAATAGCAACAAATCTTAAGTTATTTACCTTTCCAGCAATGCCAAAGTTGGAGATGTGAACGTATTGCTAGTGAAGGAGACCGGTACAGGCAACCTCCCCTTGCATTTCGTACCAAGAACCGGCAGGGTGTCGCACTATAAAAAATTGCTCCACCCAGGGACCGTAGGCTACTTCTGGCCCCTGCTCTTGCTCCTGCCCTTCCTCCTGCATGTGCTCTTCATCACCCGACATACTGATACGGATACAAGCAATAGCAATAGACATGTTAGTAGCAGGAAATCATTTGCTAAACAAGCTAGTAGGGAGGTAAGTATGCCCCTTTCCCAATGATCATCATCACCATTTTCAAAAGAAAATCATCATCATCATCAAACCACCCATTATCTTCAATGAGAAAGAAAAAAAATCACTCATCATCTTCAAAAAATATCATCACCCATCATCGCCCACATCTTCAAAAATAATATATCACCCATATTCCAAACAAAGAAAAAAAAAAAAAAAAAAAAATCTCCTCTTTATGTGCAAAACAAAAAAACAAAACAAAGAAAAAAAAATCCTCTTCTTTATGTTCATTAAAAAAAAAAAACAAAAAAAAAACAACAACACAAAAAAGAATGGCCCCTTATGTGCAAAAGTAAAAGAAAATTTCTTCTTTAAGTGCAAAAATAAACAAAAAAATAGCATAAAAAAAAAAACAAAAAAAAAGAGAGTCTTCTTCAAAACAAAAAAAAAGATAGAAGAGAGATATGCCCACACTTAGATCCAAAAGAAAATGCCCTAATCATCAAATGGCTCAAGAAAAATAAAACAAAAGAACAAAAAATATAGGGCATCAGGTACATGGAATAAAATCGAACCAATAACCATGCTCACAAGAACAATCATTCATTTATCATCTAGAAAAGCAAGAACGACAACCATATTTGTAAAATAATTCAAGAAAAACCAAAAAAAAAAAGGGTTTTAGGTGATACCTTCAAGAAAATAGGTCCTCAATCTGGCATAGAACGGGGGTTCAATCGGCGCAAGCAAACACTGGCAATGGAGCGTTTGAAATCAATGCAAGGAAACCCTGGGAGAAGGTCCCGTTTTGGAGAGGGGTGAGAAAAGAAAATTTGAAAAAAGCCTTCTTTTGCTCGGGCTCGGGCATTTTTAAACCTCCCCAGGTATGGCTTGGCGCATGTAATACATGCACCAAGCATATTTCGGCCCAAGTTTGACATGGCATAGGAACGTGCAGGATTTAGTCTTGGCACAGGTGCGGTACACGTCCAGCCTGATCCACATTTTTGCTCTACCAGTGCACACGCACCCAAACGGTGCATCAATCTCCATTTGACCTGCTCGGGCGACTGTGCTAAAGTAAATGGTTCCGGATCAGTGAGCTTGCTCAAAATCCCGAACAACAAAAAAACAAAAAAGAATTCCACATAAAATTCCACATAAAATCACAAAAAATTTACATAAAATTCCACAAAAGAATCCCATATAAAAATGCACATAAAATCATAAAAAACCCTATATAAAAATCCACATAAAATAATAAAAATATCCACGTAAAATCCTACATAAAATAACAACAATTCTACATAAAATAATAATAAAAAGTAGCATGTACTCCCAAAAAGCGCTGCGACATCTATTCGGATCGCTCGGGTAGTCGTGCTATATCAATTTCATGACCGATGGGTTCGCCCAAAGACTTCTAACCCTACTTCACGCAGGGGCACCCGTGGGCAATCAAATTGGGCAGTCAATGCCTCATGGGATTGAACACAAGCTATGGACCTTTGCGTAGTTATTTCGCCCCTCTCTTTAGGTATGAGTCGATCACCCTCTCACTTATGGATCTGTTGTATTCAGAATGGAACTTGAACATCAAGCATCTTCAATCATCTTGGGAAGCAGAAATTTTTCCTAGCATATTGGGCTTTTGCAACTCTCTCTATCTCGGTTATGCCTAGTAATGTCGCTAAGTGCTTAGGGACCGATAACCTCGAGAAATGGACATTTTTCCCGACATACAGGGCTTTCGTTTACTCACCATGTTATCATCTAATGTTTGAGGTTCATTCTGAGTATGGCAGACCCATCAGTGATGCCTTGGACCTCTTCGGATGTCTCTTGTCTTTGGCATTCGATCATTAGTGATCGGATACTACAGAGGGGCATCTGTAGATATCCAAATTTGGTGCAATGCCCGATCGAGAAGTACTTCGAGAGAGGCACAACTTTGAGCTTCTGATAGCATTATTCGAACCCTTAGAAATCACCCTGGATCCTTTAAAATCCTTCCCGAACCTTTAGGAACCAATCCCAACCTTTAGAAACCCCTCCGAACCCATAGTTACCCTTCCCAGCAATGGTTAGAGAGAGGATTACCAGGGCTGGTAGGGACCTCAACTAAGATTAAATCATATTCCATTGAAAAGTAGAGGTTTCTAGCTTTTCAACAAGCCAAGAATCACCTCGATCCGAGCTATACATAAAAAGTTACGACATTTCGAAGTATGAGCATGGTTCGAGCCTCGCGAGGCTAGCATTGAACCTCGCGAGAGAATTGCGCATCTAATAAATGTGCCAAGCCATTTCTCCCCAAAAATGGCCTGGTGCATCTATTTGTTGCACCAATGTTCACCCCTCTACCTCACGGGCTCTGAACTTCCAGGCATTGCATTTTTACCTAGCGCATTTGTTAGTTGCGCCAGACTTAGCTACATTATTCTGATGGTTTTTGCTTAAAAATCAATATAGGGTTTGACTTGTTGACCATATCAAAGTGTAAAATGGGTTTCATTAGGACTGTTGCACCCATGCTTACCCTATTTGCAACCCTTTAGTCATTGGAAATCTCACCCTATCATCTACCATTGAAACATCTTGCCCACTTTTCCAAGCCCTCAAAATCCTAGGAAACCTTAGATTAGGAGATTACCTAATTGCTAAACCTAACTAGCACTTAAGTGCCCTCTTAACCCTCCCTTTCCCTATAAATAAAGAGCTACCCCCTACAAATGGCTTGAAAAAATTCCAAAAGAGAGAAAAGATTAAGAAAGAGCTTTCCTCCCCTTTGGTGCACCTTTTCCCCATACAAATTTCAGAATTCCAAAGCTTCATTTGAGCCTTATATTCTACCATAAAACCCTCGAGTTAGGAGAGAACCATCCCCTAGCCTTCTTCCTGTACCTCTTAGCTATCAAGCCCTAGGAGTAGAATCCTTCATTCCATCATCCAAGCTATCGAAAGCTCATCAAGCGCACCTATGCGAAGGTCCACAAGGGTGTAACAAGGGCCTGAGGGCTCTGACTTTCCCCTCTACTCCTCTACCTTCTTTAACTTTTGCTCTATCCTTGATTTTGTTCTGTTACGCTACCGAAATCTCAGTAGAAGCGGAGGGGCACAAATAGGATCCAAGTGCCATCGGACAAGAGGAAGTGCTCTTTTGTTCTTTATTTTTTTCTTTTTGTTTTGGGACCACTTTTGAGCGGGTTGATCGGGTGCCTACCACCTTCTCGATCTATAACCAAAGCCCCTACCCAAGAGCCTTTGGTATAGACTGGTGATTCAGAGTCATATTTGGCACTTGGATGCATTAAATATTGATCCTAGGTTTCTTGGGACACCAAAAGCTCCAGGTGGTGATTTGATATTTTTTTAGCGAGTGCGCATCGTCACCACGGGGTTTGATCAAAATCCATGGTTACAAAGATATGCTGAGAATATCAGCGAGGAATGGAAGCCGCGTATGAGCTTAAAATTCTAATATGAAGATAAGGCATATAACTTCTATAATTTAGAAGCAAAAAAAGTTGGTTTCGGCGTTAGGAAAAGTAACACCTACAAATTCGCAAAGGGAGAGATTATAAAGAGAAAATATGTATGTTTGTTTGAAGGGTCAAGCAGCCTGACAAGCACAAATTACACGCCAATATAAAGTGTTCAAGAGATAATAGATGCGGATGTGAAGCAAGGTTGAAGATTAGGATCGACAAACAAAAGTTGTGCGAGGTTATGGAATTTAGAGAGCCTCATAATCATCAATTATATTTACCTACGAAGGTGAAGGTACTACGATCACATAATAAGTTGAATGGGACAAGTAAATCATTGATAGGAGCATTTGATGGCATAATTCCTTCTTTGAAGATTTCTGCTATTTTGTTGAGTTTGGATGGAGAGGCTAGCGTGACGATAAACCCTCAACAAACTCGAGAATACCTAAAGAAGATAAGAAAGGAGAGTAACATCGACCCGATGTGTTTGACCATGATCAAGACCTTCATTGATAGGCAAAATAAAGGAGATGGTTTCTTCCTTGAAGTTGAACTAGACGAAGAATGTTATATGCGTAGTATATTTTGGACTGATCACAGGTCACGGATGGCATATCAACATTGCAGTGATGTGGTGGTATTCAATACCACTTACAAAATAAATAAATTCTTTCATCGATACCTATGTCAATGCCCAAACGAGTTTGATAAAATTTGTCAAGCAATCCTATCTTGTTGTCCAATCTCGTCGTGTTAAAGAAAATAGGATCTTGTCTCCATGTCTACGGCACTGGTGCTCTTGTTTGAAAATTCAATTGAGAAGAAGGCCACTGCTATGTATACAAGAACCATATTTGATAGATTCCACTCCGAGTTTTGAAAGTTTACCTCTTTTAAGGCCCAAAAGGTACTCAAAGAGGAAGCTGAGGCAGTTATTATATTCCAAGTTTGTGAAAGTGGTAAAAGTGGTGGGGATGCTAGGGAGGATAGCAGTTGAACATTCAAAGTTTATTTCGAATGTGGAGATGCCACAACCACTTGTGATTGTAAGTACTTCGAGACAGAGGGTTTGTTGTATTCTAACATCTTCAAAGTTTACTTCAAGGAAGAAGTAGACCAAATTCTTTCTAAGTATATTCTGCGTCGATGGATAAAAGATGCTAGATACAGTACTATAAGTTTGGGAGTGAGTGATAAAGAGGATTCCAATTTTGTCTCTATGATGAAAATTTGGAAGGTGAGAGAAGCTAGATTGAAGTTAATTCAATTAAGGATTGAATCTCTTGGTGGATTACACATTGGAAGGGATGAGAAAACTATTAGAAGGTGTAGAGGCCATTAGAACAAAAGAGGATAATGAAAGACCGACTATCATCGTGTCATGTCTTGGTGCCTCACCCAGCCTAGCAAAAGAATTTCATTACAATTACATGTCAACATTATAGTGTGAGATCCAATACGATGTGCCACCAAAGGTGGGCCAAGCAATAATGACAGAATGAAGTCTGGAATGGAGGTTGGTTTTGAACAATCACAAAAGAAGAGATGCCATTGTAAGGGCTGTGGTCAGTTCGAACATAAAATCATAACTTGCATGCTTCTGAAGGTCAGGATGATGCCTGATAATGCTAGACAGAGCCAAACAAAATAGGGGACGAGGGAACGTGCGGTCTCACCGAGTCACACTGATTCAATTTCTTGAAAATCACAATCGCTTGGCCTAGGAAGCGCAAGCACTTCACATTCGAAGTGTCATCGCTTTGTATATAAAGTGTCGGTGCGTCTCTTAAATTAGTTGGCATGTCTTTTTCAAAGTGCTGACGGTTTGATACATTGCATCTGTGCCTATCTTACTAATGTCGTATTTGTTGTCATGTGGCTAGCCTATGGTAATCTGTTCATGGGTTGATTTTTTTTTATGCCTTCATTCTCACTGATTTAAGGATTGATTTCCATATTTTGTGACCATCATTCAGAGGTGAAGACGCCACATACGAGAAGTGACGATGAACGTGAAGGAAGCGACGACGCGAAATTTTTGAAGCGTGGGATCTTCGTCATTGAAGCACCTGCACTGGCTGTTATGCACTGAAAAGTACCACTTTTCACCTCTTAACGTAGCCTTTGAGGGACCTTGAAGTACACAAATAATTATTTGTTAAGTATGTTTTGCAGTTAGTAATAAAATGTGCAGCTTAATACACAATCCTAGCTTTTTGGCCCAAGGATGATAAAGAATGCAAGCTAAGATGACAGTTGAGCCAAAGCCTAATGGAACACCTTAGTAGTGGTCACCATGGTGACTCACTATTGCAGATCATCATTGACCTAAAGTCTAGCAGATGACTGAAGTCAACTGAGAAGGAAGGATGATACAACAGCAGTAAGTGTAGTGCAGCAAACTGTCAAGAAACAAACCTCACAGAGTTGAGGAGCCTCCTCGTGAAGCTAAAGATGCAGTGGAAGAAGCTCTCATGCAGATAGGCCAGGCAGTCAAGAGGAGAGCTGTAAAGACATTGCAAAGATCTCGCGGTGTAAAACCTTAAGAATTCGTGGTCACGAAGCTCTCACGAAGATCAAGCCTCAAAGCAGTCGTGCGAGGAACACAGCGAGCCCATTTGCATAGAGAATAAAAAGTCACCTTGCGGAGTTCTCGCATGGCCCTGGAAGAGAGAGATGCCCAGAATTCCCCTCGCACAGATCTCACGCACTTTGGAGCCTTACAAGTTACTATACAAATGCAAGAGCCCACCTACGTGAGTACATAGCGAGATAGATCTCCTGAAACTATACTGCGTGTAACACCCTGGCTCTCCAGATCATCTTCGCGACAGCACTGTGATGCGAAGCAACTACGCAATTCACTAAAGGTTTACTGCGCGAATGAGCCCTTCCCATCAGCCAAAGGCTACTCTCTGAAACCAAAGCAACACATGAGTAAACTAAAACAACTGCAAGCCCTGCGAAGCACGGGCTCTCCACTTCATAGTTTTAACTCAGGGACCTTTTGGAAATTTCCCAAGGCTAGGGCACATCTCTCGAGGCACATATTTCAAAGCACACATCTTGAGGCATTCGAGGGTTGTAATAGTCCCACGTCTACTAGAAAAATTAGGGTTAATCTCTTTAGAGCCAAGGCCATTTTGACAGAGTATATAAGCTATACTTAGAGTTTATTGTTTTCATCTTTCCTTTATCCTCTGTCGGCTGAGAACTCCAACAGGTTAGGGGTAGGGTTTGATCACCTCTTTTTCCTATTTTTCTTCTCTCTTAGTCCAGCACTGCTGGCTAATCCCCCTGTAAGCAACTAGGTTTAATTTTGTTGTTTTATATACATTGGGATCGTAGATGGGTAGTTGTGTATCAGTTCCTGCCAGGAGACAGTTCATTGTAAGTTTTGTTGTTATCAATGAATTGCTATTTTAATGCTTCATCAAATCTATAGATCTTAGGGTTTCTTTAGATGCTTATAGGATCCATGTATTTGGGACTAGCCCATTCAGTTTCTAGTAGATCTATTGTTTACCATTTGATTTTCCTTGGTTTGATAGACGCATGGAAAGCAATGCTGAATCTGTAGTGATATCTGGGGAACTCGGAGGCCTGCGGACTATGGTGGTTGCAGGAGTTTTCATGATCTTTCTCAGCCCTCTGTGAGATGGACAGACCAATGGGATACCCTGTGACCTTTCAAGTAGATAGAGTATAGCCCTAAGGTTGTGTCTATTGACATGTTTGAGATGGATTCTTCTCCTCTACACATGAGCTTCTAAAGCCTTGTGAGAAGGTTTGTATAGTAACTGGCTCCCCTCTATCTTACCTAATTAGCATAAGATGTTAGATCTGGTCTCTTTGTAGTAATTGTAGTTTGAGGTTAACTCATTGCAGGCCTTTTGTAGCAATGACCAGTTGAATCTAAAGCCTTATTCAACCTGTTGCATGGTCCTTTTTGTGGGCACTAGTGAGCAGGTAGTCTTAGCAAAGCACTTAGGATCTTATGGGTTGGAATACCTATGGATGTCAGTTAGGTCTGTGCGTAGATCTGGAGAGCTTGTAGCATTGGCATTACATAGTGCTCCAATAGTATTTATGGCTAGAGCTGGTTCAGTGGCTGTGGAAATGATCAATCCACTCTTCTGTATTAGAGTAGCAAATTTCTAGTTTAACTAATGGGATTTGATAATCAGATACCCTGTGACCATTATAGTGGACAGAGTATAGCCCTAAGAGCGCCCCAAATGACATGGGTTAAATTGGGAGCGTATACGTTGTTGAGGCTATTAATAGCATCTCAGCAAGGAGCACTGCAGAGACAGACTAAATCTGAGTTACATTACTGTATCATTAACTCTAGCTTAACCTGCTTCTTATAATTTTTGTATTTTATTTTGGCACACACTACCACCATCTTCCTCTTAACCCTTTCTTTAGGATAGGGCTATATTTTATTTCTCTGCTTTTAGGATTAATTTAGTGTAGTCGTGACACTCAACTCCCTTTCTTTAGGTTTGTCATATCTGTAGCCAGATCTGGAGGCTTACTATTATAGCCTATTTTGGGTTCTAGATCAATTTCTCTATGGGACAAACTCTTACTTATCAAAACTTACTACAATAGACCCTGTATCTTACAGGACTGTGTGTATTTTAGACTTGTTGTGCTGACCCATCTCCAATTCCCCACTCCTGATTTATTATCTCCACTGTTCTTAATAAAATATGCAACAAGAGTCTCGAAATAATGGATAATAAGTTTTTCGCGCCGTTGTCAGGGATATTGATCTTTTTAGTAGACCTGAGTTGTACTATAACTTAGACTAATAAATTCTTTATAGTTGTGTTTAATCCGGAATTAAAGTACTACTGATTCGTTGTGGAATTTTGTAGAAATGGACAGCGGAAGAAGGGAAAAGCTAGAACTGCAAGTGGTGTGTAGCTAGCTCTGTTTGTACTTCTTTTTTCCCCTAAATCTCATGCCATTTATGTTGAACCCCCTGTTATTTTGTTTAGTGTAAATCTGTGTAATTATTATTATATATATATTTTTTTACCTTCATTTTGTGTGCTTGTAAGCATTTTCATTATTGTTGGTGAGTGTATGCTCAGTAGAAGGTCTTTAAACCCTGACTTGGAACCCCCAAATTCAAAGGTGGAAAGGATCCTAAGACCTAGACACACCACCCAGGGCCCTGCTATTAAGACTAAACCAGCTACCATGGCTGAGAGGCAGAGGACATTGAAAGAATACAATGCACCTGGGGAGTACACCTGTCCCTTTTGCATTCAGTTTCCCTCTATTGAAGGGAACTATGAAATTAAATACTCCACCATCAATAGGCTGCCTTCATTTCATGGGCTGAGTAAAGAAGATCCCTACAAGCATATTGACCAGTTTTTAGCACTTTGCACTACCTTCAACATTGCTGGCTTGGGGCCTGAGGCCACTAAACTGAGGCTTTTTCCTTCTTCATTAAAGAATAAAGCCAGCACATGGCTATCAAAGATCCCAGTCAACAGCATACAGTCATGGAGTGACCTTCAAACCAAATTCCTGACAAATTTTTTTCCTATGAACAAAACAAGCTAGATGAGGACAAATATTCTGTCATTTACTCAGTCCTCAACTGAGAATTTTTCTTAAATGTGGGAAATATTCTAGGAGATGTTAAAACAATGCCCCCACCACCAAATCCCAATGTGGCAGGTTGTCCAAGTGTTTTATCAAGGAATTAATGCCAAGAGTAGGGATATGGTAGACGCTTCCTATGGTGGTAGCTACCTCCACAAGACAGCCGGGGAAGCTTGGGAGTTGTTTGACATAATAGGGGAAAATTTCATGCAGCAGGAGTCTCTGTCATACAATGACAGTTAGATTCTAGCTAAAATGATGAAAGAGGTCACCCCTAAAGGTGGAATATATGAGGTGAAGGTGCAAGATGGTTTAGAGAGGAAGGTGGATAACCCGACCTTAAAGTTTAACAAATTGATGAATGTGATGCAACCTCGGATGGTTGCATAGGTGGAGGAGGCATGTCTGATATGCCAATCACCCACACATTCTATTCATGATTGTCCATCTGCCAACCAATTTTTAAATTTTGTTATGGAGCATGCCAATGCTACGCAAACCTTTGGGCAACAGCTTGCTGGATATTCTTGAAGGAAGCACCCAAATCTGAGGTGGAGGCAAGACTCATATCCTCAATCCTAGCAGCAGCAGATGGTAGCTCCTTACAGACCCCAGTACCAGTTTAATCAAGGTTACCCACAAAGGCAAAATTTCATGTTACCTACCCGACAAGTTGGCTCTGCCCACACAACAGCTTAGGGCCTCTTCATTTGAAGAGTAGATAATGGCTTCAATTAAAAGTTTGGGGAACTTGATGCAGACTGTCAATTCTCATGGATAGAGCATAAAAAAGATTGAGGACCAGCTTGGTTATTTATGTAATGCTCTGAAAACGAGGGTGGAAGGAAAATTGCCTAGTCAGCCCCTGACAAACCCGAAAGGTTAGTTTATGATTTGTGATGCATCCTCTACGCAGGAGGAAGCTAGTGCCTAGTGAGCCAAATATTGGTAACAATTGTATGATATGTATGAAAATTTTGTAATGAATTGTGTTCTTTAGAATTCTGTCATTTGTGTTTTGTGTGTTATGTTGGTTCGATTGTTTTGCTTTGTCTTTAATGTAATTATTTGTGAATGAAAACATGTGCCTTTGTATTATCTGAATCGGCAGTGTGTTTGTTGATGAATGGCTGAGATACCGTGATCATGATTTGCATGAAATCAAGCTGAAAAACTACTTTTATAATTCTGCAATATTGATGAACAACTGATTAAAAATGGATATAAGCTTTCCATGAGTGAAATGAAGCACCTGTCTATGGCTTGGTGCTCATGCACAGTGGTTGGGTGGACAACAGCATGAGGCAGCAACTAATGTGTTGCACTGAGATTAAAAGAGTGAAGGCTGTGCAAGAAATACTATCTCGCTGAGTTGGAAGGCTTGAATTTACTGCGCGAGCAATCTTTTGGCTTCCTTGTGCACTAGAACAACTAAGCACTGACTGTGAAAGTTT
Organism: Chloranthus sessilifolius; assembly: GCA_021018995.1. Classification (NCBI taxonomy): domain Eukaryota; kingdom Viridiplantae; phylum Streptophyta; class Magnoliopsida; order Chloranthales; family Chloranthaceae; genus Chloranthus; species Chloranthus sessilifolius. The sequence continues at coordinate 44,600,241 of CM037594.1, read as the reverse complement.
CTCACGGAGTTGCTTTCTACTCCGTGAGCTTAGTTTGTGTGAAAAGGATGCCTTCTGGGTGTTCTACTTGAGAACTGCGCGAGGCAATTTCCTGAAGCATATCAAGGACTCGCGCACTACAGCCAAGGCCTTAGCTATGTGAGGCAATTTGTTCTGCTGTGTGATAAAACCTTTCGCAGACTTAAAAGCCATCTGTGCGACAATCCTATTCCACGAGAGCCTTAAGCCAACTTCGCAAATCGTCGGATTTGCTCTATAAACTCAGCGAAACCCCTCATTTGCTTCATTATTTCTCTCTGCCCTAGCTCTCTCCACCTAAAAGCGAGCCCCTCTTTCTTTATTTTCCTCTTCACAGCTTGAGCCACTCCATTTGAAGCTTTTTCCTCTCACCATTTTACTCCCCGGCTATTCCTGGTTACTTTGAGTACGGTTTTGGGGGATTTAAGCCACTGTGCACATTTCTAGGTGGAACCCTAGCTCGCATTGGATAAGCTCTGCAACTCTCCCTCTGTGCTTTAATTGGTTTAGTAAATTAGAGAGAGAGAAGACGAATTATGATATTTTTAGTGCCTACTTAGAGTAATATACAATCTCTGAGATCTGTGAGCCCTGTTTTGAGATTTTTAGCACCTATGGCCAAAAGTTCAAAATTCATTGATACATTGGCGACTATGTTAGACCCTGCTCCTAGTGGCAGCCCTGTGGCCACTAGGAAATCCGCAAGGATTGTAGAGGCCTCCACATTAGAGACTTCTAAGGTGCCCTCACCTGGTTCTGACCCTATAATTTTGAAGGAAAAGAAGAAATTTGCCCCAAAGAAGAGGGCCAGAGAGCACACACCTGCTATGAGCCCTGAAAAATCAAAGAAGAAGCAGAAAAGGGGCAAGGCTGTGACCCCTGTGGCCCCTAAGGTTGAGGAGGAAGAAAATAATGAATACCTCAAGGTCCCTTTTGAGTTTGTGTCTGCAATTCCACTGGAGGCTAAAACCATTTTTGATAAAGCCTACTTCGAGGAGCTATCAGAGACCTCTGCCTCCATTGAGTATCGGACCAATGCATCTCTGCTGCCCTTGTTGAGGCCCCCTATGCAAATGGTGTTCCCAAGATTAGTCAGATTGTTCTATCAGAATATGAGGTTGATGACTGGTGATAATGGGAACCCAGCATTGCTGATACTGATTGATAATTTTGAAATGCTATTTAACCAGTCTGATATTACAAGGGTACTAGGGATACTAGCTGGGTATGACCCTAAGTTTGGCTTGGGATCCCCCCCTGACTGCCACCATTATAGAGATAGCCAGAGAAATTACTGGAGGAATCATGGCTTCAGGGGACTCAATCAGGAAGAGAGATCTGCAACCTCAAATCATGGATGGGATGCTGAGGAAAAATGTGTATAGTTCGAGTCATGAGCAAGAAAGGAGGTACCTCATAGCTGATGCCCTTCTTTCATTTCACAGAAACCACTACTGGGATGTAACTAAGTTAGTGTTTAAAGGGATTAAAGATTTGTGTGAGAAAGTGAAGGTTAACAAGAAATCACATGCCCTTCCCTACTGTAGGTTAATTACTGCACTGCTGAAAGATGGGAAATACCCCTTCAAAAGGGAGGACGAGACAGTGGCCCTGAACCCCAAAAATAGTGAAAAGAAATAATGGGATATCAGTGGCATAATGATGAGAAAGAGGGAGAAGATGAAGGAATTATTGAGAGAATCAGCCCCCACCATTCAGGAAGTGGCTGCAGCTGCTGCCACTGCTGAGGCAGCAACCTCTATTGGGCCAGCTAGGCCACCAACCTCATTGCCAGAACCAACCGCCACTCCCTCAACTTTACATACAGCCATTGCCCCACCACTTCCACCCTTCATCCACACATCACAACCCCCTCATAGGCACAATACCCTTACCTAAGCCACCCCAGCCCACATCCACCATGGCCACCTTACCCACTACTGCACCCTTACCCCCTTTTCCAGCCCATACCAGCCCACCTATAAAAGTTGCCTACACTAAGAAAATAAAACTCACAAAAGGCACAGCCCCCATAGCACCCCATCCCACCTACATTTCTCAAACCAATCCAATCCCTGATACCACCTTCATTCCAGTCCCAATGCCCACAACCTATGCACCAGAACCCCATACCTTTTATACCCCCCAGCAGTCCATTGAGACTTCCCCATCTTTTGTACCCATCCCTAGTAAGTCTGTAGACCAATCCATTCCTTTATCCCATGATAGTGAGCCATTTTCAGCAGAGGAATTTTCCACTATGATGTCTACTATCCTAGGAGACATCAACCTTGAGTATACACCTCTCCCCGACTCCCACCACACTTTACACCACCACAGGCCACTACCTTCACTCATAGACCCACATCTCCCTTGCAGCCAGTTTCACCCATCCAACCCACACCCAATGCCATACCAGATCTCTGACCCCAAATCCTACACCTCTTACTATCCCTCCAATCACAAATGTTAACTAATACCAAAAATCAATCAACCCTCGAAGCCCACCTTCACTCTATTCACTCCACCCTACCAAACCCTACCTCCGTCCTCGCCATTGTACAATCCATCCACACAACTCTATCCACTCTAACCCAAACTTCCCAACAATCACCTATTTCCCCATCAATCTGTCATCCTTTAGCTACTCCCAAACCCATTGTCCCTATACTAGAAGCTTCTCCCATTCCCTCTAAAGATGCTTTCACCCAAACTGACCCCGAACTTCAGTCACACCCTGAACCTACCCTGGACATACACCCCACTATATTATCCTCCCCACCTTCGCTTACACCCACCCCCTCTACTTCCATGGTATGGCCTTCCATTACTGATCTGACCTTATTTCTTCATTCTTCTACTCCCATGCCACCCTATCCCACCCTACTGCGAGCCATGTAAGAAAATGCCTACATAAAAAGGGATGTAATTCAAGGCATGGCTGACTTGAAAGCAGCAGTGCAACAACCCCTCTTAGATAAAATTCAACTCCTGATGCTTGTTAAGTGGTGAAAAATGCCACTTTTCATCCTATAACCTGACCATTGATAGACCTGTGGGCACACTAATAAGCTCTTGTCAAGTGCATTTTGTAGACAACAATAAAAGAAGGTACTAATGTAGAAAACCACTCAAGAATGCTCAAAAAGGAGCTGTCTCTCGTCACAGGACAAACCAAACAATAGCACACCAGAGGGTAGCACATCACTGGACCCTATGAGCGCATGGCTACAGCAGGGCAAGGCGAACGAAGTGAAAATAGGCTGAGAACGTCCTATCAATTGGTCACTTGAAGACGTCGATAGGAGCTGAAAGTAAAGAAAGGAAGAATTCGTGTAGTTGAAGAGGTCTTCGATAGGATCTGAAGGCAGAAGAAGGATGAATTCGCGTGGATTAAGGAGTTCGATAGGATCTCATAACCTATCGAGCAACTGAAAGGAAAGAAGAAACCGTCCTATCGAAAACCTACCTAAAGAGTAAAAGGAACCTATCGAACGGTTTCTTGAACCTATCAAGATGAGAATGCTGGAACAGAACCTATCGAAGGGTGAATGAGCCTTTTGATAAGATTGAAAGCAAACCTATCGAAATGGTGGAATGAAGAGCGGAACCTGTCGAAATGGTTTTCCAACCTGTCGAAGAGCTTCTCTAACCTGTCGAATACTCCAAACCAAGGACTGAGAAGGTTGGAACTCCAAGCGAAGATTCATCCTATCGAAACCTATCGAATGGATCTGAGAACCTAGCGAAAGGACCAAAATGCTCGATTCCAAACTGTCGAAAGCTTCCTGAACCTGTCAAAATCATGTGTAGAACTTCTTAAAAATCCAACTGAGCACACGTTGTACTTCAGTGACCCGTTGCATGCAACCCAAGGCACTTGGTGACTGACACGACAGTTCCAGAAGACGCCCTAGAAAGCCCTAACTGACCCACGTGCTTTTACAGAACTCTAACAAACTCTGACGACCTTCTAGAAGAAATTTTTGGCAAGAAAAACATAGGAGAAAGCTATATATAGATATCCCCAATTGCCATTGGGGGGGGATCGAGATTTGAGCCAAAATTCTAGAGATTAGAGCTTACAAAGAAATTCCATTTCCCTCCTTTAGCCCAACCATGGTTAGCTAAGTCCCTTGGAGTAGCGAGGAGCGAAGTTAGATCTGTAATTGGGTAAGGTTAAGAGTGCTACTGTAGGTTCCTAGCTGCACAGACTACAGATCTGAGAGTATTTCCATTATAGAGTGACCTTGTTTGCAATGATAATGTTGTGTTTAATGCTATAATTAGATTTAAATTTCCTTTGGTTCCATTTGGTAATCGATCGGATTTGTGTAGAGCAGTTGTAGATCAGCTCACCCACTTAACTGGTAGACCTCTTAGATACCATCTAATCTCCCTGGATTTGATGCTCCTCCGATTCCTTAAGTCTGTGACCTGGGAATTGTAGCATCTGTAGTGGTTTTATTTGTTCTAATTGAGGCCCTGGCTTTGTAGGAGATCCCTAGGATGGTCTGTGACCATTAAAGTGGACAGATCATCACCTTAAGAAAAATCTTAGCTCAGGCCTCAATTGGATTCATCTGCTGCAATCCATGGATTCGATAAAGTCTATAGGATGGTCTGTGACCATCAAAGTGGATAGATCATAGCCTTAAGGCCAGGTGGATCCAGTGATTTGGAGTGGAATTTATACCCTGCAGTTGTGCTTATATCCAGCGAGAGAATTGTGTGCTCTGAACCTCTGTAGCATGATTAATTGAATTTGATTTTAGTGAAAACCAACCTCCAAGCTACTCTTCTCCATTTTCTGCTTTTTACTCTCTTCCCCTGTAAGATCTAAGCTCCTAAACTCGATCCAATTTAGCTTATATTTAATTGTAGCTTAGTTTAAGTGACAATCCATTCCAAACCTCTCCCCTGTCTTTTAGTAGTAGTTAGGGTACCAGATCTGACACAGATTTGGAGATTGGTCATATTTCTAAACAACCTCCCTGTGGACATTCCCGTACTCACCATTCTTTTAAAGCTTGCTACAACAGATCCTAAATACTTGCAGGTCTGTATGAGTGTGTCTGCCTAGTTTTATTGATGATTTTAGACCTCATTTGAGGGAAGGCAAACACATCCAACAATTCTTGCCCACAAGATTGAGAAAAAGGAAATTAAGGATGGATGGAAAGAGATTATGGTCCAATAAAACCAGGGGAAGAAAAGGGTGGAGAGTCCAGAATATGCTATCAAAGAACTAAAAGACAGACTCCGGCTGACTGAGGAGAGAGCTTATAATTACGGGGTGACTATTATAACCTTAGAGAAAAGGACAAATGCACAAACTCTCTTTTTATAGAACTCAACCTTGACGTACCTCTTCCACAATCTGGTCTGGATGCCCCGAGTCTTAGCCCCGTCAAACTTGGCCTCAAAATCAAGGACCCTACTCCAAAGCAATCACCCACTTCTAAGAGAAAAAGCACAACCAAGTCTAGGAAAACCACTTCAAAAAGACCACTATCTAAGGCTACTGCTTTAAAGATAGAAAAGGGTAAAGAGATCTAGGAACCACCTACTAAACACACAAACTCAGATGATTGATATTTGCACATGTTTTGAGTTAGGAGTAGTATGTTGTAAATACATTTTCTAATACAATGAACGTTCTTTTTGTTACTTCAGTGAACCTATTACTTTGTTTCATCTTTGTTTGTCTGTTTGTGTGTTTGTTAATGTGTTATGTGTCCATTTCTTAATTTTCTCTGCTTTAGTGTAGTGTTTTATGTATCTATGTTTGTTCACTGCTGGACACCCATTATCCTTTGAATCAGTGAGAACACTGCTCCTCATAGGTTTGGGGGTGATGTAGGTTCTGCCAATGAAATAGTTAACTTAAGTGCAGCGGATTCAAGTGAGTAAGATAGAAACAGAACCATGTTCACCTAAAGATCATTAGAAAATTGAGAAATTTAAAAGTTTGCATACCTTTAGGCATTACAAGCTTTTAAATTTTAACTTTTCCATGATGTGAACACTAAGTAAACTCACCTGTATCAGTACTGAGTGAATCATTAAAGAGAGAAAAAGGTAAGGGCATACTTAAAAGTTCAATGGAAGACCATAACCAGTGAGAGTTGGGCCTATAAAAATAAAAAAAAAAACAAAAAAATAAAAAATAAAAATAAAATTTCCTTCCATTGAGGAGTGACTAAGGCAATTCTTCTAGCTCTAAGGACTGACTGAGGCAATGCTCTCACTTGAAGTTAGGCACCTCCAAGTTGAAACAACTGACAGTACTCATGAAACCTAGGAAAGGATCAAGGCCTTCTCTTGGATAGTTTGAGCTTAAGCAGACCAAATCCTAATCAACTGCCCTTGTGCACACACCTGTTGAGCCTTAAATTCTAATTTTCTTCAAAATACACCTGAGTGCTTGCACCTGAACCTATGGACCTGACTCAAACCTACCCTCACTCTAAAAATTCAGAAGGTAAAGGAGGAGCTGAATATGGATAAGATAGGGTCAACATTGGGTGAATGGAGAAGAGATACCTAAAGTTGAGCAGTGTAGCAGCTGAGGAAAGAGGTGACAAGTCACAAGCGTAAAAGTAAAAATAGAAATAGAAAGAAAAATGAAAGAAAAGAAAGAAAAACAATAATGAAGGCAAGTGAGAGAGGAGTCAAGAGGAACAGTTCATTGGAAAAATCATAATGAAGAGGAGAAGTTGGCCACTTCAAGTCTGAAAATTTTAAAAGAAAATGAAAGAGACTGAACTAAAAAGAGGTGGCAAGTCACAAACACAAAAATAACAATAAAAATAGAAAGAAAAATGCAAGAAAAGAAAAACAATAATGAAGAGGAGTGAGAGAGGAGTCAAGAGGAATAGTTCATTGGAAAAATCATAATGAAGAGGAGAAGCTGACCACTTCCAGTCTGAAAAATTTGAAAGAAAATGAAAGGGACTGAACTATAAAGAGGTCAAGTGATGAATCACCTCCTTCACTTACTAATTTCTCAATTTTGAATCCCTTTTCAACCTTTCATTCTTTATAACCCACTTCATAAGCCACATCACAACCTAGTTAAAGACCTTGTGATCCAAAGTTGAAAGTATTGTCATGAAGAGACAAGGAGTTGTCCAATCTATGGTAAGGACCTGCCAATGATGTCAGGACTTAGATGCTTTGCCTATACTCATGCTTATAGACCTATTTGGGGGTTGTAATTGCTCTTGAGCTTGAGAGAAAATGAAACCCTCAAGGTCCCTTATGAGAGTATGCCCTAGTGAGCATTGGGTTTGAAGTTGAATATATTAGGCATGGCCTATAACCTGATTTTTGAATTAATGATGAGCTCAGTGCTGATGTACATGTGTTGTCCCCCTTGTTGTGAGCTAATTGAAAATGTTGTGCACTCAAGTAGAGTTTGTGATGATTAGATGTCTGTTCTTTTCATGTCTAAATTTCTCACATTTTTATTGAATCAAAGGTGAACTGATGCTCTGTTTCTTGACAGCTAACTTGATAATGTTGCACCTTTGTTAACTGTTTCATTGAGAAGTTTGTGGGTATCTTCACTGAAAACCCTCAGGAGACTTCACTCCTCCACTAGGGATCACCTAGGGGTTTAAAAGGCTTGGTACATATGCTAAATGTATCTGTGCTCCCTACGAAAGTGGCATTTCAATTCTTAGAGTAGTTGTTTTAATTTATCCTTTGCTCAGGGACTAGAAAAGAGTAGGTTTGGGGGTGTGTTATGCACTGAAAAGTACCACTTTTCATCTCTTAACCTAGCTTTTGATGGACCTTGAAGCCCACTAATAATTATTTCTTAAGTATGTTTTGCAGTTAGTAATAAAATGTGCAGCTTAATACGCAATCCTAGTTTTTTAGCCTAAGCAAAGATGATAGCTAAGCCAAAGCCTAATGGAACGCCTTGGTAGTGCTCACCATGGAGACTCACTATTTCTGATCATCATTGACCTAAAGTCTAACAGATGACTAAAGTCAGCTGAGAAGGAAGGATGCTGCAACATCAGCAAGTGTAGTGTAGCAGAGTGTCAAGAAACAGACCTCACAGGGTTGAGGGGCCTCCTCGTGAAACTAAAGATTCAATGGAAGAAGCTCTCGCACAGATAGGCCGCGCGGCCAAGAGGAGAGCTGTAAAGACATCGCGAAGATCTCTTGGTGTAAAACCTTCAGAATTGGTGGTCGCAAAGCTCTCGCGAAGATCAAGCTTCAAAATAGCCATGGTAGGAACACAGCGAGCCCATATGCATAGAGAATAAAAAGTCACCTCACGGAGTTCTCGCAGAGCCCTGGAAGAGAGAGATGCCCAAAATTCCCCTCGCGTAGATCTCGTGCACTCTAGAGCCTTACAAGTTACTATGCTACCGTAGGAGCCCACCTGCTCGAGTACTTAGCAAGAGAGAGCTCCTGAAGCTCTACTGCGTGAAACACCCTGGCTCTCCAGATCAGCTCTGCGATAGCACTGCGACACGAAGCAACTGCATGATTCACTAAAGGTTTACTATATGAATGAGCCCTTCCCATCAACCAAAGGCAACTCTAAGAAAGCAAAGAAACAGTGTTTGTAAACTAAAACAGCTGCCTGCCCCACGAAGCGTGGGCTCTCCACTTCAAAAGAGGGCAACTTCTTTTTGGCCCATTTCGGGGGATCGGGTTGTTTGCCTCTATTTTTGTGCCTTCAATAGATCAAAGATTCTCCTTGAATTCTTCCAAATTGCATCAGAATCGTAGCCACGGGACTTGAATTAGGGTACGAGTGTCACCTGAGAAGGGACTTTTAAGGCCTCGACACCTTTTTTTTTCAAAATCTTTTTCTAAAAAAAATTAAAAAAATAATAAAAAGCAAATCAAAACCAAAAAAATATAGTCTATGGTGCCGACACAACGGCATCATCTTGCTCTCTGCCGTCCCGTAGGGGAAGAAGGAGGAGGATTTTCGGTCCTCATCCGAGGCACACATACCCAACCCGATACCGAGACATGTCATGTGTAGTGGACCCGACTTACACCGATCCCGACTCATCCCCGCCACATTCTCCAACCCACCATCCCCCTCACCCAATCACCCTTTGCTGTTACCGGCCCATTTGGCACCCCCATTTTCCAACCACTACCTCCCAAAATATCCACAGCCCAACCCCCCAATCTCCATCTTTTTCCCAAACCATACCCATGCAAAATCCAACCCATTTCCCATCCACATCCATACAAAACCCAAACCCATTCTCCCAATCCATATTTACCCCATCCCTTAAACCCACCACCCACATCCGATCCTCCTTCCATCACCATGATGGAGGAAATGATCCAAGCCTACTCCTTATGGAAGGCTTCCCAAAACACCCCCCATCATCCACACCCCACATCCATGGACCAATCCCATACCCTATCCAATCTTCATGCTTCACTCCCCCATGACCCCCATCAACCCCCCCTAATTCACAACATTCAAACTCCCATTACCCACATGCCCCAAGGCCCCATGGCCTAACCTCTAACTACTCATACACCCCAAGGCCAAATGGCCCAATCTCCAACCTCCCACATACCCCAAGGCCCATTGGCCCCACATATCCCAGGGCCCCATGACCCAATACCCCACCACCCAAACCTACCCAAGGCCCATGGCCCAGACCTATCAAGGCCCCTTGGGCCAAACCCATCAAGGGCCCATGGCCCAGATCCAACAAGGCCCATTGGGCAAAACCCATCAAGGGTCCATCGCCCAGACCCACCCATTGGTTCAAAGCTTCCCAGGCCCATTGGCCCACACCCATCAAGGGCCCATGTCCCTGACCTACTCAGGGCCCATGGCCTAAACCTACCAAGGGCCCCTGGCCCAAACCCATTAGGGGCCCACAACCCAAAATGACCAAGGCTTCATGGCCCAAACCCAAACCCCACACTCATACCTTCCACAATACCCCAAACATTTCACCCAACCTTCACAGCCAAGTCAAACCCATGCCATACCCCAAACCCAATTTTCCCATGGCCCCACACCCCAAGGCCATCTCCAAACCTTCCCCCATACCCAATGGCCCCATCAAGCCCCACCTCTAAACCAAAATCTCATCACCCAACAAACCTTTCCTCACCCCCAATGGGCTCACCCCACACCCACTCATGTCATTCCCATCCAACCCGGGCAACAACAACAAGAAAATCCTGCCCTCACTGCACATTATGTCGACCAACAATATGAGGAGGACGAGATTAGGAATAGCGGAGCCTACGCTAGGGCATTAACCAACCTTAACCCTCCTCCCATAATTGCCCACCCCTTAGTGGCCCAGAGTGAAGTCCAACTAATGGCCGAGAAAGCGACCCCTGTATCAAAAGAGCCAGAGCAGCTGAAAGAACAGTTAGACAAAATACAGAAGTAGCTGATGAAAATGGGTGGTGCCAAAATCCACACCACGGACTTCACAAATTTATGCTTGTTCGCTGAGGTCCCCCTAACCCTCAAATTTAAAATGCCAGCCTTCGACAAATATAATGGCACGGGCAGTCCTATTGCGTACTTGAAATCCTACTGTGAGGACATGTGTCAATACTGAGGGGACAAAAGACTACTAATAAAAGTCTTTCAGAAGAGTCTGACCGGGCCGGCTTTGAGATGGTTCACATCTTTAGAACCATCCATGATAAAAACATGGAAGGACCTGACGCACCTCTTTCAAAAATAATATATCTACAATATAGACATTAAGCCGCGCAAGTCAAAGTTGGCCCATTTGAAACAGAACCAGAACGAGACCTTCAACGACTACTTTGGACGCTGGAGAGCATGGCAGCTCAGGTCAGAAATAGAATACATGATGATGTGCAGATGGAGATGATTTTAAAAAGTACTCTGTCAGTGATCTCAGACTTTTTGGTATACCAGCAGCAGTCCAACTTTGCTGATCTGGTAAGAAATGCTAACTGATGTCAGGATGCCATCAGGGAGGGCCTTCTAAGCAAGAACACACCGAGCAGACCCAGTAGAGTTAGAAAATTCTCAGAACAAATGAACGATAAGAGAATCAAAAGCGATATCCAGAACATTGCCAATATCAAGCCCAATAACAATACAACCACATTTCAATTTTAGGCTGCCCCGCTAGCACCAGCTAGGCCTGAGCAGATGCAAAGAATAGGGAATGGGCAAGGAATGCAAATGACTCCAGAGCATAGGAGAGCCCGCTACGACTGAGTTTTTACACCTCTGGGGAAATCATTGAGTGTACTTCTACCTTTGTTAGTGGAAAAGGGATTAGTCACTATCCGTCAACCACAACCTCCTCCTTACCCGATCCCAAAGAACTATGACCTGAACACCCACTACAATTTTCATCAAGGTCTGGGTCACCCAATTGGTCGCTGCTTCCCATTGAAGCACACAATTTCGGATTTGATCGACGCCAGGAAAATCATTCCCCCTGCACCTTCTCAGCATGCTAATATTCACCAAGTGCCACTACCCCCACATCCTACCGGTGGTGCAGGTCCCAGAACCGCCGTCAGAATGATAGAAGATGAGGAGTTTAAATTTGACCCATCCGATTATATCAATGATCGGGAGAGTTATGTAGCACCATTGTCAAGAAACATGGAAGAGAGGAACATAGGGGTAATTGAACCCCTAAATTTGTTAGAATATTTTCCCAACCCGACCTCACAAATTGAACCCTTGGATCTTAGGGCATACTTTCCATCCACCACACCCGTCAATTATGTACATATCAATGCATACCAACCATACACCACCGCCCCCAGTAATTACCCAATGAGCCAACAAGCCCCCAATCCTACGCTCGCACCCTCCAGTTATCAACGGCCCGCACCCACCCCATTTCCCCCAGTTTAACTATCGGCAAACTCCACCTCCCGCGTTAATTACCCAATAGGCCATCAGGCCCCCAATCCCACACCCACACCCATTAGTTATCAATGGCCTGCACCCATCCCATCACCCCATGTTTCACCTGCCAACTCCACCACCCCGGTCAATTACCTAATGGCCCATCAGACCCCCCATCTCCCGCCAATGCCCACCAGCTATCAATGGCCTACTTTTACCTCCTTCCCTCCAATGCCACCACCCTCAAGCTTCCCCACTCCTATCTTGCCCAATTTTTCTACCCAACCCGCTACCATCGAAATAAATCAGGTGTTGCCCACACCTCCTGAGTCGACAATACAAGTGCCTTAAGTACCGATAGCTATACCTTCTAGCTCTCGAGACCAACCTATGACCCTCATCAGGTCCCGTTAAGCTATGAGCAAATAGATGTCAATACCGACAGCAGTAGTAGAGAAGGGGCAGTGGACTTTGTCACATGGCCTGGGAGGATATCGAAGCAGCCAGAAGTGCCAACAGCGACACAGGCCCAACCAGAGGGAAAGAAAGATAGCACTGTGAGCCCCTTTTAAAAAAAGAGTCGGGAACATATATTAGAAACTCAACTAAGAAGAATGCCCGCCCATATAACTGTCTCAGATCTATTGATGACATCCCCACTCTATTTTCAAGCATTAATGGGGGCGTTAAAGAATGTGCATGTATCACTCCTAGTTAGCCCGGATGAAGTCGGGTAGATAATTGGGCAAGTGATGGCTCTAAATGCCATTTCATTCTCTGATGCTGATTTACCTGAAGAACGGTGTAGCCATTCCAAGTCATTGAATATAATCGTTGAGTCTGGAAATATGGTCATTCCCATAGTTTTAATTGATAATGGGTCTGCATTGAACATATACCCATTAAGAACTGCCACTAAGATCGGGGTTGATCCATGCATGCTGAGGCCCATCAGAACCAGTGCAAGAGAGTTTGACACTACCAGGAGAGAAATAATGGGAGAAGTTGATCTTGAGCTGTTGATAGGGCCAATGACCTTTTCCATCTTGTTTCAAGTCATGGTTATCAAATCTTCATTTAATCTATTGTTGGGGTGCACGTGGCTGCACGAGGTCGGAGCCATACCTTTCACTTTGCACCAGAAACTCAAGTTTGCGTCTGGACACAAAATTATAACTATCATTGGTGAGGGGCACAATGAGAAAGAAAAAGCTGCCAATAGCATCAAAAAACCCAATGTGTTTGATATATCGCACAACACTGAGAATGTCGACCTCCATAATTTTGAATATGAGGTGTAAGTGATACTCCCAGAGCCCATTGAGGGCATCATGCCTAAAATAGGAGGCGGTATGGTAGCGGCGGTGGCTATGCTCCAAAAGTGGGGCTATAAAAAAGGCCGAAGGCTCGGGCCTAGACTGTAGGGTAGAAGAGAGCCAGTTGTTGCTAAGGGGCAAAAGGTCCGATTTGGGCTAGGTTACAAGCCCACGGAGGAAGAGGTCCGAGAGGCAAAAGAGAAAGCCAGTGTCGCTACAGCTGCAAGAGCTCGAGGGATCAACATAGAAGAGAAACCTCACCCTAGGCTGCACATCAGGGAATCCTTTGTCAGCATTGGGGTCATTAAGATCGATCGAAATGGGGTAACCCATTTGACCCCACATAAACCCATAGACCCTGTCCATCCCACCAATCCCTAGATCTCCCTTCCCAGCCTGGAAATAGATTTGGCTGTGTTGCCCCTCTTCGAGGAACGATGACCAATACTTGAACAAACACCCCCTGTGGTAAATCACCACAAAATGGTATTAACACTTGAGGATATCATCTCAAATGAAATGGGGGCCAACATAATGTAGGCTGATTCTAATGAGCCGTATCAGTCAACACCTGTTAAGACCTGAAAAGTACCACTTTTCACCCCTTAACTTAGCCTTTGATTAGACCCTTAGCCATTTAATAAATGTTTGTTAAACTATTTTTATAGGTAATAAACAGCAGTGCAATAAGGCTATAAATCCTGTTAAGGAGCCCATGATTGGCACCGAAAGTTCCTTAGAAGAATGAGCCATGAATCCAGACCTGAGGTAAGCCACACACAGCTGACAAAGCTCCAGAGGATTCAGAAAAATATGCTTCGCGCAGTCTTCACGAAGTCCCAAGATTTCACAACAACTTCTCGCGCAATTGAGTGACAGACTAGCTTAGAATCCTGCCTCGCGCAGCTGTCGTGCAGTAGCCGAGGGATGCAAATGTCAAGAGAACCTATCGAGCAGTTCAGAAAAGCCTCAAAGCTATCGTGAGGATCCTCGTGAAGTTCCATTAAGAAGTGAACTTCTCACGCAGTTCTCATGCTATTCAGGAAGAAAGCAACCTCACAAAGCCAGAGTTAGCCTCGCGAAGATTTATTGTGAAATGGAATGCTCGCGTAGTTCTCGTGCTATTCACAAGTAGCAATCCAACTACGCGAAGCCCAATCCAGTGAGAGCTTAACTATCTACCTCGTGGCTGATCAAAGCATCAAGAAGCTACAACCCCATGACGTCTGAAGTTTTAATGCAAACTCATCCTTGCAAAGTCAGATCTACCACGCGACAAGTCTGGGAATCGACTGAAACCTGGCAAAGCTCCGAACTCCAACTTCCATCATTCTGTAAAGGACATTTTGGTGATTTCCAGTGATTAGGGCACACACTCCCATGCTCAAATATCTGTGCACGTGCCCTGAGGCATCTAAGGATCATTAATAGGCCACGTGGAATCGCTAAAATTAGGATTTCCTAACCCAAATCCGCCGCCACCCACTGCTATATAAACCTAAGCCTGCTTTAGGTTTAATGAGACCCCGTAGAAGAGCTCAGACTTTATCCCTGATACGAGATCTGAGATCTTTTTCTTTTCTGTTCTTCTGTAGTTGTAAGTAGTTTTCCTTTTTCTTTTTCTTCTCTCCATGGCCCAGCACTTGCTGTCCATGCCTATGTATTTTTATTGAGATTAAATTAATGAAATTTGTGATTGGGTGTTGTACTTTTATGGGATTTGTGTGTTTGTGAGCTGTTCTGTGCAAGGCTGTTGCCTTGTGATCAGCCATTACTTTGGTTGTGATTCAAAGCAATGGAGGACTGATTCTAAGGACCCATTCAGATCCAAGTGACCTGTGTGTCTGGGCTATCATGGTTCGATACAGCCTTAGCCCCACCATAGGACCCACTAGATCTAAAATCCCCATGGAAGCCTGAGCTGGTAGCCTTGTGACCATGGTGGTGGCAGCAATATTCTTGTTTTGTTTTGGGCTCCGTGAGGAGGATAGCCTCTGGGATAGTCTGTGACCATTCAAGTGGACAGGTTATAGCCTTAAGGTGAATCCAATCCACCGATCTAAAATGGATCCTTCTTCTCCGAGCCTGAGCTTGTAGCCTGGTAGGAGATTGTATAGAGGCACACTCCCCTATATTAGCATAGACCCGCCATCAGATGGCAGATCTGATCTGGATATGGAGATTGTAGGCTTGTGACTGGACCATTGTAGTCCCACTCAAGCAATGGACAGCTAGATCTAAGGTTGTACTGAATCTCTTGCTGATTCTATGTGTCTGGGCTATCATGGTCCTATACAGCCTTAGCCCGACACATAGAGCTTTAGAGGTTAAGGTTCTCTATGGATTCCTGAGCTTGTAGCCTGGATGAAGTAGTGCCTACAATGATTAACTTGTTTTGACCCATCTCTGGATTGTGGTTCTCCTATGGGGTAGTCTGTGACCATTTAAGTGGACAGGTTATAACCTTAAGGGATTGGATCATGGCACAGGAATGAGTTGGATTCTTTCTCCTCTTTGGTGATAATGTAGCCATTGGACATAATTTCTATAACAACAGACTTGGATCTGAGTCATAAATTCCAGCAGATCTGAACTCAATAGCATACTTCTCACCCTTTTGTATATATTTTCCCACACTCCATCCATCTTCTCAACCCTTTCTATAGTTAATTCATTAGGCTACCTTAGGATATTTAGAATAAGTGACCCTAAACTCCCTTCCTTTTAGGACTGCCTGATCTGTAGTCAGATCTAGAGGGACTACTAGAGATGGCTCCCTTAGAGCCGTAGATCACTTTTCCCTGTGGGATAAACTCTTACTTATCAAAACTTGCTACAATGGACCCTGTATCTTGCAGGTCTAAGATTTCTCAGTTGTGTTGATTCCATCCCCTATTTTACTTTGATTTTAAATTACTTTTACCACCAATAAATAAAGTAAGCACACTGGACATCGCAACAAGTTTTTGGTGCCGCTGTCGGGGATAAGATGATCTATTAGTAGACCCTTAGTTTTTATATTTTTAGTATTCTTTGTAGCTGTGAATAATTGATACTGCTGATGTAATTTTGAATCTTTCTTGCTGATCTAGACAGTAACAAAGAAGGACAGTGGACTGCATTAGGAGAGTAGCTACCTCTGTTTGCAATTCTCTAACCTTTAAAACTCAGTCTAGTTTCTTTGAAAATTCCATAGCAGTTATTTAGTATAGTTGTAAATTTATGTTTTCTTAAAATAGCTATAAATTTGTTAGACAAATTCTTTGAGTCAAGTACAATGTGCCTGCAAGGAGTTGTACCTGCTGGTGGTGTGTTTTTATGTTAGGTAGGAGATCTCTTAGTCCTACTTTAGAGCCTTTCAACCCTGAGCTAGAAAGGGGTAGAAGACTTAGAAGAAACAGGCACACCACAGTTGAACCCCCAATTGAATCTGAGACAGTAGTCATGGGTGAAGAACAACCCAGAACTCTCAAGGAGTTGAATGCTCCAGATGACTATAACTCTCCATTTAGCATTCAATTCCCTGATGTTCAAGGAAACTATGAAATTAAAACTTCTATGATCCAGATGTTGCCCTCTTTCCATGGGCTTAGCAAGGAGGACCCATACAAGCATATTGACCAATTTTTAGCCTTGTGCACCACATTCAATATCGCTGGTTTGGGACCTGAGGCTACTAGGCTCAGGCTCTTTCTCTTCTCTCTGAAGGATAAGGCTAGTACCTGGTTGGTTACTCTTCCCAACAATTGCATTGCATCTTGGAAAGACCTACAGACCAAGTTCCTGACAAAGTTCTTCCCTGAGACCAAAACTAGCCAGTTGAGGAAGGAAATTCTTGCTTTTGCCCAATCCCCAACTGAGGATTTTAATAAAGCCTAGGATAGGTTTAAGGAAATGCTCAAACAATGCCCCCACCACAAGATCCCAGACTGGCAGCTTGTACAAAGCTTCTACAATGGGATTGATGAGAAAAATAGAGATATGGTTGATGCCTCTTGTGGTGGAACCTACATGCATAAGACTGCTGATGAGGCATGGGAATTGTTTAAAGTAATCAGTGAAAATGCTTTTCAAAAGCTATCCCTGGCAAGGACTAGTCAGGAGTCTGTGTCAAAAGTGGAGCCTGCTGCATTGTCAAGAGGAAAAGCTTATGAGGTGTCTGGGAACAATGATCTGCAGCTGTAGATGGTAAACCTCTCTTTGAAGTTTGATAAATTACTGACTGTGATGCAACCCAGAAGGGCTGCTCAAGTGGTGGAGGCATGTCTGATATGCCAGTCCTCACAACACATAGTAGAGGAATGCCCATCTGTAGGGCAATATCCTGAATTGGTATTGGAACATGCTGCTGCTGCACAATCTTTTGGCCAGCAACAATCTGGTGGCTACAACAAACAGCCATATGGATACCAACACCAAAATGCTAGTTACCAATGGAGACAAGACAATTATATGCAGCCCCAGCAAATGTTGGTATCCATATGCTGGAGGCATATGGATACCAACATTTAGATCACCCAGCATATGCTGGAGGCATATGGATACAAGACAAGACAATTAGACCACCCAAATTTGTGGTGGAGGTAAGAAAATTATATGTAGCCCCAGCAAATGTTGGCCTTACCCCAAAGGCCCCAGTATAAATTCAATCAAGGATATGCCCCTAGGTCTAATTTCTAACACCAACAGTAGCCCCATCAGTAACAAAATCAATTGGTCTTACCCCAACCTCAGCCAAGAAATGCTTCCTTCGAGGACCAGGTTTTGACTTCATTGCAAAACCTGGGGTCCGTGGCTCAGACTGTGAATTCTCATGGTCAGAGCATAAAGAAGATGGAAGAGAAGATTGGCCAACTAGCCAATGCCTTAGCTAAAAGAGAGGAGGGGAGGTTGCCCAGTCAGCCAGTGGTTAATCCCAAGGGCCAATTTTTGATTGGTGAAGGATCCTCGAACCTTGAGGGGCAGGGGGAACTTTCATTAAATTGATTCACAGAACTGTGCATTGTGTACGTTATGTATTTTAGTATGGTTCATTTTTTTTTCTATTTATAGGAATTTCTAGTGTTCTTGTCGGAGTCTGAGTGTATATGACCTAAAAATTCTTCTGCCTACTTTGGTTCTTATTCCCTTTGAATTGATGATTGTGATTGAACAAATGATGGTGGTACTGTTTTGATAATGAGAATGTTGTTTGGATATGATGTTTTGATTAAATGCTTTTTGAGTAATTGCATGCTTAAATGTTGGGAACGCATGAGGGAATCCCTTTTAGAATGACTATGGGTGTCCCTGGAAAAGACAATGTGAGAGAATCCACCCACAAAATAAAGGAAAATGACAAGACTAATGGATGTGTGATCCTTATCACTATTTTAGCTGTCGCGAGGTTCTAAAAAATAGGTGTGGTTTCTTCTCGTGCAGTTCATATGATGTTATCCTGCTAAGCTGTCGCGAGATTCAATACAATTGTGTGGACTCTCTCGCGCGATCCGAATGAAAGCCCAATCTCGCGACCCACTCCTTCCCATCTAGCGAGCAGACATTTTCAAAGCGCGCCAAGCCTTGCGATATACATAATCCAACCTCGCGCTGCTTTCCTTTTTTGTCTTGTCTTTCTTCTCCAGCCAACGAAACCTTAGCTCTGACTCCCATTAATCTCTCTCCTCCAGCATCCATTTTATAGTCCATCATTCACCTTCTAATTCTGGGGATATGTTCCTAAAGCCTCCTCCACCAGTTGCCCCCTGCTAGGAGCTCTCGCAGTCTTTTGTGCATCAGATTGAATAGAACCCTAAGTTTTAGGGTAAGATTCAGCTCTCAACCTTTGCTTTTCATTTTTCAAACTACACATTCACAGAGGAGAAGTTCAATGGCCCCTAAGGGCGCACCTATGAAAAGAGCAAGGGATAAGGCTCCCGTGGAGCCCACTCCCAAGAAGGCCAAGTCCTCAACAGCGCCGCAAAAAGGGAAAGAAGTGGTTCAGGAAGTGGCTGAACTAACACCTGATTACTCTACACCCTCTGAGCTCCTGACTCTCATTCCCTTGGAGCCTGAAGCTATTTTTGACCTATCTTTCTTTGAAACGGAACCTCTGTCAGCCCCTGCCATTGAGTTCATGTGCAAGGCTGGTTTGACCCCCCTACTGCAAGCTATTCCTCCACTAGCCTACCCTAGACTAGTGCAACTCTTTTACCAGCATATTAGGGCTAGACCAGACCAACGTGGGCAGCCAGGCCTCCTTCTGTTAGTTGACAATTTTGAAATGTTACTCAGCCCTGAGTTGATTGCTGAAGTAATGGGCATCCCTGCTATCTTTGACCCCAACTGTGGATATGGCCCCCCTGTGTGTGGTTGGGACTGGGTTTGATTTAGGCTCCGATTAGCTTGTACCTAGGATTTTTTTTATTCTGCATTTTCTTTTTCTCCTGTTGGTTTTCATTTTGTACATTTCTCTCTTATAATAGATCTTCTTCTTTTGTCATTGCTATTTTTCTTTGTCTTGTGTCTGTTTTGCTCCATGTTATTTCCTTTTATTTTGCCATTAATAACTCTGCTGCACCCCCACCTTTGAATCAGTGACGACACTGCTCCTCATAGGTTTGGGGGTGTGGCAGGCAGATCCTGCCAATGGAATAGTTAACCTAAGTGCAGCAGAATCTTGTGAGTAAGATGGAAATGGATCATGTTCACTGGAGAATCAGAAAAATAATGAAATTTAAAATTTTTTCCAGACTTTAGGCATTACAAACTTTTAAAATTTCACATTTTCATGATGAGATCACCAAGGAAACTCACTTGTATCAGCACTTAGTGAATCATTAGAGAGAGAAAAAGGTAAGGACATACTTAAGAATTCAAAGGAAGACCATAACCAGTGAGATTTGGGCCTATACAAAAAAATTTCCTTGAGGAGTGACTAAGGCAACTTCTTCTAGCTCTAAGGACTGGCTGAGTCACTGTGCTCACTAGAAGTTAGGCAACTCCAAATTGAAACAACTGATAGCATTCATGAGACTTACGAAAGGATCAAGGCCTTCTTTTGGATAGTTTGAGCCTAAACAGACAAACCTTAAGCAACTGCCCTTGTCCATACCCCCCTTTGAGCCTTAAATCCTAAAGTTCTTCAAAAATACACCTGAGTACTTGCACCTGAACCTATGTATCTGATATATCCTTACCCTCACTCTGAGAATTCAGAAGGTAAAGGAACAAGAGTTGAAGATGGACTAGCTATGGTCAACATGAGGTGAATAAAGAAGAAGTACCTCAAATTTTGGCAGGATGGTAACTGAGAAAATGGTGGCATTTCAGAAAAGCAAAAACAAAATAAAAAGAAGAAAAAAATGCATAAAAAAGAAACAAAACCAATAATGAAGAGGAGTAAGAGAGGAGTCAAGAGGGAACTTTCATTGGGAAAATCAAAATCAAGAAGAGAAACTGATCACTTCAAAGAAGTTGAAAGCAGCTGAATTAAAGAAGGTGAAGTAATGAATCACCTCCTTCACCTACTGATTTCTCAATTTTTAACCCCTTTTCAACCTTCCATTCCTTTTAACCCCACTCCATAAGCCACATTACAGCCCAGTTAAAGCCCTTGTGATCCAAAGTTGAGTGAGCTATCATGTGGAGATAAAGAGTTATCCAATCTATGGGGAGGATCTGTCAATGATGCCAAAACTTCAGAGCTATTCCTATGCTCATGCTTATAGACCCATTTGGGGGATGCAACTGCTCTTGAGCTTGAGAGAAAATGAAACCTTCAACAGTTCTTTATGAGAGTATGCCCTGGAGAGTTTTGGGTCTGATCTTGAATGCATTAGGTGTGACCTATAACCTAATTTTTGATCCAGTGATGAGCTCAATGTTGACACACCTGTGAAGTGTCTCTGGTGTAAACTGATTGGAAATGTTGTGCTTTCATGAGAAGCTTATACAGCTTAAATTTCTGTGTAGCCAATGCGTTTGAATTTCTTATATTTTTACTGATTCAAGGGTGACCTAACTTTGTTTCTTGACTGCTCACTTAATAATAATGCACTTTTGTTAACTGTCTCATTGAGAAGTTTGTGGGTGTCTTCACTGAAAACCCTCAGGGGACTTCACTCCTCCACTAGGGATCGCCTAGGGGTTTAAAAGGCTTGGTACATATGCCAAATGTATCCGTGCTCCCTATGAAAGTGGCATTTAATTTTTGTAGTTGATTTAATGTAGCTTTGCTAAGGGACTAGCAAAGATTAGGTTTTGGGGTGTGTTAAGACCTAAAGCGTACCACTTTTTACCCCTTAACTTAGCCTTTGATTAGACCCTTAGGCATCTAATAAATGTTGGTTAAGCTATTTTTGTAGGTAATAAACAGCAGTGCAATAAGGTCATAAATCCTGTTAAGGAGCCCATGATTGGGACCAGAAGTCCCTCAGAAGAATGAGCCATGAATCTAGACCTAAGGTAAGCCTCGCACAGCTGACAAAGCTCCAGAGGATTCAGAAAAATATGTTTCGCGCAGTCCTCGTGAAGCCCCAAGATTTCACAACTTCTAGCGCAGTTGAGTGACAGACTAGCTTCAGAATCCTGCCTCGTGCAGCTGTCGCGCAGTAGCCGCGGGATGCAAATGTCAAGAGAACCTGTCGCATAGTTCAGAAAAGCCTCAAAGCTATCACGAGGATCCTCGCAAAGTTCCATTAAGAAGTGAACTTCTCGTGCAGTTCTCGTGTTGTTCAGGAAGAAAGCAACCTCGCAAAGCCAGAGTTAGCCTCACAAAGATTTATTGTGAAATGGAATGCTCGCACAGTTCTCGCGCTATTCACAAGTTGTAATCCAACTGCGCAAAGCCCAATCCAACGAGAGCTTAACTATCTACCTCGCGACCGCTCAAAGCATCAAGAAGCTGCAACCCCGCGACGTATGAAGTTTTAATGCAAACTCAACCTCGCGAAGTCAGTGCTACCATGCGACAAGTCTGGGAATCGACTGCAACCTGGCGAAGCTCTGAACTCCAACTTCCATCATTCTGTAGAGGACATTTTGGGAATTTCCAGTGATTAGGGCACGCATTCCCACGCTTAAATTTCCATGCACGTGCCCCGAGGCATCCAAGGATCATTAATAGCCACGTGGCATCGCTAAAATTAGGGTTTCCTAACCCTTATGCTCCGCCACCCACTGCTAGATAAACCTAAGCCTGGTTTAGGTTTAAAGAGACCTCGCGAAAGAGCTCAGACTTTATCAGTGATACGAGATCTGAGAACTTTTTCTTTTCTATTCTTCCATAGTTGTAAGTAGTTTTCCTTTTTATTTTTCCTCTCTCCATGGCCCAGCACTTGCTGGCCATGCCTATGTATGTTTATTGAGATTAGATTAATGGAATTTGTGATTGGGTGTAGTACTTTTATGGGATTCGTGTGTTTGTGAGCAGTTCTGTGCAAGGCTGCTGCCTTGTGATCCGCCATTGCTTTGGCTGTGATTCAAAGCAATGGAGCACTGATTCTAAAGACCCATTCAGATCCAAGTGACCTGTGTGTCTGGGCTATCATTGTCCGATACAGCCTTAGCCCCACCACAAGACCCACTAGATCTGAAATCTCCATGGAAGCCTGAGCTAGTAGCCTTATGACCACGGTGGTGGCAGCAATATTCTTGTTTTGATTTGGGCTCCGTGAGGAGGATAGCCTCTGGGATAGTCTGTGACCATTCAAGTGGACAGGTTATAGCCTTAGGGTGAATCCAATCTGTCGATCCAAAATGGATCCTTCTTCTCCTAGCCTGAGCTTGTAGCCTGGCAGGAGATTGTATAGAGGCAGACTCCCCTATATTAGCATAGACCCGCCATCAGATGGCAGATCCGATCTGGGTATGGAGATTGTAGGCTTGTGATTGGACCATTATAGTCCCACTCAAGCAATGGACAGCTAGATCTAAGGTGGTACTCAATCTCTTGCTGGTTCTGTGTCTGGGCTATCATGGTCCTATACAGCCTTAGCCCCACACATAGAGCTTTAGAGGTTGAGGTTCCTGTTGTCGCTCCAAGTGTGCCATAATTGTGTGCATTATGAATCAAAAATTAAAGAATTAAAGAATGCTAGGTTATATGGATGTTAACTTATGAAAGGGATATCAGCACATTGGGGCTATCACTGGCCTGCAAGATCAGGGCCAATTGTAGCAAGTTTTAAATGTAAGTGAGTAAAAGATCGTCCACAGGGAATTGATTTAAAATTTAAGATAAACCTCCAGATCTGAGCTACCAGATCTGGCCTCTGATCCTATCTACAAAGCACATAAGATGGGAGGTTGAATTTGTCACATTTAACTATAAGCAAATAAAGAAAAGAACTAACTACATGATCCAGATCCGAGTTGGGGAGATGTTTAAAATAAGACAAATGCAGAAATAATAGCTTCATGTACTTTAGCCTCTGAATTTTAATGGAGAATCTGTAGTTCAACAGAGCAAATTCAATCTTCATCTGGCTACCAGCACAGATGTAAGAGAAATAAATCCGAATTAAGGAATAGGTTTAGACTTATGGCTATGATCTGTCCACTTAAATGGTCACAGATCATCCAATAGTTGTGGCCTATTCTTTAGTTCAGAACATGAACATCACTGTAAATGCTGCTAGAATTAGGTTACCAACGCTAATTCGCACAGGGGTGATGAATTAAGGGAAGTTGCATGCGGATGAGTGAATCTAAAGAAGTCTAATGCACTAAGGTGAACATTCAGAACCTCGACATGACTCCAATGGAGAAGACACAAATTACAAAGAACCTCTTAAAATCCAAAATTACAATTACAGAGCACGGCTTCTTAGAGAGCCCTCAGACTTTCAGTCTTGAATCCGAACTTGGAAGTACAAATCACTCACAATGGCTCTCAAAGGTAAACTACAAGAAGGGATTACAGGGGGTTCAGATAAGCTATCGTAGGAATGAGAAACAGAGATGAAAACTCTAAAATCTGGATACCCAAATTGGGCAAATGGTTCGCCTATTTATAGTTTTCCTAAGCCGGCTCAAATGTGTATCAACCAATCGAAATTGGATAGATCTCAGTATCAACCAATAGGAGTCGAGCACTAGGATCCAGATCTGTTACGGCCAATCGAGAATCGCTTGATCTGTTCACCAATCAGAAATGAGAGGCATCAATTACATATGCATTTTGAAAGTTTGTTAGACTTTCTAGCAGTTCCCGCCAAGTAATTTCATCTTTGGGTGTTCACATGGGGTGGAATATGCCTTTGGTTCGTGCTCAGAATCTTTCGCAATGTCTCTGCGCTTATCAATGCATTAGGCGCGTGTAGCATCGAATTGCCCTTGTTAAAGGCTGCAAATCTCCAGAATACCTTTTCGCAGAGTTTAGGGGCCTTTTCACAAAGTTCATTGACTTCTGAAGATCTGTTCGCTAAGTTCAATCTTCTTTTCGAGGAGTTCAGATGCTCTTCGAAAGCTACACTTGGAGTTTTAGTCCTTTTCACACGAGTTTAGGGCCTTTTCGCAAAGTTCAATGACTTCAAGCTCTGTTCGCAAAGTTTAATCTTCTTTTCGAGGAGTGTTTTCTTCTTTCGAAAGTTCAAGGTTCTTACTGAAAAGTACAAGTTCTTCTGAAAAGAACTCAGTGCATTTCTCTGCTCAAATGTTCCTCGCTTCTCTTACGGTCTTTGCCTCTTCTATTTAGACCTTTCCTGGCCCGATGAGGTTGTTTCTTCACTTCCTTCCTTTGGATGACATGGATTGTCATCTTTTGGCACTTTTGAGCTTTTATGGTTAAGCATGTCTTTATTGTTAAACATAGGCACTTAAAATACTTATTTAGTTCTCTCAGGTGTCTATCAAGGCCCAGATTAAGCGGTGAAACATGGTATTATCCAGTTCTCAACACACCCCCAAACCTAAGCTTTGCTTGTCCCTGAGCAAAGACAAAATTTTAAAATAGAATGAGAAGCCATTTTTGTAGGGAGCAGTTGCATTTAGCATATGCAACAAGCCTTTTAAACCCTAGGTGATCCCTAGTGGAGGAGTGAAGTCTCCCGAGGGTTTTGGTGAAGGTACCCACAAACTTCTCCAATAAATCGCTTAAGATCAATGCAGTCATTAAAGCAAACTTTTATCGAATCGATTATTCACATCTCATCGTTGTAAGAAGATTTTTAAGAAAACATCGGTTCAAAACTAAAATTCTTGTAATTCCTTTACCATTCACTGGTTGGTGTCAAAAAGTTTTTACAAGAAAAATTAATGAAAAGCTTGCCTTCTATTTGAGAATTCAGTTTTGATGTTACCCCAAATAATTTGATTTCAAACTCAACTCTCACCAGGGTTTTCACTCACCATGTAAATATGAGGGTTACAGTATTTCACACAGCCCAAGAGCAATTACAGTTCTAAAATAGGATTGTGGCGAGAGCATAGGCATTGCTTTTCGCTCAATTTACTACTTTTTTCACCATAGATTACACAAATCCTTATCTCCATGTGACAGCTCAATCCATCACTGATCAGTAAGGACTTTAACTTGGGTTGTAATGTGGCTTATGGGTGAAATTTATCAAGAATAAAGGGGTGGAATGGAGTTCAAAATTGAGAAGTCAGTCAAGGTAAGGAGGTGATAGACACACCTTCTTCAATTCAACACAATTTCATCTTCTTCTTTGAATTTTCAGAGCCAAAGTGGCCATCTTTTTCTCTTTCTTTTTCAAACTTCCAATGAAATGCCTTCTCCTTTTCTTTTCTTTTTTTTTTTTTTTTTTTTTTTTTTCAAATCAACATTGACTGGAATGCCACATTACTTCATTTTCAAAAATTCTGCTGGTCATAAGCTGCATCAAGCATTAACTTATTTCATTGGCATACCTGCCATACCCTCAAACCTAAGATGAACATTGTCCTCAATGTTCTAGACAATGAGAGACTAGGGGCAGCAGGGTAAAAGAAGAAAGAAAAACTAAGAACAGAAAAAATCTAAACTATATGCAGCAGAAAATAAAAATGTAAAACTGAAGATATGAGCAAGGAAATGGAAAACAGGATATACAAATGCAAGAAAAATCAACAAAACAATGCTAGAACTGCTAAATAAAATCTAACAAATAGAAGGATTACTATGCAAATGAAAGGAAACTAATGCTAATAACAGAGAAATAGTAAAAGCAAGGTAAGGGACTGAATACAAAGTTAAAAAGAAAAAGAAAAGTGTTGATACAAAATGAATTTGTGAATGCAAATAGGAAAACAAAGTTATAAACTAACTATACTCACGTAAAAATGACGAAAAATCAAGAAACGAGGACACATTAACCTAAGAAAGAAAAAAAATCGGCGATCTAAAGCGAATTTGAAACTAAAATTCCTAAAAGAAAATCTAATGCCAAATGATGTATCCTAAGCCCAAAGAAACAAACCCAAAAGCTAGAGATACTTATGAATCTAAGTGATTATAAAATGATTAGCGTGAATACGGTGAAAAGCAAGATTCATAAGATTGACCCTTTGTTGATGATGTGTATGAAAAAAAAATAATGAAGCATGGGAGCACATATTAAAAAGCAGGGTTCACACACAGAGACCCTTTATGATGAAGAAATCTCAAGGAAAATAAAATTAGTGGGTCCATTGAATATTCAAAACAGCCTATGATTCACTACTCATTATCCTACATGATTCCTAAAAAAAATGATCTCGAGGTCCGGATGGGAAAAGTGGATGCAAATGGAGAAAAATAGCCCATCCTAAGATATCTATATTGTTTTTATAATTTTCTATTTTTTATTATTATTATTTTTTTACTTGTTTTGATCTGCCCTGCTCAACAAGAGCCCTTATTTACTATCTGAAAATAATGAGAAACAACTCGTAGATTTTCTATTTGTGTTTTCGCTTCTTTTTATTTTGTATTTGGTTTTGTAAAAAATAAAAAATCAAGCATGCCTAAAAGGCAGAGAAATTATAATCAAAACAAACATTAAACACATGAGAATTGCTGGTTCTCAAGAATTTAAAAATAGAAAATGAATACAAAGGAGAAGGATGCAAACTCAAGCGATCTGCTCCACTTTTGGTCCAGATGTTCTTTGTTTGACTACTTGCTCCAGATCCGCAAACATCCAAAAAGCTAGAGATACCTTATTCAAGTATTGACAAAAATAAAAGAAAAACTCAAAGCTAACGCCCAAATTTGACAAAAGACAAAAGAGTGGCAAGACATTTATTCAAATAACTAGAAGGCAAAGAATAAAAACTCGTAAAAATAAAAAAATAAAATTTCGCCATAAAAGAAACAGGTTTTCTATACAAAACTGTTGTAGACATTTAATCAAGCACTTGGAATGCAAAGTGCAGGTTTAAAGCAAAAATTAAAATAAAAATCAAATCTACAAAATAGAAAAACTTAGGTCTACCAATTTTAAAATCTATTCCCCGGCAACGGCGCCAAAAACTTGTTGTCGCTCCAAGTGTGCCATAATTGTGTGCATTATGAATCAAAAATTAAAGAATTAAAGAATGCTAGGTTAATGGATGTTAACTTATGAAAGGGATATCAGCACATTGGGGCTAACACTGGCCTGCAAGATCAGGGCCAATTGTAGCAAGTTTTAAATGTAAGTGAGTAAAAGATCGTCCACAGGGAATTGATTTAAAATTTAAGATAAACCTCCAGATCTGAGCTACCAGATCTGGCCTCTGATCCTATCTACAAAGCACATAAGATGGGAGGTTGAATTTGTCACATTTAACTATAAGCAAATAAAGAAAAGAACTAACTACATGATCCAGATCCGAGTTGGGGAGATGTTTAAAATAAGACAAATGCAGAAATAATAGCTTCATGTACTTTAGCCTCACGAATTTTAATGGAGAATCAGAGTTCAACAGAGCAGATTCAATCTTCATCCTGCTACAAAGACAGATGTAAGAGAAATAAATCCGAATTAAGGAATAGGTTTAGAGTTATGCCTATGATCTGTCCACTTAAATGGTCACAGCTCATCCAATAGTTGTGGCCTATTCTCTAGTTCAGAACATGAACATCACTGTAAATGCTGCTTGAACTAGGTTACCACCGCTAATTCCCACAGGGCTGATGAATCAAGGGAAGTTGGCTGCGGATGAGTGAATCTAAAGAAGTCTAATGCACTAAGGTGAACATTCAGAACCCTCGACATGACTCCAATGGAGAAGACACAAATTACAGCAACCTTTTAAAATCCAAAATTACAATTACAGAGCACGGCTTCTTAGAGAGCCCTCAGACTTACAGTCTTGAATCCAAACTTGGAAGTACAAATCACTCACAATGGCTCTCAAAGGTAAACTACAAGAAGGGATTACAGGGGGTTCAGATAAGCTATCTAACCAGAATGAGGGAAACAGAGATGAAAACTCTAAAATCTGGATACCCAAATTGGGCAAATGGTTCGTCTATTTATAGTTTTCCCTAAGCCAGCTCAAATGTGTATCAACCAATCAGAATTGGATAGATCTGTATCAACCAATAGGAGTCGAGCACTAGGATCCAGATCTGTTCTGGCCAATCAGAACTGCTTGATCAGGTTCAGCCAATTAGGAAACAGAGGCATCAATTCTGTTATGCATTTTGAAAGTTTGTTAGAGTTTCTAGAAGTTCCCGCCAAGTAATTTCATCTTTGGGTGTTCACATGGGGTGGAATATGCCTTTGGTTCGTGTAATCTTCCGTAATGTCTCCGGCTTTTCAATGCATTGGGCGCGTGTAGCAGACATCGAATTGCCCTTGTTAAAGCCGAATCTCCAGAATACCTTTTCACAGAGTTCGTGGGCCTTTTCGCAAAGTTCAATGACTTCAAGCTCTGTCGAAAGTTCAATCTTCTTTTCGAGGAGTTCGGATGCTCTTCAAAGCTACACCGGAGTTTTAGTCCTTTTCGCAGAGTTTAGGGCCTTTTCGCAAAGTTCAATGACTTCAAGCTCGCTCGCAAAGTTTAATCTTCTTCGAGGAGTGTTTTCTTCTTTTCGCAAAGTTCAAGGTTCTTTACTGAAAGTGCAAGTTCTTTGCGAAAAGAACTCAGAGTGCATTTCTCTGCTCGAAATGTTCCTCGCTTCTCTTAGTGTCTTTGCCTCTTCTATTTAGACCTTTCCACAGCTGATGAGGTTGTTTCTTCACTTCCTTCCTTTGGACTGACATGGATTGTCATCTTTTTGGCACTTTTGAGCTGCTTTTATGGTTAAGCATGTCTTTATTGTTAGCTGCAACATAGGCACTTAAAATACTTATTTAGTTCTCTCAAGGGTCTATCAAGGCCCAGATTAAGGGGTGAAAAATGGTATTTTCCAGTTCTCAACAGTTCCCTATGGATTCCTGAGCTTGTAGCCTGGATGAAGTAGTACCTACAATGATTAACTTGTTTTGACCCATCTCTGGATTGTGGTTCCCCTATGGGATAGTCTGTGACCATTTAAGTGGACAGGTTATAATCTTAAGGGATTGGATCATGGCACAAGGATGAGTTGGATCCTTTCTCCTCTTTGGTAATAATGTAGCCATTGGACAGGATTTCTATAACAGCAGACCTAGAACTGAGTCATAAATTCCAGCAAATCTGAACTCAATAGCGTACTTCTCACCCTTTTATATTTATTTTCCCACACTCCATCCATCTTCTCAACCCTTTCTGTAGTTAATTCATTAGGCTACCTTAGGATATTTAGAATAAGTGACCCTAAACTCCCTTCCTTTTAGGACTGCCAGATCTATAGTCAGATCTGGAGGGACTACTAGAGATGGCTCCCTTGGAGCCGTAGATCACTTTTCCCTGTGGGACAAACTCTTACTTATCAAAACATGCTACAATGGACCCTGTATCTTGGAGGTCTAGGATTTCTCAGTTGTGCTAATTCCATCCCCTATTTTACTTTAATTTTAAATTGCTTTTACCACCAATAAATAAAGTAAGCACACTGGAAATCGCAACAACACCCTCCATCCAAACAGGTAAAAGAGCGGCCCCTTAGGTACGCAACTAGACATCTTTGCCCCAAACTCTAGAAGCAGGGAGTGACCTAAAGTCTGGCACCTATTTCCTAAAAAAAATAACCTATAAAAAGTAAGATAAGCCCTTGGCAGGCAATACCTTGTATATATAGCAACCCGCCTTGCCAAGGGTCCGCCTTCGAAGAAAACAAAAATCTTAAAAACATGGAAAAAATATAAAATCTTAAAAATATGAAAAAAATTCAGAGTTCAAAAATATCGTTATTTAAAATTCTAAAAAATCTCCCACAAAAGGATGCCTTAATCAAAATACCCGTCCCATACAAGAAGAGGGAGGTATTACGAGTCTGGACAAGGATGTCCCCTTTGAGGAGCTCCCCAATGAGCTCCTTGATCGGTTTGCTAACTTTGAGCATGGCCCTACCCCCATTGTCGAGGAAACTAAGGACGTTAATCTAGGGACTGAGGAAGTTCCCCGAATAACCAAAATTGAAACATCGTTGTCTCCCGAGGAGAGAAAAAGCATGATCGACTTCCTTTGGTCATACCAAGACATTTATACCTTGTCGTACGAGGACATGCCTAGTCTAGACATCGATTTGGTCGAGCATGAGCTACCTCTCTACCCTCATATGAAGCCTGTTAAGGAAAGGCTGAGACATCTCCGACCCGAATGGATGCTAAAAGTCAAAGATGAGGTCATTAAGTAGTACGATGCAGGG
This sequence comes from Chloranthus sessilifolius, assembly GCA_021018995.1. Classification (NCBI taxonomy): domain Eukaryota; kingdom Viridiplantae; phylum Streptophyta; class Magnoliopsida; order Chloranthales; family Chloranthaceae; genus Chloranthus; species Chloranthus sessilifolius. The sequence continues at coordinate 44,569,355 of CM037594.1, read as the reverse complement.
TTTTTCATGGTATCCAAATAACTGCAGTGGCTGGCCAATATTGTGCCTATGCTGAAGAAGGACGAAAAGGTATGCATGTGTATCAAATTTTGAAATTTAAACAAAGGGATCCCGAAGGATGATTTCCCATTGCCGCACATCGACATCTTGGTCGATAACACTGCTAAGCACGAGTTGTTTTCTTTTATGGATGGATTCTCAGGATACAATCAGATAAAGATGGCAGAGGTAGATCGAGAGAAGACAATGTTTATCACTCCTTGGGGAACCTTCTTCTACAAAGTCATGTCATTTGGACTTAAGAATGCTGATGCAACGTACCAGATTGCTATGATTGTCCTATTTCACAACATGATGCATCGAGAGATTGAAGTGTATGTCGATGATATGATAGCCAAGTCACCGGAGCGAGGCGACCATAGGGTAAACCTCCAGAAACTGTTTAAGAGGCTGAGAAAATACAGGTTATGTTTAAATCCATAGAAGTGCGCTTTTGGTGCTATGTCCAGAAAATTATTAGGATTCATCGTTAGCAGGAGAGGGATCGAGGTCGACCCAATCAAAGTCAAAGCTATCATGAAAATGCCACCACTGTCTACTGAGAAGGAAGCTAGAGGGTTCTTGGGCAGAATACAATATATCAGTTGGTTCATTACGCAACTAACTCCAATCTGCATGTCAATCTTCAGGCTACTAAGGAAGAACTTGCCCGTTGAATGGAATGGCAACTGCCAAGCAGCATTTGATAAAATCAAAAGCTACTTCCTTAACCCACCCGTATTGGTACCACCCGAGCCAGGGAGACCACTCTTGATGTATCTCTCCATGACAGAAGTCTCGATGGGATGTGTCTTAGGGCAGCATGACGAGACAGAAAGAAGACAGCAGGACATTTACTATCTAAGTAAGAAGTTTACTGATTATGAAATGCACTATTCTCATATGGAGAAAGCATGTCTGGCTCTTGTTTGGGCTACTCAGAGGCTCCACCATTACTTGCTATCTTAGGCCGTTCTACTTTTAGCCTGAATGAACCAATTGAAATACATGTTTGAGAAGCCCACTCTCACTCGGTGGACTGCATGCTAGCAGCTCTTATTATCTGAGTTTGACATCACGAACATCACTTAGAAGCTGATCAAGGGTAGGCACTCGCCGATCATCTTACCGACAATCCTTCGCCAAATAATGAGCCTTTGAGAACTAAGCTCCTCGATGAGGAATCATGTTCATGATGGAAGACGATACCGAGGAAGCAGAGGAATCTTGGGTAATGCACTTTGACGGGGTAGTAAACGCCGAAGGCCAAGGAGTTGGCACAATTCTGATCTCACCGAGAGGATCCCACATACCCTTCTCTATCAAACTCAACTTCCCTTGGACTAACAACATGGTTGAGTACAAAGCTTATGTTAATCAGTGGAAAATGCCATTTTTCACCCCTTAACCTGACCTTTGATAGACCTGTGAATAGACTAACAAGTGCATATTGAGCATATTTTATAGATAACAATGAAAAGCAGTCATAGTGTAGAAATCCACCCAAAAGTGCCCACAAGAAGGTCCATCTCTCACTACAGCTTTGACCCAACTATGGCACACAAAAGGGTTCCACACCAATGCCCACTTGAGACATGCAACAATAACAAAGTAGCACTGAAGAAGGAAAAATAGGCTGAAAACAACCTGTCGATAGGTTATTGCATCCTATCGATAGGATCTGAAGGTTGAAAAGGAAGAAGTCGTGGAGATCAGATTATTCAATAAGATCTGGAACCTGTCGGGTAGTTGAAAGCAAGAAGGAGGCATCCTATCGAAAGATCCCCTAGAGCTTAAAGAGATCCTGTTGAAAGGATCCTAGAACCTATCGTGTAAATGCCACTTATCGAATGGTTTTTGTAGCTCAGTTGGTGAACCTATCAAAAGTTGATGTAGCCTGTCGATAGGAACTAGAAGCAAACCTATCGAAACTCATTGCGTATAGATCAACTTGTTGAAATGAAGTGAGCAGAAGCCAAACCTATTGAAAGGATCCCCCAAGCTATCGAACACACCATATGAAGGCTGCGGATGCTGGAGCTTTATTCTCAACCCAACCTATAGAAACCTATCGAAAGGATCCTAAATCCTAGTGAAAGGAATAGAAGACCTATTTGGAACCTGTCAAAAGCCTCAAGAACCTATCGAAATCGACTGAAGGACTTCTCAGAAAAGTTGTTGTGCACATGCTACAAGTTGGTGACCTGCTGCATGTAATATGAGGCACTCTGGTGACTAACATGAAGTCTCTAGAAGTGCCTTGGGAAACCCTAACCGACCCACGTGCTCTCCCCCAACTCTAACTAACTGAAAGAGCCTTCTAGAAGGGAAATAAAGGAGGGAATAACAAGATTATTCTGGAAGCTGTAATTGGCGGGAAAAATGGATTTGAGGCAGAGGAGGAAAGATATAAAAGGAAGGGAGGCCGCTAGAAAAAGGGGATCAATTCTAGAGTTCAGAGCGTGCATTGAAATTCTCTATTCTTCCTTTTAGCCCAACCATGGTTGGCTAATTTCTTTAGAGCAGCAAAGAAGGAGGTTTAGTTTGTAATTGGGGAAAGCTGAGAGTGTTATTAAGGGTTGGATGTTGCATAGATTGCATATCTGAGGGCATTTCATTGTATGGTTTAATTCATTGTAATGTTGGTTCAACTACTGTAATTAGATCTATAGTTCCTCTAGTTTCATTTGGTGCTCGATCGACTTTGTGTAGATGAGAATAGCTCAGCCACTTAACTAGTAGACCTCTTGGATGCCATTTGATCTCCCTAGATCTGATATTCCTGTAATTGCCTGCGTCTGTGGCTTAATAATTACAACATTTGTAATGGTTATAATTTTCTGATGGAAGAATGAGAATGGAGTGAATCTATTGGATGATTTGTGACCATTGAAGTGGACAGATCATAGCCTTAAGATCAGGCCAAATCTCTAGCCTAGATCAGATTCTTCTACCCTGTAGTTGTGCCTATGGCCAGATGAAGGATTAATGCACTCTAAACTCTCTGTAACCCCGACAGCTCAACCCAATTGCAGTAAGACCAAACTCCAAGCTGCTTCTTCCCATTTTCTATTTTAAATTTCCCTTCACTTTAAGAGTTGTACTCTGGATCCATTTTTGCAATTAAATTTTTTTTTTTTGTAGTTTTGTTTAAAAGTGACAAACCCTTAGACTTCTCCTCTTCATTTTGCTGTTTTAGCATTAGGAAGGGTGCCAGATCTAGTTTAGATTTGGAGATTTGCTTAATTTTCAATGACATTTTCCCGTGGACATACCCTTACTTACCCTTCTTTAAAGCATGTTACAACAGGCCCTGAATACTTGCATGTCAGTACGTATGCTTGCCTTGTTGTGTGCAACCAATAGATCCTTTAATTGTGTGATTTTAAATCCCTTTTTGAACACAAGGTACGTGGCCAACAAGTTTTTGGCGCCGCTGCCGGGGAGCTGTGTGCTTAAAATTGGTAGATCTATATTTTTTTTTAGTATAGATTGCAGATCTCTAATAGACTGTTTAGTTTTTTCACTAACTACTTTTGAAAGTTTTTGCTGTTTTGGAATAGTTTTTATTATTTTTATCAGATTGAAAGCTATTTTTAAAGAGGAGCATTGTGCTAGAGGTTGTGCTAAAGTTTGAATCCCTCTACTCCTTTTATTTTCTGATCTGTGGATTTGTAGATTTATTAGTTAATTGTGCTTGTTCCTGATTGTTGAGTTAAATTTGCTCTGCATTGTGTGTTTATTAAGATTGTGAGTGGTGTATGTTTGGAAGGAGAACTCTCAACCCTCAGATTATTCCATTAAATCCAGAGGTTGAAAGAATTCTTAGGTATAAACAAATCTCACCCACATCTACTGCATCAGAATTCGCTGAAATGGGTGAGAAACCTAGAACCTTGAAGGAATTCAATGCACCAGGGGTTTACAATTCTCCCTTCTGCATTCAATTCCTTATTATTCAAGGGAATTATGAGATCAAGTCTTTCATAATCCAAATGCTACTCTCATTCCATGGCCTGACCAAAGAAGACCCATATAAACACATTCATGAATTTCTAGGACTGTGCACTACATTCAATATTGCAGGTTTGGGGGAGGAAGCAAGCAGGATTAGACTCTTTCCTTTTTCATTAAAGGATAGAGCCAAGACCTGGTTGTCAATGCTTCCACCCAATAGTATTCAGTCCTGGGGTGATCTTCAATGTCAATTTGTGGCCAAATTTTTTCCCATGTCCAAGACAAGCCAGTTAAGGAAGGGCATTATCTCATTTGCTCAAGATCTAACTGAAGACTTTCACCAAGCGTGGGAGAGATTCAAAGAACTCCTAAAGAAGTGTCCCCATCAAATCTCTGAATGGCAACTTGTTCAAAGTTTCTATCAGGGAATTGATTTTAAAAGCAGAGATATGGTAGATGCCTCTTGTGGTGGTACTTACCACCACAAAACTGTTGAAGAAGCTTGGGAGTTATTTGACATTATCAATTAGAACTCCATGCAGAGAGAGACATTGTCAAGAGACTTGGACATTCCTAGAATGGTGAAAGAAAATACCACTAGAGGAAAGATGTATGAGGTGAGTGGGCATAATGATTTGGAAAGGAAAGTGAACAATTTGGCCCAGAAGATTGATAAGCACATGAGAGCAATGCAATCACCCAAGGCTACAAAAGTGGGGGAGGCATGTGTTATATGCCAATCCCCCACTCACTCCCTTGAGGAATGCCCCTTAGTTGTTCAATTTCTAGATTTAGTGATGGAGCATGTGGTTGCCACTCAGTCCTTTGGGCAACAGCCTACTACTAGTTACCAATGGAGAAACCACCCAAACTTAAGGGGGAGACAAGATACTTTTCTAAACTAGCAGCAGCAGCCACAGCAGCTCATGCCTTACAAAAATGCTCAGCCATACCACTAGAATTACTTTCCAAGGCCCCACTATCAACAACCACCCATGACACAACCTATCGCTCAGCCTGTGCAGCAAGCTGCACCCCCTCCAGCAGCTAGATCACTTTCTTTTGATGAGCAAGTTCTAGCTTCATTACAGAACTTAGGACCCTTGTCTTAAACTGTGAACTCTCATAGCCAAAGAATTAAAAAGATAGAAGACCATCTTGGTCAACTGTCTAATGCTTTGACCAAGAGAGAGGAAGGGAGGCTGCCTAGCCAACTGTTAGGATATTTTAAGTGCTTGCTGCAAACTTTATTGGAAATGGTGATAAGAATGGGGTTAGTGAAAATCAAAGGTGGATTGAAGGGCAGCAAGCCTAAAAATACACAGGCCTGCAAGATACAGGGCCTGTTGTAGCAAGTTTTAATAAGTAAGAGATTGTCCCATAGGGAAAGTTGATCTAAACCTCTAAGGGAGCTATCTTTAGTAGGCCCTCCAGATCTGGCTACAGATCTGGCAATCCTAAATGGAAGGGGATTTAAGGTCACTATTATCTAAATCCTAAGGTAACCTAATGCCTAAACTACAGAAATGGTTGAGAAGAATGGAGCGTGAGAAAATAAATATAAAATGGTGAGAAGTAAGCTATTTGGTACAGATCTGATGGGTCTTATAACTCAGAGTCAGATCTGCTACTATAGAAATCCTGTCCAATGGCTACATTATCAACAAAGAGGAGAAAGAATCCAACTCACCCTTGTGCCATGATCCAATCCCTTATGGCTATAACCTGTCCACTTAAATGGTCACAGATTATCCAATAGGGGAACCACAATCCAGAGATGGGTCAGAACAAGTTCATCATTATAGGCACTACTTCATCCAGGCTACCAGCTCAAAAATCTAGAGGAAGCTCAACCTCTAAAGTTCTATCTGTGGGGCTTGGCCTACAATGTGCACTAGCTTGGACACACAGGACTAGCAAGAGTTTGTGTACTAGCTTCAGGTCTAGCTATTCACTGCTTTAGAAAGACAACAGTGATCCAGTCACAAGCTTACAATCTCTACAGCCAGATCAGATCTGCCATCTGATGGTGGGTCTATACAAATACAAGGGAGTCTGTCTTTGCACAATCTCTCATAAGGCTACAAGCACAAGTGCAGAGAAGAAAAATCTGTCTTAGATCGCCTCACCCTAGGGTTATAACCTGTCCACTTGAATGGTCACGGACTATCCACAGAGGCTATCCTCCTAACAGAGGTCTGAGACAGAATAAGAAGATTGTTGCCACCACCATGTTCACAAGGCTACCAGCTCAAGCTCCCATGGGGATTCAGATTTAGTGGATCCTATGGTGGGGCATAGGCCTGCAATGTGCCTAACCTGGATACACAGGTCACTTGGATCAAAATAAACCACTAAAAACAATCCTCCATTGCTTATAATACAACTTAGCAATGGAGGATCTCAAGGCAGCAGCCTTGTATAGAAAAACTCTCAAAACACCAATCCCATACATGCATAAGATCCGATTATAAAAATCCATTAAAATTATTCCAAATACACATACAAAGGCATAGCTAGCAAATGCTGGACTATGGAGAGAAGAAAAAGGGAAAAAGAAACTGCCTAAACCCTAACCTCCACCTACTGCAATTCTACAGTCGATTTCAAGAAGTAGTACAGAAGTCCCTTAAGCCTAAACTAGGCTTAGGCTTTTATAGCAGTCAGCTTTGTGAGCATTAGGGTTAGGAAAACCCTAATTTATCAATGCTCTCGTGGCCTATTTCTATTCCTTGGATGCCTCGGGGCATGTGCATGGAGATTAGAGCATTGGAGTGCGTGCCCTAGTCGCTGGAAGTTCCCAAATTTCCCCTGCAGAAGTGGGGAGAAGTTAAGAACTTGAGCCTCGTTAGGTAGAAAGGCTTTCTAGGTCCTGTCGCATGATAGAATTGGCGTTGCGGGGTTGATTTGACTTAAAGCTCTTGCAGTTGCGGGATTGATACTTTGGTCGTCGCGAGAATACTCTGGTCATCGCGGGATTGCTCTTTCCATTTGAATGGCGTGAGAATTATGCGCGTGGCTCGTTCCTTGATAAATCCCGCAATGATCCTCGCGAAGAAACAATGTGCATGGCCTTCTGGATCGCACGAGTAGTTCCCTAAAGGTCTTTATCCCGCGGCCAGTGCGTGACAGCTGTGCGCAAGAATGCCTGGAGCTCTCTCTCCTTAGTGAAACGCGCAAAGATTAAAGACGCCTTTCTTGAGCTGCACGAGACTGCGTGAGAGCTTATGACTGAGCCTTGTGAGAACTACGTGAAATCTACTTTCTGGGCTCTTCTGTCATTCATCTGCATGAGAGCAGCGCGAGTAGTTGGCGTGCTGCCTTCAAAAACCCGTGACAATTGCACGAAGCATTCTTTTTTATTCAATCTGAACCTTGCGACATATGCGCGAGGCTCATTTATTAGCTTGTTGCTGCCTTATTGTGCCTATGCTGCAGCCAATTCTCTGTCTGCATCCAACCTCCTTTCTTCTGAAGAACTTCTGGGGCAACAGTAGGCTTCTTGGCATGGTTAGGGCCTTATATGTAGCTGCTGCTTATTACTTATAAAATTGGCTTAACAGTCATTTATTAAATGACTAAGGGTCTAACAAAGATTCAATTAAGGGGTGAAAAGTGGTACTTTTCAAGTCGTAACACACCCCCAAACCTAATCTTTGCTAATCCCTTAGCAAAGCTTTAACTAATTAAATGCCACTTTCGTAGGGATCACGGGTACATTTAGCATATGTACTAAGCCCCTTAAACTCCTAGGTGATCCCTAGTGGAGGAGTGAAGTCTCCTGAGGGTTTTCAGTGAAGATACCCACAAACTTCACCATTAGAATAGTTAAGTATAGTCCAGTTAACACAAATTTCAATGTATAAAGCTTCATTCCACACCATTCTTTAACATTTAGAGGGAACTGCAGCAGTAATGCAGGCCATTCAAAACTCAAAATTTAGCAAGTGTTTGCATCACCACCATTCATTTTACATTAGAAATTCAATGTGTAAAAATTAGTACCCAGCTTTTCTTAAATTCAAAATTCAGGTTGGACACAACCTCAATGAGGTTAAAATTCAGACCCAATTATCACAAGGGCTATCACTCAGCATTGACAATCTGAGGGTGTTCACATTCAAAACAGCTCAAGAGCAGTTACAGACCCCAAATGGGCCTGCAAGCATGAGCATAGGCAAGGCTTATAATTTCTAACATCCTCATGACTTTTCACCATAGATTGGACAACTCCTCATCTCCACATGACAACTCATTTCACTTTGGATCTACAAGGTCTTTTTAAATGGCTTGTAATGCGGCTTATAGGTGAGAGATATAATGAATCACGGGGTAAAAAGGGAATCAAAATTAAGAAATTAGCAAGGTAAGGAGTGATTCATGACCTCACAACCCCGCATTTCAGCAAAACATCATCTTACTGGATATATTCCAGAATCAAAGTGGCTAGCTTCTCTTCTTTTCAATTTTCAGATGATGTTCTTCTCTAGACTTCTCTTTCTTTTTCTCTTTTTATTTTTATTCAATTTTTTATGATTTTCATGATGTACTGCCACACAACTACCATTGATACACTGCTGTTCATATGTTGTTTTTCTTTTCCTTCCACCAAATGTTGGACCACTCTCACTGTCTTTAACTCCTCCTCCTTTGCCTTCTGAATTCTCAGAATGAGGGTGAGGTTGAATCAGGTCATGAGGTTAAAACTCTCCAATGAGGGCCTTGGATCATTTCCTTAATATCATGAGTGCTGTCAATCAATTTTGATTTGGAGGTGCCTAACTTCTAGTAAAAAGGTCTTGATTCAATCAGTCTTTAGAGCAGAAATAATGCCAAAAACACTCTTCACAAGAAAATAATGGGCCCAAATCTCACTAGGTATGGACCTCAAATGAACCCATGGGGTGTATTTTCATTTATTTCTCTCCTCTTAGGTTCATTGAGTACTAACTGAAAAATTTTCTGATGTTAGCTTCATGGTGGTGTCAAGATTTTGACATTTTCAGTTTCGAAAAGTCTGCAAAAAATATTTAAAATTTTTCACAAATTTCCTCATCGTACCAAGTTAGGTGAAAATTGACTTTATTCATCCCAGTTACACCACCATTACTGCACTAAAGTTAACTATTCTATTGGCAAACCTACCCTGCCACACCCCCAAACAATGACGAGCAATGTCCTCACTGGTTCAAAATGTGTGATGTGCAGCAAGCATAAAACCTAAAAATAAGAAAACAAAAACTATAAAAGAGAAAAAGAACACACAAAAATGAATGAGGATTTACGCACACATATAAGCAAAATATTGATAGATTTTATTATAGAGACAAAAGCAAATAGATTACAAAAAGATTAAAAATTGTAAACCTAAGAACAATCTAAGCAACACTTCTTGTCAGACAAAATGGTTCTTCCTCCTGGCTCAGGGATATTCACTGCCTACCATGGAAGAGGAACTATCAGCTGAGAGGAGGTGGAAGATAAGGATCATGGAGATGGGTGTTGAGCAGGTGGTGGAGGGTTGGAAGAAGATGGTGGGGGAGATGCAGGTGGTTCAATTTTTTACTTCTTCTTCTCTCTCTTCTCCTTTTTCTTCTTCTCCTTGGCCAGGATCCTCTAGACTTCTTCATACTCATCCCAAAGAAATTGTAATGGGTCTAGCTCGTTAGGCAGTGGGGGGTCCAACAACATACGCTAGATTTTGTTTGGGAACTCGGTGGGTTTGTCATTCGCCATGGTTATGGGTAGGGCCGGATTGCTAAGGTTAGCGGAGAAAGGATGAGCTGAAGACGAACTAACTGCATATTTATAATACTTGGACGGTGGAATATGAATCGACATGTTAAATTTTTGTCCCTTTCCAAGCATGAAAAGAAATTGTGATTGTTCGGGGAATGATAAATTGCACAACTGATTATGGGGAAAAGAGAGCTCACACTAAATGATGGTCTAATTTTAGCCTTGATAATTATGGTAATCCCATGTATCGCACAGCTGCACACAGGTATTTGTGGACTAATATTCTTGCATAGTACAACTGTACATTTATGAGAAGGAAAAGCACGCAGAAGAATCATAGCTCCACGAGTACAAAATCACAAATGATAAAACACTTTGACGCAAACAGAGTCAAAATAGCTGCAGTGCTAGTACTTTGCTCAAAATTTTCTCCCATATTACTGACAAAAGTGAACAATATTAAGACTAATTTAAAGAAATAAACAAGCATACAAAACATATATGGCACATAAATCAATAGATAAAAAGAAGAAAAATTCTATTAACTGAGAAGATATGTACAACTATAATTACAATGAGAAGATAAGAAGGGAAAGGAAAGAAGAGCCTAAGTACAATCTAGTCTAAGAGAAGGAGGAATCAGAATCCGAATCTGTAAACCAGTCCCAACCCATTTGTTTGGCATGTTTCCTCATTTCAGCTTTGCTCTCAGAACTGGGCTTGGACTTGGATCTATCTGAGGGAGCTTTAGTCTTTTTCTTTCGGGCTTTCTTCTCAGTTGGGCTCTTTTTCTTTTGCTGCCTTGGTTGCTTTAGTTGTGGGGGTTTCTTCATGGTTGGAGCCTTTGGTGCCCTCACCCTCATCTTTCTGGTTTTGGGTTCAGGAGGGATCATAGGAGATTTTCCTTTGTCTTCCTCAATGGGGGCTACTGGGGACTTCCCTTTTTCTTTGGGCGCAGGCTTGGCAGGGGATTGTGCCTCCTCAGACTGGGTAGCTGGCACTTTCCAATTTTAATAGAGGTTGTTGTGTAGGCAGTCCTCTTAGCAGTGACTTTCCTTTGTTTAGGATAAGTTTGCTCAGTAGTAGGTGCAATAGGGGTCTTTATAGGTGGAGGCTGCTCTGTAGGAGGTGAGGATGGAGGGGCAGCAGGGGCCTTCCCTTGTTCTGGCTGGATCTTTTGTTGTGCCTCCTCAAAAGCTGGAGCTAGAGTAGCTTTAGCTGAGTGCAGCATGTGGATAGAGAGTGGGTGAAATTTCTTGGCATTTACAGCGGGACCAAGCAGCTTCCAATGAGGCTATCTGGATTTTGGCTTTGAGGAAGTCAGTCTCATTAATTTGCTTTTGGAGTCTGAAGATCTCCTGAGCATTGTTGAGCCTCTTTTCGAAAAATCTTTCCTTCATTCTCTCCGTAGTAGTATTGGCTTTCTCCAGCTCTAGATTCAGCTGATGATAAGCAGCTATACATTTAGCTTTCTCATAGGCCTCCAAGATGTTAGTCCACCCCAGAGAGATATCCAATAACTGCTTTCTGTGGGCTTCCTCTATTTCAGCAATCTGCTGCAGCAGTGGGGTCTCAATGGACTATCGAAGTTGGGCCATGCCCCTCAGGACATCCTTCCTAAGGTAGGGATTGTCCCTCATGGCATGGAGGATGGTGAGGTAGGGAGGGATGTAAAAAGAGTGTTTGGGTGCGATGGAAAGAGAGGAAGTGGAAGGAGCAAAATGTGATTGGTCCTGGGAAGGGGAAGTGGGATTAACAGTGGGTAAGTCTAGTTGTTGGGGGAGTGTAACATGTTCTGGGTCTTTTTATGTCTGTTTGTCAGTGAATGTTGGAGGGGGTAGGATAAGAGGTGGAATCGAAGGCATGGGGAGAAAAGAAAATGAGGTAGGCTCACTAGGAGTAGGGGGTGATGGGGGAGGGAAAATAGAAATGGTGAAAGGTATGAAAGAGAATGGTTGGGTTATGGGGACAGGGTTGGGAGGGGAAAGGACCCGGAGGGTTGGAGTGGATTGTTGAGGGATGAGTGGGTTGGTCAGTGTGTGAAGGCTGGATTTGATGGATGTGAGCTCAGTCTGCACCTAGTTTTGGGTGTGTGTAGTGGCGGATAATTGGGATTGGATGTCTTGGATGAGGGAGAAGATGAGTGTCAGTGTGTCTGGGCTGGGAGGTTGAGTTTGTGTTGAAGATGGCACAAGTTGAAAGGGTGAGGAAGGTGCACGATGGAAAGTGGAAGGAGTGGGAGATTGGGGTTCTTATGAGTGATGTTGTGATGTAATTGGGGAGTCTGGGAGGGGGGTGTAGTGGGTGGGCATGGTGTCAAGGAAACTAGCCATAAAGGCTTGGAATCCTGTGGTTGTATTAAGGTTTAAGTCTATGTCTGGGAATGGGAATGTGATAGGCATGGCAAGAGTGGTGTCTTCTTCAATGTGAGGTGTGTTGATGGGGATAAAAGGGATTGTGGGTGGCGTCTGGGAGATGGTGGGGGTTGTCTCAGTGGTTTTTCTTTTTTTATATGAAATGGTTGGAGGGCAGTCAGGTTTATGTGAAGATGATGGGGGTATTGGGGCTGTGTATTGAGGGAGGGTAGGGGATGGTGAGGGGCTGACATGGGGAGTGGTCTCCTCTCAGGTACCAATCACAGGAGAAGGGGGTGTGGGGATGGATAATGATGACAGAGGAGGGTGAGAGAGAGATCAGATAGGGGTAGGGGATCTTTGGAGTAAAGGTGGTGAGATGGCTTTGACAATGGTGATCACAGTTCTGGAATCGCTCCTCTGTAAGTAAGGCGGGGCCTTGTGTAGCACTCTTCTTGATTGCTTGGGAAGGGCCTGAGTCTCAGCCTTCTTTTTCTTCTGTGCTTCCATCAAGCTTCTACTGATTTCCCATTGCCTCTTGGCGAAAGTAGTAGGGGCAAGGGTGGTAGTCTCCTCAGTTTTTGCTATCGTGTACCCCCCCTTTATTAGTAACTTGGTGATGACTCTAGCATAGGGGAGTGTGTGTGGCTTCTTGTTCTGCCCCAATTTTTCCACCAGATCCTTCATTGCTTCGAACATAACCAGGCGGCATGGAAGCCATGGCCCAGAGAGAAGGAGTAGATAGCATCATCAATAGGAGCTCTCCTCTCCTGCTGATGGCCTGAACAGTAAATATTCTTTCTCAGGACCTGATCAATGAAGAGGAGTCAAGGCTCTAACTCTCTTCTTCTAATAAAATCTCCTGAGGCCTTTAATCCTCTAGTCAAAGCCCTTGCAATTGTATCAATTGAGGCACTCAAGGGGGGGCCATATCCATAGCTAGGGTCAAATGCAGTTGAAATACCCAAACCTCAGCAATCACCTTAGGGCTAACTAGCATTTTGAAATCATCAACCAACATCAGGAGTCCTGCCTGTCTAACTTTGTCCTTGGTGACCCTGATGTGCTAGTAAAAGAGTTCCACTAGCCTAGGGTAGGCTAGTGCTGGTATTCCTTTCATCAATAGTGTTAGGACAGCCTTGCTCATGAATTGAATGGCAGGGGCAAAGAGAGGCTCCTTCTCAAAGAAGGGCAGGTCGAAAGATGTCTCAGGCTCCAAGGGGATTGAAGTAGTGATCTTAAAAGGTGTAGAAAACTTAGGGGTTGGCTCGTCCACCTCCTGAACCACTTCCTTCCCTTTTTTCTGTGCCTTTGAAGTCTTGACCCTCTTAGGAGTGGTCTCAGCAGGGGCCTTATCCTTGCCCCTTTTCTTTTGTGCACTCTTAGGGGCCATTCCAAACTCTACTTTCAAAAATACAAACTGGGAACTAAGATCTGAGTGCTTACCCTAAAATTATAGGGTTTGGATCGATCTGACACACAGTGCACCGCGAGATCTCTGAGCAGAGGGCAATAGATGGGGATGATGCTAGGAACAAATCTATAGATTCTTGGTATGAATGATGGGTTGTAGGATCAACGCTGGAGGAGAGAGGGAGAAGAGCACCGGAAGCTAGGGTTTTGCTGGATGAAGAAGGAAGCGAGAGTACTGGAAAGGGAGACAAGCACGGGGTTTAAATACTTGTCGCTAAGCTTGGCTCGCTATGGAATATTTGGTCACGGGATTGGAAATGAAACCTAGCGAAGGTGTTATTCAACTTCGATTGTGCGATAATATCCCAGGTTCACCTTGGAGCGCGAAACAGCATGTGAAGAATTCCATGTGAATTGTGGGAGAGGCTCTCAGGCCTCCTTTGGGATTGCACGAAAGGCTCTGAGGTTCACTTTGAATCTCGCGATAGCCTTTGAATCTCGTGACAGCTAATGAAGTATTCCTTTTGAAATGCGCGAGAGTTTCCCAGGCTTCCTGCTGAACCTCGCGACAGCTAGTGAAGTGCTCTATTTGGATCACGCGAGAGGTTCCCAGGTTTACTTGAATCTCGCGATAGCTATTGAATGGTTCTATGTGAACTACACGAGAGTCTCTCAGGCCTCCTTATGAACCCAGCGACAGCAAAGTAGTAAACATAGAGCATGTGCTCTCTGTTCTGCCATTTCCATTTGTGTTGTGACTGGATCCTAGGCACGACTTTCACCACCAGGAGTACCCCCAGACACATTAAAATCAACCATTCAAGCAAAGACAATAAAAATCACCCTCCCACATTATGCATTGAAGGAAAAATAATCAATCCAAGAGTAGTAATCATCAAACCAAGCCAAAAAAATTTAAACCCGACAGGTCCAGATTCAAGTGGGGCCACTAAAATTTCTTAGAGAATTTGAACAAAAGAACGCAAGACAAATCTAACAAAACCAAAGTACATATGATACAATATTGAAACACCTGTGAATCAGTTTAATGAAGGATCCCCTTGAAAGTGAATGGCGTCCATGTGTTCAGCAGGTTTTTCAAAACAAGGCTTAAGCCTCTGACCATTCACCTTCAAGGTTTTCCCAGACTTGGAATCCTTGATTTCCACAGCACCAGATGGGGAAACACTCATGAAATGTAGGGACCTTCCCATCTGGATTTTAGTTTTCCAGGAAAAAATTTAAGTTTGGAGTTAAACAACCAAACCTTGTCACCATCCATGAAGCTCTTTCTCAACAGACCCTTGTCAAAGAAAGCTTTGGACCTTTCCTTGTAGATTCGGGCATTGGCATATGCATCCATCCCGAGCTCATCCAATTCTGACAGCTACAACAACCTGTGATGACCAGCAGAAGTTATGCCTAGATTTAAATATTTAATGGCCCAATAGGCCTTATGTTCTAACTCTACTGGGAGATGACAAGTCTAGGCATAAACCAGTCTGAAAGGGGACATCCCAATGGGAGTCTTATAGGCAATCCTATAAGCCCACAATGCATCATTAAGCTTTTCAGCCCAATCCTTCCTGTCAGTCCTCACAGTCTTCTCAAGGATGTGCTTGATCTCCCTATTAGAAATTTCAACTTGCCCACTAGTTTGTGGGTGTTAGGGAGAAGCAATCCTATGGGTGACAACATATTTCTTGAGCAAGCTCTCAAAATTTCTATTGCAAAAATGGCTACCCCCGTCACTGATAATGGCTCTAGGGGTGCCAAATCTTGAGAAGATATTCTGCTTTATAAACTTGAGGACAACCTAATTATCATTGGTTCTTGTGACAATAGCTTCTACCCATTTGGAAACATAGTCCACTGCCACTAAGATGAAATGATAACGATTAGAATGAGGGAAGGGGCCCATGAAGTCAATACCCCAGACATCAAACAGTTCCACAATAAGGATGGGCTTCAAAGGCATTGAATTTCTTTTGGACAGCCCTCCTAATTTTTGACATCTTTCACAGGTCCTGCAGTGTGTATTGGCATCTCTGAATGAAGAAGGTTAATAGAACCCACACTGTAAAATTTTGTCAGCTATTTTTCTTCCACTAAAGTGGCCTCCACAAGCATTTTCATGGCACATGGTCAGAATACTGGGGACATCACTTTCTGGAACACATTTTCAGATGATTTGGTCTGTATAGTACTTGTATAAGCAAGGTTCCTCCCAGAAAAAGAATTTGACCTGTGAGAAAAATAGATCATTGTCCATTTTGGTCCAATGGGCAGGAATCTTACCTATAACTAGATAATTTATAATGTGTGCATACCAAGGAACCAAGGCTTGGATGGCAAACAGTTGCTCATCCGGGAAAACATCAGTTGCAAGGTCATGAACACATTTCTCCAACACAATTCTGGACAAGTGGTCAGCCACCACATTTTCCACACCCTGTTTGTCCTTGATTTCAATGTCAAACACCTGCAACAGGAGTATCCATCTAATCAGCCTGGGCTTAGCATCCTTCTTAGACAATAGGTACTTCAATGCAGAGTGGTCTGTGAAGATTATATTTTTAGACCCCAGTAGGTAAGGTTTAAATTTATCCACAGTAAACACCACTGCCAGAAGCTCTTTCTCAGTTGTTGTGTAATTCAGCTGAGCTTCAGCAAGTGATTTGCTAAGATAGGCAATGACCATTGGCAGCTTATCTTTTCTCTGACCCAAAACAGCACCTATTGCCAAGTCGGATGCATCACACATCAACTTAAAGGGGAGTGCATAGTAAGGTGTTTGGAGTACAGGGGCAGAGGTGAGGCAAATCTTCAAAGTTTTAAAAGCCTCAAGACATTCAGTAGAAAAGTTAAAAGGCACATCCTGGCAGAGCAGGTGGCACAATGGTTTAGCAACTTTGCTGAAGTCTTTGACGAACCTCCTGTAGAATCCAACATGTCGAAGGAAAGATATGATTTGTTTGACTATTCTTGGAGGGGGAAAATTTACAATGAGGTCAACTTTGGCCTTATCTATCTCAATCCCATCTTTAGAGACTACATGGCCCAACACAATACCTTGTGTTACCATGAAGTGGCTCTTTTCCCAACTTAAGACCAAATTGGTCTCCTCCCATCTTTGCAAGACCAGCTGGAGGTGTTGCAGACATTGGCCAAAACTGTCCCCATATACAGAGAAGTCATCCATAAAATTTTTTAAGAATTTGTCAATCATATCAAAGAATATGGTATACATACACCTCTAAAAGGTGGTTGGGGCATTACACAACCCAAAAGGCATCCTTCTGTAAACAATGGTGCCAAAAGGGTAAGTAAATGTAGTTTTCTCTTGGTCATGAGGGTGTACAGGGATCTGGTTGTACCCTGAGTACCCAGCAAGAAAATAGTAAAAAACTTTTCCAGCCAACTTATCCAAAATTTGATCAATGAAGGGGAGAGGGAAGTGGTCTTTTCTGGTCTTGGAGTCGAGCTTCTGATAGTCTATGCAAACCCTCCAGCCAGTGGTCTCCCTGGCTGGTCTCAGCTCTCCAAACTCAGTTGTGATGACTATTATGCCAGATTTCTTTGGCACCACTTGGATAGGTGCCTCCCATTCAAAATCAAAAATGGGGTAAATTATCCCAGCATATAGCAATTTAATGATTTCTTTTAGGACCACTTCCTGCATGTGAGGATTCAATTTCCTCTACATTTCCTTGGAGGGTGTTGAGCCCTCCTCTAGATGGATCCTGTGCATACAGATTGATGCATCTATCCCTCCTAGATCTATAATGGTCCAGCTAATTGCCTTTTTGTGCTTTCTAATGACTGTTAGTAATTCTTCCTCTTGCTCGTTGATAAGAGAGGAGGAGATAATTACAGGAAGTTTTTCATCTTTCTCAAGGAAAGCATATTTCAATGTTTCTAAAAGCTTCTTGAGATCCAGATCAGGGGCTTGTTGGATAGATGGCAGGATTGATGCTTTGTTGGTTTGAGGAAGAGGTAGCAATGTAGATTTCCAAATAGAATGTTACACTAAGCCCACAGAAGACATCAATGTGGTAATGTCTTCTGGCATGACAGCTAGGCTTCCTTCATCTACCATCTCCCCTACTTCAGTTAAACTTGTGACAATGTTGTCCCACTCCAGCAGAGTGGGCAGTTCTTCTTCAACAACTTCTTCTTGTACATCCACTGCAAAGCTTTTCTCATTGTCCAGCTGAGGGTACTTTGCACTGTTG
Source organism: Chloranthus sessilifolius (assembly GCA_021018995.1). Taxonomy (NCBI): domain Eukaryota; kingdom Viridiplantae; phylum Streptophyta; class Magnoliopsida; order Chloranthales; family Chloranthaceae; genus Chloranthus; species Chloranthus sessilifolius. Next base: position 44,551,618 of record CM037594.1, on the reverse strand, counting down.
TACACATTAAGTTCAACCTTCATATGACCGAAAGTTACCTCCATGATCCCTGACCTGCATTGAATGCATGCGTTGGCTGTGGCCAAGAATGGCTTACCCAAAATAACAGGTATAGGGGATGTACTCTTGGTGTAGCCCATGTCAAAAACGAGGAAGTCTATAGGGTAAAATAACTTTTCCACCCCCACTAAGACATGCTCTACCACTCCCATAGGTCTCCTTTCAGACCTGTCAGCCATTAACAGCACAATGGGGGTGGGTTTTAGCTCCCCCAAACCTAGCTGCTGATACACACTGTATGGCAGCAGGTTAACATTGGCTCCAAGGTCTGGAAGGGTCGTTCCAATTGTGTGGTCTCCAATTATGCAGGGAATAGTGGGTATCGTTGGGTCTTGCATCTTCTCAGGCATTGTCATATTTAATACAGAATTAACTGTATCAGTTGTAAAGACCTTTTTGGACAAATGATCTCTAGCTTTTCTTTTCTGGGTACAAAGGTCTTTTAGAAATTTTACATAGGCTGGGGCCTATCAAATTGCATCAAGCAGGGGAAAATTATTTTTTACCTACATAAAGGTCTCCATCATTTCCTCTATCTGTGCATTCCCCTTTTCAAAAGGGGTAGGGCCACTCAAAGCTTGAGGAAATGGCAGGTGAGTCTTTGGTTCCTCATTTGCAAAGCCTATATTGAACTTTTGTTTTCTTTTTTCATCTTTTATCTCCTCTTGAGGCTCAACTCGACCTCTTTATTTATTTCCTTGTTCAAAACTTGAGGAGCCTTCTCCAATCGAATATTGGCCCTTGGGGTTGGCTACTGGCTGGCTTGGCAACCAGCCCTCCTCTCTTTTGGCCAAGGCATTGGATATTTGGCCAAGCTGTTCTTCTATTTTCTTTATGCTTTGACTGTGAGAAGTTATAGTTTGAGTCAAGACTCCAAGGCTTTGCAATGAGGTCAAAACCTGGTCCTTGAAAGAAGCATTTCGGGGCAGAGGTGGGGGAACTACCAACCAATTTTGCTGCTGGGGCTGCTGCTGATGTTGGAAATTTGACCTTGGGGAATATCCCTGGTTAAACTGCCGTTGTGGCCTTTGAGGTAAGGCCAAGATCTGTTGTGGCTCCATATAATTGTCTTGTCTCCACCTCAAATTTGGGAGGTCTCTCCATTAGTAACCAACATTTTGGTGCTGGTATCCAAATGGTTGTTTCTTGTAGCCACCAGATTGTTGTTGGTCAAATGATTAGGCAGCAGCAGCTTGTTCCATCACATACTCAAGATATTGCCCTGCAGATGGGCACTCTTCCACTGTGTGTTTTGGAGATTGGCATATCAAACATGCCTCCATCACTTGTGCAGTCAATCTGGGCTACACCACAGTTAATAGTTTATCAAACTTATCAGAAAGATTGGCCAGCTGCATTCTCAGGTCATTGTTTCCACTAACTTCATACATCTTTCCTATGGAAGATTCAGCAAGCCCCAGCTTAGGAGAAGGCTCTTGAACACTTCTTGACAAGGATATCTTTTGAAAAGCATTCTCATTAATGACCTCGAACAAATCCCATGCCTCATCAGCTGTTTTGTGCATGTAAGTTCCACCATAAGAGGCATCTACCATGTCTCTGCTTTTCTCATCAATCCAATTATAGAAGCTCTGGACAAGTTGCCAGTCAGGGATCTTATGGTGGGGACATTGTTTGAGCATCTCCTTAAATCCTCAGTTGGGGATTCGGCAAAAGCATGTATTGCTTTCCTCAACTGGTTGGTTTTTTTCTCTGGGAAGAATTTGGTCAGAAATCTTGTCTGGAGGTCTTTCCAAAAAGTGATGTTATTGTTTGGGAGAGGAGCCAACCAGGTGCTGGCCCTGTCCTTTAGGGAGAAAGGAAAGAGCCTTAATCTAGTGGCTTCTGCTTCCAAACCAGCAATGGAGAATGTTGTGCACAGGGCCAAGAATTGGTCAATGTGCTTGTAAGGGTCTTCCTTGCTGAGCCCATGGAAAGAGGGAAGCATTTGGATGATGGAGGTTTTAATTTCATAGTTTTCCTGAACATCTGGGAATTGAATGCTAAATGGAGAATTATAATCATCAGGAGCATGCAATTCCTTCAATGTTCTGGGTTGCTCTTCACCCATGACTGCCTTCTCAATTTTAGTAGGGGGCTCGACTGTGGTGTGTCTGGGCCTTCTTGGTCTTCTGCCCCTTTCTATCTCAGGGTTAGGAGGCTCTAATGTGGGACTAAGGGATCTCCTTCCTAACATGCACACACACCAACAGCAAGGAAAACTACTTGTAGACACATTGCAATTAACAAAATTACAACTATCCTAATCAACTATTATAGAATTTTTAAAGGAGAAATAGACTATGTTTTTGAGGGTTAGAGAAGTGCAAACAGAGGTAGCTAGACTCCCAGTGTAGTTCAACTTTCCTTCTTTGCTACTGTCTAAATCTGCAAGAAAAATTCCAAATGTAAATCAGCAGTATCAATTATTCACAAGCACGGCTAGCAAAGAATAAAAAATACAAAAATCTAGGGTCTAGTAATAGATCAAGATTCCTCGGCAGCGACGCCAAAAAACTTGTTAGGATATTTTAAGTGCTTGCTGCTAACTTTATTGGAAATGGTGATAAGAATGGGGTTAGTGAAAATCAAAGGTGGATTGAAGAGCAGCAAGCCTAAAAATACACAGACCTGTAAGATACAGGGCCTATTGTAGCAAGTTTTAATAAGTAAGAGTTTGTCCCACAGGGAAATTTGATCTTAAGCTCCAAGGGAGCTATCTTTAGTAGGCCCTCCAGATCTGGCTACAGATATGGAAATCCTAAATGGAAGGGGATTTAAGGTCACTATTGTCTAAATCCTAAGGTAACCTAATGCCTAAACTACGGAAATGGTTGAGAAGAATGATGGAGCGTGAGAAAATAAATATAAAAGGATGAGAAATCCTGTCCAATGGCTACATTATGACCAAAGTGGAGAAAGGATCCAACTCACCCTTGTGCCATGATCCAATCCCTTATGGCTATAACCTGTCCACTTAAATAGTCACATACTATCCAATAAGAGAACCACAATCCAGAGAATAAGTTCATCATTGTAGGCACTACTTCATCCAGGCTACCAGCTCAAGAATCCATAGGAACCTCAACCTCTAAAGTTCTGTGAGTGCTGCTAGGCCTGCAATGTGCACTAGCCTGGACACACAAGACCAACAAGAGTTTGAGTACTAGCTTTAGGTCTAGCTGTTCACTGCTTTAGAAAGACAGCAGTGATCCAGTCACAACCCTACAATCTCTACAGCCAGATCAAATCTGCCATCTGATGGTGGGTCTATACAAATATAGGAGAGTCTGTCTCTGCACAATCTCTCACAAGGCTATAAGCACAAGTGCAGAGAAGAAGAATCTGTCTTAGATCTGTGGATTGGCCTCACCCTAGGGTTATAACCTGTCCACTTGAATGGTCACAGACTATCCACAAAGGCTATCCTCCTCACAGAGGTCTAAGACAGAACAAGAAGATTGCTGCCACCACCATGTTCACAAGGCTACCAGCCCAAGCTCCCATGGGGATTCAGATTTAGTGGATCCTGTGGTGGGGCATAGGCCTACAATGTGCCTAACCTGGACACATAGTTCACTTGGATCTAAATAAACCCTTAAAAACATTCCTCCATTGCTTACAATATAACTTAGCAATGGAGGATCACAAGGCGGTAGCCTTGTACAGAACAACTCTCAAAACACCAATCCCATACATGCATAAGATCCTATTATAAAAATTTATTAAAACTATTTAAAATAGACATACAAAGGCATAGCCAGTAATTGCTGGACTATGGAGAGAAGAAAAAGGGAAAAAGAAACTGTCTAAAACCCTAACCTTAGCCTACTGCAATTCTACAGTCGATTTCAAGAAGGAGTACAGAAGTCCCTTAAACCTAAACTAGGCTTAGGATGATATAGTAGTCAGCTCTGTGAGCATTAGGGTTAGGAAAACCCTAATTTATCAATGCTATCGTGGCCCATTTCTGTTCCTTTGATGCCTCGAGGTGTGTGCATGGAGATTAGAGCATTAAAGTGTGTGCCCTAGTCGCTAGAAGTTCCCAGATTACCCCAACAGAAGTGGGGAGAAGTTAAGAACCCGAGCCTCGCTAGGTAGAAAGGCTTTCTAGGTCTTGTCGTGTGATAGAATTGGCATCACGGGGTTGATTTGACTTAAAGCTCTGGTAGTCGCAGGATTGATACTTTGCTCCTTGCGGGATTGCTCTTTCCATTTGAATGGCGTGAAAATTATGCGCGCGGCTCATTCCTTGATGAATCTCGCAGTGATCCTCGCGAGGAAACAATGTGCATGGGCTTTTGGATCGCGCAAGCAGTTCCCTAAAGGTCTGTATCCCATGGCCACTGCACGATAGCTGCGCGCAGGAATTCCTGAAGTTCTCTCTCCTCAGTGAATCATGCGAAGATTAAAGATGCCTTTCTTAAGTTGCACGAGACTGTACGAGACTGAGCGAGAGCTTATGAGTGAGCCTCGTGAGAACTACGCGAAGTCTACTTTCTGTGCCCTTCTGTCATGCATCTACACGAGAGTTGTGCTTGCAGTTGGCGTGCTACTTTCAGAAACCCACGACAGCTATGTGAAGCATTCTTTCTGATTCAATCTGAACCTTGCGACATCTACGCGAGGCTCATTTCTTAGCTTGTTGCTGCCTTGTTGTGCCTATGCTGCAACAAATTCTCTGTCTAGGTCCAACCTCCTTTCTTCTGAGGAACTTCTGGGGCAACAGTAGGCTTCTTCGCATGGTTAGGGCCTTATTTGCAGCTGCTGCTTATTACCTACAAAATTGGCTTAATAGTCATTTATTAAATGACTAAGGGTCTAACAAAGATTCAGTTAAAGGTGAAAAGTGGTACTTTTCAGGTTGTAACACCAACCCATGGACAACCCAAAGAGACAATATGTGGTAGGTGTGGTTTCTTATTCCCATGAGGAAGCCAAATCTGTTGCCACATTATGAAGTGAAAGGTTGGTGGACAATCAAGTAGGTTGTGGGCCTTTGAAAAATTCAGAAAAGGTACAACAGGAGCAACCCATGTTGAATAAGAAGGATAATAATGATTCTCAAGGAAAAATTAAAATAAAAAAAAGAGATGATGAGTTGGCAAAGGGTGCAAATGGGGGAGCAGTCTCACATTTGCCATTTCCTAGGGCAATCCAAGCACCTTCACCTTTCGATAAAGGGCATGCGAATATAGAGGAAATGATGAAAACCTTTAAGCAAGTGAAGATCAACCTGCCTCTACATGATGTAATCAAGCAGGTTATAGCCTATGCCATGTTTTTGAAAGATCTTTACACCCACAAAAGACAATCAAGGATACATCTATCCAAGAAAGTCTTTTCAGCAGAAAAAGTGAAACAGATATTGACTATTGCCACCCCAATAAAACTCCATGACCCTGGACTCCCCACTATCCCTTGCATCATTGGGGATCATACAATTGAAAAAGCCTTGTTGGATCTGGGAGCTAGTGTAAATTTGCTTCCATATTCAGTATATAAGAAGCTAGGATTAGGAGAGTTAAAGCCCACACATGTGGTCTTACAACTACCCGATGGATCTAAAAGGAAGCCTATGGGAATCATTGAAGATTTTTTGCTTGGAGTTGATAAATTCTTTTATCCTGCTGATTTTCTGGTGCTGGATTTGGAGCCAGTCAAGTGTCCTCCTACAATCCCTGTGATCTTAGGCAGGCCCTTTTTGGCCACAGCAAATGCTTGTATACAACATAGATCAGGGGTCATGGATGTATCTTTTGGTAATATGAAAGTCAATTTGAATGCCTACAATGCAGCCCATCAGCCCCACTTAGAGAATGAGGGTTGTTTTTCCATTGATGTGCTGGATGAATTTGTGCAAGAAACTCTACCTCAGTTATTGCATGGTAATGATTTCTTTAATATTTTTGAAGAAGTATGGAATGAAATAGTGGAAGAGAAAGCTTCCACATCTGAGCTTGAGCAAGTGGAAATGGTAAATTGTGAAGCAAGGCTAGAAAACCATCACCCATGGACTCCTGCTTTACTACCGCTTCCACCACCTTCTAAGGCACCTCTACTACCTTCACTCATCAGTCCCCCAGATTTGGAGTTAAAGCAATCCAGGGACCATGCGAGTGTATACATAATGAGAATAGTTAGAATGGAAGCATAGCAAAAGAGTATGCTAGCTGTTGAGGCTGAGCACTGCACGAAAATGCAGTTCTGATGAGCATTTGGGACCTGTCGATAAGTCATTTGAGGATTTCAATAGGTCATTTGAGGATTTTGATAGGTCATTTTTTCTTTCAATTGATCATTTGAGACTTGTCGATAGGTGAAAACAACTCTTCGATAGGTTCAAAAGGACAGAAAGAAGTTTTCGATAGGTTCTGAATACTTATCAAGAACCTATCGAAAGGAGGAATCACATACCACATGAACCTATCGATAGGAAGGATTTGACCTATCAAAGCACCTCATCTGCACGCTGTATTTTTCTAGTGTTCAATAGGAGCGCCCAACCTATCGAAATCACTCAGCTCATCCTATCGAAATCGATTTTCACTCTTTATATACCTGCCGTTAGGTCACTTTCACCCATTCAACACTCTCTGCAAAACCCTTGTTCTCTCTTCCTCGTTGCTCTCATTTTTCTGCCAAATACTCTAAGGATTTTTCGTCACACAATTTGTCATCCATCAAGATCATTCAGCTCGCACAAAGGAGCATTTTGCACCTGATTTTTATGGATTTAGATCTGTCAATCACAATTTCTGTACAACCCTAGGAGTTTTAGGTAAGTTGTCCTCTTACTTTCACTCTGTTTCTTCTCTATTTGTTTACTTCAGAGTTTTATTACAATTTCGTGAGTGAGCTTTAAAAGATCAATTTCTGAGAGCAAATGGCTGATTCTGAAGAAACCCTAGCTGACCTATTCCGGCAAATAGCTGCTTCCACCCCCAAGTCCTCCAAAAAATCAAAGCCTACCTCTAACCCACCTACCAAGAGGAAGCTCCTTGAGGGGAAGCCCAACAAGGCTACTAAAGCTAAAATAGCCAAGTCTGTAGCAATTCAAGAACCTGCTGTTGGCGATTTCTCAGTGTGTGTGCTTGGTTTATTGGTTGGTGGTAATAGTCATTTGAAAATCAAAGAAAGAGTAAAACAGGGGATGGAAGGAGCACAACTAAGAAATCCTAGACTTGCAAGATACAGGGTCCATTGTAGCAAGTTTTGATAAGTAAGAGTTTGTCCCACAGGGAAAGGTGATCTACAGCTCCAAAGGAGCCATCTCTAGTAGTCCCTCCAGATCTGACTATAGATCTGGTAGTCCTAAAAGGAAGGGAGTTTAAGGTCACTTATTCTAGGTATTCTAATGTCTAAACTACAGAAAGGGATGAGAGGATGGATGGAGTGTGGAAAATAAAAAAAAAAGGGTGAGAAGTATGTTATTGAGCCCAGATCAGAGGAGTTTTGTAACTCAGATTCAGATCTGATGTTATAGAAATCCTGTCCAATGGCTACATTATCACCACTGAGGAGAAAGGATCCAACCCATCACTCTGCCATGATTCAACCCTTAAGGTTATAACCTGTCCACTCAAATGGTCACAGACTATCCCATAGGGGAACCACAATCCCGGGATGGATCAAAACATAAAAAGTTAATCATTGCAGGCACTATTTCATCCAGGCTACCAGCACAAGAATCCATAGGAAACCTCAACCTCTAATGCTCTATGTGTGGGGCTAAGGCTGTATAGATCCATGATAGCCCAGACACATAGAACTAGCAAGCGATTGAGTACAACCTTCGATTTAGCTGCCCATTGCTTGAGTGAGGCTACAATGGTCCAGTCACAAGCCTACAATCTCTATAACCAGATCAGATCCAACATCTGATGGCAGATCTATAAAAATATAGGGGAGGCTACCTCTGTACAAAGAAGAAGGATCCATCTTGGATCGGTGGATTAGAATCACCCTAAGGCTATAAGTTGTCCACTTGAATGGTCACAGACTATCCCAGAGGCTATCCTCCTCACGGAGCCCAAGACAAAACAAGAATGTCGCTGCCACCACCATGGTCACCAGGCTACCAGCTCAAGCTCCCATGGGGATTTCAGATCTAGTGGCTCCTGTGGTGGGGTTAAGGCTGTATAGGACCATAATAGCCTAGACACACAGGTCACTTGGATCTGAATGGCCCTTAGAATCAGTCCTCTATTGCTTTGAATCACAGCCAAAGCAATGGTGGATCACAAGGCAGCAGCCTTGCACAGAGCATCTCACATTCAAACACAAATCTCACAAAGTACAGATCCTATTACAGAACTTCCATTAATCTAGTTCAAAATGCAAACAAAGACATAGCCAACAAGTGTTGGACTATGGAGAGAAGGAAAAAAGAAAAAAAAAAAACTACTTACAACTACGAAAAGAAAAATAAAACAATCTCAGATCAAGTCTCCAAGAAATGAGATGTATTCCCAGCTATTCCAGGATGTAGAAAGAAAGGATGGTCAAAGCTCTCTAAACCTAAGCTAAGTATGGGTATTTATAGTAGTGGTGTGGCGGTGCATTAGGGTTAGGAAACCCTAATTTTAATGATGCCACGTGGCCTAATGGTGATCCTTGGATGCCTCGAGGCCCATGCATGGAGATTTGAGCATGGGAGTGCATGCCCTAATCGTTGGAAATTCCTAGAAAGTCCTCTGTTGAAGAGATGGAAGTTTGAGGTTCAGAGCTTCGCTAGGTAGCCATTGTTTCCCAGACTTGTCGCGTGGTAGCTTTTGCTCTTCGCTAGGATGATTTGAAATTGAAACTTTAGCCATCGCGAGGTTGGCTTGGTTTGCTCTTCAGGCAGTCGCGAGGTTGATCTTTGCGAGGACAAATTTGAATAGCGCGAGAACTTCGCGAGCACTTCTCTTCACTGGACTTCGTGAGTTACCTCACAAGGCTTTAATGAGTTCTGAACTGCGCGAGGTTCCATGTCATAACTGATCTTTGTGAGGGTGGCTTTGCCATCTCAAGGATGCTCTCTTGAATGGCGCGAGGACTGCGCGAGGTGTTCTCTTTTGATAATTGCATTCCGTGGCGACTGCACGACAGCTGTGCGAGGAGTCTTCTGAAGCTCTCTCTTCTCAGCCGTTCTAAGTGAACTGCGTGAGGTTGAGAGAGGTCTGCTTTGAACTGTGCGAGACTGCGTGATGTGTTCTACTCTTGAGCTTCGCGAGAGCTGCGTGAGTGCATGCTTCTGAAGCTGTTCAGTCAATCATCTACACGAGAAGTTGTTGTAGAGTCTTGGGAAGCTTAGCTGGACTGCGCGAGGCTCATTTTAGGTCTAGATTTAGAGTCCATCCTTCTGAGGGACTTCTGGTGTCAAAATAGGCTCCTTAGCAGGATTCTTGGACTTATTTCACTGCTGGTTATTACCTACATCAAACACTTTACAAGGTCTTATTTGGTGGCTATGGGTCTAATCAAAGGTTAAGTTAAGGGGTGAAAAGTGGTACTTTTCAGGTCTTAACACACCCCCAAATCTAATCTTTGCTAGTCCCTTAGCGAAGCTACATTAAATCTACTATGAAAATTAAATGCCACTTTCGTAGGGAGCATGGATACATTTAGCATATGTACCAAGCCTTTTAAACCCCTAGGTGATCCCTAGTGGAGGAGTGAAGTCTCCTAAGGGTTTTCAGTGAAGACACCCACAAACTGCTTCAATGATACAGTTAACAAAAGTGCAATATCATCCAATGAGCAGTCAAGGAGCAGACTTAGTTTACTCTTGAATCAATAACCATAAAAGAAATTTAATTCATTGGTTGCACAGTAATTTAAACAGCATAAACTTCTCATGAATGCTCAGCATTTCCAATCAGCTTACAATCACAGAAAACCGCACAAGTGTGTGCCAGCACTGAGCCCATCCTCAGGTCAAAAATTAGGTTATAGGTCATACGTAATGTATTCAAGTTCAGACCCAAAAACTTTGCAGGGCATACTCTCATAAGGGTTTTGTTGAGGGGTTCATTTTCTCATAGGCTCAAGAGCAGTTACATCCCCCAAATGGGTCTATAAGCATGAGCATAGGCAGAGTTCTTAGTGCTGATATCATTGGCAGTTCCTCACCATAGATTGGATAACTCTTTATCTTCACATGATAGCTCACTCAACTTTGAATCACAAGGGCTTTTAACTGGGCTGTAATGTGGCTTATGGAGTGGGGTTGATAGAATGGAGAGTTGAGAAGGGGTTCAAAATTGAGAAATCAGTAGGTGACAGAGGTGATTCATGACATCACCTTCTTGAATTCAGCTCCCTTCATCTTCTTTGAGATTTTCAGATTTGAAGTGATCAGTTTCTCTTCTTGATTTTGATTTTCCAATGAAAGTTCCTCTTGATTCCTCCCTTACTCCTCTTCATTATTGTTTTTGTTTTCTTTTGATGGAATTTTCTTCTTTTTATTTTTGGTTTTTCTTTTTTAGAAATGCCACCATGTTCTCAGTTACCATACTGCCAGAATTTTTTTGAGATGCTTCTTCTTCATTCACTTAATGTTGACCATAGCTAGTCCATTTCCAACCTTTTCCCCTTTACCTTTTGAATTCTCAGAGTGAGCGTAGGCTGAAGCAGGCTCATAGGTTCAGGTTTAAGTATTCAGGTGTATCTTGAAGAAATTCAGGATTTAAAGCTCAAAGGGGGGTATGGACAGGGGCAGATGCTTTAGGGTTGGTCCTTTTAGGCTCAAACTGTCCAAGAGAAGGCCCTGATCCTTTACTGAGTCTCATGAGTACTGTCAATTGTTTCAACTTGGAGTTACCTAACTTCTAATGAGCACAGTGACTCAGCCAGTCCTTAGAACTAGAAGAAATTGCCTTGGTTACTCCTCAAAGGATGGAAAAAAATTTTATAGTCCCAATTCTCATTGGTTATGGTCTTCCTTTGAACTTTTAAGTATGTCCTCACCTTTTTCTCTCTCTAATGATTCACTGAGTGCTGATACAAGTAAGTTTCCTTGGAGATATCATCATGGAAATGTGAAATATTAAAAGTTTATAATGTCAAAAGTTTGCAGAAATTTTTAATTTCTTATTTTCATGATTCTTAATTGAACAGAGGTCCATTTCCATATTACTCAGATTAGTCTGCTGCACTTAGGTTAACTATTCCATTGGCAGGGTCTGCCTGCCATACCCCCAAACCTATCAGGAGCAGTGTCCTCACTGGTTCAAAGGTGTCTGTGCAGTAGAGTTATTAAAGTATAATAGACCAGAACAAGAAAGAATACACACAATAGACAAAGCAAGATAGTAATGACAGGGGAATAAAGTCTATTAAAAAGGAGAAATGTACAAACTATAAGAAAACAGAAACAAAAGAGTGCAAAAAATAGAGAAAATCCTAAGTACAATCTAGTCAGAATTTGGCTCAAAACTTGTCCCAACCCATCTTCTTGGCATGTTCTTGAAGGTAAGCCTCCTCCTCTTTCTTCTTTCGTTCTCTCTCTGCCTTTCTTTGGTTGGCAGTTTTGGGTATAGATGGTGCCTTGACCCGCATTTTTCTTCTCTTTAGTTTAGGAGGGATCTCGGAAGATTTATCAGTGGTTGGCTCAGGGGGTTTGGTGGGAGATTTTCCTTTGGGGACCTTACCTTTAGAGGCTTGTCCTTGCTGAGTCGGAGGGGGAATAAGAGGGGATTGGGCTTGTACTGACTCAGGAGGGACAACAGGGGATTTATCTTTTACTTTCACCTGAGGCAGGAGAGGACTTTTCCCTTTAGCAAGCTTAGGGGGAGCCACAAAAGATTTGTGTTTGTCTTTTGCTGCAGGAATGGTAGGGTTCTTCCCTTTCACTGGCTGGCTTATTGGTGGTGCCTCCTCAGACTGGGCAGATTTGTCCTTTCCAATTTTCAGAGAGCCAGTTGGGGGAGTAGTCCTCTTGGCAGCAACTTTCCTTTACTGAGGATAAGTTTGTTTAACAGGGCGTGATGAAGGAGTAGCAGTAGTAATCTAGGCACTGGGATCCCTAGGTGGTGCGGAATCAGATTCTGAGTCAGAAGGAAAAAGCTCGGTGGGATCCAATCTAAGGGCAGCAGCAGCCTGTCTGCGTTCATCTTTGGAAAGTAGGTGACCATGGGGATCATCCTGAGCAGAAGCTCTGGTGGCCTTTGAAGGTGGGGATGGAGGGGCTGGTCATTTTTCTTTTTGGGCTGCAGTGGCTCTTTTGGAAGTGGGATGTTTCTTGGAAGGAGTTCATTTTCTTTTGGGGGCAGGGGAGGGAACAGGGGGAGGCACTGAGACAGGAGCAGGAGCTGGAGTAGGGACTTTAGCAAGAGCAGGAACTTGAGTAGGAACAAGAGGAAGTATAGGGGTTGGGGCCGGAGGAGGTGGGGGAACAGGTTGTGTAGGTGGAGGGGCAGGGGGAGTGGAAGAAGATGGGCCTGGTTGTGTGGAAGAGGATGGGGCCTCAGGGGGTGCTGTGGCGACAGGGATGACCTGTATTGGTTTTGATAGTAGGAAGGCAACCCTCTATTCCAAAATCTCAATTTTCTTGTTAGCCCACAGGAGATTGGAGTCTGCAGGCTCCTTACTGAGTCGGTTGATCTCTTGGGCATTGTTCAGTTTCCTTTCTAATAACCTGTTGTTCTTTTTGGCCCTTTCTGCATTGGCTTTTTCAATCTCAGTAGTCATTTTGTAATAAGTTACCACAGCCTTATTCACATTGAGTGTCTCCAAAATTGCCTCCCATCCCTTGGAAATATCTCTCTGCTGCTCGCTGTGAGTAAGCTTCAAATAACTCATTTTTTGCAGCAAGGGGTATTCGATGGCTTGTCGGAGTTGGGCCATGCCATTGAGAACATCCCACTTGATATAGGCATTGTCCCTCATGGCATGGAGGAGGGTGAAGTAGGGGGGGTGTAATAGGAGTGTCTAGGAAAGATGGGTAGAAATGGAGTGGAAGAAGTAGAAGGTGAATGATCCTGGGGGGAAAAGTGGGTGGTGTAGGGATGAAGTCAAGAGAAGGAGTGGAAGTGGCTGGGGTAGTTTGTGTTTAATGGTCAGTGAATTGAGGAGGGGGTGGGAGAAGAGGTGGAATGGAAGGTATGGGTGGAAAGTGAAATGAAGGAAGGTCAGTGGATGTGGATGGTTCTGGGTAAGGGAAGAATGGAATGGTGAAGGGTCGAAATGGAAGGGGTGGGGTTGCAAATAGGTGGGGTTGAATGGGAAAGGTGGATGGGAAGGGAATGGGGTCTGTTTGGGTAGAAGTGCTGATAAATTGTGGTGGAGGTAATATTAGTGGGGGTAGGATAGGTAGAGTGGGGAAGGAGTGGTGGGGTATGGTGTCTTGGAGGGTGAAGGGTGTAGGTAAGTCAATTTGGGTGAGGTCTGGTGGAACTGTGGAGTCAGAGGTGGAAGGGGGTTGTGTAGGGATGGGTGAGTTTGTCAATGTTTGAAGGGTGGATTGTATGTTGGTGATGTCAGTTTGCATTTGGGCTTGGGTCTGTGTGGTGTTGGAGAGTTGGGTTTGGATGTGATGTATGAGGGAAAGGATATGGGTAAGGGTATCTGAGGTTGGTTGGGGTGGAGTATGAGGATAGGAGGGAACAGGTTGGAAAGGGTGTTGTTGCCTCTAAGTGTGCATGATTTATTTGTGTTTTGAAAACAAATTTGCAATTGCTAAGTTATACTGATTCTGGAATATAAAAAAAAAAGGGTAAAGAAATATCAGCACAGAGAGAAGTGAATTAGCCTGGAAGATCAGGGTCAATTGTAGCAAGTTTTAAATGTAAATGAGTAAAAGATCGTCCACAGAGAATTTGTTTAAAATGTAAGATAAACCTCTAGATAAAGCTACGATCCGCCTCTTATCCTATCTATAAAGCACATAAGATGGGAGGTTGAATTTGTCACATTAACTAAATGATAAAAATAAAAGTTAAACTAAATGATCCAGATCTGAGTTGGGGGAATTTTGAGGTAAACTTATAAAAATAGAGAAATAATATCTAACTTTGATTTGGCCCTTGAAACACAATGAGAATGACTGCAGATCAAATGAGAAATGATCCAATCTTCATCTGGCTACAAGCACAGATGTAAGAGAAATAAATCTAACTGAAGGATTAGATTTAGGCTTATGGCTATGGTCTGTCCACTTCAATGGCCACAGACCATCCAATAGTCTTTAATCTAAACCCTTAATTTAGAACAACAAACATCACTACAAATGCTATGAGAGATTAGGTTACAAACACTAATTCCCACAGGTTTAATGAATCAAGGGAAATTGCCTGAAAAATAGTAAATCTAAAGGAGTCTAATGCAATAAGGAGATCAGAGGGAACCCTTAACATGAGTCAAATTGAGAATGTACGGTTTACAGCAACCTTTTCAAATTCACCATTACAATTACAGAGCACAGCTTAAACAGCTCTCAGATTTGTAGTCTTGAATACAACTCTCTTTTGAATTACAGAAGTATCTCACAGCTCTCAATTGCAAGTAAAAGTGAGGCTATTACAGGGATTTCAGACAAACTATCTAATTTGGAAATGGGGGAATAGGAATGAAACTCAAAATCTAGATGCCCAAATTGGGCAAATGGTTCATCTATTTATAGTTTTCCCCAGGTCTAGCTCAAATGCGTATCGACCAATCAGAAGTGCTCAGATCTGTATCAACCAATGGTAGTTGAGCACAAGGATTCAGATCTATTCTGGAAAATCAGAATTGCTCTATCTAGTTCAGCCAATCAGGCGACATAAGTATCAATTCTGTTATGCATTTTGAAAATCTGTTAGAGCTTCTAGAAGTTCCCGCCAAGTTATTTCATCTCTGGGTGCTCACATGGGGTGGAATATGCCTTCGCTTCATGCTTAGAATCTTCTAGAATCTCCTTAGATTTTTAAATGCATTGGGATGCGTGAAAAAGATTACTGAATTACCCTTGCAAAAGTTGGGAATCTCTAGAATACCATTTCACATAGTTTAGGGGACTTTTCGCAAGGTACTGTGACTCCTGAAGCTCTTTTCGCAATGTTCAGGTTCTGTTCGAAAGGAGTTCTCTTCTTTTCGAAAAGGTCAATCATCCTTTCAAAGAGTTTAGGTGCTCTTCGAAAACTAAGCCTGGAGCTTTTAGTTCTTTTCGCAGAGTTCAGGTTCTTTTCGAAAAGTTCAGATTCTTTTCGAAAAGCACTCTGTAGTGCATTTTTCTGTTCGAATTGCTCCACATTTCTTTTCTGGGTTGAGACCAGGTCTTTGCTCTTCAGTTCAGGCCTTTTTTAACAGCTAGTGGGGTTGTTCCTTCTCTTTCTTCCTTTGGATCGACATGGATTATCATCTTTTTTGCACTTTTAAGCTGCTTTTATGGTTAAGCCTGTCTTTATTGTTAGCTGTAACACAAGCACTTAAAACACTTATTTAGTTCTCTCAAGGGTCTATCAAGGCCTAGGTTAAAGGGTGGAGAAAGGTATTTTCTGGATCTCAACACACCCCCAAACCTAAGCTTTGCTAGTCCCTTAGCAAAGTCAAAATTAAAAAACAGAATAAAAAGCCACTTTTGTAGGGAACACAGTTGCATTTAGCATATACAGCAAGCCTTTTAAACCCCTAGGTGATCCCTAGTGGAGGAGTTAAGTCTCCTGAGGGTTTTCAGTGAAGGTACCCACAAACTTCTTCAATAAATCAGTTAAGATCACTGCAGTTCTATTAAAGCAAACTTTCATCTAATCTGATTATTCACACCTGCATCAGTCATTGTGTGAGAAGATTTTCAAGAAAACATCAGTTCAAAACTAAAATTCTGCTGTAATTCCTTTTACCATTCAGTCAATTTGTGTCAAAAAGTTATTTACAAGAAAAATTAATGAACAGCTTGCCTTCTATTTAAGAATCCAGCTTTGATGTTACCCCAATGAGTTGATTTCAAACCCAACTCTCTCCAGGATTTTCACTCAACATGCAAGTAAGAGGGTTGTACTATTTCACACGGCTCAAGAGCAGTTACAGCCCTCAAGTAGGACTGTAAGCATTAGCATAGGCATTGCTTTTTAGTTCTGAATTCACTACTTTTTTTTTTTTCACCATAGATTACACAAATCCTTATCTCCATGTGACAGCTCAATCCATCATTGATCAGTAAGGACTTTACTTGGGTTGTAATGTGGCTTATGGGTGAAATTTATCAAGGATAAAGGGGTGCAATGGAGTTCAAAATTGAGAAGTCAGTCAAGGTAAGGAGGTGATAGACACACCTTCTTTAATTCAGCATATTTTCATCTTCTTCTTTGAATTTCCAGAGCCAAAGTGGCCATCTTTTTCTCTTTCTTTTTCAAACTTCCAATGAAATGCCTTCTCCCTTTTTTTTTTTTTTGTCCAAGTAGCATTGACTGGAATGCCACATTTCTTCTGCTGATACATCATTGCCTTCAATTATTATTCTTCTTCTTTTGTCAAACTGTTACTCAATTCTCCTTTCTTCAACTTCCTTCCCTTTATCTTCTGACTTCTCAGAGTGAGGGTTAGGCTAAATGAAGTTGATGAGGTTATTTGATGAGGTTTTAAAGAAATCTTAGATTTGTAAAGCTCAAATGGTGTGTATCAAGGGCAGTTTCAAAAGGTGGGGCTTTGTAAGGTTCAAACTGTCCAAAAGGAGGCCTTACATCATGTCTTTATTATCACGATTGCTGTCAAATTATTTCAATTTGGATATGTGTAACTTCTATTGAAAGCAAGCAGGTTCAGTTAGTCCCTAGAGCAGAAAAAAATTGCCAATTCATACCTCCAAAGAATACATTTCAGGCCCAAACGTCACTGGGTGTGGTTGTCTATCAAATTCCTGAGGTATATCATCACTGTTTTCTCTCTTTTTAGGTTTACTAAAACATCAATTTTCTTTTGGAAATTTTCTGACATTCACATCATGAAAGTATTAGAATTACACTAGAAATTAATTTCAAAAAGTTTTTTAACTTCTTCATTTTTCAAAACAGCAGGTGTGAGTGTACTTAATTTTTAAAAATTCCACTGATCATAAGCTGCATTGATGTTAACTCAATTATTGACATTTCTGCCACACCCCCAAACCTAAGGGGAGCAGGGTCCGCACTGGTCCAAAGCAAAGAAAGGAAGCAATCAAAAAAATTATAATGACAAGAAGAAAGAACAAAAATGCACAGTAATTACACAAGAAAAAACTAGAATTTTATATTACAAACTTATAACATAGAAAAGTACAGTGTGATCTAGTAACTGGGGTCAAAATTTGTATCATAAGTTGGTTCAATGGGATCAGAACTGGAGTCACTGTCAGAGTCAGAACTAGAATCAGTATTGAACTCTGAACTTGATTTAGCCTTCTCCTGGATTGTGTTTTGCAGCTCAGTGTATTCCTCTGATTTGATCTTTTTGGTGTGGCCAATGTACTTTGTAAGTCTAGTAGTCCTCAGTTTTTCCTGGTCAAGTTGTGCTTGCAATAGGGTCACCTTGTGCTGCTCACTCCTAACCATTTGAAAAGTTTGACCCAGCAGGTCCTTCATTTTCTCTCTCTCAAATTTCATGAATAACTCTAATTTCCGAATCTTGTTTTCATAAGGGGTTCTAATATAAGCTTGCAAATCAGCTAACCCCTTGAGGACATCTCTACAGATATATGGATTTTCTTCCATGGCCCTTCTGAGGGCGGCAAATCTGGGAAGGGGAATGGAATGGTAGGGGACCAAAGGTATCCCAGCTGTGGGAGTGGGAGAAGAAGTGTCCAGAAGGAGGAATTCAGGGTCGGTCTGATTGGCTGGATCAGAGAAAGTGAGGAGTGGTGAAGGGGACTCAACCAGAGGTACTTCAGGTTTAGTTTGGGTAGCATGGGCAGTAGTGGTGAGGGTGGGCAGATCAACCAATACTACCTCAGGTTCAGTTTGGGTAGCATGGTCATCAACAGCAGGTACAGTGGTTATGGTAGTTGTGTGGGATGTGGAGGCTAAGGTTTGGAGAAGGTCATTGGTCACAGACTGGTTATCTGTGTTGATCTATAGTTGGGCTTGGATGGATTGGAGGAAGGTAATTATTTGGCTAATAGATTCAGGAGTGGGGGAGGTATGCATAGCAGGGCTGGTAAAACTGAAGTGGATGGTGGAGGTGCAATGGGTGAAATGGCTGTAAAGGGAGAAGTAGGCAAGTGAGTGAAATGAGGAGGGTCAGGTATAGGGACAGGTTCAAGCCCAACATTTTCAAAAATAGACCCCATCAATGAGGAATAAACCTCTGTAGTGAAAGGTTCTGGTTCAGGGGTATGGGATACTTCAGGTGTGTGGGCTGAAGGAGCAGGTGAACTTGAGAGGCTTTGGAGCATAGGAGTGCAAGGAGATTGTTCAATAAAATCTATGGCCAAATCTTGGTCATTGGTGGGAGAAATTGGTGGTGTGAGTATGGTTGGAGTGGTTGGTGTAGAGGGGGAATCTGCAATTGGGATAATGGTGGGTATGGGAGATGGGATAGCTGGGATATGTGAGGTGGCAGGAGCTGGACTAGGTGAGGAGGGTAAAAGGCCAACTTCTTCAAGAATTGGTGCAGCTGAAGAGCTGGTCACCATAGGAAGGACAGCTTCTTCAAGAATCGGTGCAGCTAAAGAGTTGGTCACCATAGGAAGGACAACTTCTTCAAGAATGGGTGCAGCTAAAGAGCTGGTCACCTCAGGGTCTGGCAAAGCCGGTTCTAAGGGAGCTGCAGGGGCAGGTTCATTAACAGCTGCAGATGCAGGTTCAGTAGCAATTGCAGGTGCAGGCTCACCTTCCTCTCTCAGTCTTTTCAGCATTGCTTGGCTTGTAGTCCAAGCCTTTTTCCCAAAAGTATGAGGGGCTATGACTTCAAATGGCTCCTGATCATCAATGTCAAACTTAGCTCTTAGTAGGGCTGTGATCAGTCTACCAAATGGGATTCCAGCTAATTTCTGCTCCTTTTTCAACTTGGCACTAATATCAGCCATGGCTTCAAAAATTAACATAGGGGCATTGAAAAACTGCCCCTTAGAAAAATGAAAGAGAGCCTCTAAAATTGGTGTCCTCCTTTCTTGGCTGTGCCCGGTGACATAAAAACTTCCCCTCAAAATTGAATCCATTAATAAAAATTGAGGTGCTAGGTCTCTCCTCATTATGGACTGTCCAGTGCCAACGATCCCTTGGGTTAAATGTGCAGCCATTTCTCTGAAGGAGGCTGCTTCTGGTGCAGCCAATGGACCAGAAGGATCAAATTGAAAAGGTATCCCCAAAGCATTCCCAATGTCTTCATATGTGACAGTTAGATCACAATCATCAATAAAGATAACAAGAGTAGGGACATCAGCATCTTTTTCTGTTACTTTTACCAGGTTTTGGTACCATAATTTCACCATTCGCGGATAAATTTTCTCTGGCAGAGGGGTAAGGATATTGCTTAGTGAGGCATCCCTCATGTATCTTAAAGATAGCTGACAGTTCGGTTTGTTAACGAAAAAAGTTTCCTCCACAATAAGCTCAGGAATCAGCTTCTGAGCTTCAATGAATGGATTTGGTAGTACCAAATGCATAGGCAGAGGAGGAAGCTCAGGCTCAGGACTAGCTCCTCATGTCTAACTTTCTTCCCTTTCTCAATCCTATCCGCTCTATCCATTGATAGTTTTCTTTTGGCTGAAGTTTTGGTTTTTCCTTTTGGGGTAGGTTTGCTAATTTTCTTAGCAGAAGATTTTGGGAACATGGCACCAGTGATTTTTCCGCTTTCCCCATTCTAAAGTTGTGTATAAAAATGCCCACAACAAATGCTGATAGACAATCAAACTTTGCAAATGATAAATAGAGGAAATGAG
The DNA here is from genome assembly GCA_021018995.1 of Chloranthus sessilifolius. Lineage (NCBI taxonomy): Eukaryota > Viridiplantae > Streptophyta > Magnoliopsida > Chloranthales > Chloranthaceae > Chloranthus > Chloranthus sessilifolius. The sequence continues at coordinate 44,531,739 of CM037594.1, read as the reverse complement.
TAAAAAAATACCGAAATCAAGGGTTTGGGTTGAACGTATTGCTTGCTTGCTGAGATCCACCAGACCAGAAGCTAAAATCCTTCTCTTAAAGCTCAAATGATCGAAGAAATGTGAAGAAAAGTGTGGCTGAATTCTAAAATCACGCAAGGAAAGAAAGAATTAGGGTTTCTGTGGAACAGGACGTTCTCAGAAAGCTTTCAAATATGAAACCCTTACTTCGAAAGGGTTTAAATATGCTCAAAGTTAATTTTGCAAAGTCATTTTTAAGTTTTTGAAAAGTTCCAAAACAGACCTTTTTACAACTGAGAATAGCATCAGTACCATTCGAAAAGCAAATAGCTTTAGAAATAACTTTTCGAAAAGAAAATGGCTTCAGAAACAACTTTTCGAAAAGAAAATGGCTTCAGAAACAACTTTTCGAAAAGAAAATGGCTTCAGAAAAAACTATTCGAAAAGCAAATCCTTGCTTTCGAGCAGTTCGTTACAAATCCAGATTCTTTTCGAAAAGTAAATTGAACTTTGCGAAAAGACAATTTTTACTTTGCGACTTAACTTTTCACATATTTAGACCTTCTGAAAGAGAACAAACATGAATAAAAATAGAGAAAAAGAAAACTAAGCAAAAACTATGGAATAAAAACATATTGTACAGTTGTATACCATCAGATTTGGGGAGGCTCTTGATGATAGATGGGCAGCACAGGCTCCTAGGTATTTTCAATGCATGGTTTGAGCCTCTAACCATTTACTTTCAAGATTCTTCCATTACTTGGATCTAAAATGTCAACAGCTCCAGAAGGAGCTGCATGAATGACAGTATATGGCCCTTCCCATCTGGATCGCAGCTTTCCAGGAAAAAACTTAAGTTGTGAGTTAAATAACCATACCTTAGAGCCAGCTGTGAACTCTTTTCTCAACAAATTTTTATCAAGGAAGGCTTTGACTTTCTCTTTGTAAGATCTTGAATTTGTGTATGCATCCATTCTTAGCTCCTCCAACTCAGCAAGTTGCAATTTCCTGTGATTACCAGCAGTAGTGAGATCCATGTTCAATGTTTTAATAGCCCAAAAGGCTTTATATTCTAACTCCACTGATAAATGGCATGCTTTGCCATAGACCAACCTGAATGGGGACATGCCAATTGGGGTTTTATAGGCTGTCCTATATGCCCATAATGCATCATTCAACTTAAAGGACCAATCCTTTCTGTCCTTCTTCACAGTCTTTTCCAGTATATGTTTGATTTCTCTATTGGAAATCTCCACTTGTCCACTGGTTTGTGGATGATATGGAGTAGCTACTCTATGAGTCACAGAGTATTTTTTCAATAAAGTTTCAAAATGTTTATTACAAAAATGGCTTCCCCCATCACTGATAATAGCTTTGGGAAAACCAAACTTGGAAAAAATGTGATCCTTTAAAAATTTAAGAACCACTCTGTGATCATTGGTTTTAGTGGCTGTGGCTTCAACCCATTTGGATACATAATCCACAACTACTAAAATGAAATTACACCCATTGGAAGGAGGAAAGGGACCCATGAAGTCTATCCCCCAAACATCAAATAATTCAACTACCAAAATAGGCTGTAAAGGCATTGAGTTTTTCTTCGAAATGCTGCCCAATTTCTGGCAGTTCTGGCAAAACTTATAGTGCTGCAGAGCATCTTTGAAAAGTGTAGGCCAATAAAATCCACACTGCAAAACCTTTGCAGCAGTTTTGTTTCCACTAAAATGACCTCCACAGGCCTGTTCATGACACATAGAAAGTATTCTATGAAATTCTTGGTCAGGGACACATCTTCTTATTATTTGGTCTACACAACTCTTAAACAGATAAGGATCTTCCCAGATGAAATGTTTAACCTTTGAAAAGAAAAGATCTTTATCCATTTTATTCCAATGTTGTAGAATTTTTCCAGTAGCCAAAAAGTTGACTATGTTTGCAAACCAAGGGGTGTGTATACTAATAGCAAAAAGTTGCTCATCAGGGAAAGATTCATTATTAGGCAGCCTATCAATCTCAGCAATTAAAATTCTAGATAGGTGATCAGCCACCACATTCTCCACACCCTTTTTATCTTTGATCTGTAAGTTAAATTCCTGTAATAGGAGGATTCACCTAATTAATCTTGGTTTGGTGTCCTTCTTAGACATAAGGTATTTCAAGGCAGAGTGGTTAGTGAACACCACTATTTGTGAACCCAAGACATATGACCTGAATTTCTCTAAAGCAAAAACAATTGCCAGCAGCTCTTTCTCAGTTGTTGTGTAATTGAGCTGTCATCATTCATTGATCTACTGGCATAAGCTATGACATGAGGCAGCTTATCCTTTCTTTGTCCAAAGACAGCTCCCAAAGCATAATCTGATGCATCACACATCAGTTCAAAAGGTAGTGAATAATCTGGAGACTGCAATATTGGAGCTGAAATCAAACAATTTTTTAAGAATTCAAATGCCTTCATGCATACATTATTGAAAACAAAAGGGACATCTTGGCACAATAAATGACAAAGAGGCTTGGTTATTTTACTGAAGTCCTTAATGAACCTTCTGTAAAATCCAGCATGTCCCAGAAAACTTCTGATCTGTTTAACAGTTTTGGGAGGTGGTAAATGCGCAATTAAATCAATTTTTGCTCTGTCCACCTCAATGCCCTTGTGAGAAACAACATGGCCAAGGACAATACCTTGGGTGACCATGAAATGGCTCTTCTCCCAACTCAAAACTAGATTGGTTTCTTCACATCTCTGTAACACCAATTTGAGATGATGTAAACACTGGGATAAACTGGCTCCGTAGATTAAAAAATCATCCATAAAAATCTCCATAAATTGGTCAATCATATCAGAGAAAATGGAGTACATGCATCTTTGAAAGGTAGCAGGAGCATTACAAAGACCAAAAGGCATTCTCCTATAGGCAAAAGTGCCAAAAGGGCAAGTGAATGTGGTCTTTTCCTGATCTTGTGGGTACATAGGAATCTGGTTGTAACCAGAGTAACCATCAAGAAAACAGTAATAAGCTTTTCCTGCTAGCTTATCTAAAATCTGATCAATGAATGGGAGAGGGAAATGGTCTTTTCTGGTCATTGAATTTAATTTTACGTAATCATCTGAGACCCTCCACCCAGCTTGTTTGTCCGGTTGACATAAGCTCACCAAAATCTGAGGTTTACAAGTGATCCCAGATTTCTTAGGTACCGCCTGTGTAGGTGCCACCCAAGCTGAATCTGAAATGGGGTAAATGACCCCCGCATCCAATAACTTAACAACCTCTTTCATGACCACTTCTTGCATATGAGGGTTCAACCTCTGCATTTCCCTAGAAGGCCTTGCATCTTCTTCCAAATGGATCTTATGCATGCAACAAATTTGGGTGATTCCTCCCAAATCAAGCAATAGTCCGACCTAATTGCCCTTCTATGTTGTTTCAAAATAATCATGACTCTTCCTCTTGCTCTTTTGTGAGGAGGAAGAAATAATCGTGAGCAATGATTTATGATCTCCTAAAAATACATATTTCAAATTTTTTGGCAACTGTTTCAATTCTAAATCAGGTGGGCTGAGAAAAGAAGGTAACAAAGGTACCTTAGCTGTTTGTGAAAGGGGAAGAGTAGCAGGTTTCCAAGAAAAGAAACTTCGATTGATTATGAGTTCCTTGCACAACATTTACTTCCTCGGACTTTGAGGTACAATACATTTCTTCCTCAATTTCCCCAAGCATCTTTAGAATCATGGTGAAATCTTCACCTGCGAAATTGTAAAGTCCCTTCTACCAGTTCATCCAATAGATCAACATGAAAACATTCCTCAAGTTGAATTAAGGTTGTGGACGCATTATAAACATTTAATTTTACCTTCATGTTTCCAAAGAGACTTCCATAATACCAGACACGCATTGAATGCAAGCATTTGTCAGTAGCTGTGAATGGTCTTCCCAAAATGGCAGGGATGGAAGTTTTGCTTTTGGTAGGTTCCATGTCCAAAACTAGAAAATCAGCAGGATAGAAAAATTTATCTACTCCCACCAATACATCTTCAATCATCCCAACTGGCTTTCTTTCAGATCTGTCTGCTACTTGTAACACCACATGAGTGGGTTTTAATTCTCCCAAACCTAGTTTCTCATATACAGAATAAGGAAGTAGGTTGACACTGGCACCCAAATCTAATAAAGCCTTTTCAATGGTATGTTCCCCAATAATGCAAGGGATTGTGGGGATTCCAAGATCTTGAAGTTTAGGAGGTGTGGCAATAGACAACACCTGATTAACTCTTTCCACAGCAAAGACCTTCTTGGATAACTGTATCCTAGACTGTCTTTTGTGAGTGCAAACATCTGTCAAAAATTTTGCATATGCTGGAATTTGTTTGATTGCCTCAAGCAAAGGTAGATTTATCTTGACTTGCTTGAAAGTCTCCATCATTTCATCTATTTTTGTGTTCCCTTTATTAAAGGGGGATACAGATTTCATTGCATGAGGAAATGGTAAATGAGGAACTAGTCCTTCATCTACAACTTTAGAAGCATTATCAGAATCTTTTTGATTTTTTTGTTTTTCATTTGTTTGATTTTTCTGAGGTACATCACCACCCCCACTGCTAACATTATGCTACTCTTGCTGCATATCTTTATCATTTTCCTCATTTTTTTCTTCTTCAGTACCCACTTTGTTATTTATAATTCTTCCACTTCTCCAAGTTGTGACAGTTTTTACTTCTTCATGTGAAATAGAAGCTTCTCCAACCATGAACTGTCCTTTGGGATTGTTCAAAGGTTGGCTGGGTAACTTTCCTTCCTCTCTTTTGGCCAAAGTATTTGAAAGCTGACCCAAAGTTTCTTCAATCTTCTTTATGCTATGACTGTGAAAGTTCACAGTCTGAGTTAAAGATCCTAAATTATGGAGTGAATTTAGGACTTGATCTTCAAAAGAAGGGGACCTGGAAGGGATTTGAACTGGAGCAGATTGCTGCACAGGTTGTTGTTGAATGGGCTGCTGAAAATTTGGCTTAGCATAAAAATTCTACTGATAAGGCTGCGCAGTTTTGAAAGGCATTTGGTTCTTTGGTTGTTGCTGCTGTTGTGATTGATAATTCCCCTGACTCCACCTCAAATTGGGGTGCCCTTTCCATGGATATTCATTTGACTGCATCTGTCCAAATGATTGGGCAGCATGAGCTTTTTCCACCACTAGATCTGGGAACTGTGGTGCAGCAGGACATTGGTCAATTGAATGAGTAGGGGACTGGCATATCAGACATGCCTCCTCTACTCTCTCAACCATTGGGTTTTTAAGTGAGTCCATCAATCTATCAAACTTTGTGGTTAAATTATCCATCTTTCTTTCCAACTCATTCACCTCATAAATCTTTCCTTTGGTGGTTTGCTGATTGTTCAACCTAGCAGGATTTTCAATATCTCTTGACAGAGATTCCTGTTGAGTTGAGTTTTCACCAATTACTTCAAATAAGTCCCAAACCTCCTCAACTATTTTTTGCAAGTAAGTGCCTCCACAGCAGGCATCCACCATATTCTTGCCCTTTTGATCAATTCCTTGATAGAAGCTTTGAACCAGCTGTCATCTGGGAATTTGATGATGAGGACATTGCCTTAAAAGTTCCTTAAATCTTTCCCATGCTTCATGGAAAGTTTCAGTTGAGTTTTGTGAAAAGGAAATGAAACTTTGTCTCAATTGGCTTGTTTTAGACATTGGGAAGTATTTGGCTAAATATTGACACTGCAAATCATTCCAAGAAGTGATACTATTTGGTGCTAACATAGACAACCATGCTCTAGCTTTGTCCTTTAATGAAAAAGGAAAGAGCCTAAGCTTGGTTGCCTCTGGACCAAGTCCAACTATGTTGAATGTGGTGCAAAGAGCCAAGAATTCATCCACATGTTTGTATGGATCTTCCTTACTCAACCCATGGAAGGAAGGAAGCATTTGGATAGTCGATGATTTGTTCTCATAATTTCCTTCAATAGTAGGAAATTGAATGTAAAAGGGAGAATTATAAGCACCAGGGGGAAAGTAATCCCTCAAGAGTCGAGGTTCTTCACCCATAGTAACCGTTTCAGCAGAATTCTATGTTGTTTGTCTGGTTCGTAATAGCCTTTCAACTTCTAAATTCAGAGGGACAATCTTAGGGCTGAGAGTCCTCCTACCAAACATACAACACAGAACAAAAAAAAAAATCAGATTATTCACAGCAAACCTTCAGAATTCCTTTTTAAGTAGTTTCCCTCCTTCAAAAATGGATATGAATAACTACACAGATATAAACAATAGAATAGTTTAGTACTGATATATAAAAAAAATGAAAACTTAGGTCTACCTATTTTAAAACAAATTCCCCGGCAACGGCGCCAAAAACTTGTTGTTGCCTCTAAGTGTGCATGATTTATTTGTGTTTTGAAAACAAATTCGCAATTGTTAAGTTATACTGATTCTGGAATATAAAAAAAAAAGGGTAAAGAAATATCAGCACAGAGAGAAGTGAATTAGCCTGCAAGATCAGGGTCAATTGTAGCAAGTTTTAAATGTAAATGAGTAAAAGATCGTCCACAGAGAATTTGTTTAAAATGTAAGATAAACCTCCAGATCTGAGCTACCAGATCTGGCCTCTTATCCTATCTATAAAGCACATAAGATGGGAGGTTGAATTTATCACATTAACTAAATGACAAAAATAAAAGTTAAACTAAATGATCCAGATCTGAGTTGGGGGAATTTTGAGGTAAACTTATAAAAATGGAGAAATAATATCTAACTTTGATTTGGCCCTTGAAACATAATGAGAATGACTGCAGATCAAATGAAAAATGATCCAATCTTCATCTGGCTACAAGCACAGATGTAAGAGAAATAAATCTAACTCAAGGATTATATTTAGGCTTATGGCTATGGTCTGTCCACTTCAATGGCCACAGACCATCCAATAGTCTTTAATCTAAACCCTTAATTTAGATCAAGAAACATTACTACAAATGCTGTGAGAGATTAGGTTACAAACACTAATTCCCACAGGATTAATGAATCAAGGGAAATTGCCTGAAAAATAGTAAATCTAAAGGAGTCTAATGCAATAAGGAGATCACAGGGAACCCTTAACATGAGTCCAATTGAGAATGTACGGTTTACAGCAACCTTTTCAAATTCACCATTACAATTACAGAGCACAGCTTAAACAGCTCTCAGATTTATAGTCTTGAATACAACTCTCTTTTGAATTACAGAAGTATCTCACAGCTCTCAATTGCAAGTAAAAGTGAGGCTATTACAGGGATTTCAGACAGACTATCTGATTTGGAAATGGGGGAATAGGAATGAAACTCAAAATCTGGATGCCCAAATTGGGCAAATGGTTCATCTATTTATAGTTTTCCCTAGGTCTAGCTAAGATGCGTATCGACCAATCAGAAGTGCTCAGATCTGTATCAACCAATGGTAGTCGAGCACAAGGATCCAGATCTGTTCTGGCCAATCAGAATTGCTCGATCTGGTTCAACCAATCAGGTGACTTAAGCATCAATTCTGTTATGCATTTTGAAAATTTGTTAGAGCTTCTAGAAGTTCCCGCCAAGTTATTTCATCTCTGGGTGCTCACATGGGGTGGAATATGCCTTCGCTTCATGCTTAGAATCTTCCGGAATGTCCCTAGGTTTTTAAATGCATTGGGATGCATGAAAAAGATTGCTGAATTACCCTTCCAAAAGCTGGGAATCTCCAGAATACCATTTCGCATAGTTTAGGGGCTTTTACTTGAGGACTCCACGAAGCTCTTTTCATGTGCGTTTCTTCTTTTCGAAAAGGTCAATCATCCTTTCAAAGAGTTCAGGTTCTCTTCGAAAACTATGCCTGGAGCTTTTAGTTCTTTTCGCAGAGTTCAGGTTCTTTTCGAAAAGTTCAGATTCTTTTCGAAAAGCACTCTGTAGTGCATTTTTCTATTCGAATTGCTCCACATTTTTTCCGGTTGAGACCATCTTTGTCTCTTGATTAGCCTTTAATGACTAGTGAGGTTGTTCCTTCTCTTTCTTCCTTTGGATCGACATGGATTATCATCTTTTTGGCACTTTTAAGTTGCTTTTATGGTTAAGCCTATCTTTATTGTTAGCTGTAACACAAGCACTTAAAACACTTATTTAGTTCTCTCAAGGGTCTATCAAGGCCTAGGTTAAAGGGTGGAGAAAGGTATTTTCTGGTTCTCAACAAAGGGGAAGTGGGGGCATGATGGAAAGTTGTAGGGGGAGAAGTTGAAAGGGATGGGGAATGAGGTGGTGAAGGGAGTGGGGAATCTGGGAGGGGGATGTCATGGGTGGGCAAGGTATCAAGCAAGGTAGTCATGAAGGCCTAATACCCTGAAGTGGTGGCTAGGTTAAAGTCAAGATCATGGAGTGAAGATGTAGTTGGGAGGGGTTGGACTAAGGGTTGGTCAATATGGGGTGTGCCTGTGGGAATGACATGGGAGGTGGAAGTAGGTAAAGATAAGGCAGGGGTTGTGTGAGAGGTTTTCATTTTAAGGTATGTGATCAAGGGAGGGCTATCAGGGTTGAGGTCAGATGATGTTGAAGATACTGGGGCTGTGTATTGAGGTAAAGTGGGTGAAGGGAGAGTGTTGTCATGGGGTTCAATACTTTCCACCCAAGAACGAATCACAATGGGAGGTTGAATGGAAAAGGGAGATAAGAGAGGAAAAGGGAGAGATGGAATAGGTGAAGAAACTAGTGGAGAGGCAAGTGTGGTGGATGGAGGGATTGCTGCAGAAGCTGAGGAGATAGAAGCTCGCGCCACCTTCTTTGGAGCAAGGGCTTTAGCCTTCTTTTTGGGGGCAGGGGTGGCCTTTGCCACAGCAGCTCCCTCACCCTGCTCATAAATTATCTGAGCTTTAGCCTTCTTCTTCTTCTTCTGGGGATCCATCAGAGTTCTGCTTATCCCCCGTTGTCTTCTGGAAAAAGTGGTGGGAGTGAGGTCAGCAGATAACTCCCCGACTGGTATCTTGTACCCTCCCTTCAGAAATAATTTGGTGATGAGTCTTCCATAGGGGAGAGTGTGGATCTTCTTTTACAGCCCGAGCTTCACCATCATATGTTTCATGGCCTCAAAAATCAACCATGCAACATTAAATTCGTGGCCCAGAGAGAAGGAATAGAGAGCATTAGCAATTGCTGTCCTCCTCTTTTGCTGATGTCCGGAGCAATAGATATTCTTCCTCAGCACTTGATCGATGAACAGCAGTTTGGGATCTAAATCTCTTCTTCTGATGGAGTCCCCTGTGGCCTTCAAACCTCTAGTAATGGCCTGTACAATTGTGTCAATGGGGGCACTCACAGGGGAACCATAACCACAGTTGGGATAAAAAATGGCAGGGATGCCCATGACTTCAGCAATCAACGCTAGGTTGAGTAGCATCTCAAAATTGTCAACTAACACAAGGAGGCCTGGCTGCCCATGTGTGTCTGGTCTGACCCTAAGTTGCTGGTAAAAGAGTTGCACTAACCTAGGATAGGCTAGTGCAGGAATCATTTGCATCAAGGGGAACAAACCAGCCTTACGCAAGAACTCAATGATAGGTGCTGACAACGGCTCAGATTCAAAGAAAGATATATCAAAAATGGCGTCAGGCTCTAAGGGAATGGAAATGAGGAGCTCAGAGGGAGTAGAGTATTCAGGTGTTTTTGCAGCCACCTCAGGAACCACCTCCTTCCCTTTTTGTTGTGTCGTAGAGGACTTGGCTTTCTTAGGGGCAGGCTCCATGGTGGCCTGGTCCCTGGCTCTCTTCACAGGTGCACTTTTAGGAGCCATCATGATTCTCCTTGGTGAGTGTGCAGTTGAAATTTTGAAAGGAAAGATTAAGAGCTGAGTCTTACCCTAAAAATTAGGGTTCTGTTCAATTTGATGTACGGTAGATCGCAAGAGCTCCTAGCAGGGGGCAACTGTTGATGGAAGCTTCAAGAATAAAAATCCAGAATTTCAAAGTGAGCAATGAACTGTAGACAGGATGCTGGAGGAGAGAGATTGAGAGGAGTGGGAGCTAGGGTTTCGCTGGCAGGAGAGGAAAGAGAAAGTAGTAAAGAAAAGCAGCGCAGGGTGGGATTTAAATATCGCGAGGCTCAGCGCGCTTTGAAAATATCCGCTCACTGAATAGGCATGAATGGGTCGAGAGATTAGATGTTCATTTAAACTGCGTGAGGCAGCCCACCCAGCTATATCTGAAACTCGCGACAGCAAAGCAAAGTGTTTCTTTATGAACTGCGCGAGAGGAAACCAAACCAGATTTTCAGAACCACGCGATGGCTTAACAGAGTCAAAATTCATACACCCACTAGTCAGCCTTTTGACCTTGATTTTCTGGGTGGATTCTCTCACAGGCTCTCTTCCAGGGACACCCATAAGCATTATAAGACATTCAAAAAATTCCTATACTCTCAAAGCATTAAATTCACACATCATGAAAAGCATTCAAACAATACCATCATCATTCAATCACTTGAAATTAGCAAACAAGGGGAGCAGGAATAAAAGTAGGCATAAAGCACTAAACTCAGATTCTAACAAGATCACTACAAATTCCTCTAACTGTAAAGTACATATCATACAAAGGTGCACAGTTCTTAACATCAATTCAATGAAAGATCCCCTTCAGGGTTTGAGGATCCTTCACCAATCAAAAATTGGCCCTTGGGGTTAACCACTGGTTGATTGGGCAACCTTCCCTCTTCTCTTTTGGCTAGGGTATTCACTAGTTGGCCAATCTGCTCTTCCATCTTCTTGAAGCTCTGACCATGAGAATTCACAGTCTGAGCCAAGGAACCCAGGTTTTACAGTGACGTCAAGACCTGGTCCTCAAAAGAAGTATTTCTGGGTTGAGATGGGGGTACGACCAATTGATTTCGTTGCTGATGGGGCTGCTGATGGTGCTAGAAGTTAGACCTAGGGACATTTCCTTGATTGAACTGCAGCTGTGGCCTTTGGTAAAGGCCTCTTGCCTCCACCTCAGATTTGGGTGGTCTCTCCATTGGTAACTAGCATTTTGGTGTTGGTATCCATATGGCTATCTATTGTAGCCCCCAGATTGTTGCTGGCCATAAGATTGAGCAGCAGTTGCATGTTCCAAAACTAATTCAGGAAATTGCCCTGCAGATGGACATTCCTCTACTGTGTGCTTGGGGACTGGCATATCAGACATGCCTCCGCCACATGAGCAGCCCTTCTGGGTTGCATCATAGTCAATAATTTGTCAAACTTCATAGAGAGGTTTTCCATCTGTAGTTGCAGGTCATTGTTCCCAGACACCTCATAAACTTTTCCTCTTGATCCAGCAGTAGGCCCCACCTTTGACTCAGATTCCTGACTAGTTCTTGCCAGGGATGGCTTTTGAAAAACATTCTCACTAATCACCTCAAACAATTCCAATGCCTCCTCAGCAGTCTTGTGCATGTAGGATCCACCACAAGAGGCATCGGCCATATCTCTATTTTTCTAATCAATCCCATTGTAGAAGCTTTGTACAAGTTGCCACTCTGGGATCTTGTGGTGGGGGCATTGTTTGAGCATCTCTTTAAACCTATCCCAGGACTGGTTAAAATCCTCAGTTGGGGATTGAGCAAAAGCAAGAATCTCCTTCCTCAACTGGCTAGTTTTGGTCTCAGGGAAGAATTTGGTCAGGAACATGGTCTGCAGGTCTTTCCATGAGGCAATGCTATTGTTAGGAAGAGTGGTCAACCAGGTACTGTCCCTATCCTTCAGAGAGAAGGGAAAGAGTCTGAGCCTAGTAGCCTCAGGTCCCAAACCAGTGATATTAAAAGTGGTGCACAAGGCCAAGAACTGGTTAATATGCTTGTAAGGGTCCTCCTTGCTAAGCCCATGGAAAGAGGGCAGCATCTGGATGATTGAAGTTTTTATTTCATAGTTCCCTTGAACATCAGGGAATTTAATGCTAAAAGGGGAGTTATAGTCATCCGGAGCATTCAACTCCTTGAGGGTTCTGGGTTGTTCTTCACCCATAATTGCTGTCACAGATTCTCTTTGGGGCTCCCCTGTGGTGTGCCTGTCTCTTCTAACTCTCCTTCCCCTTTCTAACTCAGAGATAAGAGGCTCTAAAGCAGGGCTGAGAGATCTCCTCCCTAGCATACACGCACACCAACAACAAGGAAAGCTTCTTCCAGGCACATTGCAAAAGAATATCTGTACAATTAACAAATTTATCTAACTAGTATATAGCTATTCAAAGAATACATTTAAAACTAACCTCGATACTGCTAGAAATTTTTTTTTAAGAAAGATAGAGTTTTAAAAGTTAGAGAGTTTGCAAACAAAGGTAGCTAAGCTCCAATTACAGTCCAACTGTCCTTCACTGCTGCTGTCTAGATCTGCAAGAAAGGTTCAAAATTATGTCAGCAGTATCAATTATTCACATTTGCAAAGAATACTAAGAATACAAAAACTAAGGGTCTACTAATAGATCATCTATCCCCGACAGCGGCGCCAAAAACTTGTTGGCGATTTCTCAGTGTGTGTGCTTGGTTTATTGGTTGGTGGTAAAATTCATTTGAAAATCAAAGAAAGAGTAAAACAGGGGATGGAAGCAACACAACTAAGAAATCCTAGACCTGCAAGATACAGGGTCCATTGTAGCAAGTTTTGATAAGTAAGAGTTTGTCCCACAGGGAAAGGTGATCTACAGCTCCAAAGGAGCCATCTCTAGTAGTCCCTCCAGATCTGACCACAGATCTGGCAGTCCTAAACGGAGGGGAGTTTAAGGTCACTTATTCTAAGTATTCTAATGTCTAAACTACAGAAAGGGTTGAGAGGATGGATGGACTGTGGAAAATAAATAAAAAGGGGTGAGAAGTATGTTATTGAGCCCAGATAAGAGGAGTTTTGTAACTTAAATTCAGATCTGATGTTATAGAAATCCTGTCCAATAGCTACATTATCACCACTGAGGAGAAAGGATCCAACCCATCACTCTGCCATGATTCAACCCTTAAGGTTATAACCTGTCCACTCAAATGGTCACAGACTATCCCATAGGGGAACCACAATCCAGGGATGGGTCAAAACATAACAAGTTAATCATTGCAGGCACTATTTCATCCAGGCTATCAGCACAAGAATCCATAGGAAACCTCAACCTCTAAATCTCTATGTGTGGGGCTAAGGCTGTATAGGACCATGATAGCCCAGACACATAGAACCAACAAGCGATTGAGTACAACCTTCGATCTAGCTGTCCATTGCTTGAGTGAGGCTACAATGGTCCAGTCACAAGCCTACAATCTCTATAACCAGATCAGATCCAACATCTGATGGTGAATCTATACAAATATAGGGGAGGCTGCCTCTGTACAATCCCCCACCAGGCTTCTACAAGCTCAGGTGTAAAGAAGAAGGATCCATCTTGGATCGGTGGATTAGAATCACCCTAAGGCTATAACCTGTCCACTTGAATGGTCACAGACTAACCCAGAGGCTATCCTCCTCACGGAGCCCAAGACAAAATAAGAATATCACTGCCACCACCATGGTCCCCAGGCTACCAGCTCAAGCTCCCATAGGGATTTCAGATCTAGTGGCTCTTGTGGTGGGGCTAAGGCTGTATAGGACCATGATAGCCCAGACACATAGGTCACTTGGATCTGAATGACCCTTAGAATCAGTCCTCCATTGCTTTGAATCATAGCCAAAGCAATGGCAGATCACAAGGCAGCAGCCTTACACAGAGCATCTCACATTCAAACACGAATCCCACAAAGTACTGATCCTATTACAGAATTTCCATTAATCTAGTTCAAAATGCATACAAAGACATAGCCACCAAGTGCTGGACTATGGAGAGAAGAAAAAGAGAAAAAAAGAAAACTACTTACAACTATGAAAAGAAAAACAAAATAATCTCAGATCAAGTCTCCAAGAAATGAGATGTATTCCCAGCTATTCCAGGATGTAGAAAGAAAGGATGGTCTAAGCTCTCTAAACCTAAGCTAAGTATGGGTATTTATAGTAGCGGTGTGGCGGTGCATTAGGGTTAGAAAACCCTAATTTTGACGATGCCATGTGGCCTAACGGTGATCCTTGGATGCCTCGAGGCGCGTGCATGAATATTTAAGCATGGGAGTGTGTGCCCTAATTGCTTGAAACTCCCAGAAAGTCCTTTGCTGAAGAGATGGAAGTTTGAGGTTCAGAGCTTCGCTAAGTAGCCATTGTTTACCAGACTTGTCGCATGGTAGCTTTTGCTCTTCGCTTAGATGATTTGAAATTGAAACTTCAGCCATCGTGAGGTTGGCTTGGTTTGCTCTTCAGGGAGTCACGAGGTTGATCTTCGCGAGGACAGATTTGAATAGCGCGAGAACTTCGCGAGCACTTCTCTTCACTGGACTTCGTGAGTTACCTCACGAGCCTTTAATGAGTTCTGAACTGCGTGAGGTTCCATGTTTTAACTAATCTTTGCGAGGGTGGCTTTGCCTTCGCAAGGATGCTCTCTTCTTGAATGGCGCGAGGACTGTGCGAGGAGTTCTCTTATGATAATTGCATCCCGCGGTGACTACGTGATAGCTGCGTAAGTAGTCTTCTGAAGTCTCTCTTCTCAGCCGTTCTGAGCAAACTGTGCGAGGTTGAGAGATGTCTACTTTGAACTGTGCGAGACTGCGTGATGTGTTCTACTCTTGAGCTTCGCAAGAGCTGTGCGAGTGTATGCTTCTGAAGCTCTTCCGTCAATCATTTGCGCGAGAAGTTGTTGTAGAGTCTTGGGAAGCTCAGCTGGACTACACGAGGCTCATTTCAGATCTGGATTCAGAGTTCATCCTTCTGAGGGACTTCTGGTACCAAAACAGGCTCCTTAGCAAGATTCTTGGCCTTATTTCACTGCTGGTTATTACCTACATAAAACACTTTACAAGGTCTTATTAGGTGGCTATGGGTCTAATCAAAGGTTAAGTTAAGTGGTAAAAAGTGGTACTTTTCAAGTCTTAACACCTGCTGCAGAAATACCCATGAAGAGATCTGCTCAAACTGGGGAAGCACCTTCACCCACCTGTGACATACAGCCTATGGTGGAGCTTTCTGCTATGTTAACCACCCCTAATGAGTTTGTAAAGTGATTGAGCCTTGTCCCTGAGACAAATTTTTATGTTGCATACTTTACTGAGATAGAGGAGTGCTAGGGGACACTAATGTATCTAAAGAAGGAGGGATTGTTACCCCTACTTAAACCTTTCAAGGAAACTGTGAACCCCAGGTTGGTTAAATTGTGGTACCAGAATTTTACAAAGAAGGTGGTGCCTGGGAATGAGGCTGTGCTGGAAATTCTGATTGATGATTTGCAAATCACTGTGGATTGCAAGGATATTGGGATTGATTTGGGAGTTCCACACCAATTTGACTCCACTAGATCTGAGGGAGCACCCTAATGGGTTATATTTAAAGAAATGGCTAAACAACTCACCAATGCAATTGTGGGATCTGGTGAATCTTTGATGAGAAGAGACCAACAACCCAGCCTCAGATTCATTGATATTATTTTGAGGAAGAATGTATATGTCACTGGGCACCTGCAGGGGAGAAAGCCCCTAGTTGTAGGTGCCTTGTACTACTGTTCCAAAGGGCAATTTTTGAATGTCCCAAATCTGATTTTTGAGACAATGGTAGACATCAATGACAAGGTGCTTAAAAGACAAGCATTTGCTAAGGGTAGTGGACTACCTTTCTGCAGGCTCATTACATGTTTACTCAAGGCTGGGAAATATGTGGTCAAGAGGAATGAGCCAATGGAGATGTTAACCCGAAATGTGTATGGGAAAAGGGCATGGTTCACCAGCCTGACCATGATAAAGAAAAGTAAGCCAGCTGAGATGGAGGAGGTTGAGGAGGTGCCCACTGCCACTGCAGCAGATCTTACTGTTGAGATACCCCCATCCACCCTTTCACCTACCTTACCTACATCATCACCAACACCTCCACCAACTTTGCTCTTCCCCTTTGTATCAGTCCCTCTTCCAACAGACCTCTCTTCTCCCACCTTTGAGCCAATTTTACCTCCACCCACCACTCATGTCCTACAACTTGAAGTCCTTGAACCTCCTACACTATCAGAGCTTACCCCTACCCTCTCTTCACCCCCCTTTGACCAACCTATTTCTAACTTCCCCCCTCCCCAACCCTCACTGCACACCTCAGGCCTAGACCAATTTACCATAGCAGGGTTCACAGCTCTCATGACCTCCATTGTGGAAGATGCTAGGCATGAGTACAGCCCACCCCCTGACTCCCCACACCCCACTCCCCCTCAATTCAACCATGCACCCTCCTCCCCTTTCTAGTCCATTCAAACACTTGCCCCCTCCAAACCCATAATGCCTAATTCTTTCACTCAAATTCTCTCCCTATTACAGTCCATTCAAACTCAATTGCCCACCAGCACCATCAACCAAGCCATCATGAGCTCCTACCTTCAATCCATTCAATCCACCCTTACTCCATCCTCTTCCGTTCCTCAACCCCCTCACACTTCCCCTCTTTCCCCTATCCAATCACCTATCCTTTAATCCCCTCCATCTTCACTCATAGTTCCACCCCCCACAGCTGCTACCCAGTCTGAGGAGGTAGCCACTCCATTTTGCCCACCTATCCCATCCCCGTCTTTTACCTCTTTCGCACCCCCAATAGTAGCCACTGAAGATGTTGTGTCACCTACAACCCAACCTCCCACTCTCCCTACACCTGTCTTCATAGATGCCTCCACCCAAATTGATCCATGTGAGGAACTCTTTTTCTCCATCCCCTCCTCTTCTTCCACTCCACCCCCTTCTTTGCCCATTATCCTTAGGTCCCCCATCTACATACCCCCTTACCTCACCCTATTTTATGCAATGAGGGACAACCCCTACATCTGTCTAGATGTCCTGAGTTGTACGGATGCCCTCCTATCTTCCCTGGAAGTCTCCTACGAGGAGCGGATTGCTTTCATGGAATTGGAACAAAGAACCCTACTCCGGGATATCTCTCAAGGGTGGAAGGAAATCCTGATTCGTTATGAGTTTGCTAAACTTCTTGCTGAGGCTCAGACTTGCATTGCTAAGTTTGAGAAAAAGAATACTGAGCTTCTCACGAAAAAATTAGCCAATGCTCATGAGATACTTAAGGCCCCAAAGGAACTCTCTGAGTCAGACCTGCTTTATGCAGTGAAGAAAATAGATATTTTGGATAGAAGAGTTGCTTCATTGACTTCTCAACCATTTCAACTAACCGCTCTTGCTACAGCTCCTCCCCCCAAACCATCCTACCACTCAACCTACTCCTACCCCACCTGTAGATGTTCCCCCCCTCCAGCCCAAGATCTTCCTATAGCTAAACCTTTCCCACCACAACCTATGAGGACTTATACAAAGAGAAAAGTTACTGCCAAGAGATCTGTTTCCTCTGCTTCTGCTCACAGTAAAGGGAAGGAACCTACTACCCAGTCTGAAGAGGTAGCAACCACCAAGCTCCCACCCCCACATGACACCCCTTCCACCTTACTCACAAAGGAGGAAAGAAGGAAAGTTGCTGCTGCCCTTAGGCTCGATCCTACTGTCCTCTTCCCCTCTGATTTCGATTCTGATTCTCTTGCTGCTTCTGCCAAGAAATATAAGAGCTCTGCTACCCATTCCGAGGAGGCCCCCATGCAAATCCACTAAGAAGTCCCCACCTAAAAGAAAAGTTCCTTTATCCAAGGATGATTTGAAAATTTTGGCAGATTTGTATGATTCGCCTGATGATGCTTGTACATAAATATAGTTTAGGATTGTTTGTTTTCTCTTCCTACTTTGGATTATGTACATATTTTAGATGTTAATATTAATTTCTTTTCTGTGTTATGTCTTTCTTTGTGCTTATTATTCTATCTGTTCTTCATATACCCTATTCATTGCTACCATGCTCTCTCAACAGTGAGGACATTATTTAATTTAGGTTTGGGGGTATGGCAGGTGTGCCAATATATGAGTTAATGCTAGTGTAGTTATGTTGAAAAAAAAAAATAGAATATAAAAAAAATAAGAGGTTTTCGAAAATAAAATGAGTTCCCACCTGATTTTTGGAAAAGAAGAAATTAAAAACTTTTTAAAACTGAAATGAGCTGTAGTCTAACATTCTTCATGAAGCAAATGTCAAGAATTTTCATAAATTGATGTTTAGTGAAGCTGAAATGAGAGAAAATTCTAAGGATACACCCCAAAAAATTTGATGGAAGGCCATACCCAGTGAGATTTGAGCCTGCAAAAAAAAATATAAAAAATAAAATAAAAAAATTTCTTTGAAGAGTATCTTGGCAATTTTTTCTGCTCTATGGACTGATTGGATCTAATTTTGCCCACTAGAAGTTACGCAAATTGTTGGGAATCTGCCTAACTGCAAGTATTCAGGGCCTGTTGTAGCATGTTTTGAAAAAGGTAAGTAAGGGAATGTCCACAGGGAAATGTGAGTCAAAATTAGGCAAATCTCCAAATTTGTGATAGATTTGGCACACTTCCTAATGCTAAAATAGTAAAAGAAAGAGGAGAGGTTTAAGGGGTTGTCACTTCTAAACTAAACTAAAAACATGTAAAATTGCAAAGATGGATGGTAGGATCAGATCCAGAGTACAGATCTTGCAGAGAGGGGGAATTAAATAGAGAAAATGGGGAGAAGCAGCTTGGAGTTTGGCCTTACTGCAATTAGGTTGAGCTGCTAGGGTTACAGAGAGTTTAGAGTACACCAATCCCTCATCTGGCCATAGGCACAGCTAGAGGGTAGAAGCATCTGCTCTATACCAAAGGCTTGAATTGATCTTAAGGGTATGATCTGTCCACTTTAATGGTCACAGATCATCCTATAGACTTCCTCCAAATCAAAGGATTAAGGTAGAAGAATCCAATTAAGACCAGAGGATTGAATTGATATTAAGGCTATGATCTGTCGAATTTAATGGTCACAAATCATCCTAGGGCTTTCCTCCAAACCCAAGGGTTCAATTAGAGCATTAAAATCACTGTGAATGTTGTAATTGCTAGGCCACAGACATAGGCAATTACAGGAGCATCAGATCAAATGACATCCAAGAGGTCTACCAGTTAAGTGGGTGAGCTATTCTCATCTACAAAAAGCCGATCGAGCACCAAATGAAACCAAAGGAACTATAGATCTAATTACAATAATTAAACCAACATTACATTAAATTAAACTGACCATACAATGAAATGTCCTCAGATTTGCATTCTGTGCATCATCTAACCCTCAACAATACTCTCAGCTCTCCCTAATTACAGATTTGACCTCTCTCTTTGTTGCTCTCAAGAAATTAGCCAACCATAGTTGGACTAAAGAAAAGAATTAAAGAATTTCGCAGCAAGCTCTGGTTTTTATAATCGATCCCCTTTTTCTGACGGCTTCCTTCCTTCTTATAGCTTTCTCCTTTAGCCTTCGATATGTTTTTCCCGCCAATTGCAGCTTCTAGAATGATTCTATTATTCTCTCTTTTATTCCCTTTCTAGAAGGCTCTTTCAGTTCGTTAGACCTGGGGGAGAGCACGTGGGTCGGTTAGGGTTTCCTAGGGCACTTCTAGAATCCTTGCGTCGGTCATCAAGGTGCCTCGGTTTACATGCAATTGGTCACCAAGTCACGGCATATGTCCAACAACTTTTCTAAGAAGTGTTTAGATCGATTTCGATAGGTTGATGAAGCTTTTGATAGGTTGAAATCCAGTACTTTAGACCTTTCGCTAGGATTTAGGATCCTATCAAAAGGTTCTGATAGGTTAATTCTTGCAATTAGAGCTTCAGCATTTGCAGCCTTCATTTGATGTTTTCGATAGGTTGAGTGATCCTTTTGACAGGTTGAGCTCTTGCATAATTGCTTTCGATAGGTTCTCCCACTGATCTGTAGCAACCATTTCGTTGGTGGCATTTTTGCGATAGGTTCCAGGATCTTGTCTATAGGATCACTTTAAGTTCCAGGGGACCTTTCGATAGGATGCTTCCTGCTTGCTTTCAACTGCCCGATAGGTTCTAGATCTTATCGAAATACTCTGATCTCCACAACTTCTTCCTTTTCAACCTTCAGATCCTATCGATAGGTTGAAGTAGCCTATCAACAGGTTGTTCTCGGCCTATTTTTCCTTTTTCACCGTTGCTTTGCTATTGCTGCAGGCCCCAAGAGGTCATTAGTGGGGCCCTTTTGTGTGCCATAGCTGGGTCGGAGCTGTGGTGAGAGATTGACCTTCTTGTAGAGCACATTAGGGTGGATTTCTGCACTATGACAGCTTATTACAGCTATCTACAAAACATGCTCAACAAGCACTTATTAGTCAACTCATAGGTCTATCAAAGCTCATGTTAAGGGGTGAAAAGTGGTACTTTTCACTAATTAACACACCACCAAACCTAAGCTTTGCTAGTCCCTGAGCAAAGGAAAGATAAAGAAAACAAAAATGGCACTTTTGTAGGGAGCACAGATGCATTTAGCATATGCATCAAGCCTTTTAAACCCCTAGATGATCCCTAGTAGAGTGAAGTCTCCTGAGGGTTTTCAGTGAAGATACCCACAAACTTCTCCAATAAAATAATTTAATACTCATGGAACATGCCAAAACAGAGTTTCAGTAAATAAAATGAATTCCACACCATTGCCATTCAATTTTAGAGGATTTTCAACATAAAAATTACCAGTTCAAAATATGAAATTTTGCTGTAATTCCTTCATCATCAATCAGTTCATGTCAAGGCATTATGTCTGAAAATTAATGCATAGCTCACCTTTAATTTAAGAATTCTGCTCTTATAATATCCCAAATCTTTGATTTCTGACCAAAATCTTACCAAGGCTGTTCACTCATAACAAGAATAGAAGGGTGCATCATCTCACACAGCTCAAGAGCAGTTATAGCCCTCAAATAGGACTGCAAGCATTAGCATAGGCATTGCTCTAATTTCTGAAATTTTCAAACTCTTTTCACCATAGATCAGCCAAATTCTCATCTCCACATGACAGCTCAATCTATTTCAGATTAGTAAGGTCTTGTTATTGGGCTGTAATATGGCTTATGGGTGAGGTTTATAAAGAATGAAAGGGTGGAATGTGATTCAACATTGAGAAATCCGTAAAGGTAAGGAGGTGATTTACCACTCAACCTTCTTCATTTCAGCATAATTTTATCTACTTCTCAAATTTCCAGATTTGAAATGGCTAGTCTCTAATCCTCTATTCAATCTTTCAATGAAATGACTTCTCTTTCACATTCTATTTATTTGATTTTCCTCTTTTTTTTTTTTTTTTTTTTTAAGCTTTTTGCTTTTTGTATTTTTCTCCATTTTTTCTTTTTATGGGCTGGAATGCCACAATACCACTAAATGTGCTTTCTACTTTCTCAACCAACCATCAAACCAGCTCTACCTTCTGAAATCTCAGAGTGAGGGTCAGGCTGTATCAGTTCATTGAGGTTTTGGGTTCAAAATTTCTTGTTTCTATCAAAGAAAAACTGTGATTTCAAGGCTCAAATGGTGTATATCAAGGGCAGTTCAAAGGTGGGGTCATTTTAAGCTCAAACTGTCCAAGGGATGGCCTTACTTCATGTCCTCAATAACATGAATGATGTGAAGCTGTTTTAACTCGGATTTGCCTAACTTCTAGTAATTGAAAGTAGATCCAATCAGTCCTTAGAGCAGAAAAATTGCCAAGACACTCTTCAAAGAAAATTTTTCAGGCCCAAATCTCACTGGGTATGGCCTCCGATCAAATTTTTTGGGGTGTATCCTTACAGTTTTCTCTCATTTCAGGTTCACTAAACATCAATTTTTGAAAATTCTTGACATTTACTTCATGAAAAATGTTAAAACTACAGCTCATTTCAGTTTCAAAAAGTTTTTAATTTCCTCTTTTCTAAAAATCAGGTGGGAAATCACATTTTTTTGAAAAACATTTTTTCAACATAGCTGCACTAGCATTAACTCATTTCATTCATTAACACACCTGCCATATCCCCAAACCTAAACTAAACAGTGTCCTCACTATTGAGAGAGCATGGTAACAAGGAAAATATATATATATATATATATATATCAAAAATATGCAGAATAGAAGGGAAAATAAGCAAAAAGAAAGGTATAATACAAAAAGAAATTACTATTTAATCAGCAAAAATATGTACAAGAGACAAAATAGTAAAAGAAAGAAGGCTAAACTACATTTATTTGCAAGCATCATCAGGCCAATCATATAAATCTTGCAAAATTTTCAAATCGTCCTTTGATAAAGGAGCTTTTCTTTTTGTTTGAGACTTCTGGGTGGACTGCTTGGGGGCCTTCCCAGACTGGGCAGCAGGTTTCTGGGGCATCATGGCAGAAGGAGGAGCAGAGTTAGAATTAGAATCAGAAGGAAAAAGGGTAGTAGGATTGAGACCAAGGGCAGCAGCAGCTTTCCTTCTTTCCTCTTTTGTGAATAAGGTGGAGGAGGTGCCATGTTTGGGTGGGGGCTTGGTGGTTGCTACCTCTTCAGACTGGGTAGTAGGTTCCTTTCTTTTATTGCGAGCAAAAGCAGAGGAAACGAATCTCTTGGCAGTAACTTTTCTCCTTATAGAGGTCCTCTTAGGGTGTGGGGGGAAGGTTTGGCTGTAGGAAGATCTTGGGCAGGAGGGGGGGAAGGTTTAGCTATAGGAGGATCTTGGACTGGAGTGGGGGGACATCTACAGGTGGGGTAGGAGTAGGTTGAGTTGCAGGAGGGTTGGGAGGTGGAGCTGTAAGAAGAGGGGTGGGTTGAAATGGTTGAGTGGTAGGTGAGGTAGGAGTAGGTTTTAATTTCTTGGAGGATTTTGGGGTGGAAGAAGCTGTTTGGCGGAACAGGTCAGCTAGGGTTTCTTTAGAATTGGCCATTTTGCTCTCAAAAATTGGTCTCTTAAGGCTCACTCACCAATTTCTAGGGAAAATCTGAAGTAAACAGCTAGAGAAATCACAGAGTGAAAGCAAGATAACAACTCACCCCAAAACTGTTAGGAATTTGCAGAACCCATGATGCACAATTCCAATTTCCCAAAGATAAGGTGCAAAATGCTCCTTTGTGCAAGTAGAATAATCTTGATGAACGACAAATCGAATGAGAAACAATCCTAAGAGTATATGGCAGAGAGAGGGCAGCGGCAAATGAGGAAAAGAGAGCTAGGGTTTTACAGAAAGTGTGAAATGGGCGAAAGTGACCTACCGATAGGTATATAAAGAGGAAAAATCGATTTCGATAGGATGAATTGAATGATTTCGATAGGTCAAGGCGTCCTGTCGAACACTATAGAAGTACAGCGTGCAGATGGAATACTTCGATAGGTCAGTCCTTCTTATTGATAGGTTAATGTAGCATATGATTTATCCTTTCGATAGGTTCCCGATAAGTATTCAGAACCTATCAAAATCTTTTTTCTGACCTTCTGAACTTATCGAAAAGTTGTTTTCACCTATTGACCACGCTCAGTGCCTATCGAAATCCTCCAGAGACCTATCGAAATCGTCAAATGACCTATCGAAAGGTCTTATGCCCATAAAAACAGCATCATCGTGCAGTGCTCAGCCTCAGCACTCAGCAAACTCTTTTACCATGCTTCCATTCAAAAAAATTTCATTATTTACACACTCCCATAGTCCTTGAATTGCGGGCAAGGCCAATGTGATGACCCAGTGCTGGAATGGCAATTTTATTGTGAACAATGCCTTAACACATAAAGTAATCATTTAAAATAGAACAAAAATATGGTACATATGATACACACTGAAATCAGGTAGAAATTGGAGGGTCCTGTAGATCAATGGTCTCCTCAGGTACACGGATTTTTTCAACATAACTTTTTAACCTTTGGCCATTGACTTTCATGACCCTACCATCTTTAGGGTCCCTGATTTCTACAGTTCCAGATGGGAAAATCTATAAGACTATGTAAGGCCCATCCCATCTGAACTATAATTTGCTTGAAAAGAGTTTTAATCTTGACTTGAAAAACCATACCTTGCACCTGTTTTGAATTCTTTCCACAGCAGGTGCTTGTCAAGAAAGGCCTTGGTTTTGTCTTTATAGATCCTTGCAATTGAATAGGCATCCATCCTCAACTCTTCAAGCTTAGATATTAGCAATCTCCTGTTCACACCAGAAGTGGTTAAGTCAGCATTTAATGTTTTAAGGGAGAAACAATCCTTACTCTCTATTAGGTAATTTCTTGTGCTTGCTGCTAACTTTATTGAAAACAGTGATAAGAATGTGTTAGTGAAAATAAATCAAAGGTGGATGGAAAACTACAGAGCAGCAAGTCTAAAAATACACAGACCTGCAAGATACAGGACCTGTTGTAGCAAGTTTTAATAAGTTAGAGTTTGTCCCACAGGCAAAAATGATCTAAAGCTCCAAGGGAGCTATCTTTAGAAGGCCCTCTAGATCTAACTATAGACATGACAATCGTAAATGGAAGGGGATTTAAGGTCACTATTGTCTACATCCTAAGGTAACCTAATGCCTAAACTACAAAAACGATTGAGAAGAATGGAGTGTGAGGAAATAAATATAAAAAGGGTGAGAAGTAGGCTATTAAGTACAGATCTGATGGGTTTTATAACTCAGACTCAGATCTGCTGCTATAGAAATCCTGTCCAATGACTATATTATCACCAAAGAGGAGAAAGGATCCAACTCACCCATGTTGCATGATCCAATCCGTTATGGCTATAACCTGTCCACTTAAATGGTCACTGACTATCCAATAGGGGAACCACAGTCCAGAGATGGATCAGAACAAGTTTATCATTGTAGGCACTACTTCTTCCAGGCTACCAGCTCAAGAATCCATAGGAACCTCAACTTTTAAAGTTCTATGTGTGGGGCCAAGCTTGCAATGTGCACTACCCTGGACACACAGGACCAGCAAGAGTTTATGTACTAGCTTTAGGTCTAGCTGTTCACTGCTTTAGAAAGACAGCAGTGATACAGTCACAAGCCTACAATCTCTACAGCCAGATCAGATCTGCCATCTGATGGTGGGTCTATACAAATACAGGAGAGTTTGTGTCTGCAAAATCTCTCATAGGGCTACAAGCACAAGTGCAGGGAAGAAGAATCTGTCTTAGATCTATCGATTGGCCTCACCCTAGGGATATAACATGTCCACTTAAATGGTCACAGACTATCCACAGAGGCTATCCTCCTCACAGAGGTCTAAGATAGAACAAGTAGATTACTCCCACCACCATGTTCACAAGGCTACCAGCTCAAGCTCCCATGAGGGTTCAGATTTAGTGGATCCTGTGGTGGGGCATAGGCTTGCAATGTGCCTAACCTGGATACACAGGTCACTTAGATCTAAATGAATCCTTAAAAACAATCCTCAATTGCTTACAATACAACTTAGCAATGAAGGATCTCAAGGCAGCAGCCTTGTACAGAGCAGTCCTCAAACTTCAATCCCATACATACATAAGATCCTATTATAAAACTCCATTAAAACTATTCCAAATAGACATATAAAGGCATAGCAAGCAAGTGTTGGACTATGGAGAGAAGAAAAAGGGAAAAAGAAGCTGCCTAAATCCTAACCTTGGCCTACTGAAATTCTACAGGTGATTCAAGGAGTTAGAAGTTTTTTTTTCAAACCTAAACTAGGCTTAGGCTTATATAGCAGTCAGCTATGGGAGCATTAGGGTTAGGAAAACCCTAATTTTATCAATGGAATCGTGGCTTATTTCTATTCCTTGGATGCCTCGGGGCGTGTGCAAAGATTAGAGCATTGGAATACGTGCCTTAGTTGCTGGAAGTTCCCAGATAACCCCTGCAGAAATAGGGAGAAGTTAAGATCCTAAGCCTCGCTAGGTAGCAAGGATTCCCAGGTCTTGTCACATGATAGAATTGGCATCGCGGGATTGAATTGACTTGAAGCTCTTACAGTCGTGGGATTGGTAATTTGGTCATCGCACAATTTCTCTGTTTGTCACAGGACTGCGCTTTCCGTTTGAGTGGCGCGGGAATCACACGCACAGTTCATTCCTTGGTGAAACTCTCAGGGATCCTCGCGAAGAAGTAAGGTGCATAGGCCTCTGGATCGCACGAGCAGTTCCCTGAAGGTTTGTATCCCACGGCCGCTACACGACAGCTACGCGCAGGAATGCCTGGAGCTCTCTCTCCTCAGTGAATCGCGTGAAGATTAAAGGCACCTTTCTTGAGCTGTGCTAGACTGTGCGAGAGCTTCCAACTGAGCCTCACGAGAACTGCACGAAGTATGTTTTTTACTCCCTTCTGTCATCAATCTGCATGAGAACAGTCTGACCAGTTTGTGTGTTGCCTTCAGAAACCCGTGACAACTGCGTGAAGCATTCTTTCTAATTCAATTAAACCCTGCAACATCTGCGCGAGGCTCACTTCTTAGCTTATTGCTGCTTTGCTGTGCATATGCTGCAGCCAGTTCTCTGTCTGGGTCTAACTTCCTTTTTCCTGAGGCACTTATGGGTCAAAAGCAATCTTCTAGGCATGGTTAGGGCCTTATCTACAGCTGCTACTTATTATCTACAAAATAGGCTTAACACACATTTATTACATGACTAAGGGTCTAACAGAGATTATGTTAAGGGGTGGAAAGTGGTACTTTTCTGGTCTTAACACACCCCCAAACCTAATCTTTGCTAGTCCCTTAGCAAAGCTTTAACAAATTAAATGCCACTTTCATAGGGATCACGGGTACATTTAGCATATGTACCAAGCCTTTTAAACCCCTAGGAGATCCCTAGTGGAGGAGTGAAGTCTCCTGAGGGTTTTCAGTGAAGTTACCCACAAACTTCTCAAGAAAAATAGTTAATAGTGGTGTAGTCAATGGCAAAATAAATTTCAATGAATAAAGCGTCAATCCACTTTCCTTTGGAATTTAGAGGAAATTGTAGTAGTAATGCAGGCCATTTAAAACTCAAAATTAGCATGTGTTTGCATCACCACCATTCATTTTACCTTAGAAATTCAATGTGTAAAAATCAGTAGCAAGCTTGCCTTAAATTCAAAAATCAAGTTGGATACAACCCCAATGAGGTTAAAATTCAGACCCAATTCTCACCAGGGCTATCTCTCAACATTGACAATCTGAGGGTGTTCACATTCAAAATAGCTCAAGAGCAGTTACAGACCCCAAATGGGCCTGCAAGCATGAGCATAGGCAAAGCTTCTAATTTCTTACATCCTCATGACTTTTCACCATAGATGGGACAACTCCTCATCTCCACATGACATCTCATTTCACTTTAGATCTACAGGGTCTTTTTGAATGGGTTGTAATGTGACTTATGGGTGAGGGATATAGAGGATCAAGGGATAAAAAGAGAATCAAAATTAAGAAATCAGCAAGGTAAGGAGGGATTCAGGACTTCACAACCTTCATTTCAGCAAAATTTCATCTTACTTGATATATTCCAGAATCAAAGTGGCCAGCTTCTCCTCTTCTTTTCAATTTTCAGATGATGTTCTTCTCTAGACTTCTCTTTCTTTTTCTCTTTTTATTTTTATTCAATATTTTTATGATTTTTATGATGAACTGCCACACAAATACCATTGATACACTGCTGTTCATAAGTTGCTTTTCTTCACCTTCCACCAAATGTTGGACCACTCTCACTATCTTTAACTCCTTCTCCTTTACGTTCTGAATTCTCAAAGTGAGGGAAAGGTTGAATCAGGTCAAGAGGTTAAGGTGCAAGTACTCTGGTGTTTGTCAAAGAAAAGTAGGATTTTTAAGGCTCAACTAGTGTATGCGAAAGGGCAGTTTTAAAAGGTTGGATTTTCAAGCTCAAACTGTCTAAATGATGGCCTTGGATCATTTCCTTAGTGTCATGAGTGCTGTCAATCAGTTTTGATTTGGAGGTGCCTAACTTCTAGTGAAAAGGTCTTGACTCAATCAGTCCTTTGAGCATAAATAATGTCAAAAACACTCTTCAAAAGAAAAAGATGGGCCCAAATCTCACTAGGTATGGTCCTCAAATTAACCCATGGGGTGTATTTTCACCTTTTTCTCTCCTCTTAGGTTCACTATGTACTAACTAAAATTTTTTTTGATGTTAGCTTCATGGTGGTGCTAAGATTTTAAAATTTTCAGTTTCAAAATGTCTGCAAAAATATTTTAATATTTTCACAAATTTCCTCATTGCAGCAAGTTAGGTGAAAATTAACTTTTTTCATCCGAATTATTCCACCACTACTGCATTAAAGTTAACTATTCTATTGGTGGACCTACCCTGCCACACCCCTAAACCATGAGGAGCAATGTCCTCACTGGATCAAAGGTGAGAAAGTGTAGGGTAATAGTCAGGAACAAAAAAAAGTAAACACACACATACCAAACACACAAAGCAATTACAAAAAGAATTCTATTAATTTAGAAAGAAATATACAACTGTAATTGAAATGACAAGAAAAAAAGTGGAAAGGAAAGAAAAGTCTAAGTACAATCTATTTTAAGAGGAGGACTCAGAATCTGAATCTGTGAACCAGTCCTAGCCCATCTTTTGTGCATGTTAACTAAGTGCAGCTTTGTCCTTTATCTTCCTTGCTTGCTTCTTAGTTGAACTCTTTTTCTTCTTTGCTTTACTCTCAGCTGGACTCTTTTTCTTTGGCTGCCTTGGTTTCTTTGGTTGAGTTGGTGGTTTCTTCATGATTGGAGCTTTTGGTGTCCTCACCCTCATTTTTCTGGTTTAAGGTTCAAGAGGGATCATAGGGGATTTTCCTTTGTCTTGCTCAGTTGGGGCTATTGGGGACTTCCCTTTATCTGGCTGGCCAGGGGGTTGTGCCTCCTCAAACTGGATAGCTGGCTCTTTGCCAAATTTAATGGAGGCTGCTGTGGAAGCAATCCTCTTAGCAGTGACTTTCCTCTGTTTACGATAAGTTTGCTCAGTAGGGGGTGCAGCAGAGGTTGGAGTAGGTTGAGGATGTTAAGGAGGAGGTGCAACAGGAGGGGCAGCAGGGGTTTGAGAAGGTTTAGGCTCATGTTCTGGCATGAGTACAAAGAGTGGGGTGGGCTGCTGAGCTGTAATTCTGGCAGCAGCCAATGCAGATTCCAAAGAGGCTATCTAGATTTTAGCTTTCAGGAGGTCAGTTTCATGGATTTCCTTTTGGAGTCGGAAGATCTCCTGGGCATTGTTGAGTCTCTTTTCAAACATCCTGGCCTTCATCATCTCCATATTAGTATTTGCCTTCTCTAGCTCCAAATTCATCGGATGATAAGCAGCCATAGTTTTTGCCTTCTCATAGGCCTCCAAGATGTTAGTCCACTCAAGGGAAATATCCATATTAGTTTTTGCCTTCTCTGGGCTTCCTTAAGTTCAGCAATCTGCTGTAGTAGGGCGGTCTCAATGGATTACCTAAGTTGGGCCATGCCCCTCAGGACATCCCTCCTAAGGTAGGGATTGCCCCTCATGGCATGGAGGATGGTGAGGTAGGGAGGGATATAAAAGGAGTATTTGGGTGCAATAGGAAGAGAAGAAGTGGAAGGAGAAAAATGTGATTGGTCCTGAGTGAGGGAAGTGGTGTTATCAGTGGGTAAGTCTAGTTGTAGGGGGAAGGTAATAGGTTCGGGGTCTGTTTAGGTGGATTTGTTAGTGAATATTGAAGGGGGTAGGATAAGAGGTGGGATTAAAGGCTTGGGGGGGAAGGAAAATGAGGTAGGCTCACTAGGAGTAGAGGGTGATGGGGGAGGGAAAAAGAGAATGGTGAAAGGTATGAAAGAGAATGGTTGGGTTGAGGAGTCGGGGCTGGGAGGAGAAAGGACCAGTGGGGTTGGATTGGATGGTTGAGGGATGGGTGGGTTTGTCAATGTGTGAAGTGTGGATTTGATGGATGTGAGTTCTGTTTGCATCTGGTCCTGTGTGTGTGTTGTGGTGGATAGTTGGGATTGAATGTCTTGGATGAGGGAGAGGATAAGTGCCAATGTGTCTGCGTTGGGAGGTTGAGATGGTGTAGAGGATGGAACAGGTTGAAAAGGGGAGGAAGGGCAATGACAGATTGTGGAAGGAGGAGGAGATTGGGGTTTTAGTAAGTGATGTTGGGAGGTAGTTGGGGAGTCCGGAAGGGGGGTGTACTGGGTGGGCATGGTGTCAAGGAAACTAGCCATAAAGGCTTGGAATCCTGTGGTTGTGTTAAGGTTGATGTCTATGTTTATGAATGGGGATGTAGTAGGCATGGCTGGTGTGGTGTCTTGGTCAATGTGAGGTGTGTCAGTGGGGATAAAAGGGATTTGTGGGTGGTGTCAAGGAGATGGTGGGTGTTGTGTCAATAGTTTTCCTTTTCTTGTATGAGATCAGTGGAGGGTTGTCTAGGTTTTGTGAAGATGATGGGGGTATTGGGGCTGTGTATTGAGGTAGGGTAGGGGATGGTGAGGGGCTGACATGGGGGGTGGTATCTTCCCAAGTACCAATCACAGGAAGAATGGGTGTAGGCATGGATAATGAAGATAGAGGAGGGTGAGAGAGAGAGAGATGGAGTAGGGGTAGGGGATGTTGTCAGGATAGGGGATCCTAGATTACAAGGTGGGGGGAATGTGGGGGCTGTTGCAGCAGTGGTAGTGACAGGCTTTGGAATCTCCTCTGTAGTAATAGGGGTGGGCCTTGTAACAGGTGCCTCTTCTATTTGCTTGGGAGGGGCCGGAGCCTCAGCTTTCTTCTTCTCTGGGTCTCCATCAGGCTCCTGCTGATTCCCCATTACCTTTTGCAAAAGTTGTAGGGGCAAGGGTGGTAGTCTCCTCTCCTTTTGCTATCTTGTACCCCGCCTTTAGAAGCAGCTTGGTGATGACTCTGGCATAGGGGAGTGTGTTTGGCTTCTTGTTCTACCCTAATTTCTCCACCAGATCCTTCATTGCTTCAAGAATTAACCAGGCAGCATGAAAGCCATGGCCCAAAGAGAAAGAGTAAATAACATCAGCAATGGGAGCTTTCCTCTCCTGCTGATGGCCTGGGCAGTAGATGTTCTTTCTCAGGACCTGGTCAATGAAAAGGAGTCCAGGCTCCAACTCTCTTCTTCTAATAGAATCCCTTGAGGCCTTTAATCCTCTAGTAAGAGCCCTTGCAATTGCAATTGAGGCACTCAGGGGAGGGCCATGTCCACAGCTAGTGTTAAATGCGGCTGGGATGCCCAATACCTTAGCAATCAGCTTGGGGCTAACTAACATCTCAAAATCATTAATCAACACAAGAAAACCTGCTTTACCATCTGTCCTTGGTGATCCTGATGTGTTAATAAAAGAGTTGCACTAGCCTAGGGTAGGCTAGTGCTGGAATTCCTCTCATCAAGGGTGTCAGGCCAGCCTTGCTCATAAATTGAATGGCAGGGGCAGAGAGAGGCTCCTTCTCAAAGAAGGGCAGGTCGAAAGTTGTTTCAGGCTGTAAGGAGATTGAAGCCATGAGCTCAGAGGGTGTAGAAAACTCAAGGGTTGGCTCCTCTACTTCCTCAACCACTTCCTTCCCTTTTTTCGGTGCCTTTGAAGTCTTGACCTTCTTAGCAGTAGACTCAGCAGGGGCCTTATCCTTGCCCCTTTTCTTTGGTGCACTCTTAAGAGCCATTACAAACTCTACTTTCAAAGATAAAAATGGGAGACTAAGATCTGAGTGCTTACCCTAAAATTGTAGGGTTTGGTTCGATCTGACGCACAATGCACCACAAGATCTCTGAGCAGAGGGCAACTGATGGGGATGACGTTAGGAATAAATCTATAGGATCCTGGTGTGAATGATGGGTTGTAGAATGGATGCTAGAGGAGAGAGGTAGAAGAGCGTCAGAGCTAGGAATTTGCTGGATGAAGAAGGAAGAGAGTACTGGAAATGGAGACAAGCGCGGGGTTAAAATACTTGTCGCTAAGCTTGGCGCTCTTTGGAACATATCCTGTTGCGGGATGGGAAATGAAACCTAGCAAAGGTGTACATGCAAGTTGGATTGTGCAAACGACTCTCAGGTTTACCTTGGAGCTCGCGATAACTAGTGAAGAATTCTATTTGAATTGTGCGAGAGGCTCTCAGGCCTCCTTTTGGATTGCGTGAGAGGCTCTGAGGTTCACTTTGAATCTCGTGGCAGCCTTTTGAATCTCACGATAGCTAATGAAGTATTCTATTTAAATTGCGCGAGAGTTTCCCAGGCACCTTTTGGATTGTGCGACAGCAAAGTATTAAATAGAGAACATCTGCTCTTCAATCTGTCATTTTGATTTGTGATGTGGCTGGATCCTAGGCATAACTCACTACCAGGGGTACCCCCAGACACATTAAAATCAAACATGTAAGCATAGATAGCAAAAATGATCATCCAATATCGTGCATTCAATCAAAAACCATCAATTCAAGAGCAGTAATCATCAAACCAAGCATGAAGAGAAACCAGACCAGACAGATGCAGACTCGAGGGAGGCTACTAAAATTTCCTCTAAAATTTGAACAAGAGAATGCAATACAAATCTAACAAAACCAAAGTACATATGATACAATATTGACACACCTGTGGATCAGTGTAATGAAGGGTCCCCTTGAAGGTGAATGGCGTCCATAGGTTCAGCAGGTTTTTCTAAACAAGGCTTAAGCCTCTGACCATTCACCTTCAAGGTTTTCCCAAACTTGGGATCCTTGATTTCCACAGCACCAGATGGGGAAACATTCATGACAATATAGGGACCTTCCCATCTGGATTTCAGTTTGTCAGGAAAAAATTTAAGTTTGGAGTTAAACAACCAAACCTTATCACCAGCCATGAATCTCTTTCTTAACAAACCCTTGTCAAAGAAACCCTTGAACCTTTCCTTGTAGATCCGGGCATTTGCATATGCATCCATCCTCAGCTCTTTCAGTTCTGACAGCTGCAGCAACCTGTGATTACCAGTAGAAGTTAGGTCAAGATTTAAATTTTTTATGGCCCAATAGGCCCTGTGTTCTAACTCTACTGGGAGATGGCAATCCTTGCCATAAACCAGTCTGAATGGGGACATCCCAATGGGAGTCTTATAGGCAGTCCTATATGCCCAAAATGCATTATTTAGCTTGTCAGTCCAGTCCTTTCTGTCAGTCTTCACTGTCTTCTCATGGCTGTGCTTGATCTCCCTATTAGAAATTTTAATTTGCCCACTAGTTTGTGGGTGGTAGGGAGTAGCAATCCTATGGGTGACAGAATATTTCTTGAGCAAGCTCTCAAAAGTTTTGTTATAGAAATGGCTATCGCATCACTAATAATGGCTCTAGAGGGGCTAAATCTTGAGAAGATATTCTGCTTTATAAACTTGAGGACAACCTGATTATCATTGGCTCTTGTGGCAATAGCTTCTACCCTTTTTGAAACATAATCCACTGCCACTAAGATGAAATGATAACCATTTGAAGAAGGAAAAGGGCCCATAAAGTCAATACCCCAGACATCAAACTGTTCCATAATAAGGATGGGTTGCAAAGGCATTGAGTTTCTTTTGGACAACCCTCCTAATTTCTGACATCTCTCACATGTCCTGCAGTGTGTATTGGCATCTCTAAATAAAGAAGGCCAATAGAACCGACATTGCAAGATTTTGTCAGCTATTTTTCTTCCACTAAAGTGGCCTCCACAAGCATTTTCATGGCACATGGCCAGAATACTGGGGACCTCACTTTCTGGAACACATTTTCGGATAATTTAGTATGCACAATACTTGTATAAGCAAGGTTCCTCCCAGAAAAAGAATTTGACCTTTGAGAAAAATAGGTCTTTGTCCATTTTAGTCCAATGGGCCGGAATCTTGCCTATAACTAGATAATTTACAATGTGTGCATACCAAGGAACCAAGGATTTGATGGCAAACAATTTCTCATCCGAGAAAACATCATTTGTAGGCTCATCAACACATTTTTCTAACATAATTTTGGACAAGTGGTCAGCCACCACATTTTCCACACCCTTTTTGTCCTTGATTTCAATGTCAAACTCCTACAATAGGAGTATCCATCTAATCAGCTTGGGCTTAGCATCTTTCTTGGATAATAGGTATTTCAAGGCTGAGTGGTCTGTGAAGATTACAGTTTTAGACCCAAATAGGTAGGGTCTAAATTTGTCAATAGCAAAAACCAGTGCCCGAAGCTCTTTCTCAGTTGTGGTGTAATTCAGCTGAGCTTCCGCAGGTGATTTGCTGAGATAGGCAATGACCACTGGCAACTTATCTTTCCTTTGGCCCAAAGTAGCACCTATTGCTAAGTCGGATGCATCACACATCAGCTCAAAGGGGAGTGCATAGTCAGGTGTTTGGAGTACAGGGGCAGTGGTGAGACATATCTTCAATGTTTCAAAAGCCTTGAGACATTCAGCAGAAAATCGAAGGGCACATCCTGGCAGAGCAGGTGGCACAATGGTTTAACAATTTTGCTGAAGTCTTTAATGAACCTCTTGTAGAATTCTGCATGTCCAAGGAAAGATCTGATCTATTTGACTGTTCTTGGAGGGGGCAAATTTGTAATGAGGTCAACTTTGGCCTTATCTACCTCAATCCCTTCTCTAGAGACTACATGGCCTAACACAATATCTTGTGTTACCATCAAGTGGCTCTTTTCCTAACTTAAGACCAGATTGGTCTCCTCACTTCTTTGTAAGACCAGGTGGAGGTGTTACAGACATTGGCCAAAACTGTCCCCATATAAAGAGAAATCATCCATAAAAATTTCTAAGAACTTGTCAATCATATCAGAGAATATGGCATACATACACCTCTGAAAGGTGGCTGGGGCATTACACAGCCTAAAAGGCATCCTTTGGTAAGCAAAGGTACCAAAAGGGCAAGTAAATATAGTTTTCTCTTGGTCATGAGGGTGCACAGGGATCTGGTTGTATCCTGAGTACCCATCAAGAAAGCAATAGAAAGCTTTTCCAGCCAACTTATCCAGAATTTGATCTATGAAGGGGAGAGGAAAGTGGTCTTTTCTGGTCTTAGAGTTGAGCTTCCGATAATCGATTCAAACCCTCCAGCCAGTGGTCTCCTTGGCTGGTCTCAGCTCTCCAGACTCAGCTGTAAAAATATTATGCCAGATTTCTTGGGTACCACTTGGATAGGTGCCACCCATTCAGAATCAGAAATGAGGTTAAATTACCCCAACATCTAGCAATTTAATGATCTCTTTGAGGACCACTTCCTGCATGCGAGGATTCAATTTCCTCTACATTTCCCTGGAGGTTGCTGAGCCTTCCTTTAAATGGATCCTGTGCATACAGATTGATGCATTTATCCCTCCTAGATCCGCAATGGTCCAGCCAATTGCCTTTTTATGCTTCCTCAAGACTGTTAGTAATTCTTTCTCTTGCACATTGGTAAGAGAGGAGGAGATAATTACAGGAAGTTTTTCACCTTTCTCAAGGAAGACATATTTCAATATTTCTGAAAGCTTCTTGAGATCCAGATCAGGGGCTTGTTCGGTGGATCGCAAGATTGGTGCTTTGTTGGTTTGAGGAAGAGGCAACAATGTAGGTTTCCAAATGGAATGCTGCGCTGAGCTCACAGAAGACTTTAATGTGGTCATGTCTTCTGTCATAACAGCTGGGCTTCCTTCCTCTACCATGTCCCAAACTTCAATTAAACTTGTGATAATGTTGCCCCAATCCAGCAGAGTGGGCAATTCTTCTTCAACAACTTCCTCTAGTGCATCCACTGCAAAGCTTTCCTCATTGTCTAGCTGAGGGTACTTTGCACTGTTGTACACATTAAGTTCAACCTTCATATGTCCGAAAGTTACCTCGATGATCCCTGACCTGCATTTAATGCATGCATTGGTAGTGGCCAAGAATGGCTTGCCCAAAATAACAGGCATAGGGGTAGTACTCTTGTTGCAGCCCATGTCCAAAACCAGGAAGTTTGTAGGGTAAAAGAACTTGTCAACCCCCACTAAGACATTCTCAACCACTCCCATAGGTCTCTTTTCAGACCTATCAGCCATTAACAGCACAATGGGGGTGGGTTTTAGCTCCCCCAAACCTAGCTGCTTATACACACTGTATGCAATAGGTTTACACTGGCACTAAGGTCTAGAAGGGCCCTTCCAATTGTGTTGTCTCCAATTATGCAGGTAATAGTGGGTATCCCTTGGTCTTGCAACTTCTCTGGCATTGTTATGTTTAATGCAGAATTAACTGTATAAGTTACAAAGACCTTTTTGGACAAATGGCCTCTAGCTTACCTTTTCTGGGTACAAAGGTCTTTCAGAAATTTGGCATAGGCTGGGACCTGTCTAATTGCATCAAGCAGGGGCAAATTGATTTTTACCAGCTTAAAGGCCTCCATAATTTCCTCTATCTGTGCATTCCCCTTATCAAAAGGGGCAGGGCCACTCAAAGCTTGAGGAAATGGCAACTGAGGTACTGCTAGTTCCTCAGCTGCAAGCCTATGACTAAACTTTTATTATTTTCTTTTTTCATCTTTTCTTTCCTGTTGAGGCTCAACTACAGCCTCTTTATTTTTCCCTTGTTGCAGGGTAGCATGGAACTCTTAGCTCTGTGCTTTAACAAATTCTTTTTCACTATCATTCAAAAATTCTTTGGAAATGACCTCTCCTTGTTCCTTCCCAACCTAGTTGTCCACCAGCCTGCTAGACCTTAGGGTTGTGATGGCATTAGTCCCCTGAAAACTTGAGGAACCCTCTCCAATCGAATATTGGCCCTTAGGGTTGGTCACTGGCTGGCTTGGCAACCTGCCCTCTTCTCTTTTGCCCAAGGTATTGGATATTTGGCCTAACTGCTCTTCCATTTTCTTTATGTTTTGACTATGAGAAGTCACAGTCTGAGTCAATATTCCAAGGTTTTGCAATGAGAACAAAATTTGATCCTCAAAAGAAGCATTTCGAGGATGAGGTGGGGGAACTACCAACTGATTTTACTGCTGGGGCTGCTACTGATGTTGGAAATTTAACCTTGGGGCATATCCCTGGTTAAATTGCTGCTATGGCCTTTGAGGTAAGGCCATCATTTGTTGTGGCTGTATATAATTGTCTTGTCTGCACCACAAATTTGAGTGGTCTCTCCACTGGTACCTAGCATTTTGGTGCTGGTATCCAAATGGCTGTTTGTTATAGCCAACAAATTATTGCTGGCCAAATGATTGAGCAGCAACAACTTATTCCATCACATACTCAGGATATTGCCCTACAAATGGGCACTCTTCCACTGTGTGTTGTGGAGGTTGGCATATCAAGCATGCCTTCATCACTTGTGCAGCCAATCTGGGTTGCACCATAGTTAATAGTTGTTGGCGGATTCTGATGTGCTTACATTATTGGTTGGTGGTGAAAGTCATTTAAAAATCAAAGAAAGAGAGTAAAACAGGGAATGGAATCAGCACAACTCAGAAATCATAGACCTGCAAGATACAGGGGCCTTTGTTGCAAGTTTTGATAAGTAAGAGTTTGTCCCACAGGGAAAGGTGATCTACAGCTCCAAAGGAGCCATCTCTAGTAGTCCCTCCAGATCTGACTACAGATCTGGCAGTCCTAAAAGGAGGAGAGTTTAAGGTCACTTATTCTAAGTATTCTAATGTCTAAACTACAGAAAGGGTTGAGAGGATGGATGGAGTGTGGAAAATAAATATAAAAGGGGGAGAAGTATGTTATGGAACCAAGATCAGAGAAGTTTTATAACTCAGATTCAAATCTGATGTTATAGAAGTCCTGTGCAATGGCTACATTATCCCCACTGAGGAGAAAGGATCCAACCCATCACTCTGCCATGATTCCAACCTTAAGGCTATAACTAGTCCACTCAAATGGTCACAGATTATCCCATAGGGGAGCCACTATCCAGGGATGAGTCAAAACACAACAAGTAAATCATTGCAGGCACTATTTCATCTAGGCTACTAGCTCCAGAATCCATAGGAAATCTCAATCTCTAAAGCTCTATATGTGGGGCTAAGGCTATATAGGACCATGATAGCCCAGACACATAGAACCAGCAAGAGATTGAGTACAACCTTCGATCTAGCTATCCATTGCTTGAGTGAGGCTGCAATGGTCCAGTCACCAGCCTACAATCACTATAACCAGATCAGATCCAACATCTGATGGCGGATCTATACAAATATATGGGTGTCTGCCTCTGTACAATCTGTCACCACGCTTCTAAAAGGTCAGGTGTAAAGAAGAAGGATCCATCTTGGATCGGTGGATTAGAATCACCCTAAGGCTATAATCTGTCCACTTAAATGGTCACAAACTATCCCAAAGGTAATCCTCCTCATGGAGCCCAAAACAAAATAAGAATATCGTTGCTATCACCATGGTCACAAGGCTACCAGTTCAAGCTCCCACGGAGATTTCAGATCTAGTGGGTCCTGTGGTGGGGCTAAGGCTGTAGGACCATGACAGCCCAGACACACAGGTCACTTGGATCTGAATGGCCCTTAGAATCAGTCCTCCATTGCTTTGAAACACAGCCAAAGTAATGATGGATCACAAGGTAGCAGCCTTGTAGAGAGTATCTCACACATAAACACCAATCCTACAAAGTACAGATCCTATTATAGAACTTCCATTAGTCTAATTCAAAAACACATACAAAGGCATAGCCAGCAAATGCTGGACTATGGAGAGAAGGAAAGAGAAAAAGAAAACTACTTATAGATAAAGAGAATGAGAAAAGAAAAATGATCTGAGATGTGTTCCCAGATACCTAAACCTAAGCTAGGTATGGGTTTATATAGCAGTGGGGTGGCGGCGCATTAGGGTTAGGAAACCCTAATTTTAACGATGCCACGTGGCCTAACATTGAGCCTTGGATACCTCGAGGTGCACGCACGGAGATTTGAGCGTGGGAGTGCGTGCCCTAATTGCTAAAAATTCCTAAAAGGTCCTCTGCTGAAGAGATGGAAGTTTAGGTTTAGAGCTTCGCTAGGTTGTTGTAGTTTCCTAGACTTGTCGCGTGGTAGCTCTTTGCTCTTCACTAGGATGATTTGACATTGAAGCTTCAGCTGTCGCAAGGATGCCTTGGTTTGCTCTTCAGGCAGTCGCGCGGTAGAGAATTACGCTCTCGCTGGATTGGGCTTCGTGAGGTTGAGTAGAAAACACAGTCTCAGATGTCACAGGGTTGAAGTTCAAGCAGTCGCGAGGTTGCTCAGTCTTCGCTGGGCTGATCTTCACGAGAGTGAATTTGAACAGCGCGAGAACTTCGCGAGCACTTTTCTTTACTAGACTTCACGAGTTACCTCGCGAGGCTTTAATGAGTTCTGAACTGGGCGAGGTTCCATGTCTTAATTGATCTTCGCAAGGATGGCTTTGCCTTTGCCAGGATGTTTTCTTCTTGAATGGCGTGAGAACTGCGCGAGGAGTTTTTCTTCTGATAATTGCATCCCGCGGCGACTGTGCGACAGCTGCACGAGGAATCTT
This sequence comes from Chloranthus sessilifolius, assembly GCA_021018995.1. Classification (NCBI taxonomy): domain Eukaryota; kingdom Viridiplantae; phylum Streptophyta; class Magnoliopsida; order Chloranthales; family Chloranthaceae; genus Chloranthus; species Chloranthus sessilifolius. The sequence continues at coordinate 44,492,377 of CM037594.1, read as the reverse complement.
CTGAAGCTCTCTCCTCAGTCATTCTGAGCGAACTGCGTGAGATTGAGAGAGGTCTGTTTTGAACTCCGTGACACTGCACGATGTGTTCTACTCTTGAGCTTCGCAAGAGCTGTGCAGGTTTGAGATTTTGAAGCTCTTCAGTCACTCATCTGTGCGAGAGGTTGCTGTAAAGTCTTGGGAAGCTCAGTTGAACTGTGCGAGGCATGTTTCTCCTGAATCCTCTAAAGCTTGGGTCAGCTGCGTGAGGCTCATTTCAGGTCTAGATTCAGAGTTCATTCTTTTGAGGGATTTCTGGTGCCAAAGCAGGCTCCTTAACAGGATTCCTGGCCTTATTTCGCTGTTGATTATTACCTACACAAAACACTTAACAAGAACTTATTAGGAGGCTAAGGGTCTAATCAAGTGTTAAGTTAAGGGGTGAAAAGTAGTACTTTTCAGGTCTTAACACACCCCCAAACCTAATCTTTGCTAGTCCCTTAGCAAAGCTACATTAAATCTACTCTAATTCCACTTTCGTAGGGAGCACGGGTACATTTAGCATATGTACCAAGCCTTTTAAACCCCTAGGTGATCCCTAGTGGAGGGGTGAAGTCTCCTGAGGGTTTTCAGTGAAGACACCCACAAACTTCTCAATGAAACAGCCAACAAGAGTGCAGTATCATTAAATGAGCAGTCAAGGAATCAGATTTAGTTTACTCTTGAATCAGTACACATAAAAGAATTTTAATCCATTGATTGCACAGAGATTTAGATAGGATAAACTTCTCATGAATGCACAACACTTCCAATCAGTTTACAACCACTGAAAATTGCACAAGTGTGTGCCAGCACTGAGCTCATCATTAGCTCATAAATTGGGTTATAGGTCATAAATAATACATTCATGTTCAGACCCACAAACTTTGCAGGACATACGCTCATAAAGGTTTTGTTGAGGGGTTCATTTTCTCACAGGCTCAAGAGCAGTTACATCCCCCAAATGGGTTTGTAAGCATGAGCATAGGCAAAGTTCTTAAGTGCTGACATCATTGGTAGTTCCTCACCATAGATTGGATAATTCCTTATCTTCCCATGGCAGCTCACTCAACTTTGGATCACAAGGGCTTTTAACTGGACTGTAATGTGGCTTATGGAGTAGGGTTAAAAAGAATGGAAGGTTGAAAAGGGGTTCCAATTTGAGAAATCAGTAGGTCACAGAGGTGGTTCATGACTTCACCTTCCATAATTCAGCTCCCTTCATCTTCTTTGAGATTTCCCGATTTGAAGTGATCAGTTTCTCTTCTTGATTTTGATTTTCCAATGAAAGTTCCTCTTGACTTATCTCTTATTCCTCTTCATTATTATTTTTATTTCTTTTTACTGGAGTTTCCTTCTTTTTATTTTGTTTTTGCTTTTCAGAAATGCCACCATGTTCTCAGTTACCACACTGCCAGATTTTTGAGATCCTTCTTCTATATTCACCTAATGTTGACCATAGCTAGTCCATCTTCAACTCTTTCTCCTTTACCTTCTGAATTCTCAGAGTGAGGGTAGGTTGAATCAGGTTCATAGGTTCAGGTTCAAGTACTCAGGTGTATTTTGAAGAAATTTAGGATTTAAAGCTCAAAGGGGGGTATGGACAAGGGCAGGTGCTTTGGGATTGGTCTTTTTAGGCTCAAACTGTCCAAGAGAAGGCCTTGATCCTTTCCTAGGTCTCATGAGTACTGTCAATTGTTTCAACTTGGAGTTACCTAACTTCTAGTGAGTACAGTGACTCAGTCAGTCTTTAGAACTAGAAGGGATTGCCTTGGTTACTCCTCAAAAGATGGAAAAAATTTTATAGGCCCAATTCTCACTGGATATGGTCTTCCTTTGAACTTTTAAGTATGTCCTCACCTTTTTCTCTCTCTACTGATTCACTGAGTGCCGATACAAGTGAGTTTCCTAGGTGATATTATCATGGAAATGTGGAGTATTATAAGTTTATAATGTCTAAGGTTTGCATAAATTTTAAACTTCTTATTTTCATGATTCTTAAGTGAACAGAGGTCCATTTCCATATTGCTCAGATGAGTCTGTTGCACTTATGTTAGCTATTCCATTGGCAGGGTCTACCTGGCACATGCCCAAACCTATGAGAAGCAATGTCCTCACTGGTTAAAAGGTGGCTGTGCAGCGGAGTGATTACAGCATAAAAAACTAGAACAAGAAACAAGCACACCAAGAATAGAAAACTATACAGCATATTAGAAAAAGAAAATTTCATTAAGATTAAAAGAAAATTACAAAAATAGAGGAAAGGAGAGGGGGATCAGGGGTGAGGGGGTTGAGGAGGTGGGGGAGGGGGTGGAGTGGAGGGGGCAGGGGATGGATCTGTCTTTTGCTTCTTCTGTGGCGGCTGAAGCTTTTCCTCCTCCTCCTTGGCAAGGATTTACAGAACCTCCTCGTATTCATCCCAGAGGGGTTGGAGGGGATCCGGCTCTTTAGGTGGCGGCGGGTCCAACCACATTGGGTAAAACTTGTTAGGCAGTGCAATTGGCTTGTCATCTGCCATTTGGAATGCGATGAAGATGAACAGGGCCTCCCTGCATATTTAAAGGCGAGGATGGTGGAAGATGAAACGGGTGAATAACATCCAAGTCGCCGCAATTAATTGAGAGTGAGTTGGGAAACGTGAAGTCCCAGCAGTCAGCGTGGAAAATGACTACTGCATTAGACTCGCACAGCTGGGTAAGGGAATAATGAGAAATCAGAATCGCACGATTATGGGAGTTAGAGCTGGAAGTGGCGAAAGATTCTACAGCATTGAAACTCGCGATAGCTAAAGAAATGGTCTATGCGAATTGCGCGAGTCTTCCCAAATCACAATTTGGAATGCGCGAGAGCCAAATCAGCAATTCACAGAAGAAGAAGAATAAATCATACCAATCCCACATAAACTCTATCAAGCTCAACAATATCAAACTCTCCATAACCCCTAAAATTTTCTAAAACTTAAGGTAGAAACAAAAGTAGTATAGTATAACATGGACACAACTACGGGTCAGGTAGATGTAGGGGTCCCATGAAAATGAATAGTGCTCATAGGATCAGCAGGTTGTTCAATGCAAGGCTTAAGCCTCTGACCATTCACTTTGAAGGTCCTCCCATATTTGGGATCCTTGACTTCCGCAGCACCGGATGGGGAAACATTCACAACAACATAGGGACCATCCCATCTGGATTTTAATTTGTCAGGAAAGAATTTTAGTTTAGAGTTGAATAACCAAACCTTGCCACCCGGTTCGAGGCTTTTTCTCAGCAAGCCCTTGTCGAAGAAAGCTTTAGCCTGTTCCTTGTAGATCCTGGCATTGGTGTAAGCATCCATCCTCAGCTCATCCAATTTCGATTGTTGTAAAGACCTGTGATGACCAGCAAAAGTTAGGTCCATGTTCAAATTCTTAATGGCCAAATAGACCCTGTGTTCTAACTCTACTGGGAGATGGCAGGCCTTGCCATAGACGAGTGTGAATGGGAGTCTTATAGGCAGTCCTATAGGCCTGATTGCATCATTATTCATTTTCTGATTTAATCTTTCCTGTCTGTGCTTGATCTCCCTATTGGAAATTTCAACTTGCCCACTTGTTTGTGGGTGGTAGGGAGTAGCAATCCTATGGGTCACAGAATATTTCTTGAGCAAGCTCTCGAAATTCCTATTGCAGAAATGGCTACCCCCATCACTGATAATAACTCTAGGGGTTCCAAATCTTGAGAAAATGTTGTGCTTTACAAATTTGAGGACCACCTGGTTATCATTGGTTCTTGTGGCAATGGCTTCTACCCATTTGGAAACATAGTCCACTGCCACTAAGATGAAGTGGTAACCATTAGAGGGAGGAAAGAGGCCCATGAAGTCTATTCCCTATACATCAAACAGTTCTACAACAAGGATGGGCTGTAAAGGCATTGAATTTCTTTTGGACAACCCTCCTAATTTCTGACATCTCTCACATGCCTTGCAGTGTGTGTATGCATCTTTGAATAAGGATGCCCAGTAAAAACCACACTGCAAGACCTTGTCAGCAGTTTTTCTCCCACTTAAGTGGCCTCCAGAGGCATTTTCATGGCACATGGCCAGAATACTGGAGACATCACTTTCGGGAAAACATCTTCGGATGATCTGGTCAGCACAGTACTTGTATAGGCAAGGTTCCTCCCATAAAAAATACTTAACCCTTGAGAAGAATAGGTCTTTATCTATTTTGGTCCAGTGGGAAGGAATCTTTCCTATAACTAGATAATTAACAATGTGTGCAAACCAAGGGACTAAGGATTGGATGGAAAATAATTGCTCATCAAGGAAGGCATCATTTGTAGGGCCATCCAGGCATTTCTCCAAGATAATTCTGGACAAGTGGTCAACCACCACATTCTCCACACCCTTTTTGCCCTTGATTTCGATGTGAAACTCCTGTAGCAGGAGTATCCATCTAATCAGCCTAAGCTTAGCATCTCTCTTGGACAGTAGGTACTTGAATGCCGAATGGTCAGTGAAGATCATAGTTTTAGATCCTAGTAGGTAGGCTCTAAATTTGTCAACAGCGTAAATCACTGCTAGAAGCTCTTTCTCAGTTGTGCAATAGTTCAGCTGAGCTTCAGCAAGTGATTTGCTGATATAAGCAATGACCACAGGCAGTTTATCTTTTCTTTGGCCCAACACAACACCTATTGCCAAGTCTGATGCATCACACATCAGCTCAAAAGGCAGGGTATAGTCCGGTGTTTGGAGTACAGGGGCAGAGGTGAGGCATATTTTCACTGTTTCAAAAGCCTTTAGACATTCAGCAGAAAAGTTAAAGGGGACATCCTGACAGAGCAGGTGGCACAATGGCTTAGCAATTTTGCTGAAGACCTTAATGAACCTCCTGTAAATTCCTGCACGCTCCAGGAAGGATCTGATTTGCTTGACTGTTTTTGGAGGGGGAAAATTGGCAATGAGGTCCACTTTGGCCTTGTCTACCTCAAGCCCTTCTATAGAGACTACATGGCCCAACACAATGCCTTGTGTTACCATGAAGTGGCTCTTTTCCCAACTTAAAACAAAATTGGTTTCCTCACATCTTTGCAAAACTAGGCTGAGGTGTTGTAGACACTGGCCAAAGCTGTCCCCATAGACAGAAAAGTCATCCATAAAAATCTCCAAAAACTTGTCAATCATATCAGAGAATATGGCATACATACACCTTTGAAAAGTGGCTGGCGCATTACAGAGTCAAAAAGGCATCCTTCTGTAAGCAAAGGTGCCAAAAGGACAGGTAAAGGTGGTTTTCTCTTGGTCTTGAGGATGCATAGGGATTTGGTTGTACCCTGAGTACCCATCAAGAAAACAGTAAAAAGCTTTTCCAACCAATTTGTCCAGAATTTGATCAATGAAGGGGAGAGGGAAATGGTCCTTTCTAGTTTTAGAGTTGAGCTTCCTATAATCAATGCACACTCTCCAGCCAGTTGTTGCCCTGGCTGGCCTCAACTCTCTAGTTTCAGTCTTAATCACTGTTATGCCATATTTCTTGGGCACCACCTGGATAGGTGCCACCCAATGAGAATTAGAGATGGGGTAAATCACCCTTGCATCTAGCAATTTAATGATTTCCTTAAGGACCACTTCCTGCATGTGAGGATTTAACTTCCTCTGCATTTCCCTGGAGGGTAGTGCTCCCTCCTCAAGATGAATCCTATGCATGCAGATTGATGCATCAATTCTTCCCAGATCGGCAATGGTTTAGCCAATTGCCTTCTTATGCTTCCTCAAAACTGTTAGTAATTCCTCTTCCTGCGGTTTGGGGGTGTGATAAGTAGTGAAAAATACCATTTTTCACCCCTAAACACGAGCCTTGAAAGACCCTTGAGAGGACTAAATAAGTGCTTTAGTGTTCATATTGCAGCTAACCAAAAAGACAGGTCCAAATCCGAAAACCATCCTAAAATGATCAAAAAGCTGACAACGCATGTCAAACTCAAAGAGGGAGTGAAGAAATAGCCTCAGCAATGGCTAAAAAGGTCCTAAAAGAGCAAGAAAAGACCTGAAGAAGAAGAAGGATCCATTCGCAAAGAAGAATGGAAGCTAAAGTTCAATTCGCAAAGAACTTCTACTATTTGCAAAGAACTTTGAACTTTGCGAAAAGAAGAAAACACTCTGCGAAAAGAAGAGAAGTCCTTTGCGAAAAGATCTCCTGAAGCCAAAGTCCTTTGCGAAAAGATCTCCTGAAGCCAAAGTCCTTTGCGAAAAGATCTCCTGAAGCCAAAGTGCTTTGCGAAAAGATCTCCTGAAGCCAAAATGCTTTGCGAAGAGAGCTTCTGGAGCCAAACTACTTTGCGAAAAGACCCTTAAACTCTGCGAAATGGCATACTGGGGATTTACAGCCACTTTGAAGGGCATTTTAGTAAACTCTGCACGCGCCCCAATGTAATTAAAAGCCTAGAGACATTCCGGAAGATTCCAAGCACAAACCAAAGGCATATTCCGCCCCACGTGAAAACCCAAAGATGAAACCGCTTGGCGGGAACTTCTAGAAGGTCAAATGACTTTGAATTTCCATAACAATTGATGCTTCTAACGCTTTGATTGGTGAACGGATCGAGCATTTTCATTGGCGAGCATCGTATCACGGTGCTCGACTCCTATTGGTTGATACAGATCTATCCAATTCTGATTGGTTGATACACATCTGAGCTGGACTTAGGGAAAACTATAAATAGACGAACCATTTGCCCAAATTGGGTATCCAGATTTTAGAGTTTTGATCTCTGTTTCCCTCATTTCGGTCAGAAAGCTCATCTGATCCCCCTGTAATCCCTTCTTGTAGTTTACCTTTGAGAGCCATTGTGAGTGATTTGTACTTCCAAGTTCGGATTCAAGATCAGAATCGAGGGCTCTCGAGAAGCTCAATTGTAAAGTCCGAGGGCTCTCTAAAGCAGGCTCTGTAATTGTAACGTTGGATTTTAAAAGGTTCTTGTAATTTGTGTCTTCTCCATTGGAGTCATGTCGAGGGTTACGAATGTTCACCTTAGTGCATTAGACTTCTTTAGATTCACTCATCCGCATCCAACTTCCCTTAATTCATCATCCTGCGAATTAGCGTTGGTAACCTAATTCAAGCGCATTCTGATGATGTTCATGTTACGAACTAAAGAATAGGCCACAACTATTGGATGATCTGTGACAAATCATTGCCATAAGTCTAAACCTATTCCTTAATTCGATTTATTTCTCTTACATACATCTGGGGTAGCCGATGAAGATTGAATCTGCTCTGTGGAACTACAGATTCTCCATTAAAATTCAGAGGCTAAAATACATGAAGCTATTATTTCTGCATTTGTCTTATTTTAAACATCTCCCCAACTCGGATCTGGATCATGTAGTTAGTTCTTTTCTTTATTTGTTTATAGTTAAATGTGACACAATCCAACACTCTCTTTTATCTATTCTGTATTTTAGATAATTATAGAGCCAGATCTGGTAGCACAGATCTGGAGGTTTATCTCTCATTTTAGACAAACTTCTCTGTGGACGATCTTGAAATACTTACTTTTAAAACTTGCTACAATTGGCCCTGATCTTGCAGGCCAGTGTTAGCCCCAATGTGCTGATATCCCTTTCATAAGTTAACATCCATATAATTTAGCATTCTTTAATTCTTTAATTTTTGATTTATAATGCACACATTTATGGCACACTTGGAGCGACAACAAGTTTTTGGCGCCGTTGCCGGGGAAGTTTGTTCTAAAATAGATAAACCTATGTTTATTTTCATTTATTTTAATTTTTGCTTTAAACCTGCACTTTGCATTCCAAGTGCTTGATTAAATGTCTACTGCAGTTTTGTATAGAAAACCTGTTTTACATAAAAAAAAAAGAAAACCTGTTTTACTGCAGCAGAATTTTTATTTTCATTTATTTTCATTTATTTATCAGTCATTTACTAATTTTATTGTTATTTTTTTGCAGCGTACAGCTGTGTAAAAGGAAAGGAAAGTTCTTAAATAGACAGGTTTCTTTTCAAACTCTCTACGAGTTGTATGTTTGGCGGAGAGAACCCTCAATCCTGAGATTCTCCCGTTAAATTCAGAAGTTGAAAGACTCCTAAGAAACCGACATACATCACAGACATCTGCTGAAATGGGCGAAGACCAGAGATTGTTAAGAGACTACTTTGCCCCTGGTGCTTATAATTCCCCATTTTGCATTCAATTTCCCACAGTGGAGGGAAATTATGAAATTAAGTCCTCCACCATCCAAATGTTGCCTTCATTCCATGGATTGAGTAAGGAAGACCCTTACAAACACATTGATGAATTTCTGGCTTTATGCACAACATTTAACATAGCTGGACTGGGTCCAGAGGCAACCAAGCTTAGGCTCTTTCCTTTTTCATTAAAGGACAAAGCTAGAGCATGGTTATCTATGTTAGCACCAAACAGCATCACATCATGGAATGATTTGCAATGGCAATTTTTGGCAAAATATGTCCCAATGACTAAAACCAGCCAAGACAAAGCATCATCTCTTTCTCCCAAAACTCAATGAAACTTTCCATGAAGCATGGGAAAGGTTTAAAGAAGCTGATAAGGCAATGCCCTCACCATCAAATTCCTAAATGGCGGTGGTTCAAAGCTTCTATCAAGGAAGGCTGATCGGGCAAGAACATGGTGGATGCCTCTTGTGGAGGTACCTACTTACGAAAAGCTTGATTGAAGGTTTGGGACCTCTTTGAGGTGATTGAGAAAATTCAACCCAGCAGGAATCTACGCCAAGGACCGAGAATCCAGCTAGGATGAATAATCCCCAATTCACAAGAGGGAAAGTTTATGAAGTCAATGAAATGGAAAGGAAAGTGGATAATTTGACCACAAAATTTGATAGGCGATGGACTCATTTAAAGCTCCAAATGGGTCAAGAGTAGAGGAGGCATGTCGATATGCAGGTCCCCACTCATTCCATTGATCAATGTCATCACAATTTCCAGAACTCATGATGGAACAAGCTCATGCATTTCACTTATGATGATGCAATCTAATGACTACCATGGAGATCTCATCCTAATCTCAAGTGGAAGTGGAATCGGAAATTACCCAACAGCAGCAAAAAATCAATTACCTTTCAAACACCTCACCATATCGTAATTTTTATAATAAATCAAATTTTTTCAGCTAACCAACAAGCCATTGCAAGATACATGCCCCCTCCTAGATCCCCGACCTTTGAAGAAGGTCTTGAGTTCACTTCAAAATCTTGGAACTACATCTCGCATTGAACCTTCACAGATTAAAAAATTGAAGAAACTCTGGGCCAACTCTCTAATTCATTGGCTTAGAGAGAAGAGGGTAAACTACCCAGGCAACCTGACAACAATCCTACGGTACAGATCATGGTAGGAGAATCCTCATATGGCCATGAGGAAATCAAAGCTGTGAGTACTTTGAGAAGTGGAAGAATAATAAACAACACGATTGGGTAGTGAAGAGGAAAAGATGAAGAACAAGTCAGAACAACTGGATAGCAATATGGCTGTTGATTTACATCAGAAAATTCAAAAAAATGAAAAACAGAAAAATAAAAAAATTGTTGGAAAAGATGAGGAGGAGAAATTTGTTCCTCACCTCCCATTTCCCCATGCAATGAAGTCAGCTTCTCCTTTTGACAAAGGAAACACAAAAATTGAGGAAATGATGGAGACATTCAAGCAAGTTAAAATTAATCTACCTCTGCTTGATGCAATCAAACAGGTCCCTGCTTATGCAAAATTTCTCAAAGAGGTATGCACTCACAAAAGGCAATCTAGGATACATTTATCCAAGAAGGCCTTTGCTGTGGAGAAAATCAACCAAGTGCTATCAATTGCAACACCACCTAAGATGCAAGACCCTGGAATCCCCACAATCCCCTGCATCATTGGGGAGCACACCATTGACGAAGCCTTGCTAGATCTGGTGCTAGTGTCAACACCTTCCCTATTCCTCTGTGAGAAGCTAGGTTTGGGAGAATTGAAACCCACTCAAGTGGTGTTACAGCTAGCTGACAGATCTGAAAGGAAACCTATGGGGTTGATTGAAGATGTTTTGGTAGGAGTAGACAAGTTTTTCTACCCTGCTGACTTTTTGGTGTTGGACATGGAACCAACCAAAAGTACCACTGCCATCCCTGTCATTCTGGGAAGACCATTCCTGGCTACAGCTAATGCATGCATTCAATGCAGGTCTGGCATCATGGAGGTGTCTTTTGGAAATATGAAAGTTAAATTGAATGTGTATAATGCTGTTACTCAACCTCAATTCTCTGCTGAGGAATGTTTCCATGTTGACATCATTGATGAGCTGGTGGAGGAGTGTTGTCGCTCCAAGTGTGCCATAATTATGTGCATTATAAATCAATAATTAAAGAATTAAAGAATGCTAAATTATATGGATGTTAACTTATGAAAGGGATATCAGCACATTGGGGCTAACACTGGCCTGCAAGATCAGGGCCAATTGTAGCAAGTTTTAAAAGTAAGTATTTCAAGATCGTCCACAGAGAAGTTTGTCTAAAATGAGAGATAAACCTCCAGATCTGTGCTACCAGATCTGGCTCTATAATTATCTAAAATAAAGAATAGATAAAAGAGAGTGTTGGGTTTTGTCACGTTTAACTAAAAGCAAATAAAGAAAAGAACTAACTACGTGATCCAGATCCGAGTTGTGGAGGTGTTTAAAAATAAGACAAATGCGAAATAATAGCTTCATGTACTTTAGCCTCAATTTTAATGGAGAATCAGATTTCACAGGCGATTCAATCTTCATCCGCTACCGGCACAAATGTAAGAGAAATAAATCCGAATTAAGGAATAGGTTTAGACTTATGGCATGATTTGTCAGATCATCGACTAGTCAGCCTATTCTTTAGTTGAACATGAATCATCCGAATCGCTTGAATTAGGTTACCAACGCTTAATTGTAGATGATGAATTAAGGGAAGTTGGATGCGGATGAGTGAATCTAAAGAAGTCTAATGCACTAAGGTGAACATTGAACCCTCGACATGACTCCAATGGAGAAGACACAAATTACAAGAACCTTTTAAAATCCAACGTTACAATTAGCACGCTTGAGCCTCGACTTTGATCCAGCTTCTCGAAACCCTCAGTTCTGATCTTGAATCCGAACTTGGAAGTACAAATCACTCAATGGCTCTCAAAGGTAAAATACAAGAAGGGATTAGGTATCGGATGAGCTTTGGAATGGAAGCAGAGATGAAAACTCTAAAATATGCCTCAATTGGGCAAATGTCTTCTCAATTTATAGCTTTCCTCTATCCTGCAAGGTGAATTGACCAATCGAAGTGCTTTCGGTCTGGATTGCCCAATGGCTGTTGAGCACGGGGATCCAGACTGTTCGCCAATGAAAATGCTGATCTGGTTCAATCAATCGCGTTAGAAGCATCAATTCTTGAATTCAAAGTTTGTTTGAGCTTCTAGAAGTTCCCGCCAAGTGATTTCATCTTTGGGTTTTCACGTGGTGAATATGCCTTTGGTTTGTGCTTGGAATCTTCGGAATGTCTACGGCTTTAATTACATTTACTTGGAGTTTCTTGAAATGCCCTTCAAAGTGGTCATAAATCCCAGATGCCATTTCGAGTTTAAGGTCTTTTAAAGTAGTTTGGCTCAGTTCTTTTAGCAGTATTTTGGCTTCGAGTTCTTTTCAAAAGCATCTTGGCTTCGAGTTCTTTTCGCAAGGACTTTGGCTTAGTTCTTTTCAAGGACTTTGGCTTCGTAAGTTCTTTTCGCAGGACTTCTCTTCTTTCAGAAAATCTTCTATTCGAGGAGTGTTTTCTTCTTTTCGCAGTTCAAGGTTCTCTTGAATAGTAAAAGTTCTTCTTGCGAATTGGACTCTAGGCTCCCATTCTTCTTTAATGGCTCTCTCTCTTTTTCGGTCTTTATGTCTTCTTTTAGACCCTTTTAGCCATTCTTTGTTGTTTCTTCAATCCATCTTTCAAACTTGACATGAGTTGTCACTTTTTGATCATTTTAGGATGCTTTTGACTTGGACACATCTAATTGGTTAGTTGAAATGCACACTAAAGCACTTATTTAGTCTTCTCAAGGGTCTTTCAAGGCTCATGTTTAGGGGTGAAAATGGTATTTTTCACTACTTAACACACCCCCAAACCTAAGCTTTGCTAGTCCCTGTGCAAAGAAACGTAAAAGCAAAATAAAGAGCCACTTTTGTAGGAAGCACAGTGCATTTAGCATATGCAACAAGCCTTTTAAACCCCTAGGTGATCCCTAGAGGAGGTGAAGTCTCCGAGGGTTTTGAGTGAAGGTACCCACAAACTTCTCCATGAAAACAGTTAACATCGTGCAATATTATCAAATGAGCAATCAAGGAGCGAGTTAGTTACTCTTGAATCAATGATGAAACAGAAAATTTGATTATTGTTTGCAGAATTTAAACATTTATAAACCTCATGAATGTTTCAATATTTCCAATCAGACAGTCATAGAAAATCATACAAATGTGCGGTGATAAGCTCATCCTATGGATAAAAATTAGGTTATAAGTCATACTTAAGGTGCTCAAGTTCCAACCCAAATACTCACGGGGTATACTCTCATCAATGTTTTTTGTTGAGGGGTTCATTTTCACTCAAGCTCAAGAGTTACATCTCCCAAATGGATCTGTAAGCATGAGCATAGGCATGATTCTTAGGCAATGGCATCATTGACATCTCCTCACCATAGATTGGGTCACTTCTTATCTCCACATGACACTCACTCAACTTTGGATCACAAGGGCTTTTAATCTAGGTTTGTTTGTATGGCTTATGGGTGAAGTTTCAAGGAAAGGCGGTTTGAGCAGAGGTTTGAATTTGAGAACTCGGGAAGTGCAGGAGATGGTTCATGACTCCACCTTTTTGAGTTTAGCTTCTTTCTTCTTCTTTTGAGATTCTCACATTCACAATGATCAGTTCTTTCTTTGATCTTGCATTTTTGAATATAAGGTCCCTTTTTGCCTTTTTGCAACTTTTCACATTGTTTGTCTCTTCTTTTCTCAGTCACCATATTGCCTGTTTTTGAGGATTTTCTCTTCATTTTCTTGATGTTGCTTAAATGGTCCATCTTCGATTCTTTCTCCTTTGCCTCTGAATTCTCGAGTGAGGGAAGGCTGAATTAGTTCCATAGGTTCAGTGCAAGTACTTTTGAGTATTTTGATGAAGAATTGTAGGATTCTGACTCAAATGGGGTACAAAGAGGGCGATTTTTCTTGGTTGGTTCTGTTAGGTTCAAGTCATTCCAAAGAAGGCCTTGATCTTTTCCTCGAGTTTCATGAGTCTTGTTACTTGTTTTAATTTGGAGTTTCCTAACTTCTAGTGGATCTAATTCTCAAATCCTTTGAATCGAGAAAAATTGCCTCGATCACTCTTCAAGAGATGGAAAATATATGGGCTCAATTCTCACTTTGGTTATGGTTTTCCTTGAGCTTTTAAGTATATCTTTACCTTTTCTCTTCCTTTTGACTTACTACGTCGATACCGGTATGTTTTTATGGTGTAATCATCATGGAAATGTAGAATATCGCAAGGTTTAGAATGTCTAAATTTGGCAGAATTTTAAATTTTCTAGTTGTCATGATTCTTAAGTAAATTAATACATTTCCTAATTACTTAGGTGATTCTGCCTTATGTTAACTATTCCTAGGCAGACTTGCCACCCCCAAACCTATGAGGAGGCGGTGTCCTCCGGTTCAAAGGTGGTGGACAATTATTAGGGAAGACAGGAGAAAAATAATAGCATGGAGAATTGCAAAGCAAATTGCATGAACCAGAAATTTTCTGAAAATAAAAGGAAAAGAGGGGGGAAAGGGATGGGGCTAGTATGGGGTGGCTACCTCCTAATGGGAATGGGCAAGTCTGCCCGAGTAAAAGGCAAGGTTGGGTGAGATGGGTGGGGTTTGAATAATAGGGTGGTGGGTGTGGAAGGGGTATCTGGAATGGCAATGATAGATGGAGGCTATCTGGGATAGGGGAGGGGTGGGGGTGTAAGGGACGAGCCTTCATGGCGATCGGAGGTGAAGATGACCTCGGTGAGGAAGGGTAGGGGCTGGGAGGCTCGGTGGAAGTTTGAAGCTCCTCTTCTCTGCGGAATGGTTCTCGTTCATGCGTGACATGTTCTTCAATGGGCTCAACGAATCAAGAAAGGGCTCCAGCTTCCTCATTCTCCTTAACATGGGCGGTGGCATATCTAGGGAGGGGATGGAGTGGTAGGGGACTAAAGGGGTCCAAGGGGAGGGTGGTTAAAGAGGGATGGGATAAAGAAAAGAAAAACTAACAGAAAAAATCTAAACTATATGCGAGAAAATAAAAATGTAAAATTGAATATATGAGCAAGGAAATGGAAAACATGATATACAAATGCAAGAAAAATCAACAAAACAACGCTAGAAGCGCTAAAAAAAAAAAATCTAAAAATAGCGAGTTACTATGCAAATGGAAGGAAACTAATGCTAATAATAGAGAAACAGTAAAAACAAGGTAAGGGATTGCATACAAAGTTTTAAAAAAAAAAAAAAAAAAAAAATAGAAAAGTGTTGATACAAAAATAGAATTTGTGAATGCAAAATAGGAAAACAAAGTTAGAAACTAACTATACTCACAGAAAAATGACGAAAATTAGTAAAACTAGGACACATTAACCTAAGAAAGAAAAAAAAAATCAGCGATCTAAAAACAGAATTTGAAACTAAAATTTCTAAAACGAAAATCTAATGCCAAATGATTCATAAGATTCATAAGATTCATAAGATTGACCCCTTTGTTGATGAAGCATGGGAGCACTTATTAAAAACAGAGTTCATACACAGCTGAGACCCATTTATGATGAAGAAATCTCGAAGGAAAATAAAATAAGTGGGTCCATTGAATATTCAAAACAGCCTATGATTCACTACTCATTATCCTACATGATTCCTTAAAAAAAAAATGATCTCAGTCCAGGTCGGATGGGAAAAGTGGATGCAAATGGAAAAAGCATTATCTGAAAGATATATATATATATTTTTATTTTATAATTTTCTATTTTTTTTTTTTTTTACTTGTTTTGGATCACCCAGCTCAACAAGAGCCCTTATTTACTCTTCTTTGAAAATAATGAGAAACAACTAAGAGATTTTCTATTTGTGTTTTCATTTTCTTTTTTTTTATATTTGGTTTTGTAAAAAAATCAAGCATGCCTAAAAGGCAGAAATTATAATCGGAATAAACAATAAACACAACAAGCTACTTTGGTTCTCAAGAATTTAAAATAGAAAATGAATGCCAAGGAGAAGGGATGCAAACTCAAGCGAGATCTGCTCACTTTGGTCCAGATGCTCCTTGTTGGGATTTGCTCCGGATCTGCAAACATTCAAAAAGCTAGCATACCTTATTCAAGTATTGATAAAAATAAAAAGAAAAACTCAAAGCTCTTGCCCAAATTTGACAAAAAGACAAAAGAGAATTATTTATTCAAATAACTAGAAGGCAAGAATAAAAACTCGGAAAAATAATAAAAAAAAAAAATTTTTTCTGATAAAGCAGGTTTTCTATACAAAGCTACTGTAGACATTTAATCAAGCACTTGGAATGCAAAGTGCGAGTTTAAAGCGAAATTAAAATAAATGAAAATAAACATAGGTCTATCTATTTTAGAACAAACTTCCCGACAGCAGTGCCAAAACTTGTTGTCGCTCCAAGTGTGCCATAATTATGTGCATTATAAATCAATAATTAAAGAATTAAAGAATGCTAAATTATATGGATGTTAACTTATGAAAGGGATATCGACATTGGGGCTAACAACGGCAAGATCTTGTAGCAAGTTTTAAAAGTAAGTATTTCAAGATCGTCCCAGAGAAGTTTGTCTAAAATGAGAGATAAACCTCGGATCTGCTGCAGATCCGGCTCTATAATTATCTAAAAGAATAATAGATAAAGAGAGTGTTGGATTGTGTCACATTTAACTATAAGTAAATAAAAAAGAACTATCTACATGATCCAGATCCGAGTTGGGGAGGTGTTTAAAATAAGACAAATCACGAAATAATAGCTTCATGTACTTTAGCCTCAATTTTAATGGAGAATCTGTATTTCCACAGGCGATTCAATCTTCATCGGCTACCAGCACAAATGTAAGAGAAATAATTCCGAATTAAGGAATTGGTTTAGACTTATGGTGTGATTTATCACGGATCATCGACTATGGCCTATTCTTTAGTTAGAACATGAACATCCTTGTAAATCTTTGCTTGAATTAGGTTACCAACGCTAATTATACGAGGATGATGAATTAAGGGAAGTTGGATGCGGATGAGTGAATCTAAAGAAGTCTAATGCACTAAGGTGAACATTGAGAACCCTCGACATGACTCAATGGAGAAGACACAAATTACAACAACCTTTTAAAATCCAACGTTACATTTACGAGCCACGGCTTCTTAGAGAGCCCTCGGACTTCTGATCAGCTTCTCGAAGAGCCCTCAGTTCTGATCTTGAATCCGAACTTGGAAGTACAAATCACTGCAATGGCTCTCAAGGTAAAATACAAGAAGGGATTACTGAGAGATCGGATGAGCTTTCGAGGAATGGGGAAGCAGAGATGAAAACTCTAAAATTTGGATGCCTCAATTGGGCAAATGTCTTCTCAATTTATAGCTTTCCTCTATCACACAAGGTGAATTGACCAATCGAAGTGCTCGGTCTGGATTGCCCAATGGCGTTGAGCACGGGATCCGGATCTGATACGGCCAATGAAAATGCTCGATCTGGTTCATCAGGCGTTAGAAGCATCAATTCTGTTATAGAATTCAAAAGTTTGTTTGAGCTTCTAGAAGTTCCACCAAGTGATTTCATCTTTGGGTTTTCACGTGAATATGCCTTTGGTTTGTGCTTGGAATCTTAGGAATGTCTACGGGCTTTTAATTACATTGGTAGCGTCTTGAGTTCTTGAAATGCCCTTCAAAGTGGTATAAATCCCAGTATGCCATTTTGAGTTTAAGGGTCTTTTAGCAAAGTAGTTTGGCTCGAAGTTCTTTTCGCAAAGCATTTTGGCTTGAAGTTCTTTTACAAAAGCATCTTGGCTTGAAGTTCTTTTAGCAAGGACTTTGGCTTGAAGTTCTTTTCGAAGAACTTTGGCCAGTTCTTTCGCAGGACTTCTCTTCTTTTCGCAGAGGTAAATCTTCTATTCGAGGAGTGTTTTCTTCTTTTTGCAAAGTTCAAGGTTCTTTGCGAATAGTAAAAGTTCTTTGCGAATTGGACTCTAGGCTCCCATTCTTCTTTGCGAATGGCTCTCTCTCTTTTTGGTCTTTATACGCTCTTTTAGACCCTTTTTAGCCATTCTTTGAGGTTGTTTCTTCAATCCATCTTCGACTTGACATGAGTTGTCGACTTTTTGATCATTTTAGGATGCTTTTGGGACTTGGACCTGTCTAATTGGTTAGCTGTAAAATGCACACTAAAGCACTTATTTAGTCTTCTCAAGGGTCTTTCAAGGCTCATGTTTAGGGGTGAAAAATGGTATTTTTCACTACTTAACAAGGAGTCTTTACAAACATTTCTGCAAGGTAAAGACTCCACCACAGAATTTAAAAATGATTGGGGATCCACTGAGAAAGAAGGAAAAGGGAGATCAAATTCTAAGGGAGTCTGCTTTGTGCAAGGCACTCACCAACATCAAGTTCTCTCTCTTGAGACTGCTCCTCTCCCTCTTCCACAAGATACCAAGGTACCTTTGCTGCCCTCTTTCTCAACAGAATTGGAACTCAAACAGCTCCCAAAATCTGAAATATGTGTTTTGGGAGATCATCAAACACACTACATGATTATTTCTTCCTCCCTTACAAAGGAGCAAGAAGAGGAGTTGGTAGTTCTAAAACAGACAAGAAAGCAATTGGTGGACCATTGCTGATTTAGGAGGAATAAACCAATTTGTATGCATGCATAAGATCCACGGAAGAGGATGCCAAGCCTTCTAGAGAAATGCAAAGAAGGTTGAATCCTCACATGCAAGAAGTGGTAATGAAGGAAGTTGTCAAGCTGAATCTTTGGTCATTTACCCCATTTGATTCTCTTGGGTAGCACCCACAGGTGGTGCCTAAGAAATCAGCATCCTTGTTATGCTGAATCTGTAAACTTATGTCCACAGGACAAACAAGCTGGATGGAGGGTCCATAGACTACAGAAAATTAAATACCATGACAAGGAAAGACCATTTCCCCTCCTTCATTGACCAAATCCTTGATAAGCTTGCGGGCAAAGCTTACTCTCCTTGATGGGTACTCGTTTTAACGGATCCTGTGTACCCACAGGACCAAGAAAGACCACCTTCACACCTTTGGCACTTTTGCCTATAGGAGGATGCCCTTTGGTCTTTGCAATGCCCTGCTACTTTTCAAAGATGCATGTATGCCATCTTTTCGACATGATTGATCAATTCATGGAGATCTTCATGGATGACTTTTCAATTTATGGAGCTTTTCCCAATGCTTACACCACCTCAAGTTGGTGTTGCAAAGATGTGAAGAAACCAATTTGGTTCTAAAATTTGGGAAAGAGTCATTTTATGGTCACCAAGGCATTGTCCTAGGACATGTGGTCTCCCATAAAGGCATAGAGGTGGACCAAGCAAAATTGATCTAATTGCACATTTGCCTCCTCCAGGCTGATTAAGCAAATCGAAGTTTCTTAGGGCATGCGAGGATTTTATAGGAGGTTCATCAAAGATTTCGATAAAATTTCCAAGCCACTCTGTCATTCTTGTGTCAAGATGTTCCTTTGTGTTTACTAATGAATGCATAATGACCTTTGAGGTCCTTAAGAAATGCGATTTAGCTCCCATCTTGCAGATCCCCCGACTATTCGGTGCCCTTTGAGCTGATGTGTGATGCATCGGACTATGCCCTAGGAGCTGTCCTAGGCAGAGAAAGATAAGCTTCCCATGTCATAGCTTATGCCAGATCCATGATAGATGCCCAGCTCAATTACACAACAACTGAGAAAGAGTTGCTGGCCATTGTGTTTGCATTGGAAAAATTCAGGCCTTATGTTTTAGGTTCACAAATTGTGGTGTTTACTGACCACTCTGCCCTAAAGTACCTTACATCTAAGAAGGATACCAAGCCAGTTAATCGGTGGATCCTCCTATTACGAGTTTGATCTGATTAAGGATAAGAAAGGAGTGGAGAATGTGGTGGTGATCACTTATCCGAATTCTCAATCGAGGATGATAGCTTACCCATTAATGAATCATTTCGATGAGCAACTTTTGCCATCAATACCCACGATCCTTGGTTTGCAAACATAGTCAACTTCTTGGCTATTGGACATATTCCTCAACATTGGAATAGAATGGATAAAGATCTTTTCTTCTCACAAGTTAAACATTTCATTTGGGAAGATTCTTATCTATTCAAGAATTGTCTGATCAAGTGATCGAGAAAGTGTGTCCGGACCATGAATTCCACGGCATATTGTCAATGTGTCATGAGAACTGTGGAGGCCATTTGTGGCAATAAAGCAATTTGCAAAATTCTGCGATGTGGTTTCTATTGGCCCACAATCTTTAAAGATGCCTTCTGACCTGTAAATCTTGCGAAGCGCGCTTAAAAGCTGGCTGACATTTCCAAAAGAAACTCAATGCCCTATGACCAATCCAGTAGTTGAGTTGTTTGATGTTTGGGGCATAGATTTTATGGGCCCCTTCCCCTTCTAATGGAAACAATTTCATCTTGATAATTTGTGGATTATGTCTCCAAGTGGATTGAGGCCATAGCTACCAAATCAATGATCACAAAGTGGTTTTAAGATTCCTCAAAGACCACATTTTTCCAAATTTGGATTCCCAGAGCCATCATTAGTGATGGGGAAGCCACTTTTACCCAACAGCGGTTGACTCTCTATTAAAAAAGTACTCATCACTCGAGTAGCCACTCCTATCATCCACAAACCGGTGGGCGGTGGAATTTCAAATAGAGATCAAACACATTTTGGAAAAAGCTGAAGAAGAAAGGTGTCCTTTAAGCTTAATGATGCTTTGTGGGCATCTGAGCGCCTACAAGACTCCTATAGGATGTCCCTTTGAGTGGTTTATGGCAAGGCATGGCGTCTACCAGTAGAATTAGAATCTAAGACCTTGTGGGCAATGAAAACTTTTAATATGGATCTATAGCTGCTTTGGTAACCACGGAAGCTTCAACTCAACAGGCGGGAGGCGAGGATGGATGCCTACACTGGCTCCAGTTGTACAAAGAAAAGGTTAAATCATTCCATGATAGGAGCCTCATGAGAAAAGAGTTCATCAAGGTCCAAGGTATGGTTATTCAACTCTAAACTTAAATTCTTTCACGGCAAATTGAGATCCAGGATGGGAAGGGCCATACTGTCATCAAGGCCTCCCCTCGGGGCTGTGGATATTTCAGATCCAAGGATGGAAGAATACTCAAGGTAAATGGTGGAGGCTCAAACCATGCATTGAAAACACCGAGGCCCTTCTTGCCCACCTATCATCATGAATCTCCAAAAATCGATGGTAGAAAAGTGTATAATATGTTTGTACAACATTGTTTTTCGATTTTCTTTGTTTACATCTATTTTTCTTGTTAGCATAGTGTAAATACACTTAAAAGTTCAAATCGCAAAGTAAAAGTACTTTTCGAAAGTTCAAAGTTCTATTGAATTGATTACGGAGTAATGAACTACTCGAAAAGAACCATGTTCTGTTCAATAAGTTTCCTTTTGAATAGAAAATCTGGGAGAAGTCCTTTGCGAAAAGATCTTTACGAGCCAAATCCATTTCGAATAGACATCTGAAGCTCATTCTTTGCGAACTACACTTTCTCAAGATTTTTTACCTTTCGAAGACACTTTTGCTATTGAAATAGAAAAGGACTCTTTTGGAACTTTTCGAACACTTAAGGTGCTTAACTGAATAACCACCATCTATTCTAATCTTCTGCGCTTTTCTCTTGTCAAATCAAAAGGGTAGAGCCAATTCTGATCTGTTCAAAGCAAAGAAACCCAAACAGAGGAAACCCCTAGATCGCGAGAAATCCCTTGCTGCCATGCTCCCTAAATCTTCACCCAAAAAGACAGCCAAAACACCCCCAAAAGCCAAAGGCAAAGCCCCAAAATCTACAAAGAAAACTATCCATGAACAAAGCGATGAATTTGAGAAAGGAAAGAAAGTGCCATGAAGAGCACTTACGATGTTTTCAGCCGGAATCCCTGTCTCCCCACCCCTCCATTTGGTTTTGCCCAATCCCTTTATTGATGCCCTGAAGATACTCCCAGATTCGGTGGAAGAAACTTTTCTCCTCCAAACCAGATTATGAAGTCTTTAAGATATCTCACTCCATCAACACCATCCTTACCCCTTTACCTGAGAAAATCTACCCACGGATGACAAAGTTGTGGTACCAAAACCTCATCATGGTGACAGAAGATCAGGCTGATCTGCTTGAGTTTGCATCCCCTTCTCCTTTGTATTCATTTTCTATTTTTTCTTGAGAACCAGCAATTCTGCTGTGTTTAATGTTTGTTTTGATTATAATTTCTGCTGTCTTTTAGGCATGCTGATTTTTTATTTTACAAAACCAAATACAAAATAAAAGAAAATGAAAACACAAATAAATAAATAAAAAAATCTCTGAGTTGTTTCTTATTATTTTCAGCAGTAGTAAATAAGGGCTCTTGTTGAGCCCGGGCTGATTCATAAGTATCTCAGGCTTTTGGGTTTGTTTCTTTGGGCTTAGGATATATCATTTGGCATTAGATTTTCTGTTTTAGGAATTTTAGTTTCAAATTCTGTTTTTAGATCGCTGATTTTGTTTTCTTTCTTAGGTTAATGTGTCCTCGTTTTACTGATTTTTGTCATTTTTCTGTGAGTACAGTTAGTTTCTAACTTTGTTTTCCTATTTTGCATTAACAAATTCTGTTTTTGTATCAACACTTTTCTATTTTTTTCAACTTTGTAATCAGTCCCTTACCTTGTTTTTACTGTTTCTCTGTTATTAGCATTAGTTTCCTTCCATTTGCATAGTAATCCTTCTATTTGTTAGATTTTATTTAGCAGTTCTAGCGTTGTTTTGTTGATTTTTCTTGCATTTGTATATCATGTTTTTTTCCTTGCTCATATCTTTAGTTTTACATTTTTTATTTTTACTGCATATAGTTTAGATTTTTTACATTCTTAGTTTTCTTTCTTCTTTTACCTACTTGCTCGGTCTCTCATTGTCTAGAACATTGAGGACAATGTTCATCTTAGGTTTGGGGGTGTGGCGGACAAGTCTGCCTAGGAATGGTTAACATAAGGCGTGAGAATCACCTAAGTAATTAGGAAATGTATTAATTTACTTAAGAATCATGACAACTAGAAAATTTAAAATTCCTTTGCCAAATTTAGACATTCTAAGCGTTGCGATATTCTACATTTCCATGATGATTACACCATAAAAACATCGGTATCGTACGTAGTAAGTCAAAGGAAGAGAAAAAGGTAAAGATATACTTAAAAGCTCAAGGAAAAACCATAACGGTGAAATTGAGCCCATATATTTTCCATCTCTGTTGAAGAGTGGTGAGGCAATTTTTTTAGATTCAAAGGATTGGTGAGGCATTAGATCCACTAGAAGTTAGGAAACTCCAAATCAAAACAAATGTGACACTCATGAAAGCGAGGAAAAGATCAAGGCCTTCTTTGAATGACTTGAACCTATGAGAACCAACCAAGAAAAATCTGCCTTTGTTTGTACCCCAGTTGAGCTATAAATCCAACAAGTGTACATCAAAAAAACCCAAAAGTACTTGCACTTGAACCTATGGAACCAATTCAGCCTTTCCTCACTCTGAGAATTCAGGAGGAAAAGGAGAAAGAACTGAAGATGGACCATTTGGCAACATCAAGAAAATGAAAGAAAATACCTCAAAAGCAGGCAATATGGTGACTGAGAAAAGAAGAGACAAAACAATGTAAAAAAAAGTTGCAAGCAAAAAGGCAAAAAAAAGGGACCTTATGTTGAAAAATGCAAGATCAAAGAAAGAACTGATCACTGTGAATATCTCGAAAAGAAGAAGAAAGAAGCTAAACTCAAAAAGGTGGAGTCATGAACCATCTCAGCACTTCACAGGTTCTCAAATTCAAACCTCTGTTCAAAGCGCCTTTCCTTGAAACTTCACTCCATAAGCCATACAAACAAACCTAGATTAACAGCCCTTGTGATCCAAACTTGAGTGAGCTGTCATGTGGAGATAAGAAGTGACCCAATCTATGGTGAGGAGATGTCAATGATGCCATTGCCTAAGAATCATGCCTATGCTCATGCTTACGGATCCATTTGGGAGATGTAACGCTCTTGAGCTTGAGTGAAAATGAACCCCTCAACAAAACAACGATGAGAGTATACCACAGTGAGTGTTTGGGTTGGAACTTGAGCACCTTAAGTATGACTTATAACCTAATTTTTATCCATAGGATGAGCTTCTTTCTTGGCACATTTGTATGATTTTCTGTATTCACAGATTGGAAATATTGAAACATTCATGAGGTTTATAAATGTTTAAATTCTGTGCAAACAATAATCAAATTTTCATTTCATCATTGATTCAAGAGTAACTAACCTGCTCCTTGATTGCTCATTTGATAATATTACTTGATGTTAAGCATTTCATGGAGAAGTTTGTGGGTACCTTCTGAAAACCCTCAGGGAACTTCACTCCTCCTCTAGGGATCACCTAGGGGTTTAAAAGGCTTGTTGCATATGCTAAATGCACTGTGCTTCCTACAAAAGTGGCTCTTTACTTTGTTTTTATGTTTCTTTGCTCGGGGACTAGCAAAGCTTAGGTTTAGTGTGATAAGTAGTGAAAAATACCATTTTCACCTAAACTCTGAGCCTTGAAAGACCCTTGAGAGGACTAAATAAGTGCTTTAGTGTTCATATTGCGACTAACCAAAAACAGGTCCAAATCAAAACCATCCTAAAATGATCAAAAAGTGACAGCATGTCAAACTCAAAGAGGAGTGAAGAAATAGCCTCGCAATGGCTAAAAAAGGTCCTAAAAAGAAAAGACACGAAGAAGAAGGATCCATTCGCAAAGAAGAATGGAAGCTAAAGTTCAATTCGCAAAGAACTTCTACTATTCGCAAAGAACTTTGAACTTTGCGAAAAGAAGAAAACACTCTGCGAAAAGAAGAGAAGTCCTTTGCGAAAAGATCTCCTGAAGCCAAAGTCCTTTGCGAAAAGATCTCCTGAAGCCAAAGTGCTTTGCGAAAAGATCTCCTGAAGCCAAAATGCTTTGCGAAGAGAGCTTCTGGAGCCAAACTACTTTGCGAAAAGACCCTTAAACTCTGCGAAATGGCATCTTTGAGATTCTGACCACTTTGAAGGGCATTTCAGTAAACTCTGCATGCGCCCCAATGTAATTAAAAGCCCAGAGACATTCCGGAAGATTCCAAGCACAAACCAAAGGCATATTCCGCCCCACGTGAAAACCCAAAGATGAAATCACTTGGCGGGAACTTCTAGAAGCTCAAACAGACTTTTGAATTTCCATAACAGAATTGATGCTTCTAACGCCTGATTGGCTGAACCAGATCAGAGCATTTTCATTGGCCAGAATAGATCTGGATCATGGTGCTCGACTCCTATTGGTTGATACAGATCTATCAAATTCTGATTGGTTGATACACATCTGAGCTGGACTTAGGGAAAACTATAAATAGACGAACCATTTGCCCAATTTGGGTATCCAGATTTTAGAGTTTTGATCTCTGTTTCCCTCATTTCGGTCAGAAAGCTCATCTGATCCCCCTGTAATCCCTTCTTGTAGTTTACCTTTGAGAGCCATTGTGAGTGATTTGTACTTCCAAGTTCGGATTCAAGGCTATGTAAATCGAGGGCTCTCGAGAAGCTCGGTAAGTCGAGGCTCTCTAAAGCCGTGCTACTAATTATAGCGTTGGATTTTAAAAGGTTCTTTGTAATTTGTGTCTTCTCGGCATTAGGGCTAACAACGGCTTTGCAAGATCGGGGCCGATTAGCAAGATTTTAAAAGTAAGTATTTCAAGATCGTCCACAGAGAAGTTTGTCTAAAATGAGAGATAAACCTCCAGATCTGTGCTACTAGATCTGGCTCTATAATTATCTAAAATAAAGAATAGATAAAAGAGAGTGTTGGATTGTGTCACATTTAACTATAAACAAATAAAGAAAAGAACTAACTACATGATCCAGATCCGAGTTGGGGAGATGTTTAAAATAAGACAAATGCAGAAATAATAGCTTCATGTATTTTAGCCTCGAATTTTAATGGAGAATCAGAGTTCCACAGGCGATTCAATCTTCATCGGCTACCGAAATAAATCGAATTAAGGAATAGGTTTAGACTTATGGCAATGATTTGTCACGGATCATCCAATAGTTGTGGCCTATTCTTTAGTTGAACATGAACATCCTTTGTAAATCTTTGCTTGAATTAGGTTACCAGCAGCTATTATTACACGGGGATGATGAATTAAGGGAAGTTGGATGCGGATGAGTGAATCTAAAGAAGTCTAATGCACTAAGGTGAACATTGGAACCCTCGACATGACTCAATGGAGAAGACACAAATTCTGACAACCTTTAAAATCCAACGTTACAATTCTGAGCCACGGCTTCTTAGAGAGCCCTCGGACTTACGATCGAGCTTCTCGAAGAGCCCTCAGTTCTGATCTTGAATCCGAACTTGGAAGTACAAATCACTGTAATGGCTCTCAAAGGTAAAATACAAGAAGGGATTCTGAGGATCGGATGAGCTTTACGGGATGAAAACTCTAAAATCTGGATGCCTCAATTGGGCAAATGTCTTCTCAATTTATAGCTTTCCCTCTATCACACTGGCTGAATTGACCAATCGAAGTGCTCGGATCTGGATTGCCCAATGGCTGTTGAGCACGCAGGGATCGGATCTGTTACGGCCAATGAAAATGCTCGATGCTGGTTCGATAATGAGCGTTAGAAGCATCAATTACATTTTGAGAATTCAAAAGTTTGTTTGAGCTTCTAGAAGTTCCCGCCAAGTGATTTCATCTTTGGGTTTTCACGTGGGGCGGAATATGCCTTTGGTTTGTGCTTGGAATCTTTCGGAATGTCTCTGGGCTTTTAATTACATTAGGCGCATGCGAGTTCTTGAAATGCCCTTCAAAGTGGTATAAATCCCGATATGCCATTTAGAGTTTAAGGTCTTTTGAAAAATAGTTTGGCTCGAAGTTCTTTTGCAAAGTATTTTTAACCAGTTCTTTTCATAAAGCATCTTGGCGAAGTTCTTTTAGCAAGGACTTTGGCTTGAAGTTCTTTTAGCAAAGGACTTTGGCTTGAAGTTCTTTGCAAGGACTTCTCTTCTTTTCATGTAAATCTTCTATTAGAAGTGTTTTCTTCTTTTACAAAGTTCAAGGTTCTTTCGAATAGTAAAAAGTTCTTCTTGAATTGGACTCTAGGCTCCCATTCTTCTTCTGAATGGCTCTCTCTCTTTTTGGTCTTTATGCGCTCTTTTAGACCCTTTTTTAGCCATTCTTGAGGTTGTTTCTTCAATCCATCTTTCGACTTGACATGAGTTGTCGACTTTTGATCATTTAGGATGCTTTTAGGACTTGGACTGTCTAATTGGTTAGGCATAAAATGCACACTAAAGCACTTATTTAGTCTTCTCAAAGGGTCTTTCAAGCTCATGTTTAGGGGTGAAAAATGGTATTTTTCACTGCAACACACCCCAAACCTAAGCTTTGCTAGTCCACGAGCAAAAGCGTAAAAGCAAAATAAAGAGCCACTTTTGTAGGAAACACAGTGCATTTAGCATATGCAACAAGCCTTTTAAACCCTAGGTGATCCCTAGAGGAGGTGAAAGTCTCTGAGGGTTTTGATGAAAGTACCCTAAACTTCTCCATGAAGCAGTTAACATCGATTGCAATATTATCAAATGAGCAATCAAGGAGGCGGGGTTAGTTACTCTTGAATCAATGATAAACGAAGAATTTGATTATTGTTTGCAGGAATTTAAACATTATAAACCTCATGAATGTTTCAATATTTCCAATATGTGAGAGTCATGAAAATCATACAAATGTACGTGATAAGCTCATCCTATGGATAAAAATTAGGTTATAAGTCATACTTAAGGTGCTCAAGTTCCAACAGCAAATACTCACCGGTATACTCTCATCAGTGTTTTTGTTGAGGTTCATTCCTCAAGCTCAGAAGCGATTACATCTCCCAAATGGATACGTAAGCATGAGCATAGAAGCATGATTCTTAGGCAATGGCATCATTGACATCTCCTCACCATAGATTGGGTCCTTCTTATCTTCCACATGACTCACTCAACTTTGGATCACAAGGGCTTTTAATCTAGGTTTGTTTGTATGGCTTATGGAGTGAAGTTTCAAGGAAAGGCGCTTGAACAGAGGTTTGAATTTGAGAACTCGTGAAGTGTGAGATGGTTCATGACTCCACCTTTTTGAGTTTAGCTTTTCTTCTTCTTTTCGAGATTCTCACATTCACAAAGGATCAGTTCTTTCTTTGATCTTGCATTTTTGAATATAAGGTCCTTTTTGCCTTTTTTGCTTGCAACTTTTTCACATTGTTTGTCTCTTCTTTTCTCACCACCATATTGCCTGCTTTTTGAGGTATTTTCTTCATTTTCTTGATGTTGCCCAAATGGTCCATCTTCGCTTTTTCTCCTTTCTCCTCCTCGAATTCTCGAGTGAGGGAAGGCTGAATTGGTTCCATAGGTTCAGTACTTTTGAGTATTTTTGATGAAGAATTGTAGGATTTACACAAATGGGGTAAATGGGGTACAAGAGGGGCAGATTTTTCTTGGTTGGTTCTCATAGGTTCAAGTCATCCAAAGAAGGCCTTGATCTTTTCCTCGTTTCATGAGTGTCATTGTTACTTGTTTTAATTTGGAGTTTCCTAACTTCTAGTGGATCTAATTCTCACCCAATCCTTTGAATCGTAAAAATTGCCTCACCACTCTTCAACAGAGATGGAAAATATATGGGCTCAATTCTCACCGGTTATGGTTTTTCCTTGAGCTTTTAAGTATATCTTTACCTTTTTTCTTCCTTTGACTTACTACGTCCGATACCAAGATGTTTTTATGGTGTAATCATCATGGAAATGTAGAATATCGCAAGGTTTAGAATGTCTAAATTTGGCAACGGAATTTTAAATTTTCTAGTTGTCATGATTCTTAAGTAAATTAATACATTTCCTAATTACTTAGGTGATTCTCACGCCTTATGTTAACTATTCCCTAGGCAGACTTGTTCCGCCACACCCCCAAACCTAGGAGGAGCAGTGACCTCACTGGTTCAAAGGTGGTGGACAATTATTAGGGGAAGACAGGAGAAAAAATAATAGCATGGAGAATTGCAGAAAGCAAATTGCATGAACCAGAAATTTTACAGAAAATAAAAGGAAAAGAGGGGGGAAAGGGATGGGGCTAGTATGGGGTGGCTACCTCCTCCTGGGAATGGGCAAGTCCGCCAGAGTAAGGCAAGGTTGGGTGAGATGGGTGGGGTTTGAATAATAGGGGTGGGTGTGGAAGGGTATCTGAATGGCAATGATAGATGGAGGGCTATCCGGGATAGGGAGGGGTGGGGTGTAAGGGACCAGTTTTCAATGGCGCCGAGGTGCGAGAAGAGCCGATGCCTCGGACTGTGAGGAAGGGTAGGGGCTGGCCGAGGCTCACGGAAGTTTGAAGCTCCTCTTCACCGCAGCTTCAGAATGGTTCCTGCTCATGCAAAGAAGATGTTCTTCGAAGAAATAAAAAGGTGCAATAGGGCTCCAGCCTTCCCTCATTCTCCTTAACATGGCCTGCAAGAGGGTGGCATATCTAGGAGGGATGGAGTGGTAGGGGACTAAAGGGGTCCACTGGGAGGGGGGTGGTAAGAGAGGTCAAGAGGATAAAAGAAGAAAGAAAACTAAGAAATGTAAAAAATCTAAACTATATGCAAGAGAAAATAAAAATGTAAAATTGAATATATGAGCAAGGAAATGGAAACATGATATACAAATGCAAGAAAAATCAACAAAACAACGCTAGAACTGCTAAAAAAAAAATCTAAAATAAATAGGATTGCTATGCAAATGGAAGGAAACTAATGCTAATAATAGAGAAACAAAAAAACAAGGTAAGGGATTGCATACAAAGTTTTAAAAAAAAAAAAAAATAGAAAAGTGTTGATACAAAATAGAATTTGTGAATGCAAAATAGGAAAACAAAGTTAGAAACTAACTATACTCACGTAAAAATGACGAAAATTAGTAAAACTAGGACACATTAACCTAAGAAAGAAAGAAAAAAAATCGCGATCTAAAAATAATTTGAAACTAAAATTTCTAAAACGAAAATCTAATGCCAAATGATTCATAAGATTCATAAGATTCATAAGATTGACCCTTTGTTGATGAAGCATGGGAGCACTTATTAAAAGCGAGTTCATACAATGAGAGACCCATTTATGATGAAGAAATCAAGGAAAATAAAATAAGTGGGTCCATTGAATATTCAAAACAGTGATTCACTACTCATTATCCTACATGATTCTTAAAAAAAAAAAATGATCTCAAAGAGGTCCAGATGGGAAAAGTGGATGCAAATGGAGAAAAACAATTACACGAAGATATATATATATTTTTTATTTTTATAATTTTCTATTTTTTTTTTTTTTTTACTTGTTTTGATCAGCAGCTCAACAAGAGCCCTTATTTACTATCACTGAAAATAATGAGAAACAACTAAGAGATTTTCTATTTGTGTTTTCATTTTCTTTTATTTTATATTTGGTTTTGTAAAAAAATCAAAGATGCCTAAAAGAGCAGAAATTATAATCGGAATAAACAATAAACACAATGAACTGCTGGTTCTCAAGAATTTAAAATAGAAAATGAATGCCAAGGAGAAGGATGAAACTCAAGCAGATCTGCTCCACTTTTGGTCCAGATGCTCCTTGTTGATATTGCTCCAGATCTGCAAACATTCAAAAGCTCAGTAGCACTTATTCAAGTATTGATAAAATAAAAAGAAAACTCAAAGCACGCCAAATTTGACAAAAAGACAGAAGAGTGGGAGCAGCATTTATTCAAATAACAAGAAGGCAAAGGATAAAAACTCAGAAAAATAATTAAAAAAAAAA
Organism: Chloranthus sessilifolius; assembly: GCA_021018995.1. NCBI lineage: Eukaryota > Viridiplantae > Streptophyta > Magnoliopsida > Chloranthales > Chloranthaceae > Chloranthus > Chloranthus sessilifolius. The sequence goes on along the minus strand of CM037594.1, from coordinate 44,462,186 downwards.
ATTTTCATAAAGAAAAGCAGTTTTCTATACAAAATCGTCAGAGACATTTAATCAAGCACTTGGAATGCAAAGTGCAGGTTTAAAGCAGAAATTAAAAATAAATGAAAATAAACATAGGTCTATCTATTTTAGAACAAACTTCCCCGGCAACGGTGCCAAAAACTTGTTGTCGCTCCAAGTGTGCCATAATTATGTGCATTATAAATCAATAATTAAAGAATTAAAGAATGCTAAATTATATGGATGTTAACTTATGAAAGGGATATCAGCACATTGGGGCTAACACTGGCCTGCAAGATCAGGGCCAGTTGTAGCAAGTTTTAAAAGTAAGTATTTCAAGATCGTCCACAGAGAAGTTTGTCTAAAATGAGAGATAAACCTCCAGATCTGTGCTACCAGATCTGGCTCTATAATTATCTAAAAAGAATAATAGATAAAAGAGAGTGTTGGATTGTGTCACATTTAACTATAAGTAAATAAAAAAAAGAACTATCTACATGATCCAGATCCGAGTTGGGGAGGTGTTTAAAATAAGACAAATGCAGAAATAATAGCTTCATGTACTTTAGCCTCTGAATTTTAATGGAGAATCTGTATTTCCACAGAGCAGATTCAATCTTCATCTGGCTACCAGCACAAATGTAAGAGAAATAAATCCGAATTAAGGAATAGGTTTTGACTTATGGCTGTGATTTATCACAGATCATCACTAGTATGGCCTATTCTTTAGTTCGTAACATGAACATCATCGTAAATGCTTGAATTAGGTTACCAACGCTAATTCGCACAGGGATGATGAATTAAGGGAAGTTGGATGCGGATGAGTGAATCTAAAGAAGTCTAATGCACTAAGGTGAACATTCAGAACCCTCGACATGACTCCAATGGAGAAGACACAAATTACAACAACCTTTTAAAATCCAACGTTACATTTACAGAGCACGGCTTCTTAGAGAGCCCTCAGACTTACAGTCTGAGCTTCTCAGAGAGCCCTCAGATTTACAGTCTTGAATCCGAACTTGGAAGTACAAATCACTCGCAATGGCTCTCAAAGGTAAAATACAAGAAGGGATTACAGGGAGATCAGATGAGCTTTCTGACCGGAATGGGGGAAACAGAGATGAAAACTCTAAAATTTGGATGCCTCAATTGGGCAAATGTCTTCTCAATTTATAGCTTTCCCTCTATCCTGCACAAGGCTGAATTGACCAATCAGAAGTGCTCAGATCTGGATTGCCCAATGGCTGTTGAGCACGGGGATCCAGATCTGTTCTGGCCAATGAAAATGCTCTGATCTGTTCACCAATCAGCGTTAAAGCATCAATTTGTTATGGGAATTCAAAAGTTTGTTTGAGCTTCTAGAAGTTCCACCAAGTGATTTCATCTTTGGGTTTTCACGAAGTGGAATATGCCTTTGGTTTGTGCTTGGAATCTTAGGAATGTCTCGGGCTTTTAATTACATTCGCGTCTGAGTTCTGAAATGCCCTTCAAAGTGGTCAGAAATCCCGATATGCCATTTCGCAGAGTTTAAGGGTCTTTCGCAGAAAGTAGTTTGGCTCCGAAGTTCTTTTAAAGCATTTTGGCTTGAAGTTCTTTTCATGCATCTTGGCTTGAAGTTCTTTTAGCAAAGGACTTTGGCTTGAAGTTCTTTTCAAAGAACTTTGGCAAGTTCTTTTCATGAGACTTCTCTTCTTTCAGAGGTAAATCTTCTATTCGAGGAGTGTTTTCTTCTTTTTGCAAAGTTTAAGGTTCTTTGCGAATAGTAAAAGTTCTTTGCGAATTGGACTCTAGGCTCCCATTCTTCTTTGCGAATGGCTCTCTCTCTTTTTTCAGGTCTTTGTCTGCTCTTTTAGACCCTTTTTAGCCATTGCTGAGGTTGTTTCTTCAATCCATCTTTCAGCTTGACATGAGTTGTCAGCTTTTTGATCATTTTAGGATGCTTTTCGGACTTGGACCTGTCTAATTGGTTAGCTGTAAAATGCACACTAAAGCACTTATTTAGTCTTCTCAAGGGTCTTTCAAGGCTCATGTTTAGGGGTGAAAAATGGTATTTTTCACTACTTAACAAGGAGTCTTTACAAACATTTCTGCAAGGTAAAGACTCCACCACAGAATTTAAAAATGATTGGGGATCCACTGAGAAAGAAGGAAAAGGGAGATCAAATTCAAAGGGAGTCTGCTTTGTGCAAGGCACTCACCAACAGTCATCAAGTTCTCTCTCTTGGAGACCTGCTCCTCTCCCTCTTCCACAAGATACCAAGGTACCTTTGCTGCCCTCTTTTCTCAGCCCACCTGAATTGGAACTCAAACAGCTCCCCAAAAATCTGAAATATGTGTTTTTGGGAGATCATCAAACACTACCTGTGATTATTTCTTCCTCCCTTACAAAGGAGCAAGAAGAGGAGCTGTTGGTAGTTCTAAAACAGCACAAGAAAGCAATTGGCTGGACCATTGCTGATTTAGGAGGAATAAACCCAGCTGTATGCATGCATAAGATCCACCTGGAAGAGGATGCCAAGCCTTCTAGAGAAATGCAAAGAAGGTTGAATCCTCACATGCAAGAAGTGGTAATGAAGGAATCTTTGGGGTCATTTACCCCATTTGATTCGCTTGGGTAGCACCCACGGTGGTGCCTAAGAAATGCAGCATCATCATTGTAGCAAATGAATCTGTAAACTTATGTCCACCGGACAAACAAGCTGGATGGAGGGGTGCATAGACTGAAAATTAAATACCATGACAAGGAAAGACCATTTCCCCTCCCCTTCATTGACCAAATCCTTGATAAGCTTGCAGCAAAGCTTACTATCGCTTCCTTGATGGGTACTCGTTACAACCAGATCCACAATACCCACAGGACCAAGAAAAGACCACCTTCACCGCCTTTGGCACTTTTGCCTATAGGAGGATGCCCTTTGGTCTTTGCAATGCCCACGCTACTTTTCAAAGATGCATGTATGCCATCTTTTGACATGATTGATCAATTCATGGAGATCTTCATGGATGACTTTTCAATTTATGGAGACTTTTTTCCCAATGCTTACACCACCTCAAGTTGGTGTTGCAAAGATGTGAAGAAACCAATTTGGTTCTAAGTCGAAAAGAGTCATTTTATGGTCACCAAGGCATTGTCCTAGGACATGTGGTCTCCCATAAAGGCATAGAGGTGGACCAAGCAAAATTGATCTAATTGCACATTTGCCTCCTCGCAAGCAAATCGTAAGTTTCTTAGGGCATGCAGGATTTTATAGGAGGTTCATCAAAGATTTCAAGAAAATTTCCAAGCCACTCTGTCATTTCGTGTCAAGATGTTCCTTTTGTGTTTACTAATGAATGCATGATGCCTTTGAGGTCCTTAAGAAATGTCGATTTCAGCTCCCATCTTGCGCCCCCGACTATTCAGGTGCCCTTTGAGTGATGTGTGATGCATCGAGACTATGCCCTAGGAGCTGTCCTAGGCGGAGAAAGGATAAGCTTCCCCATGTCATAGCTTATGCCCAGATCCATGATAGATGCCCAGCTCAATTACACAACAATGAGAGAAAGAGCTGCTGGCCATTGTGTTTGCATTGGAAAAATTCAGGCCTTATGTTTTAGGTTCACAAATTGTGGTGTTTATCGACCACGCCTAAAGTACCTTCTGCCTAAGAAGGATACAAGCCCAGATTAATCGGTGGATCCTCCTATTACAGTGAGTTTGATCTACTGATTAAGGATAAGAAAGGAGTGGAGAATGTGGTGGTGATCACTTATCCGAATTCTCAATATCGAGGATGATAGCTTACCCATTAATGAATCATTTCCGATGAGCAACTTTTGCCATCAATACCCACATCCTTGGTTTGCAAACATAGTCAACTTCTTGGCTATTGGACGATTCCTCAACATTGGAATAGAATGGATAAAGATCTCTTTCTTCTCACAAGTTAAACATTTCATTTGGGAAGATCCTTATCTATTCAAGAATCAAGTGATCGGAAAGTGTGTCCCGGACCATGAATTCTCGCATATTGTCAATGTGTCATGAACAGCTGTGGAGGCCATTTCAGTAAATAAAACAGCAAAAATTCTGCGGCAGTGGTTTCTATTGGCCCACAATCTTTAAAGATGCCTTACAAGATCAGAATCTTGCCGTGAATCGCCAAAATCAAGCAAAGATTTAAAAAGAAACTCAATGCCCCGACCAATCTCGGTAGTTGAGTTGTTTGATGTTTATAGATTTTATGGGCCCCTTTCCCCTTCTAATGGAAACAATTTCATCTTGATAGTGGATTATGTCTCCAAGTGGATTGAGGCCATAGCTACCAAATCCAATGATCACAAAGTGGTTTTAAGATTCCTCAAAGACCACATTTTTCCAAATTTGGATTCCCAGGCCATCATTAGTGATGGGGAAGCCACTTTAACATGTGTTGACTCTCTATTAAAAAGTACTCACACACTCGAGTAGCCACTCCCTATCATCCACAAACCCGGGGTGTGGAGATTTCAAATAGAGAGATCAAACACATTTTGAAAAAAGCTGAAGAAGGATGAAAGGATGGTCCTTTAAGCTTAATGATGCTTTGTGGGCATCTGAATCGCCTACAAGACTCCTATAGGGATGTCCCTTTCAGTGGTTTATGGCAAGGCATGCCATCTACCAGAGAATTAGAATATAAGGCCTTGTGGGCAATCAAAACTTTAATATGGATCTAACTGCTAACTTTGTGAAGCTTCAACTCACCGAACTCGAGAACCGAGGATGGATGCCTACACTAGCTCCAGTTGTACAAAGAAAAGGTTAAATCATTCCATGATAGGAGCCTCATGAGAAAAGAGTTCATAAGGGGTCCAAGGTATGGTTATTCAACTCTAAACTTAAATTCTTTCCTCGGCAATTGAGATCCAGATGGAAGGGCCATACATCGTCATCAAGGCCTCCCCTCGTGAGTGTGGATATTTCAGATCCCAAGGATGGAAGAATACTCAAGGTAAATGGTCGAGGCTCAAACCATGCATTGAAAACACCCAGGAGCCCTTCGCCCACCTATCATCATGAATCTCCAAAAATCGATGGTAGAAAAGTGTATAATATGTTTGTACAACATTGTTTTTCCGATTTTCTTTGTTTACATCTATTTTTCTTGTTCGCATAGTGTAAATACACTTAAAAGTTCAAATCGCAAAGTAAAAAGTACTTTTCGAAAAGTTCAAAGTTCTATTCGAATTGATTCTGGAGCTGTAATGAACTACTCGAAAAGAACCATGTTCTGTTCGAATAAGTTTCCTTTTCGAATAGAAAATCTGGGGAGAAGTCCTTTGCGAAAAGATCTTTCTGGAGCCAAATCCATTTCGAATAGACATACTGAAGCTCAGTTCTTTGCGAACTACACTTTCTCAAGATTTTTTTTACCTTTCGAAAGACACTTTTGCTATTCGAAATAGAGAAAAGGACTCTTTTTGGAACTTTTCGAACACTTAAGGGTGCTTTGCGAATAACCACCATCTATTCTAATCTTCTGCGCTTTTTCTCTTGTCAGAAATCAAAAGGGTAGAGCCCAGCTGCGCGATCTGTTCAAAGCAAAGAAACCCAAACAGAGGAAACCCCTAGATCGCGAGAAATCCCTTGCTGCCATGCTCCCTAAATCTTCAGCCAAGAAGACAGCCAAAACACCCCCAAAAGCCAAAGGCAAAGCCCCAAAATCTACAAAGAGAAAACTATCCATGAACAAAGCAGATAGGGCTGAGAAAGGAAAGAAAGTGCGCCATGAAGAGCCTGCCCCTGATGTTTCCAGCCCAGAATCCCAGCTGTCTCCCCTACCCCTCCATTTGGTTTTGCCCAATCCCTTTATTGATGCCCTGAAGATACTCCCCGAATTACTGGTGGAAGAAACTTTTTTCTCCTCCAAACCAGATTGTGAACTGTCTTTAAGATATCTCACGGCAGCCTCCATCAACACCATCCTTACCCCTTTACCTGAGAAAATCTACCCACGGATGACAAAGTTGTGGTACCAAAACCTCATCATGGTGACAGAAGATCAGGCTGATCTGCTTGAGTTTGCATCCCCTTCTCCTTTGTATTCATTTTCTATTTTTTCTTGAGAACCGCAATTCTGTGTTTAATGTTTGTTTTGATTATAATTTCTGCGTCTTTTAGGCATCTTGATTTTTATTCTACAAAACCAAATACAAAATAAAAGAAAATGAAAACACAAATAAATAAATAAAAAAATCTCTGAGTTGTTTCTTATTATTTTCAGCAGTAGTAAATAAGGGCTCTTGTTGAGCCCGGGCTGATTCATAAGTATCTCAGGCTTTTGGGTTTGTTTCTTTGGGCTTAGGATATATCATTTGGCATTAGATTTTCTGTTTTAGGAATTTTAGTTTCAAATTCTGTTTTTAGATCGCTGATTTTGTTTTCTTTCTTAGGTTAATGTGTCCTCGTTTTACTGATTTTTGTCATTTTTCTGTGAGTACAGTTAGTTTCTAACTTTGTTTTCCTATTTTGCATTAACAAATTCTGTTTTTGTATCAACACTTTTCTATTTTTTTCAACTTTGTAATCAGTCCCTTACCTTGTTTTTACTGTTTCTCTGTTATTAGCATTAGTTTCCTTCCATTTGCATAGTAATCCTTCTATTTGTTAGATTTTATTTAGCAGTTCTAGCGTTGTTTTGTTGATTTTTCTTGCATTTGTATATCATGTTTTTCATTTCCTTGCTCATATCTTCAGTTTTACATTTTTTATTTTTTCTGCTGCATATAGTTTAGATTTTTTCTGTTCTTAGTTTTTCTTTCTTCTTTTACCCTGCTGCTCCCAGTCTCTCATTGTCTAGAACATTGAGGACAATGTTCATCTTAGGTTTGGGGGTGTGGCAGACAAGTCCTGCCTAGGGAATGGTTAACATAAGGGCAGCAGAATCACCTAAGTAATTAGGAAATGTATTAATTTACTTAAGAATCATGACAACTAGAAAATTTAAAATTCCTTTGCCAAATTTAGACATTCTAAGCCTTGCGATATTCTACATTTCCATGATGATTACACCATAAAAACATACTGGTATCAGCACGTAGTAAGTCAAAAGGAAGAGAAAAAGGTAAAGATATACTTAAAAGCTCAAGGAAAAACCATAACCAGTGAGAATTGAGCCCATATATTTTCCATCTCTTGAAGAGTATGAGGCAATTTTTACGATTCAAAGGATTGGTGAGGCATTAGATCCACTAGAAGTTAGAAACTCCAAATCAAAACAAGTATGACACTCATGAAAGCGAGGAAAAGATCAAGGCCTTCTTTGGAATGACTTGAACCTAATGAGAACCAACCAAGAAAAATCTGCCCCTGTTTGTACCCCATTTGAGCTGTAAATCCTACAATTCTTCATCAAAAATACTCAAAAGTACTTGCACCTGAACCTATGGAACCAATTCAGCCTTCCCTCACTCTGAGAATTCAGGAGGAAAAGGAGAAAGAACTAAAGATGGACCATTTCTGGGCAACATCAAGAAAATGAAGAGAAAATACCTCAAAAACAGGCAATATGGTGACTGAGAAAAGAAGAGACAAAACAATGTAAAAAAAAGTTGCAAGCAAAAAGGCAAAAAAAAGGGACCTTATGTTGAAAAATGCAAGATCAAAGAAAGAACTGATCACTGTGAATATCTCGAAAAGAAGAAGAAAGAAGCTAAACTCAAAAAGGTGGAGTCATGAACCATCTCCTGCACTTCCTGAGTTCTCAAATTCAAACCTCTGTTCAAACTGCCTTTCCTTGAAACTTCACTCCATAAGCCATACAAACAAACCTAGATTAAAAGCCCTTGTGATCCAAACTTGAGTGAGCTGTCATGTGGAGATAAGAAGTGACCCAATCTATGGTGAGGAGATGTCAATGATGCCATTGCCTAAGAATCATGCCTATGCTCATGCTTACAGATCCATTTGGGAGATGTAACTGCTCTTGAGCTTGAGTGAAAATGAACCCCTCAACAAAAACACTGATGAGAGTATACCCTGGTGAGTGTTTGGGTTGGAACTTGAGCACCTTAAGTATGACTTATAACCTAATTTTTTATCCATAGGATGAGCTTCTTCGCACATTTGTATGATTTTCTATGACTGTTCACATGATTGGAAATATTGAAACATTCATGAGGTTTATAAATGTTTAAATTCGCAAACAATAATCAAATTTTCTTTTCATCATTGATTCAAGAGTAACTAACCCCGCTCCTTGATTGCTCATTTGATAATATTGCAGATGTTAACTGTTTCATGGAGAAGTTTGTGGGTACCTTCATGAAAACCCTCAGAGACTTCACTCCTCCTCTAGGGATCACCTAGGGGTTTAAAAGGCTTGTTGCATATGCTAAATGCACTGTGCTTCCTACAAAAGTGGCTCTTTACTTTGTTTTTTATGTTTCTTTGCTCGTGGACTAGCAAAGCTTAGGTTTGGGGTGTGATAAGTAGTGAAAAATACCATTTTCACCCTAAACACTGAGCCTTGAAAGACCCTTGAGAGGACTAAATAAGTGCTTTAGTGTTCATATTGCTGCCTAACCAAAAGATGGTCCAAATCAAAACCATCCTAAAATGATCAAAAGTCGACACAGCATGTCAAACTCAAAGAGGGAGGAAGAAATAGCCTCAAAGAATGGCTAAAAAGGTCCTAAAAGAGCAAGAAAAGACCAAGAAGAAGAAGGATCCATTCGCAAAGAAGAATGGAAGCTAAAGTTCAATTAAAAGAACTTCTACTATTCGCAAAGAACTTTGAACTTTGTGAAAAGAAGAAAACACTCTGAAAAGAAGAGAAGTCCTTTGCGAAAAGATCTCCTGAAGCCAAAGTCCTTTGCGAAAAAGATCTCAAGCCAAAGTGCTTGAAAAGATCTCCAAGCCAAAATGCTGCGAAGAGAGCTCGAGCCAAACTACTTTGCGAAAAGACCCTTAAACTCGCGAAATGGCATATCGGGATTTCTGACCACTTTGAAGGGCATTTGATAAACTCGATGCCCCAATGTAATTAAAAGCCCGGAGACATTAGGAAGATTCAAGCACAAACCAAAGGCATATTCATACGTGAAAACCCAAAGATGAAATCACTTGGCGGGAACTTCTAGAAGCTCAAACAGACTTTTGAATTTCCATAACAGAATTGATGCTTCTAACGCCTGATTGGCTGAACCAGATCAGAGCATTTTCATTGGCCAGAATAGATCTGGATCATGGTGCTCGACTCCTATTGGTTGATACAGATCTATCAAATTCTGATTGGTTGATACACATCTGAGCTGGACTTAGGGAAAACTATAAATAGACGAACCATTTGCCCAATTTGGGTATCCAGATTTTAGAGTTTTGATCTCTGTTTCCCTCATTTCGGTCAGAAAGCTCATCTGATCCCCCTGTAATCCCTTCTTGTAGTTTACCTTTGAGAGCCATTGTGAGTGATTTGTACTTCCAAGTTCGGATTCAAGACTGTAAATCTGAGGGCTCTCTGAGAAGCTCAGACTGTAAGTCTGAGGGCTCTCTAAGAAGCCGTGCTCTGTAATTGTAACGTTGGATTTTAAAAGGTTGCTGTAATTTGTGTCTTCTCAGCACATTGGGGCTAACACTGGCCTGCAAGATCAGGGCCAGTTGTAGCAAGTTTTAAAAGTAAGTATTTCAAGATCGTCCACAGAGAAGTTTGTCTAAAATGAGAGATAAACCTCCAGATCTGTGCTACCAGATCTGGCTCTATAATTATCTAAAATACAGAATAGATAAAAGAGAGTGTTGGATTGTGTCACATTTAACTATAAACAAATAAAGAAAAGAACTAACTACATGATCCAGATCCGAGTTGGGGAGATGTTTAAAATAAGACAAATGCAGAAATAATAGCTTCATGTATTTTAGCCTCTGAATTTTAATGGAGAATCTGTAGTTCCACAGAGCAGATTCAATCTTCATCTGGCTACCAGCACAGATGTAAGAGAAATAAATCCGAATTAAGGAATAGGTTTAGACTTATGGCAATGATTTGTCACAGATCATCCAATAGTTGTGGCCTATTCTTTAGTTCGTAACATGAACATCATCGTAAATGCCGCTGAATTAGGTTACCAACGCTAATTCGCATGTGGATGATGAATTAAGGGAAGTTGATGCGATGAGTGAATCTAAAGAAGTCTAATGCACTAAGGTGAACATTCGAACCCTCGACATGACTCCAATGGAGAAGACACAAATTACAAGAACCTTTAAAATCCAACGTTACAATTACAGAGCACGGCTTCTTAGAGAGCCCTCGACTTACGATCGAGCTTCTCGAGAGCCCTCGATTCTGATGCCTTGAATCCGAACTTGGAAGTACAAATCACTCACAATGGCTCTCAAAGGTAAACTACAAGAAGGGATTACAGGGGATCGATGAGCTTCGAATCAAATGAGGGAAACAGAGATCAAAACTCTAAAATCTGGACACCCAAATTGGGCAAATGGTTGATCTATTTATAGTTTTCCTAAGTCACTTTCGATGTGTATCAACCAATCGAATTGGATAGATCTGTATCAACCAATAGGAGTCAAGCACCGGGATCCAGATCTGTTTCGCCAATGAAAATGCTACGATCCGTTCACCAATCACGTTAGAAGCATCAATTCATTATAGAAATTCAAAAGTCTGTTTTGAGCTTCTAGAAGTTCCCGCCAAGTGATTTCATCTTTGGGTTTTCACGTATGGAATATGCTTTGGTTTGTGCTTGAATCTTCCGGAATGTCTCGGGCTTTTAATTACATTGGGGCACGTCAGAGTTCTTGAAATGCCCTTCAAAGTGGTCAGAATCTCAAAGATGCCATTTCGCAGAGTTTAAGGGTCTTTTCAGAAAGTAGTTTGGCTCGAAGCTCTCTTCGCAAAGCATTTTGGCTTCAGGAGATCTTTTCGTAAAGCACTTTTGGCTTGGAGATCTTTTCGCAAAGGACTTTGGCTCAGGAGATCTTTTCAAAGGACTTCTCTTCTTTTCAGAGTGTTTTCTTCTTTCGCAAAGTTCAAAGTTCTTTGCGAATACTAGAAGTTCTTTGCGAATTGAACTTTAGCTTCCATTCTTCTTTGCGAATGGATCCTTCTTCTTCTTCAGGTCTTTTCTTGCTCTTTTAGGACCTTTTTAGCCATTGCTGAGGCTATTTCTTCACTCCCTCTTTGAGTTTGACATGCGTTGTCAGCTTTTTGATCATTTTAGGATGGTTTTCGGATTTGGACCTGTCTTTTTGGTTAGCTGCAATATGAACACTAAAGCACTTATTTAGTCCTCTCAAGGGTCTTTCAAGGCTCGTGTTTAGGGGTGAAAAATGGTATTTTTCACTACTTATCAGTAAGGGCGGAAGAGATAATCACAAGAAGCTTATCACCTTTCTCAAGGAAGGCATATTTTAATGTTTTTGGAAGCTTCTTGAGTTCCAGATCAAGGGCCTGTTGCCCAGATGGCAAAATTGGTGCATTGGAGGTTGGAGGAAGAGGTAGCAATGTAGGTTTCCAACTGGAGTGCTGGACTGAGACCATAGAAGACTTCGATATGGTCATGTCTTTTGATCTCCCATCTGGGCTCTCTTCCTCCACCATGTCCCAAATTTTAACTAAATTCCTGACAATGTTGCCCCACTCCAGCAGAGTGGGTAATTCTTCTTCCATAATTTCCTGTAGTACATCCACTGCAAAGATCTCCTCATTGTCCATCTGAGGGTACTTTGCACTGTTATACACATTCAGCTCAACTTTCATATGTCCAAAAGTTACCTCCATTACTCCAGACCTGCATTGGATGCAGGCATTGGTAGTGGTCAAGAAAGGCCTGCCCAGTATAACAGGTATGGGGTTTGGGCTAGTGCTACAGCCCATGTCCAAAACTAAGAAGTCACCAGGGAAGAAAAACTTATCCCCACCTACTAAGACATCCTCAACCATTCCCAGAGGTCTCCTGTTAGACCTGTCAGCCATCATCAGCTCGATGGGGGTAGCCTTCAGCTCCCCCAAACCTAGTTGCAGATATACACTATATGGTAACAGGTTAACACTGGCTCCAAGGTCTAAAAGGGCTTTTCCAATTGTATGGACTCCAATTACGCAGGGAATAGTGGGTATCCCTGGATCTTGCAACTTCTCAGGCATTGATATGTTAAATACTGAATTCACTGTATCAGTTGCAAAGACCTTTTGGACACATGGCCTCTAGCCTTTCTCTTTTGGGTGGAGAGGTCTTTCAGGAACTTTGCATAGGCTGGGACTTGTTGAATTGCCTCAAGCATGGGTAAATTGACTTTCACCTGTCTAAAGGTCTCCATCATTTCCTCCATCTGGGCATTCCTTTATCAAAAGGGATAGGACCATCCAAATCTTGAGGAAATGGGTTCTCATGACTAAACTTCTGTTTCTTTCTTTTTTCATGTTTTTCTCCCTGCTGCGGCTCAACTACAGCCTCATTATTTTTCTCCTGCGACAAGGTGGCAGGCATTTCTTGGCTTTATGGTCCCACAACTTCTCTATCATGATCATTTGCATCATCTATGGAAATTGCCTCTGCTGGTCTGTTACCCACCTGGTTGTTTATCAGCCTGCCAGACCTTAGGGTAGTGACAGCATTGGTGTCCTCAAACTTTGAGGAAGCTTCCTCAATTAAAAACTGACCCTTGGCAGTTGGCTCATCTGCTCTTCCATTTTCTAGAGGCTCTGACCATGAGAGTTCACAGTCTGAACCAAGGAACCCAAGTTTAGCAATGAAGTCAAGACCTGGTCCTCAAAAGAAACATTTCTTGGCTGGGAGTGGGGTAAGACCAACTGATTTTATTGCTGATGGGGCTGCTGATGGTGCTAGAAAGTAGACCTAGGGGCATTCCCTTGATTGAACTGCTGATGTGGCCTTTGTGGTAAGCCCAACATCTGTTGGGGCTGCATGTAGTTGTCTTGCTTCCACCTCAGATTTGGGTGGTCTCTCCATTGGTACCCATCATTTTGGTGCTGGTATCCATATGGCTACCTATTGTAGCCCCCAGACTGTTGCTGGCCATAAGATTGAGCAGTAGCAGCATGTTCCAAAATCAATTCAGGAAATTGCCCTGCAGATGGACATTCCTCCACTGTGTGTTGTGGGGACTGGCATATCAGACATGCCTCCGCCACATGAGCAAACCTTCTGGGTTGCATCACAGTCAATAATTTGTCAAACTTCATAGAGAGGTTTGCCATCTGCAGCTGCAGGTCATTGTTCCCAGACACCTCATAAACTTTTCCTCTTTATCCAGCAGCAGGCCCCACCTTTGACTCAGATTCCTGACTAGTTCTTGCCAGGGATGGCTTTTGAAATGCATTCTTACTAATCACCTCAAACAATTTTCATGCCTCCTCAGCAGTCTTGTGCATGTAGGATCCACCACAAGAGGCATCGACCATATCTCTATTTTTCTCATCAATCCCATTGTAGAAGCTTTGTACAAGCTGCCACTCAGGGATCTTGTGGTGGGGGCATTGTTTGAGCATCTCTTTAAACCTATCCTAGGACTGGTTAAAATCCTCAGTTGGGGATTGAGCAAATGCAAGAATCTCTTTCCTCAACTGGCTAGTTTTGGTCTCAGGGAAGAACTTGGTTAGGAATTTCGTCTGCAGATCCTTCCATGAAGCAATGCTATTGTTGGGAAGAGTGGTCAGCCAGGTACTGGCCCTATCCTTCAGAGAGAAGGGAAAGAGTCTGAGCCTAGTAGCCTCAGGTCCCAAACCAGTGATATTAAAAGTGGTGCACAAGGCCAAAAACTGGTCAATATGCTTGTAAGGGTTCTCTTTGCTAAGCCCATGGAAAGCTGGCAGCATCCGAATGATTGAAGTTTTTATCTCATAGTTCCCCTGAACATCAGGGAATTAAATGCTAAAAGGGGAGTTATAGTCATCCGGAGCATTCAATTCCTTGAGGGTTCTGGGTTGTTCTTCACCCATAATTGCTGTCACAGATTCACTTGGGGGCTCTCCTGCGGTGTGCCTGTCTCTCCTAAGTCTCCTTCCCCTTTCTAACTCATGGTTAAGAGGCTCTAAAGCAGGGCTGAGGGATCTCCTCCCTAGCATACAAGCACACCAACAACAAGGAAAGCTTCTTGAAAGCACATTGCAAAAGAATAATTGTACACTAACAAATTTATCTAACTAGTTTACAGTTATTCAAAGAATACATTTAAAACTATCCTAGATACTGCTTGAAATTTTTTTTAAGAAAGATAGACAGAGCTTTAAAAGTCAGAGAGTTTGCAAATAGAGGTAGCTAAGCTCTAATTGCAGCCCAACTATCCTTCACTGCTGCTGTCTTGATCTGCAAGAAATGTTCAAAATTATGTCAGTAGTATCAATTATTCACATGTGCAAAGAATACTAAGAATACAAAAACTAAGGGTCTACTAATAGATCATCTTTCCCCGGCAACGGCGCCAAAAACTTGTTGGCGAATTTTGGTGTGCTTACATTATTGGTTGGTGGTGAAAGTCATTTAAAAATCAAAGAAACAGTAAAACAGGGAATGGAATCAGCACAACTCAGAAATCCTAGACCTGTATGATACAGGGTCCTTTGTAGCAAGTTTTGATAAGTAAGAGTTTGTCCCACAGGGAAAGGTGATCTACAGCTCCAAAGGAGCCATCTCTAGTAGTCCCTCCAGATCTGACTACAGATCTGGCAATCCTAAAAGGAGGGGAGTTTAAGGTCACTTATTCTAAGTATTCTAATGTCTAAACTACAGAAAGGGTTGAGAGGATGGATGGAGTGTGGAAAATAAATATAAAAGGGTGAGAAGTATGTTATGGAGCCAAGATCAGAGAAGTTTTGTAACTCATATTCAGATCTGATGTTATAGAAGTCCTGTCCAATGTCTATATTATCACCACTGAGGAGAAAGGATCCAACCTATCACTTTGCCATGATTCCAACCTTAAGGCTATAACTAGTCCACTCAAATGGTCACAGATTATCCCATAGGGGAGCCACTATCCAGGGATGGGTCAAAACACAACAAGTAAATCATTGCAGGCACTATTTCATCCAGGCTACCAGCCCAAGAATCCATAGGAAATCTCAATCTCTAAAGCTCTATATGTGGGGCTAAGGCTGTATAGGACCATGATAGCCCAGACACATAGAATCAAGAGATTGAGTCCAACCTTCGATCTAGTTGTCCATTGCTTGACTGAGGTTGTAATGGTCCAGTCACCAGCCTACAATCACTATAACCAGATCAGATCCAACATCTGATGGCGGATCTATACAAATATAGGGGAGTCTGCCTCTGTACAATCTCTCACTAGGCTTCTACAAGCTCAGGTGTAAAGAAGAAGGATCCATCTTGGATGGGTGGATTAGAATCACCCTAAGGCTATAATCTGTCCACTTAAATGGTCATAGACTATCCCAGAGGTTATCCTCCTCACGGAGCCTAAAACAAAATAAGAATATCGCTGCTACCACCATGGTCACAAGGCTACCAGCACAAGCTCCCATGGGGATTTCAGATCTAGTGGGTCCTGTGGTGGGGCTAAGGTTGTAGGACCATGATAGCCTAGACACACAGGTCACTTGGATCTGAACGACCCTTAGAATCAGTCCTCCATTGCTTTGAAACACAGTCAAAGCAATGGCGGATCACAAGGCAGCAGCCTTGCACAGAGCATCTCACACAAAAACACCGATCCCACAAAGTATAGATCCTCTTACAGAACTTCCATTAGTCTAATTCAAAAATACATACAAAGGCATAGCCACGAAGTGCTGGACTATGGAGAGAAGGAAAGAGAAAAAGAAAACTGCTTACAGATAAAAGGAAAGAGAAAAGAAAAACGATCTGAGATGTGTTCCCAGATACCTGAACCTAAGCTAGGTATGGGTTTATATAGCAGTGGGGTGGCGGCACATTAGGGTTAGGAAACCCTAATTTTAACGATGCCATGTGGCCTAACAGTGATCCTTGGATGCCTCGGGGCACGTGCAAGTAGATTTGAGCATGGGAGTGCGTGCCCTAATCGCTAGGAATTCCCAGAAGGTCCTCTGCTGAAGAGATGAAAGTTTAGGTTCAGAGCTTTGCTAGGTAGCTATAGTTTCCTAGACTTGTCGCGTGGTAGCTCTTTGCTCTTCGCTAGGATGATTTTATATTGAAGCTTTAGCTGTCGCGAGGTTGCCTTGGTTAGCTCTTCAGGCAATCGCGCGGTAGAGAATTGCGCTCTCGCTGGATTGGGCTTCGCGAGGCTGTGTTGTCGCTCCAAGTGTGCTATAAATGTGTGCATTATGAATCAAAAATTAAAGAATTAAAGAATGCTAAGTTATATGGATGTTAACTTATGAAAGGGATATCAGCACATTGGGGCTAACACTGGCCTGCAAGATCAGGGCCAATTGTAGCAAGTTTTAAAAGTAAGTATTTCAAGATCGTCCATAGAGAAGTTTGTCTAAACTGAGAGATAAACCTCCAGATTTGTGCTACCAGATCTGGCTCTATAATTATCTATAAAAAAGAATAGATAAAAGAGAGTGTTGGATTGTGTCACATTTAACTATAAGCAAATAAAGAAAAGAATTAACTACATGATCCAGATCCGAGTTGGGGAGGTGTTTAAAATAAGACAAATGCAGAAATAATAGCTTCATGTACTTTAGCCTCTGAATTTTAATGGAGGATCTGTAGTTCAACAGAGCAGATTCAATCTTCATCCGCTACCAAAGACAGATGTAAGAGAAATAAACCAATTAAGGAATAGGTTTAGACTTATGGCTGATCTCATCCACTTAAATGGTCACAGATCACCTAGTTGTGGCCTATTCTTTAGTTCGTAACATGAACATCATCGTAAATGTGCTGAATTAGGTTACCAACGCTAATTCGCAGGGGATGATGAATTAAGGGAAGTTGGATGTGGATAAGTGAATCTAAAGAAGTCTAATGCACTAAGGTGATCATTCGTAACCCTCGACATGACTCCAATGGAGAAGACACAAATTACAAAGAACCTTTAAAATCCAACGTTACAATTACAGAGCACGGTTTAGAGAGCCCTCGGACTTACAATCGAGCTTCTCGAGAGCCCTCGAGATTTACAGCCTTGAATCCGAACTTGGAAGTACAAATCACTCACAATGGCTCTCAAAGGTAAACTACAAGAAGGATTATAGGGGTTCAGATAAGCTATCCGACCGAATGAGGGAAACAGAGATGAAAACTCTAAAACTGGATACCCAAATTGGGCAAATGGTTCGTATTTATAGTTTTCCTAAGCCACCTCGTATGTGTATCAACCAATCAATTGGATAGATCTCAGATCAACCAATAGGCGAGCACTGTGATCCAGACTGCTCGCCAATCGTAAATGCTTGATCCGGTTCACCAATTAGAAACAGAGGCATCAATTTCTTATGTAATTCAAAAATCTGTTTGAGCTTCTAGAAGTTCCCGCCAAGTAATTTCATCTTTGGGTGTTCACATGGGGTGGAATATGCCTTTGGTTTGTGCTCGTAATCTTCCAATGTCCTTGGGTTTTAAAACGATTGGGGCGTGCAAAGTTTCTAAATACCTTTCACGAACAGAAATCCTCGTAATGCCATTTTGCATAGTTTAAGGGCTTTTTCGCAAAGTAGTTTGGCTCCAGAAGCTCTCTTCGCAAAGCATTTTGGCTTCAGGAGATCTTTTAGCAAAGCATTTTGGCTTCAGGAGATCTTTTCGCAAAGGACTTCTCTTCTTTTCGCAGAGTGTTTTCTTCTTTTCGCAAAGTTCAAAGTTCTTTGCGAATAGTAGAAGTTCTTTGCGAATAGTAGAAGTTCTTTGCGAATAGTAGAAGTTCTTTGCGAATAGCTCTCTTTCTTGCTTCAGGTCTTTGTCTGCTCTTTTAGACCCTCTTTAGCCATTGCTGAGGCTATTTCTTCACTCCCTCTTTGAGCTTGACATGCGTTGTCAGCTTTTTGATCATTTTAGGATGGTTTTCGGATTTGGACCTGTCTTTTTGGTTAGCTGCAATATGAACACTAAAGCACTTATTTAGTCCTCTCAAGGGTCTTTCAAGGCTCATGTTTAGGGGTGAAAAATGGTATTTTTCACTACTTATCACACCCCCAAACCTAAGCTTTGCTAGTCCCTGAGCAAAGAAACATAAAAAACAAAGTAAAGAGCCACTTTTGTAGGAAGCACAGGTGCATTTAGCATATGCAACAAGCCTTTTCAACCCCTAGGTGATCCCTAGAGGAGGAGTGAAGTCTCCTGAGGGTTTTCAGTGAAGGTACCCACAAACTTCTCCATGAAACAGTTAACATCAGTGCAATATTATCAAATGAGCAATCAAGGAGCAGGGTTAGTTACTCTTGAATCAATGATGAAACAGAAAATTTGATTATTGTTTGCACAGGAATTTAAACATTTATAAACCTCATGAATGTTTCAATATTTCCAATCTGTGAAATCATACAAATGTGCAAGTGAAGCTCATCCTATGGATAAAATTAGGTTATGAGTCATACTTACAAGTTCCAACCCAAACACTCACGTGGTATACTCTCATCGATGTTTTTTGTTGAGGGTTCATTTTCACTCAAGCGCAAGAGCAGTTACATCTCCCAAATGGATCTGTAAGCATGAGCATAGGCATGATTCTTAGGCAATGGCACCATTGACATCTCCTCACCATAGATTGGGTCACTACTTATCTCCACATGACAGCTCACTCAACTTTGGATCACAAGGGCTTTTAATCTAGGTTTGTTTGTATGGCTTATGGAGTGAAGTTGCAAGGAAAGGCAGTTTGAACAGAGGTTTGAATTTGAGAACTCAGAAGTGCGGAGATGGTTCATGACTCCACCTTTTTGAGTTTAGCTTCTTCGTCTTCTTTTCGAGATTCTCACATTCACGTGATCAGTTCTTTCTTTGATCTTGCATTTTTCAACATAAGGTCCCTTTTTGCCTTTTGCTTGCAACTTTTTTACATTGTTTGTCTCTTCTTTCTACCACCATATTGCCTATTTTGAGGTATTTTCTCTTCATTTTCTTGATGTTGCCTGAAATGGTCCATCTTGATTCTTTCTCCTTTACCTCTGAATTCTCGAGTGAGGGAAGGCTGAATTGGTTCCATAGGTTAGTGCAAGTACTTTTGAGTATTTTGATGAAGAATTGTAGGATTTATAGCTCAAATGGGGTACAAACAGGGCAGATTTTTTCTTGGTTGGTTCTCATTAGGTTCAAGTTGTCCAAAGAAGGCCTTGATCTTTTCCTCGATTTCATGAGTCTTTGTTACTTGTTTTAATTTGGAGTTTCCTAACTTCTAGTGGATCTAATGCCTCACCAATCCTTTGAATCGTAAAAATTGCCTCGATCCACTCTTCAACAGAGATGGAAAATATATGGGCTCAATTCTCACCGGTTATGGTTTTTCCTTGAGCTTTTAAGTATATCTTTACCTTTTTCCCTTCCTTTTGACTTACTACGTCTTTGATACCGATGTTTTTTATGGTGTAATCATCATGGAAATGTAGAATATCGGTTTAGAATGTCTAAATTTGGCAAAGGAATTTTAAATTTTCTAGTTGTCATGATTCTAAAGTAAATTAATACATTTCCTAATTACTTAGGTGATTCTCGCCCTTATGTTAACTATTCCTAAGCGGGACTTATGTCGCCACACCCCAAACCTATGGGGAGCAGTGTCCTCCTTGGTTCAAAGGTGGCATGGTCACTTTATACCGAAAAAAAAATTGAAACAAGGCAACAATAATAAGAAGAAAAAAAATAAACCAGAAAATGACATGGAGAATGGGAGAAAGTAAAGTTTATTAACTAGAAATATTTTACATAAAAAGAAAAAATAAAGACAGAATAGGACAGTGTTTTTTAGGGAGGGGGGTGGGGCGGTGGAGGGTGGAAGTGGCGGGGAAGGTTGATTTTTGTTTTTTCCGAGGAGGCTGGAGTTGGGCCTCCTTTTCTTTGGCCAAAATCGTGAGGACCTCTTCAAATTCGTCCCAGAGGGGCTGGAGTGGATCTGGCACCTTCGGTGGTGGTGGGTTCAGCCACATGGGGTAAAAGCGGTGTGGTGGCTTATTGGCTTGGTCGTCGGCCATTTTGAAAGGGTGGGGAAAGATGTGGGGGAATTTGGTAGAGGTTGGTTATTTATAGGTAAGGTGGGGAAGCCGAAAGGGTGGGACTTGAATGGGGGGGCATTGGGAATGCTTCATGGCCCAGAATCGGGGTCATTATAGCATTGACAAGAGGAGGCGGCAGAAAGTAACTTTCTGCATTTAATTCCCCAATAAGTGAGTAACAACCTGGAAATTGGGGGAAACGTGTGAGGAACCGTGTCCTCACTTGTTGTTGTAAGGAAAAAACAATGAAAATAGCAGGCTCACTACAGATCTAAATGGTAGAATTTATGAAAACAGAAACCGAAAGAAAAAGAAAAAAAAAATTAGCTGAAAGCAGAAACTAAGAAGCAACAGAAACAAATGCAGGCATACAGCTGGGTTTATTCCTCCTAAATCGAATGGTCCAAATAATTGCTTTCTTGTCTGCTTTTTAGAACTACCAACAGCTCCTCTTCTTGCTCCTTTTAAGGGAGGAAGAAATAATCACTGAGTAGTGTTTGATGATCTCCCAAAACACATATTTCAGATTTTTGGGAGCCGTTTGAGTTCCAATTGTGGGAAATTTGAGAAAAGAGGGCACAAGAAAGGTACCTTGGTAATTTGTGGAAGAGGGAGAGGAGCAGTCTCCAAGAGAGAGAACTTGATGATCACAGAGTGCCTTGCACAAAGCACTCTGCTGAATTTGATCTCCTTTTCCTTCTTTCTCGGTGGATCCTCAATCATTTTTAAATTACGTGGTGGAGTCTTTACCTTGCGTAAATATTTGTAAAGACTCCTCCACCACTCATCAATGATGTCAACATGGAAACATTCCTCCAGAGAATTGAGGTTGAGTAACAAACATTATACACATTCAATTTAACTTTCATATTTCCAAAAGACACCTCCATGATGCCGGACTGCATTGAATTCATGCATTAGTCAGAGCTGTGAATGGTCTTCCCAGAATGACGAGGATGGTAGTGGTACTTTTGGTTGGTTCCATGTCCAACACCAAAAGTCGTAGGTAGAAAACTTGTCTACTCCTACCAAAACATCTTCAATCAACCCCATAGGTTTCTCACATATCAGAATAACCACTTGAGTGGGTTTCACCTCCCAAACCTAGCTTCTCATAGATGCATTAGGGAAGCTGTTGACACTAGCACCCATCTAGCAAGGTTTTCAATGGTGTGCTCCCTAATGATGCAGGGATTGTGGGGATTCTGTGGTCTTGCATCTTAGGTGGTGTTGCAATTGATAGCACTTGGTTGATTTTCCACAAAGAAAGGCCTTCTTGGATAAATGTATCCTAGATTGCCTTTTGTGGGTGTGCACACCTCTTTGAGAAATTTTGCATAAGCGAGGACCTGCTTTGATTGCATCAAGCAGAGGTAGATTAATTTTAACTTGCTTGAATGTCTCCATCATTTCCTCAATTTTTGTGTTTCCTTTGTCAAAAGGAGAAACTGACTTCATTGCATGGGGAAATGGGTGGTGAGGAACAAATTTCTCCTCCTCTTTTTCAACAATTTTGTTATTTTCTGTTTTTTCATTTTTTTGAATTTTCTGCTGTAAATCAAAACAGACATTAAACTCAGCAGAATTGCTGGTTCTCAAGAATTTAAAAATAGAAAATGAATACAAAGGAGAAGGATGCAAACTCAAGTGATCTGCTCCATTTTGGTCCAAATGTTTCTTGTTGACGGTCATCGCCCAGATCCGCAAACATCCAAAATGCAGAAGACTTTTATTCAAGTATTGACAAAATAAAAGAAAAACTCAAAGCACGCCTAAATTTGACAAAAAAGACAAAAGAGTGGCGCAGATTTATTCAAATAACTAGAAGGCAAAGAATAAAACTCAAAAATAAAAAAATTCATTGCGATAAAAGCAGGTTTTCTATACAAAAGCTATGAGACATTTAATCAAGCACTTGGAATGCAAAGTGCAGGTTTAAAGCAAAAATTAAAATAAATGAAAATAAACATAGGTTTATCTATTTTAGAACAAACTTCCCCGGCAACGGCGCCAAAAACTTGTTGTCGCTCCAAGTGTGCCAAAATTATGTGCATTATAAATCAATAATTAAAGAATTAAAGAATGCTAAATTATATGGATGTTAACTTATGAAAGGGATATCAAGACATTATTAACTAACACCGGCCCGCAAAATCGAGGCCAGTTGTAGCAAGTTTTAAAAGTAAGTATTTCAAGATCGTCCACAGAGAAGTTTGTCTAAACTGAGAGATAAACCTCCAGATCTGTGCTACTAGATCTGGCTCTTTAATTATCTAAATAAAGAATAGATAAAAGAGAGTGTTGGATTTTGTCACATTTAACTATAAGAAAATAAAGAAAAGAACTAACTACATGATCCAGATCCGAGTTGGGGAGATGTTTAAAATAAGACAAATGCAGAAATAATAGCTTCATGTACTTTAGCCTCTGAATTTTAATGGAGAGTCAGAGTTCAACAGAAGCAGATTCAATCTTCATCCGCTACCGACGGATGTAAGAGAAATAAATCCGAATTAAGGAATAGGTTTAGACTTATGGCGTGATCATCCACTTAAATGGTCACAGATCATCGACTATGGCCTATTCTTTAGTTCGTAACATGAACATCAGTAAATGCCGCTTGAATTAGGTTACCAACGCTAATTCGCATGTGGATGATGAATTAAGGGAAGTTGGATGCGGATAAGTGAATCTAAAGAAGTCTAATGCACTAAGGTGATCATTCGTAACCCTCGACATGACTCCAATAGAAGACACAAATTACGAGAACCTTTTAAAATCCAACGTTACAATTATAGAGCACGGCTTCCTAGAGAGCCCTCGGACTTACTGATCTGAGCTCGAAAACCCTGATTCTGATCTTGAATCCGAACTTGGAAGTACAAATCACTCACAATGGCTCTCAAAGGTAAACTACAAGAAGGGATTCTGAGTTCGGATAAGCTATCCTGGAATGAGGGAAACAGAGATGAAAACTCTAAAATCTGGATACCCAAATTGGGCAAATGGTTCGTCTATTTATAGTTTTCCTCCACCAGATGTGTATCAACCAATCGAATTGGATAGATCTCAGATCAACCAATAGAGTCACAGGATCCAGACTGTTTTTGGCCAATCGAAATGCTTGATCCGGTTCACCAATCAGAAATGAGAGGCATCAATTACATTTATGTAATTCAAAATCTGTTTGAGCTTCTAGAAGTTCCCCGCCAAGTAATTTCATCTTTGGGTGTTCACATGTTGTGGAATATGCCTTTAGTTTGTGCTCGAATCTTCCGGAATGTCCTTGGGTTTTAAAACGCATTGGGCGCGCAAAGTTTCTGAAATACCCTTCTGACGAAATGCAAATCCCTGAATGCCATTTCGCATAGTTTAAGGGCTTTTTCAAGAAAGTAGTTTGGCTCCGTGCTCTTTCGCAAAGCATTTTGGCTTCAGGAGATCTTTTCGCAAAGCATTTTGGCTTCAGAGATCTTTTCAGGACTTCTCTTCTTTTCGCAGTGTTTTCTTCTTTTCGCAAAGTTCAAAGTTCTTTGCGAATGGTAGAAGTTCTTTGAATAGTAGAAGTTCTTCAATAGCTCTCTTCTTGCTTGTGTCTTTATCGCTCTTTAGACCCTCTTTAGCCATTGCTGAGGCTATTTCTTCACTCCCTCTTTGAGCTTGACATGCGTTGTCAGCTTTTTGATCATTTTAGGATGGTTTTCGGATTTGGACCTGTCCTTTTGGTTAGCTGCAATATGAACACTAAAGCACTTATTTAGTCCTCTCAAGGGTCTTTCAAGGCTCATGTTTAGGGGTGAAAAATGGTATTTTTCACTACTTATCAGGCTGACTAGAAAACACTGTCTCAGATGTTGCAGGGTTGAAGTTCAAGCAGTCGCGAGGTTGCTCGGTCTTCGCTGGGCTGATCTTCGCGAGAGTGAATTTGAACAGTGCGAGAACTTCGCGAGCACTTCTCTTTACTGGACTTAGCGAGTTACCTCTCGAGGCCTTAATGAGTTCTGAACTGTGCGAGGTTCCATGTCTTAATTGATCTTCGCGAGGATGGCTTTGCCATCGCTAAGATGTTTTCTTCTTGAATGGTGTGAGAACTGTGCGAGGAGTTTCTCTTCTAATAATTGCATCCCGCAGCGATTGCGTGATAGCTGCGCGAGGAGTTTTTTGAAGCTCTCTCTCCTCAGCCGTTCTGAGCGAACTGTGTGAGATTGAGAGAGGTCTACTTTGAACTCCGCGACACTACGCGATATGTTCTACTCTTGAGCTTGACGAGAGCTGTGTGAGTTTGAGATTCTGAAGCTCTTCAGTCACTCATCTGCGCGAGAGGTTGCTGTAAAGTCTTGGGAAGCTCAGTTAAACTACGCGAGGCATATTTTTCCTGAATCCTCTAAAGCTTGGGTCAGCTGCGCGAGGCTCATTTCAGGTCAGGATTCAGAGTTCATTCTTCTGAGGGATTTCTGGTGCCAAAGCAGGCTCCTTAACAGGATTCCTGGCCTTATTTCACTGCTAATTATTACCTACACAAAACCCTTAACAAGAACTTATTAGGGTGCTAAGGGTCTAATCAAGTGTTAAGTTAAGGGGTGAAAAGTGGTACTTTTCAGGTCTTAACAATAGTTTATCAAACATATCAGAAAGGTTGGCCATCTGCATTTTTAGGTCATTATTCCCAGTTACTTCATACATCTTTCCTTTGGAAGTTTTAGCAAGTCCCATTTTAGAAGAAGGCTCTTGAACAATTCTTGACAAGGACATCTTTTGGAAAGCATTTTCACTGATGACCTCGAACAAGTCCCATGCCTCATCAGCTATTTTGTGCATGTAAGTTCCACCACAAGAGGCATCTACTATGTCTCTATCTTTCTCATCAATCCCATTACAGAAGCTCTGGACAAGCTGCCAGCCAGGGATCTTGTGATGGGGACATTGTTTGAGCATCTCCTTGAATCTGTCTGTTGAGAACAGGAAAATACCATTTTTGGCCCCTTAACCTAGGTCTTGATAGACCTTTGAGAGAACTAAATAAGCATTTTAAGTGCTTGTGTTACAGCTAACAATAAAGACAGGCTTAACCATGAAAGCAGCCTAAAAGTGCCAAAAAGATGATAATCCATGTCGATCCAAAGGAAGAAAGAGAAGGAACAACCTCACTAGCTGTTAAAAGGCCTGAACTGAAGAGGCGAAGACCTGGTCTCAACCCAGAAAAGAAGTATGGAACAATTCGAACAGAAAAATGCACTACAGAGTGCTTTTCGAAAAGAACCTGAACTTTTCGAAAAGAACCTGAACTCTGCGAAAAGAACTAAAAACTCCAGGCTTAGTTTTCGAAGAGCACCTGAACTCTTCGAAGAGATGATTGACCTTTTCGAAAAGAAGAGAACTCCTTTCGAGCAGAACCTGAACGTTGCGAAAAGAGCTTCAGGAGTCACAGTACCTTGCGAAAAGTCCCCTAAACTATGCGAAATGGTATTCTGGAGATTCCCAGCTTTTGCAAGGGTAATTCAGTAATCTTTTTCACGCGTCCTAATGCATTTAAAAACCTAGGGACATTCCAGAAGATTCCAAGCATGAAGCGAAGGCATATTCCACCCCATGTGAGCACCCAGAGATGAAATAACTTGGCGGGAACTTCTAGAAGCTCTAACAGATTTTCAAAATGCATAACAGAATTGATGCTTATGTCTCCTGATTGGCTGAACCAGATAGAGCAATTTGCATTGGCCAGAACAGATCTGGATCCTTGTGCTCGACTACCATTGGTTGATACAGATCAGAGCACTTCTGATTGGTCGATACGCATCTGAGCTAGACCTAGGGAAAACTATAAATAGATGAACCATTTGCCCAATTTGGGGATCCAGATTTTGAGTTTCATTCCTATTCCCCCATTTCCAAATCAGATAGTTTGTCTGAAATCCCTGTAATAACCTAACTTTTACTTACAATTGAGAGTTGTGAGATACTTCTGTAATTTAAAAGAGAGTTGTATTCAAGACTACAAATCTGATAGTTGTTTAAGCTGTGCTCTGTAATTGTAATGGTGAATTTGAAAAGGTTGCTGTAAACCGTACATTCTCAATTGGATTCATGTTAAGGGTTCTCTCCGATCTCCTTATTGCATTAGACTCCTTTAAATTTACTATTTTTCATGCAATTTCCCTTGATTCATTAACCCTGTGGGAATTAGTGTTTGTAACCTAATCTCTCACAGCATTTGTAGTGATGTTTCCTATTCTAAATTAAGGGCTTAGATTAAAGACTATTGGGTGGTCTGTGGCCATTGAAGTGGACAGACCATAGCCATAAGCCTAAATCTAATCCTTGAGTTAGATTTATTTCTCTTACATCTGTGCTTGTAGCGAGATGAAGATTAGATCAGTTCTCATTTAATCTGCAATCATTCTCATTGTGTTTCAAGGACTAAATCAAAGTTAGATATTATTTCTCCATTTTTATAAGTTTACATCAAAATTCCCCCAACATAGATCTGGATCATTTAGTTTAACTTTTACTTTTATCATTTAGTTAATGTGACAAATTCAACCTCCCATCTTATGTGCTTTATAGATAGGATAAGAGGCCAGATCTGGTAGCTCAGATCTGGAGGTTTATCTTACATTTTAAACAAATTCTCTGTGGACGATCTTCTACTCATTTACATTTAAAACTTGCTACAATTGACCCTGATCTTACAGGATAATTCACTTCTCTCTGTGCTGATATTTCTTTACCTTTTTTTATATTCCAGAATCCGTATAACTTGGCAATTGCACATTTGTTTTCAAAACACAAATAAATCATGCACACTTAGAGGCAACAACAAGTTTTTGGCGCCGTTGCTGGGGAATTTGTTTTAAAATAGGTAGACCTAAGTTTTCATTTTTATTTTTATATCAGTACTAAACTAATCTATTGCTTATATCTGTGCAGTTATTCATATCCATTTTTGAAGGAGGGAAACTACTTAAAAAGAAATTCTGAAGGTTTGCTGTGAATAATCTGATTTTTTTGTTCTGAGTTGTATGTTTGGTAGGAGGACTTTCAGCCCTGAGATTGTCCCTCTGAATTTAGAAGTTGAAAGGCTATTATGAACCAGATAAACAACACAGAATTCTGCTACTATGGGTGAAGACCCTCGACTTTTGAGGGATTACTTTGCACCTGGTGCTTATAATTCTCCCTTTTGCATTCAATTTCCTACTGTTGAAGGAAATTATGAGATCAAATCATCGACTATCCAAATGCTTCCTTGCTTCCATGGGTTGAGTAAGGAAGATCCATACAAACATGTGGATGAATTCTTGGCTCCTTGCACCACATTCAACATAGCTGGACTTGGTCCAGAGGCAACCAAGCTTAGGCTCTTTCCTTTTTCATTAAAGGACAAAGCTAGAGCATGGTTGTCTATGTTAGCACCAAATAGTATCACTTCTTGGAATTATTTATAGTGTCAATTTTTAGCCAAATACTTCCCAATGTCTAAAACAAGCCAATTGAGACAAAGTATCATTTCCTTCTCACAAAACTCAACTGAAACTTTCCATGAAGCATGGGAAAGATTTAAGGAACTTTTAAGGCAGTGTCCTCATCATTAAATTCTCAGATGGCAGCTGTTTCAAAACTTCTATCAAGGAATTGATCAAAAAGGCAAAAATATGGTGGATGCCTCCTGTGGAGGCACTTACTTGCAAAAAACAGTTGAGGAGGTTTGGGACTTATTTGAAGTAATTGGTGAAAACTCAACTCAACAGAAATCTCTGTCAAGAGATATTGAAAATCCTGCTAGGTTGAACAATCAACAAACCACCAAAGGAAAGATTTAAGAGGTGAATGAGTTGGAAAGAAAGATGGATAATTTAACCACAAAGTTTGATAGATTGATGGACTCACTTAAAAATCCAATGGTTGCAAGAGTAGAGGAGGCATGTCTGATATGCCAGTCCCCTACTCATTCAATTGACCAATGTCCTGCTGCACCATAGTTCCCAGATTTAGTGGTGGAACAAGCTCATGCAGCCCAATCATTTGGACAGATGCAGTCAAATGAATATCCATGGAGAGGGCACCCCAATTTGAGGTGGAGTCAAGGGAATTATCAATCACAACAGCAGCAGCAACCAAAGAACCAAATGCCTTTCAAAACTACACAGCCTTACCAACAAAATTTTTATGCCAAGCCAAATTTTCAGCAGCCCATTCCACAGCAACCTGTGCAGCAATCTGCTCCAGTTTAAATCCCCTCCAGGTCCCCTTCTTATGAAGATCAAGTCCTAAATTCACTCCAGAATTTAGGATCTTTAACTTCAATGAACTTTCACGCGAGCATAAAGAAGATTGAAGAAACATTGGGACAGCTTTCAAATACTTTGGCCAAAAGAGAGGAAGGAAAGTTACGCAGCCAACCTTTGAACAATCCCAAAGGACAGTTCATGGTTGGAGAAGCTTCTATTTCACATGAAGAAGTAAAAACTGTCACAACTTTGAGAAGTGGAAGAATTATAAATAACAAAGTGGGTACTGAAGAAGAAAAAAATGAGGAAAATGATAAAGATATGCAGCAAGAGCAGCATAATGTTAGCAGTGGGGGTACTGATGTACATTAGAAAAATCAAACAAATGAAAAATAAAAAAATCAAAAAGATTCTGATAATGCTTCTAAAGCTGTAGATGAAGGACTAGTTCCTCATTTGCCATTTCCTCATGAAATGATGGAGACTTTCAAGCAAGTCAAGATAAATCTACCTTTGCTTGAGGCAATCAAACAAATTCCAGCATATGCAAAATTTTTGAAAGATGTTTGCACTCACAAAAGACAGTCTAGGATACAGTTATCCAAGAAGGTCTTTGCTGTGGAAAGAGTTAATCAGGTGCTGGCTATTGCCACACCTCCTAAACTTCATGATCCTGGAATCCCCACAATCCCTTGCATTATTGGGAAACATACCATTGAAAAGGCTTTATTAGATTTGGGTGCTAGTGTCAACCTACTTCCATATTCTGTATATGAGAAACTAGGTTTGGGAGAATTAAAACCCACTCATGTGGTGTTGCAACTAGCAGACAGATCTGAAAGAAAGCCAGTTGGGATGATTGAAGATGTATTGGTGGGAGTAGATAAATTTTTCTATCTTGCTGATTTTCAAGTTTTGGACATGGAACCTACCAAAAGCAAAACTTCCATTCCTGTCATTTAGGGAAGATCATTCCTGGGTACAGCAAATGCTTGCATTCAATGCAGGTCTGGTATTATGGAAGTCTCTATTAGAAACATGAAGGTAAAATTAAATATTTATAATGCAATCACACAGCCTCAATTCAGCTCTGAGGAATGTTTTCATGTTGATCTATTGGATGAACTGGTAGAAGGGACTTTACAACAGTTTCTGCAGTGTGAAGATTTCACCACAGATTCTAAAGATGCTTGGGGAAATTCCGAGGAAGAAACAGTTTGTACCTCAAAGTCTGAGGAAGTAAATGTTGTGCAAGGAACTCATAATCAATCAGCAAGTTTCTCTTCTTGGAAACCTGCTACTCTTCCCCTTCCACAAACAGCTAAGGTACCTTTGTTACCTTCTTTTCTCAGCCCACCTGATTTAGAACTGAAGCAGTTGCCAGAAAATTTGAAATATGTATTTTTAGGAGATCATAAATCATTGCCTGCGATTATTTCTTCCTCCCTCACAAAGGAGCAGGAGGAAGAGCTGTTGATTGTTTTGAAACAACATAGAAGGGCAATTGGCTGGACTATTGCTGATTTGGGAGGAATCAGTCCAGCTGTTTGCATGCATAAAATCCATTTGGAAGAAGATGCAAAGCCTTCTAGGGAAATGCAAAGGAGGCTGAACCCTCATATGCAAGAAGTGGTCATGAAAGAGGTTGTTAAGTTGTTGGATGGAGGGGTCATTTACCCCATTTCAGATTCAGGTTGGGTGGTACCTAAGAAATCTGGGATCACTGTTGTAACATCAAATTCTGGTAAGCTTATGTCAACCAGACAAACAACTGGGTGGACGGTCTGTATTGATTACAGAAAATTAAATTCAATGACCAGAAAAGACCATTTCCCTCTCCCATTCATTGATCAGATTTTAGATAAGCTAGCAGGAAAAGCTTATTATTGTTTTCTTGATGGTTACTCTGGTTACAACCAGATTCCTGTGTACCCACAAGATCAGGAAAAGACCACATTCACTTGCCCTTTGGTACTTTTGCCTATAGGAGAATTCCTTTTGGTCTTTGTAATGCCCCTGCTACCTTTCAAAGATGCATGTACTCCATTTTCTCTGATATGATTGACCAATTTATGGAGATTTTTATGGATGATTTTTCAATCTACGGAGACAGTTTTTGCCAGTGTTTACATCATCTCAAATTGGTGTTACAGAGATGTGAAGAAACCAATCTAGTTTTAAGCTGGGAGAAGAGCCATTTCATGGTCACCCAAGGCATTGTCCTTGGCCATGTTGTTTCCCACAAGGGCATTGAGGTGGACAGAGCAAAAATTGATTTAATTGCACATTTACCACCTCCCAAAACTGTTAAACAAATCAGAAATTTTCTGGGACATGCTGGATTTTACAGAAGATTCAATAAGGACTTCAGTAAAATAACCAAGCCTCTTTGTCATTTATTATGCCAAGATGTCCCTTTTGTTTTCAATAATGAATGCATGAAGGCATCTGAATTTTTAAAAAACTGTTTGATTTCAGCTCCAATATTGCAGTCTCCAGATTATTCACTACCTTTTGAACTGATGTGTGATGCATCAGATTATGCTTTGGGAGCTGTCCTTGGACAGAGAAAGGATAAGATGCCTCATGTCATAGCTTGTGCCAGTAGATCAATGATTGATGCAAAGCTCAATTACACAACAACTGAGAAGGAGATGCTGGCAATTGTTTTTGCTTTAGAGAAATTCAGGTCATATGTCTTGGGTTCACAAATAGTGGTGTTCACTGACCACTCTGCCTTGAAATACCTTCTGTCTAAGAAGGACACCAAACCAAGATTAATCAGGTGGATTCTCCTATTACAGGAATTTGATTTACAGATCAAAGATAAAAAGGGTGTGGAGAATGTGGTGGCTGATCACCTATCTAGAATTTTAACTGCAGAGATTGATAGGCTGCCTATCAATGAATCTTTCCCTGATGAGCAACTTTTTGCTATTAGTGTACACACTCCTTGGTTTGCAAACATAGTCAACTTTTTGGCTACTGGAAGAATTCCTCAACATTGGAATAAAATGGATAAAGATATTTTCTTCTCAAAGGTTAAATATTTCATCTGGGAAGATCCTTATCTGTTTAAGAGTTGTGTAGACCAAATAATAAGAAGATGTGTCCCTGACCAAGAATTTCATAGAATACTTTCTATGTGTCATGAACAGGCCTGTGGAGGTCATTTTAGTGGAAACAAAACTACTGCAAAGGTTTTGCCGTGTGGGTTTGATTGGCCTACACTTTTCAAAGATGCACTGCGGCACTGTAAGTCTTGCTAGAACTGCCAGAAATTGGGCAGCATTTCCAAGAGAAACTCAATGCCTTTACAGCCTATTTTGGTAGTTGAACTATTTGATGTATGGGGGATAGACTTCATGGGTCCCTTTCCTCCTTCCAATGGGTGTAATTTCATTTTAGTAGCTGTAGATTATGTATCCAAATGGGTTGAAGCCACAACCACTAAAACCAATGATCACAGAGTGGTTCTTAAATTTTTAAAGGATCACATTTTTTCCAGGTTTAGTTTTCCCAGAGCTATTATCAGTGATGGGGGAAGCCATTTTTGTAATAAACATTTTGAAACTTTATTGAAAAAATACTCTGTGACTCATAGAGTAGCTACTCCATATCATCCACAAACCAGTGGACAAGTGAAGATTTCCAATAGAGAAATCAAACATATACTGGAAAAGACTATGAAGAAGGACAGAAAGGATTGGTCCTTTAAGCTGAATGATGCATTATGGGCATATAGGACCGCCTATAAAACCTCAATTGGCATGTCCCCATTCAGGTTGGTCTATGGAAAAGCATGCCATTTACCAGTGGAGTTAGAATATAAAGCCTTTTGGGCCATTAAAACATTGAACATGGATCTGATTACTGCTGGTAATCACAGGAAATTTCAACTTGCTGAGTTGGAGGAGCTGAGAATGGATGCATACACAAATTCAAGAGTTTACAAAGAGAAAGTCAAAGCCTTCCATGATAAAAATTTGTTGAGAAAAGAGTTCACAACTGGTTCTAAGGTATGGTTATTTAACTCAAAACTTAAGTTTTTTCCTGGAAAGCTGAGATCCAGATGGGAAGGGTCATATACTGTCATTCATGCAGCTCCTTCTGGAGCTGTTGACATTTTAGATCCAAGTGATGGAAGAATTTTGAAAATAAATGGTCAGAGGCTCAAACCATGCATTAAAAATACCCAGGAGCCTGTGCTGCCCATCTATCATCAAGAGCCTCCCCAAATCTGATGGTATACAACTGTACAATATGTTTTTATTTCATAGTTTTTTAGTTTTCTTTTTCTCTGTTTTTATTCATGTTTGTTCTCTTTTCGCAAGGTCTAAATATGTGAAAAGTTAAGTCGCAAAGTAAAAATTGTCTTTTCGCAAAGTTCAATTTACTTTTCGAAAAGAATCTGGATTTATAACGAACTACTCAAAAGCAAGGATTTGCTTTTCGAATAGTTATTTCTAAAGCCATTTTCTTTTCGAAAAGTTGTTTCTGACGCTATTAGCTTTTCGAATGGTACTGATGCCATTCTCAGTTGTAAAAAGGTCTGTTTTGGGAACTTTTCGAAAACTTAAAAAGGACTTTGCGAAATTAACTTTGAGCATATTTAAACCTTTCGAAGTAAGGGTTTCATATTCGAAAGCTTTCTGAGAACGTCCCGTTCCATAGAAACCCTATTTCTTTCTTTCCTTGCGTGATTTTAGAATTTAGCCACACTTTTCTTCACCTTTGTTCGATCATTTGAGCTTACAAAGAAGGATTTTAGCTTCTGGTCTGGTGGATTTCAGCAAGCAAGCAACACATTCAATCAAAAACCCTAGATCTCGGTATTTTTTTGCGCATTCCCTCTGGTTATCATTTACAAAATTTGATTGTGTGTCAGCATTTGTTGTGGGCATTTTTATACACAACTTTAGAATGGGGAAAGCGGAAAAATCACTGGCTGCCATGTTCCCAAAATCTTCTGCTAAGAAAATTAACAAACCTACCCCAAAAGGAAAAACCAAAACTTCAGCCAAAAGAAAACAATCAATGGATAAAGCGGATAGGATTGAGAAAGGGAAGAAAGTAAGACATGAGGAACCCATCCCTGCAGCTGCTAGTCCTGAGCCTGAGCTTCCTCCTCTGCCTATGCATTTGGTACTGCCAAATCCATTCATTTTAGCTTAGAAGCTGATTCCTGAGCTTATTGTGGACGAAACTTTTTTCGTCAACAAACCGGACTGTCAGCTATCTTTAAGATACATGAGAGATGCCTCACTAAGCAATATCCTTACCCCTCTGCCAGAGAAAATTTATCCGCGAATGGTGAAGTTATGGTACCAAAACCTGGTAAAACTCACTGAAAAAGATGCTGATGTCCCTACCCTGGTTATCTTTATTGATGATTGCGATCTAACGGTCACATATGAAGACATTGGGAATGCTTTGGGGATACCTTTCCAATTTGATCCTTCTGGTCCATTGGCTGCACCAGAAGTAGCCTCCTTTAGAGAAATGGCTGCACATTTAACCCAAGGGATCGTTGGAACTGGACAGTCCATAATGAGGAGAGACCTAGCACCTCAATTTTTATTGATGGATTCAATTTTGAGGGACAGTTTTTATGTCACTGGGCACAGCCAAGAAAGGAGGACACCAATTTTAGAGGCCCTCTTTCATTTTTCTAAGGGGCAATTTTTCAATGTCCCTATGTTCATTTTTGAAGCCGTGGCTGATATTAGTGCCAAGTTGAAAAAGGAGCAGAAATTAGCTGGAATCCCATTTGGTAGACTGATCACAGCCCTCCTAAGAGCTAAGTTTGACATTGATGACCAGGAGCCATTTGAAATCTTAGCTCCTCACAATTTTGGGGAAAAAGGTTGGACTACAAGCCAAGCAATGCTGAAAAGACTGAGAGAGGAAGGTGAACCTGCACCTGCAATTGCTCTTGAGCACATGCATTTGTTTGTGGACACCATACATGAACCTCCCCCTCTACTCCCTTAGAACCCGGCTTTGCAGACCACAGGGTGACCAGCTCTTTAGCTGCACACATTCTTGAAGAAGTTGTCCTTCCTATGGTGACTAGCTCTTCAGCTGCACCAATTCTTGAAGAAGTTGGCCTTTTACCCTCCTCACCTATCCCAGCTGTCCCATCTCCCATACCCACCATTATCCCAATTGCAGATTCCCCCTCTACACCAACCACTCCAACCATACTCACACCACCAATTTCTCCCACCAATCCCTCAAGATTTGGCCACAGATTTTATTGCACAATCTCCTTGCACTCCACTGCTCCAAAGCCTCTCAAGTTCACCTGCTCCTTCAACACACACCATCCCATACCCCCTGAACAGGCCTTTCACTACAGAGGCTTATTCCTCATTAATGGGGTCTATTTTTGAAAATGTTGGGCTTGAACCTGTCCCTATACC
Organism: Chloranthus sessilifolius; assembly: GCA_021018995.1. Classification (NCBI taxonomy): domain Eukaryota; kingdom Viridiplantae; phylum Streptophyta; class Magnoliopsida; order Chloranthales; family Chloranthaceae; genus Chloranthus; species Chloranthus sessilifolius. The sequence goes on along the minus strand of CM037594.1, from coordinate 44,427,440 downwards.
TGACCCTCCTCATTTCACTCACTTGCCTACTTCTCCCTTTACAGCCATTTCACCCATTGCACCTCCACCATCCACTTCAGTTTTACCAGCCCCTGCTATGCATACCTCCCCCACACCTGAATCTATTAGCCAAATACTTACCTTCCTCCAATCCATCCAAGCCCAACTCTGAGATCAACACAAAACCAATGCATGACCAATGACCTTCGCCAAACCTTAGCCTCCACATCCCACACAACTACCATTACCACTGTACCTGCTGTTGATGACCATGCTACCCAAACTGAACCTGAGGTAGTATTGGTTGATCTGCCCACCCTCACCACTACTGCCCATGCTACCCAAACTGAACCTGAAGTACCTCTGGTTGAGTCCCCTTCACCACTCCTCACTTTCTCTAATCAAGCCACTCAGACCGACCCTGAAGTCATCCTTCTGGACACTTCTTCTCCCACTCCCACAGCGGGGATACCTTTGGTCCCCTACCATTCCATTCCCTTCCCGGTTGCCACCTCGGAAGGGCCATGGAAGAAAATCCATATCTCAGAGAGATGTCCTCAAGGGGTTAGCTGATTTGCAAGCTTACATTAGAACCCCTTATGAAAACCAGATTCGAAAATTGGAGTTATTCATGAAATTTGAGAGAGAGAAAATGAAGGACCTGTTGGGTCAAACCTTTCAGATGGTTCGGAGTGAGCAGCACAAGGTGACCATGTTGCAAGCACAGCTTGACCAGAAAAAACTGAGGACTACTAGACTTGGAAAGTACATTGGCCTCACCAAAAAGATCAAATCAGAGGAATACACTGAGCTGCAAAACACAATCCAGGAGAAGGCTAAATCAAGTTCAGACTCCAATACTGATTCTAGTTCTGACTCTAACAGTGACTCCAGTTCTGATCCCATTGAACCAACTTATGATACAGATTTCGACCCCAGTTGTTAAATCACATTGTACTTATCTGTGTTCTGAGTTTGTAATATAAAATTCTGGTTCTTCTTGTGAAATTACTGTGCATTTCTGTTCTTTCTTCTTGTCATTATGATTTTTTTTCTTGATTGTTTCTTTTCTTTGCTTTGGACCAGTGTGGACCCTGCTCCCCTTAGGTTTGCGGGTGTGGTAGAAATGTCAATAATCAATAATTGAGTTAACATCAATACAGCTTATGATCAGTGGAATTTTTGAAAATGAAGTAATTTCACACCTGCTGTTTTGAAAAAAAATGAAGAAGTTAAAAACTTTTTGAAATTAATTTCTAGTGTAATTCTAATACTTTCATGAAGTGAATGTCAGAAATTTTCCAAAAGAAAATTGATGTTTTAGTAAACCTAAAAAGAGGGAAAACAGTGATGATATACCTCAGAAATTTGATAGAAAACCACACCCAGTGAGGTTTGTGCCGGAAATGTATTCTTTGGAGGTATGAATTGGCAATTTTTTCTGCTCTAGGACCATTGAACACCTTACTTTCACTAGAAGTTACACATATCCAAATTGAAATAATTTGACAGCAATCGTGATATTAAAGACATGATGTAAGGCCTCCTTTTGGACAGTTTGAACCTTACAAAGCCCCACCTTTTGAAACTGCCCTTGATGCACACCATTTGAGCTTTAGAAATCTAAGATTTCTTTGAAACCTCATCAAATAACCTCATCAACTTCATTTAGCCTAACCCTCACTCTGAGAAGTCAGAAGATAAAGGGAAGGAAGCAGAAGAAAGGAGAATTGAGTAACAGTTTGACAATAAAAGAAGAATAATAATTGAAGGCAATGATGTATCCGCAAAAGAAATGTGGCCTTCCAGTCAATGCTGCTTTGAAAAAAAAAAAAAGAGAAGAAAAAAAGAGAAGGCATTTCATTGGAAGTTTGAAAAAGAAAGAGAAAAAGATGGCCACTTTGGCTCTAGAAATTCAAAGAAGAAGATGAAAATATGCTGAATTAAAGAAGGAGTGTTTATCACCTCCTTACCTTGACTGACTTCTCAATTTTGAACACCATTCCACCCCTTTATTCTTGATAAATTTCACCCATAAGCCACATTACAATCCAAGTAAAGTCCTTACTGATCAATGATGGATTGAGCTGTCACATGGAGATAAGAATTTGTGTAATCTATGGTGAAAAGAGCAGTGAATTCAGAACTAAAAAGCAATGCCTATGCTCATGCTTACAATCCTATTTGAGGGCTGTAACTGCTCTTGAGCCGTGTGAAATAGTACAACCCTCTTACTTGCATGTTGAGTGAAATCCTGGAGAGAGTTGGATTTGAAATCAACTCATTGGGGTAACATCAAAGTTGGATTCTTAAATAGAAGGCAAGTTGTTCATTAATTTTTCTTCTAAATAACTTTTTGACACAAATTGACTGAATGGTAAAAGTAATTACAGCAGAATTTTAGTTTTGAACTGATGTTTTTCTTGAAAATCTTCTTACAACATGACTGATGCAGGTGTGAATAATCAGATTGGATGAAAGTTTCAGTAATGAATCGGTGATCTTAACTGATTTATTGAAGAAGTTTGTGGGTACCTTCACTGAAAACCCTCAGGAGACTTCACTCCTCCACTAGGGATCACCTAGGGGTTTAAAAGGCTTGTTGCATATGCTAAATGCAACTGTGTTCCCTACAAAAGTGGCTTTTCATTCTGTTTTTCTTTCCTTTGCTCAGGGACTAGCAAAGCTTAGGTTTGGGGGTGTGTTGAGAACTGAAAAATACCATTTTGGCCCCTTAACCAAAAATAAGTGTTTTAAGTGCTTATGTTACAGCTAATAATAAAGACAGGCTTAACCATGAAAGCAGCCTAAAAGTGCCAAAAAGATGAGAATCCATGTCGATCCAAAGGAAGAAAGAGATGGAACAACCTCACTAGCTGTTAAAAGGCCTGAACTGAAGAGGCGAAGACCTGGTCTCAACCCAGAAAAGAAGTATGGAACAATTCGAACAGAAAAATGCACTACAGAGTGCTTTTCGAAAAGAACCTGAACTTTTCGAAAAGAACATGAACTTTTCGAAAAGAACCTGAACTCTTCGAAGAGATGATTGACCTTTTCGAAAAGAAGGGAGCTCCTTTCGAGTAGAACCTGAACGTTGCGAAAAGAGCTTCAGTCATGATACCTTCTTGAAAAGTCCCTAAACTATGCGAAATGGTATTCGGAGATTCCGACTTTGCAAGGGTAATTCAAGAATCTTTTCATGCGTCCCAATGCATTTAAAAACCTAGGGACATTCCGAAGATTCTAAGCATGAAGCGAAGGCATATTCCACCCCATGTGAGCACCGAGATGAAATAACTTATGGAACTAGAAGCTCTAACAGATTTTCAAAATGCATATGAGAATTGATGCTTATTTCTTTGATTGGCTGAACCAGATCGAGCAATTCGGATTGGCCAGAACAGATCTGGATCCTTGTGCTCGACTACCATTGGTTGATACAGATCTGAGCACTTCTGATTGGTCGATACGCATCTGAGCTAGACCTGGGGAAAACTATAAATAGATGAACCATTTTGCCCAATTTGGGGATCCAGATTTTGAGTTTCATTCCTATCCCCCATTTCCAAATCAGATAGTTTGTCTGAAATCCCTGTAATAACCTAACTTTTACTTGCACTTGAGAGCTATGAGATACTTCTATAATTCAAAAGAGAGTTGTATTCAAGACTACAAATCTGAGAGCTGTTTAAGTTGTGCTCTGTAATTGTAATGGTGAATTTGAAAAGGTTGCTGTAAACCGTACATTCTCAATTGGATTCATATTAAGGGTTCCCTCCGATCTCCTTATTGCATTAGACTCCTTTAGATTTACTGTTTTTCATGCAATTTCCCTTGATTCATTAACCCTGTAGGAATTAGTGTTTGTAACCTAATCTCTCACAGCATTTGTAGTGATGTTTCCTGTTCTAAATTAAGGGCTTAGATTAAAGACTATTGGATGGTCTGTGGCCATTGAAGTGGACAGACCATAGCCATAAGCCTAAATCTAATCCTTGAGTTAGATTTATTTTTCTTACATCTGTGCTTGTAGCCAGATGAAGATTGGATCAGTTCTCATTTGATCTGCAGTCATTCTCATTGTGTTTGAAGGGCCAAATCAAAGTTTGATATTATTTCTCCATTTTTATAAGTTTACATCAAAATTCCCCCAACTCAGATCTGGATCATTTAGTTTAAATTTTACTTTTATCATTTAGTTAATGTGACAAATTCAACCTCCCATCTTATGTGCTTTATAGATAGGATAAGAGGCCAGATCTGGTAGCTAAGATCTGGAGGTTTATCTTACATTTTAAACAAATTCTTTGTGGACGATCTTCTACTCATTTACATTTAAAACTTGCTACAATTGACCCTGATCTTGCAGGCTAATTCACTTCTCTCTATGCTGATATTTCTTTACCTTTTTTTATATTCCAGAATCAGCATAACTTAGCAATTGCACATTTATTTTCAAAACACAAACAAATCATGCACACTTAGAGGCAACAACACTGTCCCAGGCTTAATTAAAATCTTTAGTTGGGGATTGGGCAAAAGCAAGTATTGCTTTCCTTAACTGGCTGATTTTTGTCTCTGAGAAGAATTTTGTCAAAAATCTTGTCTGGAGGTCTTTCCAAGAAGTGATGTTGTTGTTTGGGAGAGTAACTAACCAGGTTCTGACCCTGCCCTTTAGGGAGAAAGGAAAGTGCCTTAATCTAATGGCTTCTGGTCCCAAACCAGCAATGGAGAATGTTGTGCTCAGGGCCAATAATTGGTCAATGTGCTTATAGGGGTCTTCCTTGCTGAGCCCATGGAAAGAGGGAAGCATTTGGATGATTGAGGTTTTAATCTCATAGTTTCCCTGAACATCTGGGAATTGAATGTTGAATGGGGAATTATAATCATCAAGAGCATTCAATTCCTTCAATGTTCTAGGTTGCTCTTCACCCATGACTGCTATCTCAGTTTCAGTAAGGAGCTCAACCGTGGTGTGTCTGGGCCTTCTTGTTCTTCTGCCCCTTTCTATCTCAGGGATAGGAGGCTCTAATGTGGGACTGAGGGATCTCCTTCCTAACATGCACACACACACCAACAGCACGGAAGACTACTTGCAGACACATTGTAATTAACAAAATTACAACTATCCTAATCAACTGCTATGAAATTTTCAAAGGAGAAATAGACTGAGTTTTTGAGGGTTAGAGAAGTGCAAACAGAGGTAGCTAGACTCTCAGTGTAGTTCAACTTTCCTTCTCTACTACTGTCCAGATCTGCAAGAAAAATTCCAAATGTAAATCAGCAGTATCAATTATTCACAAGCACAGCTACCAAAGAATAAAAAAATATAAAAATCTAGGGTCTACTGACAGATCAAAATTTCTCGGCAACAGCGCCAAAAACTTGTTAGGTAATTTTTTATGCTTGCTGCTAACTTTATTGAAAACAGTGATAAGAATGTGTTAGTAAAAATAAATCAAAGGTGGATGGAAAACTACAGAGCAGCAAGTCTAAAAGTATACAGACCTGCAAGATACAAGGCCTGTTGTAGTAAGTTTTAATAAGTAAGAGTTTGTCCCACAGGGAAAAATGATCTAAAGCTCCAAGGGAGATATCTTTAGTAGGCCCTCCAGATGTGACTATAGATCTGGCAATCCAAGATGGAAGGCGATTTAAGGTCACTATTGTCTACATCGTAAGGTAACCTAATGCCTAAACTACAAAAATGGTTGAGAAGAATGATGGAGTGTGAGGAAATAAATATAAAAAGGGTGAGAAGTAGGCTATTAAGTACAGATCTGATGGGTTTTATAACTTAGACTTAGATCTGCTGTGATAGAAATCCTGTCCAATGGCTGCATTATCACCAAAGAGGAGAAAGGATCCAACTCACCCCTGTGCCATGATCCAATCCCTTATGGCTATAACTTGTCCACTTAAATGGTAATAGACTATCCAATTGGGGAACCACAGCCCAGAGATGGGTCAGAACAAGTTTATCATTGTAGACACTACTTCTTCCAGGTTACCAGCTCAAGAATCCATAGGAACCTCAACCTCTAAAGTTCTGTGTGGGGCTAGGCCTGCAATGTGTACTAACCTGGACACACATGACCAGCAAGAGTTTGAGTACTAGCTTTAGGTCTAGCTGTTTACTGCTTTAGAAAGACAGCAGTGATCCAGTCACAAGCCTACAATCTCTATAGCCAGATCAGATCTGTCATCTGATGGTGGGTATATACAAGTATAGGGGAGTCTGTCTCTACATAATCTCTCACAGGGCTACAAGCACAAGTGAAGAGAAAAAGAATCTGTCTTAGATCTGTGGATTGGCCACACCCTAGGGCTATAACTTGTCCACTAAAATGGTCATAGATTATCCACAGAGGCTATCCTCCTCACAGAGGTCTAAGACAGAACAAGTAGATTACTACCACCACCATGTTCACAAGGCTACCAGCTCAAGCTCCCATGGGGGTTCAGATTTAGTGGATCCTGTGGTGGGGCATAGGCCTGCAATGTGCCTTACCTGGACATAAAAGTCACTTGGATCTAATTGAATCCTTAAAAACAATCCTTCATTGCTTACAATATAACTTAGCAATGAAGGATCTCAAGGCAGCAGCCTTGTATAGAACAACCCTCAAACTTTAATCCCATACATGCATAAAATCCTATTATAAAACTCCATTAAAACTATTCCAAATAGACATACAAAGGCATAGCCAGTAAGTGATGGACTATGGAGAGAAGAAAAAGAGAAAAAGAAGCTGCCTAAATCCTAACCTTGGCTTACTGGGATTCTACAGTTGATTCAAGAAGAAGGAGCAGAAGTTTTTTTTTCAAACCTAAACTAGGCTTAGGCCTATATAGCAGTCAGCTGTGAGAGCATTAGGGTTAGGAAAACCTTAATTTTATCAATGGAATCGGGGCTCATTTCTGTTCCTTGGATGTCTCGGGGCGTGTGTACTGAGATTGGAGCATTAGAGTGCATGCCCTAGTTGCAAAAAGTTCCCAGATTTCCCCCTACTGAAGTGGGGAGAAGTTAAGATCCCGAGCCTCGCTAGGTAGCAAGGATTTCTACGTCTTGTCGCGTGATAGAATTGGCATCACGGGATTGAATTGACTTGAAGCTCTTATAGTCGCGAGATTGATAATTTGGTCATCACGGGATTGCTCTGGTTGTCGCGAGACTGCGCTTTCCATTTGAGTGGCGCGGGAATCACGCGCCCAGTTCATTCCTTGGTGAATCTCACGGGGATCCTCGTGAAGAAGCAAGGTGCAAAGGCCTCTGGATTGCGCGAGCAGTTCCCTGAAGGTTTGTATCCTGCGGCCACTGAGTGACAGCTACGCACAGGAATGCTTGGAGCTCTCTCTCCTCAGTGAATCGCGCGAAGATTAAAGGCTCCTTTCTTGAGATGCACAAGACTGCGCGAGAGCTTCCAACTGAGCCTCGTGAGAACTGTGCGAAGTATGCTTTTTACTCCCTCTATCATCAATCTGTGCGAGAATAGTGTGACCAATTGGTGTGCTGCCTTCAGAAACCCATGACAATTGCGTGAAGCATTCTTTCTGATTCAATAAACCCTACGACATCTGCATGAGGCTCACTTCTTAGCTTGTTGCTGCTTTGTTGTGCCTATGCTGCAGCCAGTTCTCTGTCTAAGGGTCTAACAGAGATTAAGTTAAGGGGTGGAAAGTGTTACTTTTCAGGTCTTAACACTCTCTAGGTGGGGTTGATGAACTGTATGGTACACATTCAGCTTGACTTTTATATTGCCAAAAGTTACTTCCATGATCCCAGATCTACATTGTATGAAAGCATTTGTAGTGGCCGAAAAGGGCCTACCTAAGATCATAGGGATAGAAGTAGCACTCCTACTTGGCTCCATATCTAGCACCAGAAAATCAACATGATAAAAGAATTTATCAACCCCAACCAAGACATCTTCAATGATCCCCACAGGCTTCCTTTCTGATCTATTAGCTAGTTGCAAGACGACATGTGTGGGCTTCAACTCTCCTAAGCCCAGCTTCTCATATATTGAATATGGAAGTAAATTTACACTAGCTCCCAGATCTAACAAGGCCTTTTCAATAGTATGATCCCCAATGATGGAGGGGATAGTGGGGACTCCAGGGTCTTAGAGTTTGGTTGGGGTGGCAATAGTTAATATCTATCACTTTTTCTACTAAAAAGACTTTCTTGGACAAATGTATCCTTGATTGTCTTTTATGGGTGCACAAGTCTTTTAAAAACTAGGCATAGGCTGTAACCTGCTTGATTGCATGAAGGAGAGGCAGGTTAATCTTCACTTGCTTAAAGGTTTCCATCATTTCCTCTATTTTGACATGCCCTTTATCAAAAGGGGAAGGCGCTTGCATTGCCCTAGGAAATGGAAAATGTGGGACTGCTCCCTCATTTGCAGCCTTTGCCAACTCATCATCTCTTTTTTTTTTTCTTGGGAATCATCACTATCCTTTTTATTGAACATGGGTTGCTCCTATTGCACTTTCTCTTTAACCACCTCTTTCTCTTTTTCTAAATGTCTCAAAGACCCACAACCTACTTGATTATCTACCAACCCTCCTCTTCTCAATGTGGTGACAGATTGGCTTCCTCATGGGAAGAGGAAACTTCACCTACAACATATTGTCTCCTTGGGTTGTCCATGGGTTGGCTAGGCAGCCTCCCTTCCTCTCTTGGCTAAAGCATTAGATTGTTGACCAAGATGGTCTTCTATCGTTTTAATGCTTTGGCTATGAGAGTGCACAGCTTGAGACAAGGGTCCTAAGTTCTGTAATGAAGTTAGAACTTGTTTCTCAAAAGAAAGGGATCTAGCAGCTGCAGGGGGTGCAAATTGCTACACAGACTGAGCCATAGGCTAAGCCATAGGCCATTGGTATTGAGGCCTTGGGAAGTAATTCTGGTGGTATGGCTGAGCATTCTTGAAAGGCATAGGTTGTTGTGGCTGCTAGTGCTGGTTTTGAAAACCATCTTGTCTCCTCCTCGAGTTGGGGTGGTTTCAACATTGGAAACCAGTAGTAGGTTGTTGCCCAAAAGACTGGGTGTCAGCCACATGCTCCATCACCAAGTATGGAAATTGGACAGTTGAGGGGCATTCCTCAGGGGAGTGAGTGGGGGACTAGCATATAACACAGGCCTCCTCCACTTTAGCAACCATGGGTGACTACATTGCTCCCATGAGCTTGTCAAATTTCTGGGTCAAACTATCCGCTTTCCTTTCCAAATCATTGTGTCCACTTACCTTATACAATTTTCCTCTTGTGGTATTTTCTTTCACCAGTCTAGGACTGTCCCAATCCCTGAACAATGTCTCTCTCTGCATGGAGTTCTCACTGATAATGTCAAACAACTCCCAAGCCTCCTCAGTAGTTTTGTAGAGGTAAGTACCACCACAAGAGGCATCGACCATATCCCTGCTTTTATAGTCAATCCCTTGGTAAAAACATTGGATAAGTTGTCATTCAGAGATTTGATGATGGGGACATTTCTTCAGGAGTTCTTTGAATCTCACCCAAGCTTGGTGAAAGTCCTCAGTTGGGTATTGAGCAAATGAGATAATGCCTTTTCTCAACTGGCTTGTCTTGGACATGGGAAAAAACTTGGCCAAAAATTGACCTTGAAGGTCACTCCAGGACTGAATGCTATTAGTTGGGAGCATTGACAACCAAGTCCTAGCCCTACCCTTTAGCGAAAAAGGAAAAGTCTCATCCTGGTTGCTTCCTCCCCCAAACCTGTGATATTGAATGTAGTGCACAGTCCTAGAAATTCATCAATGTGATTATATGGGTCTTCTTTGGTCAGGCCATGGAATGAGGTAGCATTTAGATTATGGATGACTTGATCTCATAGTTCCCTTGAGCAGCAGTGAATTGAATGCAGAAGGGAGAATTGTAACCCCCTAGTGCATTGAATTCCTTCAAGGTTCTAGGTGGCTGTTGCTCACCCATTTTAGCAAATCCAGGTGCAGCAGATGTGGGTGAAATTTTTTTAGTCCTAAGGATTCTTCCAACCTCTGGATTTAATGGAACAATCTAAGGATTGAAAGTTCTCCTTCCAAACATACACCACTCACAATCTTAAGGCACACACAATGCAAAGCCAAATCATCACAACAATCAGGAATCAACACAATACAAATCCACAGATCAGAAAAATCAAAAGAGTAGAGGAATTCAAAATTTAGCACATCCTCCAGCACAATGTTCCTCTGTAAACACAGCTTCCAATCTGTTAAAAATAACAAAACTACTACAAAACAATAGAAATTTAAAAGGCAGTTAGTGGAAAACTAAACAATCTATTGCAAATATACAATCTATGCTGAAACAAACTTAGATCTACCCATTTCAAGCACACATTTCCTTGGCAACGACGCCAAAAATTTGTTGGGAATCTGCCTTATGTTTAGAAAGGGGTTTAAAATTGCATAATTAAAGGGTCTATGGATAGCACACACCAAGGCAGGCTAACACATAGTCCTGCAAGTATTCAGGGCCTGTTATAGCAAGTTTTGGAAAAGGTAAGTAAGGGAATGTTCGTAGGAAAATGTGAGTCAAAATTAGGCAAATCTCCAGATCTGTGATAGATTTGGCACCCTTCCTAATGCTAAAATAGTAAAAGGAGGAGAGGTTTAAGGGGTTGTCACTTCTAAACTAAACTAAAAACAAGTTAGATTGCAGAGATGGATGGTAGGATCAGATCCAGAGTACAGATCTTACAGAGAGGGGGAATTAAACATAAAAAATGGGGAGAAGCAGCTTAGAGTTTGGTCTTGCTACAATTAGGTTGAGCTGCTAAGGTTACAGAGAGTTTAGAGTACACCAATCCCTCGTATGGCCATAAGCACAGTTGCAGGGTAGAAGCATCTACTCTATACCAAAGGCTTGAACTGATCTTAAGGGTATGATCTGTCCACTTTAATGGTCACAGATCATCCTACAGACTTCCTCCAAATCAAAGGATTAAGGTAGAAGAATCCAATTTAGATCAGAGGTTTGAATTGATCTTAAGGCTATGATCCTCCAATGAATGGTTCAATTCATTGATCATCCTAAGTTATCAAACCCAAGGGTTCAATTAGAGGAGATCAAATTGCATCCAAGAGGTCTACCAGTTAAGTGGGTGAGCTATTCTCATCTACACAAAGTCGATCGAGCACCAAATAAAACCAAAGGAACTATAGATCTAATTATAATAATTAAACCAACATTACATTGAATTAAACTGACCATACAATGAAATGTCCTCAGATTTGCATTCTGTGCATCATCTAACCCTCAACAACACTCTCAGCACTCCCTAATTACAGATTCGACCTCTCTCTTTGTTGCTCTCAAGAAATTAGCCAACCATAGTTGGACTAAAGGAAAGAATTAAGAACTATTAGTTACGCCAAGGTTAAAGGTGGGGCCCACCCTCGCGAACCAACTTATAGGCACAATTTAAAACTATTTTACTGTACATTTGCCTAGCGCAACTCTTAGTTGCGCCAAGCATATGAACAGGAACCTTTGGATTTTGCTATGAAAATCATGATTATGGTTTGACTTGTTGACTACCTTGACCTTTAGGGTGTGTTTTGCTAGTTCTGTTGCACCCATTCCCTACCTATTTGCAATCCTTCAAGTGGCTTAAGGCCTCACCCCGTCATCCACCATTGGAGGACCTTCTCACACATCTCAAGGCTCCAAAAACCCTAGGAATCTTTAGATATGAGATTACCTAATTGCTAAACCCATTTAGCTCTTAAGTGGTTTCCTAATCCTCCCATTTCATATAAATAGAGCCCCCCACCCTGTGGTTTAGGGGTTGAGAAATTTACTTAAGAGAGAAAGAGCTCAAAGTGAGAAGTTCTTCCTCCCTTTTGTGCACCATTTTCACCCAAATTCTAGAACCTCCCAACCTCATTTCAACCTTGTTCTTGCATCCAAAACCCTTAGCCTAGGTGTGTGTGATCCTCTAGCCTCCCTTCTCCACCTCTTAGCTTTAAGTCTTAGGATTTAGAACCCTATTCCACACCATACAAAGCCTTCAAGAGATCATCAAAGCAAGCCACGCAAGGCTCTCCTACGGTGCTACAAGGGCCCGAGGGCTCTGACTCTCCCCTTTCTTCTCCTCTCTCTTTCTAGCTCCCTCCATCCTCCCATTTGTGCCGTTACTCCGTCGACTTTTCGATAGGAATGGACGAGCACAAATAGGATTCTAAGCCCTTTTGGGCAAGAGGAAGCTATTTTCTTTTCTTTTACTTCATTTTATTTTTGCCATTAGTAGAGACCACATTAAGCGGGTTGATCGGGTTCCTAACACCTTCCCGATCGATAACCGAAGCCCCTATCTAAGAGCCTTTGGTGTGGACCAAATTCAGAGTCATATTTTTAGCACTTCGATGCTCATAAAAATGAACTAGGTTTCCCGGGACACCGAAAGCTCCGGTGGCGACTCTATATATATTTGCAAGCGAGCACATCGCCACGATGGGATCGTAAAAAATCCCACGGTTGCACATGCAAGATGGGACAGGAGGGTTTTGAATGAGATAGGGTAAAGAATGTTGTCTGGGGTGATGATGTCATGCGAGGCATGTATGTCTTGTCTATAAAAGGACCAGCGGTGTGGTCGACATTTTTTTGGTAGGGTTACATGATGGGAGCAAAGTGAGTGAGTGTTCCTTCTTTGATGTGGATAGCTTATAAGGCTCCGCGATGGGACAAAGGGAATTTTCCTCGAATCGGGACCGATCTTTGTGCAAAAATTAGGAATTATGCGCTTATTTCCCATAGCGTGATCTGATTGCGTGCCTGATTTCAGGCATGCGATTCGGGGTCTAAGGGGCTAATTAAGCATGTGGATATTGGCGTGTGATTGTATTGCATGCTTGTGCGACCATGGATCCTCTCGAACCCATTGCGGCGATGCACTCGCCTAACGATGAAAATGTTGAGTCGCCACCCGGAGCTTTTGGTGACCCGGGAAACCTTCAAATCGATATTTTGAGCACCGAAGTGCTAAATATGACTCTAATTTACCGGTCTTTGCCAAAGGCTCTAGGGTAGGGGCTTCGGTTATCGATCGGGAAGGGTTTAGGCACCCGATCAACCCGCACGTAGCTGTCTCTATCTATGGCCAAAAATGAAAATAAAAAGGGCGGAGTTTCCCCTTGCCCGAAGGCAATACGGTCCTATCAAGCTTTGAGCCAAACCGAAATTTCAGCGGCGTAATGGCTTGAATCCTTGGACGGAGGAGACACCAAGAAGGTAGAGGAAGAGAGGGGTGAGCCGGAGCTCACGGGCCCTTGTTGCACCGTGGAAGATCTTCACTTTGGCGTGCTTTCGATGGCTTAAATGGTGTGAAAATGGGTTCTAATGCTAGGATTCAATAAAGTAAGGGGTGTAGAGTGAAGCTAGAGGCTAGACTTTAGCAAAAGGGAGTGATCTAATGGGGGAAATGGGTTGAAATAGGTGAAGTATGCATGCTGGAATTCTGAAAAATATTGGCATTTTCTCTCACTAGGGTTCTCTCTTAAGCACTTCTCTAATCTTTCAACAAAACTTCAACCCTTAAGGAAGAGGGGGGCCTCTCTATTTATAGAGAAGGGATGGGTTAAGGGCTTACTTAAGAGCTAATTGGTTTAGAAATTAGGTAATCCCCCATCTAAGGTTTTTTGGGTTTTCAAGGTCCTAGGGTTTTGGGAAACTGGTTTCAATGGCGGATGATGGGGTGAGACCATGGGTGACTTAAGGGTTGCCAATAAGCTCAAAGGGGGTGCAACCAATCTCAAGACACCCACCTCAACCCAGGGGATGGTCAAAGGGTCAAACTAGATGGAGGAAATTCGAGCATCGATGATGATCGAGCTAAGCTGGGCGTATATATTATATACGCCCAATTTAGGAACAGTAATTTTCACCAAAATCAGGGGAGTTTTGAGAAGATGAAACCCATGGTGGGTCCCACCTATACCGGGCGTATATATTATATATGCCCAGCCAAATTTTTCCCAAAATAGGCAGGCATATATAATATATACGCCTGAGTAATCTGGGGTAAAAATGGTTGGGCGTCTGTAATATCTACAACTATGTAAAATTCATGATTTTATGTGAAACTTAAAATGGCCATAATGTTTGAACCGTAGCTCTAAATTGGGTGATCTTTGGCTTGTTGGAAAGCTGGAGAAGTCCTCTTTCCAATGGTATATGGCTCATCCATGGTACTGGTCTGTGTAAAATTTTGTAGCTCTCCTCCCCTCAACCGCCAGAAGGGTTTAGGTTAGGTCTGCGAAGGGATTCTAGGGTGTAGGGGTGACTTCTAAGGATTGGGGGAATGGCTCTAAAGGTCTTAGGGTGATTCCTACTGGTCTGGGTAGGTTCCTAAGGGTTCAGGGGGGTGCCATCGGAAGAACAGGGGTACATCTCTCCCGAAGTACAGATTGATCGGGCCTTGGGCCGAATTTGGGTGTCTACAGATGCCCATCTTTGGTATTCGATCACTAATGATCGGATGCCAAAAACAAGAGACATCCGAAGAGGTCCAAGGCACATTTGATGGGTCCGCCTGGTTCAACTTAATTCTCAAACATTCATGGTGATGGTGAGTGTACGTAAGCCCTCTCATTTCAGGATATCGTCCGTACCTCAGAGCTAACAGTCCCCAAGCGCATTGCGACGTTACTGGGCATAACTACGATGGTCACAAAAAGTGTAAGTCCGCTAGCCGGGATATCGTCCACTTCCTGAGAGAAATTAAAGATTTATGATATTGAGTGTTAATCTGAACCAGACAGCTCCACGAAACAGGATGATCGATCTATGCTTCGGAATTGATGCGAAGCATAGAAAGCGAAGGCCTTCAAACTGTGTCCAATCTTATGGAATATCGACAGTTCCATTGGATTGGGCACGGGTGCCCTTACCTAGGTAAGGCTCAAAGTTTTTGGGTGAACCCATCAACCTCGAGGTTGCTTTAGCATGATTGACCCGAGTGGAGCGAATATTGATGTCGCAACACCTCTTGGGAATGCATGCCCATTTTTCGAATAATTTTTTTGTCATTTTCTGAATTTTCTTTTGTTTCGAGGCCTCTAAGCAAAGCTCGATGACCTCTGACAACTTTATTTTTGCACAACTCTTTAAGTGGATCAAATGTCAATTGATACTCTTTAAGAATGCGTGCTCTCTGTCGGGGATAGGTGCACCTAGGGGATGTGCTCGTTCCAGTGGTGAGGTGCCCCTGATTCGCACGGACCGAAGTCCTTTAACTCGAGACAAAGTTAAAGATCGGGATAGAACCAAACATCCCTCGAAAGAGATGGCTAATTTCCAGCCTCCGTCCCTAATGAAATCACATCTTACTAACTATGCACAAATAGACACCCATCAGGGGTGGTAAGCAGCAAATAGGCGCGAACAGAAGCCTCGACCCTAAGGTATAATTTACGAGGACAACGACCATCCTGCGGATACCCAGACGCAAGTGCATACATTCAACAGGGACACCGTGCCTATACAGGTTTTAAGCCTGTGTAAAAGGAAATAAAAAAGGGAAAAGAGCCCTTTGGTCTGTATGTTTGCACATAGTTTGGTTGGTTGTAATTTCATTTTTGGCGGGTCAGTTTTGACTAACAATAGACTCTTCGAATGGTCTGAAGTTGGGGGCACTCTTGGTCAATATCAATCCGAAGGCGGATGACTAGAGTGAATGCGTGAAGGTGGGGTCAACCCACTCAGGGTTTTCACTAAGCAACAACAAGTTGTTATTTCTTCTCTTTTCCATTCTTCCTTTTTTTTTTTTAATTTTGATTGAGACTTCGAGCATGCTCAAACTGCCTTTATTTCTGCACATATCCTTAGGCGAATCAACTTGCCATGTCGATATACCTTAGGGACGTGTGCATTCCGGTGATGGGTTCTTCGTTTGCCTGCCAGATTAGGCCTTGACTTATGCTGGGGGAGATCTGGGGCTAAGTGTATGCTCCCGATGATGAATGAAATTCATTTGCCTGCCGGATCAGGTACAAAGTGTCCTTGCATGAGACGGGGTTTGAGAACTTTCGGGTGAACCCGATCATTCCGACTTGATTTAACATGGCTCTCGGGGTGGGGCAAATAGACGTTGCGACGCCCTTGTGAGAACCAGCGTTGTATTTTTTCTTTTTCTTTCTCTTTTATTTTTTTCTCTTTTTTTTTTTATTTTGTGGGCGCATTAGGTGGGCGCCTATGGATCTGGATCCGTTTGTTGTAACATGATCCCTTTGGGCCAATCGAAGGAAACTCGAAGGGTCATTTGGGGATGCGTGCACCACGACCGACGACTTGTGGGTCCGAATAGAGGTCCATAGCATACAAGGGGCCCAACGGGCCTAAAAATCAAAAAAAGGAGGTCGGACAGTTTAAAAACTGCCATTTTTGGTTGGGCGTATATAATATATACGCCTGACCAAAATCTGATGAAAAATGGTCGGGCGTATATATTATATACGCCCGTCTAAAATCTGGCAGTTACGAACTGCCCGAGCCCGAGCACAAAAGGGGCCCCCCTTTTCAAATTCTCTCCTCCTCCCTCCTTTCTTCTTGAGTCCGGGACAACCCCTTAGGGTTGTTTTTTTTTTATTTGGCTTGAATTCCATTACCGGCGGTCAACGATTATTTGATCAAAAAGATCCTCCACCGCTCTTCGTTTTTCTCCCCCATTGAAGGTAACCATTACCTTCCCTTACTTTCTCTTTGTATTTTGATAACATTATTGTTTTTCTTTTTCTCTCTCTTTTTTTTTTTCTTTTATGGTGAAATGCTTTTTCTTTTTTTCATTTCCATTTAAACATATGTGATGCCTATGTTCCTTTTCTCTCGGTTTTGTTATTTTATTTTTTTTGTTGTTTTCCTTAGGCCTATTTTTTTCATCTATTATTTATTCATCTCATCCTATTTTATCTTTCTTTTTTTGTTTTTGATGGATTAGCACACTCGCACATGGTTTTTTTTTTTTTTTTTTTATACACACATATCTCTTTTTTCGGATTAGTACCCACACACACATGATTTTTTTGTTTTTTTCTTTTAGTACACACACACATCATTTCTTTCGGATTAATATATACACATGAGTTTTTTTTTGTTTTTTAGTACACACACACATCTTTTTTTTTTTTGTTTTGGATTAGTATACATACACACATGTTTTTTTTTTTTTTTTAGTTTAGTACACACACACACACATCTCTCCTTTTTTTTTTGGTTTTGGATTAGTATTCATACACACATGTTTTTTTTTTTTTTTTTTTTAGTTTAGTACACACACACACACATCTCTCTTCTTTTTTGGTTTTGGATTAGTATTCATACACACATGTTTTTTTTTTTTTTGTTTTAGCACCCACACACACATCTCTTTTTTTTGTTTTGGATTAGTATACATACACACATGGTTGTTTTTTTTTGTTTTTTTTTTTGTTATTATTCTTTGGATTAGTGCATATACATATTTTTCTCTTTCTTCATTTTGTTGGCAAACCCTCATATGCCGATGCGTCTCATGTTTTCAGGATGTCTGGTGACGAGGGGCATGATCAGCAAGAAGGGCCGGAAATGGCCTACGGCCCCCTTGGGGAACAGTTCATTGTGTCTCAGCGCTCCTCTCAGCCTTGGTATGAGATGGAAGGCGAGGCCGCCCACACCGGCCTCCTCTACTGCCAGCACACCCATATGTCCAACTTCAGGATCGTTGGTCAGGTAAACAGATGGACCCCCTCCTCATTTCCGCTTTTATTTTCCTTTGATGCCCTCATTATATCTCCCTGCCCCTATCTGATTGATGCCTTTTGCTTGCAGCCCCTACCGCACATTATGTTTCGAGGCGGTTGGTTTGACCTCTAGCGTCTTATGCTTTACCTTCCCCCAGTGGTGAAGGACCTACTCACTGCTGCCGGTTTTGGGGACTTCATTTCGTGCCCCGCTGTAAGAGCTGATACGACCTATTTAAAAGCACTGATAGAGCGTTTTCGCCCCGAGACGATGACATTCCACATGGCCGTGGCAGAGATGGCCTTCACTCCGACAGACTGGTCTATGATCATTGGGGTCCGTATCGAAGGTGTGCCCGTGGTACCTACCCGCACACCGGGTAGGGAGGAGGTGATTCAGCTGCTAGGGGCCTACCCATCCTCAGGGAATGTTCGGGGCTCGGAGGTCAAGCTATCCTGGTTGGTTGATCAGTTTGGGCCTAATGAGTTGGTGGACCAGGGGCAGCCCGACATGGACATTTACATCGAGCCTGCGCGCGCACTTATGCTGGCCCGCATCTCCTTACTGTTCCTCCTGGGCAAGACTCTCCTCTCCAACACCAGTGGAGGGCGAGTCTCTTTGTCCCTGCTCAGCCTGATGGTGAACTGGGAGACCGTGCATCGATTCGATTGGGGCGGCGCTGGCTATGCCGTACTCATGTCCAGCCTAAAGCGGGCCGTTCTTGGGGAGTCTAGCTCCATTGTGGGTTTCTGGCCTGCCATCGAGGTATTTTATCTTTTGTTTTTAGTTTACTCAATTTTCTTTTATAGCATACTTTCTCAGGTCTGGGGGTACCTTCACTTTCAGCCGGGTCGCCCTCTGCTTCAGTCTGACATTGCTACGTTCCCCCTTATGAGTAACTGGCACGTGGGTCACCGTCGGGACGTAGGTATGAAGCATTTGGAGTTAGGACTGCACTCTCAGTTCGACCTATTGATCCCAGAGCAGGTAAAACAATTCCCTTTTTATAAATTTGGTAGCTCAACTTCTGTGTGCTAGGGGTTCTGATCAAATCTGCGCCCCCCCTTCCGATTTTTTCTTCTTTTGCAGGTCATCCTCAACCCTTATATAGGATCCCCCTTCTGGAATTTGGCCTCAGTGGGCCCCTCTCGTCTTTTGCTGGACCGTCGTATCATCTTTCTCTACGGGTCCTGGACTAGGGCCTACTATTTAGGGGAGAGAGCGGTTCATCAGTATCACCCTCTCTTTGCCGTGCCCCAAGCTCCTCCCGCCGATGTGCTGGCCCCAGAGGGCTCCATTGATGAGCTCACTGCTCACTTTCTTCATCATGGGGTTCCTATCGATGACCTTCTCCTGCCCGGGGGGTATCAGTCTTGGTACGACTCCCTGCCCTATCATTTCTTGCTGCCTCGCTTCGTGCCTGGTGCTAACTTTTTAGCTTTGGGCGGGCCGCGATCTCAGGTAATGCCCCTTTTCTTCTTTCACTCAACAGCTTTCATGTGGTTACTTGGATTGACCTTTCGCCCTTAATGATAAAATATTTCTCTCTACAGTTTGAGCAGGGCAGCGACTCAGATGAGGGGGAAGAGGAGGTCGTTCCCTATGATGCAACAGGTGTTGAACCTTCCAATCCTTCCGGGGCTGGTGCCTCTGGCGTGGCTTTAGGTGCTGGACCCTCTGACCCTTCTGGTGCCGGTGCTTCTGGTAGCTTGCCCGTCGAGGTCCAAGGGACCTTTAAGCGCTTGGATGATGCCTTTTTGCCACGCGTGTGTGCCGATGTGGCTGAAAAGGCACAGATTTCTGCTGAAGCTATCCAGGTCCCACCTCCCGAGCTGATTCCTGGGGTAATCTCTATCTTGTTGCTCTATTCCTTTTCCCCTTGAATTATGCTAATGGCCTGTGTGACTAACACCTCCTTTTTCTTACTGGCAAGGATTATGAGTCGGCAGTGAGTCAGGCCGAGTACTACCGTCACCTCGTTAGGCTTAGGGAGACCGAAGTGGTGAGTGAATGCTAGCCCAACCTAGTCATTTTCCTAGTTTACTTTCCGCCTGTTTCTCTATCTGATGGCTTTTGGTGTGCCTTTGCAGCGTGCTCGTGAAAAGGAGTCGTGCTCCTTGCTTAGCCATATCTCTCAGGCATGGACTCGGGTGGGGGAGACCCGTACATTTCAAAGTGCGAGCCGACGCCGGAAGAAGTCGAAGGGGGCTGCCCAGGACTAGTTTATTTCCTGCAAATTTGACATAATAAAACAGTTTAGACTTGGCTTTATTTGGGGATATGTAATAACAACAATCTTTTTATTTTAGTTTTTGTTTGTTTGGATGGTTTATAATTTTTATGGTTTATATGAACGTTTTATTTGGGTATTCCTTTGCTTTGGTGGTTTCCTTTCTCTTTTTCTTGCTTGGAATGGACTGGCACCTCTCCAATGATGAGGTTGATCATGCAGGTGACTCTTCGTATATGACCTACGGGCGGCGCGCCACCCGAGTGTTTCTCATGGGTGTGGCATGGCCGCCCATGTGCGCTCTTGCGATGAAAAGGTGGGCCAAAATAACTACGTCCCTCCTTGGGAAAAGAAATAGACCAGTGAGGGGGGGGGGCCTTACCAGCCTCGGCTTAAACTGGGCGTATATATTATATACGCCAGGCCAACATTCAGCAATCAATAGCCGGGCGTATATATTATATACGCCTGACCAATCCCCAGCAAAAATGGCCGGGCGTATATATTATATACGCCAGGCAAAAATTGTTCAAAATTTGCCTTGGCGTATATAATATATACGCCTGCTATAGATTGTACTCAGCGGGCTCCTTATAACCCGCGCCTGGTTCCCTCCTTGTCTCCTCTTTTACTTTGGTTTGGCTGTTTTGCCCCTCCTTTTATTTTCTTTCTCTCCCCTCTTTTTCTAGCGGGCCCATCGCCATATATTGACCGATAAAGAACCTCTTTGCACGCCGATGGACCTGCCTTCAAAAGAGGGCCCAAGCTTATCTGAGGCGATATACTTCTGCTTTGGACCCGGGGCCCTGACTTTTTGCGAAAATGGCATGATAGTTTGGCGAGGCGAGCTTGCTATTCGAATGGCCTCGGGTTGTCCCGTCTTTCTTCTCTCTCATGTTCTCTTGCCCAACCTACTACAGGCGGCTTTGGCATCATGGGACCATAGGGCCCATGTTTTTAAATTTGGGTCTAGGGAGCTGACCCCAACTTTGGAAGAGTTAGCCTCCCTCACTGGCTTGAAGATGCATCGAGGCCTTGCCAAAGTAGTGCCCAAACCGGGGTATGCAAAGGCGGTCCATGCGGTCCTTGGCTTGAAGAAAGGTGGATATGAGAAATGTTTCGCCGGAGGGCCCACCAGGTGTTCGGTGAAATTCCTGAGAGAACTTTTCGGTGACTCGAGCCTTCGAAAGTTGCCTATTCGAGATCCCTTCAATATGAAGGCATTTGCCCTTTATTTCCTGTCGGAGGTTCTCTTTTTCACTGGGGGTGAGAGCTTTTCCCTCGGGCTATGTGATGTTTTGACCGAACTGGAGGGAGGTCGCTCATTGGTACACCTGGTCCTGGCGGAGATGTAAAAAGGCTTGGATGCTGCGGCCTCGAGCCGGGTTGGGATTTTCAGTGGGAGCCCGCTTCTTGTTTAAATCTGGTTAGGAGAGCATTTGGCTATCATGGGGCCTGTGCCGAGATTCTGCTTGATTAGAGGGGATGTGGCTCGAGGTTTTCAGATCCGGAGTTCGAGACTGCCTGGTGGGAGCGTCGAGGAACTAAGCCTGTGGCTATCTGATGCAGAGCTGACCTGGTAGCTTCCCTGGACGGACGACACCTTTCCGATTGTCCACTCTTGGGATTGTGAGGGCATCACACTTTTGGTGCTAACCGATAGCACATACTACTTCCCATCTCGGGTGCTCCGCCAATTCGGGTATACTCAGCGTGTGTCGTGCACCGCGAGGCCACCCCTGTACTCTCTGATATTCTCTCATGGTTCTCTTAGTGATCTTGATCACATAGCTGCCCTCTGGGAAACCAGCCAATCGGCGCATATGTGTAGCTTGGTTCCGGGGGGCGTTGTCTCTCCGGGTTACGAGGGTTGGCTGGTATTTGAGGAATTACCTACTCCTAGCCTAGCTTTGGTAGATGTGGTAGAGACAGGGCGCTGGCCATGTAAGGAAGCGATGCTTCGGACCCGGATCGAGTCCCTTTCCGTAGAGAGGCTGGCTTTGATCAAGACTTTGGAGAAAGAAAGGGTCAAAGCTGATATTGCGGAGGTGAGAGCTGCTACAACCAAGAGCGAGGTTCTTTGGTTGGTGGTCTTTGGAGTCCAGGGAAGCTTCACGGAGACGGCAGAAGAGTCTTCATGATAGGTGGATGTCTGATCAAAATGCCCGCGTGGACTCCCTGCTTGCAGAGATTAGCGCTTTGAAGCGTGCTCCCGGCCCTTGACCTGTTCCTGCACATATCATAGATCATATACATGGGGGGAAAGCCCCCTATCAGAGATCTCTTTTTGGGTTATCTTTTTCTGTTCTTTTCTTCTTCTTTTTTCATAAATACACAGCTATATACATTTTGGGTTTTGTTTTTTGTTGTAAAGAAAGTAGCAAAAATAGAAAGTGTGTCATGTCATTATCTTTTTGGGACGTGACACTCAGCGGGCAACACTTGTAAAGAAAGGGAATGAAATCTATACATGCGCTCTTGTTTTTCTTTTTGTAATTCTGCAATGTAAGACTTTTTATGGGATTTTTTTTCTTTTTTTTTTTTTCACCTAGTGGGGTTTCTCTTTTTTTTTGTTTCTCGAATTTTCTCCTCCCCAGTGTGAGGCTTTTTATAGAAAATAGAAATCTATTTTCTTTTTTGAAATTTTCTCCTCCGCAGTGTGAGGCTTTTTGTGGAAAAGGGAAATCTATTTTCTTTTTGGAATTTTCATCCTCACAGGGTGAGGCTTTTTATGGAAAAGGGAAATCTATTTTCTTTTTGGAATTTTGTTCCTCACAGGGTGAGGTTTTTTATGGGAAAGGGAAATCAATTATCTTTTTTAGAATTTTCTTCCTCACAGGGTAAGGTTTTTTATGGGAAAGGGAAATCTATTATCTTTTTTGGAATTTTCTTCCTCACAGGGTGAGGTTTTTTATGGGAAAGGAAAATCTATTATCTTTTTTGGAATTTTCTTCCTCACAGGGTGAGGTTTTTTATGGGAAAGGGAAATCTATTATCTTTTTTGAAATTTTCGTCCTCACAGGGTGAGGGTTTTTTATGGGAAAGGGAAATCTATTATCTTTTTTGGAATTTTCTTCCTCACAGGGTGAGGTTTTTTATGGGAAAGGAAAATCTATTATCTTTTTTGGAATTTTCTTCCTCACAGGGTGAGGTTTTTTATGGGAAAGGGAAATCTATTATCTTTTTTAGAATTTTCTTCCTCACAGGGTGAGGTTTTTCATGGGGCCAAACCAGCGGGTCCTATTTTGAGCGTGGTCGAACCCTGTTGGTGAGGCACAGGTTTTTTCCTTTGAACATGGGAAGGTTAGCTGTCCTGGGATTGGTTCAGTCCTCTGTCTTTCCCTTTGGTCATGCGTCAGACGCTGCGGTAGAGACGACATACTTGATTGGGATCCGATCCAATTTCCAACAGGAGTGGCCCATCAAAGGGGAGAAGAGGCTTAAGGGATCCAAACTGAAATAGGCGGGCTAGGACAGATATTCTCCTAATCTCTCTTTTCTTGACATTTTTTGCTCATAGCGCCCAAGACGGGTATTTGCCATGCCTGTCATCCCTGTTTTTACTCGTAGCGCCCTTTCGGGTTTTCACCACATCCATGGGTTCACTTTCTTACCCCAGGTGCCCTTTCAGGTTTTCACCTGGTCCGCGTGAGTTCGCTGTTTTTACCCGTGGCGCCCTTTGGGGTTTTCACCACGTCCGTCTTGCTTTGAACTCAAATTAATTTTTTTCTTCTTTTTTTTCTTTCTTCTTTTTCTTTTTCCTTTTTTTCTTTTCTCTCAAGAACCAGAAAGCCACGAAATGGGCGTCGATTCCGTCATAGCCGGCTGAATGAAGTTCTGTGTGGATTGTTAACTCGGCTTGTTCTGATGCAGTAAATGTTATAACCGCTTGTGGACCTTGAAGAGGGCTTTCTTCCGGGTTGTAATATGGTTGGGGTTCAAACAGGTTGGGTTTTTCTGGGGATTTGGATCTAAGTTTGGGGTGATTTCTAGATTCGGGGACTCCTTTTTCTTTTGGGGGGCTTTTTATGCCCCAGTCATCATTCAATTTTTTTGGGGTTTTTTGTTTTTTTTTGTTTGTTTTGGGGTACCCCTCTTTTTCTTTGTTGCCTTTTTTTTTTTTTGGGGGGGCGCCTTCTCCTTCTTTTTTTTGGTTTGGATTTTTCCTCCCTTCTCTTCTTCTTTTTTGGAATTTTGGGTGGGGTATATGAAAGAAATGGTTGTTGGCCCGAAGTGTGTAGCAAAAAGGGGTGAAGGTTTTCAGGGAATATTTTTTGTTGGCCACTTGACTTTGAAATGATGGCCTCTTTTATGGGGCCCTTAAGCGGTCACACATCTACTTTTATCGAAACTTACCTTATCCCAAGACCTATGAGTAGAACTTACGGAGGTATCCAACGTTGATGGGCTCGGGAAAGTGATCTCCGTCGATGGTGGCGAGGCGAACAACGTATCCTGGCAGAACCTCTCGGATGACGTAGGGTCCTTCCCAATTTGGCCTAAATTTCCCTCTCGGATCGGCGTGGAGAGACGGAAAATTTTCTTGATCTGATGTCTCTTATCTTAAAGTCGGCACGCGACGCTGTTATTTATCTGACGTCGATTCTCCTCTTATAGACCTGAGTGTGGCACAAGGCTAGGAGTCTTTTCTCGTCAATTAGGTCTAGTTGTTCAAAGCAGGCTCTTTCCCTCTCAGCTTCAGGTAGATGGGATTCTAAAAGGATACAGAGTGACGGTACCTCGACCTCAACGGGTAGCACGGCCTCGGTCCCATACACAAGGGAGAATGGTGTTGCCCCTGTTGTGGTGCAGATAGACGTTCTATAGGCCCAAAGTGCGAAGGGTAACTGCTCACTCTAATCTCTGATTGGGTGAGGGGTTGCTTGTCCGCGTGGTGGTGGAGTTGGATTAGGGCCAAAATAGCGAAGGGATGGCGGGAGTGTGACTGGGCTGGAGGGATGGGGAGGCGTTTGAGGTGTGGTGGGCGCGGGATGATGGGGGTATGAA
The DNA here is from genome assembly GCA_021018995.1 of Chloranthus sessilifolius. Classification (NCBI taxonomy): domain Eukaryota; kingdom Viridiplantae; phylum Streptophyta; class Magnoliopsida; order Chloranthales; family Chloranthaceae; genus Chloranthus; species Chloranthus sessilifolius. The sequence continues at coordinate 44,402,455 of CM037594.1, read as the reverse complement.
GGATTCGTATATGGGGAGGTATGATGGGATGGTGACGGGTTTGTGGATGAAGTGGGGTAAATTGGGGGCGATGGAGTTGTGCATTGAGCGGGATGACCGGGAAATCTATTTTCTTTTTGGAATTTTCTCCTCCGCAGTGTGAGGCTTTTTGTGGGAAAGGAAAATCTATTTTCTTTTTGGAATTTTCTTCCTCACAGGGTGAGGCTTTTTATGGAAAAGGGAAATCTATTTTCTTTTTAGAATTTTCTTCCTCACAGGGTGAGGTTTTTTATGGGAAAGGGAAATCTATTATCTTTTTTAGAATTTTCTTCCTCACAGGGTGAGGTTTTTTATGGGAAAGGGAAATTTATTATGTTTTTTGGAATTTTCTTCCTCACAGGGTGAGGCTTTTTATGTGAAAGGGAAATCTATTATCTTTTTTGGAATTTTCTTCCTCACAGGGTGAGGTTTTTTATGGGAAAGGGAAATCTATTATCATTTTTGGAATTTTCGTCCTTACAGGGTGAAGTTTTTCTATGGGAAAGGGAAATCTATTATCTTTTTTAGAATTTTCTTCCTCACAGGGTGAGGTTTTTTATGGGAAAGGGAAATCTATTATTTTTTTTGGAATTTTCTTCCTCACAGGGTGAGGTTTTTTATGGGAAAGGGAAATCTATTATCTTTTTTAGAATTTTCTTCCTCACAGGGTGAGGTTTTTCATGGGGCCAAACCAGCGGGTCCTATTTTGAGCATGGTCGAACCCTGTTGGTGAGGCACAGGTTTTTTCCTTTAAAAATGGGAAGGTGAGCTGTCCTGGGATTGGTTCAGTCCTCTGTCTTTCCCTTTGGTCATGTGTCAGACGCTGCGGTAGAGACGACATACCGGATTGGGATTCGATCCAATTTCCAACAGGAGTGGCCCATCAAAGGCGAGAAGAGGCTTAAGGGATCCAAACTGAAATAGGCGAGCTAGGACAGATATTCTCCTAATCTCTCTTTTCTTGACATTTTTTGCTCATAGCGCCCAAGACGGGTTTTCGCCGTGCCTGTCATCCCTATTTTTACCCGTAGCGCCCTTTCGGGTTTTCAGCACGTCCATGGGTTTGCTTTCTTACCCCAGGTGCACTTTCAGGTTTTCACCTGGTCCGCGTGAGTTCGCTGTTTTAACCCGTGGCGCCCTTCGGAGTTTTCACCACGTCCGTCTTGCTTTGAACTCAAATTATTTTTTTTCTTCTTTTTTTTCTTTCTTCTTTTTCTTTTTTCTTTTTTTCTTTTCTCTCAAGAACCAGAAAGCCACGACATGGGCGTCGATTCCGTCATAGCCGGCTGAATGAAGTTCTGTGTGGTTTGTTAACTCGGCTTGTTCTGATGCAGTAGATGTTATAACCGCTTGTGGACCTTAAAGAGGGCTTTCTTCCGGGTTGTAATGTGGTTGGGGTTCAAACAGGTTGGGTTTTTCTGGGGATTTGGATCTAAGTTTGGGGTGATTTCTAGATTCGGGGACTCCTTTTTCTTTTGGGGGGCTTTTTATGCCCCAGTCATCATTCATTTTTTTTTTTTTTTTTTTGGGGTACCCCTCTTTTTCTTTGTTGCCTTTTTTTTTTTTGGGGGGCGCCTTCTCCTTCTTTTTTTTGGTTTGGATTTTTCCTCCCTTCTCTTCTTCTTTTTTGGAATTTTGGGTGGGGTATATGAAAGAAATGGTTGTTGGCCCGAAGTGTGTAGCAAAAAGGGGTGAAGGTTTTCAGGGAATATTTTTTGTTGGCCACTTGACTTTGAAATGATGGCCTCTTTTATGGGGCCCTTAAGCGGTCACACAACTACTTTTATCAAAACTTACCTTGTCCCAAGACCTATGAGTAGAACTTACGGAGGTATTCAACGTTGATGGGCTCGAGAAAGTGATCGCCGTCCATGGTGGCGAGGCGAACAACGTATCCTGGCAGAACCTCTCGGATGACGTAGGGTCCTTCCCAATTTGGCCTAAACTTCCCTCTCGGATCGGCGTGGAGAGACGGAAAATTTTTCTTCAGTACAGTGTCTCTTATCTTCAGGTCTCGACCGCGAACGCGCTTATTGTAAGCACGTGCGATTCTCCTCTGATAGACTTGAGTGTGGCACAAGGCTAGGAGTCTTTTCTCGTTAATTTGGTCTAGCTATTCAATACAGGCTCTTTTCCTCTCAGCTTCAGGTAGATGGGATTTTAAAAGGATACGGAGTGACGGTACCTCGACCTTAACGGGTAGCACGGCCTCGGTCCCATACATAAGGGAGAATGGTGTTGACCCTATTGCGGTGCGGATAGACGTTCTATAGGCCCAAAGTGCGAAGGGTAATTGCTCACTCTAATCTCTGTAAGTAACTACCATCTTCTCCAGGATGCGGATCAGAGTTTTGTTGGCTGCTTCTACTGCTCCATTCGTCTGAGGCCTGTATGGGGATGAATGATGATGCTCGATCTTGAACCGCTCACACAAGGCCCGGATGTGCCTATTAGCGAAGTTAGTGCCATTATCAGTGATGATATCTTTATGTACGTCGAATCTGTAAATGATGTTGTTCTTGATGAACTTCTCAACATGGCTAGCTTTAATGCTGGTAGAGGAGGTCGCCTCTACCCATTTTGTAAAGTATTCCACAGCGACGAGGATGAATTGATGTCCATTGGAAGCCTTCGCGAGACCCTAGGTGGCGAACGGCCAAGGGGTGGCCATGCTGTGCAAGTCAATGGCAGGAGCGTGTATTAGGCTGGAGTGCTCTTGGCATTTGAAGCACTTCTGTACGTGCTTGCAGCAATCAGTCTCCAAAGTAGCCCAAAAGTATCCTTGCCTTAGAATTTTCTTAGCAAGCATGTGACCGCTAACGTGGGCTCCGCATACCCCCTCATGAATCTCCTTCATGATCTCAATCGCTTCTTTCTGGGTTAGGCATTGGAGCAGAATATTGTCGTGAGATCGTCTATACAGGAGATCGTCGTAGACGACGTAGTTTGTTGCCAATCGCTGGATGGTACGTTTGTCTACCTTTGATGTTCCTTTTGGGACAGTTCGGATCTCGAGGAAATTCTTGATGTCTGAGAACCAGTGTGGTTCATCATCTATCTCTATAGGTCCTTCGATCAGGTGACAGAAAGCCGGTTCATTCCTCTGCTCTATCATGATCGGCTTCATCACCACTCCATATGGAATCTCAACCATAGACGCCAGGGTGGCCAGGGCGTCAGCAAACCGATTTCTTACTCGTGGCACATAAGAGAAGGTGACTTCCTCAAAGCAAGTTATCAGATCCTCCAGATGTTCATGGTATGGGATCAGTTTCTCATCCTTGGCCTTCCAATCCCCGTTGGTTTGGCATATAATTAACTGTGAATCTCCAAAGACCCTAAGGTGAGTTATATTTAGATCAAGAGCCGCCTATAAACCAGCTGTACAGGCCTCATACTCGGCCATATTGTTTGTGCAGGGGAAGTTCAATTTGATTGAGGATGGGTATATGGGATCCTTTTGGTGAGATAAGAATGGCGCCAACTCCTTGGCCCTAAACATGCGATGCCCCATCGAAGTGCATTACCCAGGGCTCTTCCGTTTCCTCTATATCCTCGTCGGTCATGAACAAAATGTCTTCATCGGGGAATTCGGTCCTTAGAGGCTCATAGTTCGGCAGAGGGTTCTCAACAAGATGATCGGCAAGTGCTTGCCCCTTAATCGACTTCTGGGTGACATAAGTAATGTCAAACTCGGATAGGAGTAGTTGCCAATGTGCGGTTCGGCCAGTGAGAGCAGGTTTCTCAAATAGATACTTCAACGGATCCATCTGTGCTAGAAGTAGAATGGCCTGGGATAACAGGTAGTGTCGAAGTCTCTGAGTAGCCCAAACGAGTGCCAAGCATGCTTTCTCCAGATGAGAATAGCACGTCTCGTAATCAGTGAATTTCTTGCTTAGGTAATAGATGGCCTGCTCTCTTCTTCCCGTCTCATCATGCTGTCCTAACACACAGCCCATGGAAAACTCAGTCGTGGACAAGTACATTATCAGGGGTCTATTAGGTATGGGCGGTACCAATACCAGAGGTTTTAGGAGATAACCTTTAATCTTGTCGAATGCAGCCTGACAGTCATCATTCCATTCACCCGGTGAGTCCTTTTTCAGCAGCTTGAAGATTGATGCGCATATCGGAGTTAACTGTGCGATGAATCTACTGATGTACTGGATCTTGCCTAAGAAGCCTCTGACTTCCTTCTCTGTAGATGGTGATGGTATCTCAGTGATGGCCTTGATCTTGGTCGGATCGACCTCGATCCCTCTCCTACAGACAATAAAGCCTAGTAGCTTGCCGGACATAGCGCCAAATGCGCATTTCTAGGGATTTAACTGTAATCTATATTTTCTCAGCCTCTCGAATAGCTTCTGCAGGTTTATCAAGTGGTCCTCCCCTTCTGGAGATTTGGCAATCATGTCGTCGACATATACTTCGATCTCTCGGTGCATCATGTCATGGAACAGGGCCGTCATTGCTCTTTGATAGGTCGCCCTAGCATTCTTCAGCTCGAATGGCATTACTTTGTAGCAGAAGGTTCCCCAGGGGGTAATGAACGCTGTCTTCTCGCGATCAACCTCTGCCATCTTTATCTTATTATATCCTGAGAATCCATCCATAAACGAGAGCATCCCGTGCTTTACAGTGTTATCGACCAAGATGTCGATGTGTGGTAGTGGGAAATCATCCTTAGGGCTCGCCTTTTTGAGATTTCGGAAGTCGATACACATTCGAACCTTTCCATCCTTCTTTGGTATGGAACGATATTGGCTAGCCACTGCGGGTACTTGGATACCATGAGGAAACCGGCGTCATACTGTTTAATGACCTCATCCTTCACCTTCAACATCCATTCGGGTCAGAGTCATCTCAGCTTCTATTTCACCGGCTTAACATCAGGGTAGAGTGGCAAGTCATGCTCAACCAGATTGGTATCTAAACCAGGCATGTCTTCATACGACCATGCGAAGACGTCTTGGTATGACCGAAGGAAGTCTATCATACCTTCCCTCTCCGCAGGGGACAGCGACGTTCCAATTTTGGTAATTCTGGGGGCCTCTATGGTGCCCAAATTGACGTCCTCTGTCTCTTCGATGATCGGGGTAGGGCCATGCTCAAAATCGGCAAATTGTTTGAGGAGCTCATTGGGGAGCTCGTCGGTTTGGCCTTCCTCGTCCAGACTCGTGACTCCTACCGCTTCTGGTATTTCTACAGGGAAGGGGTTGGCTTCACGCGGGACGGGTATCCCGACATTGATTTTAACTTTATTAGGAATTTTAAAGGATAATATTTTTGGAATTGGTATTTTTTCTATTTTTATGATCTTTTGTATTTTTTCGGAGGTCAGCCCCTGGCGAGGTGGATCTCTATATATACAAGGTAGAGTGGTCCAGAGGCTAACCTCACTTTTTACAAGTTTTTTTTTGGAGAGTCGGTGCCACTTTCATGGCATTTGGCGGCTCTCAAGAGTTGGGGCAAGGATGCCCAGTTACTCACCTGCGAGGCTTGGCCTTTACCTCTTTGATCAGGAGCGACATCGGTAGGCTCTGGCATTTCTTCCCTCAACATATTTACAGAGGGATCCTCCGGGACCTTATCCTCTATGATTAGGAGGGGCCCAGAGTGGTTGGTGCTAAAGTAGGGGTGGATCGGGGCACTTCTTCCTCAAACAAGGAAAGGGCGGCTAAGTCCATTTCGAAGTCTGGGGGGATGATGTAGGGATTGGTGGGGTGGATTGAAGTAGGCTTATGTAGGGTTACCCTCGTCTCCCCATTCAAATCAATTTTTACTACCCCGGCGCTCACAAAGGTTTCACGGATGTGGGGGCGAGCATGAGGTTCCTCTTCCAAGATGATTCCTCTGGCCTTCACGGCTGTTGTGGCTCTCATCTTCTCCTTGGCTTCTCTGACTTCCTCTTCTCTGGGCCTGTAGCCTAAGCCGAATTTAGTTTGTTGCCCCTTGGCCTTGACGGGGTCTCTTCTTCCTTGAAGGCGCGGGCCCAGTCCTTTCCCTTTTTGATGGCCCCATCTGTAGAGCATGAACACAACTGCATCCATTCCTCCTCCAGTTTTATCTAGGGTCTTTTCAGTTGGTTCGAGGGTAACATTCAAGAAGTCGTACTCAAATCGATGGAGATCGGCGTCCTCAGCTGTGTGCGGTATGTTCAACACTTTTGGATTCTCAATGTGCAGAGCGCTCTTCCCCATGTCTTCTCTGCTCTCACCTAAGATGGTGACAATTTTTCCTTCTGAAATGAATCGGAGCTTTTGGTGTAGAGTAGATGGTATCGCTCCGAGCTTATGTATCCATGGCCGGCCCAATAGCAGATTGAAGGTACACTTGATGTCCCTCACTTGAAAGGGGGTGGTGAAGGTTTGCGGTCCAAGGATCAGGTCAAGGTCTACTTCTCCTATGATTTCCCTTCTAATGTTGTCGAATCCCCGTGCGCTTGATATGGATGGCCGAAAGGTGTCGGGCTTCGCCCCAATTTTGATTGCCGTCCTTAAAGGGCATACATTCAGCGGCGACCCGTTGTCGATCAGGACCAATGGTACCACCAAGTTCCTTACTTCCACTGTTATATTCAGGGGTTTAGAATGGTCATTCCCCTCAATTGGTAGGGTCGCATCGGTGAAAGAGATGGCGTTTGGGGCCAACACTTGCCCTATTATTTCCCCTACTTCATCTGGAGTTACATAGGTGGAGACATGCGCGTCCTTGAGCGCTCCCATTAGGGCTTAAAAGTGGAGTAGAGACGTGATCAATAAATCCCACACGGTAATATGTGCAGGCGTTCTCTTGAGCTGTGTCTCCAGTATATGTTCCTTGGCCATTTTTTCAAAGGGATTTCCTGTGGCCTGTTCTTTCTTCTTTTCTTCTCCGATTGCCTCGAATGCTTGGTCAAAAGCCCGATCGAGTGACAAACTCAACAGCCTCCTCTTGGTTGCACCCGGCATTCATGTCTGTCTGTTCATAGCTCAATGGTACCTGATGCGGGTCATAAGCAGGTTTTAGGATGACAAATGGGGTGCGTGAGGATTTCGGGGAGGATTGGGCCGGATATATTGGTTTCTCGGGTCCGACAAGGTTAACTCCAATGGGGGGAATGGTAGTGGGGGGACTTGACAGAATTGGAGTTAGGGGCACGGAGGGGATTGTCTTGGCATTACAGGCATGGTAGGACCCGGTGGTGATTGGGTGATCTTGGGGATTGGGTGAGGGTTGCTTGTCCAGGTGGTGGTGGAGTTGGATTAGGCCCAAAATAGCGAAGGGATGGCGGGAGTGTGACTGGGCTGGAGGGATGGGGAGGCGTTTGAGGTGTGGTGGGCATGGGATGATGGGGGTATGAAAGATTTGTATATGGGGAGGTATGATGGGATGGTGACGGGTTTGTGGATGAAGTGGGGTAAATTGGGGGCGATGGAGTTGTGCATTGAGCGGGATGACCGGGACATGGCGGGGTAGTGGGTGGAATGGGGGGATATAAAGGGTTTGTGGCATGGTGGGATAATGATGGGTTGGTGGATGAAATGGGATAGATTAAGCATGATGGAGTTGTGCATGGAGCGGGGTAATTCGGGGGTGATGGAGGGGTGTATGGGGTAAATTGGGTGGCGGGACTTGAAGGCCTGTATGGCATGGGGTAACTTGAGGATGGCGGAGCATTGTATTGGGTGGAGGGACTCGAGGGCGTGTATGGGGTAGGATAATATGGGGATGGCGGAATTGCGTAAGGAATAGGATGATTTATGTGTGACGGAAGGGTGTATGGGATAAATTGGGCGTGGGGTGGATATGCGTTTGATTGCGGCGGGGCTGTGCCCGTTTGGATTTGATAGGCGGGAGCGGGGGTGGAAAAATACTGCCCTAAATCGAAGGGCTCCTCTTGGCAAGCTGGTATGGGAAAATAATCGGCAAGATACAGTGGCTCGATCACTCCAACAAATAGTTCATCTTCGTTTGACCTGGGGAGTAAAAATTCCTCCTGATTGCTAATATAATCTGAAGGGTAGAGGGGCTTGATGGATATTCTGGTTCTGCCCTTGGGGAAGTGGCGGGGGTATGATCTTTCCCGCCTCTATCAGATCTTGGACCGCGTGCTTTAACGGGAAGCACTGGTCCGTAGGGTGACCCGGCCCCTGGTGGAAATTGCAATGCAGATTCGGATCATAATTCCTTGGTATTGGGTGGGGTGGGGGGCGAGATTGGAGTAAATTGACCAGGCCTTTCTGTAGTAATACCGGTAGTAAGACACTCAAGGATTGCACCAACGGGGTGAATACTCGTTCGAAGCGTGCTTTCATCTGTTTTGGGGTAAACGGGGCTCTTGGCCTTGGTACTTGCTCGAAATGGGTCTGGGGTGGTTATGTAACCTGGAGTTGTATCGGGGTGGCGTTGGTATTGGCCTGGGGCTAAACAATGTTCTGTACCTCTGTCTCTGGTCTTCTTTCAATTCTTGGTTCGGCGGCTTTTCGAACCCCAGTGGCCCCATTGGCCGCATTCCTTCCTAACCTGCCCTCTCTAATGGCGTCTTCGCAACGGTTGGCATTTTGGACAAGATAAGCAAAACTTGACTGCTGCTGATATACTAAAAAATCTGCGATGACTGGGAGGGCTCCCTTGGTTATCAATTCAATCTGCTCATCATCGGGAATTTGATGAGTTACCTGAGCGGCTAAGGCCCTCTACCTCCCTAAGTAAGCACTGAACGTTTCATCATGTCTTTGCTTTAACCGGGCCAAGCCCGACTTCCTTGGTTCTATGTCCATGTTATAGACATATTGTTCTTGAAATAAGCGTGTCAGATCTTTCCAATTTTTTATCATGGATGGTTCCAGGGATGTGAACCATCTCGGTCTTTGGGCATCAAACTCTTACGGAACACTTTGAGGAGGAGTTGTTCATCTCCATATCTTGGCACATATCCCCGATGAAGAAGATTTCAAGTGGGCGATGGGGTTGCGGTGCCATTATACTTATCAAATGATGGCATCTTGAATTTCATGGCGAGGGACATCGGGAAGCAGGACATAAATGAAAAAGTCTGCGAGTGTAGTTCCATTCCTCCCCCGCTTCGTATTCTATCTATCATTCTTTCTTTGCTCTGGTTCCTTCGAGGTTGTGGCGGGGACCGCTTCCCCTTGATTTAATTCGACCCTAGGTGTGATGATGGTGGGCCCGCGAGGGTTAAAACTAGCAGTTCCTCCACTATTGCGAATCTCATCCTCCTCGTACTGTTGGTCGTGGTATTGGTGAGGGGTGAGCTCTGCTATTTGGACATGGGGGGTGATGGGTTGGATGACTTGGTGGGGCCACATGGTTTGTAGGGGATGAGAAGGGATAAATGGGTGAGCGTTTTGTGGGTAAGTGATGTGCTGAGTTGGTGGCATATTCTGGGGGTGATGGGGGTGTGATTGAGATGGCGGGATGTTGTGGTTTTGAGGAATGGAATGGATTGGATTTCCCAATGGAGGTGGGATGGAGGCGTAAGGGGTATAGGTGAATGAAGGGTATTGGTGGGGGGGTATGGGGTTAGTGAATGGGCCTTGATGAGCGTGGGTGGATGGGCCTTGGGTTTGAGGGATTTGGGTTTGATGGTTTTGGAATGCTCGAATTGTCGGACCCTGGGCCGGGGTGTGGGGATTAATATGACTTTGGGCCAAAGGGCCTTGTTGAGTTTGGGCTACTGGGGCATGAGGGGGTTGGGTTTGGGTCCATGGGCCCTGGGTTTGAGTTTGGCAGGTTTGGGTCCATGGGCCCTTGGGGACTTGGACTTGGGTCTGGGTCTGGTGGGCTTGGGCTTAGGCCCATGGGTTTTGAGGGTCTTGGGTCTGGGCCTGGGGTTTGGTGGGCTTGGGCCCATGGGTTTTGAGGGTCTTGGGTCTGGGCCTGGGTTTGGTGGGCTTGGGCTTGGGCCCATGGGTTTTGAGGGTCTTGGGTCTGGGCCTGGGTTTGGTGGGTTTGGGCTCGAGCCCATGGGTTTGGAGGTGTTTGGGTTGAGGCCTGGGCTTGGTGGGTTTGGCCTCGAGCCCATGGGTTTGGAGGTGTTTGGGCTGGGGCCTGGGCTTGATAAGCTTAGGCTTGGGCCCATGGGTTGTGAGGGTTTTGGGCCTGAGCCCATGTCTCTAGTGGTGTTTGGGCTGGGGCCCATGGATTTGTGTGGGTTTGGGTCTGGAATTGAGGCGGGGGATTCTGGGAGGTATGGACGATGGGTGGTTGGGCATGGTTGGGAGGGAATGGGGTATGGAGGTTTTGGAAATTTGGATGCGGGGTTTAAGAGGTAGGGTTGTGAGAAGCAGCCCACAGGGCATACATTGTTCTCATGTCCTCCATCGAGGGCATGGACTCAAGTGTGGGATTGGGGGGTTATGGATTACTTAAGGATGGAGGTGGATGGGAGAAATTGGGCATGACCTGGGTAAATGGGGGGGTATGTTGGGATGTGGATGGTATGTGAGATGGGGTGGATGAGATGTAGGATGTTGGGGGCATGGGTGATGAGAGGGATGGAATGTGGGAAGTAGGCGGGGGATGGGACTCCCTGGGGGGTCTTTGGAAGTATGGGGATGCGGTAACGGTGTTTGGATGGGAGATGGGGATGTAAGGATCGGTTGGGAAATTAGGGGTTTCAGTAGGGGATGAAAAGGGGGTATTTTGGGGGAATGTAAGGGAAGGGGATGAGGTGGAGGTGAACACAGGCGCCCCAAATGGGCCCGTGATATCGAACCTGGCTTGGGTGAAGGTGTCGGAGACCGGGTCTTCTCCTATACGGGAATGGGAAGGGGATGACGGTGGGGATGTATCGGCTCTTGACATGATCCGTCGACGAGTGTTGTATTGATGTCGCGGATAAGGGCCGAATACCTTTCTGGTTCTTTTCCTACGGGCCGGGTTTGAGGTCGCCGTAGTGCCGGTCACACCAAGGTATATTTTTTATTGTTTTTCTTTGTGTGTTTCTTTTGGGTTTTGGAAAATGATGATTTTTTTTTTTTTGATTTTCAAAAGTGAATTTTGTGATTTTTGATTTTTGATTTTGATTGATTTTTCCTCTTTTTTTTAAGGTGGATTTTTTTGAAGATGAGGATTTTCTCTCTTTTTTTTTTGCAATTAACTCCCCTCTGCTTAGATGACTGATGACCTGGTGCCCAGGGTCAACTCCCATTTCGGGCGATATATGTACCTTTAGTAGGTCCCACGGCGGGATCCGACACACTTCGGAAGAAGCGAAAGGGAACCCTTTCGTTCTATTGAAGGCGAGGAATCACATAATGACCCGATCCCCCGGAGCAAATCAATAAGAAGTCGCCTTCTTTTGACTGGGCGGGGGCATATTGGGTGTTAGAAAATGTGGGAGGCTATCGCGGATACTAATACCGCTAATCGGAGAATTGGGGTGGTGGATTGGGCCTCGTGTCGGTTGTTGACCAAGATATATCCGGGCGATATATTATGCACGCCTCGACCAAAAAAGTATTTATTTGGGCGATATATTATATACCCGTGGCTTAAATCTGGGGATTTTGGCTAGGCGTATATATTATATACGCCTGTGTAAATCTGGGGCTATTTTGCTGGGCGTATATATTATATATGCCGAGCAAAAGATTCTGTATGACAGTGGACAGCAAGCCCGAATGTGGGTCTTTGAACTGGTTTCTTGGGAGAAATGCTCCCAACGACTGCTGTGTTTGTTATCGGGTCCCTCCTTTCTGTTTCCTAGGGATACACGGCTGAATTTTGGGTTTTCTAAGCTCTCACCAATTCGGGTTTTACGGCTTGACCAGAATTGGCAACCCAACCGATATACCTCCGACGCAAGCGCCTTCTCAGGTACTGGAAGGGGTGGTTCTTTTCAAGATCATCACCACTAGGGCTGCCGCCTTACTGGGAACCGGGTAAATTGTATCTGTTCCTAAACCCTCCAGAAACTACCCAAAAATGCAAAAATAAATTCAATTATGTCCCCATATTGTTGGTTCACTTTTAATTACAAATTTTATAGGGGAGTGAAATTAAGTCCAAAATCGGGTCGGGGATGACAAACCCATGCCGCCACAACGGGCCGGCATTTACAAGCCTTAGCCCGCCAAACGGCTAAGGCTTGTAAATGACCGAAATTTAAATGACGTGAAAATAAATGTGAGCGGGCCCGCCAAACGGCTAAGGCGGCTTAAATGACTAGAATCGTAAAAACTGAAATTTAAGGAGCAAGTAGGCCCGCCAAACGGCTAAGGCACTTAAATGACTGAATCGTAGGGGTGAGTACGTTAGTAAAAACAACAAATAAAAACAAAAAATAGCAGCAAATTAGAACAAAAAATAGCCATGGTTAGTAAAATAACAAAATAAAAGGAAAGGCCAACAAGAGGGGAAGCGCTAGGGTGAAGTCCCCAGCGGAGTCGCCATCTGTGCGACCGTGGATCCTCTCGAACCCGTCGCGGCGATGCGCTCGCCTAACGATAAAAATGTAGAGTTGCCACCCGGAGCTTTTGGTGACCCGGGAAACCTTCAAATCGATATTTTGAGCATCGAAGTGCTAAATATGACTCTGATTTACCGGTCTTTGCCAAAGGCTCTAGGGTAGGGGCTTCGATTATCGATCGGGAAGAGTTTAGGCACCCGATCAACCCGCACGTAGCGGTCTCTATCTATGGCCAAAAATGAAAATAAAAAGGGCGGAGTTTCCCCTTGCCCGAAGGCAATACGGTCCTATCAAGCTTTGAGCCAAACCGAAATTTCGGCGGCGTAACGGCTTGAATCCTTGGACGGAGGAGACACCAAGAAGGTAGAGGAAGAGAGGGGTGAGTCGGAGCTCACGGGCCCTTGTTGCACCGTGGAAGATCTTCACTTTGGCGTGCTTTCGATGGCTTAAATTGTGTGAAAATGGGTTCTAATGCTAGGATTCAATAAATATAGGGGTGTAGAGTGAAGCTAGAGGCTAGACTTTAGCAAAAGGGAGTGATCTAATGGTGGAAATGGGTTGAAATTGGTGAAGTATGCATGCTGGAATTCTGGAAAATATTGGCATTTTCTCTCACTAGGGTTCTATCTTAAGCACTTCTCTAATCTTTCAACAAAACTTCAACCAAAACTTCAACCCTTAAGGAAGAGGGGGGCCTCTCTATTTATAGAGAAGGGATGGGTTAGGGGCTTACTTAAGAGCTAATTTGTTTAGCAATTAGGTAATCCCCCATCTAAGGTTTTTTGGGTTTTCAAGGTCCTAGGGTTTTGGGAAACTGGTTTCAATGGCGGATGATGGGGTGAGATCATGGGTAACTTAAGGGTTGCCAATAAGCTCAAATGGGGTGCAACCAATCTCAATACACCCACCTCAACCCAGGGGATGGTCAAAGGGTCAAACTAGATGGAGGAAATTGAGCCATCGATGATTCTTATCGAGCTAAGTCGTATATATTATATACGCCCAGTTTAGGAACAATAATTTTCACCAAAATCAGGGGAGTTTTGAGAAGATGAAACCCGTGGTGGGTCCCACCTATACTGGGTGTATATATTATATATGCCCGGCCAAATTTTTCCCCAAAATAGGCAGGCGTATATAATATATACGCCTGAGTAATCTGGGGTAAAAATGGCTGGGCGTATGTAATATCTATGCCTGTGTAAAATTCATGATTTTATGTGAAACTAAAAATGGCCATAACTTTTGAACCGTAGCTCCAAATTGGGTGATCGTTGGCTTGTTGGAAAGCTGGAGAAGTCCTCTTTCTAATGGTATATGGCTCGTCCATGGTACTAGTCTGTGTGAAATTTTATAGCTCTCCTCCCATCAACCACCAGAAGGGTTTAGGTTAGGTCTAGGAAGGGATTCTAAGGTGTAGGGGTGACTTCTAAGGATTGGGGGAATGGCTCTAAAGGTCTTAGGGTGATTCCTACTGGTCTGGGTAGGTTCCTAAGGGTTCAGGGGGGTGCCATCGAAAGCACAGGGGTACATCTCTCCCGAAGTACAGATTGATCGGGCCTTGGGCCGAATTTGGGTGTCTACAATGCTTAATCATGTGTGTGCGATTGAAGGGTCACCAAGTCACTACGCGGGTGACCTTTCATATTGCACGGCATGGGGAGGTCGTTTGATTGGATTGCGCAACTATTGAAAAGCGAGGGATTGGAGCGTTGCACCATCTGCGCGGGTGACAGTTTCATTGCACACTTGAATCGTAGCGCACATTTTTTATTAAGCGTGATATGTGTGGCACGTGATCAGTTTAAGCACGCATAGTTAAGTGCGCGATTGGGGCCGTACTCTATTTAAGCATAGGAGGCTTCATTTGTTTCTCATTCTCTGGTTTAGTCTCAAGTATTGACTTTTCTGAGTGTTCTGGTGTTCTGAGATTCGTGTTTTAGTGATATTGAGCAATCTAACCATCAAATTGGGATGGGCTTTCTTCCTATATTTGTTATTTCACGTAATCTTCGCCCTGAGGTGATGCTCAGGGATGGTATTGTCTTGGTAATGGGTGGTATTGGGAATGAGGGTGCTGGTCTTCACACCGTTCCTTTCTAGGGAGCAGCGAAGGCAGCGTTGCGGAGGCGGCGACAGAGGAGGCAAAAATGACGGGGAGAGGAGGTGCTGTAAATGGAGGGATGTATCCCTAACCCATTTTTTGTCGCTTCTGTCGGTGGCTCATTTGAGTCCTCCAAGTCTGCAACATTTCTGAAACCTTCGATTGGACGTTCTACCCCTCGCTTTGGCTCATTGTAATTTTTTTTTTTGTTTTAGGTTGTATGTTAGGTTCTAGGTTTTCGTTTTGGGTTGTAATTAAGCAGGTATGCCTATGGCGATATTATAAAACTTTGAACTATGAATAAAGGGGCATTTTTTGTTGTCAATTGTGCTCAGTTAGTTGGTTTAAATTAATGGATTAATTGGACTTATCTAATTTGTTTGACGTAATTTTAGGATTTGATTTAGCTTAGTAATATAGATTTTGGAATTGCTTTGGATTTATCCACGATTTATCTCAAGATTAGTTTACTTTATTTAGAGGGTTTAACTTGTTCTATCAGGCTTGCTTGGGGCATTTTTCTGGTGATCTTGAACAGGTTAGATTTTGTTTTATTTTATTTAAGGTATTTGGTTTCATTTAAGGTGTTTTATTTGAGGTTTTTTTGTTCAAGGTTTCTGTTTGAGATGAAACTTGTTAAAAAGGTGTGAGTTTTCATGGGTTCTAGATGGTGGTTGGGTGTTTCGATCCTATTGGCCTATCTAGACTTGGGGGATTTATGCTTTTCAGAGGGGCAAGTATTGTGTGATTATTGGTCTATCTAGTTTTATCATAAATTATTTTTTTTTTGTTAAAGAAAATGAGGTATGTGTATGGCTTTGGATTCAATTAGATTGGGAAGGTTTCAAAATGCGTGGCATTTGTTTATGGGGCATGGTTTATAAATCCATGAGTCTAAGGTTTTTGGCTTGTTGTTTCCTTATTTCTTTCATTTTAAGTTTAAAGATTAAACGTTTTTGGGGGATATCTTGTGTTTGTAACTTTGGGCATTTTTTTTTCATTAATGTCTTTTATTCCTCTCTATTTCATATCCCAGGTACTGGACCCGAGGACTTGTGTTTATTAAGTGGATTATGAGAATGGACGGGATTGGGAATTTTGGGTGATACTAGGGTTGGTGCTATCAATCCAACTCGAAGTGCCACTCCATCAAGAGAAGAGGTGGAGGAGAAAAAGGTGGTAGAGAGGAAACCCAAGGATAAGGAAAGGTCAGAGTTCTCGTGATCGATGCCTATTTTTCCTCGGTAGGCTCTGCGGATTCAGTGTTAGTTGCTTCTCATTTTTTAATGTGTCCAAGGGGAGCTTCTAACAGTGGGTACACAGGTCTTAGGTGGTTTTCTATAAGCCACTCTCTCCTTTCTGCCGGCTCGGGGTGAGGGGAAGAGGTCGTCATGGTTAGAATTCGTTCAGGGTGCATTCCTCCTCTGGGCTTCTCGAAGATCTCTAGTCTCTCGAATAAGTCTGGATTCGAGAATTGCTTGAACGTGCGGATTTTAGCATTCTTATTTTTAAGTTGTATATTTAGAGGGTATGCCCTCGGTGTGCATTGTAATGATTTTTATTAATCCATGAAGTGATTATATTTTGATTCCATTTGTGGTTGTTCAATAATCTTTTTGTTTATTTAATTTATATTTCGTTCGTCTCGTTGTGGGTGTGATGCTTTCGGTTTTAATTTGGTTGTTTATTTTAGATCTGGGGACATGTTAAGGATAGTTTTTCTTTTCATTTAGTTTTGAGTATTATAGAGGCAATGTGAGTATTTTAATCTTATTGAGGGCACGTGAAGGTATTGGGGGCATTTTTTTGGTTGAGGAAAGTGGGGGGAGAGCATTTTCCTTGGGTTTTAATTGTTTATTGTGAAGTAAAGGGCATTTTTTTTTTGGATTTTTTTGTTTATTTTTGTTTATTGTGAATTAAGGGGCATTTTTATTTTTATTTATTTATTTTTGTTTATTGTGAATTAAGGGGCATTTTTTTTATTGGTTTTTTAAATTTATTTTTGTTTATTGTGAATTAAGGGGCATTTTTTTTTTTTTTTTTTTGGGGTTGTAAATTTTCTTAAGTTATGAGTGTTTTGGGTTTGTCTTATGAAGGGCGTGATTTAAGTTGATAGTGAGCGTCAGAATGTCTTAACTTCAAGTTGGAGTTTACTGTCCTGGGCATGTGAAAATTTTTATTTTTCTGAGAAATTATGCACTTCAGTCACGGGGCTTGAATTAATTGCGCGCTAGGACATGAACGCGCATTCAAAGGTGTAAGAGGTTATTAAGCGTCAATTCTGTCATGTTTAATGTGATTAAGCGCTTGTTTTGATGTGCATGATCAACTGAGCCTTGGCATTCACGCGCTACTTTTTGGGTGCATAATGTGATTGTGCGCCTAGTGGGAAACGCGCAACCAAGTGGTCGGGTTATAGTGAGCGGGTGATGATTAGATTGTGCGCTCAAGATAGGGCGTTTGATCTGAATTAAATGCATAGTGTAATGCGCATGATTAAATTGTGCGCCGGGTTTTAGGCGCGTGATTCGGGTGAGTTTTATAAATAGTTGAAACCTTTCATTTTTCATCGTGTTATTTGTTTTACTCTTCGATTCTCTAGTTTCCTAGTTTTCTTGTGCTCGAGTTTTTGTGTTCCCGTGATATCTCATGATCTGGTCATTCGTTTAAAGCGTCGTTTCTTCCATTTACTTCAGTTTTTTGAGTTCTTTATTATGATATGGAGGGTGAGGGTAGTGTCAGGTGTGAGGTCACTATTCTCGAGTTAGAGAGGATGGTGATGACAGATGTGGGTGAGACTTCTGAGGCTCAGACTGGCGCTGTCACCATAGAGGAGGATATTGGGAAGATGATCGTAGAGGAGGTCCCAGAGGGTGACCAAATGGTGGTCAGGGAGGAGGTATCCGAGGTTGAGCCGGGGGCAGCCAAGGAAGAGGGCAAGAGAGCTAAGGGTGAGGGAGCTGAGGGTGAGCAAGGTGAGGAGCAGCCAGGCGGGAAGCCTCGGGGTCGCAACCACTATTCGCTGGAGGATTTGTTTCCCAGAGGGCGGGTAGGTCCCCGTGAGTAAGAGTTCCTTCATTTTCCTAGGCATTCATGTTATGACATAGGCTTATTAGGATCTGTAAACCCTTCTAATTTACATTAAACCTGCATTGATTATTTGTTGCATGCTCGCTCATGCATCATGCTCGCATCTAGATATAGGTCATGTTTATGTTCGATGTTCTCATCATGTTTTGTGTGCCTGTTGTAAGTTGTCATAGCGTTTGAGACATGTTTTATTCATTTTCAACTCCTCAATTCATTTATCTTTCATCATAAGTACACATTACTCTTATTGTTATTGTCATTCTTTTGGGCGGGTTGGTCAATAGGAGCTTCTGCAACTGGTTATCAACTCAGCATAGGGTGAGTCTCATGCCTGGTACCGTACCTTGTCAGATTTTTAGCGGGAGCCACTAGTGTCTTTTGGTTTTGGGAGGATTCTGGGGTTGGAGCCCTTTCAGGTTGACCGAGGCCTGATCACGACGATCATAGACAGGTGGAGCGAGAGGCATCAGGTGCTTCTCTTCCCAGTTGGTATGCTGCTACCGATTCCAGAGGACTAAGTCCACATCACGAGTCTTCATTTTGAGGGTGAGCTGATCACGGGGCAGATGGAGTGACAATATTTGGAGGTGTGTGAGGAGATTTTGGGAGTCCCTTATAGGTCTAGTGGATCAAGGTCAGGTGTGGTTCGGGTTACTTGGTTCTTCGATACATTTGCGAGTGGCTTCGTCCCTCCGAGGCGTCATTCAGAGGCGAGGGCGCCCTATGAGGCGTGATATGCGGTAGTGGCGGGTCGGGAGCCTGTGACTGAGCGAGGGTTGGCTGCAGCTCCGAGCGTTTCTAATGCACTTCTTGGGTGCAGTACTCTTTTCATCTTCAACTCAGGGATGCATCACCGAGTTATGTTTTATGGTTCTCGGGGATTTGGATCGGGTCCATACCTATGCATGGGGTGCGACAGTGTTGGCGCATCTCTATGAGCAGTTATACCGTCAGAGATAGGGCATCACATCGATCGGAGGTTTCCTTTCATTCTTCCAAGTGAGTCTTAGTTTAATTGGTATCATGGTGGTCCTTTAGTCTTGCTAATTTTTGGTCTTAGTGATTTTTAATAGTCCTTTTATGTGTTATTGCTAATTTTTTTAGTTTTGGGTGTATGATCATTTTGCTTTTCTTCGTCTAGGTGTTTCGATGGGGGTTATGTTCAATTTTCCACGGATGCACATGTGGAGAGAGGCGTTGAAGGGTCTTCGGTGGTGTACTGATCTTCAAATCGCGCGGGGCCTCTTCAAGGACATGCATGCGGGGTAGGTATATATCGTCATGTTTTTATTCGGCTTTGTTTTATTCTGGGTTTCTTAAGCTTTGTTAATGGGTCGATTTGTTCATTTGGATAAGTGATCTGGATGCAATATGACGATGAGGAGGACGGAGTTGAGGCAGTGATTGAGTCTGGCCGGCCCTTCTTTGATGTGGACGTATGGGTCCATTGTTTTGAGAGTGAAGAGAGGATTCACACCTCTCAAGTGACACAATAGTTGGGGCTCGCTCAGGGAGTCCCTCTAGGGGTTAGCCACAAAGTGGCCAAGAGGATGACTGAACCTCTAGGCCAGAATTTTACGGAGCGGATGGTGCTCCAGATAGTCGATTTTAGAGCTGGGGGGACCAGGGTCACGGGGGCGCATGACGAGCGGATGTACGAGAGTATAGGAGGTGGTTCAATGCGTTGGGTGGTGGGTGCCTCTTCACACGTCCCTTTCATGGCAGCGACTCTTTCGCGATCGGTGGGCCAGAGTCAGCATCAGCATTGAGGGAGAGGTTGGCCGCATTCGAGGAGGGCCATCTCACGGCGAGTGTGCGGGGGACGTTGGATGCTCTCCATAGGGCGATGGATCATGCTCCTCATCCTAATGAGGAGATGTTGCACTATTTGACCGACTCAGTCGTTAGGGCCAGGGCGGCGGAGGATGAGTTGGGAGTTCGATTAGTGCAGGCTCGACAACTCCTTCTGAGTTAATTTATATTTTTTATTATTATGATGTGGACTTAGTTTTCTGGACGTTCTGACAAGGTTGTGGTATCTTGTTTTATTCTATTTTTGACAGTCCTAGAGGGAGGGTGAGGATGCTCGTCAGGCAGCTTTGCTGGATGTTTACCGCCGATAGCAGCGAGCTAACTGGGAGAGAGCGGCCAGTTTCGTTTAATTGTTAGCATTGTCAGTTCATTGACTAATATGTTCATTATTATTTGTAGAGAGCCGAGATGGCTGCCGGAAGTCCTGTCCCGACATTTGATCCATCTTTAGGTGCTTCCACTAGTCGGGAGGATTCGGTGATGGCTCATCTTCGGGCTGAGCTAGAGCATTGGGTAAGTTCCCTCGCTCTTTCAGTTTACTTGTGTCAGCATGGTAGTTTGTTAAGTGTTATTATTGTATTTTCTTAATAATTTGCTAATATCGTGTTGGTTTCTCAGCGCAAGGTTGCTGAGGTCCTTCGGGCGAGGGAGGCAACTGCTGCCTCTTTACGCCCAGAGAGTCAGGTATAATTTCTGATTATTGATGTGATTCTATTTAGGTTGTCTCATCGTATTTATTTCGGACATATTTTACATTGGTTTGCTTGGTTTGTTTCGTGCAGGCTATTCCAGATTCTGCTCCCGAGGCTCCCCCTCAAGAGTCTACTCCTATCCCTACTCAGGTATGTTTGAATTATTGTGTTTGTAGTATATTTTTCATTATAGTATTTTTCTGATATATTTATCTGTTCTTGTTGTAGCCGCCTATGTTTGTTGTTCCTTTCGTGCCGCCTATCGATCTCGTGACCGCCGAGACGGTCGAGCACCTTGTGAGGGAGAGGGCAGACCTGGTATGTTCTTTTCTTATTCAGAATTTTTTTTGCTTTCAAATATGTATATGTTATCTCCCTTTGACTTGGTATGGTTATGTAGGTTCGTCAGCTTGAGGAGGCGCGATTAGAGGCAGCGCAAGCGCGCGCCACTCAGGAGGCGAGGTGGGTCCTTGGGGAGGTGGAGAGTCGTGAGGATCTGGTGATTGAGATGATGGTCACATAGAAGACCCATGCTGAGGCATTGGAGGCAGCGCGTTGGTCGGCACAGGCAGAGATGCAGGTGGCCCTGAACCAGATGCAGTATCTTCTGGTGAGGGAATGAGGGGCGTGTAGATCAGCTAGTCAGTTTGTTTGAGGGATCAGAGTTGAGGGCTACGAGGTCTTCATCCGGGCAGTCTCATCATACGTCTCATGATCATGTCAGGAGTGATACTCGCGAGGATTCTATCACTCGTGGGTATCCAGGTGGGATCGTCCTCATTCTCGATCGAGGCGGACTGTCAATCAGGCTAGTGAGGGGGGCTCTGTAGTGGAAACGCGTCGCCTAGAGGTTCCAGTGACTCCCGACGTCCGGATCATTTTTTCAGAGGACCAGTCTACGGACCTTTGAGCTGATGATACTGGGGACAGTGGTGCTCGATCATCCCAGCGGCAGTGTAGGGAGTAGGTGTGTGCATGTGTATGTTTAGTCCATTATGAGTGCGCATTGTATATACAGGGGCGTATGCCCCCAATGACAATTGTAAAGAAAAACAAAATGGGAAAGAAAAATTTTTACACATATATATTGAGATTTTGGGTTTAGGTGTACCTCATCAGCTACTTACTATCTACGAAAAAGTTTGCGAAAGTGTCCCATCACGATCGCAAGTCTATTGGTGCGCGCTTTTTCTGGGTTTCTCTCTGTTCCCGTTGAGTCAGTGGCTTTCAAATCTTTCCAGGTGGACTCTAGCGATTTGGTGTTTGCAATGATAAAAAAATATAGGGGGTTTTCTAGGAAGGTTCCTAGTTTGTTTATTTTTTCCAGTTGCAGATATTTAACGACTCTACAACACGTCAGTGATCACGCTCTGAAGCAGGTGTAGGTTACTTCTATACTGAATCGTCCGCCTGCGAAGGTCAGTAGCAGTGCTTCTCCTTAGTTTAGTTAGTTTAATTCTCCTCTTATTTCCCTTTATAATTATAATTCCGGTCAGTTTAGATTTCTCAATTCTAATATTGTTATGCTTTGGTTTTGTGGGCTTATTAAGGTAAGTTATATTAGTGTTCTGATGCTGTCAAGAGTTCGACGAGCATCAAGGTTCTGGTATTACTAAAAGTCCAATCAGTTTCAGTCTCCTAGTTGTACTAGGAGTGCATATGTATCAGTTCCAATAATATTCTGATAAAAATTAAGCATGCTAATTATACTGGGATTCTAATTAAAGCAATTGTAGTAATTCTACTATAATTCTAATTGAAATAAATAAAAAAAGACTGACTTTCTCTACGAGCCTAATTAAAGCAATAAATTTAATTTTCTATTATAATATCAACAGAAAAAAAAGGACTAATTTATCTACGATTCTAATTATTGACGAATTAATGATGGTAAAATGTAACTAATCATGAATAAACTAAATTTCTTAGAATTCAGATTTGGAATAATCGATTAACTGAACTAATGGAAAGGAAATTATGATTTAACACTCTAATAATTATATCAAGGCCTAATTAATGCGAATAATCAATTATGTCTTGATATAAACTAATTAAAGCAATTTATTAATTCTAAAATAAAACTCTAAAATAGGATAAGAAGGATTGGCCTCGTTCTCGAGTACCCTCCGTAAGCTCTCTTGGAGAAATTGGGTAAGGAGGATTGGCCTCGTTCTCGAGTACCCTCTATGCTAAGGAGGATTGGCCTCGTTCTCGAGTACCCTCCGTAAGCTCTCTTGGGCAAATCGGGTGGCTGAGATTAAAGAGAAAAAAATTAAATTTTGGATGGTAAAGTAATATTTTGGGCTCTTCAGAATTGATTCAGAATAGCAATTGTGAATTGGATTATAAACTAGAATTATAAGACTAGAATTAATATTTAGAATTTTTGAAGGTGTGGAAATAAGAAACTAAAATTAAGGTTTAATTATTAAGGCTGAATTCGCATCTGAAATCGAGAAATCAAGTTATATGATTAAGGACTGGTTCTGAATCAAAGGATTAGAACCAGAAAATAATGATAGGACTGTAAATCGTGATTTTAGAATTGAATTAACGTCTAAAATCGGTATATTGGACCAATGAATTAATGGCTGATTCTAGAAACAGAGCACTAGAACCAGATATAAAGAAGATTCGGTCCGAAAAGGGGTCCTACGGTCTAAGACTAAAAATAAAATTAAGAATTAATAGATCTAGAGATTATAAGCTACGGTCGGAAACTAAAATATTAAATCTTTACCTAAGGGGGGTCGGGATTGCGGAGAGAATCCTCGAAGATTAGAAGCTTGAACCTCGAAATCATGGTTAGGTTTTGTAGGTTCGTGCTCGAAATTCTCTGGTTTTGAAATTTACCATCTCCTCTCTCAAAATTTGCAACCTCTTTTCGTCCAACCTCCCGGGCGAATTAAGAAAAAAATATTTCATAGGTTTTTTGTTGTTGGATTCTCACGGTACTCTTTATTGTGTGGTGGAAACAAATTTAAAAACAAAGTTAAACAAAAGAATGGATTAGCACAACCAAAGTAATCCTAGACCTGCAAGATACAGGGCCTATTGTTGCAAGTTTCGATAAGTAAGAGTTTGTCCCATAGAGAAATTGATCTAGAACCCAAGATGGGCTATAATAGTAGGCCTCCAGATCGGGCTACAGATCTGACAATCCTAAAGAAAGGGAGCTAGGTGTCACAACTATACTAAATTAATCCTAACAATAGAGAAATGAAATGTAGTATTATCCTAAAGAATGGGTTAAGAAGAAGATGGTGATGGTGTGTGCCAAAATAAAATATAAAAATTGGTGAGAAGTAAGCAGGTTAAGTTTAGAGTTAAAGCAATAATGAAACTCAGATTTAGTCTGCCTCTACAGTGTTCCTTGCATAGTCGATCTCAAAAGCCTCAACAAGGTAGAAGTGTCCAACTTAACCCATGCCATTTTGGGTGCTCTTAAGGTTATAGGTTGTCCACTCAAATGATCACAACCTATCCTATAAAGTCTGTCAAATCTCATTGATCAAGCTAGAAGATGCTAACCTAATCCAGAGGAGTAGATTGATCATTTCCCAAACCACTGGACCAGACCAGGCCATGAATATGATTGCAGCACTATGTAATGCCAGTGCTTCAAGCTTCCCAAATCTACGCACAGATCTGGTTGACATCCATAGGTATTCCAACCCATAAAATTCAAAGTGTTTTGCCAAGGCCAACGGCTCACTGGTGCCCACAAAATGGACCATGTAACAGGTTGAATAAGGCTCTAAATTCAGCCGGTCATTGCTACAAAAGGCCTGCAATGACTCAGCCTCAAGCTACAACTACAACAGAGACATCAGATCTAACATCTAATATCGGTTAGGTAAAACAGAGGGGTGCTAGTTCTTGTACAAATCTCCTCACACGGCTCCAAAAGCTCATGTGCAGGGGAGAAGAATCTTTCTCAAACATGTGGCTGGATACCACCTTAGGGCTATACTCTGTCCACTCAAATGATCACAGGGTATCCCATTGGTCTATCCATACCACAGAGGTCTGTGAAAGAACATGAAAACTGTTGCAACCACAATGGTCCATAGGCCTCCGAGCTCCCCAGATCTCACTATAGATCTAGCATTGCTTTCCATGGGGCTATCAAACCAAGGGAAATAAGATGGTAAACAATAGATCTACTGGAAACTGAATGAGCTCGTCCTAAATACATGGATCCTATAGACATCTAAAGAAATCATAAGATCTTTAGATTTAATTAATCATTAAAACAATAATCCATTAATAACAGTGAAACTTACAATGAACTGCCTCTAGGTTGCAGCCTGTACACAACTGCGTTTCAAAAATCCCTAAGAGAGAAGAAAAATGGGAAAAAGAGGTGATCAAACCCTAACCCTAGCCTGCTGGAGCTCTCAGCCAGTAGAGGATGAAAAGATGGATTTATCCAAAAATAAACTCTAAGTGTAACTTATATACTCTGTCCATACAGCCTTGGCTTTGAAGAGATTAACACTAATTTTTCTAGCAGACGTGGCACTATAACAACCCTTGAATGCCTTGAGATATGTGCCTTGAAATATGAACCTCAAGAAGTGTGCCCTAGCCTTGGAAAATTCCCAAAAGGTCCTTGAGTTAAAATTGAGAAGTGGGGAGCCCGTGCTTCGCGGGGCTGTCCTATGTATTCATTCATTCGCACAATTGTAGAGCCTTTGCGGACTAGTTTTTGATTGGTGAGAAGTACTCACTAACGCAGTGAATTTTTAGTTAATCGCACAGTTCCTGTGCTCTACAATGCTATCGCGGAGATGATTTGGAGTGCTTAGACTTCTCGTGAAGTAGAGCTTCAAAAGCTCTCTCTCATTGGGCACTCGCACAGGTATACTTTGGTGCTCGCATAGTAATTGGTAAAGCTTTAGAGTGCGCGAGATCTGCGCAAGGAGAAATCTAGGCGTCCCTCTCTTCCAGGGCCATGCACGAACTCTGCAAGGTGAAATTTTGATTAGTACAGACATGGACTCGCTATATTCTTCGCGAGGCTGCATTAAGGCTTGATGTCTGCTAGAGCTTCGTGACCACAAATTATGAGGATCTGAATCCATGATATCTTCACAATGTCCTTACAACTCTCCTTTTCACTGCGCGTCTTATCTGCGCGAGGGCATCTTCCATTGCATCCATAGCTTCGCGAGGGAGCTTCTCAACTCTGCAAGATTTATCTTTCTATGCTCTGATGCATTGCACTTGCTGCTATTGCAGTTTCTCCATTGTAAGCACTACCAGCAAATGAGTCACCATGGTGAGCACTACCAGGGTGTTCCATTAGGCATTGGCTCAGTTGTCATCTTTGCATGTCTTCTTCCTCTTCTTTAGGCCAATAAGGATGGATTTTATATTAAGCTACACAGATTATTGGTAACTACAAAACACACTTAACAAATGATTATTAGTTTGCTTCAAGGTCTATCAAAGGCTAGGTTAAGAGGTAAAAAGTGGTACTTTTCAGTAAATAATACACCCCCAAACCTAATCTTTGCTAATCCCTGAGCAAAGGAATATTTAAAATAACTATTCTAAGAATTTAAATGCCACTTTCGTAGGGAGCACGGATACATTTAGCATATGTATGAAGCCTTTTAAACCCTTAGGTGATCCCTAGTGGAGGAATGAAGTCTCCTGAGGGTTTTCAGTGAAGATACCCACAAACTTCTCAATAAAATAGTTAACAGAAGTGCAAAATTATCAAGTTAGCTGTCAAAAAATAGAGCATTAGTTCACCTTTGATTCAACAAAAGAAAATATATGAGGAATTTGAACATATGATTATGCACAAACATTTACTCATCACAGCTTCTACATAGATACACATCATTTCCAATTAGCTCACAACAGGGGAAAACATCGCATGTAGGTCAGTACTGAGTTCATCATTAATTCAAAAATTAGGTTATAGGTCATGCCCAATACAGTCAACATCAGACCTAATGCTTATCAGGGCATACTTCTCATAAGGAACTTTGAGGGTTTCCATTTTCTCTCAAGCTCAAGAACAGTTACAGGCCCCAAATGGGTCTATAAGAATGAGCATAGGCATAACATCTAAGTTCTAGCATCATTGGCTAATCCTTACCATAGATTAGGCAGCTCTTTGTCTCTGCATGACAACTCATTCAACTTTGGATCATAAGGTCTTTTAACTGGGTTGTAATGTGGCTTATGGGATAGGTTATAAAGTATGTGTGGTTCAAAAGGGATTCAAAATTGAGAAATCAGTAGGTGAAGGAGGTGATTCATGACTTCACCTTCTTCAGTTCAGCACCTTTCCTTATCCTTAAAATTATTCAGACTTGAAGTGGCCAGCTTCTCCTCTTATTTTTTATTTTTAAATAAACTTTTTCTCTTATTTTCTCTCTTGTTCCTCTTCATTATTATTTTTCCTTCTTTTTGGATACATTTTTCTTTTTGTTTTTATTTTTCTGACTTGCTACCTCTCTCCTTAGCTGCTACACTGCTAAGTTTTAAGTATCCGTTCTCCATTCACCCAATGTTGATTTTATTTTGTCCATCTTCAGCTCCTTCTCCTTTACCTTCTGATTTTTCAGAGTGAGGATAGGTTTGAATCAGGTCCATAGGTTCAGGTACAAGTACACAGGTATATTTTAAAGAAAATTAAAAACTAAGGCTCAAAAAGTGTGTGCACAAGGGCAGTTAATTAAGGTTTGGTCTCTTTAAGCTCAAACTGTCCAAGAGAAGGCCTTGATCCTTTCCTTAGTGTCATGAGTGTTGTCAGTTGTTTCAACTTGGAGGTGCCTAACTTTTAGTGAGGGAACAGACTTAGTCAGTTGTTAGGGCTAGAAGAATTGCCTCAGTTACTCCTCAAACAAAGGAAAAAATTTTATAGGCCCAAATCTCACTAGTTATGGTCTTCCATTGAGCTCTTAGGCATGTCCTTACCTTTTTCTCTCTTTAATGATTCACTAAGTACTGATACAAGTGAGTTTTCTTGGTGTTCACATCATGGAAATGCTAAAATTTAAAAGATTGCGATGCCTCAAGGTCTGCAAAATATTTTTTAAATTTCTCAATATATTTTTTTTATTCCTAGGTGAACATGGATCCATTTCTATCTTACTCACTTGATTCTGTTGCACTTAGGTTAACTGCTTCATTACAGAGCCTGCCACACCTCCAAACCTATGAGGAGTAGTGTCCTCACTGATTCAAAGGTAGATGTGAATGTGCAGTAGGCTTAAGACATAGACATTAACAGAACAGAAACTATAAGAGAGAAAAATACATAACAAACAACATAAAAATAACCACACAGAAATAAAGAAAGATAGATTGAAAACAAAACAAAACAAAACAAAGAGCAATGCTATTAGAACAGCTAAAGTATGTACAAAGTAGGTGGAAGTGTTAAGACCTGAAAAGTAACACTTTTCACCCCTTAACTTAACCTTTGATTGAACCCTTAGCCACCTAATAAGTTCTTGTTAAGTGTTTTGTGTAGGTAATAATCAACAGTGAAATAAGGTCAGGAATCCTGTTAAGGAGCCTGCTTTGGCACCAGAAATCCCTCAGAAGAATGAACTCTGAATCCAAACCTGAAATGAGCCTCGCGAAGCTGACAAGCTTTAGAGGATTCAGGAGAAATATGCCTCGCGCAGTTCAACTGAGCTTCCCAAGACTTTACAGCAACCTCTCGCGCAGATGAGTGACTGAAAAGCTTCAGAAACTCAAACTCGAGAAAGCTCTCGTGAAGCTCAAGAGTAGAACACATTGCGCAGTGTCACACAGTTTAAAGCAGACCTCTCTCAATCTCACGCAGTTCGCTCAGAATGGCTGAGGAGAGAGAGCTTCAGAAGATTCCTCGGCAGCTGTCGCGCAGTCACCATGGGATGTAATTATCAAAAGAAGAACTCCTCACACAGTTCTCACGCTATTCAAGAAGAAAACATCCTTGCGAAGGCAAAGCCATCCTCGTGAAGATCAATTAAGACATGGAACCTCGCACAGTTCAGAACTCATTAAAGCCTCGCGAGGTAACTTGCGAAGTCCAGTAAAGAGAAGTGCTCGCAAAGTTCTCGCGCTGTTCAAATTCACTCTCGCGAAGACCGAGCAACGTTGCGACTGCTTGAACTTCAACCCCGCGACATCTGCGATTGTGTTTTTTACTCAACCTCGCGAAGCCCAATCCAGCGAGAGCACAATTCTCTACCGCGCGACTGCCTGAAGAGCAAACCAAGGCAACCTCACCACGGCTGATGCTTCAATGTCAAATCATCCTAGCGAAGAGCAAAGAGCTACCACGCAACAAGTTTGGGAAACTACAGCTACCTAGCGAAGCTCTGAACCTAAACTTTCATCTCTTCAACAGAGGACCTTCTGAGAATTTCCAGCAATTAGGGCACGCACTCCCATGCTCAAATCTTCGTGCACGTGCCCCGAGGCATCCAAGGATCACTGTTAGGCCACGTGGCATCATTAAAATTAGGGTTTCCTAACCCTAATGCGCCGCCACCCCACTGCTATATAAACCCATACCTAGCTTAGGTTTAGGTATCTGGGAACAAATCTCAGATCGTTTTTCTTTTCTCTTTCTTTTTAGTTGTACATAATTTTCTTTTTCTTTTTTCTTCTCTCCATAGTCCAACACTTGCTAGCTATGTCTTTGTATGTGTTTTTGAACTAGATTAATGGAAGTTCTGTAATAAGATCTGTACTTTGTGGGATTTGTGTTTATGTGTGAGATGCTCTGTGCAAGGCTGCTGCCTTGTGATCCGTCATTGCTTTGGCCGTATTTCAAAGCAATGGAGGACTAATTCTAAGGGCCATTCAGATCCAAGTGACCTGTGTGTCTGGGCTATCATGGTCCTACAGCCTTAGCCCCACCACAGGACCCACTAGATCTGAAATCCCCATGGGAGCTTGAGCTGGTAGCCTTGTGACCATGGTGGTAGCAGTGATATTCTTGTTTTGTTTTGAGCTTTGTGAGGAGGATAACCTCTGGGATAGTCTGTGACCATTCAAGTAGACAGATTATAGCCTTAGGGTGATTCTAATCCACCGATCCAAGATGGATCCTTCTTCTTTACACCTGAGCTTGTAGAAGCCTGGTGAGAGACTGTACAGAGGCAAACTCCCCTATATTTGTATAGATCCGCCATCAGATGTTGGATCTGATCTGGTTATAGATATTGTAGGCTGATGACTGGACCATTATAGCCTCACTCAAGCAATGGACAGCTAGATTGAAGGTTGTACTCCATCTCTTGCTGGTTTTATGTGTCTGAGCTATCATGGTCCTATACAGCCTTAGCCCCACATATAGAGCTTTATAGATTGAGGTTCCCTATGGATTCTTGAGCTAGTAGCCTGGATGAAATAGTGCCTGCCATGATTTACTTGTTGTGTTTTGACCCATCCCTGGATAGTGGCTCCCCTATGGGATAATTTGTTACCATTTGAGTGGACAGGTTATAGCCTTAAGGGTGGAATCATGGGAAAGTGATGGGTTGGATCCTTTCGCCTCAGTGGTGATAATGTAGCCCCTGGACAGGATTTCTATAACATCAGATCTGAGTCAGAGTTACAAAACTTCTCTGATCTTGGCTCCATAACATACTTCTCAACCTTTTATATTTATTTTCCACACTCCATCCATCCTCTCAACCCTTTCTGTAGTGTAGACAATAGATTACTTAGAATAAGTGACCTGAAACTCCCCTCCTTTTAGGACTGCCAGATCTGTAGTCAGATCTGGAGGGACTACTAGAGATGGCTCCTTTGGAGCTGTAGATCACCTTTCCTTGTGGGACAAACTCTTACTTCTCAAAACTTGCTACAATTGACCCTGTATCTTGTAGGTCTAGGACGTCTGAGTTGTGCTGAATTCACCCCCTATTTTACTCTTTCTTTGATTTTTAAATGACTTTCACCACCAACCAATAATATAAGCACATCAGAACCCGCCAACAAGTTTTTGGCACCGTTGCCAGGGAAAGATGATCTATTAGTAGACCCTTAGTTTTTGTATTATTAGTATTCTTTACACATATGAATAATTGATACTGCTGACATAATTTTAAATACTTTTTTACAGATCTAGACAGCAGCAACGAAGGACAATGGACTGCATGTGGAGCTTAGCTACCTCTGTTTGCAAGCTCTCTGTCTTTTAAAACTCTGTGTATCTTTCTTACAAAAAAATTATTTCTAGCAGTATCTAGGATAGTTTAAATGTATTCCTTGAATAGCTGTAAACTAGTTAGATAAATTTGTTAGTGTATAATTATTCTTTTGCAATGTGCCTGCAAGAAGCTTTCCTTGTTGTTGGTGTGCTTGTATGCTAGGGAGGAGATCCCTCAGCCTTGCTTTAGAGCCTCTTAACCCTGAGTTAGAAAGGGGAAGGAGACTTAGGAGAGACAGGCACACCACAGGAGAGCCCCCAAGTGAATCGTTGACAGCAATTATGGGTGAAGAACAACCCAGAACCCTCAAGGAGTTGAATGCTCCGGATGACTATAACTCCCCTTTTAGCATTCAATTCCCTGATGTTCAGGGGAACTATGAGATAAAAACTTCAATCATCCGGATGTCTTGACTTTCCATGGGCTTAGCAAGGAGGACCCTTACAAGCATATTGACCAGTTCTTGGCCTTGTGCACCACTTTTAATATCACAGGTTTGGGACCTGAGGCTACTAGGCTCAGACTCTTTCCCTTCTCTCTGAAGGATAGGGCCGATGCACAGTGACCACTCTTCCCAACAATAGCATTGCTTCATGGAAAGACCTGCAGACCAAATTCCTAACCAAGTTCTTCCCTGAGACCAAAACTAGCCAGTTGAGGAAAGAGATTCTTGCGTTTGCTCAATCCCCAACTGAGGATTTTAACCAATCCTGGGATAGGTTTAAAGAGATGCTCAAACAATGCCCCCACCACAAGATCCCTGAGTGGCAGCTTGTACAAAGCTTCTACAATGGGATTGATGAGAAAAATAGAGATATGGTCGATGCCTCTTGTGGTGGATCCTACATGCACAAGACTGCTGAGGAGGCATGGGAATTGTTTGAGGTGATTAGTGAGAATGATTTTCAAAAGCCATCCCTGGCAAGAACTAGTCAGGAATCTGAGTCAAAGGTGGGGCCTGCTGCTGGATCAAGAGGAAAAGTTTATGAGATGTCTGGGAATAATGACCTACAGCTGCAGATGGCAAACCTCTCTATGAAGTTTGACAAATTATTGACTATGATGCAACCCAGAAGGGCTGCTCATGTGGCGAAGGCATGTCTGATATGCCAGTCCCCACAACACACAGTGGAGGAGTGTCCATCTGTAGGACAATTTCCTGAATTGATTTTGGAACATGTTGTTGCTGCTCAATCTTATGGCCAGCAACAATCTGGGGGCTACAATAGGCAGCCATATGGATACCAGCACCAAAATGCTGGTTACCAATGGAGAGACCACCCAAATCTGAGGTGGAAGCAAGACAACTAGATGCAGCCCCAGCAGATGTTGGCCTTACCACAAAGGCCACAACAGCAGTTCAATCAAGGGAATGCCCTTAGGTCTACTTTCCAGCACCATCAGCAGCCCCATCAGCAGTAAAATCTGTTGGTCTTACCCCCTTCTCAGCCTAGAAATGTTTCTTTTGAGGACCAAGTCTTTACTTCATTGCAAAACATGGGTTCCTTGGCTCAGACTGTGGACTCTCATGGTCAGAGCCTACAGAAAATGGAAGAGCAGATGAGCCAAATGTCAAAAGCCTTGGCTAGGAGAGATGAAGGCGATTTGCCACCACCAATTGCTAACCCCAAGGGTCAGTTTTTAATTGAGGAAGCTTCCTCAAAGTTTGAGGACACTAATGCTGTCATTGCCCTAAGGTCTGGCAGGCTGGTAAACAACCAGGTGGGTAACAGACCAATAGAGGCAATTTCCACAGATGATGTAAATGATCATGATAGAGAAGTTGTGGGACCACAAAGCTAAGAAGTGCCTGCCACTTTGCAGCAGGAGAAAAATAATGTGGCTGTAGTTGAGCCGCAACAGGGAAAAAAACATGAAAAAAGAAAGAAACAGAAGTTTAGTCATGGGCTAGCAGGTGAGGAACCAGCAGAACCTCAGCTGCCATTTCCTCAGGCTTTGGATGGTCCTATCCCTTTTGATAAAGGGAATGCCCAGATGGAAAAAATGATTAAGACCTTCAGGCAGGTGAAAATCAATTTACCCCTGCTTGAGGCAATTAAACAAGTCCCAGCCTATGCAATGTTCCTGAAAGACCTCTGCACCCAAAAGAGAAAGGCAAGAGGCCATGTGTCCAAGAAGGTCTTTGCAACTGATACAGTGAATTCTGTATTTAATATATCAATGCCTGAGAAGCAGCAAGATCTAGGGATACCCACTATTCCCTGCGTAATTGGAGACCATACAATTGGAAAAGCCCTTTTAGACCTTGGAGCCAGTGTTAACCTGTTGCCATACAGTGTATATCTGCAACTAGGTTTGGGGGAGCTGAAAGCTACCCCCATTGTGCTGATGATGGCTGATAAATCTGAGAGGAAACCTCTGGGAATGGTTGAGGATGTCCTGGTGGGAGTGGATAAGTTCTTCTACCCTGCCGACTTCTTAGTTTTGGATATGGGGTGCAACAATAGCCCAAATCCCATACCTGTTATATTGGGCAGGCCTTTCTTGGCCACTGCCAATGCCTGCATCCAATGAAGGTATGGAGTAATGGAGGTAACTTTTGGACATATGAAAGTTGAACTGAATGTGTACAACAGTGCAAAGTACCCTCAGATGGACAATGAGGAGAGCTTTGCAGTGGATGTACTAGAGGAACTTGTGGAAGAAGAATTGCCCACTCTGCTGGAGTGGGGCAACATTGTCAGGAATTTAGTTAAAATTTGGAACATGGTGGAGGAAGAGAGCCTAGATGGGAGAGCAAAACACATGACCATATCGAAATCTTCTGTGGGCTCAGTGCAGCATTCCAGTTGGAAACTGTTGGTGATTTCTAGTGTGCTTACATTATTGGTTGGTGGTGAAAGTCATTGAAAATCAAAGGAAGAGTAAAACAGGGGTTGAATTCAGCACAACTCAGAAGTCCTAGACCTGCAAGATACAGGATCCTTTGTAGCAAGTTTTGATAAGTAAGAGTTTGTCCAACAGGAAAAGGTGATCTAGAGCTCCAAAGGAGCCATCTCTAGTAGTCCCTCCAGATCTGGCAGTCCTAAAAGGAGGGGAGTTTAAGGTCACTTATTCTAAGTATTCTAATGTCTAAACTACAGAAAGGGTTGAAAGGATAGATGGAGTGTGGAAAATAAATATAAAAGGGTGAGAAGTATGTTATTGAGCCCAGATCAGAGGAGTTTTGTAACTCAGATTCAGATCTGATGTTATAGAAGTCCTATCCAGTGGCTACATTACCACCACTGAGGAGAAAGGATCCAACCCATTACTCTGCCATGATTCCACCCTTAAGGCTACAACCTGTCCACTCAAATGGTCACAAATTATCCCATAAGGGAGCCACTATCCAGGGATGGGTCAAAACACAACAAGTAAATCATTGCAGGCACTATTTCATCTAGGTTACCAGCTCAAGAATCCATAGGGAACCTCAATCTCTAAAGCTCTATATGTGGGGCTAAGGCTGTATAGGACCATGATAGCCCAGACACATAGAACCAGTAAGAGATTGAGTATAACCTTCGATCTAACTGTCCTTTGCTTGAGTGAGGCTACAATGGTCCAGTCACTAGCCTACAATCTCTATAACTAGATTAGATCCAACATCTGATGGCGGATCTATACAAATATAGGGGAGTCTGCCTCTGTACAATCTCTCACCAGGCTTCTACAAGCTCAGGTGTAAAGAAGAAGGATTAATCTTGGATCGGTGGATTAGAATCACCCTAAGGCTATAATCTGTCTACTTAAATGGTCACAGACTCTCCCAGAGGTTATCCTACTCACGGAGCCCAAGACAAAACAAGAATATCGCTGCTACCACCATGGTCACAAGGCTACCAGCTCAAGCTCCCATGGGAATTTCAGATTTAGTGGGTCTTGTGGTGGGGCTAAGGTTGTAGGACCATGATAGCCCAGACACACAGGTCACTTAGATCTGGGTGGCCCTTAGAATCAGTCCTCCATTGCTTTGAAACACAGCCAAAGCAATGGCGGATCACAAGGCAGCAGCATTGCACAGAGCATCTCACATTCAAACATAAATCCCATAAAATACAGATCCTATTACAAAATTTCCATCGATCTAATTCAAAAACACATACAAAGGCATAGCCAGCAAGTGCTGGACTATGGAGAGAAGGAAAGAGAAAAAGAAAACTACTTACTAATAAAAAGAAAGAGAAAAGAAAAACGATCTCAGATGTGTTCCCAGATACCTAAACCTAAGCTAGGTATGGGCTTATATAGCAGTGGGGTGGCGACGCATTAGGGTTAGGAAACCCTAATTTTAATGATGCCACGTGGCCTAACAGTGATCCTTGGATGCCTCGGGGTGCGTGCACGAAGATTTGTGCATGGGAGTGCGTGCCCTAATCACTGGAAATTCCCAAAAAGTCCTCTGCTGAAGGGATGGAAGTTTAAGTTCAGAGCTTCGCTAGGTAGCTGTAGTTTCCCAAACATGTCCCGTGGTAGCTCTTTGCTCTTTGCTAAGATGATTTGACATTGCAGCTTCAGCCGTCGCGAGGTTGCCTTGGTTTGCTCTTTAGGCAGTCGCGCGGTAGAGAATTGTGCTCTCACTGGATTGGGCTTCGTGAGGTTGAGTATAAAACACAGTCTCAGATGTCGCAGGGTTGAACTTCAAGCAGTCGTGAGGTTGCTCGGTCTTCGCTGGGCTGATCTTCGCGAGAGTGGCTTCGCCTTCGCAAGGATGTTTTCTTCTTGAATGGCACGAGAACAACGCGAGGAGTTCTTCTTCTGATAATTGCATCCCGTGGCGACTACACAATAGCTGCGTGAGGAATCTTCTGAAGCTCTCTCTCCTCCGCCGTTCTGAGCGAACTGTGCGAGATTAAGAGAGGTTTGCTTTGAACTGCGCGACACTGCGCGATCTGTTCTAGTCTTATGCTTCGCGAGAGCTGCACGAGTTTGAGTTTCTGAAGCTCTTCAGTCACTCATCTGTGCGAGAGGTTGCTGTAAAAGTTTTAGGAAGCTCAGTTGAACTGCGCGAGGCATATTTCTCCTGAAACATCTAAAGCTTGGGTCAGCTGCGCGAGGCTCATTTCAGGTCTGGATTCAGAGTTCATTCTTCTAAGGGATTTTTGGTGCCAAAGCAGGCTCCTTAACAGGATTCCTGGCCTTATTTCATTGCTGATTATTACCTACACAAAACACTTAACAAGAACTTATTAGGAGGTTAAGGGTCTAATCAAAGGTTAAGTAAGTTAAGCGGTGAAAAGTGGTACTTTTCAGGTCTTAACACACCCCCAAACCTAATCTTTGCTAGTCCCTTAGCAAATCTACATTAAATCTACTCTAAAAATTAAATGCCACTTTCGTAGGGAGCACGAATACATTTAGCATATGTACCAAGCCTTTTAAACCCCTAGGTGATCCCTAGTGGAGGAGTGAAGTCTCCTGAGGGTTTTCAGTGAAGACACCCATAAACTTCTCCAATGAAACAGTTAACAAAAGTGCAATTCATCCAATGAGCAGTCAAGGAATCAGATTTAGTCTACTCTTGAATCAGTACACATAAAAGAAATTTAATTCATTGGTTGCACAGTAACTTAAACAGCATAAACTCTTCATGATTGCACAACATTTCCAAATAGTTTACAATCACAGAAAACTGCACAAGTGTGTGCCAGCACTGAGCTTATCCTTAGGTCAAAAATTAGGTTAAGGTCATACATAATGCATTCAAGTTCAGACCCAAAAACTTTGCAGGGCATACTCTCATAAGGGTTTTATTGAGGGGTTCATTCTCTCACAGGCTCAAGAGTAGTTACATCCCCCAAATGGGTTTGTAAGCATGAGCATAGGAAGAGTTCATTAGTGCTGACATCATTGGCAGTTCCTCACCATAGATTGGATAACTCTTTATCTTCACATGACAGCTCACTCAACTTTGGATCACAAGGGCTTTTAATTGGGCTGCAATGTGGCTTATGGAGTGGGGTTGAAAGAATGGAGGGTTGAGAAGGGGTTCAAAATTGAGAAATCAGTAGGTGACAGACGTGATTCATGACTTCACCTTCTTGAGTTTAGCTCCTTACATCTTCTTTGAGATTTTCAGATTTGAAGTGATCAATTTCTCTTCTTGATTTTGATTTTCCAATGAAAGTTCCTCTTGACTTCTCTCTTATTCCTCTTCATTATTATTTTTGTTTCTTTTTACTGGAGTTTCCTTCTTTTTATTTTGTTTTTGCTTTTTAGAAATACCACCATGTTCTCAGTTACCATATTGCCAAATTTTTGAGAACCTTCTTCTCCATTCACCTAATGTTGACCATAGCTAGTCCATCTTCAACTCTTTCTCCTTTACCTTCTGAATTCTCAGAGTGAGGGTAGGTTGAATTAGATTCATAGGTTCAGGTTCAAGTACTCAGGTGTATTTTGAAGAAATTTAGGATTTAAAGCTCAAAGGGGGTATGGACAAGGGCAGTTGCTTTAGGATTGGTCTTTTTAGGCTCAAACTGTCCAAGAGAAGGCCTTGATCCTTTACTCAGTCTCATGAGTACTTTCAGTTGTTTCAACTTGGAGTTACCTAACTTCTAGTGAGCACAGTGACTCAGTCAGTCTTTAGAACTAGAAGGGATTGCCTTGGTTACTCCTCAAAAGATGGAAAAAATTTTATAGGCCTATTTCTCACTGGATATGGTCTTCCTTTGAACTTTCAAGTATGTCCTCACCTTTTTCTCTCTCTACTGATTCACTGAGTGCTGATACAAGTGAGTTTTCTTGGTGATATTATCATGGAAATGTGGAGTATTAGAGGTTTATAATGTCCAAGGTTTGCATAAATTTTAAACTTTTAATTTCATGATTCTTAAGTGAACAGAGGTCCATTCCCATATTACTCAGATGAGTCCGCTGCACTTATGTTAACTATTCCATTGGCAGGGTCTGCCTGCCATACCCCCAAACCTATGAGGAGTAGTGTCCTCACTGGTTCAAAGGTGTCTATGCAGCAGAGTTAATGAGGCTAAAAGAAAAGGAAAGACAGGGAACAAAACTCACAACAGGTAAAACAAGATAATAAAGACTGGGGAAAAGTCTATGAAAAATTAGAAATGCACAAAATACAAGAAAATAGAAGCAAAAGAAACAGAGAAAATCCTAGGTACAATCTAGTTAGAATCTGTCTCAAAACTTGTCCCATCCCATCTTCTTTGCATGCTCTTGCAGGAGAGCCTCTTCTTCTTTCTTCTTTCGTTCCCTCTCTGCCTTTCGTTGCTCGAGAGTTTTGGGTATGGTTGGAGTCCTGACCCTCATTTTTCTCTTCTTTGGTTCAGGAGGGATCTATGAAGATTTATCAATGGTTGGCTCAGGGGGTTTGGTGGGAGATTTTCCTTTGGGGCTCTTACCTTTGGAGGCTTGCCCTTGATGAGGGAGAGGGGGAATAAGAGGTGGTTGGGCTAGTGCTGGCTCAGCAGGGGCAACAGGTGATTTAGCTTATGCTTGCACCTGAGACAGGAGAGGACTTTTCCCTTTTTCTAGTTTAGGGGGAGCCACAGAAGATGGTTCTTGTACTTTGGCTGCAGGGATGGTAGGGCTTTTCCCTTTCACGCGCTGGCCTAGGTGTGGTGCCTCCTCAGACTGGGCAGATTTGTCTTTTCCAATTTTCAAAGATCCACTTGGGGGGTTAGTCCTCTTGGCAGCAACCTTCCTTCGCTAAGGATAGGATTGTTCAACAAGGCTGGAGGAAGGAGCAATAGCAGTAGTGGGGGCACTGGGATCCTTTGGTGGTTCAGAAGCAGAGTCGGAGTCAGAAGGAAAAAGCTCAGAGGGATCCAATCCAAGGGCAGCAGTAGCCTGTCTGCGTTCCTCTTTGGAAAGTAGGCGACCATGGGGATCATCCTGAGAAGAAGCTCTGGTGACCTTTGGAGGTGGGGATGGAGGGGACCGGCCTTTTACCTTTTTGGGCTGCAGTGGCTCTTTTAGAAGTGGGCTTCTTCTTGGAAGGGGTGCATTTTCTTTTGGGAGCAGGAGAGGGAATAGGGGGGGCACTGAGAGTGGAGCAGGAGCTGCTGTAGGGATTTGAGCAGGAGCAACAGGTTGTGTAGGCATTTGAGGAGGAACAGGGATTGTGATAGGCATTTGAGGAGGAACAGGAGGAGCTACCGGAGTTGGGGCTGTGGGAGGTGGGGGAACAGATTGTGTAGGTGTTGGGGTAGGGGCAGTGGAAGAAGATGGGCCTGGTTGTGTGGAAGAAGAGGGAGCCTCAGGGGGAGCTGTGGCGAGAGGGGTGGCCTGTATGGGTTGGGAAAGTAGGAAGGCAACTCGTTGTTCCAGGATTTCAATTTTCTTGTTAGCCCACAGGAGGTTGGTATCTGCAAGCTCCTTACTGAGTCGGTTGATGTCCTGAGCATTGTTCAATTTTTCTCTAATAGCCTGTTGTGCTTTTTCGCCCTCTCTGCATTGGCCTTTTCAATCTTAGTAGTCATTCTGTAATACGTTGCTGCAGCCTTGTTCGCATTTAGGGTCTCCAAAATTGCCTCCCACCCTTTAGAAATATCTTTCAGCTTCTCGCGCAGAGCAAGCTTCAAGTCACTAAGTTTCTGCAGAGTTAGGCCATGCCATTGACAACATCCCTCTTTATATAGGGATTGTCCCTCATGGCATGGAGGAGGGTGAAGTAGGCTAGGGTGTAATAGGAGTGTCGGGGTAAGATGGGTAGAAATGGAGTGGAAGAAGTAGAAGGGGATTGATCCTGGGGGGAAAGAGTGGGTGGTGTAAGGATGAAGTCAAGAGAAGAGGTGGAAGTGACTGGGGTAGTCTGTGTTGAATGGTTAGTGAATTGGGGAGGGGGAGGGAGAAGAGGTGGAATAGAAGGTATGGGTGGAAAGTAAAATGAAGGAAGGGCAGTGGAGGTGGATGAGTTAGGGTAAGGGAAGAATGGGATGGTGAAGGGTCGAAATGGAAGGGGTGGGGTTGCAAATAAGTGGGGTTGAATGGGAAAGGTGGATGGGAAGGGAATGGGGTCAGTTTGGGTAGAAGTATAGGTAAATTGAGGTGGAGGTAGTATTAGCGGGGGTAGGGTAGGTAGAGAGGGGAAGGAGTGGTAGGGTATGGTGTCATGGAGGGAGAAGGGTGTAGGTAAGTCAATGTGGGTGAGGTCTGTTGGAACTGTGGAGTCAGAGGTGGAAGGGGGTTGGGTCAATGGGGTGGTAGGAGGTTGGGTAGGAATGATTGGGTTTGTCAATGTTTGAAGGGTGGATTGTATGGTGGTTATGTCAGCTTGTATTTGGGCTTGGGTTTGTGTGGTGTTGGAGAGTTGGGTTTGGATGTCATGTATGAGGGAAAGGATATGGGTAAGGGTATCTGAGGTTGGTTGAGGTGGAGTATGAGGATAGGAAGGACCAGGTTGGAAAGGGGAAGTGGGGGCATGATAGAAAGTGGTAGGGGGAGAAGGTGAAGGATCTGGTGAATGATGTGGTGAAGGGAGAGGGGACTCAGGGAGAGGGATGTCATGGGTGGGCAAGGTATCAGGGTGGTCATGAAGGCTGATACCACAGAAGTGGTGGCTAAGTTAAAGTCCAGATCATGGAGAGGTTGGACTAAGGGTTGGTCATTATGGGGTGTGTCTGTGGGAAGGACAGGGGAGGTGGAAGTGGGTAAAGATATGGTAGCTGTGGTATGAGAGGGCTTCTTTTTTAGGTAGGTTATCAGGGGAGGGCTATCAGGGTGTGGATCAGATGATATGGGAGAGACTAGGGTTATGTATTGAGTTATGGTGGGTGAAGGTGGAGTGTTGTCCTGGGGTTCAACACTTTCTTCCCAGGTACGGATAATAGTGGGAGGGGGAATGGAAAAAGGAGATATAAGAGGGAAAGGGAGAGATGGAATAGGTGAAGAAACTGATGGAGAGGCAAGTGTGGTGGATGGAGGAGTTGCTGCAGAAGCAGAGGTGACAGAAGCTTGCACCATCTTCTTTGGAGCAGGGGCTTTAGCCTTCTTTTTGGGGGCAGGGGTGGCCTTTGCCACAGCAGCTCCCTCTCCCTGCTCGGAAACACGCTGAGCTTCAACCTTCTTCCTCTTCTTTTAGGGATCCATTAGACTTCTGCTGATCCCCCATTGTCTTTTAGCAAAAGTGGTGGGAGTGAGGTCAGCAGATAACTCCCCCATTGGTATCTTGTATCCTCCCCTCAGAAGTAGTCTGGTGATGAGTCTTCCATAGGGGAGAGTGTGGATTTTCTTTTGCAGCCCTAGCTTCACCATTGTATCCTTCATAGCCTTGAAGATCAACCATGCGGCATTAAATCCATGGCCCAGAGAGAAGGAATAGAGAGCATCAGCAATTGGTGTCCTCCTTTCTTGCTGATGGCCGGAGCAATAGATATTCTTCCTCGGCACTTGATCGATGAACAGTAGTTTGGGCTCCAAATCTCTTCTTCTGATGGAGTCCCCTGTGGCCTTCAAACCTCTTGTAATGGCCTAGGCAATTGTGTCAATGGGGGCACTCACAGGGGCACCATAACCGCAGTTGGAATCAAAACTGGATGGGATGCCCATGACTTCGGCAATTAACTCAGGGCTAAGCAGCATCTCAAAATTGTCAACTAATGCAAGGAGGCCTGGCTGCCCCTGTGTGTCTGGTCTGACCCTAAGGTGCTGGTAAAAGAGTTGCACTAACCTAGGGTAGGCTAGTGCAGGAATCATTTGCATCAAGGGGAACAATCCAGCCTTGCGCAGGAACTCAATAGCAGGTGCTGACAACGGCTCTGATTCAAAGAAAGAGATATCGAAAATGGCTTCAGGCTCTAAGGGAATGGAAATGAGGAGCTCAGAGGGTGTAGAATAATCAAGTGTTTGTGCAGCCACCTTAGGAACCACCTCCTTCCCTTTTTGTTGTGTCGTAGAGGACTTCGCTTTCTTAGGGGCAGGCTCCACAGTGGCCTTGTCCCTGGCTCTCTTCACAGGTGCACTTTTAGGAGCCATCACGACTCTCCTTGGTGAGTGTGCAGTTGAAATTTTGAAAGGAAAGATCAAGAGTTGAGTCTAACCCTAAAAGTTAGGGTTCTATTCAATTGAACACACGATGGATCTCAAGAGCTCTTAGCAGGGGCAACTATTGATGGAAGCTTTAAGAATAAAAATCCAGATTTTCAAAGCAAGCAATGAACTGTAGACAGGAAGCTGGAGGAGAGAAATTGAGAGAAGTGGGAGCTAGGGTTTCACTGGAAGGAGAGGAAAGAGAAAGCAGTAAAGAAAAGCAGCGCGGGGTGGGATTTAAATATCACGAGGCTCGGCGCGCTTTGAAAATATCCGCTCGCTAGCTGGGAATGAATGGGTCACGAGATTAGATGTTCCTTTAAACTGCGCGATGCAGCTCACCCAGTTATATCTGAAACTCGCGACAGGGGACCAAACCCATTATTCAGAACCTCACGATGGCTTAACCGAGGTAGAATTCACTCACCCACTAGTCAGCTTTTTGACCCTGACTTTATGGGTGGATTCTCTCA
This sequence comes from Chloranthus sessilifolius, assembly GCA_021018995.1. Classification (NCBI taxonomy): domain Eukaryota; kingdom Viridiplantae; phylum Streptophyta; class Magnoliopsida; order Chloranthales; family Chloranthaceae; genus Chloranthus; species Chloranthus sessilifolius. The sequence continues at coordinate 44,360,672 of CM037594.1, read as the reverse complement.
CAGTCTCTCTTCTAGGGACACCCATAAGCATTATAAAGCATTCACAAATTCCCACATTCTCAAGGCATTAAATTCACACATCATGAAAAGTATTCAAATACTACATTATCATTCAATCGCTTGAAATTAGCGAACAAGGGGAACAGGGATAAAAGTAGGCATAAAGCATTAAACTCAGATTCCAACAAGATTACTACACATTCCTATAAACTGTAAAGTACATATTATACAAAGGTGCACAGTTCTTATCATCAATTCAATGAAAGATCCCTTGATGCGAGGATCCTTCACCAATCAAAATTGGCCCTTGGGATTAACCTTTGGTTGGTGGGCAACCTTCCCTCTTCTCGTTTGGCTAAGGTGTTCGCTAGTTGTCCAATCTGTTCTTCCATCTTCTTGATGCTCTGACCATGAGAGTTCACAGTCTGAGCCAAGGAACCCAGGTTTTGCAGTGAGGTCAAGACCTGGTCCTCGAAAGAAGTATTTCTAGGTTGAGAAGGGGGTAAGACCAACTGATTTTGCTGCAGATGTGGCTGCTGATGGTCCTGGAAGGTAGACCTAGGGGCATTCCCTTGGTTGAACTGCTGCTGTGGCCTTTGTGGTAAGGCCAACATCAGCAGGGGTTGCATGTAGTTGTCTTGCTTCTACCTCAGATTTGGGTGGTCTCTCCATTGATAACCAGCATTTTGGTGATGGTATCCATATGGCTGCCTATTGTAGCCCCCAGATTATTGCTAGCCATAAGATTGAGCAGCAGCAACATGTTCCAAAACCAATTCAAGAAATTGCCCTGCAGATGGACATTCCTCCACTGTGTGCTATGGGGACTGGCATATCAGACATGCCTCCGCCACTTGAGTAGCCCTTCTGGGTTGCATCACAGTCAGTAATTTATCAAACTTCATAGAGAGGTTTGCCATCTGCAGCTGCAGGTCATTGTTCCCAGACACCTGATAAACTTTTCCTTTTGATCCAGCAACAGGCCCCACCTTTAACTCAGATTCCTGACAAGTTCTTGCCAGGGATGGCTTTTGAAAAGCATTCTCACTAATCATCTCAAACAATTCCCATGCCTCCTCAGCAGTCTTGTGCATGTAGGATCCACCACAAGAGGCATCGACCATATCTCTATTTTTCTCATCAATCCCATTGTAGAAGCTTTGTACAAGCTGCCACTCAGGGACCTTATGGTGGGGGCATTGTTTGAGCATCTCTTTAAACCTATCCCAGCACTGGTTAAAATCCTCAGTTGGGGATTGAGCAAACGTAAGAATCTCTTTCCTCAACTGGCTAGTTTTGGTCTTAGGGAAGAACTTGGTTAGGAATCTGGTCTGTAGGTCTTTCCATGAAGCAATGCTATTATTGGGAAGAGTGGTCAGCCAGGTACTGGCCCTATCCTTCAGAGAGAAGGGAAAGAGTCTGAGCCTAGTAGCCTCAGGTCCCAAACTAGTGCTATTAAAAGTGGTGCACAAGGCCAAGAACTGGTCAATATGCTTGTAAAGGTCCTCTTTGCTAAGCCCATGGAAAGCTGGCAGCATCTAGATGATTGAAGTTTTAATCTCATAGTTCCCCTGAACATCAGGGAATTGAATGCTAAAAGGGGAGTTATAGTCATCCGGAGCATTCAACTCCTTGAGGGTTCTGGGTTGTTCTTTACCCATAATTGCTATCACAGATTCACTTGGGGGCTCTCCTGTGGTGTGCCTGTCTCTTCTAAGTCCCCTTCCCCTTTCTAACTCAGGGTTAAGAGGCTCTAAAGCAGGGCTAGGGATCTCCTCCCTAGCATACAAGCACACCAATAGCAAGGAAAGCTTCTTGCAGGCACATTGCAAAAGAATGATTGTACACTAACAAATTTATCTAACTAGTTTGCAACTATTCAAAGAATACATTTAAACTATCCTAGATACTGCTAGAATTTTTTTTTAAGAAAGATAGACAGAGCTTTAAAAGTCAGAGAGTTTGCCAACAAAGGTAGCTAAGCTCCAATTGCAGTCCAACTATCCTTCACTGCTGCTGCCTAGATCTGCAAGAAAGGTTCAAAATTATGTCAGCAATATCAATTATTCACATGTACAAAGAATACTAAGAATACAAAAACTAAGGGTCTACTAATAGATCATCTTTCCCTAGTAACGACGCCAAAAACTTGTTGGTGATTTCTGGTGTGCTTACATTATTGGTTGGTGGTGAAAGTCATTGAAAATCAAAGGAAGAGTAAAACAGGGGGTGAATTCAGCACAACTCAGAAGTCCTAGACCTGCAAGATATACGGTCCTTTGTAGCAAGTTTTGATAAGTAAGAGTTTGTCCCACAGGGAAAGGTGATCTACAGCTCCAAAGGAGCCATCTCTAGTAGTCCCTCCAGATCTGACTACAGATCTGGCAGTCCTAAAAGGAGGGGAGTTTAAGGTCACTTATTCAAAGTATTCTAATGTCTAAACTACAGAAAGGGTTGAAAGGATAGATGGAGTGTGGAAAATAAATATAAAAGGGTGAGAAGTATGTTATTGAGCCCAGATCAGAGGAGTTTTGTAACTCAGATTCAGATCTGATGTTATAAAAGTCCTGTCCAGTGGCTACATTACCACCACTGAGGAGAAAGGATCCAACCCATTACTCTGCCATGATTCCACCCTTAAGGCTACAACCTATCCACTCAAATGGTCACAGATTATCCCATAAGGGAGCCACTATCAAGGGATGAGTCAAAACACAATAAGTAAATCATTGCAGGCACTATTTCATCCAAGCTACCAGCTCAAGAATCCATAGGGAACCTCAATCTCTAAAGCTCTATATGTGGGGCTAAGGCTGTATAGGACCATGATAGCCCAGACACATTGAACCAGTAAGAGATTGAGTACAACCTTCGATCTAACTGTCCATTGCTTGAGTGAGGCTACAATGGTCCAATCACTAGCCTACAATCTCTATAACTAGATCAGATCCAACATCTGATAGCGGATCTATACAAATATAGGGCAGTCTGCCTCTTTACAATCTCTCACCAGGCTTCTATAAGCTCTGGTGTAAAGAAGAAGGATTCATCTTGGATCGGTGGATTAGAATCACCCTAAGGCTATAATCTGTCCACTTAAATGGTCACAAACTCTCCCAAAGGTTATCCTCCTCACGGAGCCCAAGACAAAACAAGAATATCGCTGCTACCACTTGTTGACAAGTGAAAAATACCACTTTTCACCCCTAAACTTAAGTCTTGATAGACCTTTGAGAGAACTAAATAAGTGTTTTAAGTGCCTATGTTGCAGCTAACAATAAAGACAGGCTTAACCATAAAAGCAGCTCAAAAGTGCCAAAAAGATGACAATCCATGTCAGTCCAAAGGAAGGAAGTGAAGAAACAACCTCATCAGCTGTGGAAAAGTCTAAAAAGAAGAGGCAAAGACCTGTAAGAGAAGCAGGGGACAATTTGAACAGAAAAATGCACTACAGAGTTCTTTTCGCAAAGAACCTGCACTTTTTGTAAAGAACTTTGAACTCTGCGAAAAGGACTAAACCTCCAGGCGTAGCTTTCGAAGAGCATCTGAACTCCTCGAAGAGAAGATTGAACTTTGTGAAAAGGTCCCCAAGCTTTGCGAATAGATCTCCAGAAGTTACAGTTCTTTTCGAAAAGGTCTCCAATCTGTGCGAAAAGAGCTTCAGAAGTCACAGCACTTTGCAAAAAGACCCTTAAGCTTTGCGAAAAGGTATTCTGGAGATTCACAGCTTTAACAAGGGTAATTCAGTAATCTGTTGCATGTGTCCCAATGCATTTTAAAACCCAAGGACATTCCGAAAGATTCTGAGCATGAACCAAAGGCATATTCCACCCCATGTGAACACCCAAAGATGAAATTACTTGGCGGGAACTTCTAGAAGCTCAAACAGATTTTTGAATTTCCTAACAGAATTGATGCCTCTGTTTCCTGATTGGCTGAACCAGATCAAGCAGTTTTGATTGGCCAGAATAGATCTGGATCCTGGTGCTCGACTCCTATTGGCTGATATGAATTTAACCAACTCTGATTGGTTGATACACATCTGAGCTGGACTTGGGGAAAGCTATAAATTGACGAAACATTTGCCCAATTTGGGTATCCAGATTTTGAGTTTCATTTCTAATCCCCCATTTCCCAGCCAGACAGTTTGCCTGAAATCCCTGTAATAGCCTACTTTGTACTTGCAATTGAGAGCTGTGAGATATTTTTGTAATTCAAAAGAGAGTTGTATTCAAGACTACAAATCTGAGAGCTATTTAAGCTGTGCTCTGTAATTGTAATGGTGAATTTGAAAAGGTTGCTGTAAATCGTATTTTCTCAATTGGACTCATGTTAAGGGTTCCCTCTGATCTCCTTATTGCATTAGACTCCTTTAGATTTACTATTTTTCATGCAATTTCCCTTGATTCATTAATCCTGTGAGAATTAGTGTTGGTAACCTAATCTCTCATGGCATTTGTAGTGATGCTTCTTGTTCTAAACTAAGGACGTGGATTAAAGACTATTGGATGGTTTGTGGCCATTAAAGTGGACAAACCATAGCCATAAGTGTAAGCCTAATCCTTGAATTAGATTTATCTCTCTTGCATCTGTGCTTGTAGCCAGATGAAGATTGGATCACCTCTCGAAATGCAGTTATTCTCATTAGATTTCAAAGACCAAATCAGATTTAGATATTACTTCTCCATCTTTGTTTCAATCACTCCCCCAACTCGGATCTGGATCATTTAGTTTAAATTTTTCTTTGTTTTTTAGTTTGTTAAACGTGACAAAAATCAAACCTCTCATCTTATCAGCTTTCTAGATAGGATAAGAAGCCAGATCCGTAGCTCGATCCGAGGTTTATCTTACATTTTAAACAAATTCTCTGTGGGCGATCTTTCACTCACTTACTTTTAAAACTTGCTACAATTGGCCCTGATCTTGCAGGCTAATTCTCTTCTAACTGTGCTGATATTTCTTTAATTTCTTATATAGTCTAGAGCCACTGTAATTTGGCAACTTTAAAACTGTTTTCAAAACACACATAAATCAAGCACACCAAGAAGCAACAACAAGTTTTTGGCGCCGCTGCCGGGGAATTTGTTCTAAAATAGATAGACCTAAGTTTTTCATTTTAATTTTATCGATTAAACTATTCTATTGTTTATACTTGTGCGATTATTCATATTCGGTTTTTAAAGAAGGGAAATTCGAAAGGAATTCAAGGTTTGTGCATAATCAGATTTTTTGTTCGAGTTGTATGTTTGGTAGGAGGACTCACCGAGATTCTCCCATTGAATTTAGAAGTTGAAAGGCTACTACGAACCAAGCAAACAACACAGAATTCTGGTACTATGGGTGAAGAACCTCGACTTTTGAGGGATTACTTTGCACCTGGTGCTTATAATTCCCCCTTTTGCATTCAATTTCCTACTGTTGAAGAAAATTATGAGATCAAGCCATCAACTATCCAAATGCTTCCTTCCTTCCATGGGTTGAGTAAGGAAGACCCATACAAACATGTGGATGAATTCTTGGCTCTTTGCACCACATTCAACATAGTGGATGGTCCGTATAAGCAACAAGTCGAGGCTCTTTCCTTTTCATTAAAGGATAAAGCTAGAGCATGGTTATCCATGAACAAAGATTCACTTCTTGGAATGATTTGCAGTGTCAATTCTTAGCCAAATATTTCCCAATGTCTAAAACAAGCCAATTGAGACAAAGTATCATTTCATTCTCCCAAAACTCAACTGAAACTTTCCATGAAGCATGGGAAAGATTCAAGGAATTGTTAAGGCAATGTCCTCATCATCAAATTCCTAGGTGGCAGCTGGTTCAAAGCTTCTATCAAGGAATTGATCAAAAAGGCAAAAACATGGTGGATGCCTCCTGTGGAGGCACTTACTTACAAAAAATAGTTGAAGAGGTTTGGGACTTATTTGAAGTGATTGGTGAAAACTCCACTCAGTAGGAATCTCTGTCAAGAGAAATTGAAAATCCTGCTAGGTTGAACAACCACCAACCCACCAAAGGGAAGATCTATGAGGTGAATGAGTTGGAAAGAAAGATGGACAATCTAACCACAAAGTTTGATAGATTGATGGACTCACTTAAAACTCCAAATGTTTCAAGAGTAGAGGAGGCATGTCTGATATGCCAGTCCCCTACTCATTCACTTGACCAATGTCCTGCTGCATCACAGTTCCCAGATTTAATGGTGGAACAAGCTCATGCTGCTTAATCATTTGGATAGATGCAGTCAAATGAATATCCATGGAGAGCACACCCCAATTTGAGGTGGAACTAGGGGAATTACCAATCCCAACAACAGCAACAACCAAAGAATCAAATGCCTTTCAAAACTGCACAACCGTATCAGCAGAATTTTTATGTCAAACCAAACTTTTAGCAGCCCATTCCACAACAACCTCTGCAGCAGTCTGCTCCAGTTCAAAACCCTTCCAGGTCCCTTTGTTTTGAAGATCAAGTCCTAAATTCACTCCAGAATTTAGGATCTTTAACTCAAACTGTGAATTTTCACAACCAGAGCATAAAGAAGATTAAAGAAACATTGGGACAGCTTTCGAATACCTTGGCAAAAAGAGAGGAAGGAAAGTTACCCAGCCAACCTTTGAACAATCCCAAAGGGCAGTTCATGGTTGGAGAAGCTTCTAATTCACATGAAGAAGTAAAAACTGTCACCACTTTGAGAAGTGGAAAAATGATAGACAACAAAGTGGGTACTGAAGAAGAAAGAAATGAGGAAGAGGATAAAGATATGCGCAGAGCAAACATAGTGATAGCAAATGGGGTTCTTGATGTACCTCGAAAACCAAAAAAATGAAAAACAGAAAAGTAAAAAAATTTCTGAAAACACTTCTAAAGCTGTAGATGAAAGATTAGTTCCTCATTTACCATTTCCACATGCAATGAAATCTGTATCTCCTTTTGATAAAGGGAACATAAAAATAGATGATATGATGGAGACTTTCAAGCAAGTCAAGATAAATTTACCTTTGCTTGAGGCAATTAAACAAATTCTAGCATATGCAAAATTTCTGAAAGATGTGTGCACTCACAAAAGACAATCTAGGATACAATTGTCAAAGAAGGTCTTTGCTGTGGAAAGAATTAGTCAGGTGTTATCCATTGCTACACCTCCCAAACTTCAAGATCCTGGAATCCCCACAATCCCTTGCATTATAGGGGAACACACCATTGAAAAGGCTTTATTAGATCTGGGTGCTAGTGTCAACCTACTTCCATATTCTGTATATGAGAAGCTAGGTTTGGGAGAATTAAAACCCACTCATGTGGTGTTACAACTAGCAAACAGATCTGAAAGAAAGCCAGTAGGAATAATTGAAGATGTATTGGTGGGAGTAGATAAATTTTTCTATCCTGCTGATTTTCTAGTTTTAGATATGGAACCAACCAAAAGCAAAACTTCCATCCCTGTCATTTTGGGAAGACCATTCCTGGCTACAGCAAATGCTTGCATTCAATGCAGGTCTGGTATTATGGAAGTCTCATTTGGAAACATGAAGGTAAAATTAAATATTTATAATGTAGTCACACAGCCCCAGTTCAGCTCTGAAGAATGTTTTCATGTTGATCTATTGGACGAACTTGTGGAAGGAACTTTACAACAATTTCTGCAGGGTGAAGACTTCACCACAGATATCAAAGATGCTTGGGGATATGCTGAAAGAGAAGCAAGTTGTATACCCAATTCTGAGGAAATTATTGTTGTGCAAGGAACTCTTAAACAATCAGCAAGTTTTTCTTCTTGGAAACCTGCTACTCTCCCCCTTCCACAAACATCTAAGGTACCTTTGATACCTTCTTTTCTCAGCCCACCTGATTTAGAACTAAAGAAGCTACCCGAAAATTTGAAGTATGTGTTCTTGGGTAATCATAAATCATTGCATGCCATTATTTCTTCCTCCCTCACAAAGGAGCAAGAGGAAGAGCTGCTGATAGTCTTGAAAGAACATAAAAAGGCTATTGGCTGGACTATTGCTGATTTAGGAGGAATCAGTCCAGCTGTTTGCATGCACAAAATCCACTTGGAAGAAGATGCAAGGCCTTCAAGGGAAATGCAAAGGAGGTTGAACCCTCATATGCAAGAAGTGGTCATGAAAGAGGTGGTTAAGTTGTTGGATGCAGGGGTCATTTACCCCATTTTAGATTCAACTTGGGTGGCACTTACACAGGTGGTACCTAAGAAATCTGGAATCACTGTTGTGACCTCAAATTCTGGTGAGCTTATGTCAACCAGGCAAACAACTGGATGGAGAGTCTGTATTGATTACAGAAAATTAAATGCAATGACCAGAAAAGACCATTTCCCCCTCCCATTCATTGATCAGATCTTAGATAAGCTAGCAGGAAAAGCTTATTACTGTTTTCTTGATGGTTACTCTGGTTACAACCAGACTCCTGTGTACCCACAAGATCAGGAAAAGACCACATTCACGTGCCTTTTGGCACTTTTGCCTATAGGAGAATGCCTTTTGGTCTTTGTAATGCTCCTGCTACCTTCCAAAGATGCATGTATGCAATTTTTTCTGATATGAATTTAACCAACTCTGATTGGTTGATACACATCTGAGCTGGACCTGGGGAAAGCTATAAATTGACGAAACATTTGCCCAATTTGGGTATCCAAATTTTGAGTTTCATTTCTAATCCCCCATTTCCCAGCCAGACAGTTTGTCTGAAATCCCTGTAATAGCCTACTTTGTACTTGCAATTGAGAGTTGTGAGACATTTCTGTAATTCAAAAGAGAGTTGTATTCAAGACTACAAATCTGAGAGTTGTTTAAGCTGCGCTCTGTAATTGTAACGGTGAATTTAAAAAGGTTGCTGTAAATCGTATTTTCTCAATTGGACTCATGTTAAGGGTTCGCTCTAATCTCCTTATTGTATTAGACTCCTTTAGATTTACTGTTTTTCATGCAATTTCCCTTGATTCATTAATCCTGTGAGAATTAGTGTTGGTAACCTAATCTCTCACGGCATTTGTAGTGATGCTTCTTGTTCTAAACTAAGGACGTGGATTAAAGACTATTGGATGGTTTGTGGCCATTAAAGTGGACAGACCATAGCCATAAGTGTAAGCCTAATCCTTGAATTAGATTTATCTCTCTTGCATCTGTGCTTGTAGCCAGATAAAGATTGGATCACCTCTGCTGAGCTGCAGTTATTCTCATTAGATTTCAAAGACCAAATCAGATTTAGATATTACTTCTCCATCTTTGTTTCAATCACTCCCCCAACTCGGATCTGGATCATTTAGTTTAAATTTTTCTTTATTTTTTAGTTTGTTAAACGTGACAAAAATCAAACCTCTCATCTTATCAGCTTTCTAGATAGGATAAGAAGCCAGATCTGGTAGCTCAGATCTGGAGGGTTATCTTACATTTTAAACAAATTCTCTGTGGACGATCTTTCACTCACTTACTTTTAAAACTTGCTACAATTGGCCCTGATCTTGCAGGCTAATTCTCTTCTAATTGTGCTGATATTTCTTTAATTTCTTATATAGTCTGGAGCCACTGTAATTTGGCAACTTTAAAACTGTTTTCAAATCACACATAAATCAAGCACACTAAGAAGCAACAACAACTTCTTAGTGTAGCAAGCCACTCAGACAGACCCTGCTATCCCCCTTCTAACCACTTCTTCCACCCCTCTCCTAGCTGGGCCCCCATTAGTCCCCTACCATTCCATTCCCCTTCCCCGATATGCCACCCTCATCAAAGCCATGGAAACTAACCCTTATATCCGCAGAGATGTTCAAAAGGGGCTAGCTGATTTGCAAGCTTACATCCGTACCCCCTATGAAAACCAGATTCGGAAGTTAGAAGTCTTCATGAAATTTGAAAGAGATAAAATGAGGGACCTGATGAGCCAAACATTTCAGCTGGTGAGGACTGAGCAACACAAGGTGTCCATGTTGCAAGCCCAACTGGATCAAGAAAAATTGAAGACCACTAGCCTCACCAAACACCTTGGCCTCATAAGAAAGATCAAATCTGAGGAGTATACTGAGCTGAAAAACACTTTTCCAGAGAAAGCTCAATCCAGTTCAGACTCCAACACTGACTCTAGCTCTGATTCTGACAGTGACTCCAGTTCGGAGCCACTTGAACCAACCTATGATACTGATTTTGACCCCAGTTATTAGCTTTCATTGTATTTTTTGTGTCATACAGTTGCAATAGAAAATTCTGTTTTGTATACTACTGTGCATTTTTGTCTGTCTTCTTGCCATTATTATTTTTGTTGTTTTTCTTTCTTATATTTTTTCCTCTGTTTTGGACCAGTGTGGACCCTGCTTCCCTTTGGTTTGGGGGTATGGCAGGTATGCCAATAAAATAAGTAAGTTAATGCTTGCTGCAGCTTATGATCAGTAAAACTTTTGAAAATGAAGTCATTTCACACCTGTTGTTTTGAAAAATGAGGAAGTTAAAACTTTTTAAAATGAATTTCTACTGTAATTCTAAAGACTTTCATGAAGTAAATGTCAGGAAATTTCCAAAAGAAAATTGATGTTTTAGTAAACCTACAATGAAGGAAAACAGTGATGATATACCTCAAGAAGTTGATAGAAAACCACACCCAGTGAGATTTGGGCCTGCTGAAATGTATTCTTTGGAGGTATGAATTGGCAATTTTTTCTGCTCTAGGGACTGTTTGAACCTGCTAGTTATCACTAGAAGTTACACATATCCAAGTTAAAATTGCTTGACAGCAATCATGATATTAAAGACATGATGTAGGGCCTTCTTTTGGACAGTTTGAACTTAAAAAAGCCCCACCTTTTGAAACTGCCCTTGATACACACCAATTGAGCTTTATAAATCCAAGATTTCTTTGAAACCTCATCAACCTCATTTAGCCTAACCCTCACTCTGAGAATTCAGAAGGTAAAGGAAAGAAAGCTGAAGAAAGGTGAGTTGGGTAACAGTTTGGTAAAAGAAAAAGAAAAATAATTGAAGGCAATGATGTATCAGCAGAAGAAATGTGGCATTCCAGTCAATGATGATTTAAAAAAAGAAAAAAAAGAAAAAGAGAAGGCATTTCATTGGAAGTTTGAAAAAGAAAGAGAAAAAGATGGCCACTTTGGCTCTGAAAATTCAAAGAAGAAGATGAAATTGTACTGAATTGAAGAAGGTCTCTATCACCTCCTTACCTTGACTGACTTCTCAATTTTGAACTCCATTCCACCCCTTTATTCTTGATAAATTTCACCCATAAGCCACATTACAACCCAAGTTAAAGTCCTTACTGATCAATGATGGACTGAGCTGTCACATGGAGATAAGGATTTGTGTAATCTATGGTGAAAAGAGCAGTGAATTCAGAACTAAAAAGCAATGCCTATGCTCCTGCTTACATTCCTATTTGAGGACTGTAACTGCTCTTGAGCTGTGTGAAATAGTGCAACCATCATATTTGCATGGTGAGTGAAAACCTTGGTGAGATTTGAGTTTGAAATCAAATTATTTGGGGTAACATCAAAACTGAATTTTCAAATAGAAGGCAAGCTTTTCGTTAATTTTTCTTGTAAAAACTTTTTGACACCAACTGAGTGAATCGTAAAGGAACACCAACTGACTGATGCAGGTGTGAATAATCTGATTGGATGAAAGTTTGCTTTAACAGAATTGCAGTGATCTTAACTAACTTATTGAAGAAGTTTGTGGGTACCTTCACTGAAAACCCTCAGGAGACTTCACTCCTCCACTAGGGATCACCTAGGGGTTTAAAAGGCTTGTTGCATAGGCTAAATGCAACTGTGCTCCCTACAAAAGTGGCTCTTTACTTTGTTTTTTATTATTATTCTTTTCTTTGCTCAGGGACTAGCAAAGCTTAGGTTTGGGGGTGTGTTGACAAGTGAAAAATACCATTTTTCACCCCTAAACTTAAGTCTTGATAGACCTTTGAGAGAACTAAATAAGTGTTTTAAGTGCCTATGTTGCAGCTAACAATAAAGACAGGCTTAACCATAAAAGCAGCTCAAAAGTGCCAAAAAGATGACAATCCATGTTAGTCCAAAGGAAGGAAGTGAAGAAACAACCTCATCAGCTGTGGAAAAGTCTAAAAAGAAGAGGCAAAGACCTGTAAGAGAAGCAGGGGACAATTTGAACAGAAAAATGCACTACAGAGTTCTTTTCGCAAAGAACCTGCACTTTTCGTAAAGAACCTTGAACTCTGCGAAAAGGACTAAACCTCCAGGCGTAGCTTTCGAAGAGCATCTGAACTCCTCGAAGAGAAGATTGAACTTTGCGAAAAGGTCCCCAAGCTTTGCGAATAGATCACCAGAAGTTACAGTTCTTTTCGAAAAGGTCTCCAATCTGTGCGAAAAGAGCTTCAGAAGTCACAGCACTTTGCAAAAAGACCCTTAAGCTTTGCGAAAAGGTATTCTGGAGATTCGCAGCTTTAACAAGGGTAATTCAGTAATCTGTTGCACGCGTCCCAATGCATTTTAAAACCCAAGGACATTCCGAAAGATTCTGAGCACGAACCAAAGGCATATTCCACCCCATGTGAACACCCAAAGATGAAATTACTTGGCGGGAACTTCTAGAAGCTCAAACAGATTTTTGAATTTCCTAACAGAATTGATGCCATTGTTTCCTGATTGGCTGAACCAGATCAAGCAGTTCTGATTGGCCAGAACAGATCTGGATCCTGGTGCTCGACTCCTATTGGCTGATATGAATTTAACCAACTCTGATTGGTTGATACACATCTGAGCTGGACCTGGGGAAAGCTATAAATTGACGAAACATTTGCCCAATTTGGGTATCCAGATTTTGAGTTTCATTTCTAATCCCCCATTTCCCAGCCAGACAGTTTGTCTGAAATCCCTGTAATAGCCTACTTTGTACTTGCAATTGAGAGCTGTGAGACATTTCTGTAATTCAAAAGAGAGTTGTATTCAAGACTACAAATCTGAGAGCTGTTTAAGCTGCGCTCTGTAATTGTAACGGTGAATTTGAAAAGGTTGTTGTAAACCGTATTTTCTCAATTGGACTCATGTTAAGGGTTCCCTCTGATCTCCTTATTGCATTAGACTCCTTTAGATTTACTGTTTTTCATGCAATTTCCCTTGATTCATTAATCCTGTGAGAATTAGTGTTGGTAACCTAATCTCTCACGGCATTTGTAGTGATGCTTCTTGTTCTAAACTAAGGATGTGGATTAAAGACTATTGGATGGTTTGTGGCCATTAAAGTGGACAGACCATAGCCATGAGTGTAAGCCTAATCCTTGAATTAGATTTATCTCTCTTGCATTTGTGCTTGTAGCCAGATGAAGATTGGATCACCTCTGCTGAGCTGCAGTTATTCTCATTAGATTTCAAAGACCAAATCAGATTTAGATATTACTTCTCCATCTTTGTTTCAATCACTCCCCCAACTCGGATCTGGATCATTTAGTTTAAATTTTTCTTTGTTTTTTAGTTTGTTAAACGTGATAAAAATCAAACCTCTCATCTTATCAGCTTTCTAGATAGGATAAGAAGCCAGATCTGGTAGCTCAGATCTGGAGGTTTATCTTACATTTTAAACAAATTCTCTGTGGACGATCTTTCACTCACTTTTAAAACTTGCTACAATTGGCCCTGATCTTGCAGGCTAATTCTCTTCTAACTGTGCTGATATTTCTTTAATTTCTTATATAGTCTAGAGCCACTGTAATTTGGCAACTTTAAAACTGTTTTCAAAACACACATAAATCAAGCACACTAAGAAGCAACAACACCACCATGGTCACAAGGCTACCAGCTCAAGCTCCCATGGGAATTTCAGATTTAGTGGGTCCTGTGGTGGGGCTAAGGCTGTAGGACCATGATAGCCTAGACACACAGGTCACTTGGATCTGGGTGGCCCTTAGAATCAGTCCTCCATTGCTTTGAAACACAGCCAAAGCAATGGCGGATCACAAGGTAGCAGCATTGCACAGAGCATCTCACATTCAAACATAAATCCCATAAAATACAGATCCTATTACAGAATTTCCATTGATCTAATTCAAAAATACATACAAAGGCATAGCCAGCAAGTGCTGGACTATGGAGAGAAGGAAAGAGAAAAAGAAAACTACTTACAGATAAAAAGAAAGAGAAAAGAAAAATGATCTGAGATGTGTTCCCAGATACCTAAACCTAAGCTAGGTATGGGTTTATATAGCAGTGGGGTGGCGGCGCATTAGGGTTAGGAAACCCTAATTTTAACGATGCCACATGGCCTAACAGTGATCCTTGGATGCCTCAGGGCACGTGCATGAAGATTTAAGCATGGGAGTGCGTGCCCTAATCACTAGAAATTCCCATAAGGTCCTCTGCTGAAGAGATGGAAGTTTAGGTTCAGAGCTTCGCTAGGTAGCTGTAGTTTCCCAGACTTATCGCGTGGTATCACTTTGCTCTTCGCTAGGATGATTTGACATTACAACTTTAGCCATCGCGAGGTTGCCTTGGTTTGCTCTTCAGGCAGTCGCGCGGTAGAGAATTATGCTCTCGCTCGATTGGGCTTCTCGAGGTTGAGTAGAAAACAAAGTCTCAGATGTCGCGAAGTTGAAGTTCAAGCAGTCGCGAGGTTGCTCGGTCTTCGCTGGGCTGATCTTCGCGAGAGTGGCTTCGCCTTCTCAAGGATGTTTTCTTCTTGAATGGCATGAGAACTGCACGAGGAGTTCTTCTTCTGATATTTGTATCCCGCGACGACTGCGCGATAGCTGTGCGGAATCTTCTGAAGCTCTCTCTCCTCAGCCATTCTTAGCGAATCGCGCGAGATTGAGAGAGGTCTACTTTGAACTGCGTGACACTGTGCGATGTGTTCTACTCTTGAGCTTCGTGAGAGCTTCACGAGTTTGAGTTTCTAAAGCTCTTCAGTCACTCATCTGCACGAGAGGTTGCTGTAAAAGTCTTGGGAAGCTCAGTTGAACTGCACAAGGCATATTTCTCCTGAATCCTCTAAAGCTTGGGTCAGCTGCACGAGGCTCATTTCAGGTCTGGATTCAGAGTTCATTCTTCTGAGGGATTTCTGGTGCCAAAGCAGCTCCTTAATAAGATTCCTGGCCTTATTTCACTATTGATTATTACCTACACAAAACACTTAACAAGAACTTATTAGGAGGCTAAGGGTCTAATCAAAGGTTAAGTTAAGGGGTGAAAAGTGTACTTTTCAGGTCTTAACAGAAACCTACATTACTACCTCTTCCTCCAACCTCCAATGCACCAATTTTGCCATCCGCCCAACAGGCCCCTGATCTTGAACTCATGAAGCTTCCAGAAACATTAAAATATGCCTTCCTTGAGAAAGGTGATAAGCTTCCTGTGATTATCTCTTTCTCCCTTACCAATGAGCAGGAAGAGGAATTACTAACAGTTTTGAGGAAGCACAAGAAGGCAATTGGTTGGACCATTGCCGATCTGGGAGGAATTTATGCATCAATCTACATGCATAAGATTCATCTTGAGGAGGGAGCACTACCCTCCAGGGAAATGCAGAGGAAGTTAAATCCTCACATGCAGGAAGTGGTCCTTAAGGAAATCATTAAATTGCTAGATGCAGGGGTGATTTACCCCATCTCTGATTCTCATTGGGTGGCACCTATCCAGGTGGTGCCCAAGAAATCTGGCATAACAATGATTAAGACTGAAACTGGAGAGTTGAGGCCAGCCAGGGCAACCACTGGCTAGAGAGTGTGCATTGATTATAGGAAGCTCAACTCTAAAACTAAAAAGGACCATTTCCCTCTCCCCTTCATTGATCAAATTCTGGACAAATTGACTGGAAAAGCTTTTTACTGTTTTCTTGATGGGTACTCAGGGTACAACCAAATCCCTATGCATTCTCAAGACCAAGAGAAAACCACCTTTACCTGTCCTTTTGGCACCTTTGCTTACAGAAAGATGCCTTTTGGACTCATGTCATGACCACTTTTCGAGGTGTATGTATGCCATATTCTCTACGATATGATTGACAAGTTTTAGAGATTTTTATGGATGACTTTTACATCTATAGGGGCGGCTTTGGCGATGTCTCTGACACCTCAGCCTAGTTTTACAAAGATGTGACGAAACAAATTTGGTTTTAAGCTGGGAAAAGAGCCACTTCATGGTAACACAAGGGATTGTGTTGGGCCATGTAGTCTCTAAAGAAGGGCTTGAGGTAGACAAGGCAAAAGTGGACCTCATTGCCAATTTGCCCCCTCCAAAAATAGTCAAGCAAATCAGATCTTTCCTGGGGCATGCGGGATTTTATAGGAGGTTCATTAAGGACTTCAGCAAAATTGCTAAGCCATTGTGCCACCTGCTCTGCCAGGATGTGCCCTTTGAGTTTCTGCTGACTGTCTTAAGGCTTTTGAAACATTGAAAATCTGCATCAACTCTGCTCCTGTACTCCAAACACCAGACTATACCCTACCTTTTGACCTGATGTGTCATGCATCAGATTTGGCATTAGGTGCTGTTTTGGACCAAAGAAAAGATAAACTACCTATGTTCATTGCTTATATAAGCAAATCACTTGCTGAAGCTCAGCTGAACTATACCACAACTGAGAAAGAGCTTCTAGTAGTGGTTTACGCTGTTGACAAATTTAGAGCCTACCTACTAGGACCTAAAACTGTGATCTTCACTGACCATTCGGCATTGAAGTACCAACTGTCCAAGAGAGATGCTAAGCCTAGGCTGATTAGATGGATACTCCTGCTACAGGAGTTTGACATCGAAATCAAGGACAAAAAGGGTGTGGAGAATGTGGTGGCTGACCACTTGTCCAGAATTATTTTAGAGAAATGCCTAGATGGCCCTACAAATGATGCCTTTCCTGATGAGCAATTATTTACCATCCAATCCTTAGTCCCTTGGTTTGCACACATTGTCAATTATCTAGTTACAGGAAAGATTCCTCCCCACTAGACCAAAATGGATAAAGACCAGTTCTTCTCAAGGGTCAAGTATTTTTTCTGGGAGGAACCTTGCCTATACAAGTACTGTGCCGACCAGATCATCCGAAGATGTGTTCCTGAAAGTGATATCCCCAGTATTCTGGCCATGTGCCATGAAAATGCCTGTGGAGGCCACTTTAGTGGGAGAAAAATAGCTGACAAGGTTCTGCAGTGTGGTTTTTATTGGCCATCCTTATTCAAGGATGCATACAACACTGCAAGGCATGTGAGAGATGTCAGAAACTAGGAGGGCTATTCAAAAGAAATTCAATGCCTTTATAGCCCATCCTTGTTGTAGAACTGTTTGATGTATGGGGAATTAACTTCATGGGCCCCTTTCCTCCCTCTAATGGTTACCACTTCATCTTAGTGGCAGTGGACTATGTTCCTAAATGGGTAGAAGCCATTGCCACGAGAACTAATGATAACCAGGTGGTCCTCAAATTCGTAAAGCACAACATTTTCTCAAGATTTGGAACCCCTAGAGCTATTATCAATGATGGGGGTAGCCATTTCTGCAACAGGAATTTCGAGAGCTTGCTCAAGAAATATTCTGTGACCCATAGGATTGCTACTCCCTACCACCCACAAACAAGTGGGCAAGTTGAAATTTCCAATAGGGAGATCAAGCACATCCTTGAGAAAACAGTTAGGACTGATAGGAATGATTGGGCTGAGAAACAGGATGATGCACTATGGGCCTATAGGACTGCCTATAAGACTCCCATTGGAATGTCCCCATTCAGACTGGTCTATGGCAAGGCCTGGCATCTCCCAGTAGAGTTAGAACACAGGGCCTATTAGGCCATTAAGAATTTGAACATGGACCTAACTTCTGCTGGTCAACACAGGTCATTACAACAATCGGAATTGGATGAGCTAAGGATGGATGCTTACACCAATGCCAGGATCTACAAGGAACGGGCTAAAGCTTTCTTCGACAAGGGCTTGCTGAGAAAAAGCCTCAAACCGGGTGGTAAGGTTTGGTTATTCAACTCCAAACTAAAATTCTTTCCTGGCAAATTAAAATCCAGATGGGATGGTCCCTATGTTGTCGTGACTGTTTCCCCATCTGGTGCTGCAGAAGACAAGGATCCCAAATCTGGGAGGACCTTCAAAGTGAATGGTCAGACGCTTAAGCCTTGCATTAAACAACCTGCTGATCCTATGAGCACTATTCATTTTCATGGGACCCTACATCTACCTGACCCGCAGTTGTGTCCATGTTGTACTATACTACTTTTGTTTCTACCTTAAGTTTTAGAAAATTTTAGGGGTTATGTGGAGTTTGATATTATTGAGCTTGATAGAGTTTATGTGGGATTGGTATGATTTATTCTTCTTCATCTGTGAATTGCTGATTTAGCCCTCGCGCATTCCAAATTATGATTTGGGAAGACTCGCGCAATTCGCATAGACCATTTCTTTCATTGTCGCGAGTTTCAATGTTGTAGAATCTCTCGCGCACTTCTAGCTCTAACTCCCATTTTCGCGTGATTCTGATTTCTCGTGATTCCCTTACCCAGCTGTGCAAATCTAATGCATTTTTCATTTCCCACGCTGACTGCTGGGACTTGACATTTCCCAACTCACTCTAAATTAATTACGACGACTTGGATGTTATTCAACCGTTTCATCTTCCACCATCCTCGCCTTTAAATACACAGGGAGGCCCTGTTCATCTTCATCGCATCCTATCTCCTCTCACCCTAGCGATCCTTCCCTAATCCTAATCATGGCAGATGACAAGCTGGACGCGCTGCCTAACAAGTTTTACCTGATGTGGTCGGACCCGCCGCCCCCTAAAGAGCCGGATCCCCTCCAAACCCTCTAGGATGAATACGAGGAGGTTCTGAAAATCCTTGCCAAGGAGGAGGAGGAAAAGCTTCAGCCGTAGAAGAAGAAGCAAAAGACAGAGTCATCCCCTGCCCCCTCCACTCCACCCCCTCCCCCGCCTTCTCCACCCCCTCCCCCACCTTTTCAACCCCCTCACCTATAATCTCTCTCTCTTTCCCTCCTCCATTTTTGTAATTTTCTTTTACTCTTAATGATATTTTCTTTTTCTAATATGCTGTACAATTTTCTGTTCTTGGTTACTTTTTTTTTTTCTTGTTCTTGTCTTTTATGTTGTAATAACTCTGCTGCACAGACACCTTTGAACCAATGAGGACACTGCTCCTCATAGGTTTAGGGGTGTGCCAGGCAGACCCTGCCAATGAAATAGCTAACATAAGTGCAGCAGACTCATCTGAGTAATATGGAAATGGATCTATGTTCACTTAAGAATCATGCAAATAAGAAAGTTAACATTTCTGCAAACTTTAGACAATATAAACTTCTAATATTCCACATTTCCATGATAATATCACCAAGAAAACCTACTTGTATCAGCACTTAGTGAATCATTAGAGAGAGAAAAAGGTGAGGACATACTTGAAAGTTCAAAGGATTACCATAACCAGTGAGAATTGGGCCTACAAAATTTTTCTATTCTTTGAGGAGTAACTAAGGCATTTCTTTTAGTTCTAAGATCATTTGAGTCCTTGTGCTCACTAGAAGTTAGGTAACTCCAAGTTGAAACAAGCCGACGTACTCATGAGACCTAGGAAAGGATCAAGGCCTTCTCTTGGACAGTTTGAGCCTAAAAAGACCAATCCTAAAGCAACTGCCCTTGTCCATACCCCCCTTTGAGCTTTAAATCCTAAATTTCTTCTAAATATACCTGAGTACTTGAACCTGAACCTATGAACCTGATTCAACCTACCCTCACTCTGAGAATTCAGAAGGTAAAGGAGAAAGAGTTGAAGATGGACTAGCTATGGTCAACATTAGGTGAATGGAGAAGAAGGATCTCAAAAATCTGGCAGTATGGTAACTGAGAACATGGTGGCATTTTTAAAAAGCAAAAACAAAATAAAAAGAAGGAAACTCCAGTAAAAAGAAACAAAAATAATAACGAAGAGGAATAAGAGAGAAGTCAAGAGGAACATTCATTGGAAAATCAAAATCAAGAAGAGAAACTGATCACTTCAAATCAGAAAATCTCAAAGAAGATGAAGGGAGCTGAATTATGGAAGGTGAAGTCATGAACCACCTCTGTGACCTACTGATTTCTCAAATTGGAACCCCTTTTCAACCTTCCATTCTTTTTAACCCTACTCCATAAGCCACATTATAGCCCAGTTAAAAGCCCCTGTGATCCAAAGTTGAGTGAGCTGTCATGTGATGATAAGGAATTATCCAATCTATGGTGAGGAACTGCCAATGATGTCAGTACTTAAGAACTCTGCCTATGCTCATGCTTAAAAACCCATTTGGGGGATGTAACTGCTCTTAAGCCTGTGAGAAAATGAGCCCCTCAATAAAACCTTTATGAGCGTATGCCCTGCAAAGTTTGTGGGTCTGAACTTGAATGTATTATTTATGACCTATAACCCAATTTTTTAGCTAATGATGAGCTCAGTGCTGGCACACACTTGTGCAGTTTTCGGTGGTTGTAAACTGATGGGAAGTGTAGTGCATTCATGAGAAGTTTATGCTATCTAAATCTTTGTGCAATCAATGGATTAAAATTCTTTTATGTGTACTGATTCAAGAGTAAACTAAATCTGATTCCTTGACTGCTCATTTAATGATACTGCACTCTTGTTGGTTGTTTCACTGAGAAGTTTTTGTGTGTCTTCACTGAAAACCCTCAGGAGACTTCACTCCTCCACTAGGGATCACCTAGGGGTTAAAAAGGCTTGGTACATATGCTAAATGTATCAGTGCTCTTACGAAAGTGGCATTTAATTTTTAGAGTAGATTTAATGTAGCTTTGCTAAGGGACTAGCAGAGATTAGGTTTGGGGGTGTGTTAAGACCTGAAAAGTACCACTTTTCACCCCTTAACTTAACCTTTGATTAGACCCTTAGTCACCTAATAAGTTCTTGTTAAGTGTTTTATGTCGGTAATAATCAGCAGTGAAATAAGGCTAGGAATCCTGTTAAGGAACCTGCTTTGGCACCAGAAATCCCTCAGAAGAATGAACTCTGAATCCAGACCTGAAATGAGCCTCGCACAGCTGACCCAAGCTTTAGAGGATTCAGGAGAAATATGCCTCGCGCAGTTCAACTGAGCTTCCCAAGACTTTACACCAACCTCTCGAGCAGATGAGTGACTGAAGAGCTTCAGAAACTCAAACTCGCACAGCTCTCGCGAAGCTTAACAGTAGAACACATCACGCAGTGTCGTATATGTGTGATGGTAGTGGCCTGGGGTGATGGATGATGTGGAGGGGTGAAGTGTGAAGGGTGAGGTGAGTCTGGGAGAGGAGTATACTCTAAGTTGATGTCTCCTAGGATAGTGGACATCATAGTGGAGAATTCCTCTCCTAAAAATGGCTCCCTGTCATGGGATAAGGGAATGGATTGGTCTGCAGGCTCACCAATGGTAGGTATAAAGGGTGGGAATAAAGTGGGGTTTCAAAGGTATGGGTTGCTGGTTCATAGGGTGTGGGTATGGGGTCTGGAATGGTTGTGGTTTCGGGGATTGAAATTGTTTGGGAGAGATAAGTGGGATGGGGTGCAGTAGGAGTTTTGATAGCTTTCTTTTTCTTTTGATATTGGGTCTTGACAGTTGGGCTACGATGGGCTGGAAAAATTGGTAGCGGGATAGAAATGGGTAGGGTGGTTGTGGCTATGGTGGTTGGTGATATAGGGTCAGGTACGGGTAGTGGGCTTGCGATGGGCTGTGATGTCTGGGTTGAAGGTGGAGCTGGCATGGAGGTAGAGGTAATGGTTGAGGAGGTGATTGTTGTGCTGGCTGGCACAAGTGAGGTGGAGCTTGCAGCAGTAGCAGCTACTTCATGAATGGTAGAGGCTACTTCTATCAGTAACTCCTCCCTCTTCTTTTTCTTCTTCTCCGTCATGGTGCCACTGCTTCCCCATTGTTTCTTACCACTCTCTTTTGGGTTCAGGGCCACAGTCTCCTCCTCCCTTTTGAAAGGGTATTTCCCCCACTGCATCAATGCAATAATCATTCTACAGTAAGAAAGGGCATGAGGTTTCTTCATAATTTTCACCTTCTCACATAAATCTTCAATCCCCTCAAAAACTAACTTGGCTGCATCCAAGTAGTGGTTTCTGTGAAATGAGAAGAGGGCATCAACTATGGGGTACCTCCTCTCCTGCTCATGCCCAGAGCAATACACATTTTTCCTCAACACAACATCCATTAGCCTGAGGTTAGGGTGCAAATCCCTCTTTCTGATTGAGTCACTCGAGGCAGTGATCCCTCCAATTAACTCCCTGGCTATCTCAGTAATGGTGGCAGTCAAAGGAGAACCAAAGCCTCACTCAGGGTTATTCCTTGCTGGTATCCCTAGCATTTTTGCAATGTCTGCCTGGTTGAACAACATCTCAAAATCTTCAATTAAAGCCAGCAGTGTTGGGTTCACATCATCGCCAGTTTTTAACTTCATATTCTGATAAAATAATCTTACTAATCTTGGGAAAACTAGCTGCATTGAGCACCTCAACAGGGGCAGCAGAGATGCCTTTGTTAGATATTTAATGGAGGCAGAAGTCTCTGGTAGCTCCTCAAAATAGGCTTTGTCGAAAATAGTTTCAGCTTCCAGCTGGATTGCTTGTACAAAGTCAGAAGGGACCCTGAGGCATTCAGTAGTCACTTCCTCCTCAACCTCAGGGACCTTAGGGGTCATAGCTTTGCCCTTTTTCTATTTCTTTTTTGATATTTCAGGGCTCTTAGGCGGTGGGTGCTCTCGGCCCCTCTTCCTTGGGGCAGATTTCTTCTTTTCTTTTGGAATGGTGGGCTTAACAACAGGTGAGGGTACCTCAAAAGTCTCCAATGTGAAGGCCTCTGCAATCCTTATGTTTTTCTAATAGCCACAGGACTGCCAGCTGCGGACGGGTTCAGCATCACAGCGAGGGTATCTAAAAATTTTTAACCCGTGGCCATAGGTGCTCAGATTATCAAAATTTAGGCTCACAACTCTGAGAAAATGCCACCAATCACACTGAGTAAGCACAAAAGCTTCAAATTTTCCCCTGCTTCTCTTCTTTTAAATAAATCAAATATATGACAGAGAAAGAAATGGAGATCTTACCAGTTCAGAGCTAGGGTTCCACTTGAAATTGTGCACAGTGGCTCAAATCCCCCAAACCTTGCTCGAAGTTATCAGAAGTAGCTGGAGAACAATATGATGAAAGGAAAATGCCTAAGGTGGTGTGGATTACAAAGTAGAGAAGAAAGGAGAGGAAAGGGGCGTCGATTTTTATGCTGGAAAACTAGGGCAAACAGAGGAAATGAAGAAAATGAGGGGCTTCACTGAGTTTATAGAGCAAAGCTTGTGGTTCGCGAAGTTGGCAATAGGAGCTCGCAGAGTAAAATTCTTGCGTAGTTGGCATTTTAAACCGTGAGACGTTCTGTCGTGCAGAAGAACAACCTGCTTCACATTAAAATTTGCGGAGCTGAATCAGTGGCTTTGGTGCATGAGAGCTATTACCTTTCAGAATTATTATCTCGTGCAACAGTTGCGCAGAACACTACACATGGCATATTTTTACGCTCAGAGTGGGCTCGCGGAGTAGAAAGTAACTCCGCGAGGCACTTTTTTAGCCATATCTCAGGTCTTTTAGGGCACAAGCAAGCTAAGGGATGGCTCGTGTAATAAATTTAAGCCCTCTATATTTGCCCGATATCATTTTGTCACAACCTTTACTCTATTAGTGCATCCATGCTGTGGTCCATCCAACAACTGTGCATGAGCACCAACCCTCAGACAGGTACTTCATTTCAACTATGAAAAATATGTGCCCATCTTCACACATCAAATCATCAACATTGCAGACTCCTAAAAAAAAAATTTAGCTCAACTTCATGCAAGTTATGATAAGGGTTCCTCAACCATTCGTCAACAAACACACAGTAAAATCAGATGACAAATATGCACATGTATTCAATCATAAAAATGCAAACACAGACAAAGCAACATAACCAATTCAACATCACTCTAAACACACAACCGACAGATTGCTAAAGAACACAAAACAAAATAGCATTTTCATACATATTATACACTTATTACCAACCTTTTGCTCACTGGGCACTAGTATCCTCCTGAGTAGAGGATGCATCACCAATCATATACCGACCTTTTGTATTTCTTAGGGGCTGACTAAGCAATTTTCTTTCTTCCCTCCAATTAAGAGCATTACAAATCTGACCCAGCTGGTCCTCAATCTTCTTGATGCTCTGTCTATGAGAATTGATAGTCTACACCAAGCTCCCTAAGTTTTACATTGAAGTCAGCATCTGCTCTTCAAATGAAGAGGATATGGGCTATTGTGGAGGCAGGGCCAATTGGTTGGATAGTGGGGCAGGTAACAGAAATTTTTGCCTTGGTGGGTAGCCTTGATTAAACTGGTGTTGGGGTTAGTAAGGAACTACCATTTGCTGTTGCTGGGGTTGAGGATATGAATCTTGCCTCCACTTCAGATTTGGGTGGTTCCTCTAAGAATACCCAGCAGGCTGCTACCCAAAAATTTGAGCAGCATTGGCTTGCTCCATAATAAAATCTGAAAATTGGGTGATAGATGGACAATCATGAATAGAATGTGTGGGAGATTGGCATATCAGACATGCTTCCTCCACCTGTGCAACCACCCGGGGCTGTATCACATTCATTAGTTTGTCAAATTTTAAGCTCAGGTTATCCACCTTCCTCTCCAGATCACCTTGCACCTTCACTTCAAATATTCCACCTCTAGGGGTTGCCTCTTTTACCATCTTAGCTGAAGTCTGGCTATCATTGCGTGACAGAGACTCCTACCGTATGAAATTTTTTCCTATTATATCAAACAACTCCCAAGCTTCCTCAGCTGTCTTGTGGAAGTAACTACCACCACAGGAAGCATCCACCATATCCCTGCTCTTGGAATTAATTCCTTGATAAAATACTTGGACAAGCTGCCACATTGGGATTTGGTGGTGGGGGCATTGTTTTTACATCTTCTGAAATCTTTGTCAAGCTTCATAAAAATCCTCAGTTGAGGACTGAGTGAAAGACAAAATATTTGTCCTCATCTGGCTGGTTTTATTCATGGGAAAGAATTTAGCCAGGAATTTGATTTGAAGGTCACTCTATGACTGTATGTTGTTGGCTAGGAGCTTTGATAGTCATCTGCTGGCTTTGTCCTTTAGTGAGAAAGGAAAAAGCCTCAGTTTGGTGGCCTCAGGTCCCAAGCCAGCAATATTGAAGGTAGTGCAAAGTACTAAAAATTGGTCTATATGCTTGTAGGGATCTTCTTTACTAAGCCCATGAAACAAAAGCAGCATATTGATGGTGGAGGATTTAATCTCATAATTCCCTTCAACAGAGGGGAATTGAATGTAAAAGGGAGAGGTGTACTCCCCAGGTGCATTGTACTCCTTTAATGTTCTCTGCCTCTCAGTCATGATAGCTGGATCAGCTTCAATAGAAGGGCCATCTGGGATGTGTCTAGGTCTAAGGATCCTCTCAACCTCTAGATTTGAAAGTTCTAGCTTAGGGTTTAAAGACCTACCATACATATACTCACACCCACAGTAAGTACAAAAAATGCTAACAAGCACACACAAAGAATATTTTAAATAAAAATTAATAACTACACAGATTTACACTAAACAAACAACAAGGAAGTAAATATAAATGGATTGAGATTTAGGGGAAAGTTAGTGCAAACAGAGCCAGCTTCACTCCAACTGCAGCTCTAGCTTTTCCCTTCTTCTGTTGTCAATTTCTGCAAAATGTCACAAAGAATCAATAGTACTTTTATTCTAGTTTAGGTACAGCTACAAAGAATTTGGAACTCTAAATTATAGTATAACTCAAGTCTACTAAAAAGATCAATATCCCCGGCAGTGGGGCCAGAAACTTATTGTCAGACTCCCATAGTGCTGTTTATTGTGTGGTGGAAACAAATTTAAAAACAAAGTTAAACAAAAGAATGGATTTAACACAACCAAAGTAATCCTAGACATGCAAGATACAGGCCTATTGTAGCATGTTTTGATAAGTAAGAGTTTATCCCACAGAGAAATTGATCTAGAATCCAAAATGGGCTATAATAGTAGGCCTCCAGATCTGGCTACAAATCTGACAATTCTAAAGAAAGGGAGATGGGTGTCACGACTATACTAAATTAATCCTAACAACAAAGAAATAAAATATAGCCCTATCTTAAAGAAAAGATTAAGAAGAAGATGGTGATAGTGTGCGCCAAAATAAAATATAAAAATTAGTGAGAAGTAAGAAGGTTAAGTTTAGAGTTAAAGCAGTAATGAAACTCAAATTTAGTTTGTCTCTGCAGTACTCCTTGCTGACATGCTATTAAAAGCCTCAACAAGGTAGAAGTGTCCAACTTAACCCATGCCATTTAGGATGCTCTTAAGGCTATAGGCTATCCACTAAAATAGTCATTGCCTATCCTATAAAGTCTATCAAATCTCATTGATCAAGCCAGAAGCTGTTAATCTAATCCAGAGGAGTGGACTGATCATTTTCCCAACCACTGGACCAGACCAGACCATGAATACTATTGCAGCACAATGTAATGCCAGTTATTCAAGCTCCCCAAATCTACGCACAGATCTAGCTGACATTCATAGGTATTCTAACCCATAATATCCTAAGTGCTTTGCCAAGGACAACGACTCACTGGTGCCCATAAAAAGGACCATATAACAGGTTGAATAAGACTCTAAATTCAGCTGGCCATTACTACAAAAGGCCTGCAATGACTCAGCCTCAAGCTGTAATGACTATAGAGACATCAAATCTAACATCTGATATCGGTTAGGTAAAACAGAGGGGAGCCAGTCAAATGGTCATAGGGTATCCCATTGGTTTGTCCATACCACAGAGGTCTGAGAAAGAACATAAAAACTGCTATAACCACCATGGTCCACAGGCCTTCGACTTCCCCAAATCTCACTACAGATCCAGCATTACTTTCCATGAGGCTATCAAACCAAGGGAAATCAGATGATAAATAATAGATCTACTGGAAATTGAACAAGCTCATCCCAAATACATGGATCCGATAGACATCTAAAGAAATCATAAGATCTTTAGATTCAATTAATCATTAAAATAACAATCCATTAATAACAACGAAACTTATAATGATCTACCTCCAGGCCGCAGCCTGTACACAACTGCTCATCAAAAATCCCAATATATACAAAACCTATTATAAACTGAAATAAACTAAACTTAACTGCTTATAGGGAGATTAGCCAGCAAGTGATGGGCTGAGAGAGAAGAAAAATGAAAAAAAGAGGTTATCAAACCCTAACCCTAGCCTGCTGGAGTTCTCAGTCGACAGAGGATGAAAAGAAGGATCAATCTAAAACTAAACTCTAAGTGTAGCTTATATACTCTGTCCATACGGCCTTAGCTCTGAAGAGATTAACCTTAATTTTTCCAGTAGACCTGGCACTATTACAACCCTTGAATGCCTTGAGATGTGTGTCTCAAAATCTACACCTCGAGAAGTGTGCCCTAGCCTTGGGAAATTCTCAAAAGGTCCTTGAGTTAAAACTGAGAAGTGGGGAGCCTGTGCTTCGCAGGGCTGGCCTATGCATTCATTCATTCGCGTAGTTGCAGAGCCTTTGTGGAGTAGCTTTTGGTTGGTGGGAAGTGCTCACTTGCACAGTGAATTTTTAGTTAATCACACAGTTCCTTTGCGCTGTAATGCTATCGCGGAGATGATCTGGAGTGCCTAGACTTCTCAAGCAGTACAGCTTCAGAAGCTCTCTCGCTGGGCACTCGCGTAGGTATGCTCCTGCGCTCGCGTAGTAATTGGTAAGGCTTTAGAGTGTGCGAGATTTACGTGAGGAGAATTTTGGGCGTCTCTCTTTTTCAGGGCCACGCACGAACTCAGCGAGGTGAAATTTTGTTCAGTACACACATGGACTTGCTATGTTCTTCGCGCAGCTTCTTTAAGGCTTGATCTCTAAAAGAGCTTTGTGACCACAAATTCTGAGGATTTTAATTTAAGAGATCTTCGTGATGTCTTTACAGCTCTCCTCTTCACTGTGCGTTCTATCTGTACGAGGGCATCTTCCACTGCATCCTTAGCTTCACGAGGGAGCTTCTTAACTATGCGAGATCTATCTTTCTACGCTCTGATACATTACACTTGCTGCTGTTGTAGTTTCTTAATTCTCAGCCAACTTCATCCATCTACTAGGCTTTTGGTCAGTGATGACCAACAAATGAGTCACCATGGTGAGCACTACTAGGGTGTTCCATTAGTCTTTCGCTCAGCTGTCATCTTTGCATGTCTTCTTCCTCTTCTTTGGGCCAATAAGGATGGATTTTTGTATTAAGCTGTAGAGATTATTGCAAACTACAAAACACACTTAACAAATGATTATTAGTCTGCTTCAAGGTCTATTAAAGGCTAGGTTAAGAGGTGAAAAGTAGTACTTTTTAGTGAATAATATTTTTCTCTAATTGCATGTCTGTTTACAGGCTTTTAATTGAATTGCGTGACTGGATTCCGATGCTTAATCGCTTTGAGTCAATCACCGACTCGATGAGCGATCGGCTGACTTGCTCAGCGAGCCTCCTAGTCCTAACAAATTAGGACTAATTGCATGCATGTTATCATGCACCCAATCTGATTAAGCGTTTAACCTGAAATGTTTAATCAAGGAATCGTAGGGGTTAAGGGTAGTAAGACTAGATCAGGCGTAGGCCAATTGCGCACTGATGGTGGAGCGCTTAATCTGATCATGCGTTCTATTTTAGGCGCGTAATTAAGTCTCGAATCAGTCTGGGAAAGGAAGTTTGGTCTGAAAGGTAGACTGATCATGCGCTTGAAGTTTTGTGCACGATCGAATTGCGCGCTGGGTTTTTAGTGCGTAATTCGAGGTTGTCCAAGTATGGTCTCTAAAATGAAATTTAAGACTATTGTTTTAGTCTGCATTCTGGCTATATATTGTTGCTTAGTATATAGCCTCCCTACGTTGGGATCTGAGCCACAGAGCTATTATTTTAGCCTACGTTCAATCATGTACTATAGCATGGTCCCACATCGCAGGTTAAAAAAGGAAGGTCAAAGGTTGACTGAACAAGTTTGTATACTCTGAGAAGGCAAAATAGGGGTGTCTACACTTTGCTGATGTCTCTCCTTCCTCTTTTCTATGTTTTCTTTTTTTTATCTTGTACGGTTTGTTATTTATTTTATTAATATATGAATACATTAATACAATCTCTGCTTTTATCGTTTAAATTAATACAATCTCTGCTTTTTGATGTGTTGGTAGCCCTAATAATTCAGCTGATAATAATAATGCCGCTAAGTCGAAGTGCTAGCCCAAATTAGAAGCGTAATCTTTTCTAAATGGAAGTGTCATAGTTCTAATTAGAAGCATCATCGCTGTTAATTGAAGCATCAGCGCTTCAGTTGATGGCGAGGTCTCTTCTTAATGTAAGCGACATTTTGTTTATTACTAATCCTGAGCGTTATCACTAATAAAAAAGAAGGCCTTAATTTTCAGCTCGCTTCTTTTTGACTCGTCATCACTAACTCAAAGCGTTCTCTCTTTTAACTCGAGCATTATACTATATTTACAAATTTGTAACTTTTAGGATGATATAAACAAAAAGAAATTCTCTAGGAATATGGAAGTTAATATTTACAAAGATTAATAAGGAAGTCGATTACATAAAATATTAACTTAGGAAAAATCTAGACAAGGACTGACACGGTAATGTTTGCGATGAAGATCTGTCTCGGGGTCACCAAATTTTTGGCTCCCTATTATTGTATGAATAGATTCATACAAACTTTGCTTTTTTCATTTAAATTAATATCATTTGGGCTTTCCGATGTGCTAGTAGCACTAATAATCATGTCGGTAATAATAATGCCTCTAAGTTGAAGCGCTAACTCTAATTACAAGCGTCATCACTTCTTATAGGAAGCGTCTTCGCTTCTAATTTGAGGCGACATCGCTTGAAGTTTGAACTGTCATTCATGCTAATTTGGCCCGTCATCGCTTCTAATTCGAAGCATCATCACTTTGAAATTTGAAGTGGATTGTGTTGTATTTTCGTGCAGCCTTATCTAATAAACTTTAGCACATCCTCCAGCACAATGTTCCTCTGTAAACACAGCTTCCAATTTGTTAAAAATAACAAAACTACTACAAAACAGCAGAAATTTAAAAGGCAGTTAGTGGAAAACTAAACAATCTATTACAAATCTACAATCTATGCTAAAAAAAACGTAGATCTACCAATTTCAAGCACACATTTCCCCGACAGCGGCGCCAAAAATTTGTTGGGAATCTGCCTTGTGTTCAGAAAGGGGGTTAAAATTGTACAATTAAAGGGTCTATGGATAGCACACACCAAGGCAGGCTAACACATAATCCTGTAAGTATTCAGGGCCTATTATAGCACGTTTTAGAAAAGGTAAGTAAGGGAATGTCCATAGGGAAATGTGAGTCAAAATTAGGCAAATCTCTAAATCTGTGGTAGATCTGGCACCCTTCCTAATGCTAAAATAGTAAAAGAAAGAGGAGAGGTTTAAGGGGTTGTCACTTCTAAACTAAACTAAAAACAAGTAAGATTGCAGAGATGGATGGTAGGATCAGATCCAGAGTACAGATCTTGCAGAGAGGGGGAATTAAACACAAAAAATGGGGAGAAGCAGCTTCGAGTTTTGTCTTGCTACAATTAGGTTGAGTTGCTAGGGTTACAGAGAGTTTAGAGTACACCAATCCCTCATCTGGCCATAGGCACAGTTGCAGGGTAGAAGCATCTACTCTATACCAAAGGCTTCAGCTGATCTTAAGGGTATGATCTGTCCACTATAATGGTCATAGATCATCCTATAGACTTCCTCCAAATCAAAGGATTAATGTAGAAGAATCCAATTTAGACCAGAGGTTTAAATTGATCTTAAGGCTATGATCTGTCCACTTTAATGGCCACAGATCATCCTACGGATTTCCTCCAAACCCAAGGGTTTAATTAGAGCATTAAAATCACTGCGAATGCTGCAATTGTCAGGCCATAAACACAGGCAATTGCAGGAGCATCAGATCCAGGGAGATCAAATGGCATCCAAGAGGTCTACCAGTTAAGTGGGTGAGCTATTCTCATCTACACAAAGCCGATCGAGCACCAAATGAAACCAAAGGAACTATAGATCTAATTATAACAATTAAACAGACATTACATTGAATTAAACTGACCATACAATGAAATGTCCTCAGATTTGCATTATGTGCATCATCTAACCCTCAACAACACTCAGCTCTCCCTAATTACAGATCGACCTCTCCTTTGTTGCTCTCAAGAAATTAGCCAACCATAGTTGGACTAAAGGAAAGAGTTAAAGAATTTTGTTGCAAGCTCTGGTTTTCAGAATCGACCCCCCTTTTTCTGACGGCTTTCCTTCTTCTTATAGCTTTCTCCTTCAGCCTCAGATCTATTTTTCCCACCAATTGTAGCTTCTAGAATGATTCTATTATTCCCTCCTTTAATCCTTTTCTAAAAGGCTCTTTCAGATCGTTAGAGCTAGGGGAGAGCATGTGGGTCAGTTAGGGTTTCCTAGGGCACTTCTAGAATCCTTGCGCCGGTCACCAAGGAGCCTCGATTTGTGTGTAGTAGGTCACCAACTCGCGGTGTGTGCACAACAGCTTTTTTGGGAAGTATTTATATCAATTTCGATTGGTTGATGAAGCTTTCGATAGGTTGAAATCCAGTACTTTAGTACTTTTGCTAGGATTCAGGATCCTATCGAAAGGTTCCTATAGGTTGAATCCTGTAATTAGAGCTTCAGCATCTGCAGCCTTCATTTGATGTTTTCAATAGGTTGATCGATCCTTTCGACAGGTTGAGCTCTTGCATAGTTGCTTTCGATAGGTTCTCCAACTGATCAGTAGCAACCATTCGATAGGTGGCATTTTTGCAATAGGTTCCAGGATCCTATTGATAGGATCACTTTAAGTTCTAGGGGACCATTCGATAGGATGCTTCCTGCTTACATTCAACTGTCTGATAGGTTCCAGTTCCTATCGAAATACTCTAATCTCCACGACTTCTTCCTTTTCAACCTTCAAATCCTATCGATAAGTTGAAGTAGCCTATCGACAGGTTATTCTCAGCCTGGTTTTCCTTTTTCACCGTTGCTTTGCTTTTGCTGCATGTCCCAAGTGGTCATTGGTGTGGGGCCCTTTTGTGTGCCATAGCTGGGTCGGAGCTGTGGTGAGAGATGGACCTTCTTGTAGAGCACTTTAGGGTAGATTTTTGCACTATGACTGCTTATTACTGCTATCTACAAAACATGCTCAACAAGCACTTATTTGTCAACTCATAGGTCTATCAAAGCTCATGTTAAGGGGTGAAAAGTGGTACTTTTCACTGATTAACACAAATCCAAGTTGAAACAGCTTGACAGCATTCATATCATTGAGGACATAAAGTAAGGCCATCCCTTGGACAGTTTGAGCCTATAATTTTCCCACCTTTTTACTACCCTTGAGACACACCATTTGACCCTCAAAAACTCAATCTGAGAAATCAAGAAATAGAAGAAGTGAGGTTAGAGGAGCAAGGTTTAAATTTTGGTTGAGTAAGAAGTAAATGGAATTGTGGGGAAATGAAGAAGATTGAGTTGCAAATCACCTCCTTACCTAGCTGATTTCTCAATTTGAAATCTCATTTTACCTCTTTATTCTTTTACAAATTTCACCCATAAGCCACATTACAACCCAATAAAAAGACCTTACTGATCTGAATGGATTGAGCTGCCATGTGGAAATGAGGATTTGTTTAATCTATGGTGAAAAGAATTAAAAAATTTCAGAAGTTAGAGCAATGCTTATTCTCATACTTGCAGTCCTATTTGAGGGCTATAATCGCTCTTGAGCTATGTGAAATGATGCACCCTTCTATTCTTGTTGTGAGTGAACAGCCCTGGTAAGACTTGGGTCTGAAATCTGGTTGTTTGGGGCATTATCAAGAATAGATTTTTTAAATTAAAGGTGAACTCTTCATCAATTTTCAGGCACAATGCCTTGACATGAACTAGTTGATGATGAAGGAATTATAGCAGAATTTCAGGTTTTAAACTGATAATTTTTCTGTTGAAAATCCTCTAGAAGTGAATGCACATGGTGTGGAATTTATTTTATCTCACTTAAACTCTGTTTTAGCATGTTGCACTAGTACTAACTGATTTTATTGGAGAAGTTTGTGGGTACCTTCACTAAAAACCCTTAGGAGACTTTACTCCACTAGGGATCAGCTAGGGGTTTAAAAGGCTTGATGCATATGCTAAATGCATCTGTGCTCCTTACAAAAGTGGCATTTTAGTTTCTTTATCTTTCCTTTGCTTAGGGACTAGCAAAGCTTAGGTTTGGGGGTGTGTTAATCAGTGAACAATGCCATTTTTCACCCTTTAACCAGACCTTTGATAGACCTGTGAATAGACTAACAAGTGCATGCTGAGCATATTTTGTAGATAGCAATGAAAAGCAATCAAAGTGCAGAAATCCACCCAAAAGTGCCCCACAAGAAGGTCCATCTCTCACTACAGCTCTGACCCAATTATGGCACACAAAAGGGCTTCACACCAATGCCCACTTGGGACATGCAGCAACAGCAAAGCAGTGCTGAAGAAGGAAAAACGGGCTGAAAACAACCTATCGATAGGTTATTGCAACCTATCGATAGGATCTGAACGCTGAAAAGGAAGAAGTCATGGAGATCAGAGTATTCTATAGGATCTGGAACCTATAGGGTAGTTGAAAACAAGCAGGAAGCATCCTATCAAAAGGTCCCTTGGAGCTTAAAGAGATCCTATCCAATGGATCCTGGAACCTAACACGCAAATGTTACTTATCGAATGGTTGTTGCTGCTCAGTTGGTGAACCTATCGAAAGCTGATGGATCCTATCGATGGGAACTAGAAGCAAACCTATCGAAACTCATTGCGCATAGATCAACCTATCAAAATGAAGTGAGCAGAAGCCAAACCTGTCGAAAGGAGCCCCCAACCTGTCGAACACACCAGATGAAGGTTGCGAATGTTGGAGCTTTACTCTCAGCCCAACCTATCGGAACCTATCGAAATGATCCTGAATCCCAGCAAATGGAACAGAAGGCCTGTTTGGAACCTGTCGAAAGCCTTAGGAACCTATCGAAATTGATTGAAGGAATTCTCAGAAAAGCTGTTGTGCACATGCTGCAAGTTGGTGACCTGATGCATGCAATCCGAGGCACTCTGGTGACGGACACGAAGTCCCTAGAAGTTCCCTGGGAAGCCCTAACCGACCCACATGCTCTCCCCCAACTCTAACAAACTGAAAGAGCCTTCTAGAAGGAGAATAAAAGAGGGAATAATAGGATTATTCTAAAAGCTATAATTGGCGGGAAAAATTGATCTGAGGCAGAGGTAGTTACCTCAACTGTATCACATTCATTAGTTTGTCAAATTTTAAGCTCAGGTTATCCACCTTCCTCTCCAGATCACCTTGCACCTTCATTTTAAATATTCCACCTCTAGGGGTGGCCTCTTTTAGCATCTTAGCTGAAGTCTGGCTATCATTGCGTGACAGAGACTCCTGCTGTATGAAATTTTTTCCTATTATATCAAACAACTCCCAAGCTTCCTCAACTGTCATGTGGAGGTAACTACCACCACAGGAAGCATCCACCATATCCCTGCTCTTGGAATTAATTCCTTGATAAAATACTTGGACAAGCTGCCACATTGGGATTTGGTGGTGGGGGCATTGTTTTTACATCTTCTGAAATCATTGTCAAGCTTCATAAAAATCCTCAGTTGAGGACTGAGTGAAAGACAAAATATTTGTCCTCATCTGGCTGGTTTTATTCATGGGAAAGAATTTAGCCAGGAATTTGATTTGAAGGTCACTCCATGACTGTATGTTGTTGGCTGGGAGCTTTGATAGCCATGTGCTGGCTTTGTCCTTTAGTGAGAAAGGAAAAAGCCTCAGTTTGGTGGCCTCAGGTCCCAAGCCAGCAATATTGAAGGTAGAGTGCAAAGTACTAAAAATTGGTCTATATGCTTGTAGGGATCTTCTTTACTAAGCCCATGAAATGAAAGTAGCATATTGATGGTGGAGGATTTAATCTCATAATTCCCTTCAACAAAGGGGAATTGAATGTAAAAGGGAGAGGTGTACTCCCCAGGTGCATTGTACTCCTTTAATGTTCTCTGCCTCTCAGTCATGATAGCTGGATCAGTTTCAATAGCAGGGCCCTGTGGGATGTGTCTAGGTCTAAGGATCCTCTCAACCTCTAGATTTGAAAGTTCTAGCTTAGGGTTTAAAGACCTTCTACCATACATATACTCACACCCACAGTAAGTACAAAAAATGCTCACAAGCACACACAAAGAATATTTTAAATAAAAATTAACAACTACACAGATTTACACTAAACAAACAACAAGGAAGTAAATATAAATGGACTGAGATTTAGGCGAAAGTTAGTGCAAACAGAGCTAGCTTCACTCCAACTGCAGCTCTAGCTTTTCCCTTCTTCTGTTGTCCATTTCTGCAAAATTTCACAAAGAATCAGTAGTACTTTTATTCTAGTTTAGGTACAGCTACAAAGAATTTGGAACTCTAAATTATAGTATAACTCAAGTCTACTAAAAAGATCAATATCCCCGGCAGTGGGGCCAGAAACTTATTGTCAAACTCCCATAGTGCTGTTTATTGTGTGGTGGAAACAAATTTTAAAACAAAGTTAAACAAAAGAATGGATTCAACACAACCAAAGTAATCCTAGACATGTAAGATGCAGGGCCTATTGTAGCATGTTTTGATAAGTAAGAGTTTGTCCCACTGAGAAATTGATCTAGAATCCAAAATGGGCTATAATAGTAGGCCTCCAGATCTGGCTACAGATCTGACAATCCTAAAGAAAGGGAGATGGGTGTCACGACAATACTAAATTAATCCTAACAACAAAGAAATAAAATATAGCCCTATCTTAAAGAAAAGATTAAGAAGAAGATGGTGATAGTGTGCGCCAAAATAAAATATAAAAATTGGTGAGAAGTAAGCAGGTTAAGTTTAGAGTTAAAGCAGTAATGAAACTCAGATTTAGTTTGTCTCTGTAGTACTCCTTGCTGACATGCTATTAAAAGCCTCAACAAGGTAGAAGTGTCCAACTTAACCCATGCCATTTGGGGTGCTCTTAAGGCTATAGGCTATCCACTAAAATAGTCATAGCCTATCCTATAAAGTCTATCAAATCTCATTGATCAAGCTAGAAGCTGTTAATCTAATCCAAAGGAGTGGACTGATCATTTTCCCAACCACTGGACCAGACCAGACCATGAAACTATTACAGCACTATGTAATGCCAGTGATTCAAGCTCCCTAAATCTACGCACAGATCTGGCTGACATTCATAGGTATTCCAACCCATCAAATCCTAAGTGCTTTGCCAAGGACAACGGCTCACTGGTGCCCACAAAAAGGACCATATAACAGGTTGAATAAGACTCTAAATTCAGCTGGCCATTACTACAAAAGGCCTGCAATGACTCAGCCTCAAGCTGTA
Organism: Chloranthus sessilifolius; assembly: GCA_021018995.1. Lineage (NCBI taxonomy): Eukaryota > Viridiplantae > Streptophyta > Magnoliopsida > Chloranthales > Chloranthaceae > Chloranthus > Chloranthus sessilifolius. The sequence goes on along the minus strand of CM037594.1, from coordinate 44,324,116 downwards.
ATGACAATAGAGACATCAAATCTAACATCTAATATCGGTTAGGTAAAACAGAGGGGAGCCAGTTCATGTACAAATCTCCTCACAAAGTTCTAGAAGCTCATATGCTGGGGAGAAGAATCTTTCTCAAACATGTGGCTGAACACCACCTTAGGGCTATACTCTGTCCAGTCAAATGGTCATAGGGTATCCCATTGGTTTGTCCATATCACAGAGGTCTGAGAAAGAACATACAAACTGCTATAACCACCATGGCCCACAGGCCTTCGAGCTCCCCAGATCTCACTACAGATCCAGCATTACTTTCCATGAGGCTATCAAACCAAGGGAAATCAGATGATAAATAATAGATCTACTAGAAATTGAACAGGCTCATCCCAAATACATAGATCTGATAGACATCTAAAGAAATCATAAGATCTTTAGATTCAATTAATCATTAAAACAACAATCCATTAATAACAACAAAACTTATAATGAACTACCTCCAAGTTGCAGCCTGTACACAACTGCTCATCAAAAATCTCAATATATACAAAACCTATTATAAACTGAAATAAACTAAACTTAACTGCTTACAGGGAGATTAGCCAGCAAGTGATGGGCTAAGAGAGAAGAAAAATGGAAAAAAGAGGTTATCAAACCCTAACCCTAGACTGCTGGAGTTCTCAGTTGACAGAGGATGAAAAGAAGGATCGATCCAAAACTAAACTCTAAGTGTAGCTTATATACTCTGTCCTTACGGCCTTAGCTCTGAAGAGATTAACCTTAATTTTTCCAGCAGCCCTGGCACTATTACAACCCTTGAATGCCTTGAGATGTGTGTCTCAAAATCTACACCTCGGGAAATGTGCCCTAGCCTTGAGAAATTCTCAAAAGGTCCTTGAGTTAAAACTGAGAAGTGGGGAGCCTGTGCTTCGTAGGGCTGGCCTATGCATTCATTCATTCACGTAGTTGCAGAGCCTTTGTGGAGTAGCTTTTGGTTGGTGGGAAGTGCTCACTTGCACAGTGATTTTTTAGTTAATCACACAGTTCCTTTGCACTGTAATGCTATCGTGGAGATGATCTGGAGTGCCTAGACTTCTCTAGCAGTGGTGCTTCAGAAGCTCCCTCGCTGGGCACTCGCGCAAGTATGCTCCTGCGCTCGCGTAGTAATTGGTAAGGCTTTAGAGTATGCGAGATTTACGAGAGGAGAATTTTGGGCGTCTCTCTCTTTCAGGGCCACGCACGAACTCTGCGAGGTAAAATTTTATTCAATACACACATGGACTCGCTATGTTCTTCGCGCGGCTGCTTTAAGGCTTGATCTCCAAAAGAGCTTTGTGACCACAAATTCTGAGGATTTTAATTTAAGAGATCTTCGCGATGTCTTTACAGCTCTCCTCTTCACTGTGCGTCCTATCTGTATGAGGGCATCTTTCACTGCATCCTTAGCTTCGCGAGGGAGCTTCTTAACTATGCGAGATCTATCTTTCTATGCTCTGATACATTACACTTGCTGCTGTTGTAGTTTCTCAATTCTCAGCAAACTTCATCCATCTACTAGGTTGTTGGTCAGTGATGACCAACAAATGAGTCACCATGGTGAGCACTACTAGGGTGTTCCATTAGGCTTTGGCTCAGCTGTCATCTTTGCATATCTTCTTCCTCTTCTTTGGGCCAATAAGGATGGATTTTGTATTAAGCTGCAGAGATTATTGCTAACTACAAAACACACTTAACAAATGATTATTAGTCTGCTTCAAGGTCTATTAAAGGCTAGGTTAAGAGGTGAAAAGTAGTACTTTTTAGTGAATAATATTTTTCTCTAATTACATGTCTGTTTACAGGCTTTTAATTGAATTGCGTGACTGGATTTCGATGCTTAATCGCTTTGAGTCAATCACCGACTCGATGAGCGATCGACTGGCTTGCTCAGCGAGTCTCCTAGTCCTAACAAATTAGGACTAATTGCATGCATGTTATCATGCACCCAATCTGATTAAGCATTTAACCTGAAATGTTTAATCAAGGAAACGTAGGGGTTAAGGGTAGTAAGACTAGGTCAGGCGTAGGCCAATTGCACGCTAATGGTGGAGCGCTCAATCTGATTATGCGTTCTATTTTAGGCGCGTAATTGAGTCTCGAATCGGTCTGGGAAAGGAAGTTTGGTCTGAAAGGTAGACTGATCATGCGCTTGTAGTTTTATGCACGATCGAATTACACGCTGGGTTTCTAGTGCGTAATTCGGGGTTGTCCAGGTATGGTCTCTAAAATGAAATATAAGACTATTGTTTTAGTCTACATTCTGGCTATATATTATTACTTAGTATATAGCCTCCCTACATTGGGATCTGAGCCACAGAGCTATTATTTTAGCCTACGTTCAATCATGTACTATTGCCTGGTCCCACATCGCAGGTTAAAAAAGGAAGGTCAAAGGTTGACCGAACAAGTTTGTATACTCTGAGAAGGCAAAATAGGGGTGTCTATACTTTGCTGATGTCTCTCCTTCCTCTTTTCTATGTTTTCTTTTTTTTATCTTGTACGATTTGTTATTTATTTTATTAATATATGAATGCATTAATACAATCTCTGCTTTTATCGTTTAAATTAATACAATCTCTGCTTTTTGATGTGTTGGTAGCCCTAATAATTCAGCTGATAATAATAATGCCGCTAAGTCGAAGTGCTAGCCCAAATTAGAAGCATCATCTTTTCTAAATGGAAGTGTCATAGTTCTAATTTGAACCATCATCGCTGTTAATTGAAGCATCAGCGCTTCGGTTGATGGCGAGGTCTCTTCTTAATGTAAGTGACATTTTGTTTATTACTAATCTTGAGCGTTATCACTAATAAAAAAGAAGGCTTTAATTTTCAGCTCGCTTCTTTCTGACTCGTCATCGCTAACTCAAAGCGTTCTCGCTTTTAACTCGAGCATTATACGATATTTACAAATTTGTAACTTTTAGGATGATACAAACAAAAAGAAATTCTCTAGGAATATGAAAGTTAATATTTACAAAGATTAACGAAGAAGTCGATTACATAAAAGATTAACTTAGGAAAAATCTAGACAAGGACTGACACAGTAAAGTTTGCATGAATAGATTTATACAAACTTTGCTTTTGTCATTTAAATTAATTTCATTTGGCCTTTCCGATGTGCTGGTAGCACTAAAAATCATGTTGGTAATAATAATGGCTCTAAGTTGAAGCGCTAACTCTAATTACAAGCGTCATCACTTCTTATAGGAAGCGTCTTCGCTTCTAATTTGAGGTGGCATCGCTTGAAGTTTGAACTGTCATTCCAGCTAATTTGACTCGTCATCGCTTCTAATTCGAAGCATCATCACTTTGAAATTTGAAGTGGATTGTGTTGTATTTTCGTGTAGCCTTATCTAATATTAATTATTGATCGTATCACAATAAAAATGCTTTTTTTCTAAGAAAATATGAAAACTCCTTTAAGCCTCCCGGTAATAATAATGCCTCTAGGTTAAAGAGCTAGCTGTAATTACAAGCGTCATCACTTCTTATAGGAAGCGTCTTCGCACCTAATTTGAAGCGTCATCCCTAGAAGTTTGAAACATCATTCCTGCAAATTTAGCGCATCATCGCTTCCAAATTTGAAGTAGATTGTATTGTATTTTCATGCGATCTTATCTAACATTAATAATTGCTCGTATCACAATAAAAATGCCTTTTTTTAAGAAAATATGAAAACGCTTTTAGCCTTCTGGTAATAATGATGTTAACATTAATAATTGCTCATATCACAATAAAAATGCCTTTTTTTAAGAAAATATGAAAACGCTTTTAGCCTTCTGGTAATAATGATGCCTCTAGGTTGAAGCGCTAGCTCTAATTACAAGCGTCTTCGCTTCTTATAGTAAGTGTATTTGCTTCGTATAGGAAGTGTCTTTGCTTCTAATTTGAAGTGTCATCGCTTCAAATTTGAAGCATCGTTGTTTGGAGTTCGAAGCATCATCGCTACAATTTCGACGCATCATCGCATCTAATCAAACATTAATTTTGAAGCGTCATCGCTTAGAAAATTGAAGCGGATTGTGGTTTATTTTTGTGCGGTCTTATCTAATATTAATTATTGCTCGTGTCATAATGAAAATGCCTGTTTTCTCAGTGCTTAAATTTAGGCGGTGTTTCATTTATTATGAATGTCGAGAAGTTTAAAATTGTGGAGTGTGCTGTCTTTTTGCACAATTTTTTCCAATATTATTTATTGTACCGGCTTTCGTTTCCCAATAAAAATGCATTTTTGCCATCCGTCAGTTTAACCTTCACTCCATGTCTCTTCTTTATCCTTCCGTCCCCAAACCAAAGCCCCTTCACTATGGCAGAAAAACCCAACTTTCCGTCAGAGATTAACAAAGTTTTTCTTCTTCTTGATCTAACCTTTGATTGGTGGAAAATATAAAAACGCCTTTCCGAAAATATAAAAATGCCTTTTAGCCCTCAGTCAGTTTAATCTTTTGATCCTATCCTTTCTTTGGCCTTCTGTCCCCAAACGTAACCCCCTCCACCATGGCGGAAAAAACTAACTCTGAGAATAGCCAAGGCTTCAGATTCCTCGATCGTATTATTGAATGTTCAAAGGCGAATGTTCTAGAACAATAGCGCACGCTACTAGTAGAGACGTAGGTGCGATTTTAAAGGGTGAAGGAAGAGATTGAAGACATTTCTGCCATAATTAAAGACATTTCGGCCAAGTTTGAGGGTTAGTCGTCTACCCCTAAATGATGGCTTCTCAGGCGGCTTTGCTGATGTCTCTCCTTCCTCTTTTCTATGTTTTCTTTTTTTTATCTTGTACGGTTTGTTGTTCATTTTTTAATATATGAATACATTAATACAATCACTACTTTTGTCGTTTAAATTAATACAATATCGGCTTTTCGATGTGCAGGTAGCCCTAATAATCATGCCGCTAATAATAATGCCGCTATGTCAAACTGCTAGCCCAAATTAGAAGCGTCATCATTTCTAAATGGAAGCATCATAGCTTCTAATTGGAAGCGTCATCACTTTTAATTGAAGCGTTAGCGCGTCTGTTGATGGCAAGGTCTCTTCTTGACGTAAGCGACATTTTATTTATTACTAATCCCAGGCATTATCACTAATAAAAAAGCAAGCCTTAATATTCAGCTCGCTTCATTTTGACTAGTCATCGCTTCTAACTAGAAGCAATATCGCTTGTAACTTGAGCGTTATAGTATATTTACAAATCTGTACCTTTTGGGATAATATAAACAAATAGAGATTCTTTATTAATATGGAAGTTAATATTTACAGAGATTAACAAAGAAGCTGATTACATAAAAGATTAACTTAGGAAGTATCTAGACAAGGATTGACACGGTAAAGTTTGCGATGGAGATCTGTCTTAGGGTCTCCAAATTTTTGGTTCCCTCTTGCTATATGAAAAGATTAATACAAACTCTGCTTTTGTCGTTTAAATTAATATAATTTGTACTTTTCGATGTGCTGGTAGTCCTAATAATCATGCCAGTAATAATAATGCCTCTAAGTCTAAGCGTTATCTCTAATTAAAAGCGTTAACTCTAATCATTGGTTCTTATGGAAGCCTGTTTACTTCTAATTTGAAGCGTCATCGATTGCAGTTTGAAGCATCATCGCTACAAATTCGACGTGTCATCGCTTCAAAATTTGAAACGGATTGTATTATATTTTCGCGCGGTCTTATCTAACATTAATTATTGCTCGTATCATAATAAAAATATCTTTTTTCGTAGAAAATATGAAAATGCCTTTTAGCTTTCCGGTAAGAATATCGCCTCTAGGTTGAAGCACTAGCTCTAATTATAAGCGTCATCACTTCTTATAGGAAGCATCTTCGCTTCTAATTTGAAGCGTCATCGCTTGAAGTTCGAAGTGTCATCACTGTAAATTCGACGCGTCATCACTTCTTATAGGAAGCATCTTCACTTCTAATTTGAAGCGTCATCGCTTGAAGTTCGAAGCGTCATCACTGTAAATTCAACGCGTCATCACTTCGAAATTTGAAGCAGATTGTGTTGTATTTTTGCATAGTCTTATCTAACATTAATTATTGCTTGCATCATAATAAAAATATTTTTTTTTTATAGAAAATAAGAAAATGCCTTTTAGCCTTCCGGTAATAATAATGCCTCTAGGTTGAAGCACTAGCTCTAATTACAAGCGTCATCACTTCTTATAGGAAGCATTTTCGCTTCTAATTTGAAGCGTCATCACTTGAAGTTCGAAGCGTCATCACTATTGATTTGACGCATCATCGCTTCTAATTCAAAGCATTATCGCTTCGAAATTTGAAGCAGATTGTCTTGTATTTTCGCACGGTCTTATTTAACATTAATTATTGCTTGTATCACAATAAAAATGCCTTTTTTCTTAGAAATTATGAAAATGCCTTTTAGCCTTCCAGTAATAATAATGCCTATAGGTTGAAGCGCTAGCACCAATTACAAGCGTCATCGCTTCTTATAGGAAGTGTCTTCACTTCTAATTCGAAGCGTCAACGCTTGAAGTGTGAAGCGTGATATTTGCAAATTCGGCTCGTCTTTGCTTCCAAATTTGAAGAGAATTGTGTTGTATTTTCACACGGTCTTATCTATCATTAATTATTACTCGTATCACAGTAAAAATGCCTTTTTTATTTCAGAAAATATGAAAATGCCTTTTAGCCTTCCGATAATAATAATGCCTCTAGGTTGAAGCGCTTGCTCTAATTACAAGCATCTTCGCTTATAATTTCAAGCGTTATCACTTCTAATTTGAAGCGTCATCGCTTGAAGTTCGAAGTGTCATTGCTATAAATTTGACGTGTCATCGCTTCTATTCTAACATTAATTTCGAAGCATCATCACTTCGAAATTTGAAGCGGATTGTGTTTTATTTTTGTGCGGTCTTATCTAACATTAATTATTGTTCGTGTCACAATGAAAATGCCTTTTTTCTCAAAAAATATGAAAACTCCTTTTAGGCTTCCATCAGTTTAATCTTTTGACCATTTCCTTTGTTTTCTTTCTGCGCTCAAACCAAATCGAATCGTCAGTAGAAATGACCATGCCTCATATAGCCCTAACGTTCATGCCGCTTGGTCAAAGACCTGGCTCTAATATTCAGGGTATTGTCACTTTGTTGACTATGTAGCTACGTTTGTAATACTCAGAAAATAAAAAAATAAGGGGATACCCCAAAATATATCATAGTGACGAGTGCACCAGATATAAGAAAATAATACAGAAAAGAAACTAATATACAGAAAAAGAAAATTTCTACAAATATTGAAGGAAATATTTATAGAGATTAACTAATAAACTTATTACATTAAAGATAAATCCGTTGGACTACCGAAAGAAAGTGAAGACCTCAAGACTTTGGAGTCTCTGAAGATGAGCTCGAGCTTAGTTTTTGCCGCAGAGAGCAAAGATTTTGGAAAGAATGGTTATCTTGACTTCTAAACCTTTTGGATCATGCTTGCCTCATAGAGAGACAACTCCTTGATTCAACCAATGATGAGGTGATCACAAGGATCCATCGAAGCAAAGATTACATAGTGGAAAAAAAACAACAGAAGATATGCTGAGACAGTGGAGACAAGGAGGTTGAGGCCGAGGTGGGGGAAGGAAAGAGACCAAAAGTTAGGAGGAGCAAAGAGGATCGGTCTTGGGGTCTTCAAATTTTTGGCTCCATCAAGAGAGATGGCTCCCTCTAGCTAGGAGCCTGATTAGAAATTTACAGCCAAGGGAAAGGGGTGGCATATAAATTTCCAAGCCACTGTACTCGTAGAGGAACTCGCACTGAGGAAAGAATTTGATGGTGAGATTGTTCAAAAGTCGGGGAAGGTGAGAAGTTGAAAAAAAGGGTCGGGGGGGCTCGGTAGACGATCCAACGTCTGGAATGGTTGTTTATGCTTCAACTTTTCTAATCTTTTTATTGTAGCCAGAAGCTCGACCCTTTGTATTTCAAGGATTTGGTCAAGCCTTCTGCTTAGCTCGTCATGGTCTGGTACTTCTGCCATGGGGTTAGGGTTAGGGTTAGGGTTGGAGACGGAGAAAGACGATAGGTTTGGAATGGGAAGGGTTTATGACAGACCATGACTTTATAGGGAATAGGCTAGGTTTGAAATGTCACTTTGAAATAAATTTTGAGGGTCGGTGGTAGATAGCATATTCCCCGAAGCTCTCTCGAATACTGATAAGAAGTGGGGCGCTGTTTCAGGTTAGCCAAAGAGACGATGGTCAAAGCGTCATCGCTTCGAATTCAAAGCGTCGTCGCTTCAATTAAGGGCGGGGATGCTTCCTTATCTAAGCGGCTTTTCGTTTATTATGAATTTCGAGGACTTTGAAATTGTGGACGGTTCTGTATTTTAGCGGATTCTTTTCCACATTATCTATTGCAACAACTGCTCATATCTTAGTAAAAATGCTTCGTTTCGCGTAGTCTTTTCGAACATTACGGAAGCAACGCCTTTTCAAACCCTTTCATTTTATTTCACCAAGAGGATAATACGTCTGTTGAAAAAGAAGTAAAATATAAGTTACAAATGCATTTAGAAAATGGAGGCTCTGACGCCCCATTTGTGAGAGCGCTGACGCCCCATTATTAAAGCGTTGATGCCCAATTACCAAAGCACTAACGCGTCAATTAAAGTGTAAGTTTTGGGAGAATAATAATATATCTTGTAAATAAATCCCGTATATTAAAAATTTCTTGTGTAATATGATTAGTATATATTGTATATCTATCTTACGTAAGTACCACTATGTACATATAATCTTCTGTACAATACTATGTATGTCAACAAATTTGAATGTACATTTATGTAGAATAAAAAATTTATAAAAGAAATTCCACATCATCATAGGCATCCCAATTCTCTTCCTTGTGTGTACCGATGGCATGCCCAATCTCCGCCTTGAAAGTTTCAATGTCTTCCTGCTTGAAATCTGGCTGGAATTTCCTGCTTAAATAATTTATGTATTTCATCACGAAAACCCCACAGTCAGTATCATTTTTTTGGATCGGTGTGGGGCCCTTTTGTGTGGGGACCTCCACCTTGATGCTTTGCTATTGCTGCATGCCCCAAGAGGTCATTGGTGTGGGGCCCTTTTGTGTGCTATAGCTGGGTCGAAGCTGTGGTGAGAGATGGACCTTCTTGTAGAGCACTTTAGGGTTGATTTCTGCACTATGACTGCTTATTGTTGCTATCTACAAAACATGCTCAATAAGCACTTATTAGCCAACTCATAGGTCTATCAAAGCTCATGTTAAGGGGTGAAAAGTGGTACTTTTCACTGATTAACATACCCCCAAACCTAAGCTTTGCTAGTCCCTGAGCAAAGGAAAGATAAAGAAAACTAAAATGCCATTTTTGTAGGGTGCACAGATGCATTTAGCATATGCATCAAGCCTTTTAAACCCCTAGGTGATCCCTAGTGGAGGAGTGAAGTCTCTTGAGGGTTTTTAGTGAAGGTACCCACAAACTTCTTCAATAAAATAAGTTAATACTCATGCAGCTTGCTAAAACAGAGTTTCAGTAAATAAAATGAATTCCACACCTTTTCCATTCAATTTCAGAGAATTTTCAGCATAAAAATTACTAGTTCAAAACATGAAATTCTGCTGTGATTCCTTCATCATCAATCAGTTCATGTCAAGGCATTGTGTCTGAAAATTAATGCATAGCACACCTTTAATTTAAGAATTCTGCTTTGATAATATCCCAAATCTTTCATTTTAGACCCAAATATTACTAGGGTTGTTCACTCATAACAAAAATAGAAGGGTGCATCATCTCACACAGCTCAAGAGCAGTTACAGCCCTCAAATAGTTCTACAAGCATGAGCATAGGCATTGCTCTAATTTCTGAAATTTTCTAACTCTTTTCACCATAGATCAGCCAAATTCTCATTTCCACATGACAGCTCAATCTATTTCAGATTAGTAAGGTCTTTTTATTGGGTTGTAATGTGGCTTATGGGTGAGGTTTATAAAGAATGAAAGGGTGGAATGTGATTCAACATTGAGAAATCCGTAAAGGTAAGGAGGTGATTTGCAACTCAACCTTCTTCATTTCAGCACAATTTCATCTACTTCTTGAATTTCCAGATTTGAAATGGCCAGTCTTTAATCCTCTTTTCAGTCTTTCAATGAAATGACTTCTCTTTCATATTCTTTTTGTTTGATTTTCCTTTTTTTTTTTTTAAGCTTTTTGCTTTTTGTATTTTTCTCCATTTTTTCTTTTTATGGGCTGGAATGCCACAATACCACCAAATGTGCTTTCTACTTTCTCAACCAACCATCAAACCAGCTCTACCTTCTGAAATCTCAGAGTGAGGGTCAGGTTGTATTAGTTCACTGAGGTTTTGGGTTCAAAATTTCTTGTTTCTATCAAAGAAAAACTATGATTTCAAGGCTCAAATGGTGTATATCAAGGGCAGTTCAAAGGTGGAGTCATTTTAAGCTCAAATTGTCCAAGGGATGGCCTTACTTCATGTCCTCAATATCATGAATGTCGTCAAGCTGTTTCAACTCGGATTTGCCTACCTTCTAGTAATCGATAGTAGATCCAATCAGTCCTTAGAGCAGAAAAATTGCCAAGACACCCTTCAAAGAAAATTTTTCAGGCCCAAATCTCACTGGGTATGGCCTCCCATCAAATTTTCTGGGGTGTATCGTTATAGTTTTCTCTCATTTCAAGTTCACTAAACATCAATTTTTGAAAATTCTTGACATTTACTTCATGAAAAATGTTAAAACTACAGCTCATTTTAGTTTTAAAAAGTTTTTAATTTCCTCTTTTCCAAAAATCATGTGGGAAATCACTTTTTTTTCAAAAACTTTTTTTCAACATAGCTGCACTAGCATTAACTCATTTCATTCATTGGCACACCTGCCATACCCCCAAACCTAAACTAAACAGTGTCCTCACTATTGAGAGAGCGTGGTAACAAGGAAAAAATATATACATATATATATATATCAAAAATATGCAGAATAGAAGGGAAAATAAGCAAAAAGAAAGGTATAATACAAAAAGAAATTACTATTTAATTAGTAAAAATATGTACAAGGGACAAAATAGTAAAAGAAAGAAGGCTAAACTATATTTATTTACAAGCATCATCAGGCCAATCATATAAATCTTGCAAAATTTTCAAATTGTCCTTTGAGAAAGGAGCTTTTCTTTTTGTTTGGGACTTCTGGGTGGACTGCTTGGGGGACTCCCCAGACTGGGCAGCAGGTTTCTGGGGCATCGTGGCAAAAGGAGGAGCATAGTCCGAATTAGAATTAGAAGGGAAAAGGGCAGTGGGATTGAGATCTAGGGCAGCAGCAACTTTCCTTCTTTCCTCTTTTGTGAGTAAGGTAGAGGAGGTGTCATGTGTGGATGGGGGCTTGGTGGTTGCTACCTCTTCAGACTGGGTAGCAGGTTCCTTTCTTTTACTACGAGCAGAAGCAGAGGAAACAGATCTCTTGGCAGTAACTTTTCTCTTTGTAGAGGTCCTCTTAGTGTGTGGGGGGGAAGGTTTGGCTGTAGGAAGATCTTAGGCAGGAGGGGGGGAAGGTTTAGCTATAGGAGGATCTTGGACTGGAGAGGGGGGGACATCTACAGGTGGGGTAGGAGTAGGTTGAGTGGCAGGACGGTTGGGAGGTGGAGCTGTAACAAGAGGGGTGGGTTGAAATGGTTGAGTGGCAGGTGGGCTAGGAGTAGGTTTTAATTTCTTGGAGGATTTTGGGGTGGAAGAAGCTGGTTGGTGGAACAGGTCCGCTAGGGTTTCTTCAGAATCGGCCATTTTGCTCTCAGAAATTGGTCTCTTAAGGCTCACTCACCAATTTATAGGGAAAATCTGAAGTAAACAGCTAGAGAAATCACAGAGTGAAAGCAGGATAACAACTCACCCCAAAACTATTAGGAATTTGTAGAACCCGTGATGCACAATTCCAATTTCCCAAGGATAAGGTGGAAAATGCTCCTTTGTGCAAGCAGAATAATCTTGATGAACGGCAAATCGAATGAGAAACAATCCTAAGAGTACCTGGCGGAAAGAGGGCAGTGGCAAATGAGGAAAAGAGAGCTTGGGTTTTAAAAAAAGTGTGAAATGGGCGAAAGTGACCTACCGATAGGTATATAAAGAAGAAAAATCGATTTCGATAGGATGAATTGAATGATTTCGATAGGTCAAGGCGTCTTATCAAACGCTATAGAAGTACAGTGTGCAGATGGAATACTTCGATAGGTCAATCCTTCTTATCGATAGGTTCATGTAGCGTATGATTTATCCTTTCGATAGGTTCCCGATAAGTATCCAGAACCTATCGCAATCTTCTTTCTGACCTTTTAAACTTATCGGAAAGTTGTTTTCACCTATCGATCAATCTCAGTGCCTATCGAAATCCTCCAGTGACCTATCGAAATTGTCAAATGACCTATCGAAAGGTCTTATGCCCATAAAAATAGCATTCGTGCAATGCTCAGCCTCAGCACTCAGCAAACTCTTTTGTTGTGCTTCCATTCAAAAAAATTTCATTATTTACGCACTCCCATAGTCCCTGAATCGCGGGCAAGACCAATGTGATGACCCAATGCTGGAATGGCTATTTTATTGTGAGCAATGCCTTAACACATAAAGTACTCATTTAAAATAGAACAAAAATATGGTACATATGATACACACTGAAATCAGGTAGAAATTGTAGGGTCCTGAAGATCAATGGTCTCCTCAGGTACACGGATTTTTTCAACATAACTTTTTAACCTTTGGCCATTGACTTTCATGACCCTCCCATCTGTAGGGTCCCTGATTTCTACAGTTCTAGATGAGAAAACATATAAGACTATGTAAGGCCCTTCCCATTTGGATTGTAATTTGCCTGAAAAGAGTTTTAATCTTGACTTGAACAACCATACCTTGGCACCTGTTTTGAATGCTCTCCACAGCAGGTGCTTGTCAAGAAAGGCCTTGGTTTTGTCTTTGTAGATCCTTGCAATTGAATAGGCATCCATCCTCAACTCTTCAAGCTCAGATATTAGCAATCTCCTGTTCACACAAGAAGTGGTTAAGTCAACATTTAATGTTTTAATGGAGAAACAGTCCTCACTCTCTAGGTGGGGCTGATGAACTGTACAATACACATTCAGCTTGACTTTCATATTGCCAAAAGTTACTTCCATGATCCCTAATCTACATTGTATGTCAGCATTTGCAGTGGCAAAAAAGGGCCTGCCTAAGATCATAGGGATAGAAGTAGCACTCCTACTTGGCATCATATCTAGCAACAAAAAATCAGCAGGATAAAAGAATTTATCAACCCCAACCAAGACATCTTCAATGATCCCCACAAGCTTCCTTTCAAATCTATTAGCTAGTTGCAAGACCACATGTGTAGGCTTCAACTCTCTTAAGCCCAACTTCTCATATACTTAATATGGAAGTAAATTTACACTAGCTCCCAGATCTAACAAGGCCTTTTCAATAGTATGATCCCCAATGATGCAGGGGATAGTGGGGACTCCAGGGTCTTGGAGTTTGGGTGGGGTGGCAATAGTCAATATTTGTCACTTTTTCTACTGAAAAGACTTTCTTGGCCAAATGTCTCCTTGATTGCCTTTTATGGGTGCACATGTTTTTTAAAAACTTGGCATAGGCTGGAACCTGCTTGATTGCATCAAGGAGAGGCAGGTTAATCTTCACTTGCTTAAAGGTTTTCATGATTTCCTCTATTTTGATATGCCCTTTATCAAAAGGGGAAGGTGCTTCTATTGCCCTAGGAAATGGCAAATGTGGGACTGCTCCCTCATTTGCAGCCTTTGCCAACTCATCATCTCTTTTTTTTTTTTTCTTGGGGATCGTCACTATCCTTTTTATTGAACATGGGTTGCTCCTGTTGCACTTTCTCTTAACCACCTCTTTCTCTTTTTCTAAATATCTCAAAGGCCCACAACCTACTTGATTATCTACCAACCTTCCACTTCTCAATGTGGTGACAGATTTGGCTTTCTCATGGGAAGAGGAAACTTCACCTATCACATATTGTCTCCTTGGGTTGTCCATGGGTTGACTAGGCAGCCTCCCTTTCTCTCTTGGCTAAAGCATTAGATAGCTGACCAAGATGGTCTTCTATCTTTTTAATGCTTTGGTTATGAGAGTGCACAGTTTGAGACAAGGGTCCTAAGTTCTGTAATGAAGCTAGAACTTGTTCCTCAAAAGAAAGGGATCTAGCAGCTGGAGGGGGTGCAGATTGCTACACAGGCTGAGCCATAGGCTGTTGGTATTGAGGGCTTGGGAAGTAATTCTAGTGGTATGGCTGAGCATTCTTGTAAGGCATAGGCTACTATGGCTGCTACTGCTTGTTTTGAAAACCATCTTTTCTCCACCTCAAGTTGGGGTGGTTTCTACATTGGTAACCAGCAGTAGGTTGTTACCCAAAAGACTGGGTGGCAGCCACATGCTCCATCACCAAGTCCGGAAATTGGACAGCTGAGGGGCATTCCTCAAGGGAGTGAGTGAGGGACTGGCATATAACACATGCCTCCTCCACTTTAGCAGCCATAGGTGACATTCCTCCCATGAGCTTGTCAAATTTATGGGTCAAACTGTCCACTTTCCTTTCTAAACATTGTGTCCACTTACCTTATACAATTTTCCTCTTGTGGTATTTTCTTTCACCAGTCTAGGAGTGTCCCAATCCCTGGACAATGTCTCTCTCTGCATGGAGTTCTCATTGATAATGTCAAATAACTCCCAAGCCTCCTCAGTAGTTTTGTAGAAGTAAGTACCACCACAATAGGCATCGACCATATCCCTGCTTTTAGAGTCAATCCCTTGATAAAAAATTTGGACAAGTTGCCATTCAGGGATTTGGTGATCGGGACTTTTCATTAGGAGTTCTTTGAATCACTCCCAAGCTTGGTGAAAGTCCTCAGTTGGGTATTGAGCAAATGAGATAATGCCTTTTCTCAACTGGCTTGTCTTGGACATGGGAAAAAATTTGGCCAAAAATTGACATTGAAAGTCACTCCAGGACTGAATGCTATTGGTTGGGAGAATTGATAACCAAGTCCTAGCCCTATCCTTTAGCAAAAAAGGAAAGAGTCTCATCCTGGTTGCTTCATCCCCCAAACCTATGATATTGAATGTAGTGCACAATCCTAGAAATTCATCAATGTACTTATATGGGACTTCTTTGGTCAGACCATGGAATGAGGGTAGCATTTGGACTATGGATGTCTTGATCTCATAGTTCCCTTGAGCAGCAGGGAATTGAATGCAGAAGGGAGAATTCTATACCCCTGGTGCATTGAATTCCTTCAAGGTTCTAGGTGTCTGTTGCTCACCCATTTTAGCAAATCCAGGTGCAGCAGATGTGGGTGAAATTTGTTTAGTCCTAAGGATTCTTTCAACCTCTGGATTTAATGGAAAAATTTGAGGATTGAGAGTTCTCCTTCCAAACATCACTCACAATCTTAAGGCACACACAATGCAAAGCCAAATCATCACAACAATCAGGAATCAACATAATACAAATCCACAAATCAGAAAAATAAAAGGAGTAGAGGAATGCAAACTTTAGCACATCCTCCAGCACAATGTTCCTCTGTAAACACAGCTTCCAATCTATTAAAAATAATAAAACTACTACAAAACAGTAGAAATTTAAAAGGTAGTTAGTGGAAAACTAAACAATCTATTACAAATCTACAATCTATGCTAAAACAAACGTAGATCTACCAATTTCAAGCACACATTTCCCCGACAGCGGCGCCAAAAATTTGTTGGGAATCTGCCTTGTGTTCAGAAAGGGGGTTAAAATTGTACAATTAAAGGGTCTATGGATAGCACACACCAAGGCAGGCTAACACATAATCCTGCAAGTATTCAGGGCCTGTTATAGCAAGTTTTGGAAAAGGTAAGTAAGGGAATGTCCATAGGGAAATGTGAGTCAAAATTTGGCAAATCTCTAAATCTGTGGTAGATCTGGCACCCTTCCTAATGCTAAAATAGTAAAAGAAAGGGGAGAGGTTTAAGGGGTTGTCACTTCTAAACTAAACTAAAAACAAGTAAGATTGCAGAGATGGATGACAGGATCGGATCCAGAGTACAGATCTTTCAGAGAGGGGGAATTAAACATAAAAAATGGGGAGAAGCAGCTTCGAGTTTGGTCTTGCTACAATTAGGTTGAGCTACTAGGGTTACAGAGAGTTTAGAGTACACCAATCCCTCATCTGGCCATAGGCACAGTTGCAGGGTCGAAGCATCTACTCTATATCAAAGGCTTGAACTGATCTTATGGGTATGATTTGTCCACTATAATGGTCATAGATCATCCTAAAGACTTCCTCCAAATCAAAGGATTAATGTAGAAGAATCCAATTTACACCAGAGGTTTGAATTGATCTTAAGGCTATGATCTGTCCACTTTTATGGCCACAGATCATCCTACGGATTTCCTCCAAACCGAAGGGTTTAATTAGAGCATTAAAATCACTGTGAATGTTGCAATTGCCAGGCCATAGACACAGGCAATTGCAGTAGCATCAGATCTAGGGAGATCAAATGGCATCCAAGAGGTCTACCAGTTAAGTGGGTGAGCTATTCTCATCTACACAAAGCCGATCGAGCACCAAATGAAACCAAAGGAACTATAGATCTAATTATAACAATTAAACAAACATTACATTGAATTAAACTGACCATACAATGAAATGTCCTCAGATTTGCATTCTGTGCATCATCAAACCCTCAACAACGCTCTCAACTCTCCCTAATTACAGATCGACCTCTCTCTTTGTTGCTCTCAAGAAATTAGCCAGCCATAGTTGGACTAAAGGAAAGAATTAAAGAATTTCGTTGCAAGCTCTGGTTTTCAGAATTGACCCCCATTTTTCTGACGGCTTTCTTTCTTCTTATAGCTTTCTCCTTTAGCCTCAGATCTATTTTTCCCGCCAATTGTAGCTTCTAGAATGATTATGTTATTCCCTCCTTTATTCCTTTTCTAAAAGGCTCTTTCAAATCGTTAGAGCTAGGGGAAAGCATGTGGGTCAGTTAGGGTTTCCCAGGGCACTTCTAGAATCCTTACGCCGGTCACCAAGGAGCCTCGATTTGCGTGTACTAGGTCACCAACTCGCGCTGTGTGCACAACAGCTTTTCTGGAAAGTGTTTAGATCGATTTCGATAGGTTGATGAAGCTTTTGATAGGTTGAAATCCAGTACTTTAGTCCTTTCACTAGGATTCAGGATCCTATCGAAAGGTTTCGATAGGTTGAATCCTGTAATTAGAGCTTCAGCATCTGCAGCCTTCATTTGATGTTTTCAATAGGTTTATCGATCCTTTCGACAGGTTGAGCTCTTGCATAGTTGCTTTCGATAGGTTCTCCAACTGATCTGTAGCAACCATTCGATAGGTGGCATTTTTGCAATAGGTTCCAGGATCCTGTCGATAGGATCACTTTAAGTTCCAGGGGACCATTCGATAGGATGCTTCCTGCTTACTTTCAACTGTCTGATAGGTTCCAGTTTCTATCGAAATACTCTAATCTCCACAACTTCTTCCTTTTCAACCTTCAAATCCTATCGATAGGTTGAAGTAGGTTATCGACAGGTTATTCTCAGCCTGGTTTTCCTTTTTTGCCGCTGCCTTGCTTTTGCTGCATGTCTCAAGTGGTCATTGGTGTGGGGCCCTTTTGTGTGCCATAGCTAGGTCGGAGCTGTGGTGAGAGATGGACCTTCTTGTAGAGCACTTTAGGGTAGATTTTTACACTATGACTGCTTATTACTGCTATCTACGAAACATGCTCAACAAGCACTTATTCGTCAACTCATAGGTCTATCAAAGCTCATGTTAAGGGGTGAAAAGTGGTACTTTTCACTGATTAACACAAATCCAAGTTGAAACAGCTTGACAGCATTCATGACATTGAGGACATAAAGTAAGGCTATCCCTTAGACAGTTTGAGCCTAAAATTTTCCCACCTTTTTACTACCCTTGAGACACACCATTCAAGTTTTTCTTTAAAAAAAATAAGAAAATTTGAACTCAAAACCCCTTGACCTGTTTCAGTTCACCCTCAATCTGAGAAATCAAGATATAGAAGAAGTGAGGTTAGAGGAGCAAGGTTTAAATTTTGGTTGAGTAAGAGGAAAGAATATTTGGTGGTGTTGTGGCATTCCAACCCATAAAAAGAAAAATGGAGAAAAATATAAAAAGCAAAACATGCAAAAAGAAAAGGGAAAACAAAAAATCAAAGAAAAAGAATGAGAAAGAGAAGTCATTTCGTTGAAAGATTGAAATAAGGATTAGAAACTGATCACTTCAAATCTGAAAGCTCAAGAAGTAAATGGGATTGTGCTGAAATGAAGAAGATTGAGTTGCAAATCACCTCCTTACCTAGCTGATTTCTCAATTTGGAATCTCATTTTACCCCTTTATTCTTTTACAAATTTCACCCATAAGCCACATTACAACCCAATAAAAAGACCTTACTGATCTGAATGGATTGAGCTAGCATGTGAAAATGAGGATTTGTTTAATCTATGGTGAAAATAATTAGAAAATTTCAGAAGTTAGAGCAATGTCTATGCTCATACTTGTAGTCCTATTTGAGGGCTATAATCACTCTTGAGCTATGTGAAATGATGCACCCTTCTATTCTTGTTGTGAGTGAACAACCCTGGTAAGACTTGGGTCTGAAATCTGGTTGTTTGGGGCATTATCAAGAGTATAATTTTTAAATTAAAGGTGAACTCTTCATCAATTTTCAGGCACAATGCCTTGACATGAACTAGTTGATGATGAAGGAATTATAGCAGAATTTCAGGTTTTAAACTGATAATTTTTCTGTTAAAAATCCTCTAGAAGTGAATGCACATGGTGTGGAATTTATTTTATCTTACTTAAACTCTATTTTAGCATGTTGCACTAGTACTAACTGATTTTATTGGAGAAGTTTGTGGGTACCTTCACTAAAAACCCTTAGGAGACTTTACTCCACTAGGGGTTTAAAAGGCTTGATGCATATGCTAAATGCATCTGTGCTCCCTACAAAAGTGGCATTTTAGTTTCTTTATCTTTCCTTTGCTTAGGGACAAGCAAAGCTTAGGTTTGGGGGTGTGTTAATCAGTGAACAATGCCATTTTTCACACTTTAACCAGACCTTTGATAGACCTGTGAATAGACTAACAAGTGCATGTTGAGCATATTTTGTAGATAGCAATGAAATGCAGTCAAAGTGCAGAAATCCACCCAAAAGTGCCCCACAAGAAGGTCCATCTCTCACTACAGCTCTGACCCAATTATGGCACACAAAAGGGCTCCACACCAATGCCCACTTGCGACATGCAGCAACAGCAAAGCAGTGCTGAAGAAGGAAAAACATGTTGAAAACAACCTATCGATAGGTTATTGCAACCTATCGATAGGATCTGAACGCTGAAAAGGAAGAAGTCATGGAGATCAGAGTATTCTATTGGATCTGGAACCTATAGGGTAGTTGAAAGCAAGCAGGAAGCATCCTATCAAAAGGTCCCTTGGAGCTTAAAGAGATCCTGTCGAAAGGATCTTGGAACCTATCACGCAAATGTTACTTATCGATTGGTTGTTGCTGCTCAGTTGGTGAACCTATCGAAAGCTGATGGATCCTATCGACGGGAACTAGAAGCAAACCCATCGAAACTCATTGCGCATAGATCAACCTATCAAAATGAAGTGAGCAGAAGCCAAACCTGTCGAAAGGAGTCCCCAACCTGTCGAACACACCAGATGCAGGCTGCGGATGTTGGAGCTTTATTTTCAGCCCAACCTATCGAAACCTATCGAAATGATCCTGAATCCCAGCGAATGGAACAGAAGGCCTGTTTGGAACCTGTCAAAAGCCATAGGAACCTATCGAAATTGATTGAAGGAATTCTCAGAAAAGCTATTGTGCACATGCTGCAAGTTGGTGACCTGCTGCATGCAATCCGAGGCACTCTGGTGACGGACACAAAGTCCCTAGAAGTTCCCTGGGAAGCCCTAACCGACCCACATTCTCTCCCCCAACTCTAACTAACTGAAAGAGCCTTCTAGAAGGGGAATAAAAGAGGGAATAATAGGATTATTCTAAAAGTTATAATTGGCTGGAAAAATGGATCTGAGGCAAAGGAGGAAAGATATAAAAGGAAGGAAAGCCGCCAAAAAAAGGGGATCAATTCTGGATATCAGAGCTTGTATAAAAATTCTCTATTCTTCCTTTTAGCCCAACCATGGTTGGCTAATTTCTTTGGAGCAGCAAAGAGGGAGGTTTAGTATGTAATTGGGGAAAGCTGAGAGTGTTATTGAGGGTTGGATGTTGCATAGACTACAAATCTGAGGGCATTTCATTGTATGGTTAGTTGAATTCAATGTAATGTTGGTTTAACTGCTATAATTAGATCTATAGTTCCTCTAGTTTCATTTGGTACTCGATCGGCTTTGTGTAGATGGGAATTGCTCACTCAGTTAATAGATAGACCTCTTGGATACTATTTGATCTCCCTAGATCTGATATTCCTCTAATTGTCTGTGTCTGTGGCCTAGTAATTATAGCATTTGTAGTGGTTATAATGTTCTGATGGAAGCATGAGAATGGAGTGAATCTATTGGATGATCTGTAACCATTAAAGTGGAGAGATCATAGCCTTAAGATCATGCAAAATCTCTAGCCTAGATCATATTCTTCTACCCTGCAGCTGTGCCTATGGCCAGATGAAGGATTAATGCACTCTAAACTCTCTGTAACCCTAGCAGCTCAACCCAATTGCAGTAAGACCAAACTCCAAGCTGCTTCTTCCCATTTTCTGTTTTAAATTTCCCTTCACTGCAAGAGTTGTACTCTAGATCCATTTCTACAAATTTAATTGTTTTTTTTTTAGTTTAGTTTAAAAGTGACAAACCCTTAGACCTCTCCTCTTTCTTTTGCAGTTTTAGTATTAGGAAGGGTGCCAGATCTGCTTTAGATCCGGAGATTTGCCAAATTTTCAGTCACATTTCCGTATGGACATACCCTTACTTACCCTTCTTTTAAACTTGCTACAACAGGCCCTGAATACTTGCAGGTCTATATGTCTGCTTGCCTTAGTGTGTGCAACCAATAGATCCTTTAATTATGTGATTTTAAACACAAGGTAAGTGGCCAACACTTGTGCTGCTGGTCTGCAAGCGGCTCTCGACCTGAATGTAACTCACCTCCAAGTATTCGACGATTCGCAATTGATCATATGCCAGACAAATGGAGATTGGAAGATGAAAGATGAGAAACTAATTCCTTACCATGAGCACCTCGAGGATCTGATAGCTTACTTTCAAGGAATCGCTTCATTGATACACTAGCGACGTTGGCATCGATGATAGAAATCCCATATGGTACTGAGATGAAGCCAATCATGATCGAGCAGAGGAATGAGTCGGCCTTTTGCCTCCAAATTGAGAATCCTCCAAAGCCTAATGATGTGCCACCTTGGTTCTCAGATATCAAGAATTTCCTCAAGACCCTAACTTTCCCTGAGGGTGCATCCAAGACAGACCGACGAACCATCCAACATCTAGCAACAGGCTACGTCGTTTGTAGGGAGTGCCTTTACAAGCAATCCTACAACAACATTCTACTTAGGTTCCTTACTGAAAGTAAAGTGACTAACATCATGAAGGAGATCCATGAAGGAGTATGCGGAGCCCACGTTAGGGGTCACATGCTTGCTAAGAAAATTCTGTGGCAGGGATACTTTTGGACCACTATGGAATCAGATTGCTGTAAACATGTTCAAAAATACTACAAGTGTCAAGAACACTCTAGCCTGATACACGCTCCTGCCATCGATCTATACTGTATGACCACTCCTTGGCCATTTGCTACCTGGTGCCTTGACATCGTTGGAATGATTAATCCAAATGCATCAAATAGGCATCGATTCATCCTCGTCGTCATTGAATACTTCACCAAGTGGGTAGAAGCGGCATCATATGCCAACATCATGGCCAGTCATGTTGAGAAGTTTCTCAAGAACAATATCGTGTGCCGGTTTGGAGTCCCCAAAGATATCATCACGGACAATGGTACAAATTTTGCAAATAAGCGCATCCGAGCCTTCTGCGAGCAATATAAAATCAAGCACCATCACTCGTCACCTTATCGGCCTCAAACTAGAATAAGATAGTCATTCGCATCCTAGAGAAAATGGTCATCACCTATCGAGATTGGAGCGAAATGCTGCCATTTGCTTTGTGGGCCTACAGAACATCGATCCGTACCGCTATAGGGGCAACACCATTCTCCCTTTTGTATGGAACTGAGACCGTCCTACCATTAGAGGTTGAAGTACCCTCGCTTCGAATGCCCATAGAATCAGGCTTACCCGAAGTGGAGAGAGAAAGATCATGCTTTAAACAGTTAAACTTATTGGACGAGAAGAGACTCCTAGCCTTGTGTCACAGTCAAATTTACCAGGGGCGAATCACACTCGCTTATAATAAACGTGTCCGTGGTCGAGATCTAAAAGTAGGAGACATTGTACTGAAGAAGATCTTCCCATCCCTCCACGCCGATCTAAGAGGAAAGTTCAAGCCAAACTGGGAAGGACCTTATGTCGTTCGAGAAGTACTACCGGGATACGCCATCCGCCTCGCCACCATGGACGGAGATCATCTTCCTGAGCCCATCAATGTTGGATACGTCTGACGGTTCTACTCTTAGTCTATCGCGATAAGGTAAGTATTGGTGAAACAGATACGTGACTGCTTAAGAACCACCCAAAAGAGGCCATCATCCCAAACACAGTAGTCAAAAAGCATCCCTAAAAATGATGATATCCTTTGCTACCCCATTTAAGCCTGGGCCTTTCTTTCAATAACCCCTTCCCCAAAAAAAATGTGTGTGTACATATATAAAAAAAGGGAAGCAAAGTTACTATCAAAATCCAAAAAAAATGGAAAAGCAAAACCCTAAAAAGAGATTGCCTGAAATAAAACAAAAAATAAAATAAAAACAAAAACATAGAAGAATCATGGGACATGTATAGTAAAACCCCAAAGGAAGGAAGTATGTCGAGAAAACTGAAGCCGTATCAAGGAAACCCTTTTAGCCCAGCATACCTTCAAAATCCTAACCTAACCCATGGCCAAGCTACACCCTGAAGGAAGCCCTCTGTTTATGTTCAAAAGCAGTCCTAATATCTGTTAAGTCATCACGAGCCGAGTTGTGAGACGACACTAGAACCCCATCTAGCCGGCTATGACGGAATCGACGTCTATGTCATGACTTTTGAAAAAATGAAAGAACAAAAAAAGAAAATAAAATATAAATAAAAATACAAGCTCAAAGCAAGATGGAAGTGGTGAAAACTCGAAAGGGCATTACGAGTAAAAACAGCAAGTTTGTGCGGACCAGGTGAAAACCCGAAAGGGCGCTTGGGGTAAGAAAGCTAAATCCATGGACGTGGTGAAAACCTGAAAGGGCGCCGCGAGTAAAAAAGGGAGATAAATAAAAAGAAAAAAAAAAGAGAGAAAAAGTAAAAGAAAAGAGGGGTTTGGAATGTGTGAATGTTTAAGGAGCTCTCTTGGTTGCTCTCCCTGACCTCTTTTAGGGGCCACTCATGTTAGTTCGAATCGAGTCCCGACCAAAATTATTTTCATGAAATTGCTTTGTCAAACGTATGACTCAGGGTAGGGAGAAAGGTTTGACTCGACCCAAGGGGATGGACATTCCGGCCTTGGTATGACTATTGAAACTCTTTCAGAATCAATCAGTCAGAGAGGGGCTCGACCATGCTCAAAAGAGGACCCAGGGTTTCACAAGGTGATTAAGGCACCGCACAAATATATATATATATATATATATATATGCACAAAACAAAAAGACGAAAAAGTCTATGTAGATGTATATGATAAACTACCTTCCATTTATAAAATGCACCGCTTACACCACATCCTAAAAAGTAGCTGGTATGACGACTAGCGTGCTTTCCTTTTTACAAATAAATGAAAAACAGTAAAAACATGATGAAAATATGTATACAAAAAA
Organism: Chloranthus sessilifolius; assembly: GCA_021018995.1. Taxonomy (NCBI): domain Eukaryota; kingdom Viridiplantae; phylum Streptophyta; class Magnoliopsida; order Chloranthales; family Chloranthaceae; genus Chloranthus; species Chloranthus sessilifolius. The sequence continues at coordinate 44,300,087 of CM037594.1, read as the reverse complement.
ATGTGTGTATCCAGAAGGGTTTTTTATGCCCTTTTCTCGTGAATCGATCGTGCAAAAGTTCGTATGCAGAAGGAGTTAGCCACCGGCTTCAATGCGCTAATCTCAGCATGAAGGTCATCTTCCTGGACATTTCGCTCAATCAGCCAGCGACCATGCAGGCTCTTATACCTCTTCCGAGAAGAGTCGGCAGCTCCAAAAGCGATGCTCAGTGATCCCTTCAAACGGAGGACCTCGCTCTCTGCTATTTCTGCTCTAACCTTTTCATGTGTCAAAAGTTCATACAGGACCCTCTCCTCATCCACTAGTAGCTCGATGCGGGCTCGGAGTATCATCTCTTTCTTTAGCCAGGGGCCTCCAGTATTAATGATCTCTGATGAATCTGGACCATCAGCAACAGGCCACTCAGTCAACAGTCAGGCCTCGTACTGAGGAGAAGACTGAACTAAATCTCCCTACTAGATATTACACATCAGCGTTCACTGAGGCGTCTCCCAAAGAGCAGCAATCTGATCTATGTCTCCAGAGGACCCCCAAGAAAAGATCAAATCACATAAAGGGAGTCTGGCCTCATAAGGCACCTGCTGAGGGCAGCCGAACTGACGCAACACTTAGAATGGGAAGTAAAAAGTGCTGTCAGTCAATCCTAGGAGGGTGATGCCCTCATGGTCTCTTGAGTGAACTATCGGGAAGGTCCAGTCTAACTAGGGAAGCCTCCATGTCAGCTCGGCACCGGTCGACCAAAGTTTCAGAGCTGACACATCGCCATGTGGAAGCAAGTGGCATCTACCTAGAAAGCACTGAACCACCTCACCTCGGGCAATATAAAAGTAGGGAACAGGCCCCAAGACAGCGAGGTGCTCACCCAACTAGACCTGAAGCAACAAGGGGCACCCCTGAAGGCCCTCCACCTTGGCCAAAGCAAATGAATCAAGACCTCAATACAGCTCGGTGAGCACCAAATGCATCATGGATTGGCCCGTCTCTAGCTCCGTCAAAATGTCAAAATTTGGCAATGAGAAGCTCTCCCCCCAAGTAAAGAAGAGGATTTCAAAGATGAGACCGAGTGCTAGAGCTTTCACGTTGAAAATATTCCTAACCGGCAATCTTCGGAGGTTTTCATCACTGAAAAGTTCTTTGAGGAATTTTAGCGAATACCTTGTGGGCCCCTCAATGAGACTTTTCTCATACTCGAGTTTCTTCAAACCAAGAGTAAGGTGAATGGATTTGGAGTAGCCCAGCCGAGGCATGACTCTTGCAAGGCCCCTATGAAGCTTCAGGCCAGGCAGATTGGATAGCTCCTCAAGGGTTGGGGTTAGCTCCAGCTTCCCAAAATGGAATACATGGGAATTCACATCCCAAAATAAAACGACAGCGAAAAGGAGTCCCCACCATGGAGGAACCTCTAGAAAGGAAGGACGGCGAGATAGCCCAAGGCGCTCCAAGTCGGCGAGCTCACTCTCATTCATGCTCCCAAACTAGGCTGTTAGAAATTTGGGCCTCAGGCCCAAGGAAGGGGGTAAATTGGCTCCAGGCCCTCCACGTAAGGGACGGTTAGAAAGCGGATCCATGAACATACAAAGATCTTCTGAGAAGACAAAAATCAATGTATGGTGATGGACCCACCTTGGAAAAACAAAAGTAAAAAGAACCGGTCAAAAGGGTCAAGTCAAACAAAAAAGAAGTGATTTTTGGACTAACTCGGGTATATAAGGACCCACTACCCCCCAGGTTAAACAGGGCGCAACTATTAGTTGCGCCAATGTTTTTCTCCCCCAGGTTGAGCCTAGCACAACTAATAGTTGCGCCAGTACATATTTTTTGGGATTTCATCCTGGCGTAACTAATAGCTGCACCACACTATAGTCCCCCCTCTGCAGCCATCCAGAGACCCAGCTGTGGGGACTTACACCCCTTTTATATTTTTCACTCACCTCTTTTCACTAATAGTTTGGCAATTATTTTGTTTATTCATATGCAGGACTGATCCTACATCAAAGCATACACCCAAGGAGTCGCTTTCTGAGATTTTTTTGGTCAAACACATCCTGTAGAGAAACAAGTCCGATGCAAAGAGATCATGGCATAATATCAAAGCAGAAATACTAAAAATATTTTCCAAAAATAATGATCCAAAGTATCACATCAACCATCCCCAAAATGATTAAACAAATCCAAATCAAATTTCGAAGAGTATTGAGTTTTGAAAATAAAAACTAAAAGCCTTTTCCTTACCCGCGCCCTTTGATTTCTTGCGACAGCGAGAGGAGCTCTGAAAGGTCTGAATGTCCCCCAACCTGGACCACGCCTGTGAGATCCAACTGAGCAAAGAACACGACTCCTTAGCACGGGCACGTTGTAAGGCACAGTCAAAGTCAAGAGTCGAGATCAGTTAAGGGACAAATGATAATGTAATGAATGAGAGGAGTAGAGCAGCAAGGTACTCACCGTCTCCACCTCCCTAAGCTCTGCAAGATGACGATGATACTTCGCATATTCCATGGCCGAGTGGAAGTCCTACGTTCAAGACGATATAACATCAGTTATAAGGGTAATCTTAAAGCATGTACAATAGGAGGCTGAAACAAAAAGAGATTGGGCCATCAACAGACTTACCCCTGGAACCACCTCAGTAGGAGGGACACGGGCCCCTCAGTAAAAAGCTGCGCTTGTTTATCCACATCAGCACAAAGGCTCGAAAGGAAGCTCGTCCAGGCGTCGGAAGGTCCCCTAAACCACGGGTGGATCACCACCAGGGATACCAGCATGAGAGGTACCCGACGAACCAGCACTCGAAGAGCCCTTGCCTGAGGGACCCGCACCAGAAGGACCAGCACCAGAGGGATCTACCCCTGACATATCAGCTGCACTCGGCCCGCCTTCCCCATCTGAATCATCCCCTGGAGCAAACTGTGAACAGAACAAAGATTCACTTAGAAGGAATGAGGGACCGAACAAAAGCATAAAGGGAACTAATCCAAGTTAAGAAGAATTACCTGACCGAGTGGGCCACCGAACACAAGAAAATTGGCGCTAGGTACAAAGCGCGATAAGATAAACCAGTACGACAGGCACTCGTACCAAAGATGATAGTCCTCAGGCACATGGTGAGCATGGATGGGAAGCCCATTGTTGAAGAAGGATGCGGTAAGCTCCTCGATACTGCCAACGAGATACCAAACATCCACCAGAGGGTCCACAGGTATGGCATAATAACCCTGGAATTGGTGCACCACTTGCTCTCCCAAATAATAGAATTTTGCCCATGCTCCATACAAGAAAACGATGTGGCAATTGTTAAATAGGCGAGAATTTCCTACAATTGCTCGGCCCCAGAAGGGGGATGCAAGGTACGGGTCAGGGAGGATCTGCCAAAGTAAAAAAAAGAATCAAACCAGTTAGCACATCAGTAAAAGGAGATTTCTAAGCTAAGAACAAATAAAGTTGAAAGAGAGTTTTACCTGCTCAGGAACCATCAAGTCGAGTTGGGACCTCAGACCCATCCCCAAGTGCTCTAAACCTACATCGCGGTGTCAGGCCTGATTCTAGTTGCTGAGGAGGGGATAGGTGAGCACCTCCGAGAAAAGAAGCGGGCGCCCATGGTGAAAGTGATGATATCCCCATACTTGAAAAGGGGGCATTGCACAAGAGCGGGTCAGTAGTGTATATGGATCATTCAAAAAAAAAATGGCAAAGGTAAAGGAATGAGGAATTACCTCCAGGGTGGCCCAAAATCCAATAGCAGACTTTGAATCCCCGGTCGTGACCCAAGACAAATTGTACATCAGCCATGCATACCCTGCCCCTCCCCAGTCATACCTGTGGATGTCACCCTAGTTGTCGATCACACTCAACAAGGCTAGGCTGACTCGGTCACCGCTCGCGTTGGTAAAAAGGGTCTTACCGAGCAGGATCAGGAGAGTGATGCGAGCTAGGACGATCGCTCGCTCCAGCGTGATGTAGAGCACCCTGTCTGACTGACCTAGATCCACTAACTCATCAGGTGTATAAAGTGAGGTCAGCCAAGACATCTTGACCTCAGTGCCATGTGTCTGCCCACGAGGAGGATAGGCCTCAATCAGTCAAATGATGTCCTCTCGACTCAGCACTGCGAGATCGGATATCGGCATCCCCCTTATCCTGATGCCAGTAATCATGGCCTAGTCGACAAGCGTCAAAGTCATCTCTGCATACGACATGTGAAAGGTTATTGTCTCGGGGTGAAACCCTTCAATCAAGGCTTTCAGATAGGCAGCATCGGCCCTCATGGCGGGACAAGATAGAAATTCTTCGAAGCCCACCTGTGTCAGAAGAACCTTTACTACTGGAGGGATGTAGAAGTAGAAATCTTGGAAGTCGAGCCACCCGCCACGGAATACAATGTTGGGCAGGTCCTGCACCCAAGAAAATGAGCATCAGATCATAGGGGCAAAGCAAAAATTGCATAATGGAAATGAATTGAACCTCTCTTTTATCATGCCCGCTATCCTGAAATTTGAAATGTGGGTATGCTGTTGGTGAAGGGGGCTGACTCGGGCGGCCTCACCTTGCATCTCGAGCCACGGGCCCGCTCTCCGATCTACCCAGATGAACTACTCCCCCTGCGGGACGAATACAATCTCGGGCCCCTCCTCGTGCCCCTCCTCGGGAATATGCTCACCCTCACCCGACAACCTAGGGCAACAAAAAACAATCACGTCAGAGCAGATCAATGATAAAGAGCCATGATATTCTATGCTACAAAAGGGAGGTAAGTATGCTCACCCTTCCCCTTTCTTTTCACATATTTTCAGAAATGAGAGATACACATGCCCAAAAAAAATAAAGAGATCCCTTTTAGGTTGAAAATGCAAAAAAAATTCTTTTCTTCAGAAAATGACAAAAAATTAAAATTTCCCCTTCCTATCTTTGAAAATAAAGCAAGTTAGAATCAAATAAAATCATTCTTTTATGTTTCTAAACAATAATAAAAAAGGCCCTTCTTTTACACTTAGAAAAACAAAAAAAATCCTCCCTTTATGTCTAGGAAAACAAAAGCAAAAAAAAAAGGAGAAAAAGAAATCATCATCACGCTTCAAAAGAAAAAAAAATTTCTCTTCTCCTTAGGTCCCAAGGAAAAAACAAACAACCATTTCTTCATGTTCGTAAAAACAAAAAAATTTCTTTCCTTTACCTTATTCACAAAAGTAATAAAAAAAAAAATTAAAATAATAATCCTTTACTTTGTTTGTCAAAATAAAAAGTAAAAACCAAAAAAAAAAAAATTCTCTTCACTTTACTTTGCAAATATAAAAACAAAAACAAAAAAATAAAATCCTTTACTTACAAAAATAAAAAAAAATCAAACAAAAAAAATCCTTTGCTTTATTTTAATAAAAAAAAAAACAAAAAAAAATTTCTTTGCAAAAAATATAAACCAAAAAATCCCTTTCCATATAGACAAATAAAAATAGCAAAAAATATATATATATTAGGCATCAATAAATCCATTAAATAACAAAATAGGGCATTGTTCATGAAGAATCATCCACACTTCATCAATAACCATACACACCATATAAATAAACTATTACTCATCAAAGAATACAAGATCATGATCAAATCTACAAGAAAAAGCAAGAAAAATTAAAGAAAATGGGTTTTAATGGTTACCTTTAGAGAGAAAAGGGGTCTTTGATCTAGCGTGAGCCGACGATTGATCCACACAAGCAAAGCAACGACAATGGGGCACGCATAGAGGCAATAAAAAGGAACCCTAGAAGGGGGGCAGTTTTTGGTTTCAAAGGAGGGGGAGAAAATTTTGAAATAAAGCCCCCAGCCCGAACTCGGGCTGTTTAAATTCCCCCCAGCCAAGCCTGGTGCAACTAATAGTTGTGGCAGGCAAAATGTTTCCCACCTTTTGCTTGGCGCAACTATTAGTTGTGCCAAGCTATTTTGAGGCCCCTAGTGGCATGGCGCAACTAATAGTTGTGCCAAGCACTTAGGCCAGGTCTTGGGCCTGGTACGGGCCAGATGGGAAGACAGGTCCCCCAACTCTTTTTATTTGTTCTGTCGCTCCCGGCAGATGCACGCTCTCCCAAGGCAGCATTTCAATCGTCCTTCGACTTGCCAAGAGAGCCGTGCTAGAATAAATGCAGATCGAGATCAATTAACACCCCGGTCCTACACAAGAAAATATAAAGAAAAATCCAAAAAAATCCCCACAGAGAAGTCGAAAGTATTCACAAGAAAAATCCACATAAAATAATAGCTTCAAAATTCTAAAAAATCACATAAAATAATAACTTCAAAACTCCAAAAAATCACAGTTAAAAAATTCAAAAAATTGTATAAAATGATAGAAAAATCTAAAATAGATTTATATTCCCCACAGAGACGTACAAGCATAAGGCGGTAAAACATCAATTTTTTATCCACAATGCAGTTGTGCCATACAAATGTCCTAAGTCAGAGGTTCGCCTAGGATTTTTGGATCCTACTTTAAGGAAGGAGCAACAATGTCGATCCTGGTCAAACAGTCAATGTTTCACTCAAGTCGACTCCATAGCTAAATCTTTGTGACGAGAGTTCTGTTTTGGATTTATGTGAACTTAAGTGTCTTAAGCTTCAGATTCTCCATTGGAAAAGGTCAATCGTTCGTTGAGACCAACCTGTTGAGAATGAGATTACGTGTCAATCAAACTATGTGCAACCATGCATAAGAAGGGTTCATTTCCCTTTTTATTTTTTGCGGGCTTAAAACCTATATGGGCAGCGGTATCCCTGTAAAGTGTATGCCATGCGTCTAGGTATCCGTATGATGGTCGTTTGTCCCCATAAATTATACTCGAGTGGGTCCGGGTCGGGGCTTTTATCGCCTTTGTAGTTGCTTATTGCCCCTGAAGGGTGCATGATTATGTATAGTTAATTGATATTTATGATCATTGTTAGCAAAGACCAGGATTGGATGTCCCTTCATGACGGAGATACCCCAATATTGGGTTGGATCTGTTCGAGGTAATCAAAGCTGGATGCTCTAGGCCATGTTAATCTAACGCATGCTTTCGAAAATGGCACGCACTCCCAAAAAATGTTGTGACATCTATTCACTTCGCTCAGGCAGTCATGCTAAATAAACTTCAGCGTCGATGGGTTTGCCCAAGGACCTTGAACTCTTCTTTCAGCAAGCGCACCCACGAACAGTCAGACGGGGCCATCAAATGCCTCGTAGGATTGAACATAAACTGTGGAGCCTTGCGTATGCTTACTTCGTGCCTATCTTTTAATGTGAGTCGATCCCCCCTTTTACTCACGAAGTTGTTACATTCAGAATGAATTTTAAACATTAAATACCTTTAAAATCATCCCGAGAAGCAAATATCTTTCCAGACTATAGGGAGTTCACAACTCATTCCACCTCAGTTATGCCCAGTAATGTCGCAAAGCGCTTGGGAACCAATTACATCGAGAAACGAATGTTTAGCCTCACATCTCGGGGCTTTTATTTTCTCACTGTGTTACTCATTTGATGTTTGAAGTTTGTTCTGATGCAGCGAACCTGTCAATAATGCCTTGAGCCTCCTTGGATGCCTCTTTTTCTTTGGCATTCGATCATTAGTGATCGGATATAAAAAAGGGGCATCTGTAGACACCCAAATTTGGCCCAAGGCTCGATCGAAACACCTTTCGAGAGAGGTGCAATTATAAGCTTTTGATGACATGTATGGAACCTTTAGGAACCCCCTAGAACCCTTAGGGACCTTTCTAAACCCTTAGGAATCACCCTAGATCCCTTAGGAACCTGACCCGAACCTTTAGAAATCAATCCCGATGCTTAAAATCCGTTCTGAACCTAAACCTAACCTTATCAAGCAAATGGTTGAGGAGGGATGCACCAGAACCAGCTACGGCCCTCTACTATGATCAAATCTCATACCATTAAAAATTAGAGGTCGTTAGGTTTCCAACGGTCCAAAAATTGCACTAATCGGAGGTATACATCAAAAGATATGGTGGACCAAACCCGTAGGGCAGAAGTGTAAATTCATGTGGGCCCCCCTAGGGATTTGCCAAAAATCCCTAGTGTAAATTCATGTGGTGCAACTATTAGTGTAAATTCATGTGGCGCAACTAATAGTTGTGCCAATTATAATTTTACCTGGGGCAACTATTAGTTACGCCAGGCCGATTCTCCCAGATTTTAAGCCTGGCGCAACTATTAGTTGCGCCAAGGGTAATGGTTGGGCCCACCCTCGTGAACCAACTTACAGGCACTATTTAAAACTATTTTACTGTATATTTGCCTGGCGCAACTATTAGCTGCGCCAAGCATATGAACAGTAACCTCTGGATTTTGTATCAAAAATTGTGATTGGCGTTTGACTTGTTGACCACTTTGACCTTTAGGGTGTGTTTTACTAGTTCTGTTGCACTCATTTCCTACCTATTTGCAACCCGGTCATCCACCATTGGAGGACCTTCTCACACATCTCAAGGCTCCAAAAACCCTAGGAATCCTTAGATATGAGATTACCTAATTGCTAAACCCATTTAACTCTTAAGTGGTTTCCTAATCAACCCATTTCATATAAATAGAGCCCCCCACCCCGTGGTTTAGGGGTTGAGAAATTTACTTAAGAGAAAAAGAGCTCAAAGTGAGAAGTTCTTCCTCCCTTTTGTACACCATTTTTACCCAAATTCTAGAACCTCCCAACCTTATTTCAAGCTTGTTCTTGCATCTAAAACCCTTAACTTAGGTGTGTGTGATCCTCTAGCCTCCCTTCTCCACCTCTTAGCTTTAAGACTTAGGATTTAGAACTCTATTCCACACCATACAAAGCCTTCAAGAGCTCATCAAAGCAAGCCACGCAAGGCTCTCCTATGGTGCTACAAGGGCCCGAGGGCTCTGACTCTCCCTTTTCTTCTCCTATCTCTTTCTAGCCCCTTCCATCCTCCCATTTGTGCCGTTACGCCACCAACTTTTTGGTAGGAATGGAGGGGCACAAATAGGATTCTAAGCTCTTTTGGGCAAGAGGAAGCTATTTTCTTTTCTTTTACTTCATTTTATTTTTAGCCATTAGTAGAGACCAAGTTAAGCGGGTTGATCGGGTGCCTAACACCTTCTCGATCAATAACCGAAGCCCCTACCCAAGAGCCTTTGGTGTGGACCAGATTCAGAGTCATATTTTTAGCACTTCGATGCTCATAAAAATGAACTAGGTTTCTCGAGACACCGAAAGCTTTGGGTGGCAACTATATATATTTTTACAAGCGAGCACAGCGCCACGACGGGATAGTCAAAAATCTCACGGTTGCACATGCACGATGGGGCAAGAGGGGTTTGATTGAGATAGGGTAAAGAATGTGGTCTGGGGTGATGATGTCATGCGAGGCATGTATGTCTTGTCTATAAAAGGACCAGCGGTGTGGTCGGCATTTTTTTTGTAGGGTTACATGATGGGAGCAGAGTGAGCGACTATTCCTTCTTCGATGTGGATAGCTTATAAGGCTCCGCGATGGAACAAAGGGAATTTTCCTCGAATCAGGACCGATCTTTGCGTAAAAATTAAGAATTATGCGCTTAGTTCCCGTCGCGTGATCCGATTGCGCGCCTGATTTTAGGCGTGCGATTCGGGGACTAAGGGGCTAATTATGCATGTGGATATTGGCGTGTGATTGTATTGCGCGCTTAATCATGGGGGCGCGATTGAAGGGTCACCAAGTCACTGTGCGGGTGACCTTTCATATTGTGCGGCATGGGGAGGTCATTTGATTGGATTGTGCAGCTGTTGAAAAGCGAGGGATCTGAGCGTTGCACCGTCTGCGCGGGCGACAGTTTCATTGCACGCTTGAATCGTAGCACATGTTTTTGATTAAGCATGATATGTGTGGCACGTGATCGGATTAAGCGCACGTAGTTAAGCGCGCGATTGGGGCGATACTCTATTTAAGCATGGGAGGCTTCATTTGTTTCTTATTCTCTGGTTTAGTCTCGAGTATTGACTTTTCTGAGAGTTCTGGTGTTCTAAGATTCGTGTTTTAGTGATATTGAGCAATCTAACCATCAGATTGGGATGGGGTTTCTTCCTATATTTGTTATTTCACGTAATCTTCACCCTGAGGTGATGCTCGGGGATGGTATTGTCTTGGTAATGGGCAGTATTGGGAATGAGGGTGCTGGTCTTCACACCGTTCCTTTCTAGGGAGCAGTGAAGGCAGCATTGTGGAGGCGGCGGTGGAGGAGGCGAAAATGACGGGGAGAGGAGGTGTTGCAAATGGAGGGATCTATCCCTAACCCATTTTCTGTCGCTTCTGCCGGTGGTTCGTTTGAGTCCTCCAAGTCTGGTGGCAACATTTATGAAGCCTTCGATTGGACGTTCTGCTCCTCGCTTTGGCTCATTGTAGTTTTTTTCTAATTTTAGGTTGTATGTTAGGTTCTAGGTTTTCATTTTGGGTTGTAATTCAGGAGGTATGCCTCCGGCGATATTATAAAATTTTGAACTATGAATAAATGGGCATTTTTTGTTGTCTATTGTGCTCAGTTAGTTGGTTTAAATTAATGGATTAATTGAACTTATCTGATTTGTTTGACGTAATTTTAGGATTTGATTTAGTTTAGTAATATAGATTTTGGATTTGGTTTGGATTTATCCACGGTTTATCTCAAGATTAGTTTACTTTATTTAGAAGGTTTAACTATTTCTATCAGGCTTGTTCGGGGCATTTTTCTGGTGATCTTGAACAGGTTAGATTTTGTTTTGTTTTGTTTAAGGTATTTGGTTTCATTTAAGGTGTTTTGTTTGAGGTTTTTTTGTTCGAGGTTTTTGTTTGAGATGAAACTTGTTAAAAAGGTGTGAGTTTTCATGGGTTCTAGATGGTGGTTGGGTGTTCAATCCTATTGGCCTATCTAGACTTGGAGGATTTTTGCTTTTCAGAGGGGCAAGTGTTGTGTGATTATTGGTCTATCTAGTTTTGTCATAGATTATTTTATTTTTTTAAAAGAAAATGAGGTGTGTATAGTTTTGGATTCAATTTGATTGGGAAGGTTTCAAGATGTGTGACATTTGTTTATGGGGCATGGTTTATAAATGCAAGTGTTTAAGGTTTTTAGCTTGTTGTTTCCTTATTTTTTTCATTTTAAGTTTAAAGATTAAACGTTTTTGGGGGATATCTTGTGTTTGTAACTTTGAGAATTTTTTTGTTCATTAATGTCTTTTATTCCTCTCTATTTCATTTCCCAGGTACTGGACCCGAGGACTTGTGTTTATTAAGTGGATTATGAGAATGGACGGAATTGGGAATTTTGGGTGATACTAGGGTTGGTGCTATCAATCTAACTCGAAGTGCCACTCCATCAGGAGAAGAGGTGGAGGAGAAAAAGGTGGTAGAGAGGAAACCCAAGGCTAAGGCAAGGTCAGAGTTCTCGTGACCAATGCCTATTTTTCCTAGGTAGGCTCTGCGGATTCAGTGTTAGTTGCTCCTCATTTTTTAATGTGTCCAAGGGGAGCTTCTAACAGTGGGTCCACAGGACTTGGGTGGTTTTCTGTAAGCCACTCTCTCCTTTCTGCCGGCTCAGGGTGAGGGGAAGAGGTCTTCATGGTTCGAACTCATTTAGGGTGCATCCCTCCTCTGGGTTTCTCCGAGATCTCTAGTCTCTCGAATAAGTTCAGATTCGGGCATTGCTTGAACGTGCGAATTTTAGCATTCTTATTTTTAAGTTGTATATTCAGAGGGTATGCCCTCGGTGTGCGTTGTAATGATTTTTATTAATCCATGAAGTGATTATATTTTGATTCCATTTGTGGTTGTTCAATAATATTTTTTTTTTATTTAATCTATATTTCGTTCGTCTTGTTGTGGGTGTGATGCTTTTGGTTTTAATTTGGTTGTTTATTTTAGATCTGGGGGCATGTTAGGGATAGTTTTTCTTTTCGTTTAGTTTTGAGTATTATAGAGGCAATGTAAGTATTTTAATCTTATTGAGGACAAGTGAAGGTGTTGGGGGCATTTTTTTGGTTGAGGAAAGTGGGGGGAGAGCATTTTCCTTGGGTTTTAATTGTTTATTATGAAGTAGAGGGCATTTTTTTTTTGGGTTTTTTTGTTTATTTTTGTTTATTGTGAATGAAGGGGCATTTTTATTTTTATTTAATTATATTTTTTTATTGTGAATTAAGGGGCATTTTTATTTTTATTTAATTATTTTTATTTATTGTGAATTAAGGGGCATTTTTTATTATTTATTTTTTTTTGGAGTTGTAAATTTTCTTAAGTTATGAGTATTTTGGGTTGGCCTTATGAAGGGCGTGATTTAAATTGATAGTGAGCGTCAGAATGTCTTAACTTCAAGTTGGAGTTTACTGTCCTGAGCAGGTGAAAATTTTTGTTTTTCTGAGAAATTATGCACTTCAGTCACGGGGCTTGAATTAATTACGCGCAAGGACGTGAACGCGCATTCAAAGGTGCAAGAGGTTATTAAGCATCAATTCAGTCGCGTTTAATGTGATTATGCGTTTGTTTTGATGCGCAGGATCAGCTGAGCCTTGGCATTCACGCACTACTTTTTGGGCGCATAATGTGATTGTGCGCCTAGTGGGAAATGCGCAACCAAGTGGTCGGGTTATAGTGAGCGGGCGATGATTAGATTGCGCATTCAGGATAGGGCGTTTGATCTGAATTAAATGCATAATGTAATGCGCATGATTAAATTGTGCGTCGGGTTTTAGGCGCGTGATTCAGGCAAGTTTTATAAATAGTTGAAACCTTTCATTTTTCATCGTGTTATTCATTTTAGTCTTCGATTCTCTAGTTTCCTAGTTTTCTTGTGCTCTTGTTTTCGTGTTTCTATGATATCTCGTGATCTGGTCATTCGTTTGAAGCACCGTTTCTTCCATTTACTTTATTTTTTCGAGTTCTTTATTCTGATATGGAGGGTGAGGGTAGTGTCAGACGTGAGGTCACTATTCCCGAGTTAGAGAGGATGTTGATGACGGATGTGGGTGACACTTCTGAGGCTCAGACTAGCGCTGTCACCATAGAGGAGGATATTGGGGAGATGATCGTAGAGGAGGTCCCTGAGGGTGACTAGATGGTGGTCAGGGAGGAGGTACCCGAGGTTGAGCCGGGGGTAGCCGAGGAGGAGGGCAAGAGAGCTGAGGGTGAGCAGGGTGAGGAGCAGCCAGGCAGGAAACCTCGGGATTGCGAGCGCTATTCGCTGGAGGATTTCCTTGCCAAAGGGTGGGTAGGTCCCCGTGAGTAAGAGTTCCTTCATCTTCCTAGGCATTCATGTTATGACATAGGCTTATTAGGATCTGTAAACCCTTCTAATTTACATCGAACCTGCACTGATTATTTGTTGCGTGCTCACTCATGCATCATGCTCGCATCTAGAAATAGGTCATGTTTATGTTTGATGTTCTCATCATGTTTTGTGTGCCTGTTGTAAGTTGTCATAGCGTTTGAGACATGTTTTATTCATTTTCAACTCCTCAATTCATTTATCTTTCGTCATAAGTACGCGTTACTCTTATTGTTATTATTAGTCTTTTGGTCGTGTTGGTCTATAAGTGCTTCCGCAACTGGCTATCAACTCAGCATGGGGTGAGTCTCACGCCTGGTACCGTGCCTTGTCAGATTTTCAGCGGGAGCGACTAGTGTCTTTTGGTTTTGGGAGGATTCTAGGATTGGAGATCTTTCAGGTTCACCGAGGCCTAATCACGATGATCATAGAGAGGTGGAGCGAGAGGCATCAGGCACTTCTCTTCCCAGTTGGTATGTTGTTGCCAACTCCAAAGGACTAGGTCAACATCACGGGTCTTCATTTTGAGGGCGAGCCGATCACGGGGCTGATGGAGGGACAGTATTTGGAGGTGTGTAAGGAGATTTTGGGAGTCCCTTATAGGTCGAGTGGATCAGGGTCAGGTGTGGTTCGGGTTACTTGGTTCTTTGATATATTTGCGAGTGGCTTCTTCCCTCCGAGGCATCGTTCGGTGGTGAGGGTGCCCTATGAGGCGCGATGTGCGGTAGTGCGGGTCGGGAGCCCGTGACTGAGCCAGGATTGGCTGCAGATAGGGTGCTCCGAGCATTTCTGATGCACTTCTTGGGTGCATTACTCTTTTCATCTTCGACTCAGGGATGCATCACCGGGTTGTTTTTTATGGTTCTCGGGGATCTGGATCGGGTCCATACCTATGCATGAGGTGTGACAGCGTTGGCGCATCTCTATGAGCAGTTCTACCATCGGGGACAGGGCATCACGTCGATCGAAGGTTTCCTTTCGTTCCTCCAGGTGAGTCTCTTAGTTTAATTGGTATCATGGTGGTCCTTTAGTTTTGCTAATTTTTGGTCTTAGTGATTTTTAATGGTCCTTTTATGTGTTATTATTACTTTTTTTAGTTTTGGGCGTATGATCATTTTGCTTTTCTTTGCCTGGGAGTTTCGGTGGGGGTTATGTTCACGTTTCCACGGATGCATGTGTGGAGAGAGGCGTTGAAGGGTCGTCGGTGGTCTACTGATATTCAGATCGCGCGAGGCCTCTTCAAGGACATGCATGCGGGGCAGGTATATATCGTCATGTTTTTATTCGGCTTTGTTTTGTTTTGGGTGTCTTAGGCTTTGTTAATGGGTCAATTTGTTCATTTGGATAAGTGATCTGGAGGTCCTACGACAATGAGGAGGACGCAGTTGAGGCGGTGATTGAGTCTGGCTGACCCTTCTTTGATGTGGACGTATGGGTCCATTGTTTTGAGAGAGTAGAGAGGATTCACACCTCTCAAGCAACACAACAGTTGGGGCTCACTTAGGGAGTCCCCCCACGGGTTAGCCACAGAGTGGCAAAGAGGATGATCGGACCTCTAGGCCAGAATTTTACGGAGCAGATGGTGCTCCAGATAGTCGATTTTAGAGCTGGGGGGACCAGGGTCACGGGGGCGCATGACGAGGTGGATGTACGAGAGTATAGGAGGTGGTTCAATGCGTTGGGTGGTGGGCGCCTCTTCACACGTCCCTTTCATGGTAGCGGCTCTTTAGCAATCGGTGGGCCAGAGTTAGCGTCAGCATTGAGGGAGAGGTTGGCTGCATTAGAGGAGGGCCATCTCACGGCGAGTGTGCGGGGGGCATTGGATGCTCTCCATAGGGCGATGGAGCATGCTCCTCATCCTGATGAGGAGATGTTGCACTCTTTGACCGACTCGGTCGTTAGGGCCAGGGCGGCGGAGGATGAGTTAGGAGTTCGATTAGTGGAGGCTTAACAGCTCCTTGTGAGTTAATTTATATTTTTTATTATTATGATGTGGACTTAGTTTTCTGAACATTCTGACAAGGTTGTGGTATCTTATTTTATTCTGTTTTGGACAGTCCTAGAGGGAGGGTGAGGTTGCTCGTCAGGTGGCCTTGCTGGATGTTTATCGCCATCAGTAGTGAGCTGACAAGGAGAGAGCGGCCAGTCTACGCTCAAAGATTGATCGATTGGTAAGTGTTTTCTCAAGTATAGTTTCGCTTAATTGTTAGCATCGTGGGTACATCGACTGATATGTTCATTATTATTTGTAGAGAGCCGAGATGGCTGCCGAAGGTCCTGCCCCGGTATTTGATCCATCTTTAGTTGATTCCTCTAGTCGGGAGGATTCGGCGATGGCTTAACTTCGGGCTGAGCTAGAGCATTGGGTAAGTTCCCTCGCTCTTTCAGTTTACTTGTGTCATCGTGGCAGTTTGTTAAGTGTTATTGTTGTGTTTTCTTAATATTTTGCTAATATCGTGTTGGTGTCTCAGCGCAAGGTTGTTGAGGACCTTCGGACGAGGGACACGACTGCTGCCTCTTTACGCCCAGAGAGTTAAGTATAATTTCTAATTATTGATGTGATTCTATTTAGGTTGTCTCATCCTATTTGTTTTTGACATATTTTGTGTTGGTTTGCTTGGTTTGTTTTGTGCAGGCTATTCCGAATTCTGCTCCTGAGGCTCCCCCTCAGGAGTCTATTCCTATTCCTACTCAGGTATGTTTGAATTATTATGTTTGTAGTCTATTTTTCATTATAGTATTTTTCTGATATATTTATCTGTTCTTGATGTAGCCGCCTATGTTTGTTGTTCCTTTCGTGCTGCCTATCGATCCCGTGACCGCCGAGACGGTCGATCACCTTCTGAGGGAGAGGGCGGATCTGGTATGGTCTTTTCTTATTCAAAATTTTTTTTGCTTTCAAATATGTATATGTTATCTCCCTTTGACTTGGTATGGTTATGTAGGTTCGTCAGCTTGAGGAGGCGCGATTAGAGGCGGCGCAAGCGCGTGCCACTCAGGAGGCGAGGTGGGTCCTCGGGGAGGTGGAGAGTCGAGAGGATTTGGTGATTGAGATGATGGTCACACAGAAGACCCATGCTGAGGCATTGGAGGCGGCACGTCAGTCGGCACAGGCAGAGATGCTGGTGGCCCTGGGCCGGATGCAGTATCTTCTGGTGACGGAGTGAGGGGCATGTAGATCAGCTAGTCAATTTGGGGGATCAGAGTCGAGGGCTACGAGGTCTTCGTCTGGGCAGTCTCATCATACGTCGCATGATCATGTCAGGAGTGATACTCGCGAGGATTCTGTCACTCGTGGGTATCCAGGTGGGGATCGTCCTCATTCTTGGTCGAGGCGGACTGTCAGTCACGCGAGTGAGGGGGGCTCTATAGTGGAAACGCGTCGTCTAGAGGATCCAGCGACTCCCGACGTGGGGATCATTTTTTCAGAGGACCAGTCTACGGACCTTCGAGCTGATGATAATGGGGACAGTGGTGCTCGATCGTCCCAGCGACAGCGTAGGGAGTAGGTGTGTGCATGTGTATGTTTAGTCCATTATGAGTGCGCATTGTATATACAGGGGGGTAAGCCCCCAATGACAATTGTAAAGAAAAATGAAATGGGAAAGAAAAATTTTTATACATATATATTGAGATTTTGGGTTTAGGTGTACCTTATCAGCTGCTTACTATCTACGAAAAAGTTTGCGAAAGTGTCCCATCGTGATCGTAAGTCTATTGGTGCGCGCATTTTTTGGGTTTCTCTCAGTTCCCCGTTGAATCAGTGGCTTTCAATTCTTTCCAGGTAGACTCTAGTGATGCGGTCTTTTGAATGATAAAAAAAATAGGGGGTTTTCTAGGAAGGTTCCTAGTTTGTTTACAATTGCCAGTTGCAGATATTTAACGACGCTGCAACACGTCAGTGATCACGCTCTGAAGCAGGTGTAGGTTACTTCTATACTGAATCGTCTGCCTGCGAAGGTCTGTAGCAGTGCTTCTCCTTAGTTTAGTTAGTTTAATTCTCCTCTTATTTCCCTTTATAATTATATAATTCCGGTCAGTTTAGATTTCTCAATTATAAAATTAATATGCTCTGGTTGTGTGGGCTTATTAAGGTAAGTTATATTAGTGTTCTGACGCTGTCAAGAGTCCGACGAGCATCAAGGTTCTGGTATTACTAAAAGTCCAATCAGTTTCAGTCTCCTAGTGGTACTAGGAGTGCATATGTATCAGTTCTAATAATATTTTGATAAAAATTAAGCATGCTAATTATACTGGGATTCTAATTAAAGCAATTGTAGTAATTCTACTATAATTCTAATTGAAATAAATAAAAAAAGACTGACTTTCTCTATGAGCCTAATTAAAGCAATAAATTTAATTTTCTATTATAATATCAACAGAAAAAAGGACTAATTTATCTACGATTCGAATTATTGACGGATTAATGATGGCAAAATGTAACTAATCATGAATAAACTAAATTTCTTAGAATTCAGATTTGGAATAATCGATTAACTGAACTAATGGAAAGGAAATTATGATTTAACACTCTAATAATTATATCAAGGCCTAATTAATGCGAATAATCAATTATGTCTTGATATAAACTCATTTAAGCAATTTATTAATTCTAAAACAAAACTCTAAAAAAAGGGGTTTGGGCCCTCTATGCTAAGGAGGATTGGCCTCATTCTCGAGTACCCTTCGTAAGCTCTCTTGGGCAAATTGAGTGGCTAAGATTAAAGAGAAAAAAATTGAATTTTGGATGGTAAAGTAATATTTTGGGCTTTTCAGAATTGATTCAGAATAGCAATTGTGAATTGGATTATAAACTTGAATTATAAGACTAGAATTAATATTTAGAATTTTTGAGGGTGTTGAAATAAGAAACTAAAATTAAGGTTAAATTATTAAGGTTGAATTTACGTCTGAAATCGAGAAATCAGGTCGTATGATTAAGGACTGGTTTTGAATCAAAGGATTAGAACCAGAAAATAATGATAGGACTGTAAATCGTGATTTTAGAATTGAATTAACGTCTAAAATCGGTATATCGGACCAATGAATTAATGACTGGTTCTAGAAACAGAGCACTAGAACCAGATATAAAGAAGATTCGGTTCGAAAAGGGGTCCTACGGTCTAAGACTAAAAATAAAATTAAGAATTAATAGATCTAGAGATTATAAGCTACGGTCGGAAACTAAAATATTAAATCTTTACCTAAGGGGGGTCGGGACTGCGGAGAGAAACCTCGAAGATTAGAAGCTTGAATCTCGAAATCATGGTTAGGTTCTGCAGGTTCATACTCGAAATTCTCTGGTTTTGAAATTTACCATCTCCTCTCTCAAAATTTACAGCTTCTTTTCGTCGAAGCTCCTGGGCGAATTAAGAAAAAAATATTTCATAAGTTTTTTATTGTCGGACTCCCACGGTGCTCTTTATTGTGTGGTGGAAACAAATTTAAAAACAAAGCTAAACAAAAGAATGGATTTAGCACAACCAAAGTAATCCTAGACCTGCAAGATACAGGGCCTATTGTTGCATGTTTTGATAAGTAAGAGTTTGTCCCACAGAGAAATTGATCTAGAACCCAAGATGGGCTATAATAGTAGGCCTCCAAATCGGGCTACAGATCTGGCAATCCTAAGGAAAGGGAGCTATGTGTCACAGCTATACTAAATTAATCCTAACAATAGAGAAATAAAATGTAGCCTTATCCTAAAGAAAGGGTTAAGAAGAAGATGGTGATGGTGTGTGCCAAAAAAAAATATAAAAATTGGTGAGAAGTAAGCAGGTTAAGTTTAGAGTTAAAGCAGTAATGAAATTCAGATTTAGTCTGTCTCTACAGTGCTCCTTGGAGAGACGATCTCAAAAGCCTCAACAAGGTAGAAGTGTCCAACTTAACCCATGCCATTTGGGGTGCTTTTAAGGCTATAGGTTGTCCACTCAAATGGTCACAACCTATCCTATAGAGTCTGCCAAATCCCATTGATCAAGCCAGAAGTTGCTAATCTAATCCAGAGGAGTAGACTGATCATTTTCCCAACCACTAGACCAGACCAGGCCATGAATATGATTGCAGCACTATGTAAAGCCAGTGCTTCAAGCTTCCCAAATTTGTGCACATATCTGGTTGACATCCATAGGTATTCCAACCCATAAAATCCTAAGTGTTTTGTCAAGGCCAACGGCTCACTGGTGCCCACAAAAAGGACCATGAAACAGGTTGAATAAGGCTCTAAATTCAGCTGGTCATTGCTACAAAAGGCCTGCATTGACTTAGCCTCAAGCTGTAACTACTACAGAGACATCAGATCTAACATCTGATATCGATTAGGTAAAATAGAGGGGAGCTAGTTCCTATACAAATCTCCTCACAAGGCTCCAAAAGCTCATGTGCAGGGGAGAAGAATCTTTCTCAAACATGTGGCTGGACACCACCTTAGGGCTATACTCTGTCCACTCAAATGATCACAGGGTATCCCATTGGTCTGTCCATACCACAGAGGTCTGTGAAAAAACATAAAAACTGTTGCAACCACCATGGTCCACAGGCCTCCGAGCTCCCCAAATCTCACTACAGATCTAGCATTGCTTTCCATGGGGCTATCAAACCAAGGGAAATCAGATGGTAAACAATAGATCTACTGGAAACTGAACGAGCTCGTCCTAAATACATGGATCCTATAGACATCTACAGAAATCATAAGATCTTTAGATTTAATTAATCATTAAAACAATAATCCAGGCTGTAGCCTATAATGAACTGCCTCCAGGCTGTAGCCTATACACAACTGCTTATCAAAAATCCCAATATATATAAAACCTATTACAAACTAAAATAAACTAAATCTAACTGCTTACAGGGGAATTAGCTAGCAAGTGTTGGGCTAAGAGAGAAGAAAAATGGGAAAATGAGGTGATCAAACGCTAACCCTAGCCTGCTGGAGCTCTCAGCCGGTAGAGGATGAAAAGAAGGATTGATCCAAAACTAAACTCTAAGTGTAGCTTATATACTCTGTCCATACAGCCTTGGCTCTGAAGAGATTAACACTAATTTTTCTAGCAGACGTGGCATTG
Organism: Chloranthus sessilifolius; assembly: GCA_021018995.1. Taxonomy (NCBI): domain Eukaryota; kingdom Viridiplantae; phylum Streptophyta; class Magnoliopsida; order Chloranthales; family Chloranthaceae; genus Chloranthus; species Chloranthus sessilifolius. Next base: position 44,279,753 of record CM037594.1, on the reverse strand, counting down.
TTACAACCCTTGAATGCCTTGAGATATGTGCCTCAAAATCTACACCTCGAGAAGTGTGCCCTAGCCTTGGAAAATTCCCAAAAGGTCCTTGAGTTAAAATTGAGAAGTGGGGAGCCCATGCTTCATGGGGCTGTCCTATGTATTCATTCATTCGCAAAGTTGTAGAGCCTTTGCGGAGTAGCTTTTGATTAGTGGGAAGTACTCACTGACGCAGTGAATTTTTAGTTAATCGCGCAGTTCCTTTGCGCTGTAATGCTGTCACAGAGATGATCTGGAGTGCATAGACTTCTTACGCAGTAGAGCTTCATAAGCTCTCTCTCCTGGGCACTCGTGCAGGTATACTCTTGTGCTCGCATAGTAATTGGTAAGGCTTTAGAGTGCGCGAGATCTACGCGAGGAGAATTCTAGGCGTCTCTCTCTTCCAGGGCCATGCACGAACTCTGCGAGGTGAAATTTTGTTCAGTACAGACATGGACTCACTATGTTCTTCGCGCGGATGCTTTAAGGCTTGATCTCCGCTAAAGCTTCGCGACCACAAATTATGAGGATTTTAATCCATGAGATCTTCGCAATGTCCTTATAGCTCTCCTCTTCATTGCGCGTCCTATCTGCGCGAGGGCATCTTCCATTGCATCCATAGCTTCGCGAGGGAGCTTCTCAACTCTGTGAGATTTATCTTTCTATATTCTTATGCATTGCACTTGCTGTTGTTATAGTTTCTCCATGGTGAGCACTACCAGCAAATGAGTCACCATGGTGAGCACTACCAGGGTGTTCCATTAGGCTTTGGCTCAGTTGTCATCTTTGCATGTCTTCTTCCTCTTCTTTGGGCCAATAAGGATGGATTTTGTATTAAGCTATATAGATTATTGGTAACTACAAAACACACTTAACAAATGATTATTAGTCTGCTTCAAGGTCTATCAAAGGCTAGGTTAAGAGGTGAAAAGTCATACTTTTCAGTGAATAACACACCCCCAAACCTAATCTTTGCTAGTCCCTGAGTAAAGAAATATTTAAAATAACTATTCTAAGAATTTAAATGCCACTTTCGTAGGGAGCACAGATACATTTAGCATATGTACGAAGCCTTTTAAACCCTTAGGTGATCCGAAGTCTCCTGAGGGTTTTCAGTGAAGATACCCACAAACTTCTCAATAAAATAGTTAACAGAAGTGAAAAATTATCAAGTTAGCTGTCAAGAAACAGAGCATTAGTTCACCTTTGATTCAGCAAAAGAAAATATATGAGAAATTTGAACATATGATTATGCACAGACATTTACTCATCACTGCTTCAACATAGATGCACATCATTTCCAATTAGCTCACAGCAGGGGAAAACATCACATGTAGTTCAGTACTGAGTTTATCATTAATTCAAAAATTAGATTATAGGTCATGCCCAATAAAGTCAACATTAGACCTAATGCTTACCAGGGCATACTTCTCATAAGGAACTTTGAGGGTTTTCATTTTCTCTCAAGCTCAAGAGCAGTTATAGGCCCCAAATGGGTCTGTAAGCATGAGCATAGGCATTGCATCTAAGTTCTGGCATCATTGGCTAATCCTTACCATAGATTAGACAGCTCTTTGTCTCTGCATGACAGCTCTTTCAACTTTGGATCATTGGGTCTTTTAACTGGGTTGTAATGTGGCTTATGGGATAGGTTATAAAGTATGGGTGGTTGAAAAGGGATTCAAAATTGAGAAATCAATAGGTGAAGGAGGTGATTCAGGACTTCACCTTCTTCAGTTCAGCACCTTTCCTTATCTTTAAAATTATTCAGACTTGAAGTGGCCAGCTTCTCCTCTTATTTTTTATTTTTAAATAAACTTTTTCTCTTATTTCTTCTCTTATTCCTCTTCATTATTATTTTTCTTTCTTTTTGGATACATTTTTCTTTTTGTTTTTGTTTTTCTGACTTGCCACCTGTCTCCTTAGCTGCTACACTGTTAAGTTTTAGGTATCCCTTCTCCATTCACCCAATGTTGACCTTATTTTGTCCATCTTTAGCTCCTTCTCCTATACCTTCTGATTTTTCAAAGTGAGAGTAGGTTTGAGTCAGGTCCATAGGTTTAGGTACAAGTACACAGGTGTATTTTGAAGAAAATTAGAAATTAAGGCTAAAAAAGTGTGTGCACAAGGGCAGTTAATTAAGGTTTGGTCTCTTAAAGCTCAAACTGTCCAAGAGAAGGCCTTGATCCTTTCCTAAGTGTCGTGAGTGTTGTCAATTGTTTCAACTTGGAGGTACCTAACTTCTAGTGAGGGAAAAGACTCAGTCAGTTCTTAGGGCTAGAAGAATTGCCTCAGTTACTCCTCAAAGAAAGGAAAAAATTTTATAGGCCCAAATCTGACTAGTTATGGTCTTCCATTGAGCTCTTAGGCATGCCCTTACCTTTTTCTCTCCTTAATGATTTACGAAGTACTGATACAAGTGAGTTTTCTTGGTGTTCACATCATGGAAATGCTAAAATTTAAAGGCTTGCGATGCCTCAAGGTCTGCAAAATATTTTTTAAATTTCTCAAATTTTTTTTTTTATTCTCAGGTGAACATGGATCCATTTCTATCTTACTCACTTGATTCTACTGCACTTAGGTTAACTGCTTCATTGGCAGAGCCTGCCACACCTCCAAACCTATGAGGAGTAGTGTCCTCACTAATTCAAAGGTATATGTGAATGTGCAGTAGGCTGAAGACAGACATTAACAGAACATAAACTATAAGAGAGAAAAACGCATAACAAACAACATAAAAACAACCACATAGAAATAAAGAAAGACAGATTGGAAACAAAACAAAACAAAACAAAGAGCAATGCTATTATAACAGCTAAAGTATCTACAAAGTAGGTGGAAGTAAACTACAAAAAAAAATAATGACACACTACTTCCTAACAAAATACATGTGTAAAAATTATTAGCCATCTGAGTCTGTGGCCTCAGCAGGTGGTTCCTGGATTCCTTTCCCCTTTGCTTGCTTCTAAGTGGTAGCCTTAGACAGTGGTCTTTTGGAACTAGATTTCCTAGGTTTGGCTGTGCTTTTTCTTGTTGGAGTGGGGGAACAGGTTGAAAGGGAGAAGTGGGTCTATGTGTGAAGGTAGTGGCCTGGGGTGATGGATGATGTGGAGGGGTGAAGTGTGAAGGGTGAGGTGAGTCTGGGAGAGGGGTATACTCTAAGTTGATGTCTCCTAGGATAGTGGGCATCATAGTGGAGAATTCCTCTCCTGAAAATGGCTCCCTGTCATGGGATAAGGGAATGGATTGGTCTGCAGGCTCACCAGTGGTAGGTATAAAGGGTGGGGAATAAAGTGGGGTTTCAAAGGTATGGGTTGCTGGTTCATAGGGTGTGGGTATGGGGTCTGGAATGGCTGTGGTTTTAGGGATTGGAATGGTTTGGGAGAGATAAGTGGGATTGGGTGCAGTAGGAGTTTTGATAGGTTTCTTTTTCTTTTGATATTGGGTCTTGACAGGTGGGCTAGGTTGGGCTAAAAAAATAGGTAGGGGGTAGAAATGGGTAGGGTGGTTGTGGCTATGGTGGTTGGTGATATAGGGTCAGTTAAGGGTAGTGGGCTTATGAAGGGCTTGATGTCTGGGTTGAAGGTGAGCTGGCATGGAGGTAGAGGTAATGGTTGAGGAGGTGATTGTTGTGCTGGCTGGCACAAGTGAGGTGGAGGTTGTAGCAGCAACTACTTCATGAATGGTGGGAGTTGCTTCTCTCAGTAACTCCTCCCTCTTCTTTTTCTTCTTCTCCATCATGGTGCCACTGATTCCCCATTATTTCTTACCACTCTCTTTGGGGTCCAGGGCCACAGTCTCCTCCTCCCTTTTGAAGGGGTATTTCCCCCACTGCAGCAATGTAATAATCAGTCTGCAGTAAGAAAGGGAATGAGGTTTCTTCATGATTTTCACCTTCTCACATAAATCTTTAATCCCCTCAAAAACTAACTTGGTTGCATCCAAGTAGTTGTTTCTGTGAAATGAGCACAGGGCATCAGCTATGGGGTACCTCCTCTCCTACTCATGCCCAGAGCAATACACATTTTTCCTCAACGCAACATCCATTAGCCTGAGGTTGGGATGAAAATCCCTCTTTCCGATTGAGTCACCTGAGGCAGTGATCCCTCCAATTAACTCCCTGGCTATCTCAGTAATGGTGGAAGTCAAAGGAGAACCAAAGCCTCACTCAGGGTTATACCTTGCTGGTATCCCTAGTATTTTTGCAATGTCTGTCTGGTTGAACATTATCTCAAAATCATCAATTAAAGCCAGCAGTGTTGGGTTCGCATCATCACAATTTTTTAACTTCATATTCTGATAAAATAATCTTACTAATCTTAGGAAAATCAGCTGCATTGAGCGCCTCAACAGGGGCAGCAGAGATGCCTTTGTCAGATATTCAATAGAGGTAGAAGTCTCTGGTAGCTCCTCAAAATAGGTTTTGTCGAAAATGATTTCAGCCTCCAGCTGGATTGCTTGTACAAAGTCAGAAGGGACCCTGAGGCATTTAGTAGTCACTTCCTCCTCAACCTTAGGGACCTCAGGGGCCATAGCTTTGCCCTTTTTCTATTTCTTTTTTTATATTTCAGGGCTCTTAGGTGGTGTGTGCTCTCGGCCCCTCTTCCTTGGGGCTGATTTCTTCTTTTCTTTTGGAATGGTGGGCCAAACAACAGGTGAGGGTACCTCAGAGGTATCCAATGTAAAGGCCTCTACAATCCTTATGATTTTCTAGTAGCCACAGGACTGCCATTGGTGGACGGGTTTAGCATCGCAGCGAGGGTATCTAAAAATTTTGAACCCGTGGCCATAGGTGCTCAAATTATCAAAATTTGGGCTCACAACTCTTAGAAAATGCCAATCACACTGTGTAAGCACAGAAGCTTCAAATTTTCCCTTGCTTCTCTTCTTTTAAATAAATCAAATATAAGACAGAGAAAGAAATGGAGATCGTACCAGTTGAGAGCTAGGGTTCCACCTGAAATTGTGCACAGTGGCTCAAACCCCCCCAAACCTTGCTCGAAGTTATCAGGAGTAGCTGGAGAACAATATGATGAGAGGAAAATGCCTGAGGTGGTGTAGATTACAAAGTAAAGAAGAAAGGAGAGGAAAGGGACATCAATTTTTATGCTGGAAAACTAAGGCAAATAGAGGAAATAAAGAAAATGAGGGGCTTCACTGAGTTTATAGAGCAAATCTCACGGTTCGCAGAGTAAAATTCTTACGCAGTTGGCATTTAAAACCATGAGACGTTCTGTCGCGCAGAAGAACAACCTGCCTCACATTAAAATTCGCGGAGTCAATCAGGCTTGCGTCTTGTGAGCTATTACCTTCGTAATTATTACCTCATGTGCAGAACACCACACATGGCATATTTTTACGCTCAGAGTGGGCTCGCAGAGCAAAAAGTAACTCTGCGAGGCACTTTTTTAGCCATATCTTAGGTCTTTTAGCACGCGAGCAAGCTAAGGGATGGCTCGCGCAATAAATTTGAGCCCTCTAGATTTGCGCGATAGCATTTTATCACAACCTTTACTCTATTAGTGTATCCATGTTGTGGTCTATCCAACAACTGTCCATGAGCACCAACCCTCAGATAGGTACTTCATTTCAACTACGAAAAATATGTGCCCATTTTCACACATCAAATCATCAACATTACAAACTCCTAAAAGAAAAAAAATTCAGCTCAACTTCATGCAAGTTATGATAAGTGTACCTCAACCATTCGTCAACAAACACAGTAAAATCAGATGACAAATATGCACATGTATTCAATCATAAAAATACAAACACAGAGAAAGCAACATAAGCAATTAAACATCACTCTAAACACACAACCGACAGATTGATAAAGAACACAAAACAAAATAGCATTTTCATACATATTATACACTTATTACCAACCTTTTGCTCACTAGGCACTAGATTCCACCTGAGTAGAGGATGCATCACCAATCATATACCGACCTTTCGAATTTCTTAGGGGCTGACTAGGCAATTTTCTTTCTTCCCTCCTATTCAAAGCATTACAAATCTGGCCCAACTGGTCCTCAATCTTCTTGATGCTCTATCTATGAGAATTGGCAGTCTACACCAAGCTCCCCAAGTTTTGCATTGAAGTCAGCATCTGCTCTTCAAATGAAGAGGATCTGGGCTATTTTGGGGGTAGGGCCAACTGGATGGACGGTGGGGCAGGTAACAATTGTTTTTGCTTTGGTGGGTAACCTTGATTAAACTGGTGTTGGGGTCAGTAAGGAACTACCATTTGCTGTTGCTGGGGTTGAGGATATGAATCTTGCCTCCACCTCAGATTTGGGTGGTTCCTCTAAGAATACCTAGCAGATTGCTACCCAAAAGTTTGAGCAGCATTGGCTTGCTCCATAATAAAATCTGGAAACTGGGTGACAGATGAACAATCATGAATAGAATGTGTGGGAGATTGGCATATCAGACATGCTTCCTCCACCTGTGCAACCACCCGGGGCTGTATCAGATTCATTAGTTTATCAAATTTTAAGCTCAGGTTATCCACCTTCCTCTCCAGATCACCTTGCACCTTCACTTCAAATATTACACCTCTAGGGGTAGCCCCTTTTACTGTAATATCTCAAAAAATTGCATTGAACAGTGACCTCGGGATCCGTGCCCGATTGGTCATAGGTTTGACCAAGTGGGAGTTCACTATTTGACTTAAGAAGTGATGAACGGATGTGATGTGCATATGATGTAAGTGTGTGGAGTATAATGTAAATCTGGAGTCACATACACCTATTTGGGTGTATGTGCTTAACACCAAGACAAGGGGGATATAAGGGTTTAAAGAACCCTAAATTCATTGCTTTGGGTTGTTGTAGAGAATTAAGAAGAGAGACAGAGAGAGAAGCAAAGAGGGTTATTGAGAAAGGAGTGAATGCAAGCTAAGAAGGGATTCGAGTATTTAAGGCTGGATTCAACGCAAAGGATTCCTTAGAGCCAAAGCTGGAACCCTAGCCATTCCAACCTTGAGATTCAATCAAATTGAGATTGATTGGAGGTAAATCTTGTTAGCATTAAATGCATAGATTTATGAGGTTTAATTGTAGTCAAAAATGCATAAATTCATAGGATAAAGGCTTAGAAAAAGAAAGAAAATTATTGAGAAGGATTTGGAAGATTAGCCCGAGAAGGGGGCTGAATCTGACCAAATCGATTAATCAAAATTGGAGTTTGATTAATCGATTTTGGTCTGGAAGTTGAAAACTCAAGTAAGCTTGATTTCGATTAATCGAATTGGATTTTGATTAATCATCAATTAATCGAATTGGATTTTGATTAATCAATTTAGATTTCGATTAGTCGATTTGGGAATCGACTAATCGACTGAGTGCCTCCAATGGCTGGAGAATCAAGACCTGGGGAAATCGACTAATCGACTTGAGAACATCGATTTTGGATTTCGATTAATCGATTTGGGATCGACTAATCGATTTCAGACTTCGACTACTCGATTTGATAATCGACTTCATTATGTTAGAGACTTCGATTAATCGAATTTGAATTTTGATTAATCAATTTTGAGAATCGATTAATCGATTTGGGTTTCGATTAATCAATTTTCGGAATCGATTAATCGAATTGTTTTTCGATTAATCGATTTTGGGAATCGATTAATCGACTTTGACAGTTTTGCTTAAACTTTATAATTTTTCTTTGAGATTGATGGAGGGTTCAGGACCTTCTTCATTACATCTTTAATGATGTATTGCATGTATTGTGATGTACCATAGGTGGTACGTGTGAAAGCGAGCACAAGGAGCTGCGTGGGACCTTGATGCTTGGACCATCAGAGAACTGAGGTAGGGAACACCTTGAACATGTACTTTAATTTCAAGAGCATGTATGTCGTGATATAATTATCAAATTTGAAATTGTTTTAATTGTGAAAAACTTTGTGAAAATGGGTGCGTGTGTGACACCAAGAATGTGATAAAGGCATCTGCGTGATACAAGTAATTAGGAACAAGTAATCTAATGAGATTGAGACATCCCCAGGGGATGAGAAAGTAATAAAGGCAACAGGTGTGACACGGGTATGTATACATCCAAGGGATGTATACATAGGATTGAATAATTACTGTTGAGGCCTAACTGATATAAGATAGCACACTTACACGGTGGACAACTATATGTAAAGCACATGTTATTTTTATTATTTGAGGTTTGATAGGATACCCCACCGACGTGGCGGGATACCCACGACTAACGCAGCAGGATATCCGTGACCGGTACGACGGCAAATCCGTACACCAGTACGGAAGTTTATCCGTAACCGTAAGTACATCCCAGGGATGTTGTGTGATATTTAACCCCGCCGCCTAGTGAGGAAGGGGCTTGGGTCGTATTCCCAGGGAATACATTTTTACAACTGTCTAATTAGATGATGATGAAGGGTATCTTATCGGGGCTTGCTGCTATATTGCTCAGGGATTATTTAAGTTGAAGATTTAAGTTTTTCTTTAGGCCTGTTCAGTGTCATTCATGATAAATCAACAGTAAAGTAAGACATGGTAACTACCAGTAAACTTGAAGGCAATTCATCAGATTTAAACTATTTTTCTTTCAAAAGCATAGACACATCATGCTTTGAGTATCATGGAATATATGTGAGTTTTAACTTATATGTTTGTTGTGTTTGTTCCCTATTGAACTAGGATGTAGCTCACCCTTTAGACTATACGTCGCAGGTCTATTGATAGCAACTGTAGAGGCTTCAGGAGGCGTGGATCCGGGTGATTCGGATTACGTGCCTGCAGACGAGTTGGAGCCTCCACCCGAGGACTTCTTCTAGGTGACTCCGCTGTGTACTTTGACAGAGAGTAGTTTTGAGAGCTAGTTGTACGGCTTGGTATGTCAAGCCTTTATTTTTGATAAACCTATAATTAAATTGAATTATTCTTTTGGCGAACCATCTGGGTGATCTGTTTATCACCAATGGTTCGGGTCGGTTCTCTGTTCATGCAGTGGCATGAAAGTAGAACTATCTTTTGCATATGCCAGTTGGGCATATTAACTGTTTCTGCTTTATCAGATTATTTGCTTTAGTTATTTAATTTGTGCTTAATATACCAATGTTCCATGCACAGTTTTGGGGCACAGTCTGGAAGATCGTGCTGATAGGACGAGTTTCAGGGTGCCGAAATCTGGGCTGTCACAGTTGGTATCAAAGCATTTTCTTTTAGAAACTCTGACAATCATTCTTTTGTCAGAACATAGGGACTTTTGCTAATGAAAACCTTATTTTCACGTGTAGACCGTTATGTCATCTAGAGGAAGGAGCCGATCCAGGGGCGGCCATAGTAGAAGCTTATGTAGTCGAGATGATTTTATCTCGGACGTAAATAGAGGACCTATAGGAGATGGAGGGGCTTCTGGCAGTGGTGGCCAAGGAAGCCAAGATCAGGAAGAGAATCGTGATCGAGATCGTCAGGATTAAGATCAGAGAGAGTAAGAAAGAGTTAGAGAGCAAAATGAGGATAGAGAAGAGCGTCAGAGGATGATGCACACCATGGAGACCATGGCAGCTGCTATGGCTCAATAGGTAGCATCTTTGGCAGCTCACACGGCTCATGAGCAGCATCAACCACCGACACCTCCAGTGGCTCCGACACTGCCAGCATCATCTCCTTTTACTGAGTTTAGGAGGATAAGACCTCCTAGTTTCTCTGGACAGGGAGAGCCCATAGTGGTAGAGCACTGGCTGAGTGAGATGGAGAAAGTTTTTAGTGTACTGACGTGCACGGAGGACGAGAGCATCCGTTGGGCAGCCTACATGCTAGACGGAGAGGTTGGGCCTTGGTGGAAGTCCGTTTCATGGACTAGGGCTCAGGAGACTCCAGATTTTCCTTGGACTTGGGATGAGTTCGTCGAGGAATTCAATAAACAGTGCTTCCCTGAGGTGGTGAGGAACCAAATGGAAATCTAATTTCTACAGCTTACTCAGGGGAAGATGACAGTGAGAGACTGTGGAGTGGAGTTTATGCGACTCGCTCGCTTTCCGCCCGACTATGTCATCACCGATATGATGAAAGCAAAGAGGCTTCAGCAAGGTTTGAAGCCGGACGTGAGGGGAGGAGTAGCACCATTGCAATTGAGGACCTATGGTGAGGTCATGAGCAAAGCGCTCGTAGTGGAAGAGGAGAATAACAATAAATACAGCCAGAGGGAACAACAAGGAAGGTGGAACACTGATCAGAGTAGAACAGGGAATTATGAACCGTTGAAAAAAAAACTGAGATTCATACCAAACAATCAGAAACCACCATTTCAAGGAGGCTATGGAAGACCGACGCAGCAGAGCAACTAGCAGAGATTTCCATTGCTCGCGTCGGGGAGACCGATACGCTACGAGAGCCCTGCTATTATTACAGGCACTACAGTTACACAGGGTGCTTCTCAAGCAGCTTCTTCCACACCTCGTGAAACTTGTGCTAAGTGTGGCAAGCCTCACAAGACAGCGGACTGTAGGGTAGGCACTCAGGGTTGCTTTCGATGTGGCAAGGTGTGCCACTTGATCAGGGAGTGTCCTGAGATGAACAAAGGGAAGACAACTTCAGCACCTATTCCACGACCTATACAAGCGAGGAAGCCGATCATCCAAGGAAGAGCCTATGCAGTCACAGCTTAGGAGGCTCAGAATACAAACGATGTTATTCAAGGTGAGCTTTCTTTTAAATAAAAAATTTCAATTCTTGAATTTTTAGATAGAGAAGGTGCATCTATGATTAGAAAAATATAAGAAAAACTTGTATATGATAGATTCTGGTATAATAGTAAATGATATATATGGATATGTATGATTAGGTACGTTACAAATTTATAAGAAGGGGAGCGACGTAACATACGAAGCTCGAGGGTTGATAGACCCAGGGTCTACTCACTCATTCGTTACCCCTCGCTTCACCAAGAGGATTAAAGTTGACCCAGAGGAGTTAGACTTCGTTTTAACCATGACTATTCCTACTGGGAAAGCGGTTGATACCGAGAAGGGTTACAACTCCGTGATCATGAGGGTCATGGATGGAGCTGTCTTTGAGCTACCGGCGAACCTAATCCTTTTGGACATGCAAGGATTCGACGTGATCCTTGGCATGGATTGGTTATCGACTCATTGTGCAACGGTAGATTGCAAGAATAAGGTCTTCTTCTTCAGACCCAACACGAGGAGATCATTTAGATTTCGAGCAGAGAGGTCGACACACCTATCACTTATCTCGGCAGTCAAGGCTGAGCGATTGATCAAAAAAGGGTGTAGTGGATACTTGGTGTTTTTGAAGGAGCAAAAAGAGGAGAAGAATGTGATCTCTGAAATAGCAGTTGTGCGAGACTTCGCCGATGTATTTCCAGAGGAGTTACCCAGATTACCTCTAGAGAGAGAGATAGAATTCGCCATCGACTTAGCACCAGGAATGGAGCCTGTTTCTAAAGCACCATACAGAATGGCTCCTGCTGAGTTGAAGGAGTTGAAAGAACAGTTGCAAGAGTTAATGGACAAGGAGTTTGTTAGACTGAGAGTGTCTCCATGGGGAGCACCGGTCTTGTTTGTAAAGAAGAAAGATGGGTCAATGCGTCTGTGCATTGACTATTGACAATTGAACAAACTTACCATCAAGAATCGATACCCTTTGCCTAGGATAGATGACTTGTTTGATCAACTGCAAGGAGTGAAGTATTTCTCAAAGATCGATCTGAGATCGGGATACCATCAGTTGAGAGTCAAGGCAGAGGATATTCAGAATATTGCATTCAGGACTCGATACGGACACTATGAGTTCTTAGTGATGCCATTTGGGTTGACAAATGCCCGGGCGTCATTCATGGATCTGATGAATAGGGTGTTTAAACCACACTTGGACTCTTGTGTCGTAGTGTTGGTTGACGACATCTTGATCTATTCAAAATCAGAGGAAGAGCATGAAAAGCATTTGAGAATAGCCCTACAGACTCTACGTGAATACCAACTATATGCCAAGCTCAGCAAGTGCGAGTTTTGGTTAGAAGAGGTTAGCTTTTTGGGACATGTTGTCTCAAAGCTTGGTGCCACTGTAGATCCAGTAAAGAACGAAGCAGTAGTGAATTGGGAGCAACCAAAGACTGTGACCGGCATCCGTAGTTTCCTTGGATTAGCAGGTTACTATCGGCATTTCATTGAGGGTTTTTTGAAAATATCAGGACCACTCACGAGACTTACACAAAAAGATGTAAGGTTTGAATTGAGTGAGGCATGCGAGAAGAGTTTTCAAGAACTTAAGAAGAAACTCACTTTAGCACCAGTGTTAGCAATTCCTTCAGGCAGTGGAGGGTTTACAGTGTATAGCGATGCTTCATATACTGGTTTGGGCTGTGTGCATAATCAACACAAAAAGGTGATAGCGTATGGGTCTAGACAATTGAAAGAGCATGAGAAGAATTATCCGACACATGGCTTGGAATTAGCAGCGATCATTTTCGCGCTCAAGATTTAGAGACATTATTTGTACGGTGAGACTTTTGAGATTTTCACCGACCACAAGAGCCTCAGATATCTGTTTACACAGAAGGAACTAAATATCAGGCAGTGCAGATGGATGGAGTTTCTCAAGGACTATGACTGTTCTATACAGTACCATCCATGCAAGGCTAATGTAGTAGCTGACGCCTTGAGTCGGAAGAGTTTAGCTCAATTGGCTAGTTTAATTTTGGGTATTGACAGATGGAAACTGTTTGAAGATCTGGCCCTATATGATGCAAACATTGAGTCTCAAGCTACAGGAGCCTTCTTGGCTAATATCTTAGTGAGACCGATGATATTTGAGCATATCCAAGAACTACAGATGAAAGACTCGACGCTAAAAAAGATTCGTCAAGATGTGACTGAAGGCATTACATCTGAGTTTTCAATCAAGGAGGATGGTTCCTTATTGTTCAAGAGCCGCCTCTGTATTCCGGATAATGCCGATCTATGACGAATAATTTTTGATGAATCACACAAGTCAAGCTATGCTATCCACCCGAGAAGCACCAAGATGTATCAAGATTTGAAAAAGAACTATTGGTGGAGAGGCTTGAAACAAGACGTGGCAGAGTCCGTGTCTCGGTGTTTGACGTGCCAACAAGTGAAGATCGATCATAGACATCCCACAGGTCTATTGCAACCTCTAAATACCAAAATGGAAGTGGGAATCGATCTCTATGAACTTCATCATTGGACTTCTACGTATAGCAAAGAGGTACAATGCCATTTGGGTAGTGGTCGATCGATTGACCAAGTCAGTGCACTTCTTACCTTACAACACGATGTACACGGCGGGAAGACTGGCAGAGCTGTATATGAAAGAGATTGTCTGTTTGCATGAGATTCCGAGTAGCATTGTTTCGGACCGTGACCCATTGTATACATCAAAGTTCTGGAAGAAATTTCAAGAAGGAATGAAAACGCGACTGGATTTCAGTACGACATTCCATCTGCAAACTGACGGACAAACTGAGAGGGTCAATCAGATCATTGAGGACATGCTTAGGGCATGTATGTTAGAGTTACAAGGATCATGGGATCAGCACCTACCCTTGATTGAGCTTGCATATAACAACAGTTTTCAAACGAGCATTGGGATGACACCATATGAAGCACTTTACGGACGGCGATGTAGATCACCCATCAATTGGGAAGAAACGGGTGAGAAATTTGTTTTAGTACCTGAAATACTTAAAGATAATGCCACCTATATTTGGATGATAAGGGCAAAACTCAAAGCAGCTAAGAGCAGACAGAAAAGCTACGCAGATATCAAGCGGACAAGTGTAGACTTCAAAATGGGTGAACACGTGTTTGTGAAAGTGTCACCTATGAAGGGGGTGATGAGGTTTGGAAAGAGAGGGAAGCTAAGTCCCCGCTACCTAGGACCTTTTGAAATTTTGGGTCTAGTAGGGGAAGCTACTTACCGCATTGGATTGCCATCGTTATTCGATCCAGTACACAATGTCTTCCACGTATCTATGCTTAGGAAGTACCTTAATGACCCTGATCACGTGTTGAGCGGTCAATCATTCGAGATGCATGAGGACATGACGATGATCAAAAAGCCGGTGGAGATTTTGGATAGAAAAGAACAAGTGTTGCAAACAAAAGTGATTCCATTAGTACTTGTCTGATGGGAGCATCATCCGACCGAGGAAGCTACATGGGAAAGAGAGGCCGATGTAAACAAACAATATCCGGCCTTGTCTCCGACAACTTGAGAGTCAATTGTACCCCTGCAAGCATGTTTGTTGATTTAAACCATGTGTGTAATTCAACGTCGATCTTATGATCAAATTATAAAAAGGACAATATTATCCACATGGAGTCTAAATTACAGTGTTGAATGTGAAATTGGAATTCATCATGGCCACAACATGGCCCTGATAATGTGTTTTGAAGAACCAATGACCAGTTGATATCATATATTACCAAGACAAATTAAGGAAACAGATAAATTTGAAAATCTAAAGAATCTGATCAAAACTGATTAATCAATTAATCGATTTTGGTCGATTAGTCGACTGGCATGTGCCAGTGACTGGAAAATTGATAAGGATTCAGAAAAATGAGAAAGTAAAATTTTGATTAATCGATATGGGTTTCGATTGATCGATTTATGATTTTCGATTAATCGATCTGGGGGTTCGATTAATCGAATAACTTAGGAAATTTTGAGGAATCTAAAGAATTTTATGTGATTTCGATTAATCGAAGAACAATTCGATTAATCGATTTGGGATTTCGATTAGTCGAACTGGAAGTTCGACTAATCGAATCACTTAATAAATTTCGAAAATTTTTGAAGGATTGCACGATTTCGATTAATCGAAGTGACTCTCGATTAATCGATTTTGAAATTTTGATTAATCGAATTGAATTTCGATCAATCGACTGGCTCACACCAGTGAGCTCTAAAACTTGAAATTTTTAACGGGTACGATTTCAATTAAATGAAATGGTTTCGATTAATCGATTTTGACTTTTGACTAATCGATTTTGGAAATCGATTAATCGATTCCGCGCGGCATAACCTAGTTTTGAATCTCGATTAATCGACTTTGGAAATCGATTAATCGAGTCGGAGCCTATATATATAAATCGATGGGTTTTTCATTTCATTCAAAATCATTTGGCCTTTTCATATTTGTGCGCCTTCTTCTTCTTCTTCCTTCAACCATCCGAGCTACTTAGGGTTTGCAATTTCGGATCGATTTCGGATCGGGATCACATAGCATTGGATCAAAACCTAAGGTAGCCCTAGTTTTGTTAAATTTGAGCCATTAAACCCTAGATTCGAGTTATTTTCATAATTTCAAGATATAAAAACCCTAGTTTGAGCTATTTTCACTAACCATGCCGCCCAAAACCCGATTATCTTTGAAGAAGGCAACCACTAAACTTTCGATACGGTGTAAGAACGCCGCACCGCCACCACCTACCCCATCACCGGTGAGGACTCCATCACTGTTGGCATCGGAGACCACCTCCGGTTCGACAAGCGTGGCTTCGCGCAAGTCTTCATGCGAGTCTACCCCCATGCAGCCACCACCCACTAACGTACTTCAACCCAATGAGTGGTGAGAGGCTAAGACTTTCGAGATCGAGTACATCATCGATCAAACCCTATTCACAACCCCAATGTACCGGGCGAGACCCAATGGGCTCATAATTACCTCCAAAAGGCCGGTCTCTGCAATATTTTGAAACCAATCCGGGGTTCCTACTACCCTAGGTTGGTTAGATTATTCTACCAAGGGCTAACGGACGGCCCTACGGACGACGTTATTTTGACCAAAATAAAGGCTCACGACTACACTTTTACCCGTCGCCACGTCCATGAGGTACTCGAGTGTTACCTCGACTTCACACCCGAGACCACCCTCTTCCCACCTTTCGAGGCAGAGGTGAGATTTGAGGAGATCATGACCCGCATGACTAATGGGAAGAAGGGGTCGGGATCCTCCATCAAGAGGTCGACCTTCCACACTACATGTGGATGCTTGATTCAATAATCAAGTGCAACCTATACCCACTGCTCCACTACACAGAGCATGTAGAGAAAGTACAACAGGCACTTTATGTGGCCTTCTGTGGCCGTTGGTTTGACGCGACCATGCTCATCCTAGAGGGGATGAGGTATATAAAGGGCAAATTGATGAAGGGCAATCTAAGGCCCAAGGAGAAGATGCCATACGCTAGGCTCATCTCGAGCATGTTGGAGTGTTACTCCAACTCTCCCGAGTACGCGATATCGCCCCATGAGGAGCGGGCGATGGACCGAGTGAAGACATTTTCGAACTCTTCATGGAGCCGTAGCTACAACTTACTGAAGCGGACCCTACCGGCTCCGGGTTCAGTTCCAGCAGCAGCAGCAGCAGCAGTAGCACCACCACCACCCCCACCACCACATCAGGACCCACCAGTGGGTGGGGTACTCCCAGTTGAGCCACCAGTGGAGGGGGCACCCTCCCATACCACTTCTTTACCTATGCCGCCAGCGCAGTCCTCGACAGCTACACCGACTTCTTCCTACCGTTGGCGAGCGGCTCTCCCCAGGCTTCGACAATCGAGGACGTGTTGGCCAGGATGGAGGCCAACAACGAGCGGATGAACCGGCGGATGGACTTTCTGATCTACCACACTATGCGATACATCTATCCGTCAGACTATAAGCAGCACTTAGCCCAGGAGGAAGCTTAGATAGCAGGTCGGACCGCATTCCATACGGGTCTGGTGTTCCATGCGAGCACATCGGCTGTCGGCGCATCAAGCTCGGCACCACAACAGCGGGAGCAGCCTATCGCGACGCCCCAGCCACCACTCAAGCCACTAGTTCAATTAGAGTAGCCCGCCCTGCATCAGACCAGCCAGGAGAGGGGACAGCGTGAGACTGAGACGAGGGTGTTTTTGTGTATGACAGATTTTGAGAGTTTTGATGTAATTAAAAAGATATAAATAAACAAGTTGTAAATTTTGGAAATTTATGAAATATAAATCCATTTTCTTCAGCATCTAATGTGTATGTCATTTTGTTTCCTGGTACAATTGTGAAATGTGTTCATCCTTATTGTGTGTGTGTACGCGACACCCAGGGTGCGGGGTACCCAACCAAGCACCTTTGGGTTATTTTCAAGGACAAAAATTCCCAAGGTGGGGAGGATGTAATATCCCAAAAAATTGCATTGAACAGTGACCTTGGGATTCGTGCCCGATTGGTCATAGGTTTGTCCAAGTGGGAGTTCACTATTTGACTTAAGAAGTGATGAACGGATGTGATGTGAATATGATGTAAGCGTGTGGAGTATAATGTAAATCTGGAGTCACATACACCTATTTGGGTGTATGTGCTTAACACCAAGACAAGGGGGATATAAGGGTTTAAAGAACCCTAAATTCATTGCTTTGGGTTGTTGAAGAGAATTAAGAAGAGAGATAGAGAGAGAGAGAGAGAAGTAAAGAGGGTTGTTGAGCAAGGAGTGAATGCAAGCCAAGAAGGGATTCGAGTATTTAAGGCCCGATTCAATGCGAAGGATTCCTTAGAGCCAAAGCTGGAACCCTAGCCATTCCAACCTTGAGATTCAATCAAATTGAGATTGATTGGAGGTAAATTTTGTTAGCATTAAATGCATAGATTTATGAGGTTTAATTGTACTAAAAAATGCTTAAATTCATAAGATAAAGGCTTAGAAAAAGAAAGAAAATTGTTGAGAAGGATTTGGAAGATCAGCCCGAGAAGGGGGCTGAATCTGACCAAATCGATTAATCGAAATTTGAGTTCGATTAATCGATTTTGGTCTGGAAGTTGAAAAGTCATGTAAGCTCGATTTCGATTAGTCGATTTGGAAATTGACTAATTGACTGAGTGCCTCCAGTGGCTGGAGAATCAAGACCTAGGAAAATCCAATAATCGACTTGAGAAATCGATTAATCGATTTCGGATTTCGATTAATCGATTTGGGATCGACTAATCGATTTCAGACTTCGACTACTCGATTTGAGAATCGACTTCATTATGTTAGGGACTTCGATTAATCGATTTGGGATTGATTAATCAAATTTGAATTTCGATTAATCGATTTTGAGAATCGATTAATCGATTTAGGTTTCGATTAATCGATTAATCGACTTTGATAGTTTTGCTTAAACTTTATAATTTTTCTTTGAGATTCATGGAGGGTCCAAGACCATCTTCATTACATCTTTAATGATGTATTACATGTATTGTGATGTACCATAGGTGGTACATATGAAAGCGAGCACAAGGAGCCGCATGGGACCTTGATGCTTGGACCATCAGGGAACTTAGGTAGGGAACACCTTGAACATGTACTTTAATTTCAAGAGCATGTATGTAGTGATATAATTATCAAATTTGAAGTTGTTTTAATTGTGAAAAGCTTTGTGAAAATAGGTGCGTGTGTAACACCAAGAATGTGATAAAGGCATCTGTGTGATGCAAGTAATTAAGAACAAGTAATCTAATGAGATTGAGACATCCCCAGGGGATGAGAAAGTAATAAAGGCATCAAGTGTGATGCGGGTATGTATACATCCCAGAGATGTATACATAGGATTGAATAATTACTGTTGAGGCCTAACTGATATAAGATAGCACACTTACACGGTGAACAACTATATGTAAAGCACATGTTATTTTTGTTATTTGGGGTTTGATAGGATAACCCACCGACGTGGCGGGATACCCACGACTAACGCGGTAGGATATCCGTGACCGGTACGGCGGCAATCCGTACACCAGTACGGAGGTTTATCCGTAATCGTAAGTAGATCCCAGGGATGTTGTGTGATATTTAACCTCGCCGCCTAGTGAGAAAGGGGCTTGGGTCGTATTCCCAGGGAATACATTTTTACAACTGTCTAATTAGATAACGATGAAGGGTATCTCATCGAGGCTTGATGCTATATTGCACGGGGATTACATAAGTTGAAGATTTAAGTTTTGCTTAAGGCCTATTCAATGTCATTCATGATAAATCAAAAGTAAAGTAAGACATGCTAACTACCAGTAAACTTGAAGGTAATTCATCAGATTTAAACTGTTTTTCTTTCAAAAGCATAGACATCATGCTTAGAGTATCATAGAATATATGTGTGTTTTAACTTATATGTTCATTGTGTTTGTTCCCTATTGAGCGAGGATGTAGCTCACCCTTTAGACTATACGTCGCAGGTCTATTAATAGCAGCTGTAGAGGCTTCGGGAGACGTGGATCCGGGTGATTCGGATTACGTGCCTGGAGACGAGTTGGAGCCTCCACCCGAGGACTTCTTCTAGGTGACTCTGCTGTGTACTTTGACAGAGAGTAGTTTTGAGAGCTAGTTGTACGGCTTTGTATGTCAAGCCTTTATTTTTGATAAACCTATAATTAAATTGAATTATTCTTTTGGCGAACCATCTGGGGTGATCTGTTTATCACCGATGGTTTGGGTCGGTTCTCTGTTCATGTAGTTGCATGAAAGTAGAATTGTCTTTTGCATATGCCAGTTAGACATATTTACTGTTTCCGCTTTATGGGATTATTTGCTTTAGTTATTTAATTTATGCCTGATATACCAATGTTCCGTACACAGTTTTAGGGCACGGTCTAGAAGATCGTGCTAATGGCACGAGTTTCGGGGTGTCGAAATCTGGGTTGTCACATTTACCATCTTAGCTGGAGTCTGGCTATCGTTGCATGACTGAGACTCCTGCTATATGAAATTTTTTCCTATTATATCAAACGGCTCCCCAGCTTCCTCAATTGTCTTGTGGAGGTAACTACCACCACAGGAAGCGTCCACCATATCCATGCTCTTGGAATTAATTCCTTGATAAAAATATTTGGACAAGCTGCCACATTGAGATTTGGTGGTGGGGGCATTGTTTTAACATCTTCTGGAATCTTTCTCAAGCTTCATAAAAATCCTCAGTTGAGGATTGAGTGAAAGATAAAATATTTGTCCTCATTTTGCTGGTTTTGTTCATGGGAAAGAATTTAGCGAGGAATTTGGTTTGATGGTCACTCCATGATTGTATGGTGTTGGCTGGGAGCTTTGATAGCCATGTACTGGCTTTGTCCTTTAGTGCGAAAGAAAAAAGCCTCTGTTTGGTGGCCTCAGGTCCCAAGCCAGCAATATTAAAGGTAGTGCAAAGTACTAAAAATTGGTCTATATGCTTGTAGGGATCTTCTTTACTAAGCCTATGAAACGAAATTAGCATATTGATGGTGGAGGATTTAATCTCATAATTCTCATCAACAGAGGAGAATTGAATGCAAAAGGGAGAGGTGTACTCCCCAGGTGCATTGTACTCCTTTAATGTTCTCTGCCTCTCAGTCATGTTAGCTGGTTCAGTTTCAATAGCAGAGCCCTGTGGGATGCGTCTAGGTCTAAGGATCCTCTCAACCTCTAGATTTGAAAGTTCTAGCTTAGGGTTTAAAGACCTTCTACCATGCATATACTCACACCCACAGTAAGTACAGAAAATGCTCACAAGCACACACAAAGAATATTTCAAATAAAAATTAACAACTACACAGATTTACACTAAATAAACAATAAGGAAGTAAATATAAATGGACTAAGATTTAGGGGAAAGTAAGTGAAAACTCAGCTAGCTTCACTCCAACTGCAGCTCTAGCTTTTCCCTTCTGCTGTCCATTTCTGCAAAATTTCACAAAGAATCAATAGTACTTTTATTCTAGTTTAGGTACAGCTACAAAGAATTTGGAACTCTAAATTATAGTAAAACTCAGGTCTACTAAAAAGATCAATATCCCCGGCAGTGGGGTCAGAAACTTATTGTCAAACTCCCATAGTGCTGTTTATTGTGTGGTGGAAACAAATTTAAAAATAAAGTTAAACAAAAGAATGGATTCAACACAACCAACGTAATCCTAGACATGCAAGATACATGGCCTATTGTAGCAAGTTTTGATAAGTAAGAATTTGTCCCACAGAGAAATTGGTCTAGACTCTAAAATGAGCTATAATAGTAGGCCTCCAGATCTGACAATCCTAAAGACAAGGAGCTGGGTGTCACGACTATACTAAATTAATCCTAACAACAGAGAAATAAAATATAGCCCTATCTTAATGAAAAGATAAAGAAGAAGATGGTGATAGTGTGCGCCAAAATAAAATATAAAAATTGGTGAGAATTAAGAAGGTTAAGTTCAGAGTTAAAGCAATAATGAAACTCAGATTTAGTCTGTCTTTGCAGTACTCCATGCTGAGATGCTATTAAAAGCCTCAACAAGGTAGAAGTGTCCAACTTAACAAATGCCATTTGGGATGCTATTAAGGCTATAGGCTGTCCACTAAAATGGTCACAACCTATCCTATAGAGTCTGTCAAATCTCATTGATCAAGCCGAAAGTTGTTAATCTAATCCAGAGGAGTGGACTGATCATTTTCCCAACCAGTGGACCAGACCAGGCCATGAATACTATTACAACACTATGTAATGCCAGTGATTCATGCACCCCAAATCTACGCACAGATCTGGCTAACATCCATAGGTATTCCAACCCATAAAATCCTAAGTGCTTTGCCAAGGCCAATGGCTCACTAGTGCCCACAAAAAGGACCATATAACAGGTTGAATAAGGCTCTAAATTCTGCTGGTCATTGCTACAAAAGGCCTGCAATGACTTAGCCTCAAGCTGCAATGACTATAGAGACATCATATCTAACATCTAATATCGGTTAGGTAAAACAAAGGGGAGCCAGTTCCTGTACAAATCTCCTCACAAAGCTCTAAAAGCTCATATGCTGGGGAGAAGAATCTTTCTCAAACATGTGGTTGAACACCACCTTAGGGCTGTACTCTGTCCACTCAAATGGTCCCAGGGTATCCCATTGGTTTGTCCATACCACAGAGGTCTGAGAAAGAACATAAAAACTGCTATAACCACCATGGTCCACAGGCCTTCGAGCTCCCCAGATCTCACTACAGATCCAGCATTACTTTCCATGAGGCTATCAAACCAAGGGAAATCAGATGATAAATAATAGATCTACTGGAAACTGAATAGGCTCGTCCCAAATACATGGATCCGATAGACATCTAAGAAAATCATAAGATCTTTAGATTCAATTAATCATTAAAACAACAATCCATTAATAACAACGAAACTTATAATGAACTGCCTCTAGGCTGCAGCCTGCACACAACTGCTCATCAAAAATCTAAATATATACAAAACCTATTATTAACTGAAATAAACTAAACTTAACTACTTACAGGGAGATTAGCCTAGAAGTGATGGGCTAAGAGAGAAGAAAAATGGGAAAAAGAGGTGATCAAACCCTAACCCTAGCCTGCTGGAGCTCTTAGTCGACAGAGGATGAAAAGAATGATCGATCCAAAACTAAACTCTAAGTGTAGCTTATATACTCAGTCCATACGGCCTTAGCTCTGAAGAGATTAACCCCAATTTTTCCAATAGACGTGGCACTGTTACAACCTTTGAATGCCTTAATATGTGTGTCTTGAAATCTGCACCTCGAGAAGTGTGCCTTAGCCTTGGGAAATTCCCAAAAGGTCCTTGAGTTAAAACTGAGAAGTGGGGAGCCCGTGCTTCTCGGGGCTGGCCTATGCATTCATTCATTCGCGCAGTTGTAGAGCCTTTGCGGAGTAGCTTTTGGTTGGTGGGAAGTGCTCACTCGGACAGTGAATTTTTAGTTAATCACACAGTTCCTTTGCGCTGTAATGCTATTACGGAGAAGATCTGAAGTGCCTAGACTTTTCGAGTAGTAGAGCTTCAAATGTTCTCTCTCGCTGGGCACTCGCGCAGGGATTCTCCTGCGCTCGCGTAGTAATTGGTAAGGCTTTAGAGTGTGCGAGATTTGCGTGAGGAGAATTCTGGGCGTCTCTCTCTTTCAGGGCCATGAACGAACTCCGCGAGGTGAAATTTTGTTCAGTACACACATGAACTTGCTATGTTCTTCGCACGACTGCTTTAAGGCTTGATCTCCATGAGAGCTTTGCGACCACAAATTTTGAGGATTCTAATCCGTGAGATCTTCGCGATGTCTTTACAGCTCTCCTCTTCACTGTGCGTCCTATCTGTGAGAGGGCATCTTCCACTGCATCCTTAGCTTTGCAAGAGAGCTTCTCAACTCTGCGAGATCTATCTTTCTATGCTCTGATGCATTACACTTGCTGCTATTGTAGTTTCTCAATTCTCAACCAACTTCATCCATCTGCTAGGCTTTTGGTCAATGATGACCAACAAATGAGTCACCATGGTGAGCACTACCAGACTGTTCCAATAGGCTTTGGCTCAACTGTCAACTTTACATGTCTTCTTCCTCTTCTTTGGGCCAATAAGGATGGATTTTGTATTAAGCTGCACAGATTATTGCTAACTACAAAACACACTTAACAAATTATTATTAGTCTGCTTCAAAGTCTATTAAAGGTCAGGTTAAGAGGTGACAAGTGGTACTTTTTAGTGAATAACATTTTTCTCTAATTATGTGCCTATTTACCGGATTTTAATTGAATTGCGTGCCCAGATTTTGGTACTTATTCGCTTTGAGTCGGTCACCCACTCGATGAGCGATCGGTTGACTTACTTAGCGAGTTTCCTAGTCTTAACAAATTAGGACTAATTGGATGCATGTTATCATGCACCCAATCTGATTAAGGGTTTAACCTGAAATGTTTAACCAAGGAAACGTAGGGGTCAAGGGTAGTAAAACTAGGTCGGGCGTAGGCCAATTGCGCGCTGATGGTGGAGCGCTCAATCTGATCAAGCATTCTATTTCAGGCGCATAATTGAGTCTCGAATCGGTTTGGGAAAGGAAGTTTGGTCTGAAAGGTAGACTGATCACGCGTTTGTAGTTTTACGCGCGATTGAATTGCGCGCTAGGTTTCTAGCATGTAATTCGGGGTTATCTGGGTATGGTCTCTAAAATGAAATATAAGACAATTGTTTTAGTTTGCATTCTGGCTATATACTGTTGCTTAGTATATAGCCTCCCTACGTTAGGATCTGAGCCACAGAGCTATTATTTCAGCCTATGTTCAGTCATGTACTATTGCATGATCCCACACTGCAGGTTAAAAAAGGAAGGTCAAAGGTTGACCGAACAAGTTTGTATACTCTGAGAAGGAAAAATGACGGTGTCTACACTTTGCTGATGTCTCTCCTTCCTCTTTTCTATGTTTTCTTTTTTTTCCTTGTACGGTTTGTTGTTTATTTTATTAATATATGAATATATTAATACAATCTCTGCTTTTCGATGTGATGGTAGCCCTAATAATTAAGCTGATAATAATAATGCTGCTAAGTCAAAGCGCTAGCCTAAATTAGAAGCGTCATATTTTCTAAATGGAAGCGTCATAGTTCTAATTAGAAGCATCATTGCTGTTAATTGAAGCATCGGCGCTTTGGTTGATGGCAAGGTTTCTTCTTAATGTAAGCGACAGTTTGTTTATTACTAATCCTAAGCATTATCACTAATAAAAAAGAAGGCCTTAATTTTCAGCTCGCTTCATTTTGACTCATCCTCGCTTCTAACTCAAAGCGTTCTCGCTTTTAACTCGAGTGTTATAGTATATTTATAAATTGTAACTTTTAGGATAATATAAACAAAAAGAAATTCTCTATTAATATGGAAGTTAATATTTACAAAGATTAACAAAGAAGTCGATTACATAAAAGATTAACTTAGGAAAAATCTAGACAAGGACTGACACGGTTAAGTTTGCGATGGAGATCTGTCTCTGGGTCTCCAAATTTTTGGCTCCCTCTTGCTGTATGAATAGATTTATACAAACTCTGCTTTTTTCATTTAAATTAATATAATTTGTGCTTTCCGATGTGCTGGTAGCACTAATAATCATGTCGGTAATAATAATGCCTCTAAGTTGAAGCGTTAACTCTAATTACAAGCGTCATCACTTCTTATAGGAAGCATCTTCGCTTCTAATTTGAGGCGGCATCGCTTGAAGTTTGAACTGTCATTGCTGCTAATTCGACTCGTCATCGCTTGAAGTTTGAACTATCATTGCTGCTAATTCGACTCGTCATCGCTTCTAATTCGTAGCGTCATCACTTTGAAATTTGAAGTGGATTGTGTTGTATTTTTGTGCGGCCTTATCTAATATTAATTATTGATCGTATCACAATAAAAATGCTTTTTTTCTAAGAAAATATGAAAACTCCTTTAAGCCTCCCGGTAATAATAATGCCTCTAGGTTAAAGCGCTAGCTGTAATTACGAGTGTCATCACTTCTTATAGGAAGAGTCTTCGCTCCTAATTTGAAGCGTCATCACTAGAAGTTCGAAACATCATTCCTGCAAATTTAGCGCATCATCGCTTCCAAATTTGAAGCAGATTGTATTGTATTTTCATGCGATCTTATCTAACATTAATAATTGCTCGTATCACAATAAAAATGCCTTTTTTTAAGAAAATATGAAAACGGTTTTAGCCTTCTGGTAATAATGATGCTAACATTAATAATTGCTCGTATCATAATAAAAATGCCTTTTTTTAAGAAAATATGAAAATGCTTTTAGCCTTCTGGTAATAATGATGCCTCTAGGTTGAAGCGCTAGCTCTAATTACAAGCGTCTTCGCTTCTTATAGGAAGTGTATTTGCTTCGTATAGGAAGTGTCTTTGCTTCTAATTTGAAGCATCGTCGTTTAGAGTTCGAAGCATCATCGCTACAAATTCGACGAATCATCGCATCTAATCAAACATTAATTTTGAAGCGTCTTGGCTCCTAATTTGAAGCGTCATCGCTTGAAGTTTGAAGCATCATCGCTACAAATTCGACCTGTCATCGCTTCAAAATTTGAAACGAATTGTATTGTATTTTTGTGCGGTCTTATCTAACATTAATTATTGCTCGTATCATAATATAAACATATTTTTTTGTAGAAAATATGAAAATGCCTTTTAGCCTTTCGGTAATAATATCTCTTCTAGGTTGAAGCACTAGCTCTAATTACAAGCGTCATCACTTCTTATAGGAAGAGTCTTCGCTTCTAATTTGAAGCGTCATCGCTTGAAGTTCGAAACGTCATTGCTGCAAATTCGACGCGTCATCACTTCGAAATTTGAAGCAGATTGTGTTGTATTTTCACGCAATCTTATCTAACATTAATTATTGCTCGCATCATAATAAAAATGTCTTTTTTCATAGAAAATAAGAAAATGCCTTTTAGCCTTCCGGTAATAATAATGCTTCTAGATTGAAGCACTACCTCTAACTACAACCGCCATCACTTCCTATAGGAAGCGTTTTCGCTTCTAATTTGAAGTGTCATCGCTTGAAGTTCGAAGTGTCATCGCTATTAATTTGACGTGTCATCGCTTCTTATTCAAAGCATTATCGCTTCGAAATTTGAAGCAGATTGTCTTGTATTTTTGCACGATCTTATTTAACATTAATTATTGCTTGTATCACAATAAAATTACCTTTTTTCTTAGAAAATATGAAAACGCCTTTTAGCCTTCCAGTAATAATAATGCCTCTAGGTTGAAGCGCTAGCACTAATTACAAGCGTCATCGTTTCTTATAGGAAGCGGCTTCACTTCTAATTTGAAGCGTCAACGCTTGAAATGTGAAGCATCATCTTTGCAAATTCGGCGCGTCATTGCTTCCAAATTTGAAGTGAAATGTGTTGTATTTTCGCACGGTCTTATCTAATATTAATTATTGCTCGTATCACAGTAAAAATGCCTTCTTTTTCAGAAAATATGAAAATGCCTTTTAGCCTTTCGATAATAATAATACCTCTAGGTTGAAGCGCTAGTTCTAATTACAAGCATCTTCGCTTATAATTTGAAGCGTTATCAGTTCTAATTTGAAGCGTCATCGCTTGAAGTTCGAAGTGTCATCGCTATAAATTTGACCTGTCATCGCTTCTAATCTAATATTAATTTCAAAGCATCATCACTTCAAAATTTGAAGCGGATTGTGTTTTATTTTTGTGCAGTCTTATCTAACATTAATTATTGCTCATGTCACAATGAAAATGCCTTTTTCCTCAGAAAATATGAAATTGCCTTTTAGCCTTCCATCAGTTTAATCTTTTGACCATATCCTTTGTTTTCTTTCTGCGCTCAAACCAAATCGAATCGTCAGTAGAAATGACCATGCCTCAGCTAGCCCTAACGTTCATGCCGCTTGGTCGAAGAGCTGGGTCTAATATTCAGGGTATTGTCACTTCATTGACTATGTAGCTACGTTTGTAATACTCAGAAAATAAAAAAATAAGGGGATACCTCAAAATATATCATAGTGACGAGTGCACCAGATATAAGAAAATAATACAGAAAAGAAACTAATATACAGAAAAAGAAAATTTCTACTAATATTGAATGAAATATTTATAGAGATTAACTAATAAACTGATTACATTAAAGATAAATCCGTTGGACTATCGAAAGAAAGTGAAGACCTCAAGACTTTGGAGTCTCTGAAGATGAGCTTGAGCTTAGTTTTTGCCGCAGAGAGCAAAGATTTTGGAAAGAATGGTTATCTTGACTTCTAAACCTTTTGGATCACTCTTACCTCATAGAGAGACGGCTCCTTGATTCAACCAATGATGAGGTGATCACAAGGATCCGTTGAAGTAAAGATTACATAGTGGAAAAAAAACAACGAAAGATATGCCGAGACAGTAGAGACGAGGAGGCTGAGGTCGAGGCAGAGGAATGAAAGTGACCAAAAGTTACGAGGAGCAATGAGGATCGGTCTCTGGGTCTTCAAATTTTTGGTTCCATCAAGAGAGATGACTCCCTCTAGCTAGGAGCCTGATTAGAAATTTACAGCCAAGGGAAAGGGGTGGCGTACAAATTTCCAACCCACTGTACTCATAGAGAAACTCGCACTGAGGAAAGAATTTGATGGTGAGATTGTTAAAAAGTCGGGGAAGGTGAGAAGTTGTTGGGGGGTCTCGGTAGACTATCCAACGTCTGGAATGGTTGTCTGTGCTTCAACTTCTCTAATCTTTTTATTGTAGCCAGAAGCTCGACCCTTCGCATTTCAAGGATTTGATCAAGCCTTCTGCTTAGCTCGTCATGGTCTGGTACTTCCACCATTGGGTTAGGGTTAGGGTTAGGACTGGAGACGGAGAAAGACAATGGGTTTGGAATGGGAAGGATTTATGACGGACCGTGACTTTATAGGGGAATAGGCTAGGTTTGAAACGTCACTTCAAAATAAATTTTGAGGGTCGGTGGTAGGTAGTGTATTCCCCGAAGCACTCTCGAATACTGATAAGAAGCGGGGTGTTGTTTGATGTTACCTAAAGAGACGATGGTCGAAGCGTCATCACTTCGAATTCGAAGTGTCGTCGCTTCAATTAAGGGCGGGGATACTTCTTTATCTAAGCGGCTTTTTGTTTATTATGAATTTCGAGGACTTTGAAATTGTGGACGGTTCTGTCTTTTAGTGGATTCTTTAAAACATTATTTAGTGCAACAACTGCTCATATCCTAGTAAAAATGCTTCTTTTCGCGTAGTCTTTTTGAACATTATGGAAGCAACACCTTTTCAAACTCTTTCATTTAATTTCACCAAGAGGATAATACATCTGTTGAAAAAGAAGTAAAATATAAGTTACAAATACATTTAGAAAATGGAGGCTCTGACGCCCCATTTGTGAGAGCGCTGATGCCCCATTATCAAAGCACTGACGCCCAATTACCAAAGCACTGACGCCTCAATTAAAGTGTAAGTTTTGGGAGAATAATAATATATCCTGTAAATAAATCCCGTATATTAAAAATTTCTAGTGTAATATGATTAGTATATATTGTATATCTATCCTACGTAAGTACCCCTATGTACATATAATCTTCAATACAATACTATGTACGTCAACAAATGTGAATGTACATTTATGTAAAATAAAAAATTTATAAAAGAAATTCCACATCATCACAGGCATCCCAATTCTCTTCCTTGTCTGTATCGATGACATGCTCAATCTCCGTCCAGAAAGTTTCAATGTCTTCCTACTTGAAATATGGCTGGAATTTTCTGCTTAAATAATCTACGTATTTCATCACGAAAACCCCATAGTCAATATCATTTTTTTGGATCGGCGTGTCGACAGTCTTACTGTCCCAAGGCCATTTGTTAAAAACAGAAGTCGGGGAGTCGTGCATATGAAACAGGGCTGGGAGGTAATGCGTTTGTCAATAAAAAAAATATTAAAATATCAGTTACACATTTCTTGACATACAATGGAGCACTGACGCCACATTGTGAAAGTACTTGCAGTAAAATGTCAAGCACTGACGACCCATTTGGGATGCTCTGACGCCCCATT
Source organism: Chloranthus sessilifolius (assembly GCA_021018995.1). NCBI lineage: Eukaryota > Viridiplantae > Streptophyta > Magnoliopsida > Chloranthales > Chloranthaceae > Chloranthus > Chloranthus sessilifolius. The sequence continues at coordinate 44,250,416 of CM037594.1, read as the reverse complement.
TTAAAAGCGATTATGCCCCATATTAAACGTGCCAATGCTTCCACTAAGAGCGATAAGCGATTCCGGCATTACTTTTGAGAGTAATATAGCATAGCTTACCAGTGTCCTTATCGCCTCGATAAATTTGGTTTTCGTAAGAAGATCTAAAAGGGGGTCAACGACATTGATTTTATGAGCTGAGGGGGTCGCCACAGCAAGCGCCTAGTGTTGTGGCTTCGGTTTGTGAATCGGAATAAAATAATTTTCACACTCAATCGCATGCAAGGTGCGATATTTATTTATGAAGAAATGCTACAATGACGGCATGCCTTGTTGCGCTAAAAAATAATTAGCGTAGTATTTGCTCGGTCCCGCCATGCCGGTGGGCGCGTGTGGACCACTTGTTCTAAGGTATTACTCAAAATCTCTAAAATCCGTACTCATGTAGGTGAGTCCAACGGCAGCCATATGGAAAGTCTTCCTCTTCTTTTCAATGTCTTCCCGCTTGTCCATGGCCCTAAAGGACGTGATCATTATCTGCATACTAAAGTGTAAATATTAATATAGAATCAAGGAAGCAACAGGGCTGAATATGGACTAATACTTACTGGGTCTTCTATTTCCTGTTTAGATCGCAGGCAGCGCATCAACTAGACGGTAATATGCTGGGACTCAACGGTCGAGATGATAGTCCTAGGTTCAAATTGAAACGTAAGTGGATCAGTCTCTAGCGCTTCGAAGTAGACGCGTTAGCGCTCATTTTACAAAGCGCTGACACTCTCACGTAAAGGTTACGACGCTTCAACAATAATGCGTTGATGCATTGAAAGGCATGTTGAAAGTTGTATGGAACGTATATACTTACTTGTTCCATCCGTTGGGCATTTTAAAAATAGCATTCATACAGGTCTAAAGTGGTGCGTCAGTGGCCGGTAAAACTACCGCTTCTGCTCTGGCTTTCTTTTTACAGGTTTGTGAGACCAGCTCTCCCTTTCTTTTGGAGTGAGTTTGTGATGAAGGAATCATGAGGCCTTTAACTCAAGTCCTCTCACTTCTACTGAAAGATAATAGGACTTGGTCCTCTACTTCTTCTTCTTCTCCCATAGAGGACCCCTCCTAAGTGCATGGTTGCATAAGAGGCTTCTCAGAGTATTCGTCATGAGATGTAGTAGGCGGTGGTGGTGGTGGACGTAGAGATTGTAGCTGTCGTTAGGGTTTCTCTTTTGTAGGAGGTTGGGTGGACAATGGTGGTCGTCAAGGCAAGACTTTTAATTGGGTAAAGGGTTCAGTTTTGGAGGGAGTATGGGGTTTTGGTGGGGCGTGGAGTCTGAATGTGTTTGGGGCTGGGGCTTGGGCTTGGGCTTGTGCTGAGGCTTAGGCTGCGGCTTGGGCTAGGTCTTGGGCTTGTGTTGAGGCTTAGGCTGCGGCTTGGGCTAGGTCTTGGACTAGGTTTTGGGTTGGGGCTAGGGCTGGAGCTTGGACATGGACTTTGCCTTGGGTTGGGGCTTGGGCTGGTATTTGGGCTAGGGTTTATGTTGGGGCTTGGACTTGGAATTTGCCTTGGGCTTGGGCTTAGGATTCGACTGTGGGTGGGGTTAGGGTGGAGGCAGACTTATGGCGTTGGGGGACATAAGTTTGATTATTCCCAGCCAGGGCCAACAGCCATTCCTACACACTGTGGGCCTGCAATATGATAAGAATATCAGATCATGTTTAAAAAATTGATAAGATATAGAAGCATCTGTGATTCATATCCGAAGCATCAACGCATCATGGAGAAGTGTCTTCGCGTCTTGTAGAAGCGTTAACTCTATATATGGAAGCATTGACGCTTCATAGAAAAGTGTCGACGCAACATAGAGAAGCATCATTGTTTCGTCATTGGATTTGTGCATGCTCAACATTTATCCAATAAAGTTTAGAAGCATAGCTCTGATAAAGCCAATTGTTAATTCTAGAGGGCGTACCGATCCTCAATATAACCCTTCATTTTATGGTTCTCCTTTTCCAGCTGACCTTCAGTTGTTGGTTCTCTTCTTCGAGTTGATGAGCCTTTAGACGGATGTCGTCGAAGGCTTCACTCCACTCTCTCATTGACCTCTCACAATCTGCAATTTTTGACTCGACAGACTGCTTCGATTTTTCATCAATCCGCAGTTTCGCAGACTTACAAGATTTGGGTTCTCCATCTTCTTCTTCTCCCTCTTCTTCCTTCACTGCCTCTTCTTCTTCTTCCTCCTCTGCCTCTTCCTCGTCTGACAAGCTAATAATATCAATGTCCATTTTCTTCCTCCGCATAATAATGGGAAGGACCGATTGTCCTTTATCTGATTCCATAGGTCTCTGGCCTGCTCTCAATAGGGCTTTTACCACAGGGAGGGCGTTTTCATTTGGTGTGACCTCCAGTGGCTGGACGCGAGCGGCCTTTAAGATGATAGATATTCCACATTAATTTTGACTGATTAAGAATTTAGGAATGCGCTACCGCTTCCTTAAGAAGCGATTGTGCTTGATATAGAGGCGTCATCACTTCATTTTGTAGCGATTGTGCTCGATATAGAGGCGTCATCACTTCATTTCATAGCGATTGCGTTCGTGTTAGAGGTGCCATCACCACATTTAGAAAGAAATATTATTTTTCAGAGGTCCCATCTCTTCATTTGGAAGCGGTTGTGCTTCTACGCAGTAGTGATAATGCCTATATTTATATGCGATATCACCTCGTATTAAATTTACCTTGTGCTCGAATTCTATAATGTACGAATGCCTTATTTTGTTATTTGTTTTCTATTTCAGCAGCCTTGGGAAGCTGACGACGGCAACAACCTTGTGTGGGGCACACTTGCCGTTAATCTCGTGCGCCCAGATCTGAGAAAAATAAAGTAAATATTTGATGACTTTCATAATCCTCAGTGCTTATAAGAAATTAAAACAGGACTTTTCTGGAGACGATATTACTTGCAGGGAAATAGTGCAACCATAAATATTGTAACCCCACTTTGCTTTTGCTTTCTCAGCTATATCACTGAACCTCTTCGCTTTGTCCACCGACATTGAAAGTTGATTGTACGCGTGACGACCCCATGAATATATGTTGAAATTGGGGAGATCATCAACGAGGGTGAGGTTAGAGTTGTTGAGGGTGTATTTTGTGTTTGCAAAGAAGACGGTGGCAAGGATGAACAACAGACAGATTCTTAGAAAGTCATTGTCAGCATCCTGCCCGAGTTTGTCAATCGCATTTTGGATGTCTTCCCTAGTTACATCTTTCAGGCCCTCGAAAAACCTATATCTAATGGTCCGTTCTTCAGGAATCTCCACCTTCAGAGGGTACCTGACTGGGTTAGTCATTCGAAGAACAGTTATCAAGGAAAAAGCAAGGGCCCGAAATCTGATAATGCTAGACTTGGTAGTCCCAAAATTCCAGACATTTTTATGATCTCAAAACTTGATGATTACATCCAGGAGGCTGTTGATGCTTATCACGCCCTTTGGAGCCACAAAGAATACACAGAAGATCGAATCATTGAGTATATTTTTCCTCCCCTCAGATGTCGTGTCATAAATGTCCCGACACTTTTCGATGGTGCACTTAGCAGTTGGGGTCTTGAGAACTATCTTCAAAATTTGTGACACAGAAAAAGGATGCGTTTAGAGAAGAAGGTACTAATACTTAGAGAGGCGTTGCTTTCATGTACAGGCACAAACACCTCAAATGTTGAAGTGCTAACATGACGTTCCAAGCGGAGAAGCGCCCCTACCCATATATGAGACGCAAATGCTTCATCTTCAAAATGTGTGAAACAGAAAAATGAGAAGTTTAGAGAAGAATGTACTAATAATAGGAGTGACATCGCTTCCATGTCCAGGCGCAAATGTCTCAAATGTGGAAAGGCCTACACTACAAAAGCTAGAGCAGTGAGGTGCCCCTGCCCATATATGAGGCGCAAACGCTTCATCTATGGAAGGGATGATGCATCTATTTACCATTTTTAAAACAGGACAAAAATAAAATGACACTCACCTTACTACTAAATGCAGAAATAGGTTTTCGCCATTTTGATGTTTCTTACTGTGCTCTGAGAAGATGAAAATTGAGAGGGCAAAGGCGAAAAGTAATTTATGAATATGTAATTCCAAAAATTCCCGCCTTAAATATATTTCTCCAATGGGAATAATGGCCATTGCACAACACGATATCAGGCGCCGTAATCTTGTCTGCTTCACCTCGCTCTTCATTTAATAATCTGACAATGTTAATAAATTAAATACGTTTAGGCATTGTTTCGTATAAAATGGTGCTACGTGTCGAAATTTGGGGCGCTTCGTATAATGTACAGAACACTAACGCTTCCTTCTCGTCACGATAGCGCTAACAGAAGATAGCACCAACGCTTCTTATATGAGCACTAGCGCTTCTCAGGGGGAGCGAAACTTCCTCTGAAAAAAGGGTCATTAATGTTCAACATTCGAAGAATAAATACTAAACATTCCGTCAATTAATGAACTCTCCTAAGGGGTGCTCGAAGGGATATCTCAAACAGTCAATTTAAATGGTAATGATTACTATTGAGAACCACAAAGTTATGCCTTCTTTCCCATTTAATGTTCTGACGATGATAATAAATGAAGTAAGGTCGGATGCGGTACGTGTCCGAAGGAAGTCATCTTTCATTTCACAAAGAGAGCGCAAACGCTTTGGTTCGAAGCGCAAACGCTTCGGTTAGAAACATAAACACTTCGTTCGGAAGCGCAAATGACTCGTTCGAAAGTGTTTGCGCTTCGTACCGAAGCATAATTTCGAAATGTAATGACCACCATTGAAAATTAGGATATCATGCACCGCTTTTAATTAATGATATTACTTCAAACATCGTGATACCGCGCCGTTTAGGAAGTGTAATCGCCTCCTTCATATAAACGTACGCGCTTCGATTCAGGTGATTTTCTCTTATGTCTTTTCAAATATAATCATGACAAAATCATGATGTCAGACACGAACTCCCAACGCCTTGTCACATTTTGCCATTCTGATTTTTTCAGTGTCAGTGATAACTATGGTTAAAGCGCGGTGAAATTAAGAAAATAAGGGACTGTCATATTAGCGATAGAGGCGCTACGTGTCGAGTTCCTACCAATATATGCAGAAATATCTCGCATATCTCCTAACCTATATATATATATATATATATATATATATATATATATATATATATATATAAGTTAAACAACTCTTACATGTAGGAGGCACCACATACGTGAGTGCGAGCATTGAGAGAAGAGGAGTGAGTTTTTTGGTTCATTGACAATTAGGAGGAGCCCTTTTATGATTTACTCCTACATGGGGCCCAAACCTCTCCAAATGAACAAGCCCAAGCGTCACTTCGTCCAACAACAAGGCCAGCCATTCATTGATACTAGGAGCACGAGACATCTCAATTGAGGAATGGTTTTTGTAGCCGAAGACCGAATCTTCATATTTCGTCTAATGGATATTCGTGCGTTTTTTTTTGGCGTTTTTTGTGCTAATCTTTCACATAATGGATGGGCTCCTCCTAAGACCAAATGAACAAAAAAACCCATTTCTCTTCTGTCAATGGTAGCGCGTGGTGGCACCCACATGAGCGAGTGGTTTATCTTTTATATATATAATAATTTCATTGCCAAAATCATTGACTGAATTGAATTAAATGATATAAGTTATTTTTTATTCTAATCTTTCACGTAATGGATCTACAAACTTGTGACCCACATATCAGACGGTTAGATGTTGATTCCACATGGCACACATCTCCAAAGTAATTGTGATCATGGTGTACTATGAGAAGAGTTTTACGATTACTTTTGGGGATGTGTTCCATGTGAAATCAACATTTGATCGTCTGATAGATGGACCATGATCTCAAGATATATTACGTAAAGATGATGCTAAAAATGAATCTCCACCGTCCCATTCAAGACAGTCAACAATGTTAATAGTGGGACCTTCAGTTGCAGAGACCGAATTGTCGGTTGTAAAAACTGATGCTCTTTCATAATACTCCTTCGTCATGAAAAGGGCATATGAGTACGGCTCCATGGATGAACGCATGCATTCTAATCTCGTATTTTACGCCCGGAGACATTTGATACCAAAGCAATACCCATTTTAGAATCATGGGAGCCATTCAAACATTAAATTTTCTAAGCGTCTTCATCTAAGATATTTTGGGAGAGAAAAGGATGAAAGGAAACGTGCTCTACTAATGGAGGTCCCAATAACAAGATGCCTATCAAAGTGTAAAAAAGGTCTGTATGGCATAGCCTAGAAGGAGACGTTTTAGCCATACTAAACATGAAAAGAAGGAAACCTGTTTAAGGTAAAAGATTATATCAAATTGATGTTTTAATCAATCAAATCCGATCCGTGGCTCTGACATCAAGTGTTGCATCTTTTGATTCCACCATCCAAAATTAGTTATAGGAGAACGTCAACTCAATAGCTTGTAAAATTAAAATAAATGTGTACCTTGTGAAAGAAATTGTGATCGTGGATTGTTTTCACATGGGACATGCAATCGGAGCATGACCTCCACCTTTATATATATATATATATATATATATATATATATATAGATAGAGGGGGCTGTTTCTGTCCTTAATGGGAGGACAGTCCTTTATTGTTTAAAGCAACTTCAACCCCAAGTTTCATCAAATCCTAGTACATGTGGGCCACATAATTCAAGTTATATTACACATGATTCCAAAAAACGGAATTATTTTGGAATCATGTGCCACCTGACACATAATCTGGTGTTACAATGCATAGTTCCATCCATACATTGAGACCATATGACATTTTCCCTTATAATTTTATATAACATCACATGCTAAGCACATGCATATTTAACAGTTGTTTAAAGCAACTTCAATGGCGAGTTTCATAAAATCCTAGTGTGTGTAGGGCCGTATAAGAAAACACTGATTTTTGTTTGATAAATCAAACAAAAATTCTAACACATTTGCCTCTAGGAGCTATACACTATTAGCTTCATCATGTCCCATTTCAAGAAAATCATGATATAAGCTTCATCATGTCCCATTTCAAGAAAATCATGAGTCCGCTCCTTGTCCGACCCGACCCCACCCATTTGGGTCCCTAGCAATGGTCCCAATTTAATTATGTAATATCAAATCCTTGGTGCTCCTGCAACACAGCCTACCATCGACCCTTTTTTCCTAAGCATATTGGCGATCGAAAAGCATCCACGTAGCAGGAGCTCTGGTGGCTGATCTAGAGAGTCCGCACTCGCCGCCCATGGTGCGCCCAAAAGCAATCCCAATTGATGCCAGTTGTAAAGCAAAGATGAGCTAAAAAATAATCAGTATTCGGATCAACGATGTGGACGTTGGAGGCGTGGACTAAATAGTCAAAAAGATATGTGTCACAGGAAAGTCGGCATCAAGCTTGACAGGGACCATATGCGCTGACATGCATCAACGTTGAAGAAATATCCTATAGGTAAGGTCTATTTGCACCCACCAAAACTCTAAAAGCACTCACTATCCCACCACCTGCGGAATCAGCTATAGGTGAGGTTAGGCGGGTGCTCTTAGAGTATTGGTGGATGAAAATAGAGACACCATATCCTCTATTTTTTCTTTAGGAGCTACAACTTGCTCACCAGATTTGGACACAAAAAGAAAAACTAGATATTTTTGGAAGCTATGTCACTTGTAAGACCATCTAAGCCATTTGATATGAAGGCCATAATATAAGAATCTCTGCTGCCAAAGATTGACACGAAAAATGATCTTTACCATCTGATTTGTCTCAGTCAACCAAAGAATCTGATGATGATCTTTGACTGTATTAAGTCAGAAGATAGAGATACCATTTCATGCCCATCTTTAGTAGGAAAGATCTTTACATCATGGCTTTAGAATAAAGGGCTTAGATGGTGTGGTTCCATATGGCACAATCTCAAAATATCAAGTCTTTCTTTTTGCACGTTGTGCCTGGCTACAAACCTTGGTTGCCACTTGTTGCTCCCTTTTTCTTTTCTTACATTTTTTTTACCAGGTGTACAGTGATAAGGTTATCACTAATCCATCTAGCGTATATTTTAGTCAAGGAGTCCTACTAGAACCCATCATTGGCATTAGTCTTAGTAAAAAACTCAATCTTATAGAATTTTTGGAACCATTCGATCTGTAAATTATAAAATATGTTATCATTGAAAAAATATATACAATCATCAATGTTAGAGTGCAAGGATCTGACGTTTTCATAATCCAAGGGCGATGTTTTTTTAGCACAATGAGCTTTTGATATGAACTATCACTTTCATGACTTTAGAATCCATCATAGCCTTATTTCATCTTTTATCACTTTGATGAATTGAATTCCTAAAAGATTTGCACCTGGGCATGATCAAAATGGCCACCATGACCTAGTTTTTATTTATAGATATTTATTGGTGAAAAGGTATAGCGGACGCAACTATAAATCAATTAGAGACAGGATGATGATCGATGATCTACATTTAACAATAAAAATATATTATGTACATGCATCTCATACCATAAAGACCCTTAGAATAGTTGACAAACGGAGTTCTATTGAATTAATATTCCATTATTCCATCAGGGACCATTCAACAGTTAATGGATTCCTCACTCTTTCAGGGTAGAACATAAACAACTATTTGTGCCCATCATCAGATATTTTTCTCTTTTTCAATGCACCATCTGTCACCAAATAAACAATATTTGGTCTTTCATTGGCCACGCTATATTATACTGTTTAAAAATCAAGTAGACCCTTATCCCAAAAAAAAAAAAAAAGAAAAAACAAAAGAAAAAGAGCAAAACCCTTATCCGAAACCTAGTAAAATGCTAATTTTGGATAAGAAAGGGACCCTATCAACCACATGAAAGTTTCCTATTTTATGACACAAATCTTAGATAATTTCAACAAGTCAATTTCCTAACTTGGGTTGAAAAATGAATAAATAAATAAATGTTCAACTAATGTCTCTTGTGATAATTTCAACGTTAAGTGAATTATGTGGGAAAATGAATAAATGAATAATTATTCAACAAATGTCTCTTATTGAAATTTGACTCACCTTATCCAAATCACCTACATGGAAGGCTTATACATGGTTTGGATGCAGCCAATGGTGGGCCCTACAATTTTCTTGTAAGAGGAGCAAACAATAAATAAATTTATATAAAAATTGTTTTATGTGGAAAATATATTGTTAGAATAGTGTGATAGTGCCTGTGGGCTGGGAGGTCTTGGGCTATATATAATCTGGGCGCTCCTCACCTTACAAGCTGGTTTTGTGAGGTTGAGTTCGGCCGATGAAATTCTACGTGGGCAATTGAATTGAGTGCCGTGGAGTGAAGAAATGTTTGATTTGATACAAAAATGAAAATCCAAAGCTCATTGGGTTAGGTGGGATGTCATCATAAAACCAACTTTTAAGGGAGGTCTGGGGTTCGTAAGCATGAAGATATTCATAAAGCGGGTATGATGAAACAAAGTTGGCCGCTCCTTATTGAAAATATCAGTTATGGCACCCGGGTCTAGTTGTCCTTGTTTAATGGTAAAAGACGGGCGAGGCATCAAGATCTGGTGCTAGTACGCATACTGTACTATAGCCACCCCATTTTCGCTCCCGCTCCCTCAGAATATACAAATATGTTTGATGAACCATTAACCTTGCTCATGATTTTTGAGAACATCAAAACCCTTATCCGAAACCTAGTAAAATGCTAATTTTGGATAAGAAAGGGACCCTATCAACCACATGAAAGTTTCCTAGCTTATGATACAAATCTTAGATAATTTGAACAAGTCAATTTCCTAAGGTGGGAAAATGAATAAATAAATAAATGTTCAACAAATGTCTCTGATGATAATTTCAACGTTAAGTGAATTATGAGAAAAAATGAATAAATAAATTTTGTTCAACAAATGTCTCATACGAAAATTTGACTCACCTTATCCAAATCACCTACATGGAAGGCTTATACATGGATTGGATGCAGCCAATGGTGGGCCTGCAATTTTCTTATAAGTGGAGCAAACAATAAACTTATATAATGGTGATGTACAACAGAGTAGAGTTTGGCTTTTCACAATCTCACATAAGGCTACAAGCTCAAGTGCAGAGAAAAAGAATCCATATCATATCTGTGACCAAGACCTACCTTAAGGCTATAGTCTATCCACTTAAATGGTCACAGACTATCCTAGAGGTTACCTTACCCACAGATGATGAGATAGAACAGGGATACTATTGATCCCACTTTTGTTGCAAGGCAAAACAGCTCAAACAACAATGGGAGTATCAAACCTATAAAAATCTATGTATTAATCCAATAGAAATCTATGCAAGGAAAACACAGAGATTACAATTCTAATTTTAAGCAATAAAAAATGGCAAATCGTAAAAGAATCTTACAATGGTGCCCTCGAAGGCAACAGCCTATGCACAAGCTCAAACCAGCTCACTCTATTTGAACAAAACCCATTACAAAATTACTTTATACTAAGCTGCTACAAGTATTTTAGCCCATCATTGCTGCTGTGCTAAGGAAGAAAAAAGGGAAAAATAAAAAAGGAAACTAAAACCCTAACCCTAGCCCTAGAACAAAACTCAGGCTATTCCTGGTTAGCTTTACAAGACAACATAATGTTTTTTTTATAAGCAATCCCTAAACCCTAATTTGCAATAGCTAATCCGAATTTAACATGTGTGGAGTTGATTTTGTGGCTTCACTGTGGCCCTTGGATTGCCTTGGAATGTGTGGGATAGATCAACACCTCGGGGTGTGTGCCCTAGAAGGTATGAAATGCCCAAAAGCCCCTGGAAGTGGAGAACGGCAAGCTAGGAAGTTGGGAACTCGAGCTTCACGCGGCTTATATGCTATTAGGATGCCATATCGCGAGGCTGTCGCTGGGTTGAAATCGGTGTTGAGGAAGCTCGCAAGGATGGACTTTGTGTGCAGCTTTTTGCTGCTCACAAGGTTTAACTGTTGGGAACACTACAACTCACAAAGTTTCTTTGTGGCTTATGCAGCTCACGAGGTTGAACTAGTGTGAATACTGCAGCACTAATCCTCGCAATAGCTGCGTGAGATAACTTTTGGGGCTCTCTCTCCTCTTAGCTTTGCGAAATCCTCGCGAGCTTGCATTCTGCCTAATTTGAATTGCGCGAGAGCCCTGCGAGTCCTCTTCTACGCTCGTCTTCTGCTCTGCTCATGCTTGTTGCAGCAGCCTTCTCAACTTGGGGCCATACTCTTTCATCTTCTTGACTTCTAGGGCCCCTTTAGATAACCCAATTGGTCCCATATGCATGCCAAATTACCCCAGTGGTGTGAACCACCATGGTGAATTCATTGTAAACCCATCAGCTCCACAGTTTGGCATAAACTTCTATCTTCTTGGCTTTAGAAGCATGGATTGTAGCATTATGCTCTTATATTGCTGTTACCTGTAAAAACACATTTAAAAGATATTATTAACATGCTCAAAGGTCCATCAAAGGCTAGGTTAAGGGATGAAAAGTGGTACGTTTTAGAGATTAACAACTGTCGTCCTAGTGTGAGGGTGGTTAGTTGCGATTTTTTTTCTGGGATTCAATTATTCATTGTCGATTTTGAGAATGTTTTGATTTTGTCACTGTTTTGTGATTTTTAAATTATTCGATTTTCGGTCTTGGTAGAAGGGGAATTTTGTTTTGTTTAAGGTATGGGTTTATGTTTTGTTCTTTTGTTTGGTTAGGATGAAACTTGTTAAGAATATGTGAGTTTGGGTTAAAGTTAGGTGGGTGTGTTAGGTGCTTCCATGTTATTGTCTTATACATTTTGTTGTGGATTGTTTTTCTAGGGGGTAAATGCCTCTCGATTATTGATTTATCTACCTTTTTCATTGATCGTGTTTCTTAGAGGGGTAGGTGTCTTCTTTTGGGTTTAGTAGATGAAGGGTGTCTGTTAATCTCTGAAAAGTACCACGTTTCACCCCTTAACATGAGATTTGATGGACCTATGAGTGGACTAATAAATGATTGTTGAGTATGTCTTGCAGATAGCAGTGAAAAGAAGTCATAGTGCAGAAGTCCATCTCTCAATGCAATTTAGACCCAATAGTGGCCCACTTAGAGCATGCAGCAACAGCAAAGCAGTGTTGAAGGAGTGAAAACAGGCTGGAAACAATCTATCGAGAGATTACTGGAACCTGTCGATATGATCTGAAGGATGAGAAAAGGAAGAAGTCATGACGATGGGAGGATTCGATAGGATTCTGGAACCTATCGCACAGTCGGAAACAAAAAGGGAGCATCCTATCGACAGGTTGCCTATGCTTGAAAAGAGCCTGTAGATAGGATTCTAAAACCTGTCGTGCGAAGGACACCTATCGAGAACCTATCGAAAAGTTGAGAACCTATCGACAGGAGCTAGAAGCAAACCTATCGAATTGTAGTGTGCAAAGATCAACCTATCGAAAGGAGCCCCCAACCTGTCGAACACACCAGTTGAAGGTTGCGGATGCTGGAGCTTTATTCTCAGCCCATCCTATCGGAACCTATCGAAAGGATCCTAAATCCTAGCAAAAGTAACAGAAGGCCTATTTGGAACCTATCGAAAGCCTCAGGAATCTATCGAAATCGACTAAAGGACTTCCCAGAAAAGCTGCTATGCATACGCTGTAAGTTGGTGACTTGCTGCACGCAATCTAAGGCACTCTGGGAATTGACACGAAGTCTCTAGAAGTACCCTGAGAAACCCTAACCGACCCACATGCTCTCCCCCAACTCTAACTAACTGAAAGAGCCATCTACAAGGGGAATAATGGAGGGAATAACAAAATTATTCTGGAAGCCGTAATTGGCGGGAAAAATGGATTTGAGGTAGAGGAGGAAAGCTATAAAAGGAAGGGAAGCCACCAGAAAAAGGGGATCAATTCTGAAGATCAGAGCTTGCATCAAAATTCTCTATTCTTTCTTTTAGCCTAACCATGGTTGGCTAATTTCTTTGGAGCAACAAGGAGTGAGGTTGGATCTGAAATTGGGGAGAGTTGAGAATGTTATTAAGGGTCAGATGATGCACAAACTACAAATCTGAGAGCATTTCATTATATAGCGATTTTATTTCAATGCAATGGTGGTTTAATTGTCGTAATTAGATCCATATTTCATCTAGTTTCATTTAGTGCTCGATCGGATTTGTGTAGATGGGAATAGCTCACCCACTTAACTGGTAGACCTCTTGCATACCATTTGATCTCTCTAGATCTGATGTTCCTACAATTGCCTGTGTCTGTGGCCTGGTAGTTGCAAAATTTGTAGTGATTATACTGTTCTGATGGAAGCTTGTGGATGGAGTGAATCTATTGGATTATCTGTGATCATTGAAGTGGACAGATCATAGCCGTAAGATCAATCCAAATCTTTGACTTAGATTGGATCCTTTTACCCTGCAGCTGTGCTTATAGCTAGATGAGGGATTGATGCATTCTGAATTCTTTGTGACACGGTCAGCTTAATCCATTTGTAGTAAGACCAAACTCCAAGTTGCTTCACTCCATTTTCTGTTTTTAATTTCACCAAAAATTCTCCTCACTTGTAAGATCTGAACTCTGGATTTAATCTCAATTCATTTATGCATTTAATTGTGTTTCGGTAGTTTAGATTAAAGTGACAACCCCTTAAAACCTCTCCTCTCTCTTTTACTATTTTAGTATTAGGAAGGGTGCCAATTCTACCTTAGATCTAGAGATTTACTTAATTTTCAGCTCACATTTCTCTGTGGACATACCCATACTTACCCTTTAAAACTTGCTACAACAGGCCCTGAATACTTGCAGGTCTATATGTCTGCTTGCCTTTGTGTGTGCAACTAATAGATCCTTTAATTGTGTAATTTTAAACCCCCTTTTGAACACAGGTAAGTGGCCAACAATTTTTTGGTGCCGCTGCCGGGGATCTGTGTGCTTAAAGTTGGAAGATCTAAGTTTGTTTTAGTATAGATTATAGATTTCTAATAGATTGTTTCCCTAACTGCTTTTGAATGTTTTTGCTGTTTTGGAATAGTTTCTGTCATTTTTAATAGATTGGAAGTTGTGTCTAAGGAGGAGCATTGTGCTAGAGACTATGCTAAAGTTTGAATCCCTCTACTGCTTTTATTTTTCTGATCTGTGGATTTGTAAATTTATTAGTTAATTGTGCTTGTTCTTGATTGTTGTGTTAAATTTGCTCTGCATTGTGTGTGTATTAAGATTGTGAGTGGTGTATGTTTGGAAGGAGAGCTCTCAACCCTTAGATTGTTCCATTAAATTCGGAGGTTGAAAGAATTCTTAGGTCTAAACAAATCTCACCTACATTCGCTGCATCTGAATCTGCTGAAATGGGTGAGCAACTTAGAACCTTGAAGGAATTCATTGCACTAGGGGTTTACAATTCTCCCTTCTGCATTCAATTCCCTGCTATTCAAGGGAACTATGAGATCAACTCCTCCATAATCCAAATGCTACCCTCATTCCATGTCCTGACCAAAGAAGACCCATATAAGCACATTGATGAATTTCTAGGACTGTGCACTACATTCAATATAACAGGTTTGGGGGAGGAAGCAATCAGGATGAGACTTTTTCCTTTTTCATTAAAGGATAGAGCCAGGACTTTGTTGTCAATGCTCCCACCTAATAGTATTCAGTCCTAGAGTGATCTTCAATGTCAGCTTTTGGCCAAGTTTTTGCCCATGTCCAATACAAGCCAGTTAAGGAAGGACATTATCTCATTTGCTCAAAACCCAACTAAGGATTTTCACCAAGCATGGGAGAGATTCAAAGAACTCCTGAAGAAATGTACCCATCATCAAATCCCTGAATGGTAGCTTGTTCAAAGTTTCTATCAAGAAATTGATTCTAAAAGCAGAGATATGGTAGATGCCTCTTGTGGGGGTACTTACCTCCACAAAACTGCTGAGGACGCTTGCGAGTTGTTCGACATCATCAGTGAGAACTCCATGCAGAGAGAGACATTGTCCAGGGACTTAGACATTCCTAGAATGTTGAAACAAAATACCATAAGAGGAAAGATGTATGAGGTAAGTGGACACAATGATTTAGAAAGGAAAGTAGATAATTTGACTCAGAAGTTTGATAAGCACATGGGAGCAATGCAGTCACCCATAGCTGCTAAAGTGGAGGAGGCATGTGTTATATGCCAATCCCCCACTCATCCCCTTGAGGAATTCCCCCCAGCTGTTCAATTTCCAGATTTAGTGATGGAGCATGTGGCTGCCACTTAGTCTTTTGGGCAATAGCCAACTGCTGGTAACCAATGGTGAAACCACCCCAACTTAAGATAGAGATAAAAAACCTTTCCAAACCAGCAGTAGCAGCTATAGCAGCCCATGCCTTACAAAAATGCTCAGCCATACCACCAAAATTACTTTCCAAGGCCCTACTACCAACAACCCATGACTCAACCTATGGCTCAGCCCGTGCAGCAAGTTGCACCCCCTCCAGCTGCTAGATCACTTTCTTTTGAGGAACAAGTTCTAGCTTCATTATAGAACATAGGACCCTTGTCTAAAACTGTGCACTCTCATAGCCAAAGCATTAAAAAGATAGAAGACCATCTTGGTCAGCTGTCTAATGCTTTGACCAAGAGAGAGCAAGGGAGGCTGCCTAGCCAACCCATGGATAACCCATGGAGACAATGTATGGTAGGTGAGGTTTCTTCTTCTCATGAGGAAGCCAAATTTGTTACCACATGAATAAGTGGAAGGTTGGTGGATAATCAAGTAGGCTGTTGATAAGTAGTGAAAAATACCATTTTTCACCCCTAAACATGAGCCTTGAAAGGCCCTTGAGAGGACTAAATAAGTGCTTTAGTGTTCATATTGCAGCTAACCAAAAAGACAGGTCCAAATCCGAAAACCATCTTAAAATGATCAAAAAGCCGACAACGCATGTCAAACTCAAAGAGGGAGTGAAGAAATAGCCTCAGCAATGGCTAAAAAGGTCCTAAAAGAGCAAGAAAAGACCTAAAGAAGAAGAAGGATCCATTCGCAAAGAAGAATGGAAGCTAAAAGTTCAATTCGCAAAGAACATCTACTATTCGCAAAGAACTTTAAACTTTGCGAAAAGAAGAAAACACTCCTCGAATAGAAGATTTACCTCTGCGAAAAGAAGAGAAGTGCTTTGCGAAAAGAACTTCTGCTTTGCGAAAAGAACTTCTGCTTTGCGAAAAGAACTTCTGGAGCCAACCTACTTTGCGAAAAGACCCTTAACCTCTGAAATGGCATCTTGAGGATTCTGACCACTTTGAAGGGCATTTCATAAACTCGCGACGCCCCAATGTAATTAAAAGCCCGAGACATTAGGAAGATTCCAAGCACAAACCAAAGGCATATTCCATTCGTGAAAACCCAAAGATGAAATCACTTGGCGGGAACTTCTAGAAGCTCAAACAAACTTTGAATTCCCATAAATTGATGCTTCTAACGCTGATTAATTTGAACGGATCGAGCATTTTCATTGGCGGCAGTCTGGATCCCCGTGCTCAACACCATTGGGCAATACAGATCGAGCACTTCGATTGGTCAATTCAACCTTGTGCGAGGATAGAGGAAAGCTATAAATTGAGAAGACATTTGCCCAATTGAGGCATCCAGTTTTGAGTTTTCATCTCTGCTTTCCCTCCTTCCGGATAGTCTATCCGCACTTTGTAATTTCTTCCTCTGCTTTTGCTTTTGAGAGTTCTTTGAGAGTGCTTTTGTAACTCTAAAGAGATCGGATTCAA
Organism: Chloranthus sessilifolius; assembly: GCA_021018995.1. Classification (NCBI taxonomy): domain Eukaryota; kingdom Viridiplantae; phylum Streptophyta; class Magnoliopsida; order Chloranthales; family Chloranthaceae; genus Chloranthus; species Chloranthus sessilifolius. Next base: position 44,233,635 of record CM037594.1, on the reverse strand, counting down.
GAGCTAGTCCGAGGGCTTTCTAAAGCCATGCTCAGAATTGGAAGGGCTTTCTAAAGCCGTGCTCAGAATTGTAAGATTGAATTTAAAAGGTTGTCAGAACCTGTTTTCTCCATTGGATTCATGTCAAGGGTTCTTATTGATCACCTTAGTGCATTAGACTCCTTTAGATTCACTACTTTGCATGCAATTTCCTTGATTCATTACCCGTCTGAATTAGCGTTGGTAACCTAGTTCAAGACTTGCGATGATGTTCATGTTCAATTGGGGATAGGTCAACAACTATTGGATGATCTGTGACCATTTAAGTGGACGATCATAACCATAAGTCTAAACCCTTCCTTAATTCAGATTTATTTCTCTTACATCCTGTCGGTAGCCGATGAAGATTGAATCAACTCTGTTTAGTTGCGATTCTCCATTAAAATTCAAAGGCGAAATCACGTAAAGTTATTATTTCTCCATTTGATTTATTTTAATCACTTCCCCAACTTGAATCGATCGCTTAGTTAGTTCTTTTCTTTATTTGCTTTTAGTTAAACGTGACAAAACCCAACACTCTCTTTTTATCTCGCTAGATAATTATAGAGCCGGATCCGTAGCAGATCCGGAGGTCTATCTCATATTTGCTAATTCTCCGTGGGACGATCTTTAATATACTCACTTTTAAAACTTACTACAATTGGCCTGATCTTGCAGGCTATTGTTAGCCCTCAATGTCTTGATATCTCTTTCATAATTTAAAATTATGTAACTTATTATTCATTAATTAGTTCTCAAAATACACAAAAAAAGGCACATGTGGAGCGACAACAAGTTTTGCGCCGTTCTTAGAATTTTAAAATAGATAGACCTATGTTTATTTTCATTTATTTATCACCATTTATTAATTTCATTGTTATTTCAGTACTTACAATGTATGAAGGAAAGGAAAGCACGTAATTCAACAGTTCTTTGTACAAATTCCTCTCGAGTTGTATGTTTGGCGGAGAACCCTCAATCTGAGATTCTCCGTTAAATTTAGAAGTTGAAAGACTCTAAGAAACCGACATACATCATGACATCTCTGAAATGGGCTAAGACCAGATTGTTAAGAGACTACTTTGCCCTGGTGCTTATAATTCCCCATTTTGCATTCAATTTCCCACATTGGAGGGAAATTATGAAATTAAGTCCTCCACCATCCAAATGTTGCCTTCATTCCATGGATTGAGTAAGGAAGACCCTTACAAACACATTGATGAATTTCTGGCTTTGTGCACAACATTTAACATAGCTGGACTTGGTCCAGAGGCAACCAAGCTTAGGCTCTTTCCTTTTTCATTAAAGGACAAAGCTAGAGCATGGTTATCTATGTTAGCACCAAACAGCATCACATCATGGAATGATTTTGCAATGTCAATTTTGTCAAAATATTTCCCAATGACTAAAACCAACAAGCGAGACAAAGCATCATCTCTTTTCCCAAAACTCAATGAAACTTTCCATGAAGCATGGGAAAGGTTTAAAGAATCATAAGGCAATGCCCTCACCATCAAATTCCTAAATGGCGGTGGTTCAAAGCTTCTATCAAGGAACCGATCAAGGGCAAGAACATGGTGGATGCCTCTTGTGGAGGGTCTTACTTACTGAAAGCAGTTGAAGAGGTTTGGGACCTCTTTGAGGTGATTGGAGAAAATTCAACCCGAGAATCTCATCAAGGGACACTGAGAATCCATAGGATGAATAATCCCCAATTCACAAGAGGAAAGTTTATGAAGTCAATGAGTGGAAAGGAAAGTGGATAATTTAACCACAAAATTTGATAGGTCGATGGACTCATTTAAAGCTCCAAATGGGTCAAGAGTAGAGGAGGCATATGCGATATGCCGGTCCCTACTCATTCAATTGATCAATGTCATACGCATCACAATTTCGAACTCATGATGGAACAAGCTCATGCATTTCGATCTTATGGGCGATGATGCAATCGAATGACTACCCATGGAGATCTCATCCTAATCTCGAGGTGGAATCAGGAAATTACCCATTAGCAATGATTCAAAATCAATTACCTTTCAAACTTGCTCACCATATCGGCAGAATTTTATAATAAATCAAATTTTCGGACCTAACCAACAACAAGCCATGCGTGATGCACCAGACCACCCTCCTAGATCCACGACCTTTGAAGAGCGGGTCTTGAGTTCACTTCAAAATCTTGGAACTACATCTCGGATGTGAACCTTCACAAAGTGAGCATTAAAAAATTGAAGAAACCACAGGCCAACTCTCAAATTCATTAGCTAAGAGAGAGGAGGGCGACTACCCTGACCTTTGAACAATCCTAAGGAGGCCAGTTCATGGTTGGAGAATCCTCAAATGGCCATGAGGAAATCAAAGCTGACTACTTTGAGAAATGGAAGAATAATAAACAACACAAAGGGTAGTGAAGAGGAAAAGATGAAGAACAAGTGCGGGAACAACAAATGATGATAAAAGCAATGAGGTTGTTGATTTACCTCGAAAACAAAAAAAATGAAAAGCAGAAAAATAAAAAATTGTTGAAAAGATGAGGAGGAGAGATTTGTTCCTCACCTCCCATTTCCTCATGCAATGAATCGATTTCTCCTTTTGACAAAGGAAACACAAAATTGAGGAAATGATGGAGACATTCAAGCAAGTTAAAATTAATCTACCTACGCTTGATGCAATCAAGCAGTCCCCTTATGCAAAATTTCTCAAAGAGGTGTGCACCCACAAAAGGCAATCTAGGATACATCTATCCAAGAAGGCCTTTGCTGTGGAGAGAATCAACCAAGTGCTATCCATTGCAACACCCCCTAAAATGCAAGATCCTGGAATCCCCACAATCCCCTGCATCATTGGGGTGCATACCATCGAGAAAGCTCTGCTAGATCCGAGCTAGTGTCAACGCTTCCTTATTCGTATATGAGAAGCTAGGTTTGGGAGAATTGAAACCCACTCAAGTGGTGTTGCAACTAGAATCCGAGAGAAAACCGTGGGATTGATTGAAGATGTGCTAGTAGGAGTAGATAAATTCTTCTATCCCTCTGATTTTACGGTGTTGGACATGGAACCGACTAAAAGCAAGACTTCCATCCTGTCATTTTAGGAAGACCATTCACTCTGACAAATGCTTGTATTCAATGTCGGTCTGGTATCATGGAAGTTTCTTTTGGTAATATGAAAGTCAAATTGAATGTTTATAATGCTGTTAACCAACCTCAATTTGCTGCTGAAGAGTGTTTTCATGTTGACATCATGGATGAACTTGTGGAGGAGTCTTTGCAAAAATTTCTGCAGGGTGAAGACTCCACCACAGAAGAAAAAAATGATTGGGGATCCATTGGAAAAGAAGGAAAAGGGAGATCAAATTCAAAGGGAGTCAACTTTGTGCAAGGCACTCACAAACAATCATCAAGTTCCCCTTCTTGGAAACCTGCTACTCTCCCTCTTCCACAAGTTACCAAGGTACCTTTGCTACCTTCTTTTCTCACCACCGAATTAGAACTCAAACTACCCAAAAATCAAAATATATATTTTGGGAGATCATCAAACATTGCCTGTTATTATTTCTTCCTCCCTCACAAAGGAGCAAGAAGAGGAGCTGTTAGTAGTTCTGATTTGGGAGGAATAAACCCAGCTGTTTGCATGCATAAGATCCACCTTGAAGAGGATGCAAAGCCTTCTAGAGAAATGCAAAGAAGGTGAATCCTCACATGCAAGAGGTGGTTATGAAGGAAGTTGTAAAAGTTTGTTGAATCTTTGGGGTCATTTACCCCATTTGATTCTGCTTGGGTAGCACCCACGGTGGTGCCTAAGAAATGCATCATCATTATGTAGTGAATCGGTGAACTTATGTCCACCGGACAAACAACGAGGATGGAGGGTCTGCATAGACTACAGAAAATTGAATACCATGACAAGAAAAGACCATTTCCCCTCCTTCATTGACCAAATCCTTGATAAGCTAGCGAGCAAAGCTTACTATTGCTTCCTTGATGGGTACTACTGGTTACAACCAGATCCTTGTGTACCACAGGACCAAGAAAGACCACCTTCACGCCTTTGGCACTTTTGCCTATAGGAGGATGCCCTTTGGTCTTTGCAATGCCCTCGCTACTTTTCAAAGATGCATGTATGCCATCTTTTCGACATGATTGATCAATTCATGGAGATCTTCATGGATGATTTTTCAATTTATGGAGAGTTTTTCCCAATGCTTACACCACCTCAAGTTGGTGTTGCAAAGATGTGAAGAAACCAATTTGGTTCTAAGTTGGGAAAGAGTCATTTTATGGTCACCCAAGGCATTGTCCTAGGACATGTGGTCTCCCATAAAGGCATAGAGGTGGACCAAGCAAAATTGATCTAATTGCACATTTGCCTCCTCCCGTAAGGCTAAGCAAATCAAGTTTTTAGGGCATGCGAGGATTTTATAGGAGGTTCATCAAAGATTTGATAAAATTTCCAAGCCACTCTGTCATTCTTTGTGTCAAGATGTACCTTTTGTATTTACCGATGAATGCATGACAACCTTTGAGGTCCTTAAGAAATGTCGATTTGCACCCATCTTGATTCCCCCGACTATTCGGTACCCTTTGAGCTGATGTGTGATGCATCGGACTATGCCCTAGGAGTGTCCTAGGGCGAGAAAGGATAAGCTTCCCCATGTCATAGCTATGCGGCCAGATCCATGATAGATGCCCAGCTCAACTACACAACAAGCCGAGAAAGAGCTGCTGGCCATTGTGTTTGCATTGGAAAAATTGGTCTTATGTTTTAGGTTCACAAATTGTGGTGTTCTTATCACCACTCGCCCTAAAGTACCTTACATCTAAGAAGGATACCAAGCCTAGATTAATCGGATGGATCCTCCTATTACGAGTTTGATCTCTGATTAAGGATAAGAAAGGAGTGGAGAATGTGGTGGTGATCACTTATCCGAGAATTCTCAATACCGAGGATGATAGCTTACCCATTAATGAATCATTTCGATGAGCAACTTTTGCCATCAATACCCATCCTTGGTTTGCAAACATAGTCAACTTCTTAGCTCTTGGGACAGATTCCTCAACATTGGAATCGAATGGATAAAGATCTTTTCTTCTCACAAGTTAAAAATTTCATTTGGGAAGATCCTTATCTATTCAAGAATTAGACTAAGTGATCGTAAAGTGTGTCCGGACCATGAATTCCTCGGCATATTGTCAATGTGTCATGAATACAGCTGTGGAGGCCATTTCATTGGCAATAAACAACAAAAATTCTGCGATGTGGTTTCTATTGGCCCACAATCTTTAAAGATGCCTTCTGATCAGAATCTTGCCAGAATCGCCAAAATAGGCGATTTCCAAAAGAAACTCAATGCCCCGCAGCCAATCCAGTAGTTGAGCCGTTTGATGTATGGGGAATAGATTTCATGGGCCCTTTCCTCCTTCTAATGGAAATAACTTCATTTTAGTAGCGATGGACTATGTCTCCAAGTGGATTGAAGCCATAGCTACTAAATCAAATGATCACAAAGTGGTTTTGAAATTTCTCAAGGACCACATTTTTCCAGTTTGGTTTTCCCAGCCATCATCGGTGATGGGGAGCCACTTTTACCTGTGAGTTTGAAGCTCTATTGAAAAGTACTCTGTCACTCATAGAGTAGCCACTCCCTATCATCCACAAACCGGTGGACAAGTGGAGATTTCAATAGAAATCAAACACATTTTGGAAAAAACAAAAAGAAGGACAGAAAGGATTGGTCATTTAATTTGAATGATGCTTTGTGGGCATACAGCGCCTACAAAACTCCAATTGGAATGTCCCTTTTAGGATGGTCTATGGCAAAGCATGTCATTTGCCGATGAGTTAGAATACAAAGCTTTACGGGCTATTAAAACATTTAATATGGATCTAACCTGCTGGTAATCACAAGAAACTTCAACCTGAATTGGAAGAGTCGGATGGATGCTTATACAAGCTCCAGTTGTATAAGGAGAAAGTCAAATCATTTCATGATAGGAGTTTAATGAGAAAAGAGTTCATACCGGTTCTAAGGTATGGTTATTCAACTCTAAACTTAAATTCTTTAGACAAATTGAGATCCGGATGGGAAGGGCCATACACTGTCATCAAGGCCTCCCCCTCGAGTGGAAATTTCAGACCCCAATGATGGAAGAGTCATTAAGGTAAATGGTCGAGGCTCAAGCCATGCATTGACAACATTCAGAACTGTCTTGCCCATCATCATCACGAATCTCCAAAAATCTGATGGTAGAAAATTGTATATTATGTTTGTACAACATAGTTTTTACTGAATTTCTCTGTTTCTGTTTCTTTCCCTTTTCGCATAGTTTAAATACACTTAAAGTTCAAATCGCAAAGTAAAAATTACTTTTCACAAAGTCCAAAGTTCTATTCGAATAGATTCTGGAGCTGCAATGAACTGCTCGAAAACAAAGATGTTCTTTTCGAATAGTTGATTATGATAACATTTCCTTTTCGAATAGAAGGTTCTGAAGCTAAGTCCTTCGAAATAATCTTTGAAGCTATCTACTTGTCGAAAGGCACTTTTGCCATTCAGTAATAAGAAGGGCTCTTTTGGAACTTTTCGAAAACTTAAAGGTGCTGCGATTTTAGCTTCAAGTATATTTAGTCGTTTTGAAGTTAGCGTTGTATTTGCAAATACTCTTCGCAGAGTTTATCGCCCACTAAACCCTAGCTCACTCTCTTCTCACACGAGCTCCTCAAGGATATCAGCCGATTTGTTCCTAATTGTTTGAGCGTCTCCATTTTCGAGATCAAAGTCGGATCGGTTAGGCGATCTGTCATAAAGCAAAGCGACTTCGATTCAGAACATACCCTAGATCGCGGTATTGTTTCTATCCATTCTCGCTCAAAATTTTTTGTTCTAGATCTGTGGTAGCCAGTATTTGGGCTTTTGTTTTCCTCCATTTTAAGTATGGGAAAGACTGAAAAATCCTTAGCTGCCATGTTCCCCAAATCATCAGTCAAAAAGACAGGTCCAAATCCGAAAACCATCCTAAAATGATCAAAAAGCTGACAACGCATGTCAAGCTCAAAGAGGGAGTGAAGAAATAGCCTCAGCAATGGCTAAAAAGGTCCTAAAAGAGCAAGAAAAGACCTAAAGAAGAAGAAGGATCCATTCGCAAAGAAGAATGGAAGCTAAAGCTCAATTCGCAAAGAATCTCTTCAATTCGCAAAGAACCTTGAACTTTGCGAAAAGAAGAAAACACTCCTCGAATAGAAGATTTACCTCTGCGAAAAGAAGAGAAGTGCTTTGCGAAAAGAACTTCTGCTTTGCGAAAAGAACTTCTGCTGTGCGAAAAGAACTTCTGCTTTGCGAAAAGAACTTCTGGAGCCAACCTACTTTGCGAAAAGACCCTTAACCTCTGCGAAATGGCATCGGGATTCTGACCACTTTGAAGGGCATTTCAAGAACTCTACGCGCTAATGTAATTAAAGCCCGAGAGACATTCCGGAAGATTCCACAAACCAAAGGCATATTCACGTGAAAACCCAAAGATGAAATCACTTGGCGGGAACTTCTAGAAGCTCAAACAAACTTTTGAATTCCCATAATGAATTGATGCTTCTTTGATTATGAACGGATCGAGCATTTTCATTGGCGAAACAGTCTGGATCCGTGCTCCAAGCCATTGGGCAATCTGGTCGAGCACTGATTAGTCAATTGACCTTGTGCGAGATAGAGGGAAAGCTATAAATTGAGAAGACATTTGCCCAATTGAGGCATCTAGATTTTGAGTTTTCATTTCTATTTCCCTCCTTCCGGTCAGATAGTCTATCTGTACCCCTTGTAATTTCTTCCTCTGTTTTGCTTTTGAGAGTTGCTGAGAGTGCTTTTGTAACTCTAAAGAGATCGGATTCAAGACTGCTAGTCTGAGGGCTTTCTAAAGCCGTGCTCTGTAATTGGAAGGGCTTTCTAAAGCCGTGCTCTGTAATTGGAAGGGCTTTCTAAAGCCGTGCTCTGTAATTGTAAGATTGAATTTAAAAGGTTGCTGTAAACTGTGTTTTCTCCATTGGATTCATGTCAAGGGTTCTTATTGATCACCTTAGTGCATTAGACTCCTTTAGATTCACTACTTTGCATGCAATTTCCCTTGATTCATTACCCCCTATGCAATTAGCGTTGGTAACCTAGTTCGACAAAGACTTGCGATGTTCATGTTCGAATTGGGGATAGGTCAACAACTATTGGATGATCTGTGACCATTTAAGTGATGATCATAACCATAAGTCTAAACCCTTCCTTAATTGATTTATTTCTCTTACATCTGTCTTTGGTAGCGATGAAGATTGAATCAACTCTGTTTAGTTCTGCAGATTCTCCATTAAAATTCAAAGGCGAAATCACAGAAAGTTATTATTTCTCCATTTGATTTATTTTAATCACTTCCCCAACTTGAATCTGGATCAGTTAGTTAGTTCTTTTCTTTATTTGCTTTTAGTTAAACGTGACAAAAACCCAACACTCTCTTTTTATCTGCTTTCTAGATAATTATAGAGCCAGATCTGGTAGCACAGATCTGGAGGTCTATCTCATATTTCAGACTAATTCTCTGTGGACGATCTTTAATATACTCACTTTTAAAACTTACTACAATTGGCCCTGATCTTGCAGGCTATTGTTAGCCCTCAATGTGCTGATATCTCTTTCATAATTTAAAATTATGTAACTTATTATTCATTAATTCGTTCTCAAAATACACAAAAAAAAGGCACATGTGGAGCGACAACAGCTGTGAGCCTTTGAAAATTTCAGAAAAAGAAAAAGAGTAGGCACAACAGGAGCAACCCATGTTGAATATGAAGGACAATGGTGATCCTCAAGAAAATAATAAAACTTAAAAAAGAGATAATGAGTTGGCTAAAGCTGCAAATGGAGGAGCGGGCCTACATTTGCCATTTCCTAAGGCAATACAAGCACCTTCTCCTTTTGATAAAGGGTATGCCAAAATAGAGGAAATGATGGAAACTTTTAAGCAAGTGATGATCAACCTGCCTCTACTTGATGCAATCAAGCAAGTTCCAGCTTATGCTAAGTTTTTAAAAGACCTTTGAACCCACAAAAGACAATCAAGGATACATCTGGCCAAGAAAGTCTTTTCAACAGAAAAAGTACAACAAATACTGATTATTGCAACCCCAACAAAACTTCAAGACCCTTGAGTCCCCACTAAACCCTGCATCATTGAGGATCATACCATTGAAAAAGCCCTGTTAGATCTGAGAGCTAATGTGAATTTGCTTCCATATTCAGTATATGAGAAGCTGGGCTTAGGAGAGTTGAAGCCCACACATGTGGTCTTACAAGTAGCTGACAGATCTGAAAGGAAGCCTGTGGGGATCATTGAAGATGTCTTGGTTGGGGTTAACAAATTCTTTTATCCTGTTGATTTCCTGGTGCTGGATATGAAGCCGAGCAAGTGTGTTACTTCTATCCCTGTGATCTTAGGCAAGCCCTTTTTGGCCACTGCAAATGCTTGTATACAATGTAGATCAGGCGTCATGGAGGTATCTTTTGGTAATATGAAAGTCAAGCGGAATGTGTACAATACAACTCACTAGCCCCACTTAGAAAATGATGATTGTTTTTCCATTGATGTGCTGGATGAGTTTGTGCAAGAAACTATGCCTTAGCTGCTGCATGGTAATGATTTCTTTAATGTTTTTGAAGAAGTATGGAATGAAACAGTGGAAGAGAGCTTCCACATCTGAGCTTGAGCAAGTGGAAATGGTAAATTCTAAAGCAAGGCCAGCAAAGCATCACCCATGGACTCCTGCTTTATTACCTCTTCCACCACCTTCTAAGGCACCCCTATTGCCTTCACTCATCAATCCTCCAGATGTGGAGGTAAGCAACTCCCAAAATCTTTATAATATGCCTTTTTAGGAGCCAATCACAAACTGTCAGTGATAATCTCTTCTTCCCTCACTGTTGAGCAGGAAGAAGGATTGCTTTGTGTGCTAAAATGGCAAAATAGAGCAATAGGGTGGACTATTGCAAATTTGGGGGGGATAAATCCAGCTGTGTGAATACACAAAATTCATCTTGAAGAGGACTCTAAACCTTCTAGAGAGATACAAAGGAAGCTCAACCCACACATGCAAGAAGTTGTTATGAAGGAAGTAGTCAAAATTCTTTATGCTGGGGTTATTTACCCTATCTCAGATTCTCAATGGGTGGAACCCACCCAGGTGGTGCCCAAGAAATCTGGGATCACAGTAGTTCAAGCAGACTCAGGTGAGCTAATTCCAGCCAGACAGACCACTGGTTGGAGGGTATGCATAGACTATCGCAAGCTCAATGAGAAAACTAGTAAAGATCACTTCCCATTGTCTTTTATAGATCAGATCTTAGATAAGTTGGCAGGTAAGGCTTTTTACTGTTTTCTTGATGGTTATTCAGGATACAACCAGATTCCTATTTACCCATAAGATTAAGAAAAAATCACATTCACTTGTCCATTTGGAACATTTGCATAAAGAAGAATGCCATTTGGACTATGTAATTGTTAAGTGGTGAAAAATGCCACTTTGCACCCTTTAACCTGACCTTTCATGGACTTGTAAGCACACTAATAAGCCTCTGTTGAGTGCATTTCATAGATAGCAAGGAAATCCGGTAATAATGAAGAAAAGCACCCAAGAATTCCCAACAAGGAGCCCTCTCTCAGCACAGGATGAACTCAGCAATAGCACACCAAAGGGGTAGCACATCATTGAACCCTTGGAGCGCATGACTGTAGCAGAGCAAGGTGAAGGAAGTTAGAATATATTGAAAACGTCCGATCGATTGGTCACCTGAAGAGTTCGATAGGAGCTGAAAGCATTGAAAGGAAGGAATTCATGCAGTTGAGAAGGGTTTGACAGGATCAGAAAGCAGAAAAAGGAAGAATTCGTGCAGAAGTGAAGAATTCGATAGGATCCAAGAACTTATCGAGAAGTTGAGAGAGAAAGAGAATTTAACCTATCGAAAGCTAGCTTGAGGGAAAGAGGAGACCTATCAGAAGGTTCCTTGAATCCATCGAATGGTCCATTGAACCTGTCGAATGGTCCACTAAACCTATCAAAATAGAAGTGCTGAAACAGCACCTATCGCAGAATGATTTGAACCTTTCGATAAGAACAAACGTCATCCGATCGAATCAATAGAATGTGAAACCTCAACCTATCGGCTCACTCTTCTAACCTGTCGAAAGCCCCAGATCAAGTGCAGTGAAGCTAAAGCATCTAAGCCCAACCTATCGAAACTTATCGAAGAGATTAGGGAACCTATTGAAAGAGGCTACAAGCTTACTTTTAACCTGTCGGAAGCTTCTCCAACCTGTCAAAATCGTGTGCTGAACATCTCAAAAACTATGTCATGCACACGCTGTGACTTGGTGACCTACTGCACACAAATCGAGGCACTTTGGTGAGCGGCACGACATTCTAGAAGATGCCCTAGGAAACCCTAACCAACCCACGTGCTCTAACAAACTCTGGCAACCTTCTAGAAGGGATTTTTTATGGGAAAAATAGAGGAGAAAGCTATATATTGAGATCCCCAATTGTTGCCAGGGAGATCGAAATTCTGTGCAATTTTCCAGAGATCAGAGCTTACAGCGAGATTCCATTTTCCCTCCTTTAGCCCAACCATGGTTGGCTAAATCCCTAGGAGCAGTGAGGGGTGAGTTAGATCTGTAATTGGGTAAGGTTAAGAGTGATTGCTGGGGATAATTGATGCATAGACTACAGATCTAAGAGCATTCCATTGTAAGAGTGACCTTGTTTGCAATGTAAATGTTGTTTTCAATATTTAAATTAGATCTAAAGCTCTTTTGATTCCTCTTGGTGCTCGATCGGATTTGTGTAGAAGAGTTGCTTGATCAGCTCACCCACTTAACTGGTAGACCTCTTGGATATCATCCCGAATTCCTCGATCTCGATATCCTGTAATTTCCTGTGTCTGTGACCTAGAAATTGCAGCATCTGTAGTGGTTTTAATTGTTCTAATTGAGGCCCTGGCTTTGTTGGAGATCTCTAGGATGGTCTGTGACCATTAAAGTGGACATATCATAACCTTAAGATAAATCTGAGCTCAGGCCTCAATTAGATTTATCTGCTGCAATCCATGGATTCAATAAAGCCTATAGGATGGTCTGTGACTATTAAAGTGGACAGATCATAGCCTTAAGGTCAGGTGGATCCTGTGATTTGAAGTGGAAGTTTTACCCTGCAGCTGTGCTTGCGGACAGTGCCTGTGGCCAGCTGAGGTACTTATGTGCTTTTGAACCCCCGTAATATGCTTAGCTCAACCTGATTACAGTGAAGACAATCTCCAAGCTGTTCTTCTCCATTTTCTGAGTCTTTAAACCTTCCATCTGCAAGATCTGAGGCTCCAGATTTGATCCAAAAAAATCTGCATTTTATTTGTAGTTTAGTTTAAGTGACCACTCATTTCAAAACTCTCCCCTATCTTTTAACTAAAGTACAGATAGCTAGGGTATCAGATCTCTCACAGATCTAGAGATTTATCCTATTTCTATCTCTCACAGATCTACAAAGGACCCTGTATCTTGCAGGGCTAGGATATCTCAGATGTGCTGAATTCATCTCTGTTTTCTCCTGACTTTTACATCTTAAATCAGCACACTAGAAATCCACAACAGTAATGCACCTGCCACCTTTCAAAGATGCATGTATGCTATCTTTTCTGACATGATTGACAAGTTTCTAGTGATTTTTATGGATGATTTCTCTATTTATGGGGATGATTTTAGCCAATGCCTGCACCATCTCAGCCTTGTGCTGCAACGGTGTGAGGAGACCAACCTAGTTTTAAGTTGGGAAAAGAGTCATTTCATGGTGACTCAAGTTATTGTCCTAGGACATATTGTTTCCCAAGGAGGAATAGAGGTTGATCAAGCTAAAATTGATTTAATAGCACATTTGTCCCCTCTTAAAGCTGTCAAATATGTCAGGTCATTCTTGGGCCATGCTGATTTCTACAGGAGGTTCATCAAAGAATTTAGCAAAATTTCAAAGCCTCTTTGCCACTTGTTGTGCCAAGAGGTTCCATTTGTGTTCAATGATGAATGCCTAGCTGCTTTTGAACTTTTGAAGACCTATTTCACTGCTGCTCCTATATTGTAAGCTCCTGATTTTTCTTTGCCATTTGAGCTGATGTGTAATGTATCAGACTTTGCCATTGGTGCAGTGATGGGACAAAGGAACGACTAAGCACCATGTGTGGTGGCATATGCTAGTAAATCAATGGTTGATGCTCAATTGAACTACACCACAACTGAAAAGGAACTGCTCTATTGTATTTGCTTTGAAAAAGTTTAGATCATATGTGTTGGGATCTAAGATCACTGTGTTTACTGACCATTCAACCCTAAAATACCTCTTGTCTAAGAAGGAGGCTAAGGCTAGACTAATTAGATAGATTCTTCTTCTGCAGGAATTCAACTTGGAAATCAAAGACAAGAAGGGGGTTGAAAATGTGGTTACAGACCACCTATCAAGGATCCCAGATGCTGAAATAGAGAGTTTGCCCATCAATGATTCTTTCCCAAATGAGCAGCTTTTTGCTGTAGAGATAAGTATGCCCTGTTTTGCCAATATAGTAAACTATCTTGCTGTGGGAAGGATACCCCCACACTGGAGTAAGGATGATAGGAATCTGTTCTTCTCACATATTTGATATTACTTGTGGGAGGATCCTTACCTTTTTAAGTATTGTGCAGACCAGGTGATAAGAAGATGTGTTCCTGAAACTAAGTTGAAAAATATTCTAACCATGTGTCATGAATAGGCTTGTGGGAGCCATTTCAGTGGTAACAAGACTGCTGCAAAGGTGCTTCAACGTGGTTTTTATTGGCCCACTCTTTTCAAGGATGCCATTAAGCATTACAAAGCTTGTTCTAAATGCCAACAAATGGGAAGTATTACAAAAAGAAACTCCATGCCCTTGCAACCTGTGCTTATTGTTGAATTATTTGGCATATGGGAAATTGATTCTATGGGACCTTTCCCCCCCTCCTATAGATATAATTTCATCCTTATAGCTGTGGACTATGTGCTCAAATGGGTAGAGGCCATAGCTACAAGAATAAATGATCATAAGGTTGTCATTAAGTTTTTAAAGGATAACACTTTTCTAGGTTTGGCACTGTTGAGAACTGGAAAATACCATTTTCCACCCCTTAATCTGAGTCTTGATAGACCTTTGAGAATACTAAATAAGTGTTTTTAGCGTTTGTTCTACAGCTAACAATAAAGGCAAGCTTGACCCTGAAAGCAGCTTAAAAGTGCCAAAAAGATGATGACTCATGCTAATCTAGGGAAAGAAGGAGAAGGAACAACCTCACTGGTTGTCAAAATGCCTAAACTAAAGAGGACAAAGGCCTGGTTTCAACCTGAAAAGAGGTTTTGAGCTATTCGAACAGAAGAATGCTGAACAGAATGCTTTTCGAAAAGAACCTGAACTTTGCGAAAAGAACTAAAAGCTTCAGGCTTAGTTTCGAAGAGCACCTGAACTCTTTGAAAGGATTACTGACCTATTCGAAAAGAAGAGAATTCCTTGCGAACAACACCAGAACTGTGCGAAAAGAGCTCCAGAAGTCACAGTACTTTGCGAAAAGTTGTCCAAACCATGTGAAATGATATCCTGAAGATTCCCAGCATCTGCAAGGGCAATTCAGTAATCTCTGCATGAGCCCCAATGCATTTAAAAACCCTGAGACATTTCAAAAGATTCTAAGCACGAACCAAAGGCATATTCCACCCCATGTGAACATCCAAAGATGAAATTACTTGGCGGGAACTTCTAGAAGCTCAAACAGATTTTTGAATTACATAACATAACATCACTGATTGGTGAACAGATCAAGCGATTCGATTAGCCAAAAGCGATCGGATCCTTGTGCTCGACTCCTATTGGTTAATACAGATCTAACCAATTCTGATTGGTTGATACACATCTAAGCTAGACTTGGGGAAAACTATAAATAGATGAACCATTTGCCCAATTTGGATATCCAGATTTTGAGTTTCATTTCTATTGCCTCAATTCCATTTCAGATAGCTTGTCTGAAATTTCTGTAATAGCCAAGCTTTTATTTGTAATTGAGAGCTGTGAGATATCTCTGTACTTCACGTGAGAATTGTATTCAAGACTACAAATCCGAGAGCTATTTAAGCTGTACTCTGTCATTGTAATGGTGAATTTGAAAAGGTTGCTGTGAACAGTACGTTCTCAATCGGTTTCGTGTTAAGGGTTCCCTGTGATCTCCTTATTCATTAGATTCCTTTAGATTTACTATTTTAAAAGCAATTTCCCTTAATTCATGGCCCCTGTGAGAATCTGCGTTTGTAAACCTGATTTCTCACAACATTTGTAGTGGTGTTTTTGTTCTTAGTCAAGGATTCAGATTGAAGACTATTGGATGATCTGTGTCCATTGAAGTGGACAGATCATAGCCATAAGTTCAACTCAATTCCAATCCTTGAGTAGGATTACTTTTTCCTGTATCTGTGCTGGTTGCCAGATGAAGAATTGGATAATATCTCATGTGATTTACATTCAGCCTCATTCTGCAATCAAGAACTAAATTGAAGTTAGATATTATTTCTCCATTCTTATTAATTTACACCAAATCTCTCCAACTCGGATCTGGATCATTTAGTTTAATTTTTACTTTCATCATTTAGTTTAATTTTTACTTTCATCATTTAGTTAATGTGACAAATTCAACTCCCATCTTATGTGCTTTATAGATAGGATCAGAGGTCAGATCTGGTAACTCAGATATGAGGTTTATCTTAAATTTTAAATCAATTCCCTGTGGATGATCTTTTACTCACTTACATTTAAAACTTGCTACAATTGGCCCTGATCTTGCAGGCTAATTAACTTCTCTTTGTGCTGATATTTCTTTATTCTATTTAGTTTTCCAAATTCAGTATAAGGCATCATTTGCAAATCTGTTTTCAAAACACTAATAAATCACGCATACTTAGAAGAGCAACAGGCACCCCGAAAGCCATTATTAGTAATGGAGGAAGCCACTTTTGTAACAAACCTTTTGAAAAACTGTTGGAAAAATACTCTGTGACCTATAAAGTTGCTACTCCCTACCACCCACAAACCAGTGGGCAAGTAGAGATTTCCTATAGGGAAATCAAACACATCCTAGAGAAGACTATGCGAGCTAATAGGAGAGATTGGTCCATAAAACTGCCAGATGCCTTGTGGGCTTATAGGACTACCTATAAGACCCCCATAGGGATGTCCCCATTCAGACTAGTATATGGCAAGGTATGTCACCTGCCTGTTGAGTTGGAACATAGAGCATATTGGGCCATTAAAATATTAAATTCAGACTTAACTTCTGCTGGTGTGAACAGGAAACTGCAATTATCCGAGCTTGATGAGTTAAGGTTGGAAGCATATTCAAATGCCCAGATCTACAAGGAAAAAATCAAGGCTTTTCATAACAGGCAGTTGCTACGGAAAGAATTCAAAATAGGTGAGAAGGTATTGTTGTTCAATTCAAGATTAAAATTCTTTCCGAAAAAATTACAGTCCAGATGGGATGGGCCCTACACAGTTTTACAAGTTTCCCCCTCTAGAGCTGTAGAAATCATGAACCCTAAAGATGGTAGGCTCAGGAATGTCACTGGACAGAGGTTAAAAATTTGTGTTAAAAAAATCTGTGAGTCTGAGGAGACCATTGATCTTCAGGACCCTCCAATTTATACATGATTTCATTGTGTATCATATGTACTATATTTTGGTTCTATTTTAAGTGCTTACTTTTTGTTTTGATGTTTTGTTCATTTACAATAAAATTGCCATTCTAGCATTTGGTCATCATTTCAATCTTGTCAGCAGTCAAGGGACCATGGGAGTATGTCAACAATAGAAGAAAATTTGAATGAAAGCATAGCAAAAGAGTTTGCTGAGTGCTGAGGCTGTGCACTACACGAAAATGTAGTTTCTATGAGCATATGGGACCTTTCGATAGGTCATTTGAGGATTTCGATAGGTCATTTCCTTTCGATAGGTCATTTGAGACTTGTTGATAGCTCATTTGAGACTTGTCGATAGGTTCAAAAGGACATAAAGAAGTTTTTGATAGGTTCTAGATATTTATCAAGAACCTATCGAAAGGATAAATCACATACCACATGAACCTATCCATAGGAAGGATTTGACCTATCGAAGCATCTCATCTGCACGCTGCATTCTTTATAGTGTTCGATAGGATACCTTGATCTATTGAAATCATTCAGCTCATCCTATCGAAATCGATTTTTACCTTTTATATATCTGTCATTAGGTCATTTATGCTACATTCAACACTCTCTGCAGAACCCTAGCTCTCTCTTCCCCATTTGTCGCTGCTAAGGAGCCAAACCCCGTCGATAGGTTGCACGAACCTGTCGAAAACCGCATCACCAACCCTGTCGAAGCTCGTTTTCATCCTTATCCACAAGTCAGTGTCTAAGCATTCATTGCGCCTACTTCCTTGACTTAACCACCATTGCTAAAAATAGCCCAACATGAAGTCTGCGCTCCATTCCCCATATTAATCTTCACAACACCCCATACAGTAACTGTTGTTGCTTCATAGTGTGCTTGATTTATGTGTGTTTTGAAAACAAGTTTGCAACTGCTAAATTATACTGAATCTAGAATATTAAAAAGAGTAAAGAAATATCAGCACAGGTAGAAGTGAATTAGCCTGCAAGATCAGGGCCAATTGTAGCAAGTTTTAAATGTAAGTGAGTGAAAGATCGTCCACAGAGAATTTGTCTAAAATGCAAGATAAACCTCCAGATCTGAGCTACCAAATCTGGCCTCTTATCCTATCTAGAAAGCACATAAGATGGGAGGTTAAATTTGTCACATTAACTAAATGATAAAAGTAAAAGTTAAACTAAATGATCCAGATCCGCGTTGGGGGAACGTTTGAGGTAAACTTATAAAAAATGGAGAAGTAATATCTAACTTTGATTTGGTCCTTGAAATCTAATGAGAATGACTACAGCTCAACTAAGAGATGATCCAATCTTCATCTGGCTACAAGCACAGATGTAAGAGAAATAAATCTAATTTAAGGATTAGGTTTAAGCTTATGGCTATGATCTGTCCACTTTAATGGCCACAAACCATCCAATAGTCTTTAATCCAAAGCCTTAGTTTAGAACAAGAAGCATCACTACAAATGCCGTGAGAGATTAGGTTACCAACACTAATTCTCACAGGATTAATGAATCAAGGGAAATTGCATGAAAAACAGTAAATCTAAAAGAGTCTAATGCAATAAGGAGATCAGAGGGAACCCTTAACATGAGTCTAATTGAGAATATACGGTTTACAGCAACCTTTTCAAATCCACCATTACAATTATAGAGCACATCTTAAACAGCTCTCAGATTTGTAGTCTTGAATACAACTCTCTTTTGAATTACAGAAATATCTCACAGCTCTCAATTGCGAGTAAAAGTGAAGCTATTACAGGGATTTCAGACAAACTATCTGGTTTGGAAATAGGGGAATAGGAATCAAACTCAAAATCTGGGTGCCCAAATTGGGCAAATGGTTTATCTATTTATAGTTTCCCCTAAGTCCAGCTCAGATGTGTATCAACCAATCAGAGGTGCTCAGATCTGTATTGACCAATGGTGGTCAAGCACGAGGATCCAGATCTGTTCTGGCCAATCAGAATTCCTCGATCTAGTTCAGCCAATCAGGTGAAAAAGGCATCAATTTTGTTATGCATTTTGAAAGTCTGTTAGAGTTTCTAAAAGTTCCCGCCAAGTTATTTCATCTCTGGGTGCTCACATGGGGTGGAATATGCCTTCGCTTCATGCTTAGAATCCTCTGGAATGTCCCTAGGTTTTTAAATGCATTGGGACGCATGAAATAGATTATTGAATTACCCTTGCAAAAGCTGGGAATCTCCAGAATACCTTTTCGCATAGCTTAGGGGACTTTTCGCAAGGTGTTGTAACTCCTGAAGCTCTTTTCGTAATATTCTGGTTCTATTCGAATTGAGTTTTCTTCTTTTCGAAAAGGTCAATCATCTCTTCGAAGAGTTCAGATGCTCTTCGAACGCTAAGCCTAGAGTTTTTGTTCTTTTCGCAGAGTTTCAGGTTCTTTGCGAACAGTTCAGGTTCTTTGCGAAAAGTACTCTGTAGTGCATTTTTCTGTTCAAATTGCTCCATACTTCTTTTCTGGGTTGAGACCAGGTCTTTGCCTCTTCAATTCAGACCTTTCAACAGCTAGTGATGTTGTTTCTTCTCTTTCTTCCTTTGGATTGACATGGATTGTCATCTTTTTGGCACTTTTAAGCTGCTTTTATGGTTAAGCCTGTCTTTATTGTTAGCTGCAAAACCAGCACTTAAAACACTTATTTAGTTCTCTCAAAGGTCTATCAAGACTCAAGTTCAGGGGTGAAAAATGGTATTTTTCAGTTCTCAACACACCCCCAAACCTAAGCTTTGCTAGTCCCTGAGCAAAGACAAAATTAAAAACAAAGTAAAAAGCAACTTTTGTAGGGAGCATGGTTGCATTTAGCATATGCAACAACCCTTTTAAACCCCTAGGTGATCCCTAGTGGAGGAGTGAAGTCTCCTGAGGGTTTTCAGCGAAGGTACCCACAAACTTCTTCAATAACTATTAAGATCAACGCAATTTTATTCTGACAAACTTTCCTCCCAAATGATTTTTCACACCTGCATCAGTCATGTTGTAAGAAGATTTTTTATTTTTTATTTTTGTCAAGAAAAACATCAGTTCAAAACTAAAATTCTGCTGTAATTCTTGTTACTACTCAGTCAATTTATGTCAAAGGTTATTTACAAGAAAAATTAATGAACAGCTTGCCTTCGATTTAGGAATCCAGCTTCGATGTTACCTCAATGAGTTGATTTCAAACCCAATTCTCACCAGGATTTTCACTCAATATGTAAGTAAGAGGGTTGTACTTATTTCACACAACTCAAGAGTAGTTACAGCCCTCAAATAGGACTGTAAGCATGAGCATAGGCATTGCTTTTAGTTCGGAATCCCCTGCTCTTTTCACCATAGATTACACAAATTCTTATCTCCATGTGATAGCTCAATCCATCATTGATCAGTAAGGACTTTACTGTGGTTGTAATGTGGCTTATGGGTGAAATTTCTCAAGAATAAAGGGGTGGAATGGGGTTCAAATTTGAGAAGTCAGTCAAGGTCAGGAGCTCATATACAAATTTTCATTTTCTTCTTTGAATCTCCAGAGCCAAAGTGGCCATCTTTTTCTCTTTCTTTTTCAAACTTCCAATGAAATGTCTTCTCTCTTTTTGTTTTGCTCAAATATATATATATATATATATATATATATATATATATATATATATATTTGTTTTTTTTTTTCGAATTAGCACTGACTGAATGCCACATTCCCTCTGCTGTTACATCATTGCCTTCATCTTGTACCCTCCTTTTGTTATTAAATTGTTACTCAATTCTCCTTTCTTCAGCTTCCTTCCCTTTATCTTCTGACTTCTCAGAGTAGGGTTAGGCTAAATGAAGTTGATGAGGTTTGTTGGATGAGATTTCAAAGGAATCATAGATTTATACAGCTCAAATGGTGTGTATCAAGGGCAGTTTCAAAAGGTGGGGCTTTGTAAGGTTCAAACTGTCCAAAAGGAGGCCTTACATCATGTCTTTAATATCATGAGTGCTATCAAATTATTTCAATTTAGATATGTGTAACTTCTAGTGCAAGAAAGCAGATTCAACCAATCCCAAAAGCAGAAAAAATTGCCAATTCATACCTCCAAAGAATACATTTCCGGCCCAAACCTCACTGGGTGTGGTTTTTTATCAAATTCCTAAGGTGTATCCTCACTGTTTTCCTTCTTTTTAGGTTTACTAAAACATCAATTTTTCTTTTGGAAATTTCCTGACATTCACCTCATGAAAGTATTAGAATTACACTAGAAATTAATTGTAAAAAGTTTTTAACTTCTTCATTTTTTTTTTTCAAAACAACGGGTGTGAAAAAGAAATAAAAATTCCACTGCTCAAAAGCTGTGCTGATGTTAACTCCATTATTGATTATTGATATTTCTGTCACACCCCCAAACCAAAGGGGAGCAGGGTCCACACTGGTCCAAAGCAGAGAAACGATATAAGCAAGAAAGAAAAACAAAACATCATGATGACAAGAAGACAGACAGAAATGCATAGTAATTACATAAGAAAAAATAGAATGTTATATTACAAACTTATAACACAGATAAGTACAATGTGATCTAATAATTGGGGTCAAAATCTGTATCATAAGTTGGTTCAATTGGCTCGAATGAGTCACATCGAAGCGAAATTAGAATCAGTATTGGAGTCCGAACTTGATTGAGCTTTCTCCTGGATAGTGTTTTGCAGCTCAGTGTATTTCTCTGATTTTATCTTTTTGGTGAGGCCAATGTACTTGCCAAGTCTAGTGGTCTTCAGTTTTTCTTGGTCAAGCTGTGCTTGTAACATGGTCACCTTGTGCTGCTCACTCCTAACCATCTGAAAGGTTTGACCCAGCAAGTCCTTCATTTTCTCTCTCTCAAATTTCATAAATAACTCCAACTTTCGAATCTGGTTTTCATAAGGGGCTCGAATGTAGGCTTGTAAATCAGCTAACCCTTTTAGAACATCTCTGCAGATATAAGGATTTTCTTCCATGGCTCTTCTGAGGGAGCCAAATCGGGGAAGGGGAATGGAATGGTAGGGGACCAAAGGTGTTCCAGCTGTGGGAGGGGGAGAAGAAGTGTCCAGAAGGAGGTCTTCAGGGTCGGTCTGAGTGGCTTGCTCATAGAAAGTGGGGAGTGGTGAAGGGGATGCAACCAGAGGGACTTCAGGTTCAGTTTGGGTTGCATGGGCAGTAGTGGTGGGGGTGGGCAGATCAACCAATACTACCTCTGGTTCAGTTTGGGTAGCATGGGAATCAACAGTAGGTAAAGGGGTAATGGTGGTTGTGTGGGATGTGGAGGCTAAGGTTTGGAGCAGGTCATTGGTCATAGACTGGTTGCCTGTGTTGATTTAGAGTTGGGCTTGGATAGATTGGAGGTAGGCAAGTATTTGGGTAATAGAGGCAGGTGGGGGAGAGGTGGGCATAGCAGGGATTGGTACAACTGAAGTGGAGGGTGGAGGTGCAATGGCTGTAAAGGGAGAAGTAGGTAAGTGGGTGAAATGATGAGGGTCAGGTATAGGGATAGGTTCAAGTCCCATGGTTTCAAAAATAGATCCCATTAAGGAAGAATAAGCCTCTGTAGTGACAGGCTCAGGTTCAGGTGTGTGGGATACTTTAGGTGTGTGGGCTGAATGAGCAGGGGAATTTGAGGGGCTTTGGAGCGAGTGAGGAGATGGGGCAATAAAGTCTGGAGCTAAATCATGGGCATTGGTGGGAGAAATTGGTGGGGTGAGTATGGTTGGAGTGGTTGGTGTAGAGGGGGAATCTATAATTGGAATAATGGAGGGTATGGGAGATGGGACAGCTGGGATAGGTGAAGTGGCTGGGGCTGGTAGAGGGGAGGCGGGTGAAATGCCAACTTCCTCAAGAATTGGTGCAGCTGAAGAGCTGGTCACCATGGGAAGGAAAGTTTCTTCAAAAATGGGTGCAGCTAAAGAGCTGGTCACCACAGGAGCTGGCAAAACTAGTTCTAAGGGAACTGCAGGGGCAGGTTCATTCATAGCTGCAGGTGCAGGTGCAGGTTCACCTTCCTCTCTCATCCTTCTCAGCATGGCTTGGCCTGTAGTCCATGCCTTTTTCCCAAAAGTGTGAGGAGCAATGACTTCAAATGGTTCCTCATTATCAATGTCAAACTTGGCTCTGAGGAGGGCTGTGATCAATCTACCAAATGGGAGGCCAGCTAATTTCTGCTCCTTTTTCAACTTGGCACTAATATCAGCCATGGCTTCAAAAATTAACATAGGGGCATTGAAAAACTGCCCCTTAGAAAAGTGAAAGAGCGCCTCCAAAATTGGTGTTCTCCTCTCTTGGCTGTGCCCGGTGACATAAAAACTTCCCCTCAAAATGGAGTCCATCAATAGAAATTGGGGGGCTAGGTCTCTCCTCATGATGGACTGTCCAGTGCCCACGATTCCTTGGGTTAAATGTGCAGCCATTTCTCTAAAGGAGGCTGTTTCTGGAGCAGCCAATGGACCAGAAGGATCAAATTGGAAGGGTATCCCCAAAGCATTCCCTATGTCTTCAAATGTGACCGTAAGATCGCAATCATCAATAAAGATAACCAGGGTAGGGACATCAGCATCTCTTTCAGTGACCTTGATTAGGTTTTGGTACCATAACTTCACCATTCATGGGTAAATTTTCTCTGGCAAAGGGGTAAGGATATTGATTAGTGAGGCTTCCCTTATGTATCTTAAAGATAACAAGCAATCCGGTTTGTTGACGAAAAAAGTTTCGTCCACAATCAGCTTAGGAATTAGCTTCTGAGTTTCAATAAATGGATTTGGTAGTACCAAATGTATAGGCAGAGGAGGAATCTCAGGCTCAGGGCTAGCAGCAGCAGGGGTGGTTTCCTCATGTCGAACTTTCTTTCCTTTCTCCACCCTATCTGCTTTATCCATAGATAGTTTTCTTTTGGCTGAAGTTTTGGCTTTTCCCTTTGGGATAGGTTTGCTAACTTTCTTAGCAGAGGATTTTGGGAACATGGCAGCCAACGATTTTTTTGCTTTTCCCATTCGAAATTGATGTATGAAAATGCCCACAACAGATGCCGACACAAATTGAAAATTTTCAAATGATAAACAGAGAGAATGTGCAGAGAAATACCGAGATCAAGGGTTTTTAATTGAATGAATTATTTTCTTGCAGAAATCCCCCAGACTAGAAGCTAAAATCCTTCTCTGAAACTCAAATGGTCGAACAAAGGTGAAGAAAAATATAGCAAGCTTCTCAAATCACGCAAGGAAAGAACGAAATAGGGTTTCTGTGGAACAGGTCGCTCTGCAGAAAGATTTCGAATATGAAACCCCTACTTCGAAAGGGTTTAAATATACTCAGAGTTAATTTCGCAAAGTTCTTTATAAGTTTTTGAAAAGTTCCAAAATAGACCTTTTGACAACTGCGAATGGCATCAGTACCATTCGAAAAGTTAATAGCTTCAGAAACATCTTTTCGAAAAGAAATTAACTTTAGAACCAACTATTCGAAAAGCAAATAGCTTCAAAAATATCTTTTCGAAAAGAAAATAGCTTCAGAACTATCTTTTCGAAAAGAAAATAGCTTCAGAACCAACTATTCGAAAAGCAAATCCTTGCTTTCGAGCAGTTCGTTACAAATCCAGAGTCTTTTCGAAAAGTAATTTGAACTTTGCGAAAAGATAATTATTACTTTGCGACTTAACTTGGAGCATATTTAAACCATGCGAAAAGAGACAAATCATGAATAAAAACAGAAACAAAGAAACTAAGCAAAAACTATGAAATAAAACAGAATGTATAGTTATCCACCATCAGATTTTTGGAGGTTCGTGATGACAGATGGGCAGCACAGGCTCCTGGGTATTTTCAATGCATGGTTTGAGCCTCTGACCATTTACTTTCAGGATTCTTCCATTACTTGGATCAGAGTCATGCGAATGACAAACGATGTATGGCCCTTCCCATCCTGGATCTCGACTTTCCGGAAAAACTTGAGTTTTGAGTTAAATAACCATACCTTAGAGCCAATGAATTCTTTTCTCAATAGAATTTTAACATGGAATGTTTTGACGTTCTCTTTGTCAAATCTTGAATTTGTGTATGCATTCATTCTCGCTCCTCCAACTCAAAGAAGTTTCGCTCGTGATTACCAGCAGAGTTAGATCCATGTTCAATGTTTTAATGGCCCAAAAGGCTTTATATTCTAACTCATCGGGTAAATGGCATGCTTTGCCATAGACCAACTGAATGGGGACATGCCAATTGGGGTTTTATAGGCATCTGTATGCCCATAATGCATTATTAAACAAGGACCAATCCTTTACAGTCCTTCTTCACAGTCTTTTCCAAAATATGTTTGATTTCTCTATTGGAAATCTCCACTTGTCCACTGGTTTGTGGATGATATGGAGTGGCTACTCTATGAGTCACAGAGTATTTTTTCAATAAAGTTTCAAAATGTTTATTACAAAAATGGCTTCCCCCATCACTGATAATGACTCTGGGAAAACCAAACCTGGAAAAAATGTGATCCTTAAGAAATTTAAGAACCACTTTGTGATCGTTTGTTTTAGTGGCTGTGGCTTCAATCCATTTGGATACATAATCCACAGCTACTAAAATAAAATTATTCCCATTGGAAGGAGGAAAGGGACCCATGAAGTCTATCCCCTAAACATCAAACAACTCAACTACCAAAATAGGCTGTAAAGGCATTGAGTTTCTCTTGGAAATGCTGCCCAATTTCTGATAGTTTTGGCAAGACTTACAATGCTGCAGAGCATCTTTGAAAAGTGTAGGCCAATAAAATCCGCACTGCAAAACCTTTGCAGCAGTTTTGTTTGCACTAAAATGACCTCCACAAGCCTGTTCATGACACAGAAAGTATTCTATGAAATTCTTGGTCAGGGACACATTTTCTTATTATTTGGTCTGCACAACTCTTAAACAGATAAGGATCTTCCCAGATGAAATGTTTAACCTTTGAGAAGAAAAGATCTTTATCCATTCTATTCCAATGTTGAGGAATTCTTCCAGTAGCCAAAAAATTGACTATGTTTGCAAACCAAGGAGCGTGTACACTAATGGAAAAAAGTTGCTCATCAGGGAAAGATTCATTGATAATGACCTATCAATCTCGTGATTAAAATTCTAGACAATTGATCGTACCACATTCTCCACCCCCTTTTTATCTTTGATCTGTAAATCAAATTCCTGTAATAGGAGAATCCACCTGATTAATCTTGGTTTGGTGTCCTTCTTAGACAGAAGGTATTTCAAAGCAGAGTGGTCAGTGAACACCACTATTTGTGAACCCAAGACATATGACCTGAATTTTTCTAAAGCAAAAACAATTGCTAGCAGCTCCTTCTTAGTTGTTGTATAATTGAGTTGTGCATCAATCATTGATCTACTGGCATAAGCTATGACATGAGGCAGCTTTTCTTTTCTCTGTCCAAGGACAGCTCCCAAAGCATAATCTGATGCATCACACATTAGTTCAAAAGGTAATGAATAATCTGGAGACTGCAATATTGGAGCTGAAATCAAACAGTTTTTTAGGAATTCAAAAGCCTTCATGCATTCATTATTGAAAACAAAAGGGACATTTTGACACAACAAATGACAAAGAGGTTTGGTTATTTTACTGAAGTTCTTAATGAACCTTATGTAAAATCCAGCATGTCCCAGAAAACTTCTGATTTGTTTAACGGTTTTGGGAGGTGGTAAATGTGCAATTAAATCAATTTTTGCTCTGTCCACCTCAATGCCCTTGTGAGAAACAACATGGCCAAGGACAATGCCTTGGGTGACCATGAAATGGCTCTTTTCCCAGCTCAGAACTAGATTGGTTTCTTCACATCTCTGTAATACCAATTTGAGATGATGTAAACACTGGGAAAAACTGTCTCCATAGATTGAAAAATCATCCATGAAAATCTCCATAAATTGGTCAATCATATCAGAAAAAATGGAATACATGCATCTTTGAAAGGTAGCAGGAGCATTACAAAGACCAAAAGGCATTCTCCTATAGGCAAAAGTGCCAAAAGGGCAAGTGAATGTGGTCTTTTCTTGATCTTGTGGGTACATAGGAATCTGGTTGTACCCAGAGTAACCATCAAGAAAACAGTAATAAGCTTTTCCTGCTAGCTTATCTAAAATCTGATCAATGAATGGGAGGGGGAAATAGTCTTTTCTGGTCATTGCATTTAATTTTCTGTAATCAATACAGACTCTCCACCCAGTTGTTTGTCTGGTTGACATAAGCTCACCAGAATCTGAGGTTACAACAGTGATCCCAGATTTCTTAGGTACCACCTGTGTAGGTGCCACCCAAGCTGAATCTGAAATGGGGTAAATGACCCCTGCATCCAACAACTTAACAACCTCTTTCATGACCACTTCTTGCATATGAGGGTTCAACCTCCTTTGCACTTCCCTAGAAGGCTTTGCATCTTCTTCCAAATGGATTTTGTGCATGCAAACAGCTGGACTGATTCCTCCCAAATTAGCAATAGTCCAGCCAATTGCCCTTCTATGTTCTTTCAAAACAACCAACAACTCTTCCTCTTGCTCCTTTGTGAGGGAGGAAGAAATAATTACAAGCAATGATTTATGATTTCCTAAAAACACATATTTCAAATTTTCTGGCAGCTGTTTTAGTTCTAAATCAGGTGGGCTGAGAAAAGAAGGTAACAAAGGTACCTTAGCTGTTTGTGGAAAGGAAGAGTATGAGTTTCAAGAAGAAAAACTTGCTGATTGATTATGCGTTTCTTGCACAACATTTATTTCCTCAGAACTTGAGATACAAACTGTTTCTTCTTCAGAATTTCCCCAAGCATCTTTAACATCTGTGGTGAAATCTTCACACTGCAGAAACTGTTGTAAAGTCCCTTCTACAAGTTCATCCAATAGATCAACATGAAAACATTCTTCAGAGCTGAATTGAGTGTGTGGCATTATAAACATTTAATTTTACCTTCATGTTTTCAAGAGAGACTTCCATAATACGGACACTGCATTGAATACAAGCATTTCTGTAGCAGGAATGGTCTTCCCAAAATATGAGGATGGAAGTTTGGCTTTTGGTTGGTTCCATGTCTAAAACTAGAAAATCAGCAGGATAGAAAAATTTATCTACTCCTACCAATACATCTTCAATCATTCCAACTGACTTCCTTTGGATCATGCGCTAGTTGTAACACCACATGAGTGGGTTTTAATTCTCCCAAACCTAGTTTCTCATATCTGAGAATATGGAAGTAGGTTGACACTAGCACCAGATCTAATAAAGCCTTTTCAATGGTATGTTCCCCAATAATGCAAGGGATTGTGGGGATTCCAGGATCTTGAAGTTTAGGAGGTGTGGCAATGGATAACACCTGATTAATTCTTTCCACAGCAAAGACCTTGGACAACTGTATCCTAGGCTGTCTTTTGTGAGTGCAAACATCTTTCAAAATTTTGCATATCTTTGGAATTTGTTTGATTGCCTCAAGCAAAGGTAGATTTATCTTGACTTGCTTAAAAGTCTCTATCATTTCATCTATTTTTGAGTTCCCTTTATCAAAAGGGATCTGATTTCATTGCATGAGGAAATGGTAAATGAGGAACTAATCCTTCATCTGACTTTGGAAGCATTTTGAAATTTTTGAATTTTTTGTTTTCATTTTTTATTTTTACGAGGTCCATCAATTTTCCTTTGCTATCATTATCTTTTTTTATCATTTTCCTTATTTTTTTCTTCTTCAGTACCCACTTTGTTATTTATAATTCTTCCACTTCTCAAAGTGGTGACAGTTTTTACTTCTTCATGTGAATTGGAAGCTTCTCCAACCATGAACTGTCCTTTGGGGTTGTTCAAAGGTTGGCTGGGTAACTTTCCTTCCTCTCTTTTTGCCAAAGTATTTGAAAGCTGCCCCAATGTTTCTTCAATCATTTTTATGCTCGGTGAAAATTCACGATGAGTTAAAGATCTAAATTACAGAGTGAATTAGGACTTGATCTTCAAAGAAGGGGACACAGAAGGGGTTTGAGCAGGCGATTCTTTGCATAGGTTGTTGTGGAATGAAATTTTGTTTGGCATAAAATTCTTGATAAAGGTATGCAGTTTTGAAAGGCATTTGGTTCTTTGGTTGTTGCTGCTGTTGTGATTGATAATTCCCTTGGTTCCACCTCAAATTGGGGTGTCCTCTCCATGGATATTCATTTGACTGCATCTGTCCAAATGATTGAGCAGCCTGAGCTTGTTCCACCAATAAATCTGGGAACTGTGGTACAGCAGGACATTGGTCAATTGAATGAGTAGGGGACTGGCATATCAGACATGCCTCCTCTACTCTTGCAACATTTGGATTTTTAAGTGAGTCCATCAATCTATCAAACTTTGTGGTTAAATTGTCCATCTTTCTTTCCAACCCATTTACCTCATAAATCTTCCCTTTGGTGGGTTGCTGATTGCTCAACCTAGCAGGATTTTTAATATCTCTTGACAGAGATTCCTATTGAGTTGAGTTTTCACCAATTACTTCAAATAAGTCCCAAACCTCCTCAACTGTTTTTTGCAAGTAAGTGCCTCCACAGGAGGCATCCACCATATTTTTGCCTTTTTGATCAATTCCTTGATAGAAGCTTTGAACCAGCTGCCATCTGGGAATTTGATGATGAGGACATTGCCTTAAAAGTTCCTTAAATCGTTCCCATGCTTCATGGAAAGTTTCAGTTGAGTTTTGTGAGAAAGAAATGATACTTTGTCTGAATTGGCTTGTTTTAGTCATTGGAAAATATTTGGCTAAAAATTGACACTGTAAATCATTCCAAGAAGTGATACTATTTGGTGCTAACATAGATAACCATGCTCTAGCTTTATCCTTTAATGAAAAAGGAAAGAGCCTAAGCTTGGTTGCTTCTGGACCAAGTCCAGCTATGTTGAATGTGGTGCAAAGAGCCAAGAATTCATCCACATGTTTGTATGGATCTTCCTTACTCAACCCATGGAAGGAAGGAAGCATTTGGATAGTCGATGATTTGATCTCATAATTTCCTTCAACAGTAGGAAATTGAATGCAAAAGGGAGAATTATAAGCACCAGGTGCAAAGTAATCCCTCAAAAGTCGAGGTTATTCACCCATAGTAGCAGAATTCTGTGTTGTTTGTTTGGTTCATAGTAGCCTTTCAACTTCTAAATTCAGTGGGACAATCTCAGGGCTGAGAGTCCTCCTACCAAACATACAACTCAGAACAAAAAATCTGATTATTCACAGCAAACCTTCAGAATTTCTTTTTAAGTAGTTTCCCTTCTTCAAAAATTGGACATGAATAACTGCACAGGTATAAACAATAGAATAGTTTAGTAATGATATAAAAAAAATAAAAGTAAAAACTTAGGTCTACCTATTTTAGAACAAATTCCCCGGCAGCGGCGCCAAAAACTTCTTGTTGCTTCATAGTGTGCTTGATTTATGTGTGTTTTGAAAACAGGTTTGTAACTGCTAAATTATACTGAATCTAGAATATTAAAAAGAGTAAAGAAATATCAGCACAGGTAGAAGTGAATTAGCATGCAAGATCTAGGCCAATTGTAGCAAGTTTTAAATGTAAGTGAGTGAAAGATCGTCCACAGAGAATTTGTCTAAAATGCAAGATAAACCTCCAGATCTGAGCTACCAAATCTGGCCTCTTATCCTATCTAGAAAGCACATAAGATGGGAGGTTGAATTTGTCACATTAACTAAATGATCCAGATCCGAGTTGGGGGAACGTTTAAGGTAAACTTATAAAAAATGGAGAAGAAATATCTAACTTTGATTTGGTCCTTGAAATCTAATGAGAATGACTGCAACTCAACTGAGAGATGATCCAATCTTCATCTGGCTACAAGCGCAGATGTAAGAGAAATAAATCTAATTTAAGGATTAGGTTTAAGCTTATGGCTATGATCTGTCCACTTTAATGGCCACAAACCATCCAATAGTCTTTAATCCAAAGCCTTAGTTTAGAACAAGAAGCATCACTACAAATGCCGTGAGAGATTAGGTTACCAACACTAATTCTCACAGGATTAATGAATCAAGGGAAATTGCATGAAAAATAGTAAATCTAAAGGAGTCTAATGCAATAAGGAGATCAGAGGGAACCCTTAACATGAGTCCAATTGAGAATATACGATTCTGACAACCTTTTCAAATCCACCATTACAATTCTGAGCCGACTTAAACAACTCTCAGATTTGTAGTCTTGAATACAACTCTCTTTTGAATTACAGAAATATCTCATAGCTCTCAATTACGAGTAAAAGTGAAGCTATTACAGGGATTTCAGACAAACTATCTGGTTTGGAAATGGGGGAATAGGAATGAAACTCAAAATCTGGATGCCCAAATTGGGCAAATGGTTCGTCTATTTATAGTTTTCCCTAAGTCTGGCTCAGATGTGTATCAACCAATCAGAGGTGCTCAGATCTGTATTGACCAATGGTGGTCGAGCACGAGGATCCAGATCTATTCTGGCCAATCAGAATTCCTCGATCTGGTTCAACCAATCAGGTGAAAAAGGCATCAATTCTATTATGCATTTTGAAAGTTTGTTAGAGTTTCTAGAAGTTCTCGCCAAGTTATTTCATCTCTGGGTGCTCACGTGGGGTGGAATATGCCTTCGCTTCATGCTTAGAATCCTCTGGAATGTCCCTAGGTTTTTAAATGCATTGGGACATGTGAAACAGATTACTGAATTGCCCTTGCAAAAGCTGGGAATCTCCAGAATACCTTTTCGCATAGCTTAGGGGACTTTTCGCAAGGTGTTGTAACTCCTGAAGCTCTTTTCGCAATGTTCTGGTTCTATTCGAATTGAGTTTTCTTCTTTTCGAAAAGGTCAATCATCTCTTCGAAGAGTTCAGATGCTCTTCGAACGCTAAGCTTGGAGTTTTTGTTCTTTTCACAGAGTTTCAGGTTCTTTGCGAACAGTTCAGGTTCTTTGCGAAAAGTACTCTGTAGTGCATTTTTCTGTTTGAATTGCTCCATACTTCTTTTCTGGGTTGAGACCAGGTCTTTGCCTCTTCAATTCAGACCTTTCAACAGCTAGTGAGGTTGTTTCTTCTCTTTCTTCCTTTGGATTGACATGAATTGTCATCTTTTTGGCACTTTTAAGCTGCTTTTACGGTTAAGCCTGTCTTTATTGTTAGCTGCTAAACCAGCACTTAAAACACTTATTTAGTTCTCTCAAAGGTCTATCAAGACTCAAGTTCAGGGGTGAAAAATGGTATTTTTCAGTTCTCAACAGTAACCCCCTTACCATTTATTCCCACCTTCATTTTCAGCAATTAAGCTTGGAAGAATGCGAACGATTTATTATACTGATTCATATTCCACTGTCCATGCATTTTAAATATCAGCCTTGTCCATTCCTTTCACATCCATTCCCTCCTGACCTTTTCAGTCTTTGCATATCCCAATCATGGCAGACGACAAACCCAAAGATTTGCTGACCAAATTCTACCCCGTCTGGCCACCACCGCTACCACCAGTCGAGCCTGATCCCTTACAATTTTTATGGGACGAGTACAAAGAAGTGCAACGGATTTTGGCAAAGGAAGAGAAGAAAAAGAATAAGAGCTTAGAAGAAACAAAGCTAGAACCACCAGCATCCTCTCCCCCTTCATCCCCTACCCAACCTCCCCTCCCTTAGAACTTTTTGCCCCTTCTGGCTTGCAGTTACTCTTAAAGGATTTTGATACCTTCTGTCTAGATCTATTTTCTTTACTTCTTCGACATATATGTACTACTTTATATAATAAATCTTCTGTCTCCTTTACTTGCGTAATTTTTGAATAATGTATTGCTTTTCTTTGCTTGCTTGCTTCATGTACCCTTTTATGCATTGCACTCCTGTTTTTACCATGCTGCACTACACCTTTCTCTCTGAACAGTTAGGAGAGTGTTTAATTTAGGTTTGGGGGTATGGCAGGTGTGCCAATAAAATGAGTTAATGCTAGTGCATCAATGTTGAAAAAGTTTTTTTTCCCACCTGATTTTTGGAAAAGAGGAAATTAAAAACTTTTTAAAACTAAAATGAGCTGTAGTTTTAGCATTTTTTATGAAGCAAATGTCAAGAATTTTCAAAAAGTAATGTTTAGTGAACCTAAAAGTAGAGAAAAATGTGAGGATACACCCCAGAAATTTGATGGAAGGCCATACCCAGTGAAATTTGGGCCTAAAAAGTTTTCTTTGAAGAGTGTCTTGGCAAATTTTTCTACTCCAAGGAGTATTTGGATCTAGTTGTGATCACTAGAAGTTAGGCAAATCTAAATTAAAACAGCTTGACAGCATTCATGACATTGAGGACATGAAGTAAGGCCATCCCTTGGACAGTTTGAGCCCAAATTTTTCTCACCTTTGAACTACCCATGATACACACCATTTGAGCCTTTAAAATCTTAGCTTTTCTTTGATAAAAATCAGAAAATTTGAACCCAAAACTCCTTGACCTATTTCAGTTCACTCTCGATCTGAGAAATCAGGAAAAAGGAGGAGAAGTGAAGCTAGAGGAGCAAGGTTTAAAATTTGGTTGAAAGAGGAGGAAGCACATTTGGTGATATTGTGGCATTCCAGCCCATAAAATAAAAAAAAAAAAAAAAGGCAAAAGTATACAAAAAGAAAAGAAAAAATAGAAAAGCAAAGTAAAAGAATGAGAAAGAGAAATCATCTCATCGAAAGATTGAAAAGATGATTAGAAACTGGCCATTTCAAATCTGGAAATTCAAAAAGTAGATGAAATTGTGATGAACTGAAGAAGGTGGTGCATCACCTCCTTACCTTCCCGATTTCTCAATTTGAATCCTTTTTATCCCTTTTATTCTTTTACAAATTTCACCCATAAGCCACATTACAACCCAAAAAAAAAAACAAAAAATACCTTATTGATCTAAAATGGACTGAGCTGTCATGTGGAGATGAGGATTTGTTTAACCTATGGTGAAAAGAGATAAAAAATTTTAGAAGTTAGTGCAATGCCTATACTCATGCTTGCAGTCCTATTTGAGAGTTGTAATTGCTCTTGAGCTGTGAGAAATGATGCACCCTTCTACTTGTGTTGTGAGTGAACAGCCCTGGTAAATTAAAGGTGAACTCTACATTAATTTTTAGGAACAATGCCTTGACATGAACTGATTGATGATGAAAGAATTACAGCAGAATTTCAAGTTTTAAACTGAAGATTTTTTTTGCTGAAAATCCTCTAGAATTGAATGCACATGGTGTGGAATTTGTTTTATTTCACTTAAACTCTGTTTTAGCATGTGCACTAGTATTAATTGATTTTATTGGAGAAGTTTGTGGGTACCTTCACTGAAAACCCTCAAGAGACTCCACTCCTCCACTAGGGATCACCTAGTGGATCAAAATGCTTGATGCATTTGCTAAATGCATCTATGCTCCCTACAAAAGTGGCATTTTAGTTTTCTTTATTCTTCCTTTGTTCAGGGACTAGCAAAGCTTATGTTTGTGGGTGTGTTAATCTCTGAACAGTACCACTTTTCACCCCTTAACATGAGCTTTGATAGACCTATGAGTGGACTAATAAATGCTTGTTGAGTATGTCTTGTAGATAGCAGTAAAAAGCAGTCATAGTACAGAAATTCATCTCTCAATGCAGTTCAGACCCAACAGTGGCCCACTTAGAGCATGCAGCAATAGCAAAGCAGTGTTGAAGGAGTGAAAATAGGTTGAAAACAACCTATTGACAGGTTACTCGAACCTATCGATAGGATCTGAAGGCTAAGAGAACAAAGAAGTCGTGAGGATGGGAGTATTCGATAGGATCCTGGAACCTATCGCGCAGTCGAAAACAAGAAGGGAGCATCCTATCGACAGGTTGCCTAAGCTTGAAGAGAACCTGTCGATAGGATTCTAAAACTTGTCGTGCTAAGGACACCTATCGAGAACCTATCAAAAAGTTGAGAACCTATCAACAGGAGCTAGAAGCAAACCTATCAAAATGTAGTGTGCAGAGATCAACCTATCGAAAGGAGCCCCCAACCTATCGAACACACCAGATGAAGGCTGTGGATGCTGGAGCTTTATTCTTAGCCCAACCTATCGGAACCTATTGAAAGGATCCTGAATCCTAGCGAAAGGAACAGAAGGCCTGTTTGGAACCTGCCGAAAGCCTCAGGAACCTATCAAAATCGACTGAAGGATTTCTCAAAAAAGCTGCTGTGCACACAATGTAAGTTGGTGACTTGCTGCACATAATCTGAGGCACTCTGGTGACTGGCACAAAGTCTCTAGAAGTGCCCTGAGAAACCCTAATCGACCCACGTGCTCTCCCCCAACTCTAACTAACTGAAAGAGCCTTCTAGAAGGGGAATAAAGGAGGAAATAACATAATTATTCTAAAAGTCATAATTGGTAGGAAAAATGGATCTAAGCCAGAGGAGGAAAGCTGTAAGAGGTAGGGAAGCCGCCAAAAAAAGGTGATCAATTCTGGAGATTAGAGATTACATCAAAATTCTCTATTCTTTCTTTTAGCCCAACCATGGTTGGTTAATTTCTTTGGAGCAGCAAGGAGTGAGGTTGGATTTGTAATTGGGGAGAGTTGAGAATGTTATTAAGGGTCAAATGATGAACAGACTATAAATCTAAGAGCATTTCATTGTATAGCGATTTTATTTCAATGCAATGTTAGTTTAATTGTAGTAATTTGATCCATATTTCATCTGGTTTCATTTGGTGCTCGATCAAATTTGTGTAGATGGGAGTAGCTCACCCACTTAACTAGTAGACCTCTTGGATACCATTTGATCTCCCTATATCTGATGTTCCTGCAATTGCTTGTGTCTGTGGCCTGGCAGTTGCAGTATTTGTAGTGATTATACTATTCTGATGGAAGCTTGAGAATGGAGTGAATCTATTGGATGATCTATGACCATTGAAGTGGACAGATTATAGCCTTTAAATCAATCCAAATCTCTGGTTTAGATCAGATCCTTTTACCTTGCAGCTGTGCTTATAGCCAGATGAGGGATTGATGCATTCTGAATTCTTTGTGACACTGTCAGCTCAATCCAATTGCAGTAAGACAAAACTCCAAGTTGCTTCTCTCCAAATTCTGTTTTTAATTTCACCAATAATTCCCCTCACTTGTAAGATCTGAACTCTGGATTTAATCTCAATTCATTTTTGCATTTAATTGTGTTTATGTAGTTTAGATTAAAGTGATAACCCCTTAAAACCTCTCCTCTCTCTTTTGCTATTTTAGTATTAGATAGGGTGCCAGATCTGCCTTAGATCTGGAGATTTACTTAATCTTCAGCTCACATTTCCCTGTGGACATACCCGTACTTACCCTTTAAAACTTGCTACAATAAGCCCTGAATACTTGCAGGTCTGTATGACTGCTTGCCTTGGTGTGTGCAACCAATAGATCTTTTAATTGTGTGATTTTAAACCCCTTTTTTAACACAAGATAAGTGGGCAACAGTGTCTATGGGTGAGAAACTTGTCATCTTGTGGCTTCATGGTTGTGGCCTATATATAAGGGTTAAGGGGCTTGGGTTTTGGTGTTTAATTTGTTATTTATTTATTTAGTCTAGTTTTATGAATTTCAAATTTGTAATTTCTAATTTCTGTAAGTTTTACAACTTTTGGGTGTCTTTTATTTTAATATCCTTTTCCCTTTTTAATTTGTTTTTCTCGGGTGCTACGCCCTAGGATATTGGTGAAGATGAATTCTGTCTTGGATATTGGAAGTGTTGGCAATGAAGAGTAGCACCTAAAGTGCTACTATGTTGGGGGAAGAGATGGAAGAGCTAAAGGTGGACGGGCAGAGGTATTGCAAACGGGAGGGTTGAAAGCTAAGGAAAAGAGAAGGGTCATTTTCCCCAGTTTCTTTCCTACTTGCTCCTTGGTAGGCTTTGTGGATTGACCTTCTGTGAACCCTCTTTTCTTTTCTGCTGTGTTGCTACTTGATCATGTAACTTAGAAGATTTCATCATAGGCAGCGACTTAAGTGGCAGAGCTGGCGAAGATGAGATTTGTCTTAGAACTTGCTCAACTTATGTTTCTTCTTCGAGCCTCCCAATCATCTCTTCCCCCGTGCATCATCTTTCAGGCGTACATTGCCCAAATGTTTTGATTTTAAGTTTCTTTTTTAAGCTGTATATTCAGGGGGTATGCCCCCGATGTGATTTGTACTGATTTTCTTCTATTTATGAAAGTTACTTTTTCATCATTATTTATTTATTATGTTCGTGAACTTTTATTAGTTTGTTATAAGTTAAAAAAAATTTGGCTTGATTTGGTTTGGTTTAGTCTTATTTATTTTTGAGTTATTTTGATTTTGTTTGGTTTGTCTAGGTTTGATCAGTGGTTAATTTAGGATGCTATTCAGTTTGTGGATCAATTTCTATGGGTGTATATCTCAGGGTAGTTGTGTGTGTATATAAGTGGTCGTCTCCGACGTGAATATGTGTGCATGGGTAAAGGCTTTGGAGCATATATATTTGAGTTTAGCGTGTGTTTAGAGTAGTATAGGTATACATATGATTTTTTTGTTGTATTGTACTATTCTATATATATAACTCTATAATTTTGTTCCTGGCTATTGCTGGTTCGTGTATATATTTTTTTTGTTATAGCTGGGGAATTACGTGCATGAGAACGAGCGAAAAATTCAATGACACGCTTAATCAACAACATGTGATTCTAGGGGCAATAGGTCAATTACGTGTGCCATGTTGGACGTGTAATCCGATTAAGCGCTGTTCTATCTGCGCGTTATTGGAAAGTCAGTAGGTTTCTTGACGCAAGTATTCGTGTGTCGATTCGAATTCCTCACAAATGAATATGCGTTTATTTGTAATTACTCATTGGACGTTGAGTGCAACACAAATTCGTCCCTTCTCTGGTTTGGCAAAGTCCGAATTATGTGCGTAAATTATGGCGTATAATTCAAAATGCGCATGCCCTGTTAAGCGTGTAATCCAATTGTGCGATGTGTTCTTGGCACGCAATCATCCGTTCACTTATATATTATTAAGGTCTTCCAATTTTCTTTATTCTTTTTCTTTTATTTTCAAATCCTAGTTTCTATTGTTTTGTTTTTAGTAATCCGACGATCCACTTTGGATGTCGTTTCTCCCGATCTTTGTGGTTTCGCACATTCTTTGCCCTGAGACGTTCTGGATGGTGACGTGATTTAGAAGTGTAGCTGTGGTAGCGAGGGGCCGTTATTAGAAGTGTCGCCATGGTCAAGACGGCCGGCCTGTAGGGCGGTATACATCCATTTCTATTGTTAGGAGGAGGTGAAGATGGCGGGATGGATGTCATGTAAATGGATGGAAAAGTGTCATCTGGCTATCCCTCCCCGTCCGCACGCCACATTTTAGGTTTGTGTCTATTTTGGGTTCCGTGTTTTTGTTTTGGGTTTTATGTTCAGGGAGTATGCCCCCGGTGATACTTGTATGAAAATTTTAAATTATGAATAAAATTTCCTTATTTATATTGTGCTTTTTCCTTTTTTCGTTCCTCTATTTTGTTTTGGCTAATATGGGTGTGGATGGTTTGGTTGTCTCCGTTTTAGATACGTATATGTGTATTTTGAGGCCCTCTCGGCTTGTGTATATTTTTTTATTCGGGTTAGGAAATTACGTGCATAGGCCTCGGCATGTAATTCAATTATGCACCAGGAACAACTGCACGGGATTAGAGATTCATTAGGTCAATTGCGCGCAGGTTATATGGCGTGTAATCTAATCATGCGCTATGTGTTCTGCACGTGACTGAAAGGTCAAGGGGGTCACTAGAGCGGATGTCTGGGTGGCGTTTCAGATTACGCGCCCAGATTAGGATGCATGACTCCCATTGCACAAAGCTTCTTGGCGTGTTTTAGGCTCGCCGTTTGATGGAGTTCTAATTACACGCCACTGATAATGTGCGCGAATAAGAATGCTCTCAAGTTTCTAAGCACGTGATTCAATTGTGCACCACGGTCTCGGTGCGTGATTAGCCGGGGCCTATATAAACTGGAAACCTCTCTCATTCCTCCCGCTTATTCTGAATTTTCCTGATTTTCTTCCTTCCCTTGCCTTCGAATGCTCTAGTTTCAGTGTTTTCTCGATATCTTGTGATCTGCCTGTCAGATTTTAATGCCCTTTTTTTCACATCTTTCTCAATTTTTTGAAGTCTTTCATGTGAGATGGAGCCCAAGTTTAGTGTGACTGCCTTAGAGTTGGATTTGGCTGCCATGCTGGAGGGTGAGTTGCTTGAGATTTGTAGTACGGAGGGGAGAGAGGAGATTCCTACAGTTGTCGAGGCGGTCGTCCATGAGGTGGTTGCTACGGTTGATGGGGGTGAGGTCCTTGCCAAGGGCGCTGAGGGTGCTAGTGGTGCTGAGGGTGCTAGGGGTGTAGAGGGTGATGCTGCTTCGCCACGGCCTCCGCGTCCAATTCAAATTCCGTTGGAGGACTTCTTCGTGAGGGACCAGGTAGGTGCCCGGGCATAAGAGCCTCTTTTAATTTTTCTAGGCACTTAGGTTATGACATAAACTTCTAGTTTATAAAACTCTCTTTATTTTATGGAGAACCTACATTTAGTTCTAGTGTGTGTGCGCATTCACGCATCATGCTCGTATATAGTTTTAGGACATGTTTACTTTATTGCTCAATATTATTTTCTCATCTTTTGTATGCCTATCGTAGATTCTCCCTTGATTATTATTGCGCGTTTATTACTTTTATTGCCATATTTATGAGTTGTAGTTTTATTCTTTGTGCCACTTGTTATTATTTGTATTTCGTTATTATTATTGCTATCATTTCCCTTGTGGTTATGTATTGTTATCCATTTGCTTTTCAGTTTATCGTCAGTTTGTCAATGTCATCACTGTGATTAGTCGTCATTGGTTATGTTGTTAATTATTATTAGTTACTATTTTCTAGTTATTATCATTATTGTTGTTTATCATTATCATTATTATCACTATTATATTTTATCACTATTATTATTATCTTTATTATCCCTTTTTTGTTATTTTCGTTGTTAATGTTATCTATTATTCTCATTAGTATTTGTGTTATTATTATTATTATTTTTACCATTCCTCGTCGTTATCCTTGATCAGCTTTGGGTGTTGTCATTTGTCAGTAACTTGTATTATTATTTATAGTTATAGGTTTTATCTTCTGTTTTTCTTCTTGGCTATGTTGCTCCCTGGGAGCCTTACCCATTGGCTATCAGCACGGCATGGGCAGAGTCTCAAGCATGGAACCGCACTCTGCCTGAATTTCAGCAGGTACGGTTGGTAGGTTTCGACTTTGGGCCGATCTTAGAGCTCGAACCCTTCCAAGTTGATCGGGGCTTGGTCAGGGCTATTTTAGAGAGGTGGGGGGAGGAGCAGCAGGCCCTGCTTTTCCCACTAGGGATGATGTTGCCGACCCTGGAAGACTGGGTCCGCATTACTGGGGTTAGGTTCGAGAGGGAGCCTGTGACTGGGTAGGTAGATGCAGGCGAATTATCTGGCAGTGTGTGAGGAGCTGCTTGGGCTTGAATATCAGCTTAGTGGGTTTGGACCAGGGGAGTGATTTGGGTTAATTGGTTTTTTAATACTTTCGCTAGCGGGTTCGCTCCCCTGAGGCATCATTTCGATAGGAGAGGGGCTTATCGAGAGCATTATGCCGTGATGGTGCTTCGTGTGCCCGTGACAGAGTCAGGAGCGGTAGATAGAGTCCTTAGGGCATTTTTGATGCACTTTTTCGGTGCAATGTTGTTTTCATCCTCTACCCGGGGGTTTCTAACCTGGCTATTTCTGATGCTTCTTAAGGACCTCGATTGAGTTCCTTGGTATGCTTGGGGCACGACGGCGTTGGCGCACTTGTATGAGTAGCTGTATTGCTGAGGGAGGGGTCTTGCCCCTATCGGAGGCTTCCTCCCTTTACTTTAGGTGATGTTTAGTTAATCAATAATTTTTATAACCTTCTAGTCATCTTGCCTTTCTTTTAGTGATTGTTTTGTTGTTTCTTGTGTCTCTTAGTTTTGAGTGTATGATCACTTTTCCTTCTTGCACTCGTGGGTCTCGACAGAGATTGAGTATACTTTTCCGTGCATGCATGTGTGGCAGAGGACGATGGGTCTCCGTCAGTAGTCCTCAAATCTCTAGACCGCTTGCGGTCACTTTGAGGATATGCACATAGGACAAGTACGTGTCCTTTAGGCTACTAGTTTGTTTTGCTTTGAGTTCTAGGTTTTATTATCAATTTGTTTTGTGTGTTTCTGATTACAGGTTATCTGGAGACCTTACGCAGCCAAAGAGGATGCCGACCAGGTTGTCTTACAGTCTGGTCAACCATTCCTCAGACTAGACATATGGGATCACAGTTTTGAGAAGGTGGAGCATATCCACCTGTCTTGGGTGGCACGATAGCTGGGGCCCCCTTAGGGAGTCCCCTCGGAGATTCGCCCACGAGTAGCGAAGAGGATGATTGGCCCCTCTGGCTAAAACTTTGGGGCGAAGATGAAAGATTAGATTGAGGACTTTCGGACCAGGGGGACTAGAGTGATAGGGGCACGCGATGAGGCGGACACCGCTGAATTTTCCAGATGGTTTTAGGCTCTTAGTGGGGGTCGTATCTTCACACGACCCCTTCATTGGAGTTGTTCCTTTGGTGTTGGTGGCCCTAATTCTGCACTTTCTATCAAAGACCGAGGGCCGATTAATGTTGTCTTGAATTCTTGTGTTTGGACTATTAGTTAATGGTTGGTGCTTTGTGTCTCTTATGTGTTACTTGTTATGTTTACAGCGGTCTAACTAGATGCCGCTGGGATGTCAATTTTTGGCATATGATCCATCGTCAGTTGCATCCTCCAACAGGGAGGATCCGGAGGTGACTCGTCTTAGAGGCGAGTTGGCTCACTAGGTGAGTGTTTTGTTTGAGTTATTTTATTTGGTTTTTGGTTTGTTTATTTTGTTTTGTGCTCTTTCCTAACATCATGTTGGAACATGTTTGGCATAAGATGGTTGAAGACCTTCAGGCAAGGAAAATTGCGGCTGCCTCACAGTGTCTGGAGAGTCAGGTAGGATGTGTGTTTTGGTTTGTGTGTAGTTTGTTTATTAGGTGTGTTAGACTTTTTTGATGGCTTTGCGTATGCTGCTTGTTTTGTCTTACGCACGTTGTTCCTGACTTTGCTCCTGAGGCCCCTCCTCAAGACTTTACTCCTCCTTCTCAGGTATGTTGAGTTAGTGTAGCATTTAGTTTTTATTTTATGTTCGCGATATCATCTGATAGTTCTTCATTTTTTCTTATGGCAGTTTGCGACGGTACTGCCTCCTCCGCCTATGCCGATCGGGGATCCAGTGACTTTCGCGACAGTGGAGATCCTTCTAAGGGATCAGGCTGATCTGGTACATCGTTGTCTATTTTCTTACATTTCCTTCATTTCTTGTAGGTGTGTAGTTCTGAGCTTTGTGTTCTTATGCAGGATCATCAGCTCGAGGAGTTGCATCTGGAGGTTGAGAGTGCAAAGGCCATCTCGGAGGTGAGGCAACAGGCTCCAGGCTCTTACCGGTAATTCAGAGCAGGTCGGTGCGGGGGTGCTTATCGACATGATCGTCTACTAGGTGGTTCATATGGCCGAGCTAGAGACTATTCGTCAGATGGTGTAGGCTAAGATGCAAGCGATGATAGACCAGCTGAGGTGCCAACTAGAGAGGAGGGATCGGGGGATCTGAGGGATGGTTAGTCGCCTGGTCGAGCTGGAGTCAGTGGCTACTGACGCCTTGGCTGGTCAGCCTCATCGTACGACTCGCAAGCGTGTTAGGGACTATGCTTACGAGGATTCTGTCGTTCGTGATGTGATCTCAATGGGTCCTTCACAGTCGCGGTCAAGGCGGTCGGCTAGTCAGGCAAGCGAGGGAGGCTCCACTGTTGGGACTTCTCCTCGCAGGGTGTGTCTGTCGACTCTGGGGGTTTCAGTTGAGGTTTTGGTGGGTCAAACTCTGGATCCGTGAGTCAATGATACGGGAGACCGTAGCGACTGGCCATCTTAGAGGCATCATAGGGAGTAGGGCATTTATTTTGTAGTTCTTTTATTTACTGTATATACAGGGGAGATACTTATTCTAGTGTTGTCACCTGTTATTGGGGACTTGGATGCTTTCTAGCTGGCCCCGTAGCAGCTGAAGGTTTGCTTATATATGCGCAAGAAAACAAAATTTATTAGTAATTTTATTTTCCCCCTTGCTAATTGTCGGGGGGAGGTATCTCAAACCAGAATTTGGTAACAAAGAAACCAAATTACCTTTTCACTCTTTATTTATTTATTTATTATTTTATTTATATCTACTTTGCATTACAAGGAAAAGGTAAATAAAGTGATAGGGAAAGCAAAATACTGAAAAAGAGATCCTAAAATTGAAACTAAAAATATGCCCCAGTGTAGGAGCGTGATAGGATAGGCAATGTAGTGTCTTTGAAAGTTTTTCTCAAGTGATGACCTTGCTATTCTGGAGCCATTCTTGGGCAAGCAGGGGCCTTAATGTGATTCCTCTTTCGAATAAAAAAATATAAAAAAATGCCTAAGCGTCAAGGTGCAATGGAGCTCTTTTGGTTTTATGGGCACTTGGGTCTACGAAGAGCTATGCGTGTGTTTGGTAAGTTAATTTCGAAGAAAATTCTCTGATACTATCTCGCCACGCTGGGAGGGGACGTTTTGTTATATCAGTCGTGTATTGGGTCCTTCCTTTGTCCGTGGCCATCATATCCCATAGTCTTTGTAGGAAAGTGGGTAGTAGGTAATAGGTGATTGCCTCAGTCATCATTCATGAGTATTCGATTTTATTTATGAAAATATCTTAGGAAAAGTTCT
This sequence comes from Chloranthus sessilifolius, assembly GCA_021018995.1. NCBI lineage: Eukaryota > Viridiplantae > Streptophyta > Magnoliopsida > Chloranthales > Chloranthaceae > Chloranthus > Chloranthus sessilifolius. Next base: position 44,190,048 of record CM037594.1, on the reverse strand, counting down.
GACTCATCGTTGGAAAATAAAAAGGTGGAAGCGCGATAAGGCTCAATGATGTAAGGACAGTTTTGTACTTGATAACTTTAAAAGGGATAAGCAACAATCTTTTCCTCGGGTGGTATGTAGTGCCATAGTTGTGCCCTTCGTCATGCTTCCACACCATCAAAGTGTCACATTCTATGATTAGCAGGAGTTTGTCCTCATCCTACAACCTTACGATGATATCTAGTAGTGTGAAGATACCAGGGATGCCCTCACGGTTTGCTTATTCTTTCTTAATAAAATGACCAGGAATGTCCTCACGATTTTGCATATGCTTCCCTGGGCTTATTGACTGGTTCACTTGTTGTATTGCTCTCACTCGGCCATGCTTCCATTCTCTCTTTTTAGTCTCTCGCCATTCTTTCTTGAAGCGTGTATACATGCTTTCGAAGCTACCTGCTGACACAAGAACCGTGAGTTTTGATTGAGCCTAACATCTTCATTTTCTAAGCTCTAACATCTCCTCCAATGGTGGGAAAAGGGATGAAAATCGAGTGTTGCCTATGCTTTTAAAAGAAGATTGGTGTTCCACTAATCCTTTCGATCAAATTGCTCGAATAAGGAGGTGGGCGATGAGTTAGAAGGTTTCAAGAGATATGCTCAAAAATAATGACGAAGGACTAGCGAATGACTAGTGAGGATTATGAAGGTGGTAAATAAAAGTATCTATGTCTGACTACAGGATACGACGATCACAGTACTAAGGGTAGTATTTCCTCAAGTACATGGTGTTCCACGGGTTAGGAAGTTCCTCCCCATCTTGGTTCACCAGCTTGTATGCATTTTTGAGGTATGCAGTTGCTATAACGTACAGTCCTTCCTAGTTGGGCTTTAGTTTTCCCTTAAGGTGAGCATGGTTAGAGGGCATGATTTTTTTCAAGACTAACTCTCCCACTTGGAAAATTCATTCGAGGACTTTCTTATCGTAAGCCCTGACCACTCTCTGTTGGTGTACTTGCACATGATCGGCTGCCCTTAGATGCATCTCATCGAGTTGTTCTAGCTTGGTGAGCAGAATGACTCTCCTTTAGTCTATAGATAGTTGATCTTCAAGTTGGACATGTAGAGATGGTACTTGCATTTCAGAAGGTAAAACTGCCTCCATCCCATATGTGAGAAGGTAGGGAGTTTGGCTAGTGGACATGCGAAGAGAAGCCCTATAGGCCCAGAGTGCTTCAGGTAATTGATCAGGCTAGTCGGCTCCATTTCTCATCTCCACTATTCATTTTAGAATTCGGATCCGTGTTTTGCTCGTGGCTTCTACTTGTCCATTCCCTTGAGGATAGAAAGGCGATGAGTGTTGCAAGTCGATGTCATATCTCTTGCATAGTATCTTTATCTTTTCAGTGATGAATTGCGGTCAATTTTCAGTGATGATCATTCTGGGAACTCCAAACCTTGTGATGATGTTTCAAATAATAAACTTCATGAGTGTTGAAGAAGTAATTTTGACGTATGACTCGGCTTCTGCCCATTTGGTATATTATTCGATCACATTTAGAATAAAGGCATGCTTGTGTGTGTTCATGTCTATGTCTGTAAAAAGTCTGATTATATCGAAGGCCCACATATAAAATTGCCATGCTGAGACCATGGGATTTAATGCAATTGATGGGGCTTTGATGAGTACGGCATGCTCTTGGCATTGCTTACGGCATTGAATGTAGATGTGACAATCCCTTGTCATTGTAGGCCAGTAGGAGCCCTGTCGTGTAATCTTCTCGAAAAGTCTTTGGCTTTCAGCGTGAGAGCCACAGGCACTGGCGTGAACTTTGTGGATGATGTATTGTCTTTCAGCCTCAGTGATGCATCATAACAACACTCCTTTAGTGAAGGCTTTCTTATACAATACCTCTCCTAAGATGTAGTACCTGGCACATCTGCTCCTTATCGTCTTCCGTTCGATCCTCGTTGCATAGGGAGGGATGTGTCGATATTATAGAAAATTTCATATATAGTAGTATCATGGCTGTCCGTCATCAGTTGGTGATTGTTGAAATTTTAGGGTTTCGATGGTAGCCTCTTTCTTTGTCGTACTTTCTACAGTAGATGGTTCCTCTAGCTTTGTGGTCTTTTGAAGGACTGGTAGTTCTGGTTTCACCTTCCATGCTACTTCATGTGCAGGCATAGTTAGATTCTCGATGAAGGACTTTGTGCTCTATCCGATCAGTATATGTATGACTGAGGCCTGTGTAGTAAGGGAGTCTGCTAGTTCATTCTCTAATCTCAGGATATTGGTGAAGGAGATCCTCTTAAACTTCTTGATTAGGAATTGAGCGGTCTCCAGAGACGCCACCAATCTTCTTTCATTCATCTTCCACTCTCCAATTACTTGTGAGATCACAAGTTTGGAGGAGTCGCCAATGGCCTTCAATTGCTTGACACCTAGTTGTAGTGCTGCCCATAATCCAGCAATAAAAGCTTCATATTCTGTAACGTTATGGGAGATTGAGAAGTCGAGTTGAAAGGTTTTGGGTGTGATGATTCCTACTGGGCTTAATAGGACTATTCTGATGCTCTTTCCTTTCTAATTAAGAGCACTGTCGAAGTATAAGGTCCATGAGATTTTATCGGGTTCTTCTTCTTGAACTGAGAGTAGGTCTTCATCAGGGAAGTCGGTGCATACCGGCTCATTGCTTGGGAGTGAAAGATTAGCGAGGTAACCAGTGATTGCTTGTCCTTTGATCGACTTTTGCATGACATAAGTGATGTCAAACTCCTGTAGTAGCATTTGCCATCGAACGATCTTTTCGGATGTAGCTAGCTTTTCGAAGTAGTTTCATTGAAGCTCAAAGTAGTGTAAGGCAAGTCTTCTCCATGGCGATGTGTTTTTGCTCATACTTGACCATTGTCCTACTTAGTAGATGGATTTCTACTTCTTCCTATCTTTATCATGCTGCCCCAGGATTACCCCGATTGCTTTATCATTGGCTGAGATGTATAGGATCAAGGGTACTTTAGGGATCGGTGGTGATAATATAAGAGGATTAAGAAGGTACTTCTTGATGTTGTCGAAGGCATGTTGACACCGGTCATCCCCTATATACTCAGCCCTCCTTTAAGTAGTCCGTAGGGTTTCATCTATCTGAGTGCTGGGAAATAAATCTCCTCATGAATTGCAGTCTTCTTATCAAGCCCCGTAGTTCTTTGATGCTGCTGGGAGGTGGCATTTTGAGAATGGCTTTGACTTTCACCGGTTCGACTTCGATTCCCCACTTGCTGACTATGAATCCTAGTAATTTTCCTGAGGTTAACCCGAATACACATTTCTTCGAATTCATCTTTAGTTGATACTTCTTAGATCGTTCTGGCACTAGTCGAAGCACTTTAGCATGTCCTGCCCATGTTTGAGACTTTACTAATATATCATTGACATAGACTTCTACATAGTTATGCATCATGTTATGAAATATTACCATCATGGCACGTTGATATGTGGCTCCTGCATTCTTGAGGCCGAAGGGCATGACGATGTTACAGTAAGTTCCCCATGGCGTAGTGAATGAAGTCTTCTCTTAGTCAGATTCTGCTAACTTGATTTTATTGTATCTAGAGAAGCCATCCATGAAGGATAACATCTCATGTCCGGTAGTGTTATCGACCATAATGTCGATATGAAGTAGAGGGAAGTCATCCTTTGGGCATGCCTGGTTAAGGTTTCGAAAGTCGATGCATACCCATACTCTGCCATTCTTCTTTGAGATAGGTACTATATTCGCAACCTACTTAGGATAGAGGACGACTCAAATGAATTTTTCTTTATGTAACTTGTCAGCTTCTTCTTTGACTTGTAGTGCTATTTATTGGTGCATTCTTCTCTGATTTTACTTGACAGGTTTCTTATCGGGTTCTTGGACCAGACGATGTTCTACTAAGCTCGAGTTCAAACCAGGCATGTCTTCGTAGGACCATACGAAGGAGCTGAGGTAATCTTGGAGGACTTGGATAATCTGTTGTCGTTCCTTAGGACTAAGCATTGCACTGATCAGAAGCTTCTTGGGCTTGTCTAAGCTGCCGAAGTTTATTTCTTCTATGGGTTTCGCGGCGGCATGAGTTTACTCATCAAAGCAGTTGATGACCCATTGGAAGTCTTGTGTTTCTTGAGTAACTGGTTCTTCTCCTTCATCATTAGTAAGTTCGTAGAAAGCGAGATTACTACACTGGGGGGTTAGTTTTGTGACAGGTAACTCTTCATTAGCACAATTGATGACTGTGACATCCTTTGTATGGTGCAAATTGAGGCTATTCGTTCTCCTCTCAAAGTCATTGAGTATCTCGTCGGGTATGATTACTAGCTTGCTTTTTCGTCGAGTCATTTTGTGCTCTTGCGAGGGCGAAGTAGTAGGATTGTGTCGAGCGAGGTCAAGGTGCGACTCTGTGGTGTCGAAAGTAGTGGCACTACTTTGCGCGGGTATATCAGTTATTACTTGACTTCGTTGGCATAACCATCACCTGTAGCCTTAAGAGATAAGTCTCTTTGTTGGTCGATAAATGGGTCCAGGATGAACGGTTCCTTCTCTATTTCAAATTTTTATAATTTTTTAGGGTTTTTAATTTTTAAATTTATAGGGTTTTCAGGGTTTTCTAATTTTTTTATTTTTGATAATAGATAGGATACAGGGTCGATTTCTTATAGAGGAATCGACAGGGGTGCTTTTCTTAGTTGAGGAAACGTGATGGCTACTATAGCCGTTCAGGCGAGCCTTCGGATGATGTGGATCGATTTTGAATTTGGCTTATTTTTTTGTGGTCTTAGTCTAGCGCAATTTTTTGGATGAGCGATGAAGGCAGGAGTCCAGTTGATGATTTAGCTTCTTCTATTACCAGAATCACTTGATCTTCAAAGAACAATTGGAGATGCTCGGGCACTCTGGGTAAGTCTGGTTGATCACCCTCTGAGCTTGTGGATTATCCTCCTTGGGATTCATGGTATGTGAGAATGAAGGTGCATACTCTACAGCGAGGTTGGTAAGGCTGGGAGATGCAGGGATATCCCAATGGGCATTCCCACTTCAAAAGTATCTGTTTAGAATCTGTGTCCCTGTTGGAGTCAGAATCTTCGTGTTTGGGTTCATCCTCGTCTCTGAATAATCTTCAGAGGTCCTTGCTTAGTTGTTCTTCCATTTCTAGAGTGGGGAGATCTAAGTAGTAAACCTCATTTTCGCTTGGCAATGGATGCCACTCTTCTTCTAATGATCTCCCGACTGCTGCTCTATATACACTCAAGCAGTTCGGACTACAACTACAACTTGTCGAGTGCTTGCAAAGAACTTGTCGAGAAAATCTGAAGCCAGTAGTAACCTGTCTAGGCCTTCAGATCTAACTTGTCGGCAACCAATCGAGAATCCTTCAGAAACACTTCAACCACTCGAGCAGATTTGGCTTCAGACCTAAACCACTCGAGAGTCCTTCAGAAAGAGTCCCAACTGCTTGAGATTATAGTGCTGAAGCCTTTAGTCACTCGAGAGCTACTCGAAATTACATACCTGAAGCTCCATCCACTCGAGGCTTAGGTTACAACATATATATCTAAACTTTAGGGGTATTTTTGGAACTCCACTACACCTGGGACACCTGTCCAAGTGTGCTGTGCTTTTCCTTATGACCCGGGGCAACACTTGGCTGAGAATGAGCCACGACAACAACTCCCAATATTTTGATTTTTCCTTTTTTCCGATTTGCCAAAGCACTTAATTGCTTTATGGATTGTATAAATAGATGCAAGCTATTTTGTAAAAGACAACCAGGATACTTTCAACCTGTGCTCATTTTAGGGTTACGGTTTTCTTTCTTTTTCATTTTCTTCTTCTTTCCTTAGCTTAGCAGCAATGTTGGGCTAAATCTTTGTAGTAGCTAGATTTATTTTGAGTTGTGATATGTTATTGTAATGGCATTGTAAGGAGGTTGGAATCTTGTAGAGATTGCAGTCTTGATGGCCAAGTCATTATAAGTTTTTTTTATCAATGAATAGTTGGTTTTATTGATTCATATAATCTACCTTTTCTTGTGGATTTTCATTAAGATTTATATGGGTTTTATGCTCCTACGAATGCATGAGCTTGTAGGCTTGTAAACATAGTGGTTGTAGTGTGTTTATTGTTCTAGCTTTAACCCCTTGACTGGATCACATCTATGGGAAATTTTGTGCCCATTTAAGTGGACATAATATAGCCCTAGGATTAGTCTAGATCTCAGGGCTGAGTTGGATTCTTTTCCCTTGCACTTATGCTTGTAGGCAGGTGAAGGATTGCTGTTGATCCAATCCCCTCATCTATTTTTACATTACCATTTTCAATGATGAGATCTAGAGTCTTGCAGAGATTGCAGACTTGAGAGCTAGGTCATTGCAAGTTTCTTTGTAGCAATGACTAGCTGATTTCAATGCCCTATTCAATCTATGATATTTTGTGGTTTTCACTAGATCTTCATGGACTGTTTGCTCCTATGGATGCTTGAGCTTGTAGCCTTGCAAACATAGTGTCTGTAATGATTTTTCTATTTCAACTTTATCACCTATGATTGGATCACATCCCTGGGATATCCTGTGACCATTGGAGTGGACAGGGTATAGCCCTAAGATTAGTCCAGATCAAAAGGCTGAGCTGGATTCTTCTATCGTGCACTTGTGCTTATAGCCAAGTGAAGGAATATTGCTGATCCAGCTCTTGATCTATTTTGCAGTGAAGATTAACATATAGCTGTCTATTTCTCCATATTTTCTGATTTATTTTACCAACCCATCTTCACTCCCTTCCATCCCCTTTCTTTTGAACTAGTTTTTATTTATGTGTTTAGTTTAGTTTGTGACAACCCAAAAATACCCTCTCTTTACCTTGCTTTCTAGTTTAGGTTTAGGGTTGCTAGATCTGTAGCAGATTTGGATATTTACTATAGTTTTTAGATCATCAAAACTTGATACAACAACCCTGGATCTTGCAGGATTGTATGGTTATTTTGTGCTATGTGTTTTGATTTCATTTTGTTTTGGCTCCCTCTTTATCTATTTTTTTCATTCTTTATTTTCATTATATTTTAACTATTTTTATAATAAAATAAAACACCATAAAATAAAGCCAATAAGTTTTTGGCGTCGCTGCTGGGGATTTTTTGATCTATGTAGTAAATCTAAGTTTTTCTTTGTGTTAGGATTTAGTTTCTTTATGTTATGATTTTCTCTGTTTGTGGTCTTTGTTGTGTTTGAATAAATTACTGCTGTAGTTTTGTGATTTTTACAGATTTGAAGCAGTAGCAAAGAGGGGAGACAATAGCTTGCATCTCTTCCGTTTGCATCTCTTTTCTCCCTTGTTAAAGTTTCATTTATGATTTGTTTAATTTTAGCAGTAGTGTTTAGTATTTTTTGTTTCTAGTTGCTGTAAGTTATCTTTTTCTTTGCTCTATGTGTTGTATGCTTGGAAGAAGGTCCCTCAATCCTGAGATTGAACCTTTAAATCTTGAAATTGAGTGGGTCCTTAGACCTAGGCCAGCAACACACAGCCCCGCTGAAAATTTAGAGGCATTTGAGATGGGTGAGCAGCCTAGACCCCTTAGGGACTATTATGCACCAGGGGCATATTCATCCCCTTTCTTCATTTAATCCCTACAGCTGAGGGTAATTATAAAATCAAGCTTCAGACCATCCAAATGTTGCCTCCTTTTCATGGGTTGGGTAAGGAAGACCCTTACAAGCATAGAGGTGAATATCTGTCATTATGCACAACCTTTAAAATTGCTGGTCTAGGAGATGAGGACACTAAGCAAAGAATGTTTCTTTTCTCATTGAAGGATAAAGCTAGAAATTGGCTCAACATGCTCCCAGCAAATAGCATTTACATCTTGGAATGACCTACAAAGAAAATTCTTGGCTAAATTCTTCCCAATGAGCAAGACCAATCAGTTGAGGAAGAGCATTATTTCTTTTGCTCAATTCCCAACTAAAGACTTCCATGAATCTTGGGAAAGATTTAAAGAATTGCTGAGACAATGCCCACACCACCAAATACCCAAATGGCAGCTTGTTTAAATCTTTTACCAAGGGTTAGATTCTAAAAGTAGATACATGGTGGATACATCATGTGGTGGCACATATCTCAATAAAACTAATGAAGAAGCTTGGGATCAGTTTGATATTATCAGTGAAAAGTCTATGCAGCAAGAGACTTTGTCAAGAAATGACATTGAGTCTGTTGCTAGAGTTACAAAAGAACCCACTTTCAAAGGGAAATTGTATGAATTAAATGTGTACGATGACCTGGAGAGGAAAGTGGCAATTTGTCTGAAAAGTTTGATAAGTGTTGAGTGTGTTACAGCCCCACATTGCTGCACAGGTTGGAGAGGCATGTCTGGTAAGCTACTCACCCACACACTCCCTGCTAGACTGTCCATCTACTAGTCAATTTTAAGAGTTAGTAATGGAGCATGCCAATGTTGCCTAATCATTTGGACAATAGCCTGCTGGGGATGCTTAGAGGAACCACCCTAACTTGAGGTGGACAGCAATTCCATCAAGGTCATGCCCTAGGACAGCAATTCCTACATCAGTTCTCCCAGCCAAGTCGATTACTTTTGCCACCCCCATAAACAAGAGCCCCCTCCTTTGAGGAGCATGTTTTGTCTTCATTGTAAAACCTCAACTCCTTGTCACAAACTGTGAATTCTCACAGTCAAAGCATCAAGAAAATAGAAGACCAGCTGGGTCAAATCTCCAATGCTCTGACAAGAAGGGAAGAGGACTGGCTCCCAATCTAAATAGTGACCAATCCCAAGGGGCAATACTTGATTGGCGAAGCTTCTTCAACTCATGAAGAAATTATGGCCATCAATGCCATGAGGAGTGGTAAAGTGGTGGAAAACCAAGATATTTTTTGATGCCAAAAGAAGTGCATGAAGATAGGACTGAGTGCCTGTTACTGAATAGCAAGTGCTAAATAAAGGGGCTGCTGTTGAGCACCAGCTGATAAAAAATGAATAATAATAATAATAATATAAAAAGGGGGGAATAAGGTAGTAAATGAGAACCAGTAGTACCTCATCTGCCATTTCCTCAAGCTTTTAATGGGCCTTCTAGTTTTTACAAGGAGAAGACTAGGATGGAGGAAATGAGGACTATTTCTGCAGTTGTTGTCATTGAAGAGATGGTGGAAGATACCTTACCCATACTGTTGGGCTAGGCTGAGGTGTGTAATGATATTATAGAATTTTGGGCTGAGGAGGCCCCCACTCATGTTTTGAACCTTCCTCATCCTTCTATTAACTGTCCACCTGTTGTGGAGCAGAAGCAACTCCCAAAAATCTCTCATGCAATTGCAAATTCTGAGCTGGAGGAACTGAGGCTTGATGCCTATGCATATGCAAAGGTATGGTTTTTAATTTATGAAGTAAAGTTCTTTCCAGACAAACTGAGATCTAGATGGGCTGCCAAATTTATTGTCATACATAGATCCCCATCTGGAGTTGTTGATATCATAGACTGTATTTCTGGTAAGATCATGAAGGTCCATGGCCAGAGGCTCAAATGATATTGAAAATGCTATGGAGCCAATGAGACCATCCACTTTCAAGAACCTCCCACCTGTTATGTGATCTCAGCCATGTACAATGTGTAAAATAAATTACTGTAAATACTATATTGTTTGTGGTCTAATTTTTTTTATGAATCATGATATGTGCCATAGGGTTGATGTACTATAGTGTGTGTGAATGGATCTGTTGAGCATTAGGATCAGTGTGTTGTATTGTGTGAGAGTCTGTCAGAGCAAGAGAACTGAGCCATTTTTGCATTCTTGAGAGGATCTGCCCTTCAGGCATCCTCTTGAGACCATTTAGAAGGTGAAGTAGCTGATCTCGAGAGGTTCCTGTGCTTCAGGCATCCTCTCGAGACCTTTTTGTAGGTGATTTAACAGTTTCTTGAGAGGATCAGGCAATTCAAGGCATCCTCTCGAGACTGATGTTCTGAAGGCTATAGCAGCTCGATAGGATAAGTACATTTAAATCATACTGCTCAAGATCCTTTTGAGTTGTACTTCCTGAACTGCCATCCTCTCGAGGCTCAGGTTTTGAACTTCTAAAGCCTTTTGTGAAGCCATTCTCTCATTCCATCTCTGTGCTAAACACTTGCACTCCATCATCCCACACAATACATCCAATATCTCTGTCATTAATCATGATTCATACTCAGACCATTTATAGGAATCTTCTATTTAGGAATTCACTGTTCTAGGAGTTTTAGTATAATTACTGTCTTTAGTATAATTACTATTTTTAGTTAGGTGTAATTGTAATTATATCTTTTCAATGTCATTGTGTATAAAATTTTGTTTGGTTATATACGTTCTCTTTTTCTCTTGTGTTAGTTTAATTTTCTCTTTATTTTCTGCCGTAGTTTAATTTTTCTTTCAAAACCTTCTTGCCCCTATACATTTTTCTTGAAAGATTGAGGACAATGTTTATCTTAGGTTTGGGGGTATGGCAGGGCAGACCAATAGAGTAGTTAATTTTAGTACAGCATGGTTAGTTAAATTGAATAAATAGAGTCAATTCCCACCTAATCATGTTAGAAAGAGGAAATTAAACCTTTACCAGACATTTTAAAACTAAAATCTTTGAAAATTTAACACCTCCATGAAGCTAACATCAAGAATTTTTTTTTTTCACAATTAGTACCTAGTGAACCAAAAAGGAGAGAAAAAGGTGAGGATATACCCCATGAGTTCTTTTGAAGAGTGTTTTTGGCAATTTTTTCTGCTCTAAGGAATGACTAAATCAACATCCTTTTTACTAGAAGTTAAGCACCCCAAATTAAAACTATTTGACAGAACTCATGACACTAAGGAGATGATCTAAGGGCGTCATTTGGACAGTTTGAGCCTGAAAAGACCTACCCATTGAATTGCCCTTGTTTACACTGTTTGAGATGAAAAATCCCTTTTTCATTAACCAACACCAGAGTACTTGAACCTAAACCTCATGACCTGATTCAGCCTTACCCTCACTCTAAGATTTCAGAAGGTAAAGGAGAAGATGTTGAAGATAGTTGAGAGGGGTTTAACATTTGGTGGAAGGAAAAGAGAAGAAATCCATAAGCAGCAATGTGACCGTTGTATATGTGTGGCATTTCATAAAAATATATATAAAATAAATAAATAAATAAATAATATAAATAAATAAATAAAAATAGAAAAGAAAGAGAGAAATAGAAGTCAAAAGAAGTACTTCATCTGAAGAATGGAAAAGAAGAGAAGAAGATGGCCACTTCAAATATGCAAAACATGAAAGAAGATGAAACTGTGATGAAATGAAGAAGGTGAAGTCATGAATCACTTCCTCCTCTTAGCTGATTTATCAAATTTTGAGTTCTTTCTATCCCTTCTATTCTTTTTAAACCTCAACCATAAGCCACATTACAACCAATCTAAAAGTCCTTAGTGATCCAAGCTGAAGTGAGTTGTCATGTGGAGATAAGGGGATGTGTGATCTATGGTGAAGAGACCATGAGGATATCAGAAATTAGAAGCAATGCCTATGCTCATGCTTGCAGGTCTATTTGAGGTCTGTAACTGATCTTAAGTAGCAATAAATGTGATACACCCTTGAGCTTCATTTATGAGTGACAACCCTGGTAAGGATTGGGTCTGAAAATTAACTTCATTGGCCAATATTTGAACCTGATTCATGAATTAATGGTGAGTTTAGTACTGATTTTCATACACTATATACTCTTGATGTAAGCTGGTTGGTTGTGATGGGGAGACATGCTAATTTAAGTGCTAAAATGATTACATTTCTATTTTCAAACTCTGCTAAATTTGAAGAACAGGGTGTGGAATGAAGCTTTAGTTGTTAAAATCTGTTTTGTCATATGTTACACTATGCTTAACTGTTATATTGTGAAGTTTGTGGGTATCTTCAATGAAAACCCGCAGGAGACTTCACTCCTCCACTAGGGATCATCTAGGGGTTTAAAAGGCTTGATGCATAAGTTAAATGCATCCGTTCTCCCTACGAAAGTGGCATTAAAATTTTTTGAATAATTGTTTAATTTATCCTTAGCTCGAGGACTAAAATAAATTAGGTTTGGAGGTGTGTTAATCTCTGAATTATGTCACTTTCCACCTCCTAACCTACCCTTTAATTGACCTTTGAGCTATTTAATAACTGATTTTTAAGTGTGTTTTTGTAGTTAGCAATAACATGCAACATAGTGCAGTGCCCATGTAATAAGTGCCATGAAAAGGAGAATGAGAGCCAACCATTGGAGCTGTTAGAAAAATAGAGATTGAACGATGGTGGTCTCCCACCAAGGGGCTGATCAACATGCCTTGGACCCCTAGAAGTTCTACACTGAAAGAAAAGTGGGACCCACACTTGAAGAAGTGCTGCCGCAGACAAGTCAAACTAGCTGAAAAGTAAAACTATCAGCTCAAGCAGCACTCGAGCATGTTAGGCTATTTTAAGTGCTTGCTGTTGACTTTATTGGAAACAGTGATAAGAATGTGTTAGTGAAATTGAATCAAAGGTGGATTGAAAACTACAGAGCAGCAAGCCTAAAAATACACAGACCTGCAAGATACAGGGCCTGTTGTAGCAAGTTTTAATAAGTAAGAGTTTGTCCCACAGGGAAAGTTGATCTAAAGCTCCAAGGGAGCTATCTTTAGTAAGCCCTCCAGATCTGGCTACAGATATGGAAATCCTAAATGGAAGGGGATTTAAGGTCACTATTGTCTAAATCCTAAGGTAACCTAATGCCTAAACTACATAAATTGTTGAGAAGAATGATGGAGTGTGAGAAAATAAATATAATAGGGTGAGAAGTAAGCTATTAGGTACAGATCTGATGGGCCTTATAACTTAGACTCAAATCTGCTGTTATAGAAATCCATTCCAATGGCTACATTATCACCAAAGAGGAGAAAGGATCCAACTCACCCCTATGCCATGATCCAATCCCTTATGGCTATAACTTGTCCACTTAAATGGTCACAGACTATCCAGTAGGGGAACCACAGTCCAGAGATGGGTCAGAACAAGTTTATCATTGTAGACACTACTTCATCCAGGCTACCAGCTCAAGAATCCATAGGAATCTCATCCTCTAAAGTTCTGTGTGTGGGGCTAGGCCTGCAATGTGCACTAACTTGGACACACAGGACCAGCAAGAGTTTGAGTATTAGCTTTAGATTTAGCTGTTCACTGCTTTAGAGAGACAATAGTAATCCAGTCACAAGCCTACAATCTCTACAGCCAGATCAAATCTGCCATTTGATGGTCGGTCTATACAAATACAGGGGAGTCTGTCTCTACACAATCTCTCACAAGGCTACAAGCACAAGTGTAGAGAAGAAGAATCTATCTTAGATCTGTGGATTGGCCTCACCCTAGGGCTATTACCAGTCCACTTGAATGGTCACAGACTATCCACAGAGGCTATCCTCCTCACAGAGGTCTGAGACAGAATAAGAAGATTACTGCCACCACCATGTTCACAAGGCTACTAGCTCAAGCTCCCATGGGGATTCATATTTAGTGAATCCTGTGGTGGGGCATAGGCCTTCAATGTTCCTAACCTGGACACACAGGTCACTTGGATCTAAATAAATCTTTAAAAACAATCCTCCTTTTCTTACAATGCAACATAGCAATGGAGGATCTCAAGGCAGCAACCTTGTACAGAACAACCCTCAAAACACCAATCCCATATAAGTATAACATCCTATTATAAAATACCATCAAAATTGTTCCAAATAAACATACCAAGGCATAGCCAGCAAGTGCTGGACTATGGAGAGAAGGAAAGGGAAAAGGAAGCTGCCTAAACCCTAACCTTAGCCTATTAGAATTCTACAGCTGATTCAAGGAGTATAGAAGTCCCTTAAACCTAAACTAGGCTTAGACTTATATAGCAGTCAGCTGTGGGAGCTTAAGGTTAGGAAAACCCTAATTTTATCAATGCAATCATGGCCCATTTCTATTCCTTGGATGCCTCAGGGTGTGTGCATAAAGATTGGAGCATTGGAGTGCGTGCCCTAGTTGCTGAAAGTTCCTAGATTACCCCTACAGAAGTGGGGAGAAGTTAAGATCCCGAGCCTCACTAGGTAGCAAGGATTTCGAGGTCTTGTCGCATGATAGAATTGGCGTCACGGGATTGAATTGACTTGAAGATCTTGCAGTCGCGGGATTGATACTTTGGTCATTGCGGGAATGCTCTGGTCGTCAAGGGATTGAGCTTTCTATTTGAATGGTGCGAGAATTGTGCGCGCAGTTCGTTCCTTGGTGAATCTCACGGAGATCCTCGTGAAGAAGCAATGTACATGGGCTTTTGGATCGCGCGAGTAGTTCCCTGAAGGTTTGTATCCCGCGGTCACTGCGCGACAGCTACGTGCAGGAATGCCTGGAGCTCTCTCTCCTCAGTGAATCGTTCAAAGATTAAAGGCACCTTTCTTGAGTTACGCGAGACTGCGCGAGACCTTATGACTGAGCCTCACGAGAACTGCATGAAGTCTACTTTCTGGGCTCTTCTGCCATTCATCTGCTCGAGGACAGCGCGAGAAGTTGGTGTGCTGCCTTCAGAAACTCGCGACAACTGCGCGAAGCCTTTTTCTCTGAAACAATTGAACCATACGACATCTGCGTGAGGCTCACTTCTTGACATTTTTCTGCTTTGTTGTGCCTATGTTGCAGCCAATTCTCTGTCTGGGACCAACCTCCTTTCTTCTGAGGAACTTCTAGGGTAACAGTAGGCTTCTTGGCATGGTTAGGGCTTTATCTGCAGCTGCTGCTTATTACCTATAAGATGGACTTAACACACATTTATTAAATGACTAAGGGTCTAACAGAGAGTAAGTTAAGGGGTGAAAAGTGGTACTTTTTAGGTCTTAACAGAGCACACCACACCATCAGCACTTACACTCGAGTAGTTGTCAAGCACATCCATGCTGCAGCAAGAGGTGTCTCGAGAAGTTCAGCAACTTCAGAAGCATCCGCTCGAGCACACTTGAGCAGATCATAAACCTGCATCCCATCCTATCGAGCAGACCAGATTGTTGCTCTATATACACTCGAGTAGTTCAGACTACAGGTGTAACCTGTCGAGTGCCTGTAGAGAACCTATCGAGCAAATCTAAAGCCAGCAGTAACCTGTCGAGGCCTTTAGATCAAACCTGTCGGCAACCTATCAAGAATCCTTCAGAAACACTTCAGGCACTCAAGCAGATTTGGCTTCAGACCTTCAACAACTCGAGAATCCTTCAGAAAGAGTCCTAGCTACTCGAGATTATATGGCTAAAGCCTTTAACAACTCAAGAGCTACTCAAAATTACATACCTAAAGCTCTATCCACTCGAGGCTCGAGTTCCAGCATATATATCCGAACTTCAGGGGTATTTTTGGAACTCCAGAGCACTTGGGACACCTGTCCAAGTGCGCTATGCTTTTCCTCACGACCCGGGGCAACACTTGGCTGAGAATGAGCCACGACAACAACTCCCAATGTTTTGATTTTTTCTTTTTCTGATTGGCCAAAGCACTTTATTGCTTTATGGATTGTATATATAGATGTAACCTATTTTATAAAAGGCATCCAGGATACTTTCAACCTGTGCTAATTTTAGGGTTAGAGCTTTCTTTCTTTTTCTTTTTCTTCTTCTTTCCTTAGCTCAGCAGCAATGTTGGGCTAAATCTTTGTAATAGTTAGGTTTATTTTAAGCTGTAATCTATTATTGTGATGACATTAAGGAGATTTGAATCTTACAGAGACTACAGCCTTAAGGGCCAAGTCATTGTAAGTTTCTTTTTATCAATGAACAACTGATTTTATTGATTCATATAATCTGTCTTTTCTTGTGGTTTTTCATTAAGATTTGTATGTGTTTTATGCTCCTATGGATGCGTGAGCTTGTAGCCTTGCAAACATAGTGGTTGCAGAGTATTTACTATTCTAGCTTTAACCCCTTGACAAGATCACATCTATGGGATATTTTGTAACCATTAAAATGGACAGAATATAGCCCTAGGATTAGTCTAGATCTCAGGGTTGAGTTAGATTCTATTTCCTTGCACTTATGCTTTTAGCCAGGTGAAGGATTGCTGCTGATCTAATCCCCTCCTCTGTGTTTACAATACCATTTTTAGTGATGAGATTTGGAGTCTCGCAGAGATTGCAGATTTGAGAGTTAGGTCATGGTAAGCTTCTTTGTAGCAATTACTAGCTGATTTTAATGCCCCATTCAATTTGTGATATCTTATAGTTTTCACTAGATCTTCATGGACTGTTTGCTCCTATGGATGCATGAGCTTGTAGCCTTACAAACATAGTGTTTGTAATGGTTTTCTTGTTTCAACTTTAGCTCCTATGATTGGATCACATCCCTGGGATATCCTACGACCATTTGAGTGGACAGGATATAGCCCTAAGATTAGTCCAGATCATAGGGTTGAGTTGGATTCTTCTAACTTGCACTTGTGCTTGTAGCTAAGTGAAGGACCGCTACAGATCTAACTCTTATTCTATTTTGTAGTGAAGATTAGCCCATAGCTGTCTATTTCTCCATATTTTCTATTTTATTTTACCAACCCAGCTTCACTCCTTTCAACCCCCTTTCTTTAGATCTAGATTTTATTTCTGTTTTTATTTTAGTTTGTAACAACCCTAAAATACCCTCTCTTTTCCTTCCTTTCTAGTTTAGGCATCACTTCCTATGGGACAAACTCTTACATATCAAATATTGCCACAACAGCCCTGGATCTTGCAGGATTGTGTGGGTGTTTTGTGTTGTGTTCAAATTTTTTTTCTTTTTTGCCCCCTCTTTATCTATTTTTTTCTTTCTTTATTTCCATTATATTTTAACCACTTTTACAATAAAATAGCATACCATAAAAAAAAGCCAACTGAGTCTCCGTCATCCTGATGTGGCTGGTGGACAGTATAGACTTGTGAGTTGTTCGAATGCTTGTCGTGTAACTAGTATCCATATTTTCGAAGGGATCATTGGCGTATACTCTATTGATAGCATCTTCGTGGGGAAATTTAACACATTAGTATATGTGGACACCACGACCTTCATGGACTCCAACCATTTTCTCCCTAAGATCAGTTTGTAGGTATTGGAGGAATCTGATACATTGAATGTGATGTCTTTGGTAATCGCCTCAAGATGAACCTGTAGCATGATAGTTTCTTTGATGAAGCACCGAGAGCCATCATATGTGATGAGGGATAATGACAAGGGTCTTGTGTCCTATTTGGTATACTCAAGGGTCTTAAGAGTCGTCATTGGAAAAATGTTGAGTCCTGCTCCCGTATCGACTAATGTGTGAGGAACCGAGAATCCTCTGATTATTACTGTTAAGTATATAGGGGCTGAACATCCTCCTACTGATTCCTTTGGCATGCCAGTATCTGTAAAGGTGAGCACTAGAGGTTGCCCACTGATGGCAGTGATTTCATGCATCTCGTCCAATGTGGTGTCTTCATCCGCACGTGTCTCAGCCAGCACCTTCATTAATAGTTGGTAATGCTCTGGTGACTTCTTGATGAGTTAAAGTATGGAAATCTAGGCAAGAACTTTCTAAAGGTGTCGCAGAAGGTCGTACTCCTGGCCTGATTCTAGTGTTGGCTCTTTTTCTGGTATGTGCGCTTTGTTCGCAGCTGGTTAAGGTGGCTGAGGCACGGGAATTGGGAGTGGAGGAATTACATGAAGCGGGGGAGGCAGATTCACTTCTTTATCTCTTGCTATCCTTTCTAGTGGCTGAGTGCTCACATTCTATTTATCTTGGGGAAATGGAATTGGCGGTTAGCTGGTCCCTGACTTAAGGACTGGGTAAGTCGGCTGTTGATCTTAAGCCATGCTGCAACTTGTGTTGACGAGTCTCCTGAAATGTTTCTCACAAACAGGGTGAAATACGAGGAAGGGATGTGTACTGGGGTTATGCCATTCCACGGAGGGAGGTATTGGAAGTAGTCTTTCTCTTCCAAAAAAGTTGAGATCAGTTCCTCTTCCTTGCTTGGTTTCTCATCTTGCTGAGCTGCTTCAGTGCAGGACTCACCTCCAGCTATTGCTCCAAATTCTTTTTTTAGCATATTGCCGATCCGTGGTAAGTCTTGAGTGGTGGTTTCACCAAATTCTGACTCAGAGTGGGAGAGGGGAAGGGATAACAGAGCGGGTTCTTGGTTTGGGGGAGTCAAATGTTCCGGTGGTTGCCTATGGAAGTTGGGTCTTCGAGCTTTGACTAATTGGACTCGTATGTGTGTGAAGTTCAAGTATGGTGGAGGGTTTGGAGGTTCGATTCAATTTGTGAGGGTCGAATGATGGGTTCAAATGGGGGGATGTCTTTGTGGCTCAACTGGGTTTACTGGGGCACTAGGAGGATCTATGCGGGTAATCAAGGTAGAGGGGTGAATAGTTAGTCGGCTGGGTAGTTCCACCGTGGTGATGTGGGATACCGGTCTGTGATTATGGTTAGTCATGGGGTTATTGATAATTTCAGGTTTTGTGAAGGTGGGCTATTATTCTAGTTGGAATTTCGGAGGGACTCCTGGTCGATCTAATTTTGATCATTCATATTATTGATCACGTCTTGTAGGATTCAACAATCTTCCAGATTATGTCCTGTGAACCGATGGAAGGCGCAGAACTTGTAGTAGTTAAGGTGTGCCAACCAAAGATGTGGTAATTTTGGCGGGAATCTAATTAGGTTTTGGTTGTTGAGGAGACGAAAGATATTAGGGATGGTAATGGGTAACGGAAGGTAGTGCTCTCATTTTGGCAAGTAAGTGGGTGTGGCCTGTTGGTTGAATGTTAATCACTGAAAAATATCATTTTTCACTTCTTAACCTAGCCTTTACTATGCCTTGGATCCATCTAATAATCGTATTTTGGGCATGTTTTCGTAGTTAGGAAATAATTGCAGCTTAGTGCAATAGTCCCCATTTTGAGGCCAAGAAGAGGGAGATTTAAAGCCTAGGGGTGCAACTGATGGAAGAACGGAGGATACACCATACACATCATAGTGATCATTTTTGTTGTTGAAGTGGGACCTTGGAAGCCCAACAATTGAAAGGAAGATGGACCCAAACAAAGGAGACTATTGTAGCAGGATGTGCACAACAGCAGAGAAGCAAAGAGGGGCCCAGGCACTGTTCAAATTGCATGGAAAGTTACTTCGCAAGGATCTCATGAAGCTCCAGCCTGCAGGACATAAAGAGCTCGCACAGACCTGGCATAGCCCACTAAAGAAAGGGCCTCAGAAATTTACCTCGTGCAGACCTCGCGCACTTCAAAGACCAAGCCAGCCATGCGAGATGTAAATTTTAGCCTGGCGATCATCCGGGCAAAGTCCAAATGTCAGCCTAGCGAGATCCACGCGACCCAAACTACCTGTAGCTCCATCCTCATGAGCTATGCTATCTATTGCAATCCATCCTAGCGAGCATTCTTCTACAGCAATTTCTTCCACACGACAGTTGCAGTAGAGCCACGTGAGATGTATAAATGAAGCACTTCCATCCTCGCGAGACACGGGCTCCTACATTCTCAGTCCATACACAAGGACACTTTAGGGATTTCTCCCACTTTTAAGGCACACACCCCAAGGCTATAATCTGTTTCCCCACATCACAAGTCATCCAAGGGCTGCAAAGGAGCCATGACAGTAGCATCAACTAGGGTTTTTTCTCCCCTCCTCTCCTATTGGCCGGGGCAAGATATTTTTTGGACAATGTGTATATAAGATGTAGTTTTTTGTGTAGAAATGGATCTGATCCTTAACCTAATTACGCTTGTGAGCTTGGAGGGCCAGTGCTTAGGTCATTGAAGGTTAGGGTTAGGTCATCTTTTTGGTTTTTCTTCCCTCCTTAGCCCAACACTTGCTGGCTAAGATCTTTGTCATGGCTAGGACTGTAAATCTGCAGTAATAAGACTATGTGAAACGTGTAAAAGCCTAGAAATCTGTATTAACTATAGCTTAGAGGGCTGATCATTGTAAGTATTTTTATGTGCAATGCAAGCTACTTTATTGATTCATTAGATCCGTATTGCTTTTGGGTTTTCCATTAAAGTTTTATAGTTTCTATGCACCCATTGATGCATGTGCCTGTGGCCTTGCATATATGGTAGCTGCAGTGGGTGGTTTAATGTTCTGATTTCAATCCCTGGACTTGAGTATATCTTTTAGGGATGATCTATGACCATTTAGTGGATAGATTATAGCCTTAAGAGTAGTCCATATCCCTAGATTGGAGTGGATTCTTTTCCCTTACATTTGTGCTAGTGGCCAAATGCAAGGATAGATGCAAATCCATCCTTATCTATGTTTAACCAAACCCTATTTCGGCCTAAAATACCAGTCCCTGTTTATTACTTCCTATTATTTTCCTATAATTTTTTCAACTCCATTTTACCCTTCTCCAAAAATCCTTTCTCATAACATAGGACTATAGATTTATTTTATATTTTAATTTTAGTTGTCACAACAAACTCTCTTTCTTTAGGATTGCCAGATCTATACTCAGATCTGGAGATCTACTAAAATACCCCTTTGGGTTCTAGATCAGACTTTCCTATGGGACAAACCCCTTTCTTATCAAAACTTGTTACAACAAACCCTGAATCTTGCAGGTCTGTGTGTATTCTTTAGATTGCTATTTTCAATCCCCTTCATCTCACTCTGTTTGTTTAGATTTATTTTCACGACCACTATGTTTTCTAACAAAATAAACAGCAAGCATCTAAAATATTCTCAACAAGTTTTTGGCGCCGCTGCCAGGGAGTATTTGATCTAATTAGTAGATCTGAGTTTTAAATTTTATGTTTACAAATTCTTTGTAGCAGTGCCCATTTTTGAATAAAAGTACTTCTAATTTTTTATTGGTTTTTACAGATCTAGAACATCAGAAAAAGGGAGAAGCTTCAACTACAGTTGGAACTTTACTGGCCTTAGTTTGCATTTCTTTCCTCCCCCTATTTTAGTTCTATTTCTATTGAAATGTATTTTCAGTAGTATAGTTAGCAATAATTTCTTTTCTTATTGCTCTTATTCTTTAAGTGTGCTATAAGGGTTTGTATTACTTTTTGTTCATGTGTGTGCATGTTGGGTAGGGGGTCCCTTAACCCTGATTTAGAACCTCCAAATCATGAGATAGAGAGGGCCCTTAGACCTAGGTTGAGCACACAAACCCCTCCTGATAATACTGAGTCTGCTGGGATGGGTGAACAATAAAAAACCTTGAAGGAATTCAATGCACTAGGGGTATATACATCCCCTTTCTGTATTCAATTCCCTGCTGTTCAAGGAAACTATGAGATCAAATCGTCAATCCTCTAAATGTTGCCTTCATTTCGTAGGCTATGTAAAGAGGACCCATATAAGCATATTGATGAGTTCCTTGCCTTATGCACGACATTTAATATTGCTGGCTTGGGAGAAGAAGTCACAAAATTGAGGATCTTTTCTTTTTCCCTAAAGGACAGAGCCAGAACTTGGCTCTCCATGTTCCCAGCCAACAACATACAATCATGGAATAATCTGCAATGCCAATTTTTAGCTAAATTTTTTCCTACGTCTAAAATCAGCCATTGAGGAAGAGCATAATTTCCTTTGCTCAATCCCCAACTAAGGATTCCATCAAGCATGGGAAAGGTTTAAAGAGCTACTAAAGTAATGTCCCCACCACCAAATTCCTAAGTGGCAGCTTGTCCAGAGCTTCTACCAAGGAATTGATTCTAAGAGTAGGAACTGTTTGAGGTCATCAGTGAAAATTTCATGCAGTAGGAGACTCTGTCTAGAAATGACATTAAGACTCCTGCTAAAATGGAGAAAGAAGTCACTTCTAGAGGAAGGATGTATGAAGTCAGTGTGCCCAGTGACCTGGAAAGAAAGGTGGACAACCTGACCATAAAATTTGATAAATTATTGGGTGTGGTGCAGCCTAGACTTACAACACAAGTGAAAAAAGCATGTCTGATATGCCAGTCACCCACACACCTACTTGAGAACTGTCCATCAGTAGGTCAATACCTTGAATTGGTCATGAAACATGCCCATACTGTCCAATCATTTGGACAACAACCTGTTGGGTATCAATGGAGAAACCCCAATTTGAGGTGGAGACAGGACAATTATCAGTAACCCCAACAACAACAGTTGGCATTACCATATAGACCACAACAACAATATAACGAGGGCTATACACCTAGACAAGCCTTCCAACAGTTAGACAGTTGAACCAATTGGCTTTGCCCCCATAGCAGACTAGATCCCCCTCTTTTGAAGAACATGTTTTGGCATCACAGTAAAAACCTGGGGTCCCTATCACAGACTGTGAACTCTCACAGTCAAAGCATATAAAAAATAGAGGATCAACTTAGCCAAATTTCAAATGCTCTGCCCAGAAGAGAGGAGGGCTGGCTGCAAAGTCAACCCTTGGCCAATCCCAAGGGTCAGTTTATGATTGGCGAGGGCTCCTCAACTCATGAGGAGGCTAAGGAAATCACTACCCATAAAAGTGGCAGGGTGGTTGATAAGCAGGTGGGTAGGGAGGAAAAGGAGATAAATGAGAGTGTAGAAGAGGAAAATGTGAGTGAAAAGGAGAGGAATTACTCACCCCATGGTAGAGACCAGCAAGAACAAAATAAAGGGGCTATAGTTGAGCCCCAATGAAAAGAAAAAAATGAGCAAAGAAAAAAACAAAAAAATTCGAATGATGTGGCTAGGCATGTAGCTGAGGTACTAGCAGTACCACAACTACCATTTTCTTATGCACTTAAAGGTCCTTTCCCTTTTGATAAGGGGAATACCAACTTGGAGGAAATGACGGTGACTTTCAAGTAAGTTAAGATCAATTTACCTCTGCTTGATGTCATAAAACAAGTCTCTGCCTATGCCAAGTTCCTTCAAGACCTGTGCACACAAAAGAGGATAGCAAGAGTCCATCTGTCCAAGAAGGTCTTTGTAGCTGGAAATGTGAAATCTGTATTGTCTATTGCCACACTAGCAAAATTACAAGACCCTGGGGTACCTACAATCCTCTGTATTTTTGGAGACCATACCATTGGCAGGCTTTCCTAGACTTGGGGGCCTGACAGGTCTGAGAGGAGGCCTATGGGTGTGGTTGAGGATGTGCTGGTGGTGGAGGAAAAGTTCTTTTACCTGGCTGATTTTTTTGTCTTAGATATGGAACCTTTAAAAAGTAGCACTCCTACACCTGTCATTTTGGGCAGGCCATTTTTGGCCACTGCTAATGCCTGTATTTAATGTAGGTTTGGGGTGATGGAGGTTACCTTTGGAAACATAAAGGTCAAATTAAATGTGTACAATGATGTAAAGCAACCTCAGTTGGACAATGACGACTACTTTGCAGTGGACTTACTAGGGGACCTAGTTGAGGAGAATTTATCCAATCTACTGGATTGGAATAAAGTTTTTGATGATTTTGAAAGTGTGGACTAAGGTTCAAGAGGAGGCCTAAAATTGTAGTAATGAAGACAGCAACATAATAGAGTCTTCAATGGGCCTAGTCCAGGTCTTCCATCTGGAAACCCATATTGCTATCCCTACCTCAAACCTCCAAGGCACCTTTATTACCTTCTATAGAGAGTCTACCTGATATGGAGCTTAAACAGCTGCCAGACACATTAAAATATGCTTTTTTGGGGCAAGACCACAAACTTCCTATGAACATCTCTTCCGCTCTTACTAGAGCAATGGTTGACTTAATCTCACACTTGCCCCCACCAAAAATTGTCCAAAAGATCAAGTTTTTCTTAGGGCATGCTGGATTTTATAAGAGGTTCATCAAGGACTTCAATAAAATTTCTAAACCATCGTGCCACTTGCTGTGCCAAGATGGGCCATTTAATTTTACTACTGAGTGCCTTGAGGCACTTGAGGTCTTAAAGAAATGTCTAACCTCTGCTCCTGTGATCTAAGCTCCTGACCACTCCCTCCCTTTCGAGCAGATGTGTGATGCATCAGACTTGGCTATAGGTGCTGTCGTAGGACAGAAAAAGGATAAGCTATCATGTGTGGTATATTATGCCAACAAGACACTAGCAGAGGCTCAACTTAATTACACCACAACTGAGAAAGAGTTGCTGGTAGTGGTCTTTACTATGGACAAATTTAGACCTTACCTACTTGGGTAAAAAATTGTTATATTTACAGACCACTCTGTCGTCAAGTACCTTTTAGCCAAGAAAGATGTCAAACCTAAGTTGATTAGATGGATCCTCCTACTGCAAGAGTTTGATCTTGAAATCCAAGATTAGAAGGGAGTAAAAAATGTGGTGTTTGATCACCAGTCCAGGATTTTATTGGATGAATGTGCTGCTACACCTGGTAGAGATGTTTTCCCTGATGAGCAACTATTTGCCATCCAGGCTGTTGTCCCATGGTTTGCCAACATAATAAATTATCTTGCTGTAGGCATGATTGATAAGTAGTGAAAAATACCATTTTTCACCCCTAAACATAAGCCTTGAAAGACCCTTGAGAGGACTAAATAAGTGCTTTAGTGTTCATATTGCAGCTAACCAAAAAGACAGGTCCAAATCCGAAAACCATCCTAAAATGATCAAAAAGCTGACAACGCATGTCAAGCTCAAAGAGGGAGTGAAGAAATAGCCTCAGCAATGGCTAAAAAGGGTCTAAAAGAGCAGACAAAGACCTGAAGCAAGAAAGAGAGCCATTCGCAAAGAACTTCTACTATTCGCAAAGAACTTTGAACTTTGCGAAAAGAAGAAAACACTCTGCGAAAAGAAGAGAAGTCCTTTGCGAAAAGATCTCCTGAAGCCAAAGTCCTTTGCGAAAAGATCTCCTGAAGCCAAAATGCTTTGCGAAAAGATCTCCTGAAGCCAAAATGCTTTGCGAAGAGAGCTTCTGGAGCCAAACTACTTTGCGAAAAGACCCTTAAACTATGCGAAATGGCATTAGGATTTCTCGTCAGAAGGTATTTAGAAACTTTGCATGCCCCAATGCATTTTAAAACCCAAGGACATTCAGGAAGATTACGAGACACGAACCAAGGCATATTCCACCCCATGTGAACACCCAAAGATGAAATTACTTGGCGGGAACTTCTAGAAGCTCAAACAGATTTTTGAATTACATAGAAATTGATGCCTCTGTTTCGATTGGTGAACCGGATCAAGCATTTACGATTGGCGAGCGGATCTGGATCCCGTGCTCGACTCTTATTGGTTGATCTGAGATCTATCCAATTACGATTGGTTGATACACATGAAATTTGGACTTAGGAAAACTATAAATGAGGCAGACCATTTGCCCAATTTGGGTATCCAGTTTTAGAGTTTTCATCTCTGTTTCCCTCATTCGGTCGGATAGCTTATCTGAACCCCTGTAATCCCTTCTTGTAGTTTACCTTTGAGAGCCATTGTGAGTGATTTGTACTTCAAGTTCGGATTCAAGGATCAGTAAATCGAGGGCTCTTTGAGAAGCTCGGGATGTAAGTCGAGGGCTCTCTAAAGCCGTGCTTTCTGTAATTATAACGTTGGATTTTAAAAGGTTCTTGTAATTTGTGTCTTCTCCATTGGAGTCATGTCGAGGGTTCGAATGATCACCTTAGTGCATTAGACTTCTTTAGATTCACTTATCCGCATCCAACTTCCCTTAATTCATCATCCACTGTGCGAATTAGCGTTGGTAACCTAATTCAAGCGGCATTTCTGATGAAGTTCATGTTACGAACTAAAGAATAGGCCACTGACTAATGTGGATCTGTGATCACAGCCATAAGTCTAAACCTATTCCTTAATTTGGATTTATTTCTCTTACATCTGTCTTTGGTAGCGGATGAAGATTGAATCTGCTCTGTTGAACTCTGGACTCTCCATTAAAATTCGAGGCTAAAGTACATGAAGCTATTATTTCTGCATTTATCTTATTTTAAACACCTCCCCAACTCGGATCTGGATCATGTAATTAGTTCTTTTCTTTATTTGCTTATAGTTAAATGTGACACTGATCAACCTCTCTTTTATCTATTCTTTATTTTAGATAATTATAGAGCCGGATCTGGTATACAGGATCTGGAGTTTATCTCTCATTTAGACAAACTTCTACGTAGGGCGATCTTGAAATACTTTTAAAACTTGCTACAATTGTATTTTGATCTTGCGGGCCGATGTTAATGTCCCCAATGTCTTGATATCCAAGTTAACATCCATATAACCTAGCATTCTTTAATTCTTTAATTTTTGATTCATAATGCACTCAATTATGGCACACTTGGAGCGACAACAAGTTTTTGGTACTTGTTCTAAAATAGATAAACCTATGTTTATTTTCATTTATTTTAATTTTTGCTTTAAACCTGCACTTTGCATTCCAAGTGCTTGATTAAATGTCTCTGCGATTTTGTATAGAAAACTGTTTCTTTACGAGAATTTTTATTTTTTTTATTTTTACGAGTTTTTATTCTTTGCCTTCTAGTTATTTGAATAAATCTTGCTACCACTCTTTTGTCTTTTGTCAAATTTAGGCGTGCTTTGAGTTTTTCATTTATTTTCATTTATTTATCTCATTTATTAATTTTGTTGTTATTTTTTTATGCTGGTATGTAAAAGGAAAGGATAGTTCTTAAATAGACAGGTTCTTTGTACCAAACTCTCTCTCTGAGTTGTATGTTTGGCGGAGAACCCTCAATCTGAGATTCTCCGTTAAATTCGTGAAGTTGAAAGACTCCTAAGAAACCGACATACATCAGGACATCTGCTGAAATGGGTGACGACAGATTGTTAAGAGACTACTTTGCCCTGGTGCTTATAATTCCCCATTTTGCATTCAATTTCCCACAGTGGAGGAAATTATGAAATTAAGTCCTCCACCATCCAAATGTTGCCTTCATTCCATGGATTGAGTAAGGAAGACCCTTACAAACACATTGATGAATTTACGGCTTTATGCACAACATTTAACATAGGCCGGGAGGTCGCTTAGGCTCTTTCCTTTTCATTAAAGGACAAAGCTAGAGCATGGTTATCTATGTTAACACCAAACGACATCACGTCATGGAATGATTTGCAATGTCAATTTTGTCAAAATATTTCCCAATGACTAAAACCACCAACTGAGACAAAGCATCATCTCTTTCTCCCAAAACTCAATGAAACTTTCCATGAAGCATGGGAAAGGTTTAAGAAAGCTGATAGCAATGCCCTCACCATCAAATTCCTAAATGGCAATGGTTCAAAGCTTCTATCAAGGAACGATCAAGGGCAAGAACATGGTGGATGCCTCTTGTGGAGGTACCTACTTGTAGAAAAGCAGTTGAAGAGGTTTGGGACCTCTTTGAGGTGATTGGAGAAAATTCAACCCAGCAGAATCTACCGCCAAGGACACCGAGAATCCGACTAGGATGAATAATCCCCAATTCACAAGAGGAAAGTTTATGAAGTCAATGAGGAAAGGAAAGTGGATAATTTGACCACAAAATTTGATAGGATGGACTCATTTAAAGCTCCAAATGGGTCAAGAGTAGAGGAGGCATGTCGATATGCCAGTCCCCACTCATTCCATTGATCAATGTCCTTCGCATCACAATTTCGAACTCATGATGGAACAAGCTCATGCTCAGTCTTATGGGCAGATGCAATCGAATGACTACCCATGGAGATCTCATCCTAATCTCGGGTGGAATCGGGAAATTACCAGCCCACGCTGACCAAAATCAATTACCTTTCAAACCACCTTTCACCATATCGGCGAGAATTTTTATAATAAATCAAATTTTGACCTAACCAACAACAAGCCATGCGGTGATGCACCAACCCCACCCCTCTAGATCCACGACCTTTGAAGAGCAGGTCTTGAGTTCACTTCAAAATCTTGGAACTCTGTCTCGGTGATCAACCTTCACGGTCGAGCATTAAAAATTGAAGAAACTCTGGGCCAACTCTCAAATTCATTGGCTAAGAGAAGAGGGTAAACTACCGGCCAACTTTGTGAACAATCCTAAGGGCAGTTCATGGTTGGAGAATCCTCAAATGGCCATGAGGAAATCAAAGGCTGTGACTACTTTGAGAAGTGGAAGAATAATAAACAACACGATTGGGTAGTGAAGAGGAAAAAGATGAAGAACAAGTGCAGAACAACAATTTGGATAGCAATATGGTCATTGATTTACATCGAAAATTCAAAAAATGAAAAACAGAAAAATAACAAAATTGTTCAAAAAGATGAGGAGGAGAAATTTGTTCCTCACCTCCCATTTCCCCATGCAATGAAGTCGTTCTCCTTTTGACAAAGGAAACACAAAAATTGAGGAAATGAGGGCGACACTCAACCAAGCTAAAATTACTCTACCTCTGCTTGATGCAATCAAGCAGGGCCCGGCTTATGCAAACTTTCTCAAAGAGGTGTGCACCCACAACAGGCAAACAAGGATACATTTTTCCAAGAAGGCCTTTCTTGTGGAGAAAATCAACCAAGTGCTATCAATTGCAACACCACCTAAGATGCAAGACCACAGAATCCCCACAATCCCCTGCATCATTGGGGAGCACACCATTGAGAAAGCCTTGCTAGATCTGGGTGCTAGTGTCAACTGCTTCCTATTGCCTATGAGAAGCTAGGTTTGGGAGAATTGAAACCCACTCAAGTGGTGTTACAAATTATGACAGATCCGAAAGGAAACCTATGGGGTTGATTGAAGATGTTTTGGTAGGAGTAGACAAGTTTTCTACCTGACTTTTTGGTGTTGGACATGGAACCAACCAAAAGTACCACGCCATCCCTCGCTATTCGGGAAGACCATTCCTGCTCTGACTAATGCATGCATTCAATGCGTGTCCGCATCATGGAGTTGTGTTTTGCAAATATGAAAGTTAAATTGAATATGTATAATCCTGTTACTCAACCTCAATTCCCTGCTGAGGAATGTTTCCATGTTCACATCATTGATGAGCTGGTGGAGGAGTCCTTACAAACATTTACGCAAGGTAAAGACTCCACCTGCAATTTAAAAATGATTGGGGATCCGAGAAAGAAGGAAAAGGGAGATCAAATTCAGCAGTCAGCTTTGTGCAAGGCACTCACCAACAGTCATCAAGTTCTCTCTCTTGGAGACTGCTCCTCTCCCTCTTCCACAAGTTACCAAGGTACCTTTCTTGCCCTCTTTCTCACACAATTGGAACTCAAACACTCCCAAAAATCTGAAATATGTGTTTTTGGGAGATCATCAAACACTACTGTGATTATTTCTTCCTCCCTTACAAAGGAGCAAGAAGAGGAGGCATTGGTAGTTCTAAAAGCGACAAGAAAGCAATTGGTTGGACCATTGCTGATTTAGGAGGAATAAACCCAATTTGTATGCATGCATAAGATCCACAGAAGAGGATGCCAAGCCTTCTAGAGAAATGCAAAGAAGGTTGAATCCTCACATGCTAGAAGTGGTAATGAAGGAAGTTGTCAAGGCTAGATCTTTGTCATTTACCCCATTTGATTCTGCTTGGGTAGCACCCACACACGGTGGTGCCTAAGAAATCTGGCATCCTAGCAATTTGAATCTGGTAAACTTATGTCCACCAGGACAAACAAGCTGGATGGAGGGTGCATAGACTACAGAAAATTAAATACCATGACAAGGAAAGACCATTTCCCCTCCTTCATTGACCAAATCCTTGATAAGCTTGCGGCAAAGCTTACTAGCTTCCTTGATGGGTACTCTGGTTACAACGGATCCTTGTATTACAGGACCAAGAAAGACCACCTTCACCGCCCTTTGGCACTTTTGCCTATAGGAGGATGCCCTTTGGTCTTTGCAATGCCCCTGCTACTTTTCAAAGATGCATGTATGCCATCTTTTCTGACATGATTGATCAATTCATGGAGATCTTCATGGATGACTTTTCAATTTATGGAGATAGCTTTTCCCAATGCTTACACCACCTCAAGTTGGTGTTGCAAAGATGTGAAGAAACCAATTTGCTTCTAAGCTGGGAAAAGAGTCATTTTATGGTCACCGAAGGCATTGTCCTAGGACATGTGGTCTCCCATAAAGGCATAGAGGTGGACCAAGCAAAAATTGATCTAATTGCACATTTGCCTCCACCAGGCTGTTAAGCAAATCGGAAGTTTCTTAGGGCATGCGAGGATTTTATAGGAGGTTCATCAAAGATTTGATAAAATTTCCAAGCCACTCTGTCATTTATTGTGTCAAGATGTTCCTTTGTGTTTACTAATGAATGCATAGATGACCTTTGAGGTCCTTAAGAAATGTCCGATTTCAACTCCCATCTTGCAGTCCCCGACTATTCGGTGCCCTTTGAGTGATGTGTGATGCATCAGACTATGCCCTAGGAGCTGTCCTAGGGCGGAGAAAGATAAGCTTCCCATGTCATAGCTTATGCCGGATCCATGATAGATGCAGCTCAACTACACAACAAGCGAGAAAGAGTCTGTGGCCATTGTGTTTGCATTGGAAAAATTCGGGCCTTATGTTTTAGGTTCACAAATTGTGGTGTTCTTGACCACTCGCCCTAAAGTACCTTTCTGTCTAAGAAGGATACAAGCCAGATTAATCGGTGGATCCTCCTATTACAGGAGTTTGATCTGATTAAGGATAAGAAAGGAGTGGAGAATGTGGTGGTGATCACTTATCCGAATTCTCAATCTGAGGATGATAGCTTACCCATTAATGAATCATTTCACGATGAGCAACTTTTGCCATCAATACCCACATCCTTGGTTTGCAAACATAGTCAACTTCTTGGCTATTGGGTGATTCCTCAACATTGGAATCGAATGGATAAAGATCTTTTCTTCTCACAAGTTAAACATTTCATTTGGGAAGATCCTTATCTATTCAAGAATTGTGTAGACCAAGTGATCGAAAGTGTGTCCCGACCATGAATTCCACGGCATATTGTCAATGTGTCATGAAACAGGCTGTGGAGGCCATTTCGATTGGCAATAAAACAATTGCAAAAATTCTGCGATGTGGTTTCTATTGGCCCACAATCTTTAAAGATGCCTTCTACAAAGTAAATCTTGCAGGCGCAAAAAAGCTGGGCGATATTTCCAAAAGAAACTCAATGCCCTATGACCAATCACAGTAGTTGAGTTGTTTGATGTTTGGGGCATAGATTTTATGGGCCCTTTCCCCTTCTAATGGAAACAATTTCATCTTGGTAGTATGGATTATGTCTCCAAGTGGATTGAGGCCATAGCTACCAAATCAATGATCACAAAGTGGTTTTAAGATTCCTCAAAGACCACATTTTTCCAGATTTGGATTCCCAGGCCATCATTAGTGATGGGGAAGCCACTTTACTGAGCGATTTGACTCTCTATTAAAAAGTACTCATCACTCACGAGTAGCCACTCCTATCATCCACAAACCGGTGGACGGTGGAGATTTCAAATAGAGATCAAACACATTTTGGAAAAAAGCGTGAAGAAGGAAAAGAATTTGGTCCTGCTTAATGATGCTTTGTGGGCATACAGGCGCCTACAAGACTCCTATAGGGATGTCCCCTTTTGGTTTATGGCAAGGCATGCCATCTACTAGTAGAATTAGAATATAAGGCCTTGTGGGCAATCAAAACTTTTAATATGGATCTAATGCTGCGGTAACCACGGAAGCTTCAACTCCTTTGAATGGAAGAACTGAGGATGGATCCCTACACTAGCTCCAGATTTTACAAAGAAAAGTTTAAATCATTCCATGATAGGAGCCTCATGAGAAAAGAGTTCATACCGGGTCCAAGGTATGGTTATTCAACTCTAAACTTAAATTCTTTCTGGCAAATTGAGATCCGGATGGGAAGGGCCATACACTGTCATCAAGGCCTCCCCTCGGGGTGGATATTTCAGATCCCAAGGATGGAAGAATACTCAAGGTAAATGGTCGAGGCTCAAACCATGCATTGAAAACACCGAGCCCTTCTTTGCCCACCTATCATCATGAATCTCCAAAAATCGATGGTAGAAAAGTGTATAATATGTTTGTACAACATTGTTTTTGATTTTTCTTTGTTTACATCTATTTTTCTTGTCGCATAGTGTAAATACACTTCAAAGTTCAAATCGCAAAGTAAAAGTACTTTTGAAAAGTTCAAAGTTCTATTGAATTGATTACGGGTATAATGAACTACTCGAAAAGAACCATATTACATTGAATAGTTAAAATTTCCTTTTCGAATAGAAAATGCAGGAGAAGTCCTTTGCGAAAAAGATCTTTACGGAGCCAAATCCATTTGAATAGACATCTGAAGCTTCGATTCTTTGCAGACCTTTCTCAAGATTTTTTACCTTTCGAAAGACACTTGTGCTATTCGAAATAGAGAAAAGGACTCTTTTGGAACTTTTCGAACACTTAAGGGTGCTTTGCGAATAACCACCATCTATTCTAATCTTCTGCGCTTTTTCTCTTGTCAGAAATCAAAAGGGTAGAGCCCAGCTGTGCGATCTGTTCAAAGCAAAGAAACCCAAACAGAGGAAACCCCTAGATCGCGCCAAGAAGACAGCCAAAACACCCCCAAAAAGCCAAAGGCAAAGCCCCAAAATCTACAAAGAGAAAACTATCCATGAACAAAGCAGATAGGGCTGAGAAAGGAAAGAAAGTGCGCCATGAAGAGCACCTCGATGTTTCACCAAATCTTTGTCTCCCTACCCCTCCATTTGGTTTTGCCCAATCCCTTTATTGATGCCGAAGATACTCCCAATTGCGGTGGATGAAACTTTTTTCTCCTCCAAACCAGATTGTGAACTGTCTTTAAGATATCTCACGGCAGCCTCCATCAACACCATCCTTACCCCTTTACCTAAGAAAATCTACCCACGGATGACAAAGTTGTGGTACCAAAACCTCACCATGGTGACAGAAGATCAGGCAGATCTACTTGAGTTTGCATCCCCTTCTCCTTTGCACTCATTTTCTATTTTTAAATTCTTGAGAACCAGCAGTTCTGTTGTGTTTAATGTTATAATTTCTGCTGTCTTTTAGGCATGCTGATTTTTTTTATTTTACAAAACCAAATACAAAATAAAAGAAAATAAAAACACAAATAGAAAATCTCTGAGTTGTTTCTCATTATTCTCAGCAGTAGTAAATAAGGGCTCTTGTTGAGCCCGGGCTGATCCAAAACAAGTAAAAACAAAAAAAAAAAAAAAAAAAAAAAAAAAAAAAAAAATAAAATTATATACATATATAGATATCTTCCGGATGGGCTGTTTTTCTCCATTTGCATCCACTTTTCCCATCTGGACCTGCTGAGATCATTTTTCTTTTTTAGGAATCATGTAGGATAATGAGTAGTGGATCATAGGCTGTTTTGAATATTCAATGGACTCACTGATTTTATTTTCCTTCGAGATTTCTTCATCATAAATGGGTCTCAGTTGTGTGTGAACCCTGTTTTTAATATGTGCTCCCATGCTTCATTATTTTTTTTTCATACACATCATCAACAAAGGGGTCAATCTTATGAATCTTGCTTTTCACTGTATTCCTGCTAATCATTTTTATAATCACTTAGATTCATAAGTATCTCAGGCTTTTGGGTTTGTTTCTTTGGGCTTAGGATATATCATTTGGCATTAGATTTTCTGTTTTAGGAATTTTAGTTTCAAATTGCTTTTAGATCGTTGATTTTGTTTTCTTTCTTAGGTTAATGTGTCCTCGTTTTTTTGATTTTCGTCATTTTTCGTGAGTAGTTAGTTTCTAACTTTGTTTTCCTATTTTGCATTAACAAATTCTGTTTTGTATCAACACTTTTCTATTTTTTCAACTTTGTATTCATTCCTTACCTTGTTTTTACTGCTTTCTCCGTTATTAGCATTAGTTTCCTTCCATTTGCATAGTAATCCTTCTATTTGTTAGATTTTATTTAGCGTTCTAGCGTTGTTTTGTTGATTTTTCTTGCATTTGTATATCGTTTTTTCCTTGCTCATATCTTGCTTTTACATTTTATTTTCTCGCATATAGTTTAGATTTTTGCTGTTCTTAGGTTATCTTTCGACTTTTAACCTGCTGCCCCTAGTCTCTCATTGTCTAGAACATTGAGGACAATGTTCATCTTAGGTTTGGGGGTGTGGCAGAAGTCCTGCCTAGGGAATAGTTAACATAAGGGCAGCAGAATCACCTAAGTAATTAGGAAATGTATTAATTTACTTTAGAATCATGACAACTAGAAAATTTAAAATTCCTTTGCCAAATTTAGACATTCTAAACCTTGCGATATTCTACATTTCCATGATGATTACACCATAAAAACACACTTGTATCAGCACGTAGTAAGTCAAAAGGAAGAGAAAAAGGTAAAGATATACTTAAAAGTTCAAGGAAAAACCATAACCGTGGAGAATTGAGCCCATATATTTTCCATCTCGTTGAAGAGTGACGAGGCAATTTTTTCTCGATTCAAAGGATTGGCCGAGGCATTAGATCCACTAGAAGTTAAACTCCAAATTAAAACAAGTAACAACACTCATGAAACCGAGGAAAGATCAAGGCCTTCTTTGGACAAATTTTGAACCTAATGAACCAACCAAGAAAAATCTGCCCCTGTTTGTACCCCATTTGAGTCAGAATCCTACAATTCTTCATCAAAATACTCAAAAGTACTTGCACTGAACCTATGGAACCAATTCAGCCTTCCCTCACTCGAGAATTCGTGGAGGTAAAGGAGAAAGAATCAAGATGGACCATTTCGGGCAACATCAAGAAAATGAAGAGAAAAACCTCAAAACAGTAATATGGTGACTGAGAAAAGAAGAGACAAACAATGTAAAAAGTTGCAAGCAAAAAGGCAAAAAGGACCTTATGTTGAAAATGCAAGATCAAAGAAAGAACTGATCACCGTGAATGTGAGAATCTCGAAAAGAAGAAGAAAGAAGCTAAACTCAAAAGGTGGAGTCATGAACCATCTCCCCGCACTTCCCGAGTTCTCAAATTCAAACCTCTGCTCAAACCGCCTTTCCTTGAAACTTCACCCATAAGCCATACAAACAAACCTAGATTAAAAGCCCTTGTGATCCAAAGTTGAGTGAGTCATGTGGAGATAAGAAGTGACCCAATCTATGGTGAGGAGATGTCAATGATGCCATTGCCTAAGAATCATGCCTATGCTCATGCTTATGCATCCATTTGGGAGATGTAATCGCTCTTGAGCTTGAGGAAAATGAACCCTCAACAAAAACACTGATGAGAGTATACCGTGAGTGTTTGGGTTGGAACTTGAGCACCTTAAGTATGACTTATAACCTAATTTTTATCCATAGGATGAGCTTCATCTTGGCACATTTGTATGATTTTCTATGACTGTTCACAGATTGGAAATATTGAAACATTCATGAGGTTTATAAATGTTTAAATTCATGTGCAAACAATAATCAAATTTTCTGTTTCATCATTGATTCAAGAGTAACTAACTGCTCCTTGATTGCTCATTTGATAATATTGCGATGTTAACTGTTTCATGGAGAAGTTTGTGGGTACCTTCTTTGAAAACCCTCAGAGACTTCACTCCTCCTCTAGGGATCACCTAGGGGTTGAAAAGGCTTGTTGCATATGCTAAATGCACTGTGCTTCCTACAAAGTGGCTCTTTACTTTGTTTTTATGTTTCTTTGCTCGGGGACTAGCAAAGCTTAGGTTTGGGGTGTGATAAGTAGTGAAAATACCATTTTTCACCCCTAAACATAAGCCTTGAAAGACCCTTGAGAGGACTAAATAAGTGCTTTAGTGTTCATATTGCAGCTAACCAAAAAGACAGGTCCAAATCCGAAAACCATCCTAAAATGATCAAAAAGCTGACAACGCATGTCAAGCTCAAAGAGGGAGTGAAGAAATAGCCTCAGCAATGGCTAAAAAGGGTCTAAAAGAGCAGACAAAGACCTGAAGCAAGAAAGAGAGCCATTCGCAAAGAACTTCTACTATTCGCAAAGAACTTTGAACTTTGCGAAAAGAAGAAAACACTCATGAAAAAGAAGAGAAGTCCTTTGAAAAAGATCTCCTGAAGCCAAAGTCCTTGCTAAAAGATCTCCAAGCCAAAATGCTTTGAAAAGATCTCCACAAGCCAAAATGCTTTGAAGAGAGCTTCGAGCCAAACTACTTTGCGAAAAGACCCTTAAACTATGCGAAATGGCATTCGGGATTTGCACGTCTCAAGGGTATTTCAGAAACTTTGCACGCGCCTAATGCGCTTTTAAAACCCAAGGACATTCGGAAGATTCGAGTACGTAACCAAAGGCATATTCCACCCCATGTGAACACCCAAAGATGAAATTACTTGGCGGGAACTTCTAGAAGCTCAAACAGATTTTGAATTACATAATGAATTGATGCCTCTGCTTTCTGATTTGAACCAGATCAAGCATTTCGATTGGCACGTAAGATCCGGATCCCGGTGCTCGACTCCTATTGGTTGATACAGATCTATCCAATTTCGATTGGTTGATACACATCCGAAATGGACTTAGGGAAAACTATAAATAGACGAACCATTTGCCCAATTTGGGTATCCAGATTTTAGAGTTTTCATCTCTGTTTCATTCCAGATAGCTTATCCGAACCCCCTGTAATCCCTTCTTGTAGTTTACCTTTGAGAGCCATTGTGAGTGATTTGTACTTCCAAGTTCGGATTCAAGATCAGAACTGAGGGCTCTTCGAGAAGCTCGACTATAAGTCCGAGGGCTCTCTAAGAAGCCGTGCTCTATAATTGTAACGTTGGATTGTAAAAGGTTGCAGTAATTTGTGTCTTTTCCATTGGAGACATCTCGAGGGTTAATGATCACCATAGTGCATTAGACTTCTTTAGATTCACTAATCCGCATCCAACTTCCCTTAATTCATCATCCCTGTGCGAATTAGCGTTGGTAAGCTAATTCAAGCGATTCTGATGATGTTCATGTTCTACGAACTAAAGAATATGCCATACTAATGGATGATCTGTGATCACAGCCATAAGTCTAAACCTATTCCTTAATTCAGATTTATTTCTCTTACATCTGTGCTGGTAGCCAGATGAAGATTGAATCTGCTTTGTTGAACTACAGACTCTCCATTAAAATTCAGAGGCTAAAGTACATGAAGCTATTATTTCTGCATTTGTCTTATTTTAAACACCTCCCCAACTCGGATCTGGATCATGTAATTAGTTCTTTTCTTTATTTGCTTATAGTTAAATGTGACACAATCCAACACTCTCTTTTATCTATTCTTTATTTAGATAATTATAGAGCCAGATCTGGTAGCACAGATCTGGAGGTTTATCTCTCAGTTTAGACAAACTTCTCTGTGGACGATCTTGAAATACTTACTTTTAAAACTTGCTACAATTGGCCCTGATCTTGCAGGCCAGTGTTAGCCCCAATGTGCTGATATCCCTTTCATAAGTTAACATCCATATAACCTAGCATTCTTTAATTCTTTAATTTTTGATTAATAATGCACATAATTATGGCACACTTGGAGCGACAACAATGATCCCAGCCCATTGGTCGAAGATGGACAAAGACTTGTTCTTCTCACAAGTCAAGTACTTTTTCTGGGAGGATCCTTGCCTACACAAATATTATGCAGACCAAATCATTAGAAAGTGTGTCCTTGATTGTGATTTTCCCAGTATTCTTAGCATGTGCCATGAAAATGCCTGTGGGGGTCACTTTAGTGGAAAAGGACAACAGCTAAGGTGTTACAGTGTAGATTTTATTGGCCTTCCTTGTTCAAGTATGCCCATACACACTGTCAGGCCTGTGTTAGATGTCAAAGGATGGGTGACATTTTCAAGAGAAATTCAAAGCCATTGCAGCCCATCCTTATTATGAAGCTATTTAACATTTGGGGAATAGACTTTATGGGGGCCTTTCCTCCTTCAAATGGTTATAATTTCATCCTTGTGGTTGTGAATTATGTTTCCAAATGGGTGGAAGCAGCTGCCACAAGGACCAATGACCACAAAGTAGTCCTGAAATTTATAAAGGAAAATATTTTCTCTATATTGGGCACCCCTAGAGCCATCATCAGTGATGGGGGCAACCACTTCTGTAATAAAAACTTTGAGAGCTTGCTCAAGAAGTATGTTGTTATCCATAGGATTGCTACTCCATATCACCCACAGACTAGTGGGTAAATGGAGATTTCCAATAGGGAAATCAAGCACATTATGGATAAGACAGTGACGACTGACAGGAAGGATTAGGTTGTGAAATTGACTGATGCATTATGGGCATATAGAACTGCCTATAATTGGAATATCACCATTTCGAATAGTCTATGGCAAAGCATA
The DNA here is from genome assembly GCA_021018995.1 of Chloranthus sessilifolius. Classification (NCBI taxonomy): domain Eukaryota; kingdom Viridiplantae; phylum Streptophyta; class Magnoliopsida; order Chloranthales; family Chloranthaceae; genus Chloranthus; species Chloranthus sessilifolius. The sequence goes on along the minus strand of CM037594.1, from coordinate 44,151,780 downwards.
TCATCTGCCACTAGAGTTAGAGCACAAGACCTTTTTGGCTATTAATAGTTTAAGCATGGATGTAACATCTACTGGTATACACAAGAAGCTAAGCTGTCTGAGCTGGAGGAGCTGAGATTAGATGCTTATGCCAACTCAAGGATCTATAAGGAGAAAGCTAAGGCATTCTTTGATAAGAGCCTTTTGAGAAAAGACTTTGAGGATGGTGCTAAGGTATGACTGTTCAACTCCAAGCTAAAAATTTTCTTAGGAAAGTTAAGAACCAAATGTGATGGTCTTTTTACTGTTCTTCATGCATTCCCATCTGAGGCTGTGGAGATAATGGACCCCACTTATGGGAGGATCATGAAGGTGAAAGGTCAGAGACTCAAATTATGTGTGGAAAGTTCCATGGAGTCCTCTATAGCTATGTATCTTCAAGAACCTCCCACTCATGAGTGATCCACAACCATGTACACTTTATAAAATAATTGTCTTGTGTGTTGTTAAAATTCTGTCATTTGCTATTTTTAGTATGCTTTTGTGTGCTTTTGAATTCTGCGTTAGTTGTTGTTAGTGTTTAGGGAATCTTGATCTAAATGGGTGAGTCTATATTGTCTGTGGTTTGGTGAATCTGCATGTGTGATTTGGGTGAGTTATGCAATTTAGCTTTTATGCATCAGTTTACATTGGATAATCTGATTTCATAAGTTAAAATGATCTACGCAAGAGTGATTTGTGTTGTTAGACATCTGTCTGCATTATGCATGAAAATGTGTGCATGAGTCATAAAGCATCAAGTGACATGTGTCTCAGATGCTGTAGAGAAAGAGGGTTGTGACAGTAAAGCTGGGGCTATTGCAACACATTGGGACTATAAGTAGAGCTTAGCGAGAGCCTCGCGAGGCCCTATTTTTTTCTTTCAAAAGTTGCCTATCGCGCAGTTCATTCTGAACTACCAAACAGTCACTTTTTATACACTAAACTGTTCGTGAGGTTAACTCAAAGTATTGCTGCACTCATGAGGCTTATTCTCTCTTGACTTATCTTCCCGTGAGCCTCGCGAGGTCCTAATAATGAATCAAAATTGCCACTCATGCAGATCAATGTTAACTGCACGAGTTTCATTATGAAATTATCTTTTCTCACGAGGATGGTTTTCATTTAAATGGCCTTCACAAGATCCAAGCAAAACCCTCGCAATGCTCAGGCTGCTAACTGAAAAACCCTTGCCAAACTCTTTTACTTCATCTTCTACTAGAGCTCGTGAACCCGCTATTGACCAGACCTCTCATCTCTCCTCCCAATACCAGAACTGCTCCATCACCCATCTTTCACTCTTGCCACATTGCTCAGCAGTTGAAACTCAACATTCTGAACCTAGCAAAGTGCAGATTGATCCACTGTGAAGCTACAAATTCAAAACCCTAGCTTTTGGGGGTAAGTTCTTAATCTTTGTACATAGCTTCTTTGTCAGCTAATCATCCTGGGTAGTAGTGGAAATTTTGGGACGAATTTGTTGTTGATAAACATCAGTTCAGCTGTAGCTGCCTAGGGTTTTAGTTTCAAGAGCTATAATCTAGGTGTGTGGATAAATGGCTGATAAATCCCCATTTGTGGAAAACCTAGATGACCTGTTAAACCCTCCACCAACAGACCATCCCACTGCCACGAGGAAATTGGTGAGGATTGCTGAATCTTCCACTATGGAGGACATTGATGCCCCTGTACCCCCAACTGAGAATCCTATGAAAAGGGCTACACCAAAGAAGAGGGCTAGGTCTGTTACCAAGAGCCCTAAAAAATCCAAGAAGTAGAAGAAAGGTAAGGAGGTGGACCACTTCCAGTGATTTCATGGCTGCCATCAAATTGGAGCCTTAGGCTGCCTTTGATAAGGCATTTTTTGAGAAGGAAATTTTTACTGCTCCATCCATAGATTTCCTGAAGAAGGTGTCCTTGGTGCCCCTGCTAAAACATCTCAATGAATTAGTGTACCCTAGGTTAGTTCAATTGTTCTATCAGAACATTAGGGTGAAGAAATCTGATAAGGGACACCTTGTGCTATTAATTTTAGTTGAAGACTTTGATATGATAGTGGGCACATTCGAAATAATCCTAGCTCTAGGCATACCAGCTGCCTACAACCCCGGAATGTGCCTTGGGGGAACCTCTAACTGCCCCCATTTATGAGATTGCTGAGAAAATTACAAGAGGGAAGAAGGCTTCTGGAAATTCTATCAGGAGGAGAGACTTGGATCCAAGTCTGTTTTCTATGGATCAAGTTATGAGAAAGAACATTTTCTGCTCTGGGCATAAACAGGAGAGAAGGGTACTGCCATACTGCAGGCTGATAACTGCTCTGCAAAAGAAGGGGGTTATCAATTCTAAATGGGGGAACCAACTGAAACCTTGGCCCCTATGTAATTTGGAAGGAGACTGTGGACAATCAACATGTCCATGATTGAAAAGAAGGAGAGGAGGTCTGAGACAACACCTACACTGCAAGAAGCAAGATCTGCTACTGCCACTACTGCAGCAGCCACTTTGGATCCTCCGCCTGCTGCCAGCTCAACGATCCCACACCCCATTCTATCAACCATCCCCACGCCCATGCATACAATTTCATCTTCCTTTCCCTCCACACCCACCACTACCAGACCCATGCCAGCTCCAACTCAACCAATCTTTCCATTTACCTTACCCATTTCAACCATTAAAAGAAAATACACAAAAAGATACCAACATAAACCCACCATAGCCACTACATCACACACTACGATATCCACTACCATACCTGAGCCTACCCCTAGTTCTGTACCCATTTCCTTACCTCAACCCACCTCTATACTAGAAGCACCAACCACTAACCTACCTCCCTTATCACTAGCTCCACCATCACCTTTCACATATGATGAAAGTGAACCATTGGCCACTGACACCCCATAAACCACCACCACGGACCTTGTCCACCCCATTAACCCATTTGAAACCATTAATCCAGTTGACCCCACTACATCCCCTACCCATTCCATTCCTTTTTCCCCTACTAATGACCATGACCTCCTCACCACTAAGGGGTACTCAGCCATGATGGACTCCATTGTGGGGAACATCAGGCATGAGTACACACCTCTTCCAGATTCCCGACAGCCAACAAACTTTAACCATACTCCAACTTCCCCCTTTCAGCCAATCCTAACCAGCCCCCTCCCCATAGTCCCTATCATACCAGACCATATACCCCAAAAACTTACCCTTCTTGCCTCCCTACAAACCCAACTCATGGCCAATACCCAAAACTAGGCTACCATGCAAACCAACCTCCAATCAATCCAAACCAGTCTTCAAACCTCCACCCCACCAACCCAACCACCTACCCGTTTGCCCCTACATATACCTACCCCACTCCTTTCATCCCAACCTTTCCAACCAATGGCAATAACAACTTCTGCCACATTGACAGACTATGATCTTATGGAATTGACCCTTATTCCACCAACCCTGGCCTCTACCTCCACACAAACTAATCCTGAGGTAGTGGAGCTGCTACCCTTTGCTTTCACCTCTACCTCCACTCAAACGGACCCTGAACCAGAAGTCTTGCTCCTTATCCTATCTTCCACTACCTATTCTTTCGCCCAAACTAATCTTGTGGGAGTGGAGCTGACATCCACCCTTCCACCTCCATCTTCTATCCTATCATCCTCATCCACTCCCTACCCTAAATTTGATGACCCTACTGAAAGGGCCATTATTCTTGCTTCCTCCAATCCCATACCACCATTTTTACCCTCACCCAAGCTATGGTTACAAACCTTTATATCATGAGAGATGTAAAGAGAGGGGTGCTGAGCTCAGTACCAGGGTAAAGTAGTCATTGCTAGCTGAGATTGTGCAGCTACAGATAGATCGTACTAGGGAAAAGAAGAGACTGGAGCTGATGTTGATAAAATCCTTAAATTTATACCAAGTGTACTAGCAGAAGGCAGAGCATTTGGAAAAACTTGCCGACACCCTCCAATCAACCATCTAAGTAATGAAGTCACCCTCATTAGCAAGAGTGTCCATCAAGGAGCCCTCTCAACAGAAGAACAACACCAAACCCAAGAAGCTAGCTGTAAAAAGAATCAAGGCTGGTGCTGCCAGTGCAGACACAGTGAAGAAAGAGAAGAACAAATATGAAAAAAAATATGGCTGGACCCTCACCTTTGTACTGAGCTTAGACTCAGAGTCAGATTAGGATGCACTTAGTTAGTTTGTACTTTGGTTTTATCTTCTTAATTGTCTCTTTGTAGTACATTTGTTTAGTGTATGTCTCTTACGCTTGTACAAATTTTAGTTTGTGTTGTCTTGTATATGTTTCTTTTGAATGAATTTTTTTTTTTCTTCTGTTCCTCAATTGCATTCCTCTACTATCAAACCTTGTTCAACTCTTGTGTTAGTGATTTTCATGCTTTGCGATATTATTTTTATGATTGTATCCTGCTACCCCTAATGTCTTATTCTCCAAAACAATGAGGACACTGTTCCTCATAGGTTTGAAAGTATGACAGGCTAGCCAATGGGATAGTTAATCCAAGCGCAACAGTCTTAATTAAGTAAGGAATAAATATAGTTAAGCCCACCTAAGCAATGTTGAAAATGAGGAAATTTAAATTATATGCATACTTTTTAACATTAAAATCCGTTGAAATTCAATACTTCCATGAGGTGAGCATAAATATATATATATTTTTTATAAACAACACTTAGTGAACCAGTAAGGAGAGAAAAGGTGAAAACATACCCCTTGAGTTTAATTGAAGACCATACCTAGTGACATTTGGGTCATACAAATAATTATTCTTTTGAGGAGTGTCTTTGGAAACTTTTTCTACTCTAAGGACTGACATATTCAACCTCTTTGCACAAGAAGTTAGGCACCCCAAGTTGAAAGTTTTGACAACATTCATAACACTAAGGAGATGATCAAGGCCTTCATTTGGTCAGTTTGAGCCTACCCATTGAAACTTCCCTTTTGCATACACTCTTTGAGCCTTAAATTCCAATTTTTCTTTAATAAACACCAAAGTACTTGAACCTAAACTTGTAGACCTGTTTTAACCCTACCCTCACTCTGAGATTTCAGAAGGTAAAGGAGAAGGAGTTGAAGATAAGCAAGCTGGGTGCAATATTTGGTGGATGAAAAGAAGAAAAGCAAACTATAAATAGAAGTATAGTAGTGGTACAGTTGTGGCATTTCATAAGAATAAAATAAAAACAAAAATAAAAGGAAAAGAGAAGTCAAGAGGATAACTTCTTCTAAAAATTGAAAAGAAGAAGAGAAGTTGGCCACTTTGAATCTAAAAAATGTCAATGAAGATGAAGTATGCTGAATTCAAGAAGGTGAAGTCATGAATCACCTCCTACACCTGTTGATTTCTCAGTTTTGAATCCCCTTTATCCCTTCCATTCTTTATAAACCTCAACCATAAGCCACATTACAACCCATCAAAAAGGCCTTGTTGATCCTAAGTGAAGTGAGCTATCATGTGGAGATGAGGAGCTGTCTGATCTATGGTGAGAAGTGTTTGATGATTTTAGAAATTAGGAGCTTTCCCTATGCTCATGATTGCAGACCCATTTGGGGTCTATAACTGCTCTTGAGCTTGTGTGACATGCTACACCCTTAAATTCATTTGTGAGAGACAACCTAGTAAGCATTGGGTCTGCGATTAGACTTATTGTGGGTATTGTTTGAACCAAAATTTTTATTTACTAGTAAGCTTAGTATTGTTTTGCACATATTATTTCCTTGGTATTAGCTGATTGGATGTGATGAGAATGCATGCATGATTTAGGTGTTAAATGGTTTGCATATGCCAATTTGAAACTCCTCTAATTTGAAAGAGCAAAGGTGGACTAAACTGTATTTATTACAAACTGATTAACCACTGTGTTGCACTGGATTAACTGTCCTTATTGAGAAGTTTATGGGTAACTTCACTGAACACCCTCAGGAGACTTCATTTCTCCACTAGGGATCACCTAGAGGTTTAAAAGGATTGATGCATAAGCTAAATGCATCCGTGCTCCCTACGAAAGTGGCATTTAATTTTTTAGAGTAGTTGTTTAATTTCCCCATTGCTTGGGGACTAGCAAAGATTAGGTTTGGGAGTGTGTTAAGCACTGAAAAATACCATTTTTCACCTCTTAACCGAGCTTTTACTATACCTTGGAGCCATCTAATAATTTTATTTTGAGCATGTTTTCGTAGTTAGGAAATAAATGCAGCTTAGTACAACACTTCCCATTTGAGGCAAAGAAGAGAGAGATTTAAGGCCTAGGGCTGCAGCTGATGGAAGAACGGAGGATACACCATATTGGTACACATCATAGTGACCATTTTGGTTGCTGAAGTGGGATCTTGGAAGCCCAATAGTTGAAAGGAAGATGGACCCAAACAATGGCGACTGTTGCAGCAGAATGTGCACAGCAGCAGAGAAGCAAAGAGGGGCCCTCGCATAGTTCAAATTGCCTGAAAAGTTACCTCGTGAGGATCTCACGATGCTCCAGCTTGCAGCACATAAAGAGCTTGCATAGATCTCACGTAGCCCACTAAATAAAGGGCCTCAGAAATTTACCTTATGCAGACCTCGCGCACTTCAAAGACCCCTGGCGATCATCTGCGTGAAAGCTAAATGTCAGCCTAGCGAGATCCGCGCGACCCGAACTACTTAGAGCTCCATCCTCGCGAGCTGCGATATCTATTGCAATCCATCCTCGCGAGCATTCTTCTCCAACAATTTCATCCATGCGACAACTGCAACAGAGCCACACGAGATGCATAAATGAAGCACATCCATCCTCGCGAGACACAGGCTCCTACCTTCTCAGTCCATACACAGGAAACTTTGGGGATTTCCCTCATTTCTAGGGGACACACCTCGAGGCTCTAATCTATTTCCCCACATCTCGAGGCATCCAAGGGCTGTAAAGGTACCACGACAGCAACAACAACTAGGGTTTTTTCTCCCCTGCTCTCCTATTGGCCAGGGCAAGATATTTTTTGGACAATGTGTATATAAGCTGTAGTTTTTTGTGTAGAAATGGATCTGATCTTTCGGCTGTGAGCTTGGAGGGCCAGTGCTTAGGTCATTGAGGGTTAGGGTTAGGTCATATTTTTTGTTTTTCTTCTCTCTTTAGCCCATCATTTGTTGGCTAAGATCTTTGTAATGGCTAGGACTATAAATCTGCTATAATAAGACTGTGTGAAACGTGTAAAAGCCTGAACATCTGTGTTGACTACAGCTTGGAGGGCTGATCATTGTAAGTATTTTTATGTGCAATGCAAGCTACTTTATTGATTCATTAGATCTGTATTGCTTTTGAGTTTTCCATTAAAGTTTTATAGTTTCTATGCACCCATTGATGCATGTGCCTGTGGCCTTGCATATATGGTAGCTGTAGTGGGTTTAATGTTCTGATTTCAATCCTTGGACTGGAGTATATCTTTTGGGGATGATCCGTGACCATTTAGTGGATTGATCATAGCCTTAAGACTAGTCCATATCCCTGAATTGGATAGGATTCTTTGCCCTTACATTTGTGCTTGTGGCCAAATGCAAGGATAGATGCAGATCCATCATTTTCTATGTTGAACCAGACCCTATTTTAGCCTAAAATAGCAGTCCCTATTTGTTACTTCCCATCATTTTCCTATTATTTTTACAACTCCATTTTACCCTTCTCCAAGAACCCTTTCTCATAGCATAGGATTGTAGTTTTATTTTATATTTTAATTTTAGTTGTGCCAATAAACTCATTTTCTTTAGGATTGCCAGATCTGTACTCAGATCCGGAGATCTACTAAAATAATCCTTTGGGTTCTAGATCAAACTTCGTTGTGGGACAAACCCCTTTCTTATCAAAACTTGCTACAACAGACCTTGGATCTTGCTAGTCTGTGTGAATACTTTCGATTGTTGTTTTCAATCCCCTTCATCTCACTCAGTTTTGTTTAGATTTATTTTCACCACCACTGCGTTTTCTATTAAAATAAGCATTAACCATCTAAAATATTCTCAACATTGAAGTTCTATGGTGGTGGTATGTTGTTATAATTCAGAGGGTTAGTTGTTTAGTTCATGATTGCATTCTGGTTATGGCTCTGATTGGTGTTCTAGTTGGGATATTAGTTACAGTTTTGGTATTGATTCTAGTACTGGTTGGGGTATTGTTGCTGATTCTAGTTTTGGGACTGATTTTGATCGGTATTCCTTGGCTGGAAGTTCCCGTTTCTAATGTTTTTCCCTTAATTGGTGACCACATTAACTTGCTTGGAGCTTGGAGCCTAAATTCTTCTTATTGTTCTTTGTCTTTGTGTTGCTAGAAGAGGCACCTTTTGATGCTATTATTGACAGGGAGAGGTCACTTCTCTTGATGTGTCGTTGTAGGCGAGAGGCATGCAAGTGGAGAGTAGCAAAATCAGGATAATCTCTTATAATAAGCCCACTCCGAAGAGGCTCTTTGACGTTGTCGATGATGATATCGATTGCATCCTTTTCCTTCATCTGACTTCCTATCTGGGTGGCGAGTTTTCTCCACCAGTTGATGAAGTCTGCGAACTCCTCATCGGGGTCTTGCTTTGTTGCCATCAAGTCACTAACACTGACCGCTTCCTTTTAAGGTGCTTCTACTGGTCGAGGAAGTGGTTGGCTAGGTCATCGAATGTATCGATCTTGTGAAGTGGCAATCTCGCAAACCGGTCAAGAGGTTCTCCTTCCAGTGACCTCTGGAAATAGTGGATGAGAAGCCCTTGGTTGTCACGAATGGATCAACAGTCGTTGCAGAAAAATGCCAGATGGTGGCTTGAATTTTCGATGCCATTGTATTTACTAAACTTGGGCAGCTTGGAACCTGCAAGTAAGTAAAATTTGAGGTCTCAACAAAACTTGTCAAATCTAAATGAAAATCCGGGATGCTCTCTCTTAGCCACGTATTCGTCTAGGGCCTAGGTGAGGTCCTCCATTCTTATACTGACGTCTTTCTTGATTGTCTGAGGATGAGCTCAGTCTTGACGATTATTGCTGAAGTGGGTACAAGCGGTCTGCCTTGGTGGAGACTTACGAGGCGATATGGTGCTCGTAGTGGGTGGTGATCTCCTTTGTTGTTCCTTTTTCTCACGATTCTATTTTTCCTCCATAGCCTTTAACATGGTAGTCAAGCTTTGGAGTAGTTCCTAGGTGTCTTTTCCTCCTTTGTTTAGCATACTGATGTTGAGATCTGACTTGTCGGGTAGTGAAGCCTTGCCAGATGCCACCCTCTTCATCCATCATTATTGCTAGTATAGGGAGGAGTGAAAGGTATTTGCTGGTCTTTGCCCGCCATGTTGATTTTAGTGTGATTTTGGGCAAAGTCGTAGGATGGTCTGTCGCCATATGCAGGGTTATTGTGAAGGCCCCACAAAGGTGGGTCATGGTTTCCGGGATTCAGTTTACGAATCCTAGACATCCTCACTCATTAAGAGAGTGCTTACAACTGGGTAATTTTCGTGCAGGTGCATGCAGAAAAGTGATAAAATGAAACAAGAAAATAAAAGCAGGAAAATAAAAGTAGGAAAATAAAACTTAACAAACTATGAGTACTCAAGCAAGAGGAGTCCCATCGTGATCGCCAGTCTGTTGGTACATGTTTTTTCTAGGGCCCTTTTGGGTCATGGAATAAGTGGCCCAATTCGGTCCAAGTAGACTCTGGCAGAAGGCGATAGAATAATAAACTAAGGAATATTAAATGCTGGAAAGGAAAAGGCAAATTTTAAATAGAGAATACTTGGGTTGATGTGATCGCTAGCTACAGATATTAATCGACACTGCAACATGTCATTGATCACGTATGGAGATGCGAGTTGACTCCTTTACTGAATGTCGGCCGGCCAACTTCAACAGTTATGAGTAGCCTAAAGTCTATATAGTTTGGTTTCCTACTCCTGTTAAACCTATCTAAAAAAGGGGGATAGTGGCCTATTATGCTAAGGTGGATCAGCCCTGTTCCTGGGTTGGGCAAATTGGGTGGCTAAAGCTAAAAAGTGGAAAAGGTTAGGGACCTAATTGGCTCTAAGCTAAGAATTTGGGCAAAGGTTTCCTAGAGTCATAGGCTAAGGGGTTAGTCCCCTAATACTCCATTGAGAATCTGAAATAACTAGCCAGTACCAATAGCCTGACTACCTGGGGTTCCCTGAGAAGAGTCTGCACTTCTAGAAGTCTAGAAAAGCAGCTCAACCCCATACGTTGAGAGTCTCAGAGAGAACCTCAAATTTTCTAAAAGGACTAAGCTTGAGAGAGGAGGGATTGCTATGAAAATTGGTGAGTTTGGGCATGGAAGGGTGGTCTTTTTATAGGTATAGGACTAATTGAGTGTTTGGGGGAGTGTATGCAATTGAGGAATTGTGCGCATGCCTTCAAGCACTTAATTGAATTGCACGCAGCCTCCACTACATGTAACTCGAGTTAGAGTCAGTCACTGACTCGCACGTGACTAGCTGACTGGTTCAACCAGGAATCCAAGTTCTAATTTGCTTGGAACTAATTGTGCGCAGGTGGGCATGTGTCCAACCCAATTGAGCGCATAGGTTTTTGCACTTAATTGGGGAATTCAAGCTGTCTTAGGAACTACAATCCTGATCCAACTTGTGACCAATTGCACACTTCAAGTGCAGAGCGTAATCAATTGCGAGCATATGTTTATGCTTATAATCGGGTCTTAGAGCGGCCCTCAAGAAGGGGAGTCCTAGTTCCAGTGGGTCAATCAAATTGCGTGAATATTTCTAGGCACGTAATTCGAGACCTTCTCAAGTCAAATCGGGTCTGAGTGAATGGGTTCAAATTTCAACCTAGATCTCCCCCATACACTGATCATGTAGTGTATGAGTCCTCAATGGGGTTTGAAGGGTTGTGAGGCCTTTGGAGAGGATTAAGGGTTTAGGGTTTATGGAGAAAATGGAGTTCTACAACTGGGATTTGTGGGATGTAATTTGTGACATGAATGACCGCATCAAAATCAACTGGAAAATCCACCGAACCGACATCTAAAACAACAACCAGCCTCCAGCAAACCTAGGGATCATCAACAACCCTATGCCCAACCACGCTAACCAAAACCTAGCACGTTTCCCACATTATCACTGTCAAGGCTCCTAGCCGACTCCATGTTCATCAATCAACACTAATCGCCCAAATTATCCCTCCAAATCCTCCATTCAACCTGACCGAAACCCAAAGGCTACCAACCATCCGATCGCACCTGTCAACCCTAATCACTTAAATTAAACCACCGAACCCACCACCATACCCAACATTCTCCCAAAGACACATCCAATCATTTAGAGCTAGGATCCCCAACCTCCACAGACATTCACTAGGACCCTCAACTCCTCTAAACTATGAACTAACTCCACAACCACTCCCCTTCTCCAATTCTGAACTAGAAATTGAAGAGCCCTCTACTCAAATTCTGCCCCAGGTTGGTGACTTGTCCGAACATACCCCAGATGAAGAGGCAGAGATAAAAACTGAGCATGAACCAACTGTTAATATGGACCCAAAGGCTAAAGAATCGAGTAAGGTAGAAACCTTAATTTCTACCATTCTAAGGAGGACTACATGGAACGGTTTGACCCGGATCCGCATTCCCTCCAATTTTACACCTTTTATTTTAAATCTTTCAAGGAATCCGTCAGTTGAGGTCTCAGCATGGCTAAAAGATCAACAAGCCAACTCAAAGGAATCTCCGATCTTTAGAGGGAGAGAAGGTACAAGCACACAACAACCAGAGGGGACCATCAGGGATAGGGAACCAAATTCAGTTCCTCCGCCACATGTGATTCTTCCACCATCGAGTTTGACAACACAACCACCCCCTCGATTCATGAGCAAAGCTCACAGAGCTGGGAGGGAACCCGCTCTAGAATATGGGAAGGAGTATGACCTTTTGCAACACCTTGAGAAGGTCCCGACTCAAATCTCGATTCTTGAGCTAATCAAGAAGTCACCAGAACACTATTGATTATTGATTAAGGTACTTGCTGAAGCCTAGATAGTAGAAGATATTACTCTAGGAAAATTACATGAAGTCGCTGTTGAGAACTAGAAAATACCATTTTCCACCCCTTAACCTGGGTCTTGATAGACCTTTAAGAGAACTAAATAAGTGGTCTAAGTGTGTTTTTTATAGCTAACAATAAAGGCAGACTTAACCTTGAAAGTAGCCTAAATGTGCCAAAAAGATAAACTTCCATGTTGATCCGGAGGAAAAAGGAGAAGAGACAACCTCACTAGCTGTCAAAATGCCTGAACTGAAGAGGCAAAGACCTGGTCTCAACCTAGAAAAGAAGTGTGGAGCAATTCGAACAAAAGAAAGCAGTACAGAGAACTTTTCGAAAAGAATCTAAACTTTTCAAAAAGAATCTGTACATTTCAAAAATAACCAAAAGCTCCAAGCTTAGCTTTCAAAAAGCACCTGAACTCTTCGAAAGGATTTCTGACCTTTTCGAAAAGAAGAGAACTCCTAGTGAACATCATAAGAACTATGCGAAAAGAGCTTCAGAAGTCACAGAACTGTGTGAAAAGTTCCCCAGACTATGCGAAATGATATTTTGAAGATTCGTAGCATCTGTAAGGGTAATTCAGTAATCTTTTGCACGTGCCCCAATGCAGTTAAAAACTAGGGACATTCCAGAAGATTCTGAGCACAAACCAAAGGCATATTCCACCCCATGTTAACACCCAGAGAAGAAATCACTTGGCGGGAACTTCTAGAAGCTCTAACAGATTTTCGAATTACATAACAGATTTGATGCTTCTGTCATCTGATTGGCTGAACCAAATCAAGCAATTCTGATTGGCCAAAACAGATATGGATCCTCATGCTCGACGACCATTGGTTGATACAGATCTAAGCAATTCTGATTGGTCGATACACATCTGAGCTAGACCTGGGGGAAACTATAAATAGATGAACCATTTGCCCAATTTGGGTATCCAGATTTTGAGTTTCATTTCTGTTGCTCCATTTCCAATTCAGATAGATTATGTGAAACACTTGTAATAGCCTAACTTTTACTTGCAATTAAGAGCTGTGAGATACTTTTGTAATTTAAAAGAGAATTGCATTCAAGACTACAAATCCGAGAGCTGTGTAAGCTGTGCTCTGTAATTGTAATGGTGAATTTGAAAAGGTTGTTGTGAACCGTACGTTCTCAATTGGATTCGTGTTGAGGGTTTCCTATGATCTCCTTATTGCACTAGACTCCTTTAGATTTACTATTTTTCAAGCAATTTCCCTTGATTCATTATCCCTGTGGGAATTAGTGTTTGTAACCTAATCTTTCACAACATTTGTAGTGGTGTCTCTTGTTCTGAATTGATGGTTCAGATTAAAGACTATTGGATGGTCTATGGCCATTGAAGTGGACATACCATAGCCATAAGTTTAACTCTAATCCTTGAGTTAGATTACTTTCTCTTGCATCTGTGCTTGTAGCCAGATGAAGATTGGATCATCTCTCATTTGATCTACATTTATTCTCATTTTGTTTCAAGAACCAAATAAAAGTTAGATATTATTTCTCCATTCTTATTAATTTACATCAAAATCTCCCCAACTCAGATCTGGATCATTTAGTTTAATTGTTACTTTTATCATTTAGTTAATGTGACAAATTCAACCTCTCATCTTATGTGCTTTGTAGATAGGATAAGAGGCCAGATCTGGTAGCTCAGATCTGGAGGTTTATCTTAAATTTTAAATCAATTCCCTATGGATGATCTTTTACTCACTTACATTCAAAACTTGCTACAATTGGCCCTGATCTTGCAGGCTAATTTACTTCTCTCTGTGCTGATATTTCTTTATTCTTTTTAGTTTTCCAAATTCAGTATAATTCATCATTTGCAAATCTGTCTTCAAAACACAAATAAATCATGCACACTTGGAATTAAGCAACAAGTTTTTGGCGCCGTTGCCGGGGAATTTGTTTTAAAATAGGTAGTCCTAAGTTTTCATTTTGTTTTTTATTTTTACATCAGTGCTAAACTATTCTATTGTTTAAATTTGTGCAGTTATTCATATACATTTTGAAGCGTGGAATCTACTTGTAAAGGAATTCTTTGTCAGTTTAATTTGATTCTCATCATGTTGTATGTTTGGTAGGAGGACTCACAGCCCTGAGATTGTCCCTCTAAATTTAGAAGTTGAAAGGCTACTACGAACCAGACAAACATCACAAAATTCTGCTGAAACAGCTACTATGGGTGAAGAACCTCGACTTTTGAGGGATTACTTTGCACCTGGTGCCTATAATTCTCCATTTTGCATTCAATTTCCTACTGTTGAAGGAAATTATGAGATCAAATCATCAACTATCCAAATGCTTCCTTCCTTCCATTGTTTGAGTAAGGAAGATCCATACAAACATGTGGATGAATTCTTGTCTCTTTGCACCACATTCAACATAGCTGGACTTGGTCCAGAGGCAACCAAGCTTAGGCTCTTTCCTTTTTCATTAAAGGATAAAGCTAGAGCATGGTTGTCTATGTTAACACCAAATAGTATCACTTCTTGGAATGATTTACAGTGTCAATTTTTTGCCAAATATTTCCCTATGTCTAAAACCAGCCAGTTGAGATAAAGTATTATTTCCTTCCCACAACATTCAACTGAAACTTTCCATGAAGCATGGGAAAGATTTAAAGAACTTTAAAGGAAATGTCCTCATCATCAAATCCCCCGATGGCAGCTTGTTCAAAGCTTCTATCAAGGAATTGATCAAAAGGGCAAGAATATGGTAGATGCTTCCTGTGGAGGCACTTACTTGCAAAAAATAGTTGAGGAGGTCTGGGATTTATTTGAAGTAATTGGTAAACATTCAACTCAACAGGAATCTTTGTCAAGAGATATTGAGAATCCTGCTAGGTTGAACAATCAGCAAACCACCAAAGGAAAGATTTATGAGGTGAATGAGTTGGAAAGGAAGATGGATAATTTAACCACAAAGTTTGATAGATTGATGGACTCACTTAAAAATCCAATGGTTGCAAGAGTAGAGGAAGCATGACTGATATGCCAGTGCCTTACTCATTCACATGATCAATGTCCTGCTGCACCACAGTTTCCAAATCTAGTGGTGGAACAAGCTCATGCTGCCCAATCATTTGGACAGATGCAGTCAAATGAATTTGCATGGAGAGGGCACCCCAATTTGAGGTGGAGCCAGGGCAATTATCAATCACAACAGCAGCAGCAATCAAAGAACCAAGTACCTTTCAAAACTGCTCATCCTTATCAACAAAATTTTTATACCAAGCCAACTTTTCAGCAGCCCATTCCACAACAACCTGTACAACAATCTTTTCCAGTTCAAGCCCCTTCCTGATCCCCTTCTTTTGAAGATCAAGTTCTAAATTCACTCCAGAATTTAGGGTCTTTAACTCAGACTGTGAACTTTCACAGTCAGAGCATAAAGAAGATTGAAGAAACATTGGGTCAACTTTCAAATACTTTGGCCAAAAGAGAGGAAGGAAGGTTACCCAGCCAACCTTTGAACAATCCCAAAGGACAGTTCATGGTTGGAGAGGCTTCTGTTTCACATGAAGAAGTAAAAACTGTCACTACTTTGAGAAGTGGAAGAATTGTAAATAACAAAGTAGGTACTGAAAAGGAAGAAGAAAAAATTGAGGAAACTGATAAAGATATGCAGCAGGAGCAACATGATGTTAGCATTGGGGGTGCTGATGTACCTCAGAAAAATAAAAAAAATGAAAAACAAAAAAATGAAAAATATTCAAATGATGTTTCTAAAGCTGTAAATGAAGGACTAGTTCCTCATTTACCATTTCCTCATGCCATGAAATCTGCATCCCCTTCTGATAAAGGGAACACAAAAATAGATGAAATGATGGAGACTTTCAAGCAAGTCAAGATAAATCTACCTTTGCTTGATGCAATCAAACAAATCCCAGTATATGCAAAATTTTTGAAAGATATTTGCACTCATAAAAGATAATCTAGGATACAGTTATCCAAGAAGGTCTTTGCTGTGGAAAGAGTTAATCAGGTTTTATCCATTACCACACCTCCTAAACTTCAAGATCCTGGAATCCCCACAATCCCTTGCATTATTGGGGAACATACCATTGAAAAGGCTTTATTAGATTTGGGTGCTAGTGTCAACCTACTTTCATATTCTGTATATGAGAAACTAGGTTTGGGAGAATTAAAACCCACTCATGTGGTGTTACAACTAGCAGATAGATCTAAAAGAAAGCCAGTTGGGATGATTGAGGATGTATTGGTAGGAGTAGATAAGTTTTTCTACCCTACTGATTTTTTGGTATTGGACATGGAACCTACAAAAAGCAAAACTTCCATCCCTGTCATTTTGGGGAGACCATTCCTGGCTACAGCCAATGCTTGCATTCAATGCAGGTCTGGTATTATGGAAGTCTCTTTTGGAAATATGAAGGTGAAATTAAATGTTTATAATGCAGTCATACAGCCTCAATTCAGTTCTGAGGGATGTTTTCTTGTTGATTTATTGGATGAACTGGTGGAAGAGACACTACCACAGTTTTTACAGTGTGAAGATTTTACCACAAACTTGAAAAATGCTTTGAAAAATGTTATGGAAGAAATGGTTTGTACCTCAAAGTCTAAGGAAGAAAATGTTGTGCAAGGAACTCATGATCAATCAACAATTTTCTCTTCATGGAAACCTGTTATTCTTCCTCTTCCACAAATAGCTAAGGTACCTTTGCTACCTTCTTTTCTCAGCCCACCTAATGTAGAGCTGAAGCAGTTGCCAGAAAATTTGAAATATGTGTTTTTAGGAGACCATAAAACATTGCGTGCGATTATTTCTTCCTCCCTCACTTAGGAGCAGGAGGAAGAGCTGTTGATTGTATTGAAACAGCATAAGAAAGCAATTGGCTGGACTATTGCCGATTTGGGAGGAATCAGTCCAGCTGTTTGCATGCATAAAATTCATTTGGAAGAAGATGCAAAGCCTTCTAGGGAAATGCAAAGGAGGCTGAATCCTCATATGCAAGAAGTGGTCATGAAAGAGGTTGTTAAACTGTTGGATGCAGGGGTCATTTACCACATTTCAGATTCAGCTTGGGTGGCACCTACATAGGTGGTACCTAAGAAATCTGGGATCACTGTTGTAACCTCAGATTCTGGTGAGCTTATGTCAACCAGACAAACAACTGGTTTGAGGGTCTGTATTGATTACAGAAAACTAAACACAATGACCAGAAAAGACCATTTCCCTCTTCCATTCATTGATCAAATTTTAGATAAGCTAGCAGGAAAAGCTTATTACTGTTTTCTTGATGGTTACTCTGGTTACAACCAGATGCCTATGTATCCACAAGATCAGGAAAAGACCACATTCACTTGCCCTTTTGGCACTTTTGCCTATAGGAGAATGCCTTTTGGTCTTTGTAATGCTCCTGCTACCTTTCAAAGATGCATGTACTCCGTTTTCTCTGATATGATTGACCAATTTATGGAGATTTTTATGGATAATTTTTCAATCTATGGAGACAGTTTTGCCCAGTGTTTACATCATCTCAAATTGGTGTTACAGAGATGTGAAGAAACCAATCTAGTTTTGAGCTGGGAGAAGAGCCATTTTATGGTCACCCAAGGCATTGTCCTTGGCCATGTTGTCTCCCACAAAGGCATTGAGGTGGACAGAGCAAAAATTGATTTAATTGCACATTCGCCACCTCCCAAAAATGTTAAATAAATCAGAAGTTTTTTGGGACATGCTGGATTTTACAGAAGGTTCATTAAGGACTTCAGTAAAATATCCAAGCCTCTTTGTCATTTATTGTGCCAAGATGTCCCTTTTGTTTTCAACAATGAATGCTTGAAGGCATTTGAATTCTTAAAAAACTGTTTGATTTCAGCTCCAATATTACAGTCTCCAGACTATTCATTGCCTTTTGAACTGATGTGTGATGCATCAGATTATGCTTTGGGAGCTGTTCTTGTGCAGAAAAAGGATAAGCGGCCTCATGCCATAGCTTATGCCAGTAGATCAATGATTGATGCACAACTCAATTACACAACAACTGAGAAGGAGCTGCTGGCAATTGTTTTTGCTTTAGAGAAATTCAGGTCATATGTTTTGGGTTCACAAATAGTGGTGTTCACTGACCACTCAGCCCTGAAATACATTCTGTCTAAGAAGGATACCAAACCAAGATTAATCAGGTGGATCCTCCTATTACAGGAGTTTGATTTACAGATCAAAGATAAAAAGGGTGTGGAGAATGTGGTGGCTGATCACCTGTCTAGAATTTTAACTGCTGAGATTGATAGGCTGCCTATCAATGAATCCTTCCCTGATGAGCACCTTTTTGCTATCAGTGTACACACCCTTTGGTTTGCAAACATAGTCAACTTTTTGGCTACTGGAAGAACTCCTCAACATTGGAATAAAATGGATAAAGATCTTTTCTTCTCAAAGGTTAAACATTTTATTTGGGAGGATCCTTATCTGTTCAAGATTTGTGCATACCAAATAATAAGAAGATGTGTCCCTGAAGAAGACTTTCATAGCATACTTTCTATGTGTCATGAACAGGCCTGTGGAGGTCATTTTAGTGGAAACAAAACTGCTGCAAAGGTTTTGCAGTGTGGATTTTATTGGCCTACACTTTTCAAAGAAGCTCTGCAACACTGTAAGTCTTGTCAGAACTGCCAGAAATTGGGCAGCATTTCTAAGAGAAACTCAATGCCATTGCAACCTATTTTGGTAGTTGAATTGTTTGATATTTGGGGGATAGACTTCATGGGTCCCTTTCCTCCTTCCAATGGTTGTAATTTCATCTTAGTAGCTGTGGATTATGTATCCAAATGGGTTGAAGCCACAGCCACTAAAACCAATGATCACAGAGTGGTTCTGAAAATTTTAAAGGATAACATCTTTTCCAGGTCTGGTTCTCCTAGAGCTATTATCAGTGATGGGGGAAGCCATTTTTGTAATAAACATTTTGAAGCTTTATTGAAAAAGTACTCTGTGACTCATAGAGTAGCTACTCCATATCATCCACAAACCAGTGGACAAGTAGAGATTTTCAATAGAGAAATCAAACATATACTGGAAAAGACTGTGAAGAAGGACAGAAAGGATTGGTCCTTTAAGCTGAATGATGCATTGTGGGCGTATAGGACAGCCTATAAAACCCCAATTGGCATGTCCCCATTCAGATTGGTCTATGGCAAAGCATGGCATTTACCAGTGGAGTTAGAATATAAGGCCTTTTTGGCTATTAAAACCTTGAACATGAATCTTACTACTGCTGGTAATCACAGGAAACTGCAGCTTGAGGAGTTAGAAGAGCTGAGGATGGATGCATACACCAATGCAAGATCTTACAAAGAGAAAGTCAAAGCCTTTCATGATAAAAATTTGTTCAGAAAAGAGTTCATAGCTGGCTCTAAGGTATGGCTATTTAACTCAAAACTTATGTTTTTTCCTGGAATGCTAAGATCCAGATGGGAATGGCCATATACAGTCATTCTTGCATCTCCTTCTGGGGCTGTTGAAATTTTGGACCCAAGTGATGGAAGAATCTTGAAAGTAAATGGTCAGAGGCTCAAACCATGCATTGAAAATACCCTGGAGCCTGTGCTAACCATCTATCATCAAGATCCGTCCCATATCTGAGGATAAACAACTGTATAATATGTATTTTACCAGTGCTTGTTTTATTGTTTTTGCATAGTTGTTTGCTCTCTGTTTTTAGTCATTTTTACTTTCAATTCGAGAAGTTTAAATATGTAAAAAAATTAACTCGCAAAGAAAAAAAATCCTTCTCGAAAAGTTTAATTAACTTTTCGAAAAGGAGCTGAACCTGTAACTAATTGCTCGAAAAGAATGATTTGCTTTTCGAATAGTTAGTTCAGAATGATTTGCTTTTCGAAAAGTTAGTTCTGAAGCTATTTGCTGTTCGAATGGTGCTGATGCCATTCTCACTTGTAAAAAAGGACTATTTTGAACTTTTTGAAAACTTCAAAGATATTTTGCGAAAATCATTTTGAGCATATTTAAACCCTTTCGAAGTAAGGGTTTCTTATTCGAAAGCCTTCTGAGAACGTCCTGTTTCAAAGAAAACCCTTTTTCTTTCCTTCCTTGCGTGTTTTTAGAATTCAGCCACACTTTTCTTCATATTTGTTCGATGGTTTAAGCTTGAAGAGAGGGATTTTTTGCTTATGGTTCTGGTGGATTTCAGCGAGCAAGCAACAAGTTCAACCAAAACCCTAGATTTCGGTATTTTTCTGTGCATTTCTTCTATTTATCATTTGCAAAGTTTGATTTGGTGTTAGCATTTATTGTGAGAGTTTTTAGACAAAGCTTTAGAATGGGGAAAGCTGAGAAATCATTGGCTGAAATGTTCCAAAAATCTTCTGCTAAGAAAATTAGCAAACCGTCCAAAAAAGGAAAAACCAAAGCTTCAGCTAAAGGGAAACTTTCAATGGATAAAGCTGATATGATTGAGAAGGGGAAAAAGGTTAGATATGAGGAACCCAACCCAACAGCTGATACTAGCCTTGAGTCTGAGCTTCCTCCTTTGCCTATTCATTTGGTACTGCCGAACCCATTTATTGAAGCTCAGAAGCTAATTCCAGAATTTATTGTTGATGAGACCTTTTTCTACAACAAACATGAATGTCAGTTATCTTTGAAATACATTAGGGATGCCACACTGAGCAATATCCTAACATGGATTCCATTTTGAGGGGATGTTTTTATGTCACTGGGAACAGCCAGGAAAGAAGGACACCAATTTTAGAGGCTCTCTTCCATTTTTCTAAGGGGCAATTTTTCAACGCCCCTATGTTGATTTTTGAAGCCATGGCTGATATTAGTACCAAGCTGAAAAAGGAGTAGAAATTAGCTAGAATACCATTTGGTAGGCTGATCACAGCCCTACTAAGAGCCAAGTTTGACATTGATGAGCAAGAGCCATTTGAAGTTATATCTCCTCATGCGTTTGGGAAAAAGGCTTGGACTACAAGTCAAGCAATGTTGAATAGAATGAGGGAGGAAGCGAAGCCTGCTATTGAACCCGCCATACAGACACGCCTGCTGACTACCCTAGAACACCTTTGCGGACCACGAGGTGACCAGCTCTTTAGCTGCACCTATTTCAACTGCAGCTGACATTGAACAAGCTGTCCTTCCTATGGTGACCAGCTCTTCAACTGCACCCATTCTTGAAGTTGTCATCTTACCCACCTCACCTAGCCCAGCTCCTATTCTTGCACCCATTCAAGCAATCCCATCTCCCATAACCAACATAATCCCAGTTGCAGACTCCTCCTCTACACCAACCACTCCAGCCATACTCACACCACCAATTTCTCTCAACAATATCCAAGATTTAGCCCCTGATTTTGTTGAACAATCTCCTAGCACTCCCCTTCTCCAAAGCTTCTCAGGTTCACCTGCTAATTCAACTAATACACCTAAAGTAACTCATACCCAGACTGAACCTGTGATATTCACTACAGAGGCCTATTCATCACTGATGGGATCTATTTTAGAGAATATTGGGCTTGAATCTGTACCTATACCATTTCACCCATTGCACCTCAACCATCTACTTCAGTTTTACCAGCCCCTACTCTGCATACCACACCCACACCTGAATAAATTAGCCAAATATTTACCTTTCTCCAATCCATCCAAGCCCAACTACAGATCAACACAAACAATCAGTCTGTGACAAATGCCCTTCTCCAAACCTTAGCCTCCACATCCCACACAAATACCTTAGCCACTGTACCTGCTGTTGATGACCATCCTACCCAAACCGACCCTGAGGTAGTATTTGTTTATCCACCCACCCTCACCACTACTGCCCATGCGACCCAAACAGAACCTAAGGTAGTTCTTATTGAGTCCCCTTCACCTCTCCTCACTTTCTCTGATCAATCCACTCAGACAAACCCTGAGATCATTATTTTGGACTCCTCTTCTCCCACTCCCACTGCTGTGATACCTTTGGTCCCCTACCACTCCATTCCCATTCCCAGATTTACCACTCTCAAAAATGCTATGGAAGAGAATCCATATATCTATTGTAATGTCCTCAAAGGGTTAGCTGATCTGCAAGCTTACATTAGAACCCCTTGTGAAAAACAAATTCAGAAATTGGAGTTGTTCATGAAATTTGAGAGAGAGAAGATGCAGGACCTGATGGGTCAAACTTTTCAGATGGTTAGGAGTGAGCAGCACAAGGTGACCATGTTGGTAGCACAGCTTGAGCAAGAAAAATTGAGGACTACTAGACTTGAAAAGTATATTGGCCTCACCAAAAAGATCAAAACTGAGGAATACACCGAGCTGAAAAACACAATCCAGGAGAAGGCTCAATCAAGTTCAGACTCCAATACTGATTCTAGTTCTGACACTGACTGTGACTCCAGTTCTGATCCCATTGAACCAACTTATGATAGAGATTTTGACTCCAGTTATTGGAATACATTATACATATCTGTTTTATGGGTCTATAATATAAAATTTTGGTTTTGTGTTAATACATTGTACATACATTGTGCATTTCTTTTCTTTCTTCTTGTCATTATGATTTCTGTTTGATTGTTTCTTTTCTTTGCTAATACACTTTGGACCAGTGCGGACCCTGCACACCATAGGTTTGGGGGTGTGGCAGAAATGCCAATAATTGAGTTAACATTAATGCAGCTGATGATCAGCAGAATTTTTGAAAATGAAGTGATTTCACACCTGAAAAATGAGGAAGTTAAAACTTTTAAAACTGATTTTTAGTGTAATTCTAATACTTTCATGAAGTGAATGTCAGAAAATTTAAAAAATAAAAATTGATGTTTTAGTAAACTTAAAAAGAGAGAAAACAGTGATGATATACCTCAGGAAGTTGATAGATAACTACACCCAGTGAGACTTGGGCCTGAAATGTATTTTTGGGAGATATGAATTGGCAATTTTTTCTGCTCTAGGGACTGTTTGAACCTGCTTATTTTCACTAGAAGTTACACATATTTAAATTGAAATAACTTGACAGCAATCATGATATTAAAGACATGATGTAGGGCTTCCTTTTGGACAGTTTGAGCCTTAAAAAGCCCCACCTTTTGAAACTGCCCTTGATACACACCATTTGAGCTTTATAAATCTCAGATTTCTTTGAAACCTCATCAACCTCATTTAGCCTAACCCTCATTCTAAGAATTCAGAAGGTAAAGGAAAGGAAGCTGAAGAAAGGAGAGTTGAGTAACAGTTTGGTAAAAGAAGAAGAAAAATAATTGAAGGCAATGATGTATCAACAACATAAATGTGCCATGTCAGTAAATATTGCTATATAAAAAAAAATAAAAAAAAAGGGAGTCATTTCATTGGAAGTTTGAAAAAGAAAGAGGAAAAGATGGCCACTTTGGCTCTGAAAATTCAAAGAAGAAAATGAAATTGTGCTGAAATGAAGAAGGTGTGTCCACCACTTCCTTACCTTGACTGACTTCTCAATTTTGAATTCCATTCCATCTCTTTAGTCTTGATAAATTTCAGTCATAAGCCACATTACAACCCATGTCAAAGTCCTTACTGATCAATGATGGATTGAGCTGTCACATGGAGATAAGGATTTGTGTAATCTATGGTGAAAAGAGCAGTGATTTCAGAACTAAAAAGCAAAGCCTATGCTCGCCATACCCTATTTGAGGATATCAGAATCGCTCTCGAAATGTGAAATAATACAACCCTCCTTTTTGCATGATGAGTAAAAACCATGGTGAGAGTTGAGTTTGAAATCAAATTATTTGGGATAGCATCAAAACTGAATTTTCAAATAGAAGGCAAGCTTTTCATTAATTTTTCTTGTAAAATCGTTGTGACACAAAGTGAGTGAATGGTAAAAGGAATTACAGTAAGATTTTAGTTTTAAACTGGTGTTTTCTTGAAGGTCTTTTTACAGCTCGACTGATGCAGGTATGAACTATCTAAACTGGATAAAAGTCTGCCTTAACAGAACTGCATTGACATTAACTAATTTATTGGAGAAGTTTGTGGGTACCTTCACTGAAAACCCTCAGGAGACTTCACTCCTCCACTAGGGATCACCTAGGGGTTTAAAGGCTTGTTGCATATGATAAATGCAACTGTGTTCCCTAAAAAAGTGGCTTTTTTCATTTTATTTTTAAATTTTATCTTTGCTCAGGGACTAGCAAAGCCTAGGTTTGGGGGTGTGTTGAGAACTGGAAAATACCATTTTCCACCCCTTAACCTGGGTCTTGATAGACCTTTGAGAGAACTAAATAAGTGGTCTAAGTATGTTTTTTACAGCTAACAATAAACACAGATTTAACCTTGAAAGTAGCCTAAATGTGCCAAAAAGATAAAGTTCCATGTTGATCTGGAGGAAGAAGGAGAAGAGACAACCTCACTAGCTGTCAAAATGCCTGAACTGAAGAGGCAAAGACCTGGTCTCAACCTAGAAAAGAAGTGTCGAGCAATTCGAACAAAAGAAAGCAGTACAGAGAACTTTTAAAAAAGAATCTGAACTTTTCAAAAAGAAACTGTACATTTCGAAAAGAACCAAAAGCTCCAGGCTTAGCTTGTGAAAAGCACCTGAACTCTTCGAAAGGATTTCTGACCTTTTCGAAAAGAAGAGAACTCCTAGCGAACATCATCAGAACTGTGCGAAAAGAGCTTCAGAAGTCACAAAACTGTGCGAAAAGAGCTTCAGAAGTCACAGAACTGTGTGAAAAGTTCCCCAGACTATGCGAAATGATATTTTGAAGATTCCTAGCATCTGCAAGGGTAATTCAGTAATCTTTTGCATGCACCCCAATGCAGTTAAAAAATAAGGACATTCTAGAAGATTCTGAGCATGAACCAAAGGCATATTCCACCCCATGTGAACACCCAGAGAAGAAATCACTTGGCGGGAACTTCTAGAAGCTCTAACAGATTTTCGAATTACATAACAAAATTGATGCTTCTGTCATCTGATTGGCTGAACCAAATCAAGCAACTCAGATTGGCCAAAACAGATCTGGATCCTCATGCTCGACGACCATTGGTTGATACAGATCTAAGCAATTCTGATTGGTCGATACACATCTGAGCTAGACCTGGGGAAACTATAAATAGATGAACCATTTTCCCAATTTGGGTATCCAGATTTTGAGTTTCATTTCTGTTGCTCCATTTCCAATTCAGATAGATTGTCTGAAACTCTTGTAATAGCCTAACTTTTATTTGCAATTGAGAGCTGTGAGATACTTTTGTAATTCAAAAGAGAATTGTATTCAAGACTACAAATCCGAGAGCTGTTTAAGCTGTGCTCTGTAATTGTAATGGTGAATTTGAAAAGGTTGTTGTGAACCGTACATTCTCAATTGGATTCGTGTTGAGGGTTTCCTATGATCTCCTTATTGAACTAGACTCCTTTAGATTTAATGTTTTTCAAGCAATTTCCCTTGATTCATTATCCCTGTGGGAATTAGTGTTTGTAACCTAATCTTTCATAGCATTTGTAGTGGTGTTTCTTGTTCTGAATTGAGGGTTCAGATTAAAGACTATTGGATGGTCTATGGCCATTGAAGTGGACATACCATAGCCATAAGTTTAACTCTAATCCTTGAGTTAGATTACTCTCTCTTGCATCTGTGCTTGTAGCCAGATGAAGATTGGATCATCTATCGTTTGATCTACATTTATTCTCATTTTGTTTCAAGAACCAAATCAAAGTTAGATATTATTTCTCCATTCTTATTAATTTACATCAAAATCTCCCCAACTCAGATCTGGATCATTTAGTTTAATTGTTACTTTTATCATTTAGTTAATGTGACAAATTCAACCTCTCATCTTATGTGCTTTGTAGATAGGATAAGAGGCCAGATCTGGTAGCTCAGATCTGGAGGTTTATCTTAAATTTTAAATCAATTCCCTGTGGACGATCTTTTACTCACTTACATTCAAAACTTGCTACAATTGGCCCTGATCTTGCAGGTTAATTTACTTCTCTCTATGCTGATATTTCTTTATTCTTTTTAGTTTTCCAAATTCAGTATAATTCATCATTTGCAAATCTATTTTCAAAACACAAATAAATCATGCACACTTAGAATTAAGCAACAATCACCTCGGTTATGGTTTAACCCCCAGTACTAACGTTTACAGACGTTGACATGCCAAAAGAAGTACGACACGAGAGCTTGGCCCCCATATACTTAACGGTGATAATTAGAGGGTTTTCTATTCCCCAAGCACTAGTCGATACAGGAGCTGGCTTAAACATTTGTCCTTTGATGACACTAAAAACTCTCCAGTACACGGAACATGACAAATATCTGTTGTCTTTGTCCTTAATTGCTTATGATGGTACTCGATGCTTTATCAAAGGGACAATGAAACTCCAGGTTCATCTCATATCCTTGACCATGGATACCATCTTCTATGTGTCAAATTCATCAAGCACTTACTACTAGATCCTGGGCAGAAGATGGTTAGAATCAATGAAAGTCTTAACATCTACGTACCATCAGTGTGTTAAATTTCCTTACGAAGACACTATAATCAGGGTATATGCGGATGCTCCCTATGAGAGCATGGAAACTGACCACACTGCGAGTATCCCTTCAATGCATGATTCAGTGTTATCCGCCAGTGATATCATAAAAATAGAGACTCCCCACAACACATCAACAGTAGAGATTGACCACCCTTAGTCTTTTCCAATAAATCAATGAAAGGTAACAAAGAGAACAATTGATTTCGACCTATCATGGATGTTCGATATAATTCTGACTTCGACAAAAAAATGGGATCTAATGTATCAACTACGCTATGTACCACACACAGGGCTTATTAGAAATAGACAGCGGCGGATAGGGCCCATATTACCTATAAAGGTCCATAAGCTCATCAGAGTAGGATATTGCTTAGATGGAAAACAGGCTGATGTCTAAATTACCTCGCCTATGTGTTGATTATACGATCATTTCGTATATGGGACTACTGAAAAGGCCAATGTTCTAAGGAAAGTACAGATTCTTACTGAATTATGCTTAACAAAAGTTGAACAGATGGTGGAAGCTTTCGCCAACCTAATGGATCTAAGCCAACAAGAAGATACAGATGAAGCACTCGAAGGGGTCAGTGCGTTATTCAAGAATGAGGAATCTATCAGCTCGAAGAATTCTAATATTAATTTAATGAGACCAGAGTCTCAAAGTATGTCATTCACGAAACCCTAACCGCTAGTAGAAGATTGGGAATAAACAGATGAAGATGATTTCCATATCGTCGTTATAGAAATTGAAGAAGAAATAGAACCGGATAATCTCCAACCTTAGGAATCACCACAAATTCAAATTTTTTGAAGGTCACTAGAAGAAAGAAGGCAACCACCTCAAAGCGATGATGAGGATTATTGGCTAGACCTTCCCACTCTTTAACTAGCAAAATAATTAGGGGAAGATCTCCAAAGGTTATTCCAAGAACAAAAAAGCAATGATCACTAGCAGCAAGAATCAATTTTTGAGGATGACTTCGACCTCCGGTAGCTGCTTGGAGAATAAGAGTATTTTTATCATCCTGTAAGTCCTCTACCATAATGGGAATGCCCATCGGGAGACCCATGCATCATACATTTGGACAAGCCTCGCTGTAAGGCATGTGTCTTCATACTGAGGTGCCATGAACCTCTAGAGAAGGAACTGTCAACTCTTGAATACATCCAATTGATCCAAGTTGTAACTAAAGAAGAAGAGCCATAAAACTTTCATCTCCAAGCTCCTTTCGAAAATCAAAGCAAATCAGTAAATAAGATAATCTATATGGTAGAAGAAGCCGGTTCATCAAGCGGTCCACCACCTTTCTCGCTCATCCAAAGGATTACACTAGATGAAGGTTACAAAAAAAAGCCAAATTTTAAGCGAATCCACACTATCTGAAAGCTCACACGAACGACTCCTGTAGCCGTCACTCTCCCCCAACTAAGAGAGCTATTCCGTCGATTCCTCTCCATGAAGTCGAAACCTATATCTTCCTTAAGCTCAAAAATTAAAAAGGAAAAAAGAAAACTTTGAAAGGCCTAAAAATTTTAAAATTAAAAATCCATAAAGAGAAGAAGTTTTTGAAAAAGGGAGTGAACCCTTCATCCCCGATATGCCTTCTGACCAACATATGAAACCAAGAGACCTTTCTCTTAAGGCTATGACTAACAGTCATGCTGACAGAATCTGGGAAGAAATAACTAATGAGATACCCGAGCCGAGCCGTGTCCCTACTTTTGACACCGTAGTGACTTCGTGATCTCTTTTACCACAACTGTACTGCAACCCGATAATCATACCAGACAAGATACTCTGTGATTTCAAGAGGAAGACGAATAGCCTCAATCTACACCTTACCAAAGATGTTGCAGTCATCAGCTACATTGATGTAGGGTAGAAATTAATGCCCTAGTGTCATAATTTGGCAGTGTATGAATTTCCTGATGATGAAGGTGTAGACACCAAAATTTTTCCCAAGGTCTGATTAACATACAGTTCGAGAAAGGTATTCCCCTCGAGCTTTCGAAAGCATTTTCCAAACCCTTAGGAATCATCCCAAAATCCTTAGGAGTCATCCCAAACCCTTAGGAATCAACCCTATCCTTACCAAACCCAGTAGAACCCTTCGCGGGCCTGATTCAAACCCTGCTAAGTAGTGGATGGAAAGAGGATTTTTAAAGTTCATATAGATATTTTCTGGTGCTAAGACCTATACATTTGGAAAGAGGATGTTCTCAACTTTCCAACGAGCTAAGAATCACCTCAATCCGATTTGTAGATAAAAAGTTATGATGAATTGTGCAGAAATGCAAGAAATTTGCCTAGCTTGTATATTATACACGCTAGGCCAATTTTTGACTAAAATTTGCCTAGCGTGTATATTATATACGCTAGGTAAAATTGGCTTTTTTTGGGTTCTAGGACGGGTTTTGAACCTCTCACTACAAAAATAAGGACTTTTGGAGACGGTTATTAGAGACGGCTTTTCGAAGTCGTCTCCAATAATCATATATTAGAGACCATCATTTCAAAAGCCGTCTCCAATCCTTTTATTAAAGACGGCTATAGTCGTCTCTCTACATAAAATAATGCATTAAGTATTGTTGATCTTATTTATAGGCAGTGAAAACTTTAGAGACTACTTTAAAAGTCGTCTCAAAAAGTCTCATTAAAACAAATAGAGACAACTTCAGTCGTCTCCGAGAGATCTAATTTCGTGTAGAGCGGTTGCAAATAACCTAACTCAATTTGGCCCTGTGAATCCGTCTCCAAGAGATCTAATTGGGTGTAGGGCGGCTGCAAATAACCTAACTCAGCTTGCCCTATATATAGGCAATGCCGTAAAATCTGCTTCACCTCGGCAACTCGTCGCAAGCTGAAATCTCTCCTTTCTCCTTCATTCTCTCCTATGAAACCCTAATCAATCTCCCAATTTTCTCTCTAATCTCCCACTCTCTCAGAGATCTCTATCGATCACTCAATCGCTCTTCTTAACCCTAATTTTGTTTGAAACCCCCCCTCTCTCTCTCCTTAGGCCCAAGCTCATGATGATTGTAGATCTGGTCGTGGATACATAGATGATTAAAAGTTGAAAATAAATCTCATCTGATTTGGAGAGATCTAAAGCAAGGGGTTTCATTTCTTCAGTTTGCAGATCTGAATGGATTTAGATGATTTCCGGTCGATTTTGAGGAATTCAGGCGTAGATCTATGGACCCTAATGGACATTGCGATTTCAATGGCTTCTTTCGATTAAGCAAAAGAATTGAAGGTGCGAAGAGATAGGATCGTCGAACGCCTCTACACTTTTCCTGTTCCTCCTTGCAGAAATTGCAATCTCGATGTTCCGAGGCTGAGCAGTAACGAAATCAAAGGGAAGGAGAAGAGCCAGTCTAGATCAGAGGTTTCGATCGAGAAAGAGAAAGGCGCTTCGCCTTTAACTCCGCAGTCGATCGAGGAGAATAAGATCATTATTGGAGTGACAGTGGTGGATGTTTGATTGGAATTGATCTTGAACAGAGTCAGATTATCTTACTCAAACAGTGTCTTGAAGATCCAGATCAGGCATTAAGGTCGAATTCGAGATTTTTTTTACTTTCTAGGTAATGAGTAGGTAATTGTTAAATTTTTATGATTATAGCACTTTTTCCACTTCTTATAAAGGCTTAAAGAACTAGAAGTTGCAATACAATTAAGCTCACTGATTTCACTCTATCATATTGATGGCTTTTGTGGCGGTTCTTAATGCCTTTAATATGTCATTTTTGAAGTATATTGTGTAAGTATTAATTAGACCTGTGTAGAAACTTAAAATAATTAAAACAATAGCAAAGAAATTTAGAAATCAGTGTGCGGCATGGTCATAGTTGAATGTCAATTATTCTGTTTTGATAAGTGAATGCTAAGATGTTTGATGCTGTTACTGATTGCTGAAAGCATGGAGTTCCATTGGTTTATGAAGTTCTTACCCTTGTGGGATTTGTACATCCCATTCTATAATTTCCTAATATCGGATCGGTTAATATTTTATATAAGAATTAGCTCTTATGTTGTGTGAAAGAAGTCTCAATTTTCGATCACTCCGATTAGAGTCATTCTTCATTTGTCTAAGAATGTGAAGGTGTGGTTAAACCCTTCGATACCCTGATCCTTCAAAATGGCATTTACTCGAATCAACTCAGACATGAGCTGTGTAAGGATAGGTTCAGATAGTTCCCAATTGTATTAAGTTTTAAGTAGTTATTTTTTTTACCATTTTCTGCCTGGCTTAAACTTTCAAAATCTGAAGCCAACTTTCAAAATGCGAGATGGTAGGAACTTAAGATGTGTCCATAACAACCCTCATGGTGGATACCTGCCAGACTATGCTCCACATCCTGCTATTGTACTAAAGATGGAAGACGGGAGTGATCTTCTTCTTCCTATTATTGTCTATATGTATTTTTTCCAAGAGTCTCTATTCAGGATATTACTAAAGACAATATTTTACTAAATGGTGTTTTCTTGTCTTTTGATATATTTCTTGTTTTTGTTGGGCTGTTGGGCTGCAGTGGAGATGCCAAGTGTGTTGCTTATGGCTGCATTATAATGTTCAAATTGTATGTGTGTTTGTTCGCTAGACTGGTTTTGTCAATATCTTTTTTAAATTCAATTTATATTAGCTTGTGTTGCATTTTGTACCAATACTACTCTGGAAAGGTGTCAAATCCTTTATTTGTGCATCAGGCTAGGCTCACTCTTTATCAAATCATGAAGGGGATGATTGAGAAGATGGGATATTCGGTAAGTTTCTGTTACTTTAGTCCATCTCTCGAGTCTCAAAACTTCTGAATATGTAAATTTTTTGGTTGCTAAAATTCTGATTGTGATATTTTAATTTGTAATGTGAATTGAGATGCTTTTCTCCTTTCAGGCACAACTTGTTCGAGTCACCAAAAGAGTACATGAAGCGATTTTGCTCGATTATATACCTCACGAAGGTAGGTCATCTCCCTGCTGCAATTGTCAAATGGTAGCCTCAAGTAGACTAAAATTCCTGGCTGCTAACGTTCATTGTGTGTATCCAGGTTGGTGATGTACAAGAGACAATCAGCTTTGATCTCCGACCTTCGGATGCCATTAATATTGCAGTGAGATGCAAGGTATATCTTTTGCTCATTTTGTAACTTTGTGACAATGCTATATCTATGATATATAATGGAATTATAGGCAGCCAGATAATGTGTGTATATTTATGTCTACATTATCAGGGATGTTTTATTCAAGAATGTTTCCCTATATTTATTTAGAGCCACAAAAACCACTTGAAATACGTGAGGTCAAGTTTTCAATGTAATTTTTAGATTTTTCTGTTGGAAAGTTTGAGGCTTCTATATCTGCAGGCTAATGTGTATCTAGTGTTTTAGGCAAGGTTAAGATTTTATTAATATTTTAGGAAGCTTTTTTAAATAGTGCCTATTGTTGATTGAATTTATTAAGAAGAATTAATGGGTATTTTTTATTTATTTGTTATTGTTATTATATTTATAATATGGTTTTTGTAGGTGGCACAAGTGCTTCTGACATTGCCCTACTCATTTTCCCAATTAGGGATGGTATCTGGGATCCTTTTTCAACTGTTTTATGGTTTGATGGAGAGTTGGACAGCTTACCTTATTAGTGTTCTCTATGTTGAGTACCGCACTAGGAAGGAGAGAGAGAAAGTGGACTTCAGGAACCATGTAATTCAGGTATTTTTGAATTTTTTTTTTTTTTATAACAGTATTTTTGACATTTAAATGTGCTTTATTTTATATTTATTTTTGTACATATTGGGGCACTGATATGTGTGGAAGTCAGCTTTTCATAGGATTATTGGGGGCAATTGGCTTTTCATTAGCTTAATAATGATATGATGCCAAGAGGCTACACCCATTAATCCTTTTCTGTTATTTGGTTCTAAGTTTATATTACTAAGCAAAAGAGTTTTAGAAGAGATAAATTTGGTTTTATATTTCCCATTTTTTTCTAATAAAAATTACTATGGACGTTTATTTTTGCTACATAATTAGTTTTTTTACTACGGGTTTTTTTTTTGTTTATAAGTGAAATAGGGATTAAAAGAATCAATTACTTTTATAGCTCTCTCTCTCTCTACTTTCTCTCTCTAACAGATCATGGGTGGCATGCTCACCGTCAGAAGAATTAGTTGTGTTAATCTTTTGAAGAATATATATATATATCTATATATATATATATATATATATATATAAAATATACTTTAGGTCATTATTTTGCTACATGTTTTGTATTTTCTATATGGCTCTTTGTAAAAGTATGGTGCTAAGAGCCAAGACCAAAGATGAAAGTGTCCCCCATTAATTTCTCTAATTAACAATTAGTTCTTGTAGAAGTGAAATCGTTGGCCCACAACTCTTAGATAGACAATATGTGTCCATGAACCAGAAGTCAAACTGATTTAATTAATTGCTTGATATCTGATGGTTACTCAAATAATGTGGAACTATCTACCAAGGATCAATCGTTGGGGACTGAAACTGAAATTTTGAACCAAAATCTTCCCCACAGTACATTAAATACCAAAATTTTGAGTTTTCGGTTTTAGGGGAGACAGAAATCGAAACATTTTTGATATATTATGATCTTTTAGTTGGACGGTGTGGATCATCATAAAAGTACACTCATTGTTGAATAAAAGAAAGGGTACCTCTGTTGGCCCCTACAGGTTTAATGAAAGTGCTTATGTCTGAAACCCATTCAAACCCAATGACTGAGTGGAATTAGTCGATGGAGATTGTTTTCCACTCCAATCTTCCACATATGGCCTTTGAGTCCATGAGCATAGCATCAAGACAGTGAGTTTTTTATTTCACGTAACACACATCATGCTCGAATGTGATTTTAGGGTCACTTTTTGGCCTTCTCTCATTTGTAGTAAAAAAGATTTTGGTGTCATCGTTGGCATGGAGAAGGACAGCTTCCAGGTAGCTTTCATTGTGTTTTATATATTTTCGCTTGTCTATGCTATTGACATTTACATTATTGTTTCTTTAGATCCTTAAAGGAGACAATGAAAAGTCAGAAATAGTGACTAATAGCCTACATGAGATAAAGGGTGGGTGCTGTGATAAAAATTTTACAGCTCCAGACTGCAACATGATTTCCATATCCATCAATGATAGAGTGAGGGTAATGGACGGCCCATATAAGGTGAAATTCCGTATCTTTATCATGAATTTTCAGTATCTCAAATGTTGGCTTATTTCCTTGAACTATTTATTTAAAATTCAGAAAGGTAATTTTATTATGTTTGTTATTTCTCTTTATAGGGGAAGGAAGGGATTGCTAAGCATCTGTACAAAGGCTCTATTTTTATATATGATGACAATGAACAGGAGAATAGTTGAATCTTCTGTGCAAAATCTGGGTTATGCGAGAAGATTAAGTATAATAGGATTAAGGATGCATCTGAAAAACATGATGTATGTCTAACCACAGGCGATGTTGTTTTGTCAAGTTTGGTTCTGATGGCTGTTACTCATCCATAAGCATTTTGATTGCTGCAGGATGATAAATCAGGTCGCCCTTGCTTTCAGAATCCCACGGCATCACCTACAAATCCCCAGTCCCCTTGAGGACAGCATCCGTGGTTGTGTCAAGTTTAATGCCTGAAAATCTGCAGCTAATATAAATCATTATTTTTTTTTCCTACTAATTTAGTATCTTGACTGTAGTCAATAGTCATTCTCGTGGGGACAGAGACCAAACATTCTCCATTGGACAAACCTTGAGAATTCGAGTTGGCCCTCTCAAGGGGTTCCTTTGTCGGGTCATTGCTATATATCGATCTGATGTCAAAGTGAAGCTGCAATCTCAAATGAAGGTTATTACAGGTTTGTTCAATACTGAAATTTGGGTTTGCTAGCAATGTTTTGGTTCCATCCTAGACACTTTTCTGCATAATGGTTTTTTTTCCTGTAGTTAAATCCGAGCATCTTTCTGAGGCTGGTGTGAAGAGCTATAATATCTCTTAAGACTAAATTAGATTTTTTTTTTTAAAAACCCAAAGGTGGTGCTTGATTTTATTTTTTTAATGTTTATTATGAAGAAGCTGGGTGGAAGTATATTCATGGTGATGTCTTTAGGTACCCAAAGCACAAGTCTCTGCTTGTCGCTCTTGGTTCGGAACTCCGCTTGTTTGCTCTGTAAGTATCTCTTGAGAAGCCTGTATTACTTGATTTAATCACTATTAAATATTTTGAAATCGGCTAAACCTTTCATGCACCACCAAGATATTTACTAATATATATGAAACAATAATTCCTAAAGTTGATTGCATTTCATCTTATTCGTGTGATATCACCTAATATGTTATTTTTTTGTTCATTCTAGTGCAATTTTCATTTTTATACTTGCACTAGTTGGAGTATTTTATCCATACAACCGAGGAGCTCTATTTACTGCACTCGTTGTCATATATGCCCTTACATCTGGCATTGCAGGCTATACTGCAACTTCTTTCTATTGTCAGCTTGAAGGATCAAACTAGGTATTCATTCATTCATTTATGTTGTGAGTGTTTTTTCTATTAACATTAATCTTTTTCATCTTTGACGAATTAATTAGTTTTCCATTGTATGATTTTACAGGTAAGGAATCTTATCAACGAATTAATTAGTTTTCAACCATGTTTGATTCAATCTCCACCATTGGATAGGGAGACTTGGGGTGCGTTCACTTCGCGGTATTCGGTGATATTTGCAGCGCAAATGCCTAAATTACAGGAAGATTCCAAAAATATGGTGTTCTTCTCGTGGTAAAACCTATTGGACTATTCCCTACCCTGGTATTCTTCCAACGTAGATTTCTCTAAAATAACAAAAACAGGCGCAAACGGCTATCCTTCACCCCCAGGCGATATTTTTTGTCTATTGGATATCACTATTTGCAACCAAGTATTTGGTACTAACAACTAGTGATTTTTATGGTGTGAGAGTTGATTTTCTTGACTCATATGATTGAGATTGGTATGCGTCTGGACTGTCTGATTTAAGTAAATCAACGGGTCTGATGGTGGACAACTCTGGTTGCTTTATCTCACATTAGGTTACAAATAGCCTTCTACCTCTCTTACTAATTTAAAAAACTTGTTAAACACATTCTTTATTAATGTAAAACCTTGATTATGGCCCTAATCTTAGCATGGGTTGATCTCAATTCTGACGTTCGTTTTCCTTACTCATTTTTTATTCGATATTTGCTGATAAATAAATATCTCTTTTCTCGGTCATGCATTATAGTTTCTTTGATGCTAGATGGTTTCTTATCTTCCAGTTTAGTATTCACTGTTAGTTTGGATTCGTTTCTCAGAATTTTAATGTTTGTGTTTTACTTTGGGTGCTGCTAGTATTCAGAGAGAGATTTGGGGTCTTTATATCACTGAATTTGGCAGAAGAGAAGTGAATTTGGCAGCAGTCTAGTAACAACCCAGTGATCACTGATCAGGTTTGTTTCTTCTTTATTTGCAATACTATTGTAGTTTTGTTTTGGCCTTGTATGCAAACTAGTTTAAGTGGAGGTTGCTGCCTTGTATGCAAACTGGTTTATGTGGAGGTTGCTGCCTTATATGCAAAGGCTGCCATATATTCTTTATTTTTTTCTTTTGAGTTCATGATTAGAGAATGTTTCTTTATGGGAATTCCATTATGCATTGGTTAGCTGTTTCATAAAATTACCATCAATTGTACAATTATTGTTATGTAGGTCTTGGAAATGGAGTGACAGATAGCGAAATTGACGGCAATGCTCTTGTACCATTTGCACATGGAATGGCCCTTATTTCAGATGATCTATTTAAGGTGAGTGCATTTTCAATCATTAACTAATACAACTCACTTTCAAATTAGATATGTTAGTTTCAAACTACTTGAGAAGCGTCTTTTTTTTTGCTTAGATATTTAGGACTGGCATGAATCCATAGTAGCCCATTCTTCTGATGTTGATCTTGCAGTGCCCTGCCCTGGCCTTTCTCTGTATTTCTCCTTTTAGTCCATTTTATATGTGGAACAGAGTTATTAATACTTTAGTAGATATTATATATTTATATTGCAGGAAGATGATGATGCCAAGGAAACTTTTGAATCCAATCGGTTCAAGCTTTGTGAAACCAAGCTAGAGAAAGTTGATCGTATAGAAACTTTCTATATACGCTAGTGATTATTTGTGCCTGAATACCTCTATACGAATATATATATATATATATGTGTGTGTGTGTGTGTGTTCGTAAAAGTATAAATGGCATGTCATTAAGGATCAAAGAAACCTTGTTTCATCAATGCCTACAGATCATCACTTTGTGGAATGCATTTTAGGCTTTTGTGAGTGAGTATGCTGTGACTGGAAAGGATGCTGGTAAAGGAAGTCTTTTGGCGGCTTTAGCCGAAGCTGGATTCCTTATTGGGTTGGAAAGGAATAGGTATACTAATTCATTGCTCCTAATGAAATACTTATTATATTTATAAGATTTAATGTGGGAATCGACAAATAAAGGTATCAATTGTTACCTACAGGCATCGGTAGCTTAAATGATCTTACACCATCAATGATTTGAGATGCCAGTGAACTGTACCATCAAAGTGATAGATCATAGCTTGAAGTGCAACAGGTGCCAAAATGGTGTTTTACAGAGATTTAAACCACCGATTTGTGGAATATAATATCAACCACTGTTTTTAGTTTAAAGGCTAATATTAAAGTTTATCAATCGGATGGTTCACATCCACTTATAAGCATGTTTCTATCAAACATGTTCCGTTGATAGATTGCCACTTGGACAATTTAGATTGATCATGGATGTGCGTTACATGGCTTAATGATAAATCACACTTCAATGGTGTGAGATAAATGGTCTTATTTTAAAGGTGTAAGATCATTTAAACACCAAGCCATTATCTCAGATATTAAAACGATAACTTCCTGCAGGTTAAATCGGTTTTTGTGGATGGGCTGCCTCCATATTGGGATGAAGATCGTGTAAGAGAGAAGTTTAAAGATTATGGGGAAATTGATCGTGTTGTGTTAGCCCGAAACATGGCAACGGCCAAGAGGAGGGATTTTTGTTGTGTCGGTTTTGTAACTCATGTCACGCCATTGCTTGCATTGAAGGTGTAAATAACAATCAATTGGGTGATGGAAGGTGAAAGGTGCCCTTCATGCTTTTCTATTTTTGAATCCCTTTTTTTGCTAAATGAATGTATTTTGGATATTGTTAACATTCATTTAGGCATACAGAAAGGTTAGGCTCTTATAATTTTCAGAATTAATCAAAATTGTCTGAATTAATCAAAGGTGTGGATTATCTATACACTTATTTTATCACTTAAAGATATCATTTTTAATTTTAATTAGGTTAACATATATTTTTGAATATATGTATTTTTATAATCCTGAAATTTCTAATTTTTCCGAGTCTTCTCAATTTATTCAATTAAATCAATTCACACCCCACCCAAAGATTCTTTGAATCCGAATTTGGTTATTATGGTTTCAGCATATTAATGTCTCTTTCAATAGTCGATATATTTGTCTACATGATAATACTGTCTACTTTTATCCATTAATAAACACTTTGCTAGATTGGAATATTCACATTTACTTTGTTATGTTGCAATTTCAAGAGTTGTGAATTTTCTCCTCTATTATTTGGTCAAACAAAATCTTTGATGGTCATATAATAAATGTTGATAGGATAGATTGTATGATTAAGAGCGGGGGTTTAGTTGTTTTCTTATCTTTCCTTTCTTTGTCGTTCCACGCTTATTATTGTAGTATCAACGTTCTTATCTTTTATAACATCCATGATGGGTTTGGAATAATTAAAAAAATATATTAATTATACGAGTAGTTTTGGTTGCTTATTTTTTCGGCAATCCTACTCATACTGTTCGTACCTGTTTGATGTTTGTACCATGGCTCTATCTGAAAAAATAGATACTTCAAATTGTTTATGTTTGCATGGTTACATATCAGAATCAGATATGAAGTGCTCCAGTTCTCTCTTGGACTCGTTCTTTTTTCCTCATTTAAATAAAACTTTCCATTTTCTCCGCCCTCATGATGTATAAATTTGGGTGTCTTCCATCTTCAACCAGTCGAAAGCAAGAGCGAGACTTGCAAATCCTCTACCCAAAGCTCAGGCTGTGAAGGGTGGGATGCGTGGTGGGTTTCGAATTGGGCGCTCTGGTATTGGAAATTACTCTAGATTTGGTAAGTTTTTTTTTTTTTTTCTCACAACTTGTGCAACTTAAATGATTATGTTCATGTTTAATTTCTTTCTCATTTCTTACCAGGGAGAGGGTTTGGCCGGGGTGGTCATACTCCCAACAGTGCAGGCTTTCAGCGTGGAAGGGGTTTCATTCCACGGTATTAAAGTAGGTTTTCTTTCGCATATGATAATGATCAGGAAATCCAACAAATTGCATAGCAGCATTCCCATACTCTAATATCTATGTTCGCACTTATACTTTTTACTGTAAAATGCTGAGCCAACCACCTTTCACTTCTTTTTTTTTTTTCATTCCTTTCATGTACTAGGAGTTACATCAGTACTGACTGTAGCTCTCTACGGCTAATTGTGTTCCTCCCAGATTGCCTATCAAAGCTCTAACTTTCTCCGACGATTGCTGAAACTGAAAGGCGTCTCATCTAGAGATAGAGGTGGCAGAGAGCCGTCGGGATGAGGCTGAGGCGACAAGAATCCGTATCAAGCTGTAGGAGCTGGAGGCGACATCTAGGCAGGTGAAAACAAAAGATTCCAAAGCTGTGAGGCTAGCAGAGATGAACAAGAGAAACAAGGTGGAAATTTTCAAAAATGCTTCGGAGATGAAGCCAGTGAACACGAGCCTTAAAGCGGGCGAGGCGGGGTTGGAATAATGTCCAACACAGTAGTTCTTTTGTTCATAGGACTTCTCATGTAGCAATTAAATTTGCTTTCAAATGTACAAGCAGAAAAGGATTGATGTGTGTTAAATTTGCTTTCAATTAAATTTACATAAAAATTGTCGACGTAAATTTTTTTTAAATAAAAAAATATTTTTTAAATAAAAAATTTTCATAAAAAAGCCACTGCCAAATATATTTTTAAAAAAAATATATTTAAAGAAAAAAAAATGTTGGAGACGGCTAAAAAGCCGTCTCCAATAATAGTAGGTCACTTATTGGAGACGGCTTAAAGCCGTCTCCAATAAGTATTGGAAATGGCTAAATAACTTATTAGAGACGTCTCTAACATATCTTTGGAGACGGCCATATGCCGTCTCCAATAACCTTGACTATTAGGGACGGCTTCCATTTGGTCTCCAAAGACAATGGAGACGGGACTATTTGAGACTACATGGAAGCCGTCTCCAATACTATTGGAGACGACTTAGACACCTTTGGAGACAGCCAAAAGCTGTCTCCAATAAACACATTTTTTGTAGTGTCTAGCTTCTAAACCAGGTCACTGTACCTAAACCTATCATCTATAATACACACGCTAGCCTTAGGAACAATGATTTTGGGGAAAATGTCCGAAAATACTTTTAGGGTTTGACTTGTTGACCACCCCAAACATGGGGTGGGTTTCTTAAGGACTGTTGCACCCTCATTTAGCCTATTTTCAACCCTTTAGCCACTTAGATGCCTATTCTATCATCTACTATTAAACCTAAGTTCCCTCTTCTCTAAGCTCTAGAAAGCCTTAGATCCCCATTACCTAATTGCTAAACCTATTAGGACTTAAACCCCTCACTAATCCTCTCCTCTTCTATAAATAGAAAGACACCCCCCCTTGATTAAAGGCTTTAAAAAATTTCCCAAGAGAGAGAAACCTTTAGTGATCCCTTTCCTCCCTTTTTAGCATTAAAACCTTACAAAGTCCAGAACTTAAGTTTATCAATTAAACTCTTTTTTTCATCATAAATCTCTTAGATCTTGTAGGAACAAGGCCTTAGCCTCTCTCTCCTACCTCTTAGCCATCAAGCTTTAGAGATCAAGATTCATTTCTCAACCCACGTGCTATCGGAAGCTCACTCGAGGTGCCCTCACACGAAGGTCCACAACGATGCTACAAGGGCCCGAGAGCTCCGGCTCTATTCTTCTACCTTCTTTGCTTTTCCTCTATCGTAGAATTGAGCCGTTACGCTACCCAAATTCTAGTAGGTGAGAAGGGCTCAATAGGAGCGGTGTGCCTTCGAGCAGGGGGAAGTGCCGCTCACTTTTGCTCTCTTGTCTATATATGTATATAATTATATAAATATTTTATATAAAACAACTAACACATATACCCGACCATAGTAGAGACCGCTTACGAGCGGGTTGATCGGGTGCCTAACACCTTCCCGATTGATAACTGAAGCCCCAACCCAAGAGCCTTTGGCAAAGACTGGTAAATCGAAGTCATATTTTTGCACTTCGGTGTTTATTTATCGATTTTGAGGTGTCCCAGGTCATAAAAAGCTTTGGGTGGCGACTCCAATATTGAGCGCATCGTCGCAACGGATGGAGAAAATCCATAATTATACAGATGGCTACTCCAGTGGGGATAGCTTGTAGAGCTTCTCCTTGAATTATTGGCCCTTTTTGTTTGCATGTGTTTTTCCTTTCACTAACTTTTATCCATTTTTGCTTACTCCCCTACGATTCTGCATTGTTTATACATATCCCTACGTTTCCTTCATTTACACGCCTTAGCCGATTGGCGAGCCTACTTGAGAATTTTTATACTCACCCCTATGATTCCGTCATTTACACGCCTTAGCCGATTGGCGGGCCTACTTGAGCACGTTTATACTTACCCCTATGATTTTGTCATTTACCGCCCTAGTAGATTGGCGGGATGGACCTACTTGATGCAATTTACTTTTCTCGCCGAGACGCTTGACTGGTCCTACAATTTTCCTTACTCCTTGATCCTTTACCATCAGTGGACGCCGGCCAGTAGAGGCGGCACGGGATTCTCACCGCTTGTTTTTGAACTTAAGAAAACTCCCTTTAGAAAATTGAACTTAAAATTGAACCAACAAGGGACTTAATTCATTTTTTGCATGGGAAGATTTTAAAAGCGGGGGAAATAGGCAGCGATACAAACGTCCCGGTTCTTAGTACGATAGCAGCCCCAAGTGGTGATGATCCTGAAAAGTACCACCCCATCCAGTATTTGAGAAGGCACTTGCGTCGGAGGTATATCAGGTGGGTGACCGAGCTTAAGAAAAAGCCTTAAAACCCTTGGGGAGCGTATTAGAATACCTGAAACAACCTTGTATCCCTAGGTACGGTGAGGAGGGATTCGAAATAATAAGAAAAAGTAGTCCTCGGAAGCATTGCTTTCAGAGAAAAAAAAAATACATAGACCAACTTAGGTCTGCTATTGCTGTATAAAATATATATATACTCTATTTTTGCCTAGCGTGTGTAATAGACACGCTAATCCAAAAACCCCTATAATTTGCCCAGCGTGTCTAATATAGATGCTATGCCAAAATCCTAGAAATTTAGCCTAGCATGTGTAATACACACGCTAAGCCAAATCTCCAGGATTTTACCCTAGCATATATAATACATATGATAGATTGTTCTGGTGCAGGCAGCTTGAATCTGAGGCCCTTTTCACCCTTCCTGAGCCCCTCGCTTAGCATTTGCATACTCCCGATTGTTCCCCCACCTTTCGACACTAAAAATGCCCTCGACGGTCAAAAGAGGTCACCCTTCTTATTGACTCCTCTGAGGGATCGGTTCTTTGCGCGAACTTTCGTGCTCACATAGATCAAAGGATTCTCGTTGATTCTTTCGAAGAGCATCGGAGTCCCGTCGTGGCAGGCATCAGAGGCATGAATGCCACCCAAAAAGGGAGTTCCCCAGGGCCCCGAATAAGGCACCACCTTAATCAAGGGAGAGAATTTTCGTTTTGTCATTAAAAAAATAAAACAAAAAAAAATCAAGAAAAAATTCAAACCCAAAAAAGAGAGCTTTTGGTGCCAGAACCACGACATCGCCTTACCCTCCCATATCCCATAGGGGAAGGAGAAGAAGAGTTTTTTGGTCCACACACCCCGCCAACAAACAATGTCATGGGCGATTGATCCGGCTTACGCCGATCCCGATTCATCTCCACCACGTTCCCCATCACATTTTCGTATGGAAGAGATCCCCATTTCCACCCAATCCCCATTCAATGTCACCGGTCTATTCGGTGCACCCATTTTTTCCCCCACATTCACCCAAAATACACCCCCCCTCTCCTTCCCCAAATATGCCCTATTTTCCCTCCACTTCAAATACACCCAATTCATCACCTCCTCCCAATCCAAAATCACCACAATTTA
Source organism: Chloranthus sessilifolius (assembly GCA_021018995.1). Classification (NCBI taxonomy): domain Eukaryota; kingdom Viridiplantae; phylum Streptophyta; class Magnoliopsida; order Chloranthales; family Chloranthaceae; genus Chloranthus; species Chloranthus sessilifolius. The sequence goes on along the minus strand of CM037594.1, from coordinate 44,108,848 downwards.
CCACTCCAAATACATCCCATTTTTCCCCCACATCCATTCAAAATCCAACACAATCCCCTACATCAACCCAAAATTTACCCCATTTCTCATTGACCTCCAACATACCTAATTTTTCCCCATCCACCCAAAATTCATCCCATTTTCCATCCACCTCCACCTAAAGCACACCCGATTTTTCCTCCACAAATCCACCCCGTGTTTCCACATCCATCTAACACCCTATTTTCCTCCCATATCCACTCCACATACACCCCAATTTCCCTCTACAACCAATCCAAATTTTCCCTCCACATCCAATCCAAACAAACCCCATTTTCCCACACACATCGAAGCCATGCCCAATTTTCCCATATCCACTCTACATTTTTCCCCAACCCAATCCACCACATAATCCCCCATTTACCCAGGTCATGCCCAGTTTTACCCAGGTCATGCCCAATTTTTCTCACCCTTTTACACAGTGCATGCCCACATCTCCCCATACATTGGAATGGCCATTCCCATTTATCCCCATAACCAATCCAATGGCCATGATGGAGGACATGGTAAAAACCTACATAGCCTGGAAGGCTTCGCAAACCTTCCTCATCCACCCATATATCCAACAATCAACATACTCTCCAAAACTTACATGTCTCATTCCCCCAAAATGCCAACCCCAATCAACCTCCCATAATCCACACCACACAAGGCCCCTCTCATTAGTCATGGGGTCATCCAAGTGGGCCTCAAGGCCCAATACCGAATACCCAAGCCCATTAAGGCCTAATACCCAATACCCAAGCCCACCAAGGCCCAATACCTACACCCAAGTCCATCAAGGCCAAATACCCAAGCCCATTAAGGCCCAATACTCAATACCCAACACCCAAGCCCATCAAGGCCCAATACCCAATACAAAAGCCCATCAAGGCCCAATACCCCGTACCTAAGCCCACCAAGGGCCAATCTCGAGAGCTTCATTTGCAATCTTTCTACCATTCCCCCAATATCCCACATTCATCTACGCCCAACAAACCCCCATTCCCCCTCAGATAGTACACCCCTCTCATCCAATCTCTCAACTTGACATGGGCCCTATTTATCCACATCCCTCACACCCAACACAACATGCGGACCCATCCCATACCCATTGATCAATCACACAATTTACTATTTTATCACCCTTACCTTAGTGATGCTAGGACTTACTTTGCTACTAATAAGTTGATCATATACAGATATTAAGGAAAAATAACGAAAAAGAGCCAAAGTATTAATATTCATCAAAATAAACTCAGAAAGTAGTAAGAAAGGCGATTGAGTGAAAAAGACGATTTCTGTCTACTAAAAGCTAGAAAATCATAATTTATGATTCTTCAAAAGAGATAAATAGGTGAAAAGGGAAATATCGTAATCCAGAGAATCGTCAGAATAGGAAACTATGAAAGATATAAAATTATGATTTACGATTTTCTAGGAAAAAGAAGAAATAAAAGGAAAATTGTGATTTGCAATTTTCCCAAAAAGAAGCTTTCCTACTATTTTTACTGCTGCTGATCACGTGAATGAAGATTATCATCGCCGAGAACAAAATTAGAAGATATTTGAAATTAGAAGTTTTGTGAATCACAATTGATGAAGATAAGCTTTTAGGAAATCTCGGTTGCTGAAATAAAGGAGAGCAATCGAGAAGCACATCAACCATTGAAAGCAAGGAAGAATAAAATTAGGAATTAGAATTATATTAGGAATATTAATTTTAGTAATTTCTTTTATTAGAATTGTAAGTCTTTGTAAAGTAACTCCTTATGATCTATAAATAAGAGAGCCCGGTGTAGGAATAAGCATCAAAGAATTTCAGCATCAATTGACAACTGAGGTGAGATTTTCTTCCGATCAATAGTGTAGAATAGTTAGAGTAGATTAAATATCAGAGGTTTCTCAAGAGAAATTGATAACTGCTATTGAGTGCTGAAGATTAGTGTCGATATCCTAGTTTCTCAGAAGCAATTGATGATTGCAGCTGATAGGTGAAAGATATATTTATTTGCTTTCTAGTTTAGATTTTATTTGCTTTATTTACATGCTTTATAAACATCTTCAAGTTTTAATTTGAATTGATGACTCAGGTTGAAATTTGTAGATTAGTGTAATGGTTTTTACTTTTCTATCTTCAATTTTCTAGAGTTTGATTGATGCCCAGATTTTAGAAAGTTGTTGATTAGATTAAATTTGTGATTGACGCTCAAATTTTAGAAGACTGCAATACGGTGAAACGGTACTATTTATTTTTATAAATATCTAATAGCTGAAGATTGGGATTGACGACCTCAATCTGAAGAACAAGAATTAGGATTTATTTTTTACACTTTAGATTAAGAAACCATTCGTTTATTCATATTTCTCAAGTAGTTTAGAACCTTAAAAGATAAATATAAATTTTAAAATAGAAATATATATATATATATATAAGATAACTTCTTCGTCTGAACGATCCTATACTAGCTCTACAATTTCCATTGTGCGCTTGCAATAGGTTAAGGCTTATTAGATACACACATAAGTAGCAATCAAGTTTTTGGCGCCGTTGCCGGGGAAGTTTTGTCTTTATATTTTTATATATATTTCTATTCTACAAATAAATATTTACCTTTCCCTTTTTATATTTCTTTATACTTTTAACTTTCTTTGATCACTTCTTAAGCTTTCGTAGGTTTATTTGGAGCAACGGATCAAAATTTCAACATTCCTGCTGGCCACAAAGAGTAGAGGCTCAGATTTGTTTCTGTCCCTACCTTTTAAAAAGAAATATATATATACATATATATATATATATATATATATATAAATTTATTGTCATGCAAGGCCACGACAATTTATCTTGGCCAATTTACCAACCAACCTATGCCCTGGTAGAATACCCAGTTACCCCTTACTATCCATCCATGGAGGAAACCAAACAAGTTTTCGCTTCTCATTGGGGTAATTACAAGAGTACCTGCAACCCTCAATGCGGAACCCATTATGACTTCTCAAGGGCAAACCAGCAAGACTTCTCGTATGCATATCCGTAAGACCCTTAGTTTCAACAATCCTATGTCAGAAACCATTATTTTGACCAATAGTCCATTAGAAATGACGATGCTACTATGGTTCAGATCCTTCAAGACCTGCAGCAACATACTTATCGACAATCTAAGGAACTATCTCAACTGACCCAAATTTCCCAAGACCTATAGTCCTGCTCTCAATCCATTGCAAATTTAGGAACCAAAGTTGAGCAAATAGCCATGCAATGGGAAAGAATGGGAGACAACCAAAAGTGTTTTCTAACAAGGACCAATTTAAGAGGGCAGTCAAGTAAGGGATTTACACCAACTCCTACACCTCACATTCAGGCTATTCAAACTCTACGAAGTGGAAAAATTTTTGATAATAAGGTAGAGATGCCGATACCAATAGTTTCCCCTAAAACCCATGCCAATGAGAAGCAAACCCTAGAAGAAGTTTCCTTGCCAGAAAAATAAAAAAAACTAGAAAAAAATCAAAAAAATAAAAATGAGGAGAGTACACCAAAATCTGTGGCTGATGTACCTTATGTACCGAAGTTACCATTTCCAAATTCCTTTGGTTCACCATCTCCTTTTGATAAAAATCTAAAAAAATTAGAAGAAATTATCGAAATCTTCAAGGAAGAAAAGATTAATCTATCTCTCGTAGAAGCAATTAAACAAGTCTTAGCCTATACACGATTTCTGAAGGAGATGTGTACACAAAATGAAAAAGGTGAAAAAATATCTCGTAAAAAGTTTTCTTGACAGAGCAAGTAAGCTTAGTCTTACAAGCGAGAACCCCGCCTAAATTTAAGGATCCTGGAGTGCCAACAATTCTATGTATTATAGGCAATCATGCTATAAATATAACACTTCTTGACCAGGGAGCCAGCGTAAATCTGTTACCATACTCTATCTACAAAAAGTTGGGACTGGGAGATATGATTCCTACTACAGTAACTCTTCAGTTAGCCGACAGATAAGAAAGAAGGCCAGTAGGAGTCATTGAAGATGTTATGGCTGGGGTCGACAAATTTGTCTTCCCTATCAACTTCTTAGTGCTAGACATGGAGCCTAGTGTTGCATTCTCCAATGTGCTTACTTTATTTGTTGGTGGTAAAAACAATTTAAAATCAAAGTAAAATAAGGGATGGAATCAACACAATTGAGAAATCCTAGACCTGCAAGAGAAAAGGTCCATTTGTAGCAAGTTTTGATAAGTAAGAGTTTGTCCCACAGGGAAAGGTGATCTACAGCTCCAAGGGAACCATCTCTAGTAGTCCCTCCAGATCTGACTACAGATCTGGCAGTCCTAAAAGGAGGGGAGTTTAGGGTCACTTATTCTAAGTATCCTAAGGTAGCCTAATGAACTAACTACAGAAAAGGGTTGAGAAGATGGATGGAGTGAGGGAAAATAAATATAAAATGGGTGAGAAGTATGCTATTGGGTTCAGATCTACTGGAATTTATGACTCAGATCCAGATCTGCTGGTATAGAAATCTTATCCAATGGCTGCATTATCACCAAAGAGGAGAAAGAATTCAACTCATCCCTGTGCCATGATCCAATCCCTTAAGGTTATAACTTGTCCACTTAAATGGTCACAGACTATCCCATAGGGGAACCACACTCCAGAGATGAGTCAAAACAAGTTAATCATTGTAGGCACTACTTCATCCAGGCTACAAGCTCAGGAATCCATAGGGAACCTCAACCTCTAAAGCTCTATGTGTGGGGCTAAGGCTGTAAAGGACCATGATAGCCCAGACACATAGAACCAGTAAGAGATTGAGTACCACCTTAGATCTAGCTGTCCATTGCTTGAGTGGGACTACAATGGTCCAGTCATAAGCCTACAATCTCCATACCCAGATCAGATCTAACATCTGATGGCGGGTCTATACTAATATAGGGAGTTCCGCCTCAGACAATCTCCTACCAGGCTACAAGCTCAGGCTCGGAGAAGAAGGATCCATTTTGGATCGGCGGATTGGATTCACCCTAAGGTTATAACCTGTCCACTTAAATGGTCACAGACTATCCCAGAGGCTATCCTCCTCACGGAGCCTAAAACAAAACAATAATATTGCTGCCACCACCATGGTCACAAGGCTACCAGCTCAGGCTTCCATGGGGATTTCAGATCTAGTGGGTCCTGTGGTTGGGCTAAGGCTGTATAGGACCATGATAGCCTAAACACACAGGTCACTTAGATCTAAATAGGATCTTAGAATCAGTCCTCCATTGCTTTGAATCACAGCCAAAGCAATGGCGGATCACAAGGCAGCAGCCTTGCACAGAGCAACTCACAAACACATGAATCCCATAAAAGTGCAACACCCAATCACAAATTCCATTAATCTAAACTTAATAAGCATACAAAGGCATGGCCAGCAAGTGCTGGGCCATGGAGAGAAAAAGAAGAAAAAGGAAAACTACTTACAGCTACAGAAAAATAAAACTACAATGCCAAAAATAGAGCAAAAACTGAACTCTTTTTCGGCCTCCTAAACCTAAACCAGGCTTAGGTTGATATAGCAGTGTGTGTGATAGCGCATTAGGGTTAGGAAACCCTAATTTTAGCGATGCCTCATGGCCTATTAATGATCCTTGGATGCCTCTAGGTGTGTGCATAGAGATTTGAGCGTGGGAGTGCATGCCCAAATTATTGAAAATCCCTAGAATGTCCTCTACAGAATGATTGAAGTTGGAGTTCAAAGCTTCACCAGGTTGCAGTCAATTCCCCGACTTGTCGCGTGGCAGCTCTGTTCTTCACGTGGTTGAGTTTAACATTAGAACTTCAGATGTCGCGGGGTTGCAGCTTCTTAATGCTTTGAGCTGTAGCGAGGTACATAGTTAAGCTCTCACTGGATTGGGCTTCGCACGGTTAGACTGTTACTTGTGAAAAGTGTGAGGACTGTGCGAGCATTCCATTTCACTTCCCGGGGCTAACTCTGGCTTCGCGAGGCTGCTTTCTTCCTGAACCGTGCGACAGCTTCCTTTCTTCATAGATCTTCGTGAGGATCCTCGCGATAGCTTTGAGGCTTTTCTGAACTACGTGGCAGGTTCTCTTGACATTTGCACCTCGCAGCTACTGCGTGATAACTGCACAAAGAATCTCCTGAAGCTCTCTCTCCTCAGCGGTTCTGAGTGAGCAGCGCGAGGCTTGTCTCAAGTCTGGATTCATGGCTCATTCTTCTGAGGGACTTCTGGTGCCAATCATGGGCTCCTTAACAGGATTTATGGCCTTATTGCACTGCTATTTATTACCTACAGAAAACACTTAACAAACCTTTATTAGATGGCTAAGGGCCTAATCAAAGGCTAAGTTAAGGGGTGAAAAGTGGTACTTTTCAGGTCTTAACACCTAGTTCAAAATCTCCAACACAAATTCCTGTTATACTTGGTAGACTATTCTTGGCCACGACCAATGCATGCATTAACATCGTAATGAAAGTTTCTTTTGGAGATATGTGAATCTAGTTAAATTTTTTTTCGACAGCCAACCAAATGGCCTCAATTGACGATGAGGAATGCTTTAGCATAGATGAAATTGAAGAATTGGTGGAAGAAACATTACCTCTAGTATTATCTAAGGATGTACTTCAAACTGCATTATGGTATACAGACCTGGAAGAATCAAACTACCAATTAAGGGAGGTGACTTCTGTGTTGAACACTTCTGTTTGCGAAGTCCAATCCAAAACATGGAAGTCGTAGATAGAACCTTTGCCCGCTACCTCCAATGAACCATTAAAACCTTTCATTTTCCTCTTTTAGACTGCTTATAAATAAGCATTCTTACCCTTCGTCATCATAACATTCCTTTTGCTTCCATCTTCACTACCAATATCCTTGCCATGGCGAATCCACCAGATTGGTCTGAAATATCAAAGGCCTTTCTCTTCCTCATTCGATGGCACGAGGAGGAACTCGCCGCAATCCTAGATGAAAGGAGGAGGATAATAAGTGAAATCATAGCTCTCTTCTCCTCCCTCCCTATTAAATATCATATAGCAGAAACACCATCTTCCCCTCATACACCTCATTCCCCACAACCACCTCCTTCATCCTCTTAAACTGTCCTTTTCCCTTTTCTATTGGATGCATCTACCGCCAAACGATGATTTTTTTTATGGGCGATAATAGAAGCTGAGGACTGATCTTCATTGAAGATTTCTTTTCGGACGTTGCTGCTAGTGTCTTAGTTTAGTGTGTGTTTAGATTTTTCTTAGGTTTCTACTATTTTATGTAATTAGTTCTTATAATAGATTTTAGTTTTTAGTTTTACCTTTCTAATCAGTGTAAATATTCAATAATATATGAATTTTCTTTTAATTTTTACTAACATTGTGAGTTACTAACATTACGAACATTTTTTTTTCTTACTAACATTTTTATTATTGACACTCCAAGAATAAGCTGTAGGTATTTTCTCTCAAGTTTGGGGGAGAGTATGTATCTGATAACAATTTTTTTTCGGTAAATAATCAATATATCAATAATTTTTTTTTGTCCCCTATTTTTGTGCTAATGAGGGCATTGTCCGATATAAGTTTGGGGGGATACAAAATTTTTGTGTTTAGTAATTTTATTTGAGTTTACATAGGAATTATGATAGAAAAAAATTACAAATCTTGAAAACTTACGATTCATTATAATAGAAGTTTAATAATTAGAATTTAGAACGGTTATAATTCATGTTTAGCTCATTACAACACTGTATTAGAATGAATGTTTGAAACCATAGATAGATCTAAACTGCAAAAATTTAGACTATAGTTTCAAAATTATAAACTAGTGAGATGTTGAGCCTTATTTCCTCTTTTCTTAGAGAAACTGTTTCTATTCAAACCATGAAAATTTCTTTAAATTTCTATATTGATATAAAATCTCATATTGTTGAATCTAGAATCAAATTATTCTATGAATATGATGAACTGATTTTTTTGTCTAGAACTATCTATTACAAATATCAAAGCAATAAAGCATCTATACTAGTAAATCATAAAAATGATTTAAGGCCATCTTTTATTTAAACCAGAGCCAAAATGCCAAAATCTCATAATATTTTATCCTTTAAACTCATATTAGAAGCTTAAAACTGAATTTCTTTATACCAAAATTTTATAAACCTTTAACCATATGTACTGCTCAAAGCATTCTACCTTTAACCCTTACAATTTCTAATAGTTTAGAGCGCAAAGAAGGGAAGAAAAAGGGAGTGAAATGAGTAAGAATGAAATAGAGAAGGAATGTTAGAAAAGAGGTACAAAAGAGAAAAAAAGAACAAAGAAAATGAAAAAGGAAAATATGGGAAAGTCGTGAAAAAGAAGAACGATTCTTTAGCAAGAAGCTATGAAAAAAAATGAAAAGAAAAATCATTAAAAAAATGATTTTATAGCTGAAGAACTGGGATGTATGTACAAAAATAAATACAGTAAATGGGAAGAAGTTATTCAATAATGGATACTTAGTGAAATAAAATATTAGAAGAAGATAGGAAAAAGAAGAGCTAAATTCTCATAAAAACTTTGAATCATTTTCTACATTTCATTGATACCTAAATCCAAAACCCTATTACAAGTTGAAGGAAAGACCTTTTTGATTTACGATTTGCAAAAGCATAAGCCTAGTAGAGATAAGAATAATAGATACTATGGATTGTGTAGGGAATCATAAAAATAGGATAAGATTATCTTTTCTATGAGATTTATTTTTGCAAATATCTTTGACTGAATTCTTCTGAAAAATATACTAAGAGAACCCAAAAGTTTTAATATTTTTTTTAGAGTATGTTAATAGTGAGTTTTTAAATGAAAATATTTTCTAAATCTACAGTTTAGAAAAATTTATGAAGAATAAACTGTTCACTAGTACATATACACTCTGTGCTTATTATGAATTGAAATTGTTGGAGCTCTAATCAAGGATAACTGTTGTAATGAAAAGTAGGGATAAAAGAATGGTAATTTTGGAAAATCGTAATAAATTATGTATTGACCAATTTGACAAATTAGGTAATTTAGTTATTTTAATTAGTGTACAAAATTAGTTTAGTAATTTTTAAAATTTTTAAAAAATATATTTTGAAAAAATCTAAAAATATTTGAAGTTTGTAGGTAACTTCATTGAAAACCTTCAGGAGACTACAACTCCTCCACTAGGGATCACCTAGGGGTTTAAAGGCTTGTTGCATCTACTAAATGCAATTGTGCTCCCTACAAAAGTGGCATTCAAATTCATAGTTTAGATATTTTATGTTTCCTTTTTTGTTAGGGACTAGCAAAACATAAGTTTGGGGTGTGATTAGCCACACAATTTACCATTTTATCACCCTTGACTTAGTGATGCTAGGACTTAGTTTGTTAATAACAAGTTAATGATGTGTGGATATTAAGGAAAAATAGTAAAAGAGAGCCAAAGTGTTAATATTCATTAAAATAAACTCAAAAAGCAGTTAGAAAGATGACTAAGCGAAAAAGACGATTTCCACCTACTAAAAGCCAGAAAATCGTAATTTACGATTCTTCAAAAGAGATAAAAAGGAGACAAGTGAAAACTTGTAATTCAGAGAATCGTCCGAATAGGAAACTATGAAAGATAGAAAATTGTGATTTATGATTTTCTAGGAAGAAGAAGAAAGAAAAGGAAAATTGTAATTTGCGATTTTCCAGAAAAGAAGCTTTCCTACTATTGTTGCTGCTGTTGATCACGTGAATGAAGATTACCACCATCGAGAACAGAATTAAAAGATATCTGAAATTAGAAGTTTTGTGAATCATGGATCTGAAAAGATTGATGAAGATAAGCTTTTAGGAAATCTCGGTTGCTGAAATAAAGGAGAACAATTCAGAAGAATATCAACCATTGAAAGCAAGGAAGAATAAAATTAGAAATTAGAATTGTATTAGGAATCTTTATTTTAGAAGTTTCTTTTATTAGAATTAGAAGTCTTTGTAAACCGACTCCTTATGATCTATAAATAAGAGAGTCCGATGAAGGAATAAGCATCGAAGAATTTTAGCATCAATTGACAATTGAGGTTTGATTTTCTTTTAATCAGTTGTGTAAAATAGTTAGAGCAGATTAGATATCAGAGGTTTATCAAGAGCAATTGACGACTGCTATTGGGTGCTAAAGATTAGTATAGATATCCTAGTCTCTCATAAGCAATTGACGACTGCGGCTGAGGGGTGAAAGAGATATTAATTTGCTTTCTAGTTCAGATTTTATTTGTTTTATTTACATACTTTGTAAACATCTTCAAGTTTTAATTTGAATTGACAACTCAAGTTGGAATTTGCAGATTGGTGTAACGATTTTTACTTTTCATTCTTTAATTTTCTAGAGTTTGATTGATGCCTATATTTTAAGAAATTGTTGATTAGATTAAATCTTTGTTAAGAAATTTTAGTTTTTGATTGACGCCCCAATTCTGGAAGACTGCAATAGGATATAATGGTACTATTTATTTTTAAAATTATCCGATAGCTAAAGATTGAGATTGACGACCTCAATCTGAAAGTGGATTAGGATTTATTTTCTACACTTTAGATTAAGAAACCAATCTTTTATTCATATTTCTCAAGTAGTTTAGAACCTTACAAGATAAATATAAACTTTAAAATAAAAATATATAAATAAGATAAACTTCTTCGTGGGAACGATCCAATACTAGCTCTGCAATTTTCATTGTGCGTTTGCAATAGGTTAAGACTTAATTAGATACACACATAAGTAGCAATCACCCATCCTCTTACCTCCCAATCCAGCCGGCAAAATCCCCACCGAGCGCTATGGCCACATTAGGCACCCCACAAAAATCCCTCATTCACTCATCCCCTTATCCCGCAAATAAATCACCAAAACCCTTATCAACCCCAATGGACTCATCAAGTATCCGCCCCTCACAGGCAAATCTCACCCTTTCACCACTATACGTTGATCAACAATATGAGGAGGATGAGATTAAAAATAGTGGGGAATATGCATGGGCATTCGCTAGTTTCAATCCCCCAATGCCCACCATTACAAATCCAAAGACCATTCAGAATGAAGGTGTGACAGCTCGGGTTTTCCATACCAAAAAATGTTGTGCCGTCAGATCATAAATACTAGATTCGAGCTATAGTGATGTTATGGTATCACAAAACTCATCACTTCCTCACTAAATTGGTAAGTCTAATAACGGAAGCGAAGAAATCAAAGTAAGCACATCGGAATGTGAGTGCAAAGCTATACGTAATAAAAGACAATCAGCAGTAATTCTAACTAGCCATGTATAATTAATCTAAACTATCCGTAGTCCCTTAATGAGGACTACACAATGCTACAAAGGAACGTAAAATATTTACAGTCCACCGATGAAGGCTGACCTTCATCTAAGCAATGGACCCAAAATATGCGTATTTAATTATAAAATAAATAACTTTAACGTTTCTCTTCTCTAAAAAAGTTCCAAATAAAAATCCCAAAATAAAATTCCCTAACTCTAAGGAAAATGCTGCTTTAGAAGCTCCTCTTCCTCTTCTTTAGCAGGGTTATAATCCGGGTCCGCTTCTTGCTACGGATCCCTATCACCTTCAACACCTGTAGCTATGACATATAGTCGGGTGTGAGCTTCATCCAAGCTCAATAGGGAAAAAAGACAATGCTAAATACATTCTTATTAGACCTAATTCATGTTTTTTGATGCATAAATAAAATATAGGTTAAAGGAGCTGATGCTTGTCCATATCAAATCAAATACGAGCTAATTGTGCAGATGTCATATCTCAAAATTCAAATCATGCAATAAGATGCTTGATATTAGGATGGAGTTGAAAGACAAAATTAGATGCATGTTCATGGTAAGCTATTTGATGAAAAATGAGGCATGAGCACATATATCGAACGAAAACAAGAATTTGAACGAATTACGCATCCGAACACAAGGTCTTTCACATCACATGGTGTTAGTGTAAGTATCCCGTATTAGGGAACTGATCATTCCGTATTAGGCGCACAGGACCGTAATCCCGTGGACTCCACCACTCTCATGGAGACTCCACTCCCCTTACAACTAACACACTAGGAGCACTTAAAATGGTAATACATCCCATATTAGAGAACTGAACAGTCCGTATTAGGAACACAGAGACGTGACCCTGGGGACTCCACCGCTCTCAAGGAGACTCCACTCCTCATTGCACATGTACACACGGTAAGCACACGAATACACATCGAAGGTATGTTAACACAAATCGAAGGTACGGATAGTACGAAGTCAATGCGGATATCACGAGGTCAAAATGCAGTGTCATGTGTCATGTAAAATATGTATGCTGAATTTAAATCTTATCAGTGAGAAATTCATAGGCATGTACATATAAGCAATTAAGCAGTTTACTGAAATTACATCAGTTGCTAAGAATACTATTTATGAAATAATTGCACCATAAACATAAACTCGAGAATCATATAGGTGGCAAGGCAATTTCCCTACTTTATGTTTGTCACGCACTCTTGTTGGTTCCCTACACACTTTTCTAGATGCTCTTCTTAGTGTTTCATCACCTAATTCACAAGGCCATAGGCATTTCTTAGCCATAGGTATTCTCTATATATCTCTCTATATATAACACGGAGTGTGTGTGTTAAGTTTCTAGCATAGTAGTTAACAAAACCCAAAACAGGCCATCAAGCTTGAGCGTGGGTATCTTACGCTCGAGTGGATTCCAGTGGCACCTTGCAGTGTATGCTCCAGCGTATTTCACCTGAGCGAATAAGCCTGAAGTTCACGCTAGAGGGTAGGCTTCTGATGGTTTTACGCTCTAGTGGTCAACTTATGCTTGAGCGTAGACTCAGTGTAAATCTTCACTTTATGCTCGAGTGGACTGGACCCGAAAGTTTTTGCCTAGAAAATACGCTTGAGCGTAGGCTTCAGAAAACTTCATGCTCGAGCGGACTCAGTCCGCTCAAGCGTAAACCCAGTTCACTTCTTCACTACACGCTCGAGCGTGTTTGACCTGAGCCAAAATAGGCTACGAATCATGCTCAAGTGTAGGCTCCAGATGACATTTACGCTCGAGCGGTCCTTAGTACATCATGTGAAAACCCAGAAATCTGTATCTCTATCATCTTGGTGCCTTTGCTCGAGATAGCTCCTATGGCATACCAAGTGGTCCAAACAACACACCATACACGACATACGTTTACTATCTCGCCTTTACGAGATTTCTTTCCTACTATACTCTTTTAGCATGCTTTAATGATGTATCAAACCCATAATTTTCTAGAATTAAAACAACCTTTTTACCCAATTTGAGTCACATGCAGAGGTTCCATCTACCAAACCCAATGAGTGTCGGCTCTGGCGACTTTCACCCGTTTGATAGATGAAAACCATGCAAGTGGCATCGTAGACGATCCTTTAATAACTGCAATCATCTACTAACATATAACGCATGCGCGGTGTGGGTTTACCTTTAGTTAGTTCCTTCGCACGCGACTATATGCACAATGCCGACGTCAAATTCACTCCATCGCGGTGCTGATTCGATTATTCAGTCGATGCTCTCGCCTTGGTTGAACGGTCGTGAGGCTTATGGTTCTCCCAAGAAGAAGGAGAGTCTTCTCTTTGATGTAGAGAGGACACAAGGAAAAATAGGGCTGGGTTTTCTTCAAGAAGAGCTCCAACAGACACCCCCAAATCCAAGAGCAACTGATGATTTCTCTCCTTCCCGCCCTCGGTTTCTCCTTTGGTAGCTGACTTCTCAGCAATGCCAATGATTTTATGTGCTTATGTGAAGGGACATATATAAGGGCTTGGGATTCAATGTGTGGCACTAACACAATGCTAAAGTATATCAGCCATCCTTTGGTTTATAACCAAACGGGCCTCGGTTCTAAGTGGGTTTTGACCCTTCAGGTTTCCTAATGGATCTTAGCTGCCTATGGGCTTTAGAGGTGTCAAGAGTGATCCGGTCCACTAGCAATATGGTCCTCAAGTGGCCCAAAAGGTTACAAACTCCTACTAAGCCCCAAATGGGTCCTGGTTCCAATGGTTTATGGACTTTGGGCCCGATTAGACTGCAACCACAGAGTGCACATGTGAGCTTGGGTCCAATGAGGTTTAATTTGCACCGTGCACTTATGGGCTTGGGTTCAACCATAACAAAACTACCTAGGGGCTCACTGTTGGGTCTAAGTGGTGTGTGGCTTATGCTTACTAAAGGTCCTAGGTGGCAAGTGGCCATGTCGGCTCTTCCTATTCAAGGTCCAAATGGCACGTGGCTCGGACTTAATTTGTGCATGGACACGGGGTATCACATCCTCCCCTCCTTATGGGAATTTTCATCCTCGAAAATTGAGGGAAGTAATCGATAAGTGTAATGTTTACCCAAGGGAATTGGCAAGTGATGTTTTCGTTTTCCAACGATGATGGGGTTTGGGGCATTGCAAAGGTATACGAAATGCGGCTACGTTAAACTTTGTACAGTTGTTGAACTAACAAAAGCATTACAAAGGTATACAAAATGCGGCTAAATTAAAATTTGGCAGTGTTGTTGAACTAAAGCATTGCAAAGGTATATCAATTTGGTGGTGAAGAATATTTAGGGTATTTGACCAGACACTCCTTAGTTTCTAATCACATCATGTATTTTGAAGTACAGGCATTTAAATCACAATAGATGCTAACGTAATTAATCAGTCAATAGTGGTACTCTAGCACTTTTTAGTTTAAGAGAGCATGATGAATGGCTATGACAAGAAATCAAAATTGAAGGCGGCATTAAATTTTAATCTTACCAAAGGTTTCAGCTGGCTGTTTCCGGAGGCGTCGTGCTCCTACATCAGAGGGACCAGCTTCCGTTGTGTCCTCCCCTTGAGTGAACCTTGAGGTGTACTCAGACACAAATAGCCTTGCATGGGCTATGTATGGTGTAGAGGTCGCAGGGTAGGCCTGTTCCATCAGACGCGTAATGATGTCCTCATGGTAGTCAAGCCGCTGGTTAAGTATATAGTTGTCCTCACGTAACTTGGAAAACTGAGCATGGTTATGGAGTTGGAGGTGCAAAAGGATTTCCATTTGACGGTTGAATTCAGAGAATGTTAGGACATCGCCTGATGGTGGTAGAGGTGGCTGAATCGGTGCCTGTTGGGCACCATCGATTGCTTGTTGTTGTGGGGCGGCCTATTGTAGGTGGCGAAGTAGTAGATTCTTGGCGCTACTACGTAGGGTTTTCAGGGTCAATTCCAATCCTTTAACATCCATTGGCGGACATCATTCGAGCGGATCTCTTCATTTGGCAAAATTTGATATGGTTCATCACACTCGGTATCCTCGTGGTTTTCTAGCATTCGGGAGATGAGGCGGGCATAGCGGATGTACGGTAAGGGTGTTTTGGGGTTTTTGCTAAGAATGTGATTGTGGGCATAGATCATGCCCCAAAGATCAATTTTGGTGCATTAAACCAATGGTCCCTGTGTGCGGAGTATAGGGCTTGAAGTAGGGGTCCTCATCTTTCATGGTCATATTGGACGGGGTAAAGATTCTTCCTAAAAATATCATCTAAGGGCCACATTCCAGGTGGCAGCTGTGCCCTACGGATGGCCCCATTTACAATAAGGCCGCCGCCATTGGCCATCTCAGTGGCGATAGTGATAAGGGGTATCTCCGGGACATATAGCTGGTACAGTCTTAAGCTTTGGCAGAAATCTAGGGGAGCATTTGTAGCTTCGACGACGTCGCGGACGTCGAAAAAGAAGGTTCAATTATCAATTTTTATGGTAAATTTATTGGTGTGGTCACCGTTGCCGATTTTCATGTTTTGGTAAAATAAACGGACCAACCGCGGATAATTGTCTGTGTGGAATGGTTGAAGCAAAAATTTGAGTTTTGCTCGATGGATTTTGTTCATTGCCCATGCAGTGGTGTCATTGTCGACGAAGAGGTTAGGGCTAAATAACCATTCGGGCTCTATGGTTTTGTCCGCCCACCACTTGGCAGGTTGCTCAAGGTCGGGCTCAGGGGCCACAGGTGGAATGCTTTTTAATTTTTTTTGAAGAGGGTGGCTTGGGGGCAGAAGACATGGAAGGTTTTAACACCGTGTGCTTCTTGGAAGCCATGGCTAAGTGTAAACAAAAAGATGGTTAGAGCTTCAATCGAAAAGGAGGGTTTGAAAGAGAGTTACCGTGGAGAAGGAACATGCGCACCAGCCCTTGGATCAAAATCCGAGGGAATCCAACGAAAAGGCATCGCGCTGGCGTGAATCTGGTGAAATTAGGGCTTAAACAAGAGATAGGAGAGGAAGAAGATGAGCGAAAGAGAGTTCAAAAGTCGCAGGAATAAGCGTTGGGGTTTCCGCCCCAATTTATAGGTCTGAGGTTCGCTTGAGCAGTGCCCGATGTGAGCTCGAGCGTAACATAAGTGGACACTCGAGCGTAATATGGATGCTTGAGTGGGCAGGGCACACACATGGTGCAGCCTGAGTTGGGCATTTGGGGAGTTGACCATTCCTAGCAGGCTACTGTACGTGCATGATGTTCCTCATTTATGGGCAATAGTTTAAATTTTTGGCTTCAATAGTAGTTGCTCGACCATGGTGCTAAATTGGGTATTTCAACACCAAAGTGGTGACATATGGGTATCATGATCTATGGTTTGTGGTGCACTCATAAATTGCGATCAGTCACTCACGATTAACTATCAAACTGTCGTATCTCTAGCTAAATTTTACACTAGGACATATACAAAATCTATAGTCATTATAGGTCATAGACATTCAAGCATTTACAGATACTACATTGGCTTAAGAAAACTTACGACAGTGACTTACTCTCTTATACAAACAGGCCTGGATATTGATCCCGGATCTCTGCTTCACGTTCCTGCATTGCCTCAGTAGGAGAGTTATTTTTCCGTTGGACCAAAACCAGCAAAATTTTCTTGGTTCTTAATATTTGCTCTTTGCGGTCCAATACTTTAATTGGTTCCTCCACCAACGTGTGATCACCATCAACTTCGATGGGTTGGTGGTTCGGTCTCATCCTTCAAATATTTACTGATCATTGATATGTAAGCTACTTTGCCGACCTGACCCAACACTTCAAAGGGTCCAATGAATCAAGAGCTGAGCCTTCCCTACTTTCCGAACCGCATGATGCCCTCGGCGAGATCTTCACAAACACATGGTCTCCCACATAATAAGAAGTATACCAGTTAGTTTTTTATCAGGTGTATAGGGACACAATACAACAATAGTGTAGACAATTCTACTTGAAAATTCTTAGCCATTCTCTTAAGATCTGCATAGCTCTTTTGATGGCTTTGAGCTACCCTCAGTCAAGGTGGGCGGTTTCATTGGTGCTCTCGATGAGTTGTAGGCCCAACAGTACACGATCAAAAATTTCCTCCCAGTTGAGTGGTGACTTACATCAGCGGCCATATAATGCTTCAAAAGGTGCGATGCCGATACTCGATTGGTAGCTATTGTTGTATGTAAATTTGATTAAGGGCAAGTGCCTATGCCAAGATCCTTGAAAGTCCAACATGCAGGCCTGAAGCATCTCTTCATTAATTTTGTTTACTCTTTCCACTTGCCCGTCTGTTTAAGGGTGGAATGCTGAGCTGAATTCCAATTTGGAACCCATCCCTTCCTGGAAACATTGCCAAAATTTTTATGTATAAACTAGGGTTAGTGCTCCATAGCTCTTTTGTTTATTATAGCAGTTTTTGGGTTCTTTCTTTCTAGACAAAGATCATTGGGCTTAAGGTGTTTTATTGCTTGGAGTAGTGTTGTGTTTGAGACTATCTAGGGTTTCTTGAGTCTTAAATGGCGGACCCTAACAAATTTGATGATTCCTTAGCAAATTTACTCCAACCTCAAAATCCAGTAGAATAGCATCCTCCCAGCCTCAATTAGATCCACCATCCCATGTAGCCCATCCTGTGAAAAGAAAGGCTATAGTCATGAGTGAGGCCTCTGTGTCTTCCAAGAAACCCAAGACTGGTGCCGAAAAGCCAAAGAAAGGTAAGAAAAGTAAAGGGGTTGTGTTGGTATATTATGCTTGACAGATTTTTATTCTTAAAATGGTGTGAAAATGCAGCAGAAAATAAAATAAAAATAGAAGGGATTTGAGGACAAAAACACGGCTGTTGTAGCTAGTTTTAATGTAAGTATAGATTAGTCCATAGGGAAATGTGATCGAAATTTTGTAAATCTCCAGATCTGCTATAGATCTGGAAACCTAATCCTACTCTAACCTACAATCAAGGAAAAAAAAAATAGGAAGAGGGAAAGAGTTTGGTTGTCACTTTAAACTAAGAATCAGCAGGAAATTAAATCTAATTATAAACAGATTTCAAACCAAACCAGAGATAATAGAAAGTGAGAATTGGGAGAAATGGCAAATGATTTAGTAAAAATAAAATTCAGATATGAAGAATGCATAGCTAGAGGATAGTTTCACTATAAACATGATTTGCAACACGCCATAGTAGATGATGGACATCCAACAATCCTTCATTTGGCTACACAAACAAAAGCAAGGTAGAAGGATCAAAATCCTCCTTTAGATATGGACTCGTCCTAGGGCTATACTTTGTCCACTTGAATGGTCACAAAGTATCTCAGGAAAGAAAGAAATAGAACAATAAAACCACTGCAATTGCTATGGATGCAAGGCTACAAGCTCAGACATCCATAGGTGCATAAAATCTATAAAAATCGATTGAAAACCAATAGATCTACAAAGTAAATGAGCATTAGAACTAGTCATTCATTGAACTTCAAGAACTTACAATGAATTGACTCTCAGATTTACAATCTCTACAAATTTCCACTCTTCATACAATGCGCCCACAAATCAAATTACAGATCAACGAACCCTAGCTACTATAAAGATTTAGCCAAGCATGGCTAGGCTAAGGAGAGAAAAAAGGAGGAAGAAGAAGAATAGAAATGCGGTAAAGTAATTCAAAATTTCCTCAAACTCTAGTTCCCCATTCTCTGTTGTATTCCCCCATATTTATACAAATTCTCAAGTGCGTCAGATCTGTTTTGACCAATCAGAGAAGCGAGGAACCAATTCTGTTATCAGGCTTGATGAGGTGGCTGCATTTCCTCCAAGAATACCCAAAATCTTGTTAGAACCAGTTGAGCACAAGTGAAGCACTCAGGCAATTCTCCTTTGTGTTGTGTGCATTCCAAAACTATCCTCCCAGGCTATCAGACAGACTCTGGACATGTGCACTGAATCATTGAAGCTTTAGCACTCTCAGGCGACAGATAGGAGTTTCAGAATTCGCATCTCGAGAGGTTCAAAACACCATTTGAGAGGTTCTAGTTGCAAATGTAATCAATTCGATAGTTTGATTGTATCTCTCAATAGGTTGGAAGTTCAGCTCGATAGGTTAGTTTGGACTGCTCGACTTCTTCATTTGCTTCAGCAAACCTCTCGATAGGTTCACTCAACTGCTCGAGAATCACCAAGGCTTCAGGTATGTAATCGACAAGTTAACCTGTATTGCTCAACAGGTTCTGCAATTGAAAACCATTGTATATTGATCCTCTCCAGAAGAACTCGAGAGTATGCTGATTGAAACTCGAGAAGATGGCTGTTGTCTTCTAACTGCTCGAGAAGTTCAGAGTAGCCTCAGCAACTACTCGACAGGTTCCAGGAACCTCTCGACAACTTCTCTTTCATTTTCTTAACAACATGTACACCTCTCAAGAGGTTGGAGTTCAGCATGAAAACCACTCGTGGGGTTGTTCCAACCCTCTGCACTGCTCAAGTTCTTCTAGTTTACAGCTTTGCATTACTCGAGTGTTCATTAGTTGCACACATGATTCCTTCTCCTTGTTTCAAAATTGAGAGATTGCAGCACTAAATCATTATTTTCCTGCTATCTACAAAACATACTTAAAAATTATTATTAACTGGCTCAAAGGTCCATCAAAGATTAGGTTAGGAGCTGAAAAGTGGTACTTTTCAGAGAATAATACACTCCCAAACCTAATCTTTGCTAGTCCTCGAGCAAAGGTAAATTAAAAACAATTATTCAAAACAGAAAATCCTACTTTTGTAGGGAGCATAGATGCATTTAGCATATGCATCAAGCCTTTTTAATCTCTAGGTGATCCCTAGTGGGGGAGTGAAGTCTCTTAGGGGTTTTCAGTGAAGTTATCCATAAACTTCCTTACGAACATAGTTAAATCAAGTGAAAACAGTGATAAGTTAGATTTCAACAAACTTAGCTTCATTCCACTCCTTGCTTTCTCAAATTCAAAAGTTTTAAAATAGCAAATGTAAACAGTTTAATACCTAAATCCTTATGCATATTGTTAATCACTGATTTACACCATGTTTATACCCTTTAAACTTGGCTTTTGTTAGGATTTAGAGTGTTTAACAATTGCTTTTAATATTGTTTTGCGGTTTAGGAATAAATATGCAACTGCCCCTGTTTATATCCTAAGAAGAGGAGATTAGAGCAACCAAGTGCTTCAATCTACATCAGCAGCTGCATTGTTCAGTACATTCAAGCAAGCAGCTGTCAAGAGGACTCAAAGAGCCTCAATGATGAATATGTTAGGCCATGAAGTAGATCTAGACAGGTAAAATGCTTCTACTGTGGCCAGCTCAACATAAGCTTCAGCCTTGAGCACACAAGTTATACAATCATGAGATGATGGTTTTCATCACTGGAGCAATTGAATGTGTTTGGCCCCTTAGAAATCTGCTAAGAAACCAGCCTTTCAAACATGCCAAATGTTGCTGCAATTATTGAAGATTGGAAGCCAGCTGTTGCAGAATTACGGAGCTGCAGATATATATATATATATATATATATATATATATTCAGATCTGAGGAAATATCAATTGGCAGGTACTGTAGATCATTGGATGCACAAGTAGCCACTCGAACAATAGAAGAGAAATCCAGCTGCACTCCTAGCTGAGTTAAAGAGATCCAACATTTCCAAATGGCAGTAACTGCACCAATGCACGCAAGCTAAGCTCCAATCCCTGCAATGTCCAAGCCATGCAAGTTCCACACTTTCAGCAGTACTTAGAGCAGCATTATATTCAAATATTTGAGTGTTGTAATAAGAGGAAACAAACCTGTTAAGCTCCTTCAAAGCCATCATGCATTGGACCTGTCGACTTGTAAATGCAGCAGCATCAACACCCATCGAAGAGTGCAACCTCCAAAGCTTCAAATCTGTCAACCTTTGTAGCTCCAAACAACTTACCTGTCGAGTGCACCATCAAGAGCTTCAGATCTTGTCGAGTGCGCATTCCAACTTCTCGAATGGACAGCAGCTTCAGCCAACCAACCTCTCGAATTGTATAGCCCCTTATTTTCAAACCTGTCAGGCACATTCCATGCAGCTGGCTTAACCTATCGACTTGGAGCTTTCAGCTCCAGCACCTATCGAAGAGACCATTGCTTAAGCTCCTTAATCCTCTCAAGAACATCAGGCCACAGCTCTAGCATCCTCCCATTGTACTTATTGACATTTAGAGTGCAGCCTTGCCCTTGATCCTATCGAGTTGTGCTTCAGCAAACTTGTCGACAAGTATCTTTATATGTCGCTGCAACCTCTCGAAAAGCACCTCCCATCCTCATGAAAACTTACTTGAAGCTGCAGTCTTCATGCACCAGCCCAACATCCTGTCGAGGTGCAACCATCCTCTCATCAATCCTCTCGACATCCGCAACTCCCAAACATTGAACCGATCGACAAGCAGCCCACATCCTGTCGAGCACTTCAGCATCCTCTCAAAAACCACTCTCATCATCACGAAGAGGTTCCTAAAGCTGCTGCCTTTTGTACTCTTCAACATCTAATCATCTCGAGCTTCATCTTCTCCACTGCACTGCTAGAGCTGCTGGTTTAAATGGCCATTAATCTCAATAGCAGCAGGATTATTTTGGTTTCCAAGGCAGGATTAAGAGATTAATGTGGGTATTCACAGTAGTCTGGGTTCATTTGTTGACAACAATTATAAAGGGCTGCAGTTGGAGTATTTTTGGTTGACAAGGGCATTTTTGGGAACTACAAAACACAAGAGATTCTGCACATGGGCAAAACTGATTTTTTGGCGGCAAACTTCAGCTGAGCACAACAGAACCAGCTTTATTTCTTCTCTCTGATTGGTTGAAATGCTAAAACAGGGATTAGCATAAACTGAGATTAGACTCTCTCCTCTGATTGGCTGCAATCCAAAGCACTTGGATCACTGCATTTGTATAAATAAGCTTCCTTGCTGCTGTAATTTCTCAGTAAGGAAACCATAAAATAGTTGTAGTTCTCCTTGACTCATTTAGGTTTAGTTATAGTTTTCTTTTTCCTTTTTCTCTTCCCCCTTCTCTCCCTAATCTAGCATGTTCGATTAGATCTAGGTAGCAGTTTAGATCTGGTGTCTAATTGTAAAAAAATCTATAAATTCAGTGTGAAGAGCTCCGGATTCATGCACAGACTTTAGGCTTGAGGCAGATCATTGTAAGTTTTGTTGAATCAATGAAATGCTATTTTTAAAGTTCCATTAAATCTGTAATTTTTCTATTCAATTGCTTTTGATTTTTTTAGATCTAATGCACCTATGGTTGCCTGAGCTTGTAGCCTTGCAACCATAGTGCTTGCAGTAATTTTCATGCTCTAATCTTCATCCTCACTGCTGAAAGAAATCTCTAGGATGATCTATGACCATTCAAGTGGACAGATCATATCCTTAGGACCAATCCAGAGGTAAAGGTGAACTTGGATCCTCCTTCTTTTCACTTGTGCTTGTAGCCAAGTGAAAGATTATGGCAGATCCGACTCTTGCTCTGATTTCCAGATCTGTTTTCAGTGAAGAGATCTAGAATTATGCAAAGATTGTAGCCTCGTGAGATTACGCATTGCTGCTATTTGAAGCAATGAAACACTGAGCTTAGATCCCCATGTAATCTCTGACTTCTAGTGGTTCTCACTAGATCTACATGGATTATTTGATCCTATGATTGTAAGTGCATGTAGCCTTACAAGCATAGTGGCTGCAATGGTTTTAATATTTCAATTTGAACCTTGGGATTGGATGAAGTCTATAGGATGATCTATGATCATTTAAGTGGATAACCCATACCCTTAAGATCAGTTCCAACCTTTGGTTTGGTTTGAATTCTTCTACCTTGCACTTGAGCTTGGAGCCCAGTGAAGGATAGCTGCAAATTCACATGTCTTGATAAGATTTGCAATAAGAATCAGTCCCTAACCTGCTTATTTCTCCCTAGTTTAGATTTTATTTTACCATCCATCTTCCTCAATCTCTTAGATATAGTTTTATATTTTAGTTTTGTAAATTAGATCTAGTGACACCCGAAAAACTCTCTTTCTTTCTTAGACTTGGTTATAATTGCTAGATCTGTAGCTAGATCTGGAGGTCTACTGTACACCTTCTAGGTTTTAGATCACTACTCCATGTGGGACAAACTCTTACTTATTAATACTTGCTATAAATGGACCCTATATCTTGCAGGTCCTGGATAATTTTAGTGTGTTGATTCCATCCTCTATTTTTACTTTGATTTTTACTTGCTTTCATCACTAATAAATAAATTAGCACTGAAATATCCAGAACACATACTCATCACAACCAATCTAAAATTGTCAAGAGTGTAGTGTGCAAATCAGTATAGATTTCACCATTAATTTGAGAATTAGGTTCAAACAGTACCCCTATAAATCTAATCTCAGACCTAATTCTCACTAAGGCCTACTCTCGCAAATGAATTTAAAGGCGTTCAATTTTACTCTAGCTCAGGAGTAGTAACAGACCTCAAATAAGCCTGCAAGTATGAGCATAGGCACTTGCTCTAATTCCTTGACATCCTCAAGTAATTTGACCATATATTAGACAGGTCCTCATCTCCACATGATAGCTCAATCAACTTCAGATTAGTGAGGTCTTTTTATTGGGTTGTAGTGAGGCTTATGTGTGAGGTTTATAAAGAATAAAAGGGCAAAAAAAAAAAAAATTCAAAATCGAGAAATCAGCAAGGGGAGGAGATGATTCATTATTTGACCTTCTTCATTTCAACACAACTTTATCTCCTTTATGAATTTTTAGAGCAAAAGTGTCCAGCTTCTTCTCTTCTTTTCAAATTTAACAATGATGTAGGGGAATAATGGGAATTTTGATATGGTCAGGTTGAGGTTCTGGTTCAGGCTCAAGTTCTGTTTGAGTGGAGGCATTAGTAAAGGTAATAGGAGAGATTTCGGGGATAGGTGCAATTGGTGTAATAGCAGGTGTGGTGATAGCTGAAGTTATGGAATGGGGAGAAGGGGGTGGAGTAGGTAAATGGGTGGTTGGAGAGAGTTGTGATGTTTGGGTTAAAAGTGACAAAGTGGCTTGGATGGCTCATAAGCTCGTTTGGATTGAGGCCTCGTTTTGGAGGGTGGAGGTCATGGCTTGAAGGTTGGCCTCAATGGATGACTGGCTTTGAGAGTTGGCCAACACTTGGGATTGAAGGGAGAGTAATAGGTTAAAGATTTGGGGTAGAAAATCAGGGGTGATGGGTGGAATTAGTTGAAATGGGGAAGTGGGTGCATCAATGAAGGCGGTGGGCTGTGGTGATGGAGGTGTAGGGGCAAATGGATGGGGCAGTGGTGAATCTGTAGGAGGGGTGAAATGAGGAGGGTGAGGAGAGTCTTGGAGACGGGTAAACTCATAGTTGATGTCCCCTATGATAGAGGATATCATGGCTGAGTAACCCTCTTCTGAAAAAGGGTTTTAGTCATGGGTAGGTGAGGAAGGGATGGATTGGCCTAAGGGTTCAAGGAACTCAGGCGAAAAAGGTGCGGATGTTTCAATTGGCTGAGGGCTGTGTAGTGGGGAGCTGTGTGGGATTTCAAGGATGGGATTTCAAGGATGGGAGGCTCATGTTCAGAGGCTCAATCAAAGTACCACTAATCCACCATTATTTCTTTCTACATTTTCTTAGGGCCAGGGCAATAGTCACCTCATCCATCTGAAATGAGTATCCACCAAGCTTTAGCAAGGCTGTAATAATCCTGTAGTAGGAGAGTTAGTGGGGTTTCTTCTTTGTCTTCACCTTCTCGTGAATATCCTTCATCCCCTCAAAAATTAACTTGGCAGCATCCAAGTGGTGGTTCCTGTGGAATGAGTAGAGTGCATCTGCAATGGGAGGCCTCCTCTCCTTCTCATGTCCAGAGCAATAGATATTCTTCCAAAGTACCCCATCCGTCAACCTCATGTTTAGGGGCAGATCTCTCTTCCTAATAGACAACTCAGAGGCTGTGATCTCCCAATTCAACTCCTTAGCAATTCTTCGATTGTCGCTGTCAAAGGAGGGCCCAACCCACACTCTGGGCTATACTTTGTTAGTATCTCTAGTATTTCAGCTATGGCTACTTGATTGAATAATATCTCAAACTTGTCAATCAGTACTAGTAATGCTAGGTTCCCATCATCCATAGCCTTCACTCTAATATTCTAATAAAAAAGCTGCACTAGTCTAAGGAAGACTAGCTGCATTGGGTGCCTCAATAGGGGCAACAGAATGGCTTTGGTTAGGTATTCAATAGTGGTTGATGTCTCAGGCATGTCCTCAAAGAACAACTTATCAAAAATTGTCTCTACCTCCAGTTTAATTGCTTTCACAAATTCATAGGGGATCCTAAGGTACTCATTATCTTCTTCCTCTTCAGGGTCAACCTCAGGGATCTCATGGGCCATAGCCTTGCCCTTTTTCTACTTTTTTATAGATTTTTTAGGACTTTTGTTAGGTGAGTGCTCTCTGGCCCTCTTCTTAGGAGCAAATTTCTCTTTGGCTTGGGCACCAGAGCCCATAACCTTATCCTTCTTCACTGGGGCTACCCTCTTCTCTGTTGGTTGCTCCACTTTGGGCTCAACAGTGGGTGTAGGTACCTCAGAGGTCTCCACAACGAAGGCATCTGCAATCCTCACTGATTTATGAGTTCCCTCAGGGCTGTCAGTATGTGGAGGATTTAGCATGGCAGCCAGTGTGTCTAAGAACTTTGAACTTTTGGCCATGGCTACTCAAATCTTTAAAACTAGGGCTTTAAACTCCCAGCAGGTGTAATGCACCCTCAGAAATAAAATAGGGCTTAAATTCCTCTCTACTTAACACCAAATTAAGGTCTAATCAAACCGTCAAAGAGAGAGAATGAGAAACCATACCAAATTGAAGCTAGGGTTCCACTCTAATCGATGCACAATGGTCCAAATATCCCCAAATCGAGTTCAAAGTAACTAAGAGGAGTTGTGGAACACAAATGTAGGAGGAGATTGGCTGAGTTGAAGTGGTGTTGGAAATAGAGAAGGGAGAAGGGAAGAGGGAACCCGAAGGTGCTCAGTGAAAGCTATGGCAAAGAAATAGAATGGAGGAAATGGCAGAAATTGCAAGGTTTATAAGGCTGATCCCGTGCCTTACACGACTGTCGTCAGGTACTCACGAGGTATATTTCTCGCGCAATAAAAATTTCAATCCCACGAGGAGCGCTGTTGTGAAGAAGAAAGTTGCCTTGCAAGGACAGAATTAGAGGCTCTATGTGCCTCGCGAGGTCATTCATAGAGCTGAATCTAGGCCCTAGTGCGCGAGGCAGTCTTGCATCCCTCGTGTAGTTGAGAATCTTAAGCTTTGCGAGGAACATACAATCTAAGTCTCAGGTACCTCGCAAGGTAGAAAATTCATGAATTTTGTTTTTCGCTCAGTTCCATATTGCGGCCAGGATAGAGCCTCGTGAGGCTCAATATTAGGCTTCAGCAGGCACTTCTGCTCGCGAAGTTCTCGCGTGGTATAAAACAAAGGACTTACGATATTCACGCAGCTTGATGTCATGAAAAAGAGAGCCTCGCGAGGCTCATATGGAGGTATTCTTCAGATGTTTTAGTTCACGTGGCTTTCGCGAGGCAATAGAGGCCATTTCAGATCCTCGTGAGAGAGCTTAAGATTGACTCGTGAGTGTGAAATTGAGGCCTTTGAACCTCGCGACAAGTCAAAACTCATTCTCTGCCATTGCTTTAACATTGAGCTATGCATTCTAACTGATATTCACCTCATTTCTCCCCTATTCATTCATTTCATCATGATGATCTCAGTGCCCATTATCAACATATGTACCTCAAGAATTCAGAATACCAAAGAAAATTTTAATTAAATTAGATTCTTGACATTTATAATGACAACACCTTAATCATGCAGCATCAATAGACATGCACACCAACATCAGGTCGTGTACCTTCAATTCAGATGACCAATATGCACATACCAACTTCAACACACAACTCAAAATAGAATAAAACAAACAAGCAAATCATCACAATACAAACACTACGTGATAGATTGGAAGCTAAACAAAACAAAACACACATTCAACACTTATGGGGCACATTTTACAAATCTATGAATCACTGAGCAGTGGGAGGTTCATGTAGGTGAATGGTCTAAGGAGGCTCCACTAAATTTTCTACACAAATTTTTAGCCTTTGCCCATTCACTTTCATAATTCTCCCAGACATGGGATCCAAGATCTCCACAGCACTAGATGGGGAGCCATGGATGATAGTGTAAGGTCCATCCCATCTTGATTTTAACTTCCCTGGAAAGAACTTTAATTTGGAGTTGAAAAGCCAAATCTTAGTACCAGCATTGAAGTCCTTCCTCATTAATTTCTTATGGAAGAATGCCTTTGATCTCTCCTTGTAAATTCTGGCATTTGCATAGGCTTCTAGTGTTAGCTCATCCAACTCTGACATTAGTAATTTCCTGTGGGAACCAGCAGTAGTTAGATCAAAATTCAGTGTTTTGATAGCCCAATAGGCTCTGTGCTCTAACTCTACTGGTAGGAGGTAGGCCTTGCCATAAATCAAACTAAATGAGGACATGCCAATAGGGGTCTTATAGGCTGT
Organism: Chloranthus sessilifolius; assembly: GCA_021018995.1. Taxonomy (NCBI): domain Eukaryota; kingdom Viridiplantae; phylum Streptophyta; class Magnoliopsida; order Chloranthales; family Chloranthaceae; genus Chloranthus; species Chloranthus sessilifolius. The sequence goes on along the minus strand of CM037594.1, from coordinate 44,080,885 downwards.
CCTATAAGCCCACAAAGCATCATTCAGCTTTTGTGCCCAATCCTTTCTATCTGTCCTCACAGTTTTCTCCAAGATATGCTTAATCTCCCTATTAGAAATTTGAACTTGTCCACTAGTCAGTGGGTGGTAGGGAGTTACAATTCTGTGTGTAACAAAATATCTTTTGAGCAGATTCTCAAAAGGCCTATTACAGAAATGACTCCCCCCATCACTAATGATAGCTTTGGGGGTGCCAAATCTTGAGAAGATATTGTCCTTCAAAAATTTAAGGACAATTGTATGGTCATTGGTTCTTGTGGCAATGGCTTCCACCCATTTGGACACATAGTCCACTGCCACAAGTATGAAATTGAATCCCGTAGAAGGAGGAAAGGGGCCAATAAAATCAATGGCCCAAATGTCAAAAAGTTCTACCACAAGGATGGGCTGCAATGGCATTGAATCTTTCTTGGAAATGCCTCCCATCCTTTGACATCTCTCACAAGCTTTGCAATGTATATATGCATCTTTGAACAAAGAAGGCCAATAAAAACTACATTACAGCACTTTTGCTACAGTCTTTTTGCCACTACATTGACATCCACAGGCTTGGTCATGGCACATAGAAAGAATGTTGTGAAACTCACTTTCAGGCATGCATCTCCAAACAACCTGGTTTGTACAATGCTTACAGAGGTATGTATCCTCCCATAAAAAATATTAGACCTGAGAGAAAAATAGGTCTTTGTCCATCTTGGACCACTAAGGGGGAATCCTACCAACAACACGAAAATTGACAATGTGTGAAAACCAGGGCATACTAGAGTGTATAGCAAAATAACTGCTCATCAGGGAGCAACTCATTGACAGGTGTTGCTACACATTCTTCTAAAATAATTCGAGAGAGGTGGTCAGCCACCACATTCTCAACTCCCTTTTTATCCTTGATCTCAAGATCAAACTCCTGTAATAGGTGGATCTATCTGATCAATCTTGGTTTGGCACCCTTCTTAGCCAATGGGTATTTCAGGGCTAAGTGATCAGTGAAAACAACAATTTTAGACCCAAGCAAGTAGGGTCTAAACTTGTCTACAGTAAAACTAGAAGCTCCTTCTCAGTAGTGGTGTAGTTGAGCTAAGCTTCAGCTAGTGATTTGCTGGCATAATAGATCACTGCAGGCAACTCATCTTTCCTCTATCCTAAGACACCACCTATGGCCAAGTCTGATGCATCAAACATCAGTTCAAAGGGGAGTGAGTAATCTGGGGCCTGGATTATAGGTGCAGTGGTAAGGCACTTTTTCAAGACCTTAAAGGCCTCAAGGCACTCAGCAAAAAATTTAAATGGCACATCCTGACACAAAAGGTGGCACAATGGCTTTGCAATTTTGCTGAAGTCCTTAATGAACCTCCTGTAAAATCCAACATGGCCTAAAAATGATCTGATTTGCTTGATAGTCCTGGGTGGTAGAAGATGTGAAATCAAGTTCACTTTAGCCTTGTCAACCTTTATTCCTTTGTGATAGATCACATGGCCTAATACAATTCCTTGTGTCACCATAAAGTTACTCTTTCCCCAGCTTAAGACTAAATTGGTCTCCTCACATCTTTATAAAACTAGGTCGAGGTACTCAAGCATTGGCTAAAGCTGTCCCCATAAATTGAGAAATCATCCATAAAGATTTTTAGGACCTTGTCAATCATATCAGAAAAAATTGTATACATGCACCTCTGAAATGTGGCTGGGGCATTGCACAATCCAAAAGGCATCCTCCTGTAAGAAAAGGTGCAAAAGGGACATGTGAAAGTAGTTTTTTCTTGATCTTGAGGATAAACAGGGATTTGGTTATACCCTGAATATCCATCAAGAAAGTAGTAAAATGCCTTCCCAGCCAGCTTATCTAGAATTTGGTCAATGAAAGGGAGGGGGAAGTGCTCTTTCCTGGGTTTTGAGTTGAGTTTCCTATATTCAATGCAAACTCTCTAGCCAGTGTTCTCCATGGCTAGCATCAACTCCCCAAAATTAATAGTAATAACGCTATGCTTGACTTTTTAGGTACCACTTGGAGAGGTGACACCCATTCCGAATCTGAAAGGGGGTAAATTACCCCTGCAGCCAACAGTTTCACTATCTCTTTCAAGGCCACCTCTTGCATGTGAGGATTAAGCTTCTTGTGCATCTCCTTAGAGGGATTTGCACCCTCATCCAGGTGAATTCTATTCATGCAAATTGAGACATCAATGCCTCCGAGATCAGTTATTGTCCACCCCATTGCTTTCTTGTGCTTCTTGAGAACCATCAACAATTTCTCCTCCTATTCACTAGTGAGAGAGGAGGAGATAATCACTGGAAGCTTATTGTTTTGCCCCAAGAAGGCATATTTTAATGTGTCTAGGAGCTGTTTCAACTCTTGCTCAGAGGGACTTTCAATGGAAGGCAATAAAGGGGCCTTAGTGGTTTTAGGAAGGGGCAACAATGTAGGTTTCCAGCTGGAATACTGCACTAGGCACACAGAAGACTCTATTTTAGTGTTGTTTTCTGTCATGAGAACTTGGGCCTCCTTCTCAACCATACTCCAAATATTTTTCAGGTCATCAGCAACATTATCCCAATCCAGCAAATTAGATCATTCTTCTTCCACAAGGCCATCTAGTACATCTATTATACAACAATCTTCAATGTCCATCTGAGGTTGCCTAGCAATATTGTAAACATTTAATTAGGCCTTCATGTTCCCAAAGGTCACCTCCATCACCCTTGAGCTGCATTGTATTCAAGCATTTGCAATGGTCAAGAATGGCTTGCCAAGGATGATAGGAGTTGGGATTTTACTTGTGCAACGGTCCATGTCTAAAAGAAGGAAATTAGCAGGATAGTAGAACTTGTCCACCCCCACCAAAATATCCTCCATCACACCCACAGGTCTCCACTTAGACCTATCAGCTAGTTGGACCACAACTAATGTGGATTTCAGCTTACCCAAACCTAGCTCCTTATACACAGAATATGGGAGTTGGTTCACACAGGCAAGTAAGTCTAAGAGGGCTTTACCAATGATATGGTTTCCAATTATGTAGGGGAAAGTAGGTACCCCTGGGTCCTATAATTTCTCAGGTGTGGCAATGGACAAAACTGACTCAACATGCTCAATAGCAAAAGGCTTTTTGGACAACTGCACCCTTGCTTTTCTTTTCTGTGTGCAGAGGTCCTTTAAGAATTTAGCATAGGCAGGGACCTATTTTATGGCATCTAGCAAGGAAAAATTGATCTTGACCTACTTGAAGGTCTCCATCATTTCCTCTATCTGAGCATTCCCCTTATCAAAAGGAGATGGGTAAACTAATGCATGAGGAAATGGCGCTATGGGATCTGCCACAAATTGCTTGATGTAGTTATGGATCGGTGCCACAGCTGTTTGATGTAGTTGCGGGACTGCTGGTGCCCATCAAAAGGAGATGGGTCAATAAATAATTTCCTTTATTTATTGTTTGATGTAGGGGCTCAACAACAGCCCCTTTATTTTGTCCTTGCTGATCCACAGCAGGGGATGCATTTCTTGGTGCTTCAACAACCACATTTCTTTCATTTTCACACTCCGTGACCTCTTTAGTTGCCCTGCTCACTAAATTATCAACCACCCTGCCACTCCTTAGGGTAGTAATTGCATTAGCCTTCTCAATGTGTAGAGGATACTTCTCTAATCATGTATTGCCCTTTAGGGTTTGCCAAGGGTTGACTAGGAAATTTTCCCTCCTCTCTCTTATTTAAAGCATTACAGATTTGGCCCAGCTGGTCAAGGATTCCTGCCAAGACAGAATTTTTTAATGCTTTGCCCATGAGAGTTCACAATTTGGACCAAGTTCTCCAAATTCTGCATAGATGCCAGCATTTGCTCTTCAAAGGAAGAGGAACTGAGATGCTATGGGGGCAAGACCAACTGATTGGGCTGTGGGGCAAGCAACAAAAAATTCTGTCTTGGCTGGAATCCTTGATTAAACTGGTGCTGAGGTCTGTATGGAGCTGCCAACTACTGTTGGGGCTGAGGGTATGTATCTTGTCTCCACCTCAAATTTGGGTGGTTTCTCCATGTGTGCCCAACAGGTTGCTGCCTAAATGCTTGAGTAGCATTGGCATGCTCCATAACTAAATCAGAGAATTGATTGGCTAATGGGTAATTTTTAAGTGAATGTGTGGGAGATTGTCATATCAGACATGTCTCTTCCACCTATGCAACCATCCTAGGCTGCATCACATTCATCAATTTATCAAACTTTAAACTCAGATTGTCCACCTTCCTTTTCAAATCACTTTACACCTTAACTTCATACATTCTACCTCTTGGGGTGGACTCTTTCAACAATTTAGCCGAGGTCTGGCTGTCATTGCGAGACAGTGACTACAGCTGTATGGAATTTTCCCCTATGATGTCAAATGACTCCCAAGCCTCATATCCCTACTCTTGGGATTAATTCCTTGGTAAAAGACTTGCACCAGTTGCCACTATGAAATTTGATGGTGGGGGCATTAGTTTAACATCTCTTGAAATCTCTCCCATGCCTCATAAAAAATTTCAGATGAGGACTGAGTGAATGACAATATGTTTATCCTCATTTGGGTAGTTTTATTTATGGAAAGGAATTTAGCTAGAAATTGGCTTTGGAGGTCACTCCATGTCTGAATGTTATTGGCTGGGAGATTAGAGAGCCAGGTGTTGGCTTTGTCCTTTAGGGAAAAAGGAAAAAGCCTTAGTTTGGTGGCTTCAGGTCCCAGGCTAGTAATTCTGAAAGTGGTGTAAAGTATCAAAAATTGGTCAATGTGCTTGTAAGGATCTTCCTTACTGAGCCCATGAAAAGATGGCAGCATGTTAATGGTGGAGGACTTGGTTTCATAATTTTCCTCAACTGAAGGGAATTGTATGCAAAAGGGAGATGTGTAATCTCCAGGTAAATTGTATTCCTTTAGAGTTCTTTTCCTCTCAGCCATGACAGCTGGCTCAGTTTCAACAGTAGGGGCTGGTGTGTTGTTTCTCTGTCTAAAGTCCCTTTCAACCTCAGGATTTGGAGGTTCCAAGTCAGGTTGAAGGGACCTTCTACCAAGCATACACACGCAAACTCAGTAGGTAAAGAAAATGCTCGCAGCACACAAAAAATTTATAAACAAAAAAATCACAACTAACAGATATACAACTAAACTATTAACAGGGAATTCAACACCATTGGACTATATTTTAGGGTAAAAGAAGTGCAAACAAAGCTAGCTAAACTCTAGCGGCAGCTCTAGCTTTTCCCTACTGCTGTTGTCCAACTCTGTAAAAATTCCGTAAAAATCAATAGTACTTTTACTCTATTTAAGGCACAACTACAAAGAATTTTTTAAACTAAAATATAATACAACTCAGGTCTACTAGAAAGATCAATATCCCCGGCAGTGGTGCTAAAAACTTATAGGTAAGGTTTTTGCTGTTTCTTTTTATTATAAAAATGATAAAGATAAGATAAAGGAAGTAAAATAAAATAAAATATAAAGGGGAATGAATATAGCACAAAACCAAATCACAGACCTGTAAGAATCCAGGGTAGATTGTAGAAAGTTTTAAGTAAGAGTTTATTCCACTGAGAACTTGATCTAGAATTCAAAATGGGCTATAATAGTAGACCTCCAGATCTGGTTGTAGATCTGACAATCCTAAAGAAGGTGAGTTGGGTGTCACAACTACACTAAATTACCTACTAAAAGAAAAGACATAAAGTGTAGTCCTACCTAAGAAAGGGTTATGAAGAAAGTGGTGATGGTGTGTTAAAATAAAGATAAAATGGTGGGAAGTAAACTAGTAGGCTAAGTTTTAATCAGTTTTATAACTCAAATCTAGATATGCTTCTGCAGGAATCCTTGCTGAAGTGTTATCAAAAACCTCACCAGGGAAGAAGAATCCAACTCACTCTTGTGATTCAACCTAGTCCCTTAAGGCTATAACCTGTCCACTTTAATGGTCACAGGCTATCCAATAAGGAGGATCAAAACACATGAAGAAAATTAGAAAACCAATTTGATCAAATTGAATAAGCTGATCTTAAGGCTATAACCTGTCCACTTAAATGGTCATAGATAATCCAATGGATGCCCTCCACTCAACTGCTCAAATCAGAACATTAAAACTATTGCAGACACTATGTTTGCCATGCTAGAAGCTCCCCAGATCTATTACAGATCTGGCAGGCATTCATAGGAACAAATAGTTCTTAAAAAAGTAGTGGAGACTACAGTTGTCCAAGGGCTATTTGGAGACTAAAAAGCAGTTGGTCATTGCTACAGAAGGCCTGTAATGACCCAGCTCACAAGTCTGTAATAACTATAGAGAAATCATATCTAACATCTGATATTGATCAAGTAAAATAGAGGGGAGCTAGTTCATGCAACAACCTCTCACTAGGCTACAAGCTCAAGTGTAGAGCAGAAGAATCCTTCTCAGATTTGTGGCTTGAAATCACCCTAGGACTATAGTCTGCCCGCTTAAGTGGTCACAGGCTATCCACAGAGGTTATCCTCACCACAAGGATCTGAGAAGGAACATGTAAACTACTGTTACCACCATGGTGCTAGGGCTACAAGCTCAAGCTTCCATGGGCCTTTCAATCAGCTCAAATCCTAAATGCATGCTATAGTTTGAACAAAACTATGAGCAAATAGGAAAATAATAGATTGAATGAACATTTAAAGTGCATATTCCAATGATCAAAATTACCTACAATGCAATTTCTCAAGGCAGCAGGTTTGTGCACAATAGCTCTTCATAAAATCCCAAAGATTACATGACCCATTACAAAACTAATTAAAACTTCACCAAATTGCTTCCAGAGGATTTAACCAGCAAGTGCTGGGCTAAGAGAGAAGAAAAAAAAATGAGAAAAAGAAATATTCAAACCCTAACCCTAGCATGCTCGAGCTCACCACAGATAGAGGTTGAAGGAGAGATTCTAATTCTAAGTTATAACTGTAGCTTATATACTCAATCCCTAATGCCTTTGCTCAGAGAAGAGTAAACACTAATTTCTCTAGCAGATGTGGCACTGTTATAACCCTTGGATGCCTTGGGATGTATGCCTCAAGATTCAGGCCTCGGGATACGTGCCGTAGACCTAGGGAAATCCCTAAAAGGTCCCAAGAGTTAAGACTGAGAAGTGGGGTGGCCCGAGCTTTGCGCAGCTGCCTTCTGCACATTAATTCATTCGCGCAGTTTACAAAGTCCTCGCGTGGTAAGATTTTTGCTTGGGAGGCCCCTGGTTCGCGTGGTCGATATTCAAATGGTCGCGCAGCTACTTTGCACTGTAATACTATCATGAAGATGAGTTGCACTGCTTAGCTTGCTCGCGCAGTAGGGCTTCAGAAGTTCCTCTCGCTAGGATGTCGCGAGGATGCCTTTAACTCTCGCTCGATTTCTTTTCACATGATTATGCAGCTCGCTCGGTACAGAGTTGAACTTCTAGGCGCATGAGAGTTGTGTAAGATGGTTTCTGGGCATCTCTCCCCTCCAGAGCCCTGTGAGAACTTCGTGAGGTTGTTGCTGCTGGTTGCACAAATTGGTCTCGCGAGGTAGTGCATGAGGCTGCTTTAAAACTTGATCCTCACGAGAGCTTCGCAAGCTGTATTTCTAAAAGCTTAGTGCGCGAGAGTCTCGTGAGGTCTTTATGTGTTAATTGCAGCTGAAGTGTGTGACTGCTATGCGAGTTCTCTTGTTCTACAAATTTTAGCTGCGTGAGGAAGCTTTGCTAGTAAATTGAACAGCATGAGGCAACACCTCAACTATGCGAGATAAGTCATTTGTTCCTCTACTGCTATGCACATACTTCTATTGTAACTTCCTCCACTCTCATCTATACTTCTTTCATCTATTAGACATCATTGGTCCATCATGACATGCGAAATAGTCACCATGGTGTGCACCACCATGGTGTTCTATAAATCTCGGGCTCAGCTATCATCCTTGGCTTGAATTCTCTCTTCTTGGCACCAAAGGCATGGACTTTGTGTTAAGCTACACAAGTTATTACTAATCTACAAAACAAGCTAAATAAGTATTATTAGTCAGCTTTAAGGTCTAGCAAAGGCTAGGTTAAGAGATGAAAAGTGATACTTTTCAGTGAATAACAGGACCCATCGATTAGGATCATTCTCTCCATAATCATCCCATTAGCAGTATGGAGTCTCATAATTTAACCCATTAAATAATGGGGACATCGAATATGTCGGAAACTCCATATCACATAGACATAAACTAAGAAACGAAATTAAAAACTAACTGGATCTAAAAGCAAATGAAAGTACCTTGGTCTCTTGTGGGCGTGCCCTTCGAAGCTCTGATAGGCTTAGAGTTCGGTCTCTAAATCTGAAAAAAATAAACTAGAATTTGAAAAGTACTACTACAAAGTAACTAAAAGGCAATAGATCAAATAAAACTGTAGTCCTCGACAATGGTGTCAAATACTTGATCGTCTTAAAATCTGACCTTGCAAGTGCACAAGTTGGAAGTACTTGGGCGAGTACAAGGGTGTCGAATCACAAGGACTAGTTGTTTATCTAAAAAAATTCCATAACTAGAAAGGGGTCTTTGTAAAATAAAATTCTAATTATTTTATATAGAAAGCAAAGAAAACAAATTTGGAAAATATTGAGAGAGTAGCCTAGGATCTCTCATGGATCTCAAATTTATAAATAACTCCCATCATATTCCTAATCTATTCAAAATTCCAGGTACCCCCGCTGGAGGCTACAAGCTCAGTCACATCCTATAGGAATTACATAAATCTAATCGTCAAAGAACCATTGCATGAACCAACAAAAACTACCCTACAAGGCCTAGTCCATCGGTGAATAAAAAGATAAATCTCAAAGGATGTTTGCATCCTAGGCACGTTATACCAAGCACTATAGATATTGTGCTATCACTCTCCACAAGCCATTTACCATTAAAGATTGGATCTAGAAGTTCTTTTTTCGGGTTGTATCGTGGCTCGGATCAAGGTTAAGAAAGAAAGGGAAGTTGGGCTCAAATTTCTCTGAGAAACCGGAAAAGAAACACAATTTGATTTTCTAACTTTGCACTCTTTCTTTTTTGGATTTTTCAAAATTTCTCTTATTCTTTTCTCGTTTCTTTCCCCAAGAAGGGATTCCTTAATCTCTTAATTGCAAATTTTTTCAAGCCTTTGTAAAGGGAGGGGTGCCTCTCTATTTTTTGGAAAAATAGTGGTTAGGAGGGTGTTTAAAATCTAATTTGGATTAGCAATTAGGTAATGGGCAATCCAAGGTTTCCTAGAGTTTTTGGAGCCTTGAAAAGTGTAAAGAGTTGTTCCATATGTTTGACAAAGTAGTTTTACTAAGGCAATTCTTGCCAGGGCCCGATTTGAACTAACATGAGCGGCCTAGTCAGAAAAGGGGTTTTAGGGAGAGTAACAAAAAGGGCTTCTCAAACATCAATCTGATCAATCAATTCCAACCTTTCTTTTTCAAGCAATGTTTTTTTTTTCTTTCCTTTCTTTTACTCACAATGCCGAAGGTGTGTTTGTCGTGCCCGTTTTGCCCTCTTTTTGCCCGCGACATCCTTTCAGGTTTTTACCACATCCATGGTTTAGCTCTCTTACCCCAAGCGCCCTTTCGGGTTTTCACCTAGTCCACACAAGTTCACTATTTTTACCCGTAGTGTCCTATCGAGTTTTCACCACGTCTATCTTACCAAGTCAGCGAAACTAGACTGCTCCTGGTATACAAGAAAATTGAGATCACTAGCAGGATATTCTTTGAGATCATTTCTATCTGCTTGTCGTCAGGTATCCTATTTCTGACTTGAGCTGTTAGTGCTCTCCAATGCCCTAAGTAATTGCTGAAGGTTCCATTGGAGTTTTGCTTCAATCGGGCTATATCTAATTTGCGAGGCTCAATGTCTATGTTGTAGACATATTGCTCCTGGAATAAGTAGGTCAGATCTTTCCACCTTTTGATCATGAACAGTTCAAGAGACGTGAACCATCTTAAAGCTGGGCTGGTAAAACTTTTCTGACTAGATTGTTTGTTAGCGGGTTGGGTATGGGTGCCTTGGATAAGGCCCAAAAAATTTCCTCCTTTCCCTACTGGATGATGGAGGGTAAGATGATGCCGTTATGCCGGCACCACAAAGACTCTAGTTTTTAGGTTTTTTTATTTTTTATTTTTTTAGAAAGAATTTTTTTATAGAAACAAAGGTTCCGAGGCCTTGGAATTCCCTTCTCGGGTGGATTTCGTACCCTTATTTAGGACCGGCAGCGATGATTTTGAAGCACTTCTGAAGAATCAAAGGAAGACCTTTGATCTATTGAAGGAATGAAAAATGAGGTGAACAACTCGATCCCTTGAAATGAGTAAAAAAGAAGTTATCTTCTTTTGACCTGTGGGGGCGTATTGGGTGTTGGAGGTGGCGGGGCCCAAACAAAGGCACTAAGGCACTAATCGGGGGACTCGGGATGTGGAAAAGGCCACAGAATCAGGCTGGATTGCTCAAAACAATACTGGCGCAACTAATACATGCGTCAGAGTAAAAATTCCCTACATAAGGCTGGCGCAACTAATAGTTGTGCCAGTGTAATTTTGGGGATTTTTGCATTGCCACAACTAATACTTACGCCAGGCAAAAGTGGGTTTCCAGATCTCTTGATAGCAGCTACTGCAGCCCGAATTGAATTTCTTTTTTGGTTTTTGTGGAAGCTAGGATTCCGGGAATAGACTAATTTTTTTTTAGTGAATCGTTCTCTCCTCACCAATCCTAAGGGATGTGATTCCGGTATAATTCGCTAGCGCGCTCCCTACTGGTTTGAAGCTTTATAGGAATGGGAACCCACCTGATATACCTCCAGTGCAAGCACCTTCTCTAATACTAGGTGGGTTGTGACTTTTCTTGATCATCACCACTAGGGGCTGCCGCCATACTAAGACCCGGGTGGCTGTATGTGCGCCTAATAACCCAACCCTTTAAAAGAAAATCTACCTCGTAAAAACAAATTGATTAAGTTTCCTATCTTGGTTCAATTTTAATTAAATTTTTTCAAAGCCCCTTTTTTTAATGGAAGTTTTCTTTAGTTCAAAAATCGAGGGTGATGATCCCGTGCTGCCACTACGGGTCGGCGTCCATTGTTAGAATATGTTTGCATAAGTAGGCCTGCCAATCGGCTAAAGCACTTTAAATGATGGGAATTTAAAGAAAGTTAAAAGACAATGCGCAAATAGGCCCGCCAATCAGCTAAGGCACTAAAATGACAGAAAAGTAAAGAAAATTAAATGATAATGCACATGTAGGCCCGCCGATCGACTAAGGCATGTAAATGACAGAAAAGTAGGGGTGAGTTAAAAAAATTAATAAAAACAATACAAAAAATATAAAAAAGGTTAGTAAAATAAAAAATAAATGACCAAATTTCAAGGAGAAGCTCTACAAGCTATCCCCAGCAGAGTCGCCAGCTATGCAACCGTGGGATTTTTTACTATCCCATCGCGGTAATACGCTCTCTAACAAAAATATAGAGTTGCCACCCGGAGCTTTTGGCGTCCTGGGAAACCTATATCATTTTTATAAGCACCAACGTGCCACAAATATAACTCTGAATCCGATCCACACAAAAAGGTTCTTGGGTAGGGGCTTCGGTTATCGATTAGGAAGGTGTTAGACACCCAATCAACCCACTTAATGCGGTCTCTGCTTAGGGCCAAAATAAAAATAATATAAAAGAAAAGAAAAAGGCTTCCTCTTGCCCAAAGGGGCTTAAATTCCTATTTGTTTCCCTCCGTTCCTACCAAAAATTTGGTTGACATAACGGCACGAATGGGAGGATGGAGGAATGACCGAGAAGGTGAAGGAATGGAAGGGAGAGGAGGAGCTCTCGGAGCCTTGCGTTGGCTTGCTTTGTTGAGCTTTTGAAGGCTTGTATGATGAGAAAAGGGGTTCTAACCTCTAAGGCTTGCTAGCTAAGAGGTAGAGAGGGAAGGAAAATGGATAGCACACACCTAACCTAGAGGTTTTTTATGAAAGGTAAGGCTTGGAAGGAGGTTTATCAATTCTAAAATTTGTATGAGTAATGGTGCACCAAAGGGAGAAAGATCTTCTCACTTTAAGCTCTTTCTCTCTTTAGATAATTTTCTCAACCTTTAACCCAAGGGGAGGGGGGCTCTATTTATAGGAAAAGGATAGGTTAGGAGTCTACTTAGGTGCTAATTGCGGTTAGTAATTGGGTAATCTCTAATCTAAGGTTTCCTAGGATTTTGAGAGCTTGGAGATGTGTGGGAATGGTTTTAATGGTGGATGATAGGTTAGTATTTCAAATCAATTAAGCATTGCAAATAGGCATTAAACGGGTTCAATAGAACTAGAAAAACACTCCCCAAAGATTAAGATAGTCAACAAGTCAAATCCCAATATCAATTTTTGGAGCAAAAAACCATAAGTACTGTTCATATGCCTGGTGTAACTAATAGTTGTACCAAGCATATGTATAGTAATACAGTGATTCACAATGGTTTTGGGAGGTTGCAAACCCGCAGGGGGACCTACTTAAGCCTGGCGCAACTATTAGTTGCGCCAAGCCAAAATCATGCAAAATCGTGAGATTTTCAAATCACCGTAACTTTTGTTATATAACTCCAATTTAGGCAATTCTTAGCTCGTTGGAAAGCTAGGGAAGTGCTCTTTCCAATGGTATATTACTTGATAGTAGTAGAAGACTTCAGCTAGTCCTGGGGCACTATTCATCATCCATTGCCTGGGGAGGTTGGGTTCAGGGTTCGGAAGGGGTTCTAAGGGTCGAGATTGGTTTTTAAAGGTTCAGGGTAAATTCTAAGGGATTTGGGATGATTCCTAAGGGTTTGGAAAGGTATCTAAGGGTACCATACATTCCATCAAAAGCTCAGAGGCGCTCCTCTCTCGAAATATGTTTTGATCGGGCCTTGGGCCAAATTGGGGTGTCTACAAGACATATGTAGACACTCGGTCAATTAAACGTAGGGCACTCTATGTATAATCGGATTATACACTAAATCACTAGCGCACATTCTTGATTATGAGCTGCCTTAGCAGTGTATAATCGACCCTCCCATACAATGTTCAAGTGACATTTGGTTTATGAGCTGTGTACAAGGCGCATAATCTGGATTATGCGCGGCATCCATGGTGCATAATCCAGATTATGCGCGGCATCCGTGGTGCATAATCTAGAATATGTGCAACATCCGTGGTGTATAATCCAAGTTGACACCTGGTCATCTATAGGCACCCCATTCTCACCCTCTTTTAGTATATAAACTTGTTTAGTTAACCCACGACCTTGCCAATGACTCTCGGAAAGGGACCAATAGTTCCCGAAAACCTTAAAACCCTAAATGTGGGGACTATTACTATTCATATAGTGTGTAGTCGATCGTGCACTTAAATCTCAACCCAAGGACTCGGACTCGACCCAACTCGGTAAGTTCTCGGATTATGCACAGAAATATATGCGCATAATTGGATTGCATGCATAACTTTATGTGTAAAATCAGTCCAAATGGATTGGGGCACACTTTCTGTGCACCGAATAAAAGTCCCTGATTATATGCATACACCTATGCGCATAATTCAATTGCACGCATCCCTAGATGCGTGAAATTGGTCGAACGATGGACCAAGACTATGATTCCTAAGACCACCCATATTCCCCGATTATGCGCATAGGGGTATGCTCATAATTGGATTATGCACATGGCTCCATGTACGTAATTAGTTCAAAGTGAATTGGAAATAGGACACCTGGCTGAGCCAGTCAGCCGATCATTCCTCAGTCGGTGACTGACTTCCAAAGAATTGCACGCATGGGACCATGCGCGCAATTTCTCAATTGTGCACATGGCCCCATACATTTAATTATCCGTATACCTATAAGTAGACCCCTACCCCACAACTAAACTCACTAATTTTCTCAACGAGTTTCTTCTCTCAAGCTTCTTCCTTTAAGAAAATTGGAGGTTCTCTCTGAGGTTTCCAAAGAAAGGGTTGAGCTGCACTCTGGGCTCCAAGGACTGCTGGACTCTTTCTTAGAAACCTCAGGGTAATCAGCTAGTGGAATAGGCCCACTAGCCTTGACTCTCGAAGGAGTATTGAGGGAATAATTGCTTAGCCTTAGATCCACCCCTAGGAAATCCCTGCCGAAAATCCCAAACCCTAGCGCCCTTAGAGACTGACACACTCTTGCATATGCCTTTTAAAATAGCCTTAGCCTCTCCGATTTGCCCAAGGGAATTTATGGAGGGTACCCAAGAATGGGGCCGATCCTCCTTAGCATAGTGGGCCACCACCCCCTTTTCCTAAATAGAGCCCCACATGAATAGGAAACTAGACTAGATAGACCCTAAGCAACCCATAGCTGCTGAAGTTGGCCGACCAATGTTCTTTAATGGTGCTCACCTACATCCCGTCAAGCATTATCAGTGATGTGTAACAACGTCAATAAATAGCTATAAATAGCAATTGCATTAACCCGGGTACACTCCATTTAGAATTTGTCTTCCTTTACTTTTTTACATTTAAATACCTCCTTTTGCTAGTCTTTCTCCCATCACTAACAGAGTCCACTTTGACCAAATTGAGCCCCTTATTTCGAGATTTGAAAGGATCTTAGAAAAAGCATGTACCAACAAATTGGAAATCGCGATGGGACCCTTTCTACTAGGGTTGCCCTAATTTATTTAGTTTGATTTTATTGCTTTTTTTTTCTCTATTTGATCACCCATTTTACACACAGCTACACAAATTTACTAACCCCTAAGAGTTTCTGAGCACACAAACCCGAACTGTCTAGGATTCATAAACTAAGCCTAGGAAATAATGACCCACCCTTATGGGGGCTTCATAATAATCCTGCCTACGATGATGGACTGTCTCACGGCTTTGTCATCGAGAGATTAACATGCCCGGTGGCGAAGAGATACCCCTCACTCCTCCGGGCATCAGTAATAATGACGGTCGAAGGGAAAGTGGCATCGGGTAAAGCTACACGGATAAACAAATCATAAACCTCAATCTCAGCACCTTGAATAAAGGAGGGAGAGAAGTTGAAGAGCTATTTTGAAGCTTGGCCACTATGTATAAAGCTGTCAAAGGCTAGCAGGACCAAAATGATCGAGAGCGACAAGAGCAGAGGTCACCACCTACTTCGAACATCCTGTCGCCCCATAAATCTCCCCTAAGGCCCACTACTCACACCTTTTTGAGCAACAATTAGCAAGTTAAAACTCATTCTTCAACCACAAAGAACGATCGCCACTATAAAATGGAGGACCTTACTCTAGTTCTGGATGATTACATGGCTAAGAGAGAGCATCCCAAATTTTCATTCAGATTCGACAATTCTGCCTGGACCTTGAGTTCAACATACCAACAGGTTTCAAGTTCCCCAAATTCAGTAAATACAATGGCACAGGAATCCCGAATCACCACCTAGTGTTATTTTGCAAGAATTGTCAACCTATATGCGACAATCAAGGGCTCCTTATCCACTACTTCCATAGATCACTAGAGGGAGAAGCCCTTGATTGGTTCATCGGTCTACCACTTCATAGAATCAGTCAGTTCCTGTACTAATATAAGCATGTAATCGAGGAAACGGTCAGTCTCAGTGACCTAATGACTACAAAGCAAGACCCTGACGAAGATACTGGTGACTTCGTAGGACATTGGAGAAGGCTCGTTGCTCGTACCAGAAGCCAGATGAAGAAAAAGGATGCAATTGACATCATTATTAACAATGCCAAAGAACCTCTTCGGAGTGCCCTTATTATAAGCGATAGTCCAGACTTCGCGACCCTTCGTCTCCGTGCCTCCAGCATACAACTTCATATCAAGAGTGGAGATCGTTCCCTCTCGTTAACAACAACCAAGGGCATCTCTTCCAACGGCTTAAAAGCAAAGAATAATAAGAAGACCTCTTGCTCTGAGCAAGCCAACATAATTGCCGATCAAGGGAAAAACTCTGAAAGCGTGAACTTCCAGCCAAGGTATCGCAGTTAATGCTAATACCAGAATCAGAGCCAAACATGATACCCCAATCAAAATCAAAATTAATACTAAAATCATGGCCAATACTAAATCCCGAACAACTATCCTAACCAGTATCCGAACCAAAACCAGAACATAGCTCAAAATAAGACAACCAACCCTTCAAACTACAACAACGTACCCCAACCCCATAATATTAACCAACAAGCCAAGCCTGGCTACCAACCAAAATAGAAGCATTACCAGGCATTATCTAATGATCAGTCACATAATATACCATTTTACCACCCTTAACTTAGTAATGTTAGGACTTAGTTTGCTACTAATAACTTACCGATGTGCAGATATTAAGAAAAAATAATAAAAGAGAATCAAAGTGTTAATATTTGTCAAAATGAGCTCATAAAGGCTCATAAAGCAATAAAAAGATGATTGAACCAAAAGTCAAATTACTGCCTATTAAAAGATGAAAAATCGTGTTTTACGATTTTGCAAAACAATGTAAATATAAAGTAGAAATTGTAATTTACTATTCTTTAGAGGAAGCCATTCAAAAGAGTACGATATAAGATAAAGCGACGAATCATAAATAGAAAATTTTCAATAGGAAGCGATGTTAAAAGATAGAAAATCGTGATTTACGATTTTCCAGAGAAAGCTATAATAGAAGAAGATAATCGTGATTTATGATTTTGCACAAGGAAAGCCTATTGAAGCCTATGATCACGTGAGAATGAACACCACCATGCACAAAATTAGAAGAATTCTTCACTTAAAAGTCTGGCCAATTACTGATCAAAGGAGCTTGACAAAAGACTCTTAAAAGACTCTACTATTGAAATAATAGAGAAAATCCATAAGTACATCAATAAAATCAAATAAAGGGAAGATAAGATTAGAAGTAGAACTATATTAGGATAGCTATATTTTAGAAATTTATTTGATTAGAATTATGAGTTTTATTAATCGACCCTTATGATCTATAAATAAGAGGCTCTGCACATAGAAAAATCCATCGAAGAATTTTACAGTATCAATTGACAACTGAAGTCTGTCTTTTCTCCCAATCAAAGTAGTTTAGGATTTACAAAGTAACATAGTCCATAGTTCTCTAAGGTCTTGCCTAACAACCAATGCTGAGGAAGCTGAAAGATCAACCCTTTGGATGGTTCTACTTTTGCTTTCTAGTTTGGATTTATTTTATTGCAATTTACGACTTTGTAAACATCTTCAGATTTTGATTTGAATTGATGTCTCAGGTTGGAATTTACAGATTACTGTAATGGTTTTTATTTTCCATGTTTAATTTTTTGGAATTTGATTGACACCCAAATTTCTGGTAGATTAGAGATTAGTATAAATCTATATTGAAGGATGCTAGTTTTTGATTAACGCCTAAATTCTAGAAGACTGAAATATGGTATTACGGTATTTTAAATTTGTAAATATTCGATAGCTGAAGATTGTGATTGACGACCATAATCTGAAGTAGGAGGATTTAGATTTATTTTCTACAATTAGTATAAACAATCATTCTTTATTCATATTTCTCAAGTAGCTTAGGTTCTTAAAAGATAAGTATAAGTTTTCAAAAAATTAATATATATATATATAGTACATAAACCTATCTTCGTGGGAACGATCCTACAATAGTCTGTAACCGTGAGATTTGTGACGATCCCGTCATGACGATGTGCTCTCAAATAAAATATTTAGAGTTGCCACCTAGAGCTTTTGGTGTCTCGAAAAACCTAGATCAATTTTATAAGCACGGAAATGCCCCAAATATAACTCTAAATCCGGTCTATGCCAAAGGCTCTTGGGTAGGGGCTTCAATTATCGATTGGGAAGGTGTTAGGCACCCAATCAACCCGCTTAATGCGGTCTCTACTTATGGGTAAAATAAAAATAATATAAAAGAAAAGAAAATGGCTTCCCCTTGCCCAAAGGGTCTTAAAATCCTATTTGTGCCCCTCCATTTCTACCAAAAATTAGGCGGCGTGACGACACAAAATGGAGGATAGAGGAATAACCGAGAAGGTAGAGAAATAGAGGGGAGAGCTGGAGTTCTCAGGCCCTTGTTTCACCACTGTGGAGCCTTGCATTAAATTGCTTCGGTGAGATTTTGAAGGCTTGTATGATGAGAAATGGGGTTCTAACTCCTATGGATTGATAGCTAAGAGGTAGAGAGGGAAGGCTAGGGTTTAACCCACCTCTAACCGAGAGCTTTTGGGTGAAATGCTAAGGTCTAAAGGGATTTTTGAAGTTCTGGAATTTTTATGGGAATGGTGCACTAGAGGAGAGAGAGAGAAGGGATTCCTTAATCTCTTAATTGTAAATTTTTCCATGCCTTTGTAAAAGAAGGGGTGCCTCTCTATTTATTAGAAAAGAGAGGTTAGGAGGGTGTTTAAAATCTAATTTGGATTAACAATTAGGTAATGGACAATCTAAGGTTTCATAGGGTTTTTGGAGCCTTGAAAAGTGTGAAGAGTTGCTCCATATATTTAGCAAAGCAGTTTCACTAAGAAAATTTTGGTCAGGGCCCGATTTGAACTAACATGAGCGGCCGAGTCGGAAAAGGGGTTTTAGGGAGAGTAACAAAAAGGGCTTCTCAAACATCAATCTTATCAATCAATTCCAACCTTTCTTTTTCAAACAATTTTTTTTTCTTTCCTTTCTTTTACTGACAATGCCCAAGGTGTGTTCGCCTTGCCTGTTTTCCCCTCTTTTTACCCATGGCACCCTTTCGGGTTTTCACCATGTCCACGGTTTTGGCTCCCTTAGCCCAAGCGCCCTTTCAGATTTTTACCTAGTCCATACAAGGTCACTGTTTTTACCCATAGTGTCCTCTCGGGTTTTCACCACGTCCATCTTACTTTGAGCTTGCATTTTTATTTTATTATTTTTATCTTTTTACCTCTATCATTTTATCAAAGGCCACGTCATAGAAGTCGATTCTGTCATAACAGGCTACATGGGGTTCTGGTGTCGTCTCACAACTCGGCTCGTGTTGTTTTAAGAGATACCGTAACTACTTGTGAACCTAAGAAAGAGGGTTTTCTTCAAGGTGTAGCTTGGCCATGGGTTAGGTCAGGATTTTAAAGTATGCTAGGCTAAAAAGGTTTCTGTGATATAGTTTCAGTTTTTCATAACATACTTTCTTCCTGGGGGGATTTTACTATACATGCCCCACTTTTTCTATGTATATTTTTTTGTTCTTTTTATTTTATTTCAGGGGTTCTCTTTTTGAGGTTTTACATTTCTGAGTTTTTTTTATTTTCTTATAGTAATTCTACTTCCTCTCTTTTTTTATATATGTACACACTTTTTCTTTTTCAGAGAAGGGGTTTTTTGAAAGAAAGGCCTAGGCTCAAATGGGGTAGCAAAGGATATCATTATTTTTAGAAATACTTTTTGGCTACTGCGCTTACAATGTTGGCCTCTTTTGGGTAGTTCTTAAGCAGTTACGTATCTGTTTCACCAATACTTACCTTATCGTGATAGACTAAGAGTAGAACCGTTGGACATATCCAGCATTGATGGGCTCAGGAAGTTAATCTTCGTCCATGGTGGAGAGGTGGATGGCGTATCCTGGCAACACTTCTTAGATGATGTAAGGTCTTGAACTTCCCTCTCTGATCGGTGTGTAGGGATGGGAAGATCTTCTTCAACACAGTGTCTCTCACCTTTAGATATCGACCGCGGACACGTTTATTTTAAGCGCGTACGATTCGCCCCTGGTAAACTTGAGTATGACACAAGGCTAGGAGTCTTTTCTCATCCAGTAGATTTAATTATTCAAAGCGGGATCTATCTCTCTGCTTTGGATAAGCCTGATTCCATGAGGATTCAGAGAATGGTGTTGCCCCTATTGCAGTACGGTTCGATGTTCTATAGGCCCATAAAGAAAATGACAGCATTTCGCTCTAATCTTGGTAAGTGACGACCATCTTCTCGAGGAAGCGGATGTCTGTCTTGTTCACAGCTTCCACGGCTCCATTAATTTGAGGCTGATAAGGTGACGAGTGATGGTGCTTGATCATGTATTGCTCGCAGAAGGCCCGGATGTGTTTATTCACAAAGTTTGTGCCATTGTCTGTGATGATATCCTTGGGTACTCCAAATCGACACACAATATTATTCTTGAGAAACTTTTTAATATGACTGGCCATGATGTTGGCATATGATTATGCTTCTACCCACTTTGTAAAGTATTTAATGGCGACGAGGATGAACCGATGTCTATTGGATGCTTTTGGATTAATCATTCCGACAACGTCAAGGCCCTAGATAGCAAATGGCTAAGGACTGGTCATACAGTAAAGATCAATGGCAGGAGCGTGTATCAGACTAGAGTGTTCCTAACACTTGTAGCAGTTCTGAACATGTTTGCAGCAATTTAATTCCATAGTGGTCTAAAAATATCCCTGTTGTAAAATTTTCTTAGCGAGCATGTGACTGCTAACGTGGGCACCACATACTCCCTCATGGATCTCTCTCATGATGTTGATCACTTCACTTTCTGTAAGGCACCTGAGCAGGATGTTATTGTACTATCACTTGTAAATGCATTCCCTACAAATGACGTAGCCTACCACTAAATGTTGAATGGTTCATCGGTCCGTCTTAGACATACCCTCAAGGAAAGTTAGTGTCTCAAGGAAATTCTTGATATTTGAGACATAAGGTGGCTCATCATCTCAGGCTTTGTAGGTTCCTCAATTTGGAGGAAGAAGGTCAACACATTCCTTTTCTCAATCATGATCGGCTTCATCTCGGCACCATACAGGATTTCAATCATTGATGCCAAAGTGTTTAATGCGTCGGCAAAGCGATTCCTTATTCGGGGGACATATGAGAATGTCACATCTTTGAAACAAACTATCTGATCCTCAAGGTGCCCATGGTAAGGGATCAATTTCTCATCTTTTGTCTTCCAATCTTCATTCGTCTGACATATGATCAACTGCAAATCGCTAAACACTCGGAGGTGAGTTACGTTCAGATCACGAGCTGCCTGTAAACCAACGGCACAAGCTTCGTATTTGGCCATGTTATTAGTGCAAGGAATGTTGAGCTTGATAGAGACTGGTATATGTGAACCTTTTGGCGAAATCAGAATGGCGCCACCTCCCCGACCCTCGGCATTGGCTTCCTTGTCAAAGTGCATTACACAATATTCGTCTGCTTCTTCTGTATCATCTTCTGTCGTGAATAGGATGTCCTCATTGGGAAACACAGTTCTCAAAGGCTCATAATCTGGCAAAGAATTGTCGGTAAGATGATCAGCAAGTGCCTGCCCCTTGATCACCTTTTGAGTGGCGTACGTGACGTCAAACTCAGACAATAAAAGCTGGCATCATGTGGTTCGTCCAGTAAGAGCTAACTTCGCAAACAGATATTTCAACGGATCCATTTGAGCCAAAAGTAGAATGGCTTGGGATAGCAAGTAATGGTAGAGCATCTGAGTAGCCCACAAGAGCCAGGCATGCTTTCTCTAGATGAGAATAGCGTGTCTCATAATTAGTAAACTTCTTGCTTAGATAGTAGATGGCCTACTCTCTTCATCCCATCTCGTCATACAGCCCTAAGACGCATCCCATCGAAACTTCCGTCGTGGAGAGATACATCAAAAGTGGTCTCCCTAGCTTGAGTGACACTAATACAGGTGGGTTAAAGAGGTAGCTATTGATTTTATCGAACACTACCTGACAATCATCGTTTCATTCAACAGGCGAGTTCTTCCTTAGTGGCTTGAAGATCAGCATGCAGATAGGCATTAGCTGTTCAATGAACCAACTGATATATTGTATTTTACCCAAGACCCTCTAACTTCTTTCTCAAAAGATGGTGGCAATATTTCAATGATAGCTTTGACTTTGACTGGGTTGACCTTGATCCCTCTCCTGCTGACAATGAATCCTAATAGTTTTCCAGACATAGCACCAAATGCGTACTTCTGTGGATTCAGACATAACCGATACTTTCTCAACATCTCAAACAACTTTTGAAGGTTTACAAGATGATCACTTCGCTCCGGTGACTTGGTTATCATATCATCGATATACACCTCAAGCTCTCAGTGCATCATGTCATTAAATAATACGGTCATAGCTCTCTAATACATTGCATTGACATTCTTCAACCCAAATGGCATGACTCGATAGCAAAAGGTCCCCCACGGAATGATGAACACAGTCTTCTCTCGATCTGCCTCTGGCATCATAATCTGATTGTATCCTGAGAATCCGTCCATAAAAGAAAGCATCCCGTACTTTACAGTGTTATCGACCAAGATGTCGATGTGTGGTAATGAAAAATTGTCTTTCGAGGTTGCCTTGTTCAAATTTCTAAAATCGATACACATGCAGACCTTCCCATCCTTCTTCGGTGTAGGCATAATATTGCCTAGCCACTGCAGGTATTTAGATACCATGAGAAACCCCGCATCATACTGGTTAATGACCTTGTCTTTGACTTTCAACATCCACTCGAGTCAGCGACGTCTCAGCTTCTGCTTAAACGGCTTCATATTGGGGTAGAGAGGCAACTCATGCTCGACCAAATTGGTCTCCAGACCAGGCATGTCCTCGTATGACCAGAAAAAAATGTCTTGGTATGACCAAAGGAAGTCAATCATGCTTTTTCTTTCTTCGGGAGATAGCGACATTTCAATTTTAGTAATTCAGGGAATCTCCTCAGTCCCTAGAATAACGCCCTCGATTTCTTCGACCATGGGGGTATGGCCATGCTCAAATTTGACAAACCGGTCGAGGAGCTCATGGGGGGGCTCCTCCAAAGGGATATCCTCATTCAGAATCGTAACTCCCACCTCTTCTTGTATTTCTATAGGAAAGGGGTCAATTTTACGTTGGACGGGAATTTCAATTAAGGCATATTTTTATCAAATTTTATTTAGAATTTTAAATGACAATATTTTTGGACTTTGTATTTTTTTAATGTTTTTGAAATTTTTATTTTCTTCGGAGATAGACCCTTGGCAGCACGAGTTTGTGTATATATAAGGTATTGCATGCCTAGGGCTTATCTCACTTTTTATAGGTTATTTTTTTTTTAGAAATGGGTACTAAATGTTAGGCCACTCCCCACTTCCAGGATTTGGGACAAAGATTCCCAGTTACGTACCTGTGAGGCCGCTCTTTTACCTATTTGGATGGAGGGTGCTGACTGATATGGCTTTTTTGGAGTCAGCCTCCATCATGTTGATCCCCATTTCATGTGAGATGATATCCTCAAACGTTAATACGGTTTTGTGGTAATTTACCATAGGGGGAGTTTGTTCAGGTATGGGCCGTCACTCCTCAAAGTGGGATAACGCAGCCAAGTCTATCTCAAGGTTGGGAAGGGTGATTTGGGGATTCATGGGGTGAATCGGTGTTGTGGGCTTGTGTGGGATTAATTGGGTTATCCCATTCCGGTCAATCCTTACAACCTCGGCATTCACAAATGAATTTCTAATGTGAGGCCTGGGATGAGGACTTTCCTCTATGTGTATGCCCCTATCTCTAGCAGCAGCTATCACACAGGATTTCTCCTTAGCCTCCCGCACTTCTTCTTTCATGGGCCTGTAATCTAGCCCAAAGCTGACATTTTTACCACCCTTAGCTGTGACGGGCTCTTTTCTGCCTTACAGTCTGGGCCCCAGCCCCCTTCCTTTTGTGATAGTGCCACTTTTGGAGCATGGCCACTGCTGCTACCATTTCACTTTCGGTTCTTGGAATGATTTCCTCGAGGGACTCTAGGAGTATCGTCGACACCTCATATTCAAAACTATGGAGGTCGATGTCCTCAGCGGTGTACAGCACATCCAACACTTTGGGTTTTTGGACGCTGTTGGTGGCCTTTTCTTTCTCACTATACCCCTCACCAAAGAAGGTGATGATCTTATGCTCGAACACAAACTTAAAGTTTTGGTGCAGCGTCAACGGTATTGCTCCGGCCTCATGCAGCCACGGGTGCCCTAACAGTAGATTAAATGAGGATTTGATGCCCATCACTTGAAACAATATGGAGAAGGTCATTGGCCCAATCAATAGCTCAAGGTCAACTTCTCCAATTATCTCTCTTCCTGTGTTATTAAAGCCTCCGACACTAGTTCTCGTGGGTCTTAGCATGCAAGGATCTACCCCAATCTTGGTGGCGGTTCTTAGTGGGCATATATTTAATGTAGACCCATTATCGATTAAAACCAAGGGGATTATCATATTTTCAAACTCAACAGGGATTTACACTGACTGCTCCCTTCATCAGGTAAATCGGCATCCGAAAATGAAATGGCATTTGGAGCCATAACCTGACCAATTTTTTGCCCGACTTCATCTGGGTTAACTTGAAGTGATACATGCACATTCTTTAATACCCCCATTAATGCTTGAAAATGGAGTGGGGACATTATCAACAGATCCCATACAGTAATATGGGCAAGCATTCTTCTTAGCTGAGTCTCCAGTAAATATTTTTGACTCATTTTCTCAAAAGGATTCACTGCGCTTTCTTTCTTTTCCTCTAGTTGGGCTTCTGTTGCTGTTGGTGCTTCAGACTGCTTTGAGATCTTCTCGGATCGGGTAACAATGTCCACTGCCCCTTCTCTGTGGCTATCAATGTTGATATCTATTTGTTCATAACTTAGCGAGGCCTGATGAGGATTGTAGGTTGGTCCCAAAATTTGAAATGGTATAGCTACTGGTATCGAATGCACTTGTACTATGAGCTTCGGAGGTGTGGGTAACACTTGGTTTACTTCGATGATGGCTGGTTTGGTGGAAAAATTGGGCCAAATGGGAGTGGTGAAGCGTGAGGGTGGTGGCACCGGGGAAAGGGGTAAGAGTAGGCTATTGGTAGCTGATAGGTGCTGGCGAGAGATTGGGGGCATAATGGGCTATCGGGTAATTAACGGGGGTGGTGGTGTGTGGTTGATATAAATTTATAGGCACATAATTGACAGGAGTGGGTGATGGGAAATAAGCCCTAAGATCCAAGGGTTCAACTCGGGGTGCTGGGTTGGGGAAATAATCTGACAAATTCAGGGGTTCAATCACCCTAATATTCCTTTCTTCATAATTTCTCGACAATGGTGCCACATAGCTCTCCCGATCACTGATATAATCTGAAAGATCAAATTCAAATTCCTCCTCATATTGCTCTACCATCCCGATGGTGGGTCTGAGACCTACTCCTCTGATAGGATGTGGGGGTAATGGCACTTGATGAATATTTATGTGTTGGTTCACTTGAGAGGGTGTCGGTGGAATGATTTTCTTGACATCGATTAAATCTTGGATCGCGTGCTTCAATGGGAAGCAGCGATCAGTCGGGTGACCCGGACCCTGATGAAAATTACAGTGAGTAATAGGGTCATAATTCTTTAGGATTTGGTGAGAAGGAGGTTACGGTTGATAAATAGTAACTAATCCCTTTTCTATTAGTAAAGGTAAAAGTACACTTAGTGATTGCCCTAGGAGCGTAAACACTCAGTTGTAGCAGGCTCTCCTCTGCTCCGAAGCCATCTGCATTCCTTGTCCATTCCCTACTCTCTGTATCTACTCAGTTCTGACTGGTGCTGGCAGGGCTGCTTGAAATTGGATGGGGTTATGTTATTATTAGGCCTGGTGTTGGCAATGTTCTGGACATCTTTCCTGTTCTCTTCTCATTCCTTTGTTCTGAAAACCTTCTAACCCCACTGGCTCCATCCGATATATTTTTGTTTAGGCGACCTTCCCTAATAGATTCTTCACATCGATCAGTGTTCCTTACCAGATCAGTAAAGCTTGACTGCTGCTAGTACACTAAAAAGTTTGAGATCACTGGCAGGGTATTTTTGGAAATTATTTCTATTTGTTCATCATCAGGTATCCTATTTCTAAGCTGAGTTGCCAGTGCTCTCCAATGCCCCAAATAATTAGTGAAGGTCTCATTCGGGTCAACTGGGCAAAGTCTGACTTACGCGGTTCAATGTCTATATTGTAGACATATTGTTCCTGAAACTAATGTGTCAAATCCTTCCAAGTTTTCATCATAGATGGTGCCCAAGATGTAAACCATCTCAGGGCCAGACCATTTAAACTCTTCTGAAAGACGTTTATCAGTAGCCTTTCATCCCCTCCATATTGGCACATATCCCCACAGTAGGACTTGAGGTGAGCAACAGGATTGTTGGTGCCGTTGTACTTGTCAAAAGCTGGCATTTTAAATTTTGGAGGCAAGGGGACCTCAGTAAATAAACATAAATCTGTGAAGTCCGTGGCATGGATTTCAGCACCACCCATTTTCAACAACTGCTTCTGTATTTTGTCTAACTACTCTTTCAACTGCTCTGACTCCTTGGATATGGGGGCCACTTTCTAGGCAGTTGGTTGAACTTAACTTTTGGCTACCAGGGGGTAGCCAATTATACGAGGAGGGTTAAGGCTGATCAATACCCCAGCATAGGCTCCACTATTCCTAATCTTGTCCTTTCCATACTGCTGGTCTACATAGGGTGCAGTGAGGGTAGGATTCTCTTGCTAGTGTTGCATGGACTGGATGGGAATGACATGAGTGGGGGTTGGGTGAGTTAATTGGGGATGAGGGAACACTTGCTGGATGATGGGATGAGTGGAAGTTAGATTTGGGAGTGGAGCCTTGAGACATGGGGGAAATGGAGGTTTGGGCCATTAGGCCTTAAGACATGTGGGTAATGGGGGTTTGGGCCGTTGGGCCTTGAGACATGTGGGAAATGGGGGTTTGGATAGTGTGGATGATGGGGGGTTGATGGGGGTCATGGGGGAATGAGGCATGGAGGCTTGATAGGGTATGGGATGGATCCATGGGTGAGTGGTGTGGATGAGAGGGGATGTGTTGGGAGGCCTTCCACCTATTGTAGGTTTGAAACATCTCCTCCATCATGGCCATGGAAAGAGGATCGAATGGAGATGGGTGATTTGATGGTTGGGGGGTATGGGCAGGGTGTGTGAAGAGGAACAATTGGGCATGGCCCTAGTAAAATTGGGCATGACTCGGGTAAGAAACGGGATATGGGGTGGATTAGACAAATGAGGCAGGGCATTAGTGGATGGATTAGGTATGTATGGGGGAGGTGTGTGGGGCATAGGGGTGGAGAATGAGAGAAGAAAGTTGGTCATGGCTTCAAAAAAGTGTGGCATGACTTGGGCAAATGGAGGGATGTTTGGGGGATTTGATGTGGGTGGATCAGGTTGGGCGGATGAGAAATAGGGTATGTTGGTTAAGGTGGAGGATGAGTTTTTAATGGGTGTGGAAAGAAGGTGAGATGGGTCGGTGATGGCCATGGTTGAAGGCATAGCTTGGGAAAATGATGAGAAATTTGGATTTTGGGAAGTGGTGGACGGAAAAATAGGGGCACCAAATGGGCCGATTATAGTGAGGGTTGATTGGGTGAGGGGGGTGGAAGTAAAGGCTTCTTCGGTATAGGAATGGGTTGAAAAATGTAGAGGGGATGAGTTAGGATCGGCATAAGCCAGGTCCATGGCCCACGACATATTTCGATATCGGGTTGGGTACGGGTACCTCGGATGGGGCCCGTAAAGCTTCCTCCTTCTACCCCTATGGGAAGATGGAGGGCACGATGATGTCATTGTGTCGGCACCAATCAAGACTATTTTTTATTGTTTTATTTTTAATTTTTTAAAATTTTTATAAGTGAAAAGAAATGAGGATTCCGGGGCCCTTTTGAATTCTCTTCTCAGGTGGCTCTCGTACCCTAAATAGGTCTCACGACAAAGGTTCTGAAGCACTTCAAAAGAATTAAAGGGAAAACCCCTTACCTATTGAAGGCACAGAAACCAAGACAAATAACCTGATCCCTCAAAACAAATAAAAATAAGTCACCTTCTTTTGACCGGTGAGGGCGTATTGGGTGTCGAAAGTTGTAGGGCCTAAACAGAGGCACTAATTACACTGATCGGGGAGTTCAGGATGTGAAGCAGGCCACCAAATTCGGCTGTTGTTGTCACCCAAAAGTCAAGAACTATTAGGTGTGCGGACAAAAAGTCCCCTTATGGCGCAACTAATAGATGCGCCGGTGTAAATTTGAGGATTTTTGGCTTGGCACAACTATTAGTGGTGCCAAGTAAAAACTGGGTTCCAGATTGTTTGACAGCAGCAGTTCCAGCCTGAAATAAGTCTCCTAATTGGTTTTTTCTGAAAGTTAGGCTTCCGGGGATTGACTGTTCTAATGATATGTCTCTTTCCTCACCGATCCTAAGGGGTTAGAGGCCAAATTGGGTTCACTATCGCTCTTTTTTTTCTGGGTTTTAAGCTTGGTAACGAGAAGGTTACCCACCCGATATACCTCAAGTGCAATTACATTTCTCAGGTACTAGGTGGGCGAGGACTTTTCCGGATCATCACCACTAGGGGTTGCTGCCGTACAAAGATCTGAGATTTTGTATGTGTGCCTAAATAATCCGACCCTTGAAAATCTACCTCGCAAAATTTAATTTAAATCCCCTTTGTTGGTTCAATTTAATTTTTCACTTTTAAGAAAATTTTCTTAAGTTCAAAGACCGGAGGAGATGATCCCGTGTTGCCTCTACGGGCCGGCGTTCACTAGCGGAATATTTTGGCGGAATTAAATGCGCAAGTATGCCCGCCAAATGGCTCAGGTACTTGAAATGATGGAAATATAAGGAATTTAAATGACAATGCACAAGTAGACCCGCCGATCGGCTAAGGTGCTTGAAATGATGGAAACATAAAGAAATTGAATGACAATGCACAAGTAGGCCAGCCAAACGGCTAAGGCTCGTAAATGACGTAAAAGTTAGGGGTAAGTTAAATAACGTAATCGGAGGGGTGAGTAAAAAAAATATTAAAAATAAAATAAAAAACTATAATAAAAGGCTAGTAAATCAAAAATAAAGTGGCCAAATTCAAGCGGAAGCTATACTAGCTACTCCCTAGCAGAGTCGCCATCTATGCAACCGTGGGATTTTTGACAATCCCGTCGCGATGATGCACTCTCAAATAAAATATTTAGAATTGCCACCCAGTGCTTCGGGTGTCCCGGGAAACCTAGATTAATTTTATAAAGTACCCCAAATATGACTGATTCCGATCTACGCCAAAGGCTCTTGGGTAGGGGCATCGGTTATCGATTGGGAAGGTATTAGGCACCTAATCAACCCGTTTAATACGGCATCTACTTATGGCAAAAACAAAAATAATATAAAAGAAAAGAAAAAGGCTTTCCATTGCTCAAAGGGTTTTAAAATCCTATTTGTGCCCCTCCGTTTCTACAGAAAATTTGGCGGCATAACGACACAAATGGGAGGATAGAGGAATAACCAAGAAGGTCGAGGA
The DNA here is from genome assembly GCA_021018995.1 of Chloranthus sessilifolius. Lineage (NCBI taxonomy): Eukaryota > Viridiplantae > Streptophyta > Magnoliopsida > Chloranthales > Chloranthaceae > Chloranthus > Chloranthus sessilifolius. The sequence continues at coordinate 44,051,526 of CM037594.1, read as the reverse complement.
ATAGGGGGGAGAACCGTAGCTCTCGAGCCCTTGTTGCGCCACTGTGGAGCCTTGCGTTGGCTTGCTTGGGGGAGCTTTTGAAGGCTTGAATGATGAGAAATGGGGCTCTAACTCCTATGGCTTGATAGCTAAGAGGTAGAGAGGGAAGGATAGGGGATAACACAGCTCTAACATAGATCTTTTGGGTGAAATGTTAAGGTCTAAAGGGATTTTTGAAGTTCTGAAATTTGTATGGGAATGGTGCACTAGAGGAGAGAGAGAGAAGGGATTCCTTAATCTCTTAATTGTAAATTTTTTCAAGCCTTTGTAAAGGGAGGGGTGCCTGTTAAGCTCTGAAAAGTACCACTTTTCACTCCTTAACCCGGCCTTTGATGGACCTCTGAGTGGACTAATAAAGTGTTTTAAGTGTGTTGTAGATAATAGAGATTTATAGCTTAATGATGCAATCCATCATATTTCAAGCCAAGAAGGATAATTTTTATGCTAAGTTGTGGAGCTGAAGAATTTATTGAGAATGCACCAGGGCAGTTCACACCATCAGGATCATTTCGGCATGCTTTGGGACCTTCGAAGACCTATTGAGGGTGAGAAGTGAAGCCAAGATAGTGGACTGCTACTACAGTGAAGTAAATAGAACACCACTTCAAGTGGCATAACAGACAGCTCAATGAAGATTGAACTACTTGAACTAGAAGAGCTGCACACATTAGAGCATGGCGAGTTGTATTTTTCTTGTGTGTGCACTCATCATCTTGGCGAGCTCCTTAAACAACTGCATCAGAGCTTGGCGAGCGGCAGTATAGAACCTCGCAAGCTTCAAAGAAACTTAATGAGAAGTTGTTGTGTGAACCTCGCGAGTTGCTACAATTTGATGCTGCTGTGCACACAGTTGAACTTGGCAAAATTTTATGAGCTGCATTTCAGCCTAGCGAGCAGCGAAAAGAACCTTTCAGGAGCAACGTATAGGCTGAAAGCATATTATCGAATAGCTATTGTGCACTCTCGAGGCAGCTGTGGAGCATCCTTGAGTAGTTCAACTAAACCCCACGGGCTGCAGACTCGAAGTCGAGTGGTGTAGAGCTGAAAAAATATAGGCATTATAGTTGTTTTGTCGTTGATGCATTCTATTGAACAAGTGCAGTGCTGAAAATTGTTATATTTCAGCCCAACGAGATTTAAAAATCCTATATTTCAGCCCAGCGAGATTGAAGCTCCTGCAGTATTTCAGCCCAGCGAGAGCCCAGCAAGATTTAACTTCAGAAGTATTTCACCCCAACGATATTTTACTTCTGAAGCATTTCAGTCCAGTGAGAGTAAACTTCTGAAGCTACAACCCAATGAGATCCTAGTGATATCTCAGCGAGATGCATACCTGAAGTTGTCTTCCACAGAAGGCATGAATTTCAGCAGCCTATTTCAGCACCCAAGGATATTTTAGGTATTTCACACCTTCTAGCGCACACATCCCAATGTCCCACACTTTCCAAAGCTGCCAATGGTCGTAGATGGGCCACTTAATCAACTCCACATACTGGCCTTTGCTTCTACGGCACAATAAAGTTCAAGGATTGCTTATAAATAGAACATCCTCTTGTTTTGTAAATTATCCAGGGTTAGCCTATGATCACATAGGGTTAGAGTTAGGGTTAGGGTTTGATCACCTCTTTTTCCATTTTTTCTTCTCTTAGCCCAGCACTTGCTGACTAAACCTTTGGTAAGCATTTATATGTAGTTTTATTTAGGTTTTGTAATAGGTTAGTTAAACTTTAGGATTTGGTGTTGAGCTATTGTGCACAAGGCTGTTACCTTGAGGGATTTCATTGTTAATAACACTAGATCAATGGAATTTTTGTTTCAATGCTTACTCATTCTGTTATTTTCCTATTTATCCGTAGTTCTGCTGTTCAGGCTATAGCATACATTTAGGATTTGAGCATATTGAAAGGCCCATGAAAGCTTGAGCATGATGCCTTGGGACCATGGTGGAGACAACAATTTTCATGTTCTATCTCAACATTTGTGGGTAAAGGAGCCTCTATGGATAGCCTGTGACCATTAGAGTTGACAGACTATAGCCCTAGGGCAAACTTGGTCACAGATCTGAGATGGATCCTTTTTCTCTGCACTTGGGCTTGTAACCTAGTGAGAGATTTCACAGGAACAGGCACCCCTCTGTTTCATTTGACCGCCATCAGATATTAGATTTGGCTTCTCTGTAGTGATTACAGCTGGGAGGACATTTGATTGCTAGCTATTTTTAAGCAATAAATTATTGATTTAAAGTCTAATTAAATCTATAGATCTTTTGGTTCCATTACATTCTCGATCGGATTTGTGTATTTGGGAATTTCCCATTCGCTTAACCTTTAGATCTCTTGATTGCCATCTAATCTTCCTAGGTTTCATACCTCTATGAATGCCAGCCAAGTCTGCGTGCAAATTTAGGGAGCTCGGAGCACTGGCAGACATAGTGTCTGCAATGGTATTCATGGCCTGATCTGATTCATTGGATTGGGTTTGATCAGCTTACTCCTTTGGATTAGGTTATCATTTATGGCTTGATCAATAGGATTTGACAGACTCTGTTGGATAGACTGTGATCATTTGAGTGGACTGACTATAGCCTTAAGAGCACCCCAAATAGCATGGGTTAAGTCGGATGCTTCTACCTTGTTGAGGTTAGTAATAGCACTTCAGCAAGGACTTGCTGCAGAGAGACCCCTAAATTTGTGTTGCATAACCGAATGAATTTTAACCTAAGCTGCTTACTTTTCACCCCTTTTACTTTTATTTTAACACACATCATCATCCTTCTTTATCCCTTTCTTTAGCTGTAGTTTATTCTTGTCTTTTCCTAGTTTTTAGTATAGCTTAGTGACACCTAAACACCCTTCCTTTAGGAATGCCAGATCTGTAGTTAGATCTGGAGACTACTATACAACTCTTATGGTTCAGAACAATACTCCTTGTGGGACAAACTCTTACTTATCAAAACTTGCTACAACAGACCTTGTATGTTGCAGGTCGGTGTGTATTTTTAGAGTTGTTATTTTGTATTTTTCAATCCACCTTTGATTTACTTTTACTAACACATTCTTATCACTTCTTTCAAATAAGGTTAGTAGCAAGTATCTAAAATATCCTATTAGTGCCTCTCTATTTATAGGAAAAAGAGAGGTTAGAAGGGTGTTCAAAGCTAATTTTGATTAGCCATTAGGTAATGGACAATCTAAGGTTTCCTAGGGTTTTTGGAGCTTTGAAAAGTCTGAAGAGTTGCTCCAATGGTGGATGATAGGGTGGAGCTTTAAACCACTTAAGGGGTTATACATAGATAGTAAATGGGTGCAACAAAACTAGCAAAACACACCCCAATGGTCAAGATGGTCAACAAGTCAAACCCCAATCTCGAAATTAGAGGGAAAGAACCAGGGTTACTTTTCATATGCCTGGCGCAACTATTAGTTGCGCTAAATCCCTAGGGGGTTTCCATAATATTTATTATTCTGCCCTTACACTTTGGAACGCGATATCTTCTCGCACACAACTCTGATTGGGATGATTCTTGGCCCATTGGAAACCTGAGGACTTCTACTTTTCAATAATATGAGATTCAGTCATAGTAGAAGGTCACAATTAGTCCCAATGTACCACTCTTCATCCTTTGCTTGGGAAAGCTAGTTTTCGATCTGGAATGGGTTCTAAGGGTCAGGATGGGCTTTTAAGGGTTTGAGAAGGTTCCTAAGGGATCTAGGGTGATTCCTAAGGGTTCAGATGGGTTCCTAAGGGTTTCATACATGTCATCAAAATCTCAGAGATGCGCCTCTCTCGAAAAGTGTCTCAATTGGGCCTTGGGCCAAATTTGGGTGTCTACAACTAGCTCTACAATTTCCATTATGTGCTTACAATTGGTTAAGGCTGAATCAGAGACACAAATAATTAGTAAAAATAAGGTTTTGGCAATGTTGCCAAGGATAGCTTGTCATATTGTATCTATATTAATTTAAGAAAAGAAGTATTTATCTTTCTCTTTTTATATTTCTTTATATTTTTAATTTTCCTTTATCACTTCTTAATCTTTCGTAGGTTTATTCGGAGTAACGAATTAAGGTTTCAACTTTCCCTAATCAAAAAAGCTAGAGGGTAAGATTTGTTTCTCTCCCCGCTTTCTAGAATAAAAATCCAATAAAACTTAAAATAATAAAAATTTGCAATAACTGTTTTAGCCACCTTGCTCAGTCCTAACTTCATTATGGCAAGAAAAGACCAATATGTGGGGAAGACGATGGGGGAATACTATGCATTCACACCTCTCCCATGTATTTAAATACACCCTACATTCGGTAATAGGACTTTTGAAATTACGCCCAATGTGCTTCAAGTACTTCCTACTTTCATGGGCTAATGGACGAAGATCCCTATTTACATTTAAATAAATTCAAAGAAGTGTACAACAATATTCAAATTAAGAACTTACAAAAGCATCCATACGGTTAAGGCTGCTTGCATATTGCCTTAGAGATGAAGCAAAGTAGTGGATAAACTCTTTGCCTTATAATTTGATTCCTAATTGGGAACGTCTGGAACGCATGTTTTTTACAAAATTCTTTCCAATCTGTAGAACGAATAAAATCTGGCATCATATCATAACATTTCACCTATTACCGGATGAATCTTTGCAGGAATTTTGGAACCGTCTTAAGGATCTTCTGCACAAGTGCCCTCACCACAGCATTACGCAGTGGCAACTTGTGCTCACTTTCTATGAAGGCCTTGAAGATGCACCCTGGCATATGATTGATGTGGCCTGTGGTGGAATGTTTCGTACATTGACAGCAGAGGATGCTTAGGAACTATTTGCGAACTTTAGCGAGGAACCGATGTAACATAGCGCATCGGATGAGATTGATTTGGAGACTTTAACAAACATACTTCCTAAGCAAGGAAGATTATATAAATTAAAGCCAATGATGAAAGGTTTTCCAAGGCCGAAGCTTTGGAAAGCCAAAATTCAATCTCTGGTGGATATAAAATCATACCCAACATCTCAAAAAGAAGAAGACTGTGGTCTTAACCATGGCCTAACTCAGGCAGTTTCCCAACTGGCAACTGTTTCTCCTTACCCCACAGAAGCCCAAAACTGCACTACAGAGGTTGCCTTGTTGCAAATAGCTGACAGTTGGGTGCAACATAGCCGTATCTAGACATAGTTACTCAATCACCTTCTGCAATCTGTCGGAAGGTTAGAAACTAAAATTGAGCAGCTAAGTCTTTTTAAAAGAGAGAGCAACGTACTACCTTCACTTGTAGTTGGTACGTCTAGAGGACATATATTTATGGGAGGCACATCAACTCCCTTTGTTTTAAATTGAATTCCTGTAGCACCTGTTGAGCTACCGACTCACTGTTCAGCACTAAAATATACCACTTTCAACCCCTTAACCTGACCTATGTTGGACCTTTGAGCATGTTAATAATGTCTTTTAAGTGTGTTTTTATAGATAACAGCAAAATAAGAGCTTAATGTTACAATCCATGCTTTTGAAGCCAAGAAGAAGGAATTTTGTATTTAGCAGTGGAGCTAATAGATTTATTGAAAAGGCACCATGGTTGTTCACACCATTGGAGCTTTTTAGCATACTTGGGGGGCCTTAAAGACATGCTGAGAGAAAGAGTGGTGAAGCCCAAACGTTAATGAGGTGCTATGAAGTAATATAACATTTTGTGTTTGTAGCAAGGTAGCACCTTGGATGGAAGACAACAACAAATCAGCACCTCAAGGCATTTTATGCGAACAGTTGTAGAGCAATTCAAGTGGCATATTACAGCTACAACATTAATGCAATTGAGTACTTTAGGTGTTGAATTTCATCTACCGGAGCTGATGATGGAAACCCATGAGCAGCACTGCTGCAAACTTGATGAATTCGAGCAGTTTAGAGGGCTGGTGCAACCTCTCGAGTGGTTTGAATGCATGATTTAGTGCACCCCACTAGTGGTTCATGTTGAAAACCAACCCCTCAAGTGGTTTAAATTGATTAGATCCAACCTCTCGAGTGGTCGGTTCAACCCCACGAGCTAGTATATGTTGAAATCAAGCTATAGTGCTGAAAAAAGGCTAAAATTGAACCTGTCTCAACCTATCGAATGGTTGTTTGAACCTGTTGAGAACCTGTCGAGAGGTTTTGATGCTGAAAATGAACCTATCGAGCATCCTGTTGAATGGTTGAATGAACCTGTCAAGATCCTGTTGAATGCACACCTAAAGCCCATTCAACCTATCGAACAGTTGCCTGAACCTATCGAGATTGAAGTTCTGAAGCTCCAACCTATCGAACAGTTGCTTGAACCTGTCGAGATTGATGTTCTGAAACTCCAACCTATCGAGGGACGGGTTGCAGCCATCTATTTCACACTTTAGGGACATTTTGGGGATTCCAATGCTTCTCGGACACACATCCTAATGTCCCACACATCTCAAGGATTTATCTCGAGTTCCATTAGCAAACATCAGTGGCCGGCATGGGCATTTTTGAGAGCTACAAAGGCACATCAGCTGGGCATAAAACTCTGCATATGGGTGTGAACTAATTTTTGGCCGGAAACAAATTAGCTTCAGCTGGGCATAAATAAAACCAGATCCCTATCTCTTCTCTGATTAGTTGAAACTCTTAAATAGGGATTAAGCTTAAACTAAAATCCTCTCTTCTGATTGGCTGCAACTGAAGGCACATCGAACGATGCATATGTATAAATACCCATTTAATTTGCTATTTTTCTTCAGCAAGGAAAGTAGGAATAAAGGAATAGCTTGAGTTCTCCTTAGCTCATTTAGGTTTAATTTTAGTTTTATTTTCCCCTTTTCTCTTCCCCGTTCTCTCTCTAATCCAACTTGTTGGATTAGATCTAGGTAGCAGCTCATATCTGGTTTATAATTATAATTTCGGCATGAAGAAATGTGGATTGATGCACAAACTACAGATCTGGGAACAATGTTATTGTAAGTTATTTTTATTTAAAGCATTAAATTGTTGGTTATAAAGCTTAATTAAATCTATAGATCTTGTAGTCCCATTAGATTCTCGATCGGCTCTTGTGTAGATGGGCCAATCCTGCCACATCTCTGGTAGATCTCTTGATGAACATCTGATTTCCCTGGGTTTGATATGCCTCTGGGTGCCTGTGCCTGTGGCCATGCATCTGCAACATCTGTAGTGATTATCTTGTTCTTATTGAATCCATCAGAATGGAGGAAATCTATTGGATGATCTGTGACCATTTAAGTGGACAGATCATAGCCTTAAGATTAATCCAAACCATCGGAATGGAGGAAATCTATTGGATGATCTGTGACTATTTAAGTGGATAGATCATAGCCTTAAGATCAATCCAAACCATCGGTCTAAATCAGATTCTTATACCTTGCATTTGTGCTTGTAGCCAAATCAAGGATGGCTGCATATCCTCAGATCTTTATTTGTTTTGCAATGAACACCAGGCCCTAGTTGTCTATTTCTCCCCATTTTATATTTTATTTTACCATCCATCTTCCTCAATCTTTTATATTTAATTTTATTTTAGTTTTATAGAATTAGATCTAGTGACACCCGAAAAGCTCTCTTTCTTCTTAGAATTGCTAGATCTGTAGCTAGATCTGGAGTTCTACTATACACCTTTTAGGTTTAGATCACTACTTCCTGTGGGACAGACTCTTACTTATTAAAACTTGCTACAAAGGACCCTGTATCTTGCAGCTCTAGGATATTTTTGATGTGCTGAACCCATCCTCTGTTTTACTTTGATTTTATTTTTCTTTTACCATCCTCTGTTTTAGTTTGATTTTATTTTACTTTTACCATCCTTTGTTTTACTTTAATTTTATTTTGCTTTTATCATTACATAATAATTAGCACACAGAAATCCTCCAACAAGTTTTTGGCATCATTGCTGAGGAGTTTTGATCTAGATAGTAGATCTGAGTTTTTCATTTTTGTAGATTTGATTTTTATTTTGTAGATCTGAGTTTTATTTTATAGTTTGATTCTTGTTTTTGCTTTAAGCCTGCACTTTGCATTCCAAATGCTTGATTAAAGGTCTGCTGTAGTTTTTGTATAGAAAACTTGTTTTACTGCAGCAGAATTTATGATTTTTCTGAGTTTTTTTTTTTTGCCTTTTAGATGTTTGAATAAATGCTGCTGTAGCCTTTTGCATTTTTACATAAATGAGGCTGCAATTTGAGTTTTTCTTTGTGTTTTTGTCAATATGCTTGAATAAGGTACTGCTGCAGTTGTTGGATTTTTGCAGATCTATAGGGGCTGCCAAACAAGGAGCAAATGGATTGCAGCAGGAGCAGATCTACTTGAGTTTGCATCCCCTTCTCCTTTGCATTCATTTTCTATTTTTAAATTCTTTAAAACTAGTAGTTCTACTGAGTTTTGAGTTTGCCTTAGTTTAAATTTCTGCTATTGACATGTTGATTTTTAGATAAAAAAACTAAATACAAAAATAAAAGAAAATGAAAACACAAATAAAAATAAAAATTTCTTATTATTTTTCAGCAATAGTAAATAAGGGCTCTTGTTGAGCCCGGGTTGATCCAAAACACATAAACAATAGAAAATCATAAAATCAAAAAAAAAAAAAAAACAATTCTCTAGATGGGCTGTTTTCCTTTGCTTTTATTCATTTTTCCCATCTGGACCTGCTGAGATTATTATTTTTCATTTTGAGGAATCATGTAGGATAATGAGCAGCGGATCATATGCTGTTTGGAATATTCAATGGAGACACTAATTTTATTTTCCTTCAATATTTCTTCACCATGAAATGGATCTCAGCTGTAGGAATCCTGTTTTTAATGTGTGCTCCCATGCTTCATTATTTCGAAATTCTTTTCGATTCATACACATCATCAACATAGGGATCAGTCTTATGAATCTTGCTTTTCACTGTATGTTATTCCTGCTGATCATTTTTATATTCACTTAGATTCATAGGTATCTGATTGGCTCATGCTTTTGGGGTTTTCTTTGGGCTTAGGGGATTTATGATTTTCTCTTAGGATTTTCTATTTTAAGAATTTTAGTTTAAAATTCTGTTTTTAGATCACTGATTTTTCTTAGATTAATGTGTCCTAGTTTTAATAAATTTTTGCAATTTTTTTGTGATTATAGTTACTTTCTAACTTTGTTTTCTTACAACTCTATTTTTTTCGATTTTTGTAGCTTTGTATTCAGTTCCTTACTTTGTTTTTACTATTTTTCTGCCATGAGCATTCGTTTCCTTTCATTTACATAGCAGTTCTTTTATTTTTCTACTCATATATTCAGTTCTGCTCTTTTTATTTTTCTGCTGCACATAGCTGTAATTTTTTTTCAACTTAATTTTTCTTTCTTCTTTTACCCTGCTGCCCCTAGTTTCTCACTGTGAAGAACATTGAGGACAATTTTCATCTTAGGTTTGAGGGTATTGCAGGTGTGCCAATGAAATGAGTTAATGCTAGTGCAGCTATGCTGAAAATAGTTTTTGAAAATAAAGTGATTTTCCATCTGATTTTTTTTTTTTTGGAAAAGAGAAAATTAAAAACTTTTTAAAACTGAAATGAGTTGTAGTTTTAATATTTTTCATGAAGCAAATGTCAAGAATTTTCAAAAATTGATGTTTAGTGAACCTTAAATGAGAGAAAACTGTAAGGATAAACCCCAGAAAAATTGATGGAAGGCCATTGTTAAGCCCTGAAAAGTACCACTTTTCACCCCCTAACTTAATCTCTGTTAGACCCTTAGTCATTTAATACATGACTGTTAAGCCAATTTTGTAGGTAATAAGCAGCAGCTGCAGATAAGGCCCTAACGATGCCAAGAAGCCTACTGTTGCCCCAGAAGTTCCTCAAAAGAAAGGAGGTTGGACCAAGACAGAGAATTGGCTATAGCCTAGGCACAGCAAAGCAGCAACAAGCTAAGAAATGATCCTCGCGCAGATGTCGCAAGGTTCAAATTGAATCAGAGAGAATGCTTCGCACAGCTGTCACGGGTTTCTGGAGGCAGCACGGCAATTGCTCGCATTGTTCTCGCGTAGATGAATGACAGAAGATCCCTGAAAGTAGAATTCACATAGCTCTCGTGAGGCTCAGACATCAGCTCTCGCGCAGTCTCACGCAATCTCACACAGTTCGAGAAAGGCGCCTTTATTCTTCACGAGATTCACTGAAGAGAGAGAGCTCCAGGCATTCCTGCACGCAACTATCGCACAGTGGTCGCGAGATATAAACCTTCAGGGAACTACTCGCCCGATCTAGAAGCCCATGCACATGGCTTCTTCGCGAGGATCTCCGTGAGATTCATCAAGGAATGAATCGTGCGCGCAATTCTCGCGCCATTCAAATAGAAAGCTAAATCTCACGATGACCAAAGCATTCTCGCGATGACCAAAGTAACAATCCCGTGATTGCAAGAGATTCAAGTCAATTCAACCCCGCGACGCCAATTCTATCACGCGACGAGACCTAGAAATCCTTGCTACCTAGCGAGGCTCGGGTTCTTAACTTCTCCCCACTTCTGCAGGGGCAATTGTTGGGTATTTTTAGTGTGCTTACTTTATTAGTTGGGGGTAAAAGCAATTTAGAATCAAAGTGAAATAGGGGATGGAATCAGCATAACTGAGAAATCCTAGACCTGCAAGATACAGGGTCCATTTGTAGCAAGTTTTGATAAGTAACAGTTTGTCCCACAGGGAAAGGTGATCTACAGCTCCAAGGGAGCCATCTCTAGTAGTCCCTTCAGATCTGACTACAGATCTGGCAGTCCTAAAAGGAGGGGAGTTTAGGGTCACTTATTCTAAGTATCCTAAGGAAGCCTAAGTAACTAACTACAGAAAAGGGTTGAGAAGATGGATGGAGTGAGGGAAGATAAATATCAAAAGGGTGAGAAGTATTCTATTGGGTTCAGATTTGCTAGAATTTATGACTCAGATCCAGATCTGCTGGTATAGAAATCCTGTCCAATGGCTACATTATCACCAAAGAGGAGAAAGAATTCAACTCATCCCTGTGCCATGATCCAATCCCTTAAGGTTATAACCTGTCCACTTAAATGGTCACAGACTATCCTATAGGGGAACCGCAATCCAGAGATGGGTCAAAACAAGTTAATCATTGTAGGCACTACTTCATCCAGGCTACAAGCTCAGGAATCCATAGGGAACCTCAACCTCTAAAGCTCTATGTGTGGGGCTAAGGCTGTAAAGAACCATGATAGCCCAAACACATAGAACCAGTAAGAGATTGAGTACCACCTTAGATCTAGCTGTCCATTGCTTGGGTGGGACTGCAATGGTCTAGTCATAAGCCTACAATCTCCATACCCATATCAGATCTAACATTTGATGGCGGGTCTATACTAATATAGGGGAGTCTGCCTCCGTACAATCTCCTACCAGGCTACAAGCTCAGGCTCGGAGAAGAAGGATCCATTTTGGATCGGCGGATTGGATTCACCCTAAGGCTATAACCTGACCACTTAAATGGTCACAGACTATCCCAGAGGCTATCCTCCTCACGGAGCCCAAAACAAAACAAGAATATTGCTACTACCACCATGGTCACAAGTCTACCAGCTCAGGCTTCCATGGGGATTTCAGATCTAGTGGGTCCTGTGGTGGGGCTAAGGCTGTAAAGGACCATGGTAGCCGTGACACACTAGTCACTTGGATCTGAATCGGTCCTTAGAATCAGTCCTCCATTGCTTTGAATCACAGCCAAAGTAATGGCAGATCACAAGGCAGCAGCCTTGCACAGAGCGACTCACAAACACATGAATCCCATAAAAGTGCAACAGCCAATCACAAATTCCATTAATCTAAACTTAATAAACATACAAAGGCATGGCCAGCAAGTGCTGGGCCATGGAGAGAAGAAAAAGAAAAAGGAAAACTACTTACAGCTACAGAAAAGAAAACGATCTCAATCTTAAAAAAGTATTCTAAAAGTCCAGAGATAAAAGTCTGGATCCCTTAACCTAAACCAGGCTCAGGTTTATATAGCAGTGGGTGTGGCAGCACATTAGGATTAGGAAACCCTAATTTTAGTGATACCACGTGGCCTATTAATGATCCTTGGATGCCTCGGGGCATGTGCACAGAGATTTGAGCATGGGAGTGCATGCCCTAATCCTTGGAAATTCCTAGAAAGTCCTCTGCAGAATGATAGAAGTTGGAGTTCAAATGTTCGCTAGGTTGCAGTCGATTCCCAGACTTGTCACATGGTAGCTCTGTTCTTCGTGTGGTTGAGTTTAACGTTATAACTTCAGACGTCGCGGGGTTGCAGCTTCTTAATGCTTTGAGCAATTGTGAGGTAGATAGTTAAGCTCTCGCTGGATTGGGCTTCGCGCGATTGGACTGTTGCTTGTGAATAGTGCAAGAACTGTGCGAGCATTCCATTTCACTTCGCGAGGCTAACTCTGGCTTCGCGAGGCTACTTTCTTCCTGAACCGTGCGATAGCTTCCTTTCTTGATAGATCTTCGCGAGGATCCTCGCGATGGCTTTGAGGCATTTCTAAACTATGCGATAGGTTCTATTGACATTTGCATCCTGCGGCTATTGCACGACAGCTACGCGAGGCAGGATTCTGAAGCTCTCTCTCCTCAGTGGTTCTGAGTGAACTGTGCGAGGTTGATTTTAGGTCTTCTTGAACTGCGCAAGATTGCGCGACCATTTACTCCTGAAATTCGTGAGAGCTGCGTGAAGTTGTGCTTCTGAAGCTCTTCTGTTACTCAACTGTGCGAGCACTTGTTGTGAAGTCTTGGGAAGCTCGCGAGGACTGCACGAAGCATAGTTTTTTGAATCCTTCAAAGCTTTGTGGAAGTTGCGCGAGGTTGGATTCAGTGTTTATCCTTCTGAGGGATTTTTGGTGCCAATATGGGTTCCTTAACATGATTTTTGGCCTTATTGCACTGCTGTTTATTATCTATAGAAAACACTTAACAAAACTTTATTAGATGGCTAAGGGTCTAATCAAAGGCTAAGTTAAGGGGTGAAAAGTGGTATTTTTCAGGTCTTAATACACCCCCAAATCAAATCTTTGCTAGTCCCTTAACAAAGCTACATTAAAATAACTACAGAATTTAAATGCCACTTTTATAGGGAGCACGGATACATTTAGCATAGTACCAAGCCTTTTAAATCCCTAGGTGATCCCTAGTGGAGGAGTGAAGTCTCCTGAGGGTTTTCAGTGAAGACACCCACAAACTTCTCAGTGAAACAGTTAACAAAAGTGCATTATTATCAAGTGAGCAGTCAAGAAACAGAGTTAGTTCACCCATGAATTAGTAAAAATATAAGAAATTCAAACACATTGGCTGCACAAAAATTTAAACAGTATAAGCTTCTCCTGAAAGCACAACATTTCTAATCACTTTACACCAAAGAACAATTTATATGTGTGTTAGCACTGAGTTCATCACTGGATCAACAATTAGGTTGTAGATCATATTTAATTCATTCAATATCAGACCCACAACTCTCCAGGGCATACTCTCATAAAGAACTATTGAGGGTTTCATTTTCTCTCAATCTCAAGAGCAGTTACATCCCCCAAATGGGTCTGTAAGCATGAGCATAGGCATAGCTCTGAAGTTCAGGCATCATTGACAGACCGTTACCATAGATTGGATAACTCTTTATCTCCACATGACAGCTCACTCAACTTTGGATCACAAGGGCTTTAACTGGGCTATAATGCGGCTTATGTAGTGGGGTTAAAAAGAATGGAAGGTTGAAAAGGGGTTCAAAATTGAGAAATCAGTAGGTGAAGGAGATGATTCATGACTTCACCTTCTTTTATTCAGCTCCTTTCATCTTCTTTGAGGTTTTCAGATTTGAAGTGATCAGTTTCTCTTCTTCATTTCGAATTTTCCAATAAAAGTTCCCTCTTGACTCCTCTCTTACTCCTCTTCATTATTGTTTTTGTTTCTTTTTTATGCATTTTTCTTCTTTTTATTTTGTTTTTGCTTTTCTGAAATGCCACCATTCTCTCAGTTACCATACTGTCAGAATTTGAGGTACTTCTTCTTTATTCACCTAATGTTGACCATAGCTAGTCCATCTTCAACTCTTGTTCCTTTACCTTCTGAATTCTCAGAGTGAGGGTAAGGTTAAATTAGATACATAGGTTTAGGTGCAAGTACTCAGGTGTATTTTGAAGAAATTCAGGTTTTAAGGCTCAAAGGGGGTATGGGCAAGGGCAGTTGCTTAAGGTTGGTCTATTTAGGCTGAAACTATCCAAAAGAGGGCCTTGATCCTTTCCTCAGTCTCATGAGTGCTATCAGTTGTTTTAATTTGGAGTTGCCTAACTTCTAGTGAGCACAGTGACTCAGCCAGTCCTTAGAGCTAGAAGAAGTTGCCTTAGTCACTCCTCAAAGAAAAAAAAAAATTTTGTATAGGCCCAAATCTCACTGGTTATGGTCTTCCTTTGAATTCTTAAGTATGTCCTTACCTTTTTCTCTCTCAAATGATTCACTAAGTGTTGATATAAGTGAGTATCCTTGGTGATCTCATCATGGAAATGTGAAATATTAAAAGTTTATATTGTCTAAAGTCTGGAAAAAATTTTAAATTTCAATATTTTTCTGATTCTCCAGTGAACATGGTTCCATTTCCATATTACTCACATGATTCTGCTGCACTTAGGTTAACTATTCCATTGGTAGGATCTGCCTGCCACACCCCCAAATCTACGAGGAGCAGTGTCCTCACTGGTTTAAAGGTGGGCGTGCAGCAAATTTATTATCAGAGAAAAGAAAACAGCCAGAATGAAAACAAACAAAAACAGAGAACTTCACAGAAGAACAGGAAAAGAAAATTTCATTAAGACCAAAAAAAAAAGAAAATTACAAAAAGAAAATTGTTAAGAAGAGAGGGGAGAGGGATCAAGGATGTGGGGGCTGAGAAGGTGGAGGAGGGGGTTGAGTGGAGGGGGCAGGGGATGGGGATGGGTCTATCTTTTGCTTTTTCTTCTTTGGCTGGTGGTTGTCTTTCTCCTCCTTCGCCAGGATCTGTAGGACCTCCTCGTATTCATCCCAGAGGGGTTGTAGGTGGTCCGGCTCTTTAGGTGGGGGTGGTTCTAACCACATCCGGTAAAACTTGTTAGGTAGAGCATTAGGCTTGTCATCTGCCATTGTTAGGACTAGGGAAGGACCGCTAGGGTGAGAGGAGAAAGGATGATAGGAATATGAAAGGGACACCCTGTGTATTTAAAGACGAGGATGGTGGAAGATGAATCGGTGTAATAACATCCAAGTTGCTGCAATTAATTGAGAGTGAGTTGGGAAGTGAAAAGTTATAGCAATCAACATGGGGAATGGCAAATGCATGTAACTCGCGCAGCTGGTCAAGGGGATCGCAAGATAGGAACGGAATCTCGCGATGATGGATGTTGCAGCATGCAGTGCGCGAGAGGCTCTGCATCATTTGTTGAAATTCGTGACGGTAAATACTCTTTGTGAATTGCGCGAGAGCTTCCCAAATCTCAATTTGGAATGCGCGAGGGGTTAGTACCCAACAGGGAGAAATTCATTTAGTGCAGCATACTCATCAAAAATATTCAAACAGTATTCATTCAATTCAAAAATCTGCAAATCGCAGAAGAAGAAGTAATCATACCAACCCACATAAACTCTATCAAACTCAACAGACTCAGACCCCATCGAGACACTACAATTTCCTAAAAACTATTAAGGAAACGAAAGTAGCATAGTACAACATGGACATAACTGTGAGTCAGGTATAAGAAGGGGTCCCTTGAAAATGAATAGTGTTCATAGGGTCGGCCGATTTTTCGAGACAGGGCTTAAGCCTCTGACCATTTACTTTCAAGGTCCTCCAAGATTTGGGATCCTTGACTTCCACAGCACCAGATGGGGACACATTTAAGACAATATAGGGACCTTCCCATCGGGATTTTAGTTTGCCAGGAAAGAATAGGGACCTTCCCATCAGGATTTTAGTTTGCCAGGAAAGAATTTTAGTTTGGAGTTAAATAACCAAACCTTGCCACCTGGTACGAAGCTTTTTCTCAGTAAGCCCTTGTCAAAGAAAGCTTTGGACCGTTCCTTGTAGATCCTGGCATTGGCGTAGGCATCCATTCTTAGCTTGTCCAAATTAGACAGCTGCAGGTACCTGTGATGACCCAATAAGTTAGGTTCATATTTAAGTTTTTAATGGCCCAATAAGCCTTATGTTCTAACTCTACTGGGAGATGGCAAGCCTTGCCATAGACCAGTCTGAATGGGGACATTCCAATTGGAGTCTTATGGGCAGTCCGATAAGCCCACAGTGCATCATTGAGTTTATCAGCCCAATCTCTCCTGTCAGTCCGTACTATTTTCTCAAGGATGTGCTTGATCTCCCTATTGGAAATTTCAACTTGCCCACTTGTCTGTGGGTGGTAGGGAGTAGCAATCCTATGGGTCACAAAATATTTCTTGAGCAAGCTCTCGAAATTCCTGTTGCAGAATTGGCTACCCCCATCACTGATAATAGCTCTAGGGGTTCCAAATCTTGAGAAAATGTACTGCCTTATAAATTTGAGGACCACTTGGTTGTCATTGGTTCTTGTGGCAATGGCTTCCACCCATTTCGAAACATAATCCACTGCCACTAAGATGAAATAGTAACCATTAGAAGGAGGAAAAGGGCCCATGAAGTTTATACCCCATACATCAAACAGTTCTACAACAAGGATGGGCTACAAAGGCATTGAATTTCTTTTGGACAGCCCTCCTAATTTTTGACATCTCTCACAAGCCTTGCAGTGTGTATATGCATCTTTGAATAAAGAAGGCCAATAAAACCCACACTGCAGGACCTTGTCAGCTATTTTTCTTCTTCCACCAAAGTGATAGGCATTTTCATGGCACATGGCCGTAAATCGGGGCATCACTTTCGAACACATCTTCGATGATTTGGTGCCTTGATGCTTGTATAGGCAAGGTTCCTACCAAAAAAAATATTTGACCTGTGAGAAAAATAGGACTTTGTCCATTTTGGTCCAGTGGGCAGGAATCTTTCCTATGACAAGATAATTCATAATGTGTGCAAACCAGGGGACCAAGGATTAGATTGCAAATAATTGCTCGTCCAGGAAGGCATCATTTGTAGGGCCATCAAGACCCTTCTCGAACACAATTTCAGACAAGTGGTCAGCCACCACATTTTCCACACCATTTTTGTCCTTGATGTTGATGTCAAACTCCTACAGTAGGACTATCCATCTAATCAGCCTGGGCTTAGCATCTTTTTTGGACAATAGGTACTTCAATGTTGAGTGGTCAGTGAAGATTACAGTTTTAGATCCCAGCAGGTAGGGTCTAAACTTGTCAACAGCATACACCACTGCCAGAAGCTCTTTCTCAATTGTGGTATAATTCAGCTGAGCTTCAGCAAGTGACTTGCTGACATAAGCAATGACCACAAGCAGCTTATCCTTTCTTTGGCCCAAGACAGCACCTATTGCCAAATTTGATGCATCACACATTAATTCAAAGGGCAGGGTATAGTCTGGTGTCTGGAGTACAGGGGCAGAGGTAAGGCAGACTTTCAAAGTTTCAAAAGCCTTTAGACATTCTAGAAAGTGAAAGGCACATCTGGCGGCGGGTGGCACAATGGCTTAGCAATTTTGCTGAAGTCCTTACTGAACCTGTTGTAGAATCCTGCATGCCCAAGGAAAGATCTGATTTGTTTGACTATTTTTGGAGGGGGCAGATTGGCAATGAGGTCAACTTTGGCCTTGTTTACCTCAAGCCCTTCTTTAGAGACTGCATGGCCCAACACAATGCCTTGTGTTACCATGAAGTGGCTCTTTTCCTAGCTTAAGACCAGATTGGTCTCCTCACATCTTTGTAAAACTAGGCTGAGGTGTTATAGACACTGGCCAAAACTGTCCCCATAGACAGAAAAATCATCCATAAAAATCTCCAAAAACTTGTCAATCATATCAGAGAATATGGCATACATACACCTCTGAAAAGTGGCTGGCACATTACACAGCCCAAAAGGCATCCTTCTGTAAGCAAAGGTGCCAAAAGGACAGGTAAAGGTGGTTTTCTCTTGGACTTGAGGATGCACAGGGATCTGGTTCTACCCTGAGTACCCATCAAGAAAATAGTGAAAAGCTTTTCCAACAAATTTGTCCAAAATTTGATCAATGAAGGGGAGAGGGAAGTGGTCCTTTCTGGTCTTAGAGTTGAGCTTTCTATAATCAATGCAAACTCTCCAGCCAGTGGTCTCCCTGGCTGGTCTCAACTCTCCAGATTCGGTTTTAATAACTGTTATGCCAGATTTCTTGGGCACCACTTGGATAGGTGCCACCCAGTTAGAATCAGAGATGGGGTAAATCACCCCTGCATCTAGCAATTTAATGATCTCCTTGAGGACCACTTCCTGCATGTGAGGATTTAACTTCCTCTGCATTTCCCTGGAGGGTAGTGATCCCTCCTCAAGATGAATCCTGTGCATGTAGATTGATGCATCTATTCCTCCCAGATTAGCAATGGTCCAACCAATTGCCTTTTTGTGCTTCCTCAAAACTGTTAGTAATTCCTCTTCCTTCTCATTGGTAAGAGAGGAGGAGATAATCACAAGAAGCTTATCACCTTTCTCAAGGAAGGCATATTTTAATGTTTCTGGAAGCTTCTTGCGTTCCAGATCAGGGGCTTGTTGGGTGGATGGCAAAATTGGTGCATTGGTGGTTGGAGGAAGAGGCAGCAATGTAGGTTTCCAAATGGAATGCTGCACTGAGCCCACAGAAGACTTCAATGTGGTCATGTCTTCTGTTATCACAGCTGGGCTTTCTTCCTCCACCATATTCCAGACTTTAACTAAATTCCTGACACTGTTGCTCCACTCCAGCAAAGTGGGAAATTCTTCATCCACAATTTCTTCTAGTACATCCACTGCAAAGCTCTCCTCATTGTCCTCTTGAGGGTACTTTGCACTGTTATACACATTCAACTCAACTTTTATATGTCCGAAAGTTACCTCCATGACTCCAGACCTGCACTGAATGCATGCATTGGCAGTGGGCAAGAATGGCCTGCCCAAGATAACAGGTATGGGATTAGTACTTTTGCTGCAGCCAATGTCCAAAACTAGGAAGTCAGCAGGGTAAAATAATTTCTCTACCCCTACCAAGACATCCTCAATCATTCCCATAGGCCTCTTCTCAGATCTATCAACCATCATTAGCACAATGGGGGTAGGTTTTAGCTCCCCCAAACCTAGCTGCAGATATACACTGTATGGCAGCAGGTTAACACTGGCTCCAAGTTCTAAAAGGGCCTTCCCGATTGTATGGTCTCCAATTATGCAGGGAATAGTGGGTATCCCTGGATCTTGCAACTTCTCAGACATTGATATGTTAAATATAGAATTCACTGTATCAGTTGTAAAGACTCTTTTCGACACATGGCCTCGAGCTTTTCTCTTTTGGGTACAGAGGTCTTTCAGGAACTTTGCATAGGCTGGGACCTGTTTAATTGCCTCAAGTAGGGGCAAATTGATTTTCACCTGCCTGAAGGTCTCCATCATTTCCTCCATCTGGGCATTCCCTCTCTCAAAAGGGGCAGGACCACCCAAAGCTTGAGGAAATGGCAGCTGAGGTACTGCTGGTTCCTCAGTTGCTAGCCCATGACAAAACTTCTATTTTTTTCATTTTTCTTATTTTTCTTCCTACTGAGGCTCAACTACAGCCTCTTTATTTTTCTCCTACTGCAGGGTGGCAGACAATTCTTGGCTCTGTGTGCCAACAACATCCCTATCACACTCATTCGAATAATTTGTGGAAATGACTTTTGCTGGTCTGTTACCCACCTGGTTATCTATCAGCCTGCTAGACCTTAGGGTAGTGACAGCATTGATTCCCTCAAAACTTGAGGAAGCTTCTTCAATTAAAAACTGACCGTGGGGGTTAGCAACCGGTTGGCAGGGCAACCTCCCCTCATCTCTCCCAGCGAAGCTATTTGCAATTTTGCTTATCTACTCTTCCATTTCATGGATGCTCTGACCTTGAGAATTCACAGTCTGAGCTAAGGACCCCAGACTTTGCAATGAAGTCAAGACCTGGTCCTCGAAGGAAGCATTTCTTGGCTGAGGTTGGGGTAAGACCAATTGATTCTGTTGCTGATGGGGCTATTGCTGGTGTTGGAAACTAGACCTGGGGGCATATCCTTGGTTGAACTGCTGCTGTGGCCTTTGGGGTGAGGCCAACATTTGCTGGGGCTGCATATAATTGTCTTGCCTCCACCTTAGATTTGGGTGGTCTCTCCATTGATAACCAGCATTTTTGTGCTGGTATCCATATGGCTGTCTGTTGTAGCCACCAGATTGTTGTTGGCCAAAAGAGTGCGCAGCAGCAACATGTTCCAATACCAATTCAGGATATTACCCTGCAGATGGATATTCCTCTACTGTGTGCTGTGGGGATTGGCATATCAGACATGCCTCCACCACTTGAGCAGCCCTTCTGGGTTGCATCACAGTCAGTAATTTATCAAACTTCAAAGAGAGGTTTTCCATCTGCAACTACAAATCATTGTTCCAAGACACCTCATAGACTTTTCCTCTTGACGATGCAGCAGGCTCCACTTTTGACACAGACTCCTGACCAGTTCTTGTCAGGGATAGATTTTGAAAAGCATTTTTACTGATTACTTCAAACAATTCCCATGCCTCATCAGCAGTTTTGTGCATGTAGGTTCCACCACAAGAAGCATCAGCCATATCTCTATTTTTCTCATCAATCCCATTTTAGAAGCTTTGTACAAGCTGCCAGTCTGGGATCTTGTGGTGGGGGCATTGTTTGAGCATTTCTTTAAACCTATCCCAGGCTTGATTAAAATTCTCAGTTGGGGATTGGGAAAAAGCAAGAATTTCTTTCCTCAACTGGCTCATTTTGGTCTCAGGGAAGAACTTTGTCAGGAACTTGGTCTATAGGTCTTTCCAAGATGTAATGCTATTGTTGGGGAGAGTGGCCAACCAGGTACTAGCCCTATCCTTCAGAGAGAAGGGAAAGACCCTGAGCTTAGTAGCCTCAGGTCCCAAACCAGCGATATTGAATGTAGTGCACAAGGCCAAATATTGGTCAATATGCTTGTAAGAGTCCTCCTTGCTAAGCCCATTGAAAGAGGGCAACATCTAGATGATAGAGGTTTTAATTTCATAATTCCCTTCAACATCTGGGAATTGAATGCTAAATGGAGAGTTATAGTCATCCGAAGCATTCAACTCCTTGAGAGTTATGGGTTGTTCTTCACCCATGAGTACTATCTCAGATTCACTTGGGGGCTCTACTGTGGTGTGTCTGTTTCTTCCAAGTCTTCTACCCCTTTCTAGCTCAGGGTTAAAAGGCTCTAAAGTAGGACTAAGAGATCTCCTACCTACCATACAAACACACCACCAGCAGGAACAACTCCTTGCAGGCACATTACACTTGACTCAAAGAATTTATCGAACAAATTTACAGCTATTTTAGGAAAACATAAAATTACAACTATCCTAAATACTACTGTGGAAATTGTAAGAGAAATAGATAGAGTTTCAAAAGTTAGAGAATTTGCAAACAGAGGTAGCTAATCTCCAAATGCAGTCCACTGTCCTCCTCTGTTGCTGTCTAGATCTGCAAGAAAGATTCAAAATTACATCAGCAGTATTAATTATTCAGAGCTACAAAGAATACTAAAAATATAAAAACTAAGGGTCTACTAATAGATCATCTTTCCCTGGCAGCGGCGCCAAAAACTTGTTGGATATTTTCAGTGTGCTTACTTTATTAGTTGGGGGTAAAAGCAATTTAGAATCAAAGTGAAATAGGGGATGGAATCAGCATAACTGAGAAATCCTAGACCTGCAAGATACAGGGTCCATTTGTAGCAAGTTTTGATAAGTAAGAGTTTGTCCCACAGGGAAAGGTGATCTACAGCTCCAAGTGAGCCATCTCTAGTAGTCCCTCCAGATCTGACTACAGATCTGGCAGTCCTAAAAGGAGGAGAGATTAGGGTCACTTATTCTAAGTATCCTAAGGTAGCCTAATGAACTAACTACAGAAAAGGGTTGAGATGATGGATGGAGTGAGGGAAGATAAATATAAAAAGGGTGAGAAGTATGCTATTGGGTTCAGATCTGCTGGAATTTATGACTTAGATCCAGATCTGCTGGTATAGAAATCCTGTCCAATGGCTACATTATCACCAAAGAGGAGAAAGAATTCAACTCATCCCTTGCCATGATCCAATCCCTTAAGGTTATAACCTATCCACTTAAATGGTCACAAACTATCCTATAGGGCAACCGCAATCCAGAGATGGGTCAAAACAAGTTAATCATTGTAGGCACTACTTCATCCAGGCTACAAGCTTAGGAATCCATAGGGAACCTCAACCTCTAAAGCTCTATGTGTGGGGCTAAGGCTGTAAAGGACCATGATAGCCCAAACACATAGAACCAGCAAGAGATTGAGTACCACCTTAGATCTAGCTGTCCATTGCTTGAGTGGGACTGTAATGGTCCAGTCACAAACCTACAATCTCCATACCCAGATCAGATCTAACATCTGATGGCGGGTCTATACTAATATAGGGAAGTCTGCCTCTGTTCAATCTCCTACCAGGCTATAAGCTCAGGCTCGAAGAAGAAGGATCCATTTTGGATCGGCGGATTGGATTCACCCTAAGGCTATAACCTGTCCACTTAAATGGTCACAGACTATCCCAGAGGCTATCCTCCTCACGAAACCCAAAACAAAATAAGAATATTGCTGCTACCACCATGGTCACAAGTCTACCAGCTCAGGCTTCCATGGGGATTTCAGATCTCGTGGGTCCTGTGGTGGGGCTAAGGCTGTAAAGGACCATGATAGCCCAGACACATAGGTCACTTGGATCTGAATGGGTCCTTAGAATCAGTCCTCCATTGCTTTGAATCACAGCCAAAGCAATGGCGGATCACAAGGCAGCAGCCTTGCACAGAGCAACTTACAAAATCCCATAAAAGTGCAACACCCAATCACAAATTCCATTAATCTAATCTTAATAAACATGCAATGGCATGGACAGCAAGTGCTGGGCCATGTAGAGAAGAAAAAGAAAAAGGAAAACTACTTACAGCTATAGAAAAGAAAATGATCTCAGTCAAAAAAAAATATTCTAAAAGTCCAGAGATAAAAGTCTGGATCCCTAAACCTAAACCAGGCTCAGGTTTATATAGCAGTGGGTGTGGCGGCGCATTAGGGTTAGAAAACCCTAATTTTAGCAATCCCACGTGGCCTATTAATGATCCTTTGATGCCTCAGGGTGTGTGCACAGAGATTTGAGCGTGGGAGTGCGTGCCCTAATCCTTGGGAATTCCCAGAAAGACCTCTGCAGAATGATAGAAGTTGGAGTTCAGATGTTCACTAGTTGCAGTCGATTCCCAAACTTGTCGCGTGGTAGCTCTGTTCTTTGCATGGTTGAGTTTAATGTTAAAACATTAGACGTCGTGGGGTTGCAGCTTCTTAATGCTTTGAGCAATCACGAGGTAGATAGTTAAGCTCTCGCTGGATTGGGCTTCGAGCGGTTGGATTGTTGCTTGTGAATAGCACAAGAACTGTGCGAGCATTCCATTTCACTTCGTGATGCTAACTCTGGCTTCACAAGACTGCTTTCTTCCTGAATCACGCGACAGCTTCCTTTCTTGATAGATCTTCGCGAGGATCCTCTCGATGGCTTTGAGGCATTTCTGAACTACGCGACAGGTTCTTTTGACATTTGCATCTCGCGGCTATTGTGCGACAGCTGTGCAAGGTAGGATTCTAAAGCTCTCTCTCCTCAGCGGTTCTGAGTGAACTGCGCAAGGTTGATTTTAAGTCTTCTTAAACTACGCGAGACTGTGCGACCATTTACTCCTGAACTTCATGAGAGCTGCGCGAAGTTATGCTTCTGAAGCTCTTCTATTACTCAACTGCGCGAGGACTTATTGTGAAGTCTTGAGAAGCTTGCGAGACTGTGCGAAGCATAGTTTTCTGAATCCTTTGAAGCTTTGTGGAAGCTGCGCGAGGCTGGATTCAGTGTTTATCCTTCTGAGGGATTTTTGGTGCCAATATGGGCTCCTTAACATGATTTCTAGCCTTATTGCACTGCTGTTTATTATCTACAAAAAACACTTAACAAAACTTTATTAGATAGCTAAGGGTCTAATCAAAGGCTAAGTTAAGGGGTGAAAAGTGGTACTTTTCAGGTCTTAACAGCAATCTGGGAACTTCCAGCAACTAGGGCACGCACTCCAATGCTCTAATCTCAGTGTACATGCCCCGAGGCATTCAAGGAACATAAATGGGCCATGATTGCATTGGTAAAATTATGTTTTTCCTAACCCTAATGCACACACAGCTGACTGCTATATAAGCCTATGCCTATTTTATGTTTAGGGGACTTCTGTACTCCTTCAAACCAACTGTAGAATTTCAGTAGGCTAAGGTTAGGGTTTAGGTAGTTTTTTTTCCCTTTTTCTTTTCTCCATAGTCCAACACTTGCTAGCTATGCCTTTGTATGTCTATTTCGAATAGTTTTAATGGAATTTTATAATAGGATCTTATGCATGTATGGGATTGAAGTTTGAGAGTTGTTCTGTACAAGGCTGCTTGCTTGAGATCCTCCATTGCTAAGTTGTATTATAAGTAATGGAGGATTGTTTTTAAGGTTTTATTTAGATCCAAGTGACCTATGTGTCCAGGTTAGGCACATTGCAGGCCTATGCCTCACCACAGGATCCACTAAATCTGAATCCCCATGGGAGCATGAGCTGGTAGCCTTGTGAACATGGTGGTGGCAGTAATTTTCTTGTTCTGTCTCAGACCTCGGTGAGGAGGATAGCCTCTGTGGATAATCTGTGACTATTCAAGTGGACAAGTTATAACCCTAGGGTGAGGTCAATGCACAGATCTAAGACAGATTCTTCTTCTCTGCACTTGTGCTTGAAGCCTTGTGAGAGATTGTGCAGAGACAAACTCCCTTGCATTTTTATAGACCCACCATCAGATGACAGATCTGATCTGGCTGTAGAGATTGTAGGCTCATAACTGGATCACTGTTGTCCTTCTAAAGCAGTGAACAGCTAGACATAAAGCTAGTACTCAAACTCTTACTGGTCCTGTGTGTCCAACCTAGTGCACATTGCAGGCCTAGCCTCACACACAGAACTTTAGAGGTTGTGGTTCCTATGGATTCTTGAGCTAATTGCCTGGATGAAGTAGTTCCTACAATGATTAACTTGTTCGGACCCATCTCTGGACTGTGGTTCCCCTATTGGATAGTCTGTGACTATTTAAGTGGACAGGTTATAGCCATAAGGGATTGGATCATGGCACAGGGGTGAGTTGGATCCTTTCTCCTCTTTGGTAATAATGTAGCCATTGGACAGGATTTCTATAGTAGTAGATCTGAGTCTGAGTTATAAGACCCATCAGAGTTGTACCTAATAGCTTACTTCTAACCCTTTTATATTTATTTTCTCAAACTCCATCATTCTTCTCGACCATTTCTGTAGTTTAGGCATTTGGTTGCCTTAGGATTTAGATAATAGTGACCTTAAATCCCCTTCCTTTTAGGATTGCCCGATCTGGAGGGCCTATTAAAGATAGCTCCCTTGGAGCTTTAGAATAACTTTCCCTATGGGACAAACTCTTATTAAAACTTACTACAATAGGCCCTGTATCTTGCAGGTTTGTATATTTTTAGGCTTGTTGCCTTGTAGTCTTCAATCCACCTTTGATTCATTTCCACTAACCCCATTCTTATCACTGTATCCAATAAAGTCAGAAGCAAGCACTTAAAATAAGCTAAAAAGTTTTTGGCACCGTTGCCGGAGAATCTTGATCTATTAGTAGACCCTAGATTTTTGTATTCTTTATTCTTTGGTAGCTGTACTTGTGAATAATTGATACTGCTGATTTACATTTGGAATTTTTCTTGCAGATCTGGACAGTAGCAGAGAAGGAAAGTAGAACTGCACTGGGAGTCTAGCTACCTCTATTTGCACTTGTCTAACCCTCAAAAACTCAGCCTATTTCTCCTTTGAAAATTCCATACCAGTTGATTAGGATAGTTGTAATTTTTATTTTTTTTAATTGCAATGTGTCTGCAAGTAGTCTTCCCTGCTGTTGGTATGTGTGCATGTTAGGAAGAAGATCTCTCAGTCCCACATTAGAGCCTCCTAACCCTGAGATAGAAAGGGGCAGAAGACCAAGAAGGCCCAGACAGACCACAGTCGAGCCCCCTACTGAAATTGAGACAGCAGTCATGGGTGAAGAGCAACCTAG
The DNA here is from genome assembly GCA_021018995.1 of Chloranthus sessilifolius. Lineage (NCBI taxonomy): Eukaryota > Viridiplantae > Streptophyta > Magnoliopsida > Chloranthales > Chloranthaceae > Chloranthus > Chloranthus sessilifolius. Next base: position 44,025,190 of record CM037594.1, on the reverse strand, counting down.
AACATTGAAAGAATTGAATGCTCCTGATAATTTTAATTCTGCATTTAGTATTCAATTCCCAGATGTTAAGGGAAACTATGAGATTAAAACCTCCATCATCCAAATGCTTCCCTCTTTCCACGGGCTCAGCAAGGAAGACCCTTACAAGCACATTGACCAATTCTTGGCCCTGTGCACAACATTCTCCAATAATGATTTGGGACCAGAAGCCACTAGAGTAAGGCTCTTTCCTTTCTCTTTAAAGGACAGGGCCAGCACTTGGTTGCCTACTCTCCCAAACAATAGCATCACTTCCTGGAAAGACCTCCAGACAAGATTTATAACCAAATTCTTTCCAGAGACAAAAACTAGCCAGTTGAGGAAAGCAATACTTGCTTTTGCCCAATCCCCAACTGAGGATTTTAATCAATCATGGGACAGATTTAAGGAGATGCTCAAATAATGTCCCCACCACAAGATCCCTGACTGGCAGCTTGTCCAGAGCTTCTGTAATGGGATTGATGAGAAAAGCAGAGACATGGTAGATGCCTCTTGTGGTGGAACTTACATGCACAAAATAGTTGATGAGGCATGGGACATATTCGAGGTCATCACTGAGAATGCTTTCCAAAAGATGTCTTTGTCAAGAACTGTTCAAGAGCCTTCTCCTAAGCTGGGGCTTGCTGAAACTTCCAAAGGAAAGATGCATGAAGTTAGTAGAAGCAATGACCTGAGAATGCAGATGGCCAATCTTTCTGATAAGTTTGATAAACTATTAGCTGTGGTGCAGCACAGATTGGTTGCACAAGTGATGGAGGCATGTCTGATATGCCAATCTCCCCAACACACAGTGGAAGAGTGCCCATTTGCAAGGCAATATCCTGAGTATGTGATGGAAAAACCTGTTGTTGCCCAATCATTTGGCCAGTAACAATTTTGTGGCTACAACAAATAACCATTTGGATACCAGCACCAAAATGCTAGTTACCAATGGAGAGATCACCCAAATTTGAGGTGGAGACAAGACAATTATATGCAGCCACAACAGATGTTGGCCTTACCTTAAAGGCCACAGCAGCAATTTAACCAGGGATATGCCCCAAGGTTAAATTCCAGCATCAGCAGCAGCAAAATCAGCTGGTAGTTCCCCCACCTCAACCTTGAAATGCTTCTTTCGAGGACCATGTTTTGACCTCATTCCAGAGCCTTGGAGTCTTGACTCAGACTGTGACTTCTCACAATCAAAGCATAATGAAAATAGAGGAGTAACTAGGCCAAATATCCAATGCCTTGGCTAAAACAGAAGAGGCCAGGTTGCCAAGCCAGCCAGTGGCCAATCCTTAAGGCCAATATTCGATTGGAGAAGGCTCCTCAAGTTTTGAGGGTGCTAATGCCATCACATCCCTAAGGTTTGACAGGCTGGTAGATAACCAAGTGGGAAAGTAACAAGGAGAGGTCATTCCCAAAGAACTGTCGAGTGAAAGTGAAAAGGACTTTGTTAGAGCACAGAGTCAAGACTTGCTACCTACAACAAGGGAAAAATAAAGAGGCTGTAGTTGAGCCTCAGCAGGAAATAAAAGATGAAAAAAGAAAAAAAGAAAAGTTTAGTCATAGGCTTGCAGCTGAGGAACCAGCAGTACCTCAGTTGCCATTTCCTCAGGCTTTGGGTGGCCCTGCCCCTTTTGATAAGGGGAATGCACAGATAGAGGAAATGATGGAGACCTTTAAGCAGGTAAAAATCAATTTTCCCCTGCTTGATGCAATTCAACAGGTCCCAGCCTTTGCCAAATTTCTGAAAAACCTTTGTACCCAGAAAAGAAAAGCTAGAAGCCATTTGTCCAAAAAGGTCTTTGCAACTAATACAGTTAATTTTGTATTAAACATGACAATGCCCAAGAAGTTGTAAGACCCAGGGATACCCACTATTCCCTGCATAATTAGAGACCACACAATTGGAAGAGCCCTTCTAGACCTTGGAGCCAGTGTAAACCTACTGCCATACAGTGTGTATCAGCAGCTAGGTTTGGGGGAGCTAAACCCCACCCCCATTGTGCTGTTAATGGTTGATAGGTCAGAGAGGAGACCTATGAGAGTGGTTGAGGATGTCTTAGTAGGGGTGGACAAGTTCTTCTACCCTGCAGACTTCCTTGTTTTGGTCATGGGCTACAACAAGAGTACCTCCCCTATACCTATTATTTTGGGCAGGCCATTCTTGGCCACTACCAATGCATACATTCAATGCAGGTCAGGGATCATGGAGGTAACTTTCGAAGATATGAAGGTTTAACTTAATGTGTACAACAGTGGAAAATACCCTCAATTGGATAATGAAGAAAGCTTTGCAGTGGATGTACTAGAGGAAGTTGTTGAAGAGGAATTGCCCACTCTGCTGGAGTGGGGCAACATTGTCACAAGTTTTACTGAAGTTTGGGACATGGTAGAGAAAGGAAACCCAGCTGTAATGCCAGAAGACATGACCACATTGAAGTCTTCTGTGGGCTTAGTGAAGCATTCCATTTGGAGACCAACATTGCTGCCTCTTCCTCAAACCAACAAAGCACCAATCCTGCCATCCATCCAACAAGCCCCTGATCTGGATCTCAAGAAGCTTCCAGAAACATTGAAATATGCTTTCCTTGAGAAAGATAAAAAGCTTCCTGTAATTATCTCCTCTTCTCTTACCAATGAGTAAGAGGAAGAATTACTAGCAGTCTTGAGGAAGCACAAAAAGGTAATTGGCTGGACCATTGCAGATCTAGGAGGGATAGATGCATCAATCTGTATGTACAGGATCCATCTAGACGAGGGCTCAACACCCTCCAGGGAAATGCAGGGGAAATTGAATACTCACATGCTGGAAGTGGTCCTAAAAGAAATCATTAAATTGCTAGATGCTGGGGTAATTTACCTAATTTCTGATTCTGAATGGGTGGCACTTATCCAAGTGGTGCCCAAAAAATCTAGCATAACACTTATCACAACTGAGTCTGCAGAGCTGAGACCAGCCAGGGAGACCACTGGCTAGAGGGTTTGCATAGACTATCGGAAGCTCAACTCTAAGACCAGAAAAGACGACTTCCCTCTCCCCTTCATTGATGAAATTTTGGATAAGTTGGCTGGAAAAGCATTTTACTATTTTCTTGATGGGTACCCAGGGTACAACCTGATCCCTGTGCACCATCATGACCAAGAGAAAACTACATTTACTTGCCCTTTTAGCACCTTTACTTACAGAAGGATGCCTTTTGGGTTGTGTAATGCCCTAGCCACCTTTCAGAGGTGTATGTATGCCATATTCTCTTATATGATTGACAAATTTTTTCTTAGAAATTTTTATGGATGACTTCTCTGTATATGGGGATAGTTTTGGCCAATGTCTGCAACACCTCCATCTGGTCTTGTAAAGATGTGAGGAGACCAATCTGGTCTTAAGTTAGGAAAAGAGCCACTTCATGGTAACACAAGGTATTGTGTTGGGCCATATAGTTTCTAAAGATGGGATTGAGGTAGATAAGGCCAAAGTTGACCTCATTGCAAATTTGCCTCTTCCAAGAATAGTCAAACAAATCAGATCTTTCCTTGGACATGCTAGATTCTACAGGAGGTTCATTAAAGACTTCAACAAAATTGCTAAACCATTGTGACACCTGCTCTGCCAGGATGTGCCCTTTGACTTTCTGCTGAATGTTTTGAGGCTTTTGAAAATTTGAAGATTTACATCACCTCTGCCCCTGCACTCCAAACACCTAACTATGCACTCCCCTTTGAGTTGATGTGTGATGCATCCGACTTGGCAATAGGTGATGTTTTGGGTAAGAGAAAAGATAAGCTGCCAGTGGTCGTTGCCTATCTCAGCGAATCACTTGTTGAAGCTCAGCTGAATTACACAACAACTCAGAAAGAGCTTCTGGCAGTGGCTTTTGCAGTGGACAAATTTAGACCTTACCTACTTAGGTCTAAAACTGTAATCTTCACTGACCACTCAGCATTGAAGTACCTATTGTCTAAGAAGGATGCTAAGCCCAGGCTGATTAGATGGATACTCCTATTGCAGGAGTTTGACATTGAAATCAAGGACAAAAAGGTGTGGAAAATGTGGTGGCTGACTACTTGTCCAGAATTGTGTTGGAGAAATGTGTTGATCACCTTGCAATTGATGTTTTCTCGGATGAGCAACTGTTTGCCATCTAATCATTGGTTCCTTGGTATGCACACATTGTAAATTATCTAGTTATAGGCAAGATTCTTGTCCATTGGACTAAAATGGACAAAGACCTATTTTTCTCACAGGTCAAATTCTTTTTCTGGGAGGAACCTTGCTTATACAAGTATTGTGCAGACCAAATAATCCAAAAATATGTTCCAGAAAGTGATGTCCCCAGTATTTTGGCCATGTGCCATGAAAATGCCTGTGGAGGGCACATTAGTGGAAAAATAACAGCTGACAAAATCTTGCAGTGTGGGTTCTATTGGCTTTCTGTATTCAGAGATGCCAATACACACTGCAGGACCTGTGAAAGATGTCAAAAATTAGGAGGGTTGTCCAAAAGAAACTCAATGCCTTTGCAGCCCATCCTTGTTGTGGAACTGTTTGATGTCTGAGGTATTGACTTCATGGGCCCCTTTCCTCCTTCAAATGGTTGTCACTTCAGCTTACTGGCAGTGGATTTTGTTTCCAAATGGGTAGAAGCTATTGCCAAAAAAACCAATGATAATCAGGTTGTCCTCAAGTTTATAAAGCTGAATATCTTCTCAAGATTTGGCACCCTTAGAGCCATTATTAGTGATGGGGGTAGCCATTTTTGTAACATAAATTTTGAGAGCTTGCTTAAGAAATATGCTGTCACCCATAGGATTGCTACTCCCTACCACCCACAAACTAGTGGGTAAGTTGAAATTTCTAATAGGGGGACCAAGCACATCCTTGAGAAGACTGTTAGGATTGACAGAAAGGACTGGGCTGAAAAGCTAAATGATGCATTGTGGGCTTATAGGACTGCCTATAAGACTCCCATTGGGATGTCCCCATTCAGACTGGTTTATGGCAAGGCTTGCATCTCCCAGTAGAGTTAGAACACAGGGCCTATTGGGTCATTAAAAATTTAAATCTAGACCTAACTTCTGCTGGTCATCATAGGTTGCTGCAGCGGTCAAAACTGGATGAGCTGAGGATGGATGCATATGCCAATGCCCGGATCTACAAGGAAAGGTCCAAGGCTTTCTTTGATAAGGGTCTATTGAGAAAGAGCTTCATGGCTGGTGACAAGGTTTAGTTGTTTAACTCCAAACTTAAATTTTTTCCTGGCAAACTAAAATTCAGATGGGAAGGTAAGGTCTAAAATTTTAGGGACTTAAAGCTAAATGATGCATTGTGGACTTATAGGACTACCTATAAGACTCCCATTGGTATGTCCCCATTCAGACTGGTTTATGGCAAGGCTTGTCATCTCCTAGTAGAGTTATAACACAAGGCCTATTGGGCCATTAAACATTTAAATATAGACCTAACTTCTGCTGGTCATCATAGGTTGTTGCAGCTGTCACAATTGGATGAGCTGAGGATGGATGCATATGCCAATGCCCGAATCTACAAGGAAAGGTCCAATGCTTTCTTTGACAAGGGTCTGTTGAGAAAGAGCTTCATAGCTGGTGACAAGGTTTGGTTGTTTAACTCCAAACTTAAATTTTTTCTTAGCAAACTAAAATCGAGATGGGAAGGTCCCTACATTGTCATGAGTGTTTCCCCATCTGGTGCTATGGAAATCGAGGATCCCAAGTCCGGAAAAACCTTGAAGGTGAATGGTCAGAGGCTTAAGCCTTGTTTCAGAAAACCTGCTAAACCCATGGACACCATTCACTTTCAAGGGGATCCTTCATTAAACTGATCCATAAGTGTGTCAATATTGTATCATATATACTTTGATTTTGTTAGCTTTGTCTTGCTTTCTTTTGTTCAAATTCTCTAGGAAATTTTAGTGGCCCCACTTGAATCTGGATCTGTCTGGTTTGAATTCATTATGGTTGGTTTGATGATTACTACCCTTGGATTGATGGTTTTTGCCTGAATGCACAATGTTGGATGGTGATTTTTGCTGTCTATGCTTTAATGTTTGATCTTAATGTGTCTAGGGGTACCTATGGTGGAGAGTCATGCATAGGATCCAGCCACAGCACAAATGCAAATGGCAGAACAGAGAGCACATGCTCTCTGTTTACTACTTTGATGTCGCTGGGTTCAAAAGGAGGCCTGAGAGACTCTCGCATAGTTCACATAGAACCCTTCTATAGCTGTCACGAGATTCAACTAAACCTAGGAACCTCTCGCGTGATCCAAATAGAGCATTTCATAGGCTGTCGCGAGATTCAGCTATGAGCCTGGGATACTCTCGCGCAATTCAAAAAGAATACTTCATTAGCTACCGCCAGATTCAAAGGCTGTCGTGAGATTCAAAGTGATCCTTAGAGCCATTCGTGTAATCCAAATGGAGGCCTGGGAGCCTCTCGTGCAATTCACATGGAATTCTTCACATGCTGTCGCACGCTCTACGGTCAACCTGGGAGATTATCGCGCAATCCAAGTTGAATAGCACCTTTGCTAGGTTTCCTTTCCAATCAGATATTTCCAAAGCGCGCTATGCTTAGCGACAAGTATTTTAACCCCGCACTTGTCTCCCTTTCCAGTATTCTCTCTTCCTTCTTCATCCAGTGAAACCCTAGCTTCTGGCGCTCTTCTCCCTCTCTCCTCCAGCGTCCATCCTACAACCCATCATTCACACCAGGAATCTATAGAGTTGTTCCTAACATCATCCCCATCAATTGCCCTCTGCTCAGAGATCTCATGGTGCCCTGTGCGATAGATCGAACCAAACCCTACAATTTTAGGGTAAGCACTCAAATCTTAGTCCCCATTTCTCATATTTAAAAGTAGAGTTTGGAATGGCCCCTAAGAGTGCACCAAAGAGAACGGGTAAGGATAAGGCCCGTGTTGAGCCCGCTGCTAAGAAGCTCAAAACTTCAAAGGCACCAAAAAAAGGGAAGGAAGTGGTTGAGGAGGTGGAGGAGCCAACCCCTGAGTTTTCTACACCATCCGAGCTCATGGCTTCAATCCCCTTAGAGCCTGAGATAACTTTTCACCTGCCCTTCTTCGAGAGGAGCCTCTCTCTGCCCCTGCCGTGCAGTTTATGACCAAGGCTGGCCTGACACCCTTGATGAGAGGAATTCCAGCACTAGCCTACCCTAGGCTAGTGCAACTCTTTTACCAGCACATCAGGGTCACCAAGGATAAAGATGGACAACCAGGTCTACTGGTGTTGATTGATGACTTTGAAATGTTAGTTAGTCCCAAGGTGATTGCAGAGGTATTGGGCATCCCAGCCCCATTTGACTGTATCTGTGGATACGGCCCCCCCCTGAGTGCCTCAATTGATACAATTACAAGGGCTTTGACAAGAGGATTAACGGCCTCAGGGGATTCTATCAGAAGAAGAGAGTTGGAGCCTGGACTCCTTTTCATTGACCAGGTCCTGGGAAAGAACATCTATTGCTCAGGCCTTCAGCAGGAGAGGAGAGCTCCTATTGCTGATGCTGTCTATTCATTTTCTCTGGGCCATGGCTTCCATGCAGCCTGGTTAATCTTTGAGGTAATGAAGGACCTGGTGGAGAAATTGGGGCAGAACAAGAAGCCACACACAAACCCCTATATGTTAAGACCTAAAAAGTACACACTTTTCACCCCTTAACTTAATCTCTGTTTGACCCTTAATCATTTAATAAATGTGTTTTAAGTCTATTCAGTAGGTAATAAGCAGCAGCTACAAATAACCCCCTAACCATGCCAAGGAGCTCGCTATTGACCCAGAGGCCCCTCAGAAATATGAAGGTAGAACCCAGACAGAGAATTGGCTATAGCATAGGCACAACAAATTAGAAACAAACCAAGAAGAATGCCTCGTGCAGATGTCGCAGGGTTCAATTGAACCAGAGATAATGCCTTCGCAGAGTTGTCGCTGGCTTCTGAAGATGGAACAAAACTAGTCGCGCAGTCTTTGCATCGTTCTCGCGTGATTTGGTGTCACTGGCTTCTGAAAAGCAGACTTCACAAGGTCATTGCGAGGCTCAGTCTTAAGTGCTTGCGCAGTCTCGTGCAGCTCAAGAATGGAGTCTTCAATCGTCGCATGATTTACTAAAGAGAGAGAGCTCCAGGCACTCCCGTGTGCAGTTGTCGCGCAGTAGTCGCAGGACACACACTTTTAAGGAACTGCTCGCGCGATCCAGAAGCCGATGAGCATTATTCTCTTCACGAGGATCACCACGAGATTAACAAGGAACGAATTGCGCGCGCCATTCCCACACCAATTCTCGCGCCATTCAAATGCAAAATACCAATTCTACGACGCCCAAAGCATTCCCGCGATGATTAAAGTACCAACCCTGGGACTGCAAGAGCTTCAAGGCAAAGCAACCCCGCGACACCAATTTTACCATGCGGCAAGATCTACAAATCCTTTCTACCCAATGAGGATCGGGTTCTAAACTTCTCCCCACTTCTGCAAGGGCAATTTAGGAATCTCCAACAATTAGGGCACGCACTATAATGCTCCAATCTCCATTCACATGCCCCGAGGCATCCAAGGGATAAGAATGGGCCGCAATTGCATTAATGAAATTAGGGTCCTAACCCTAGTAGAGAGAGAATCGACTACTATATAAGCCTAAACCTAGCTCAGGTTTAAAGGACTGACTTTTATTCTCAACTTCAGTGCTTTTTCTTGAAACCGATTGTAGAATTACAGTAGGCTAAGTTTAGGGTTTAGGAGTTTTCCTTTTCTTTTTCTTTCTCTCCATAGTCCAGCACTTGCTGGCTATGCCTTTTGTATGATTAGATGGTATAGTTTTTAATGGAGTTTTGCGATAGGATTTATTGCATGTATGGGAAAATGTTTTTGTTGTGAGTTGTTCTGTACCAGGCTGCTGCCTTGAGATCCCCCATTGCTATGTTATATCGTAAGCAATGGAGGATTGTTTTTAAGGTTTCATTTAGATCCAAGTGACCTGTGTGTCCAGGTTAGGCACATTGCAGGCCTTCCCCCACCACAGGATCCATTAAATCTGAATCCCCATGGGAGCTTGAGCTGGTAGCCTTGTGAACATGGTGGCAGTAGCAATGTTCTTATTATGTATTAGACCTTTGTGAGGAGGATAGCCTCTGTGGATAGTCTGTGACCATTTAAGTCGATAGGTTATAGCCCTAGGGTGAAGCCAATCCACAGATCTAAGACAGATTCTTCTTCTCTTCACTTGTGCTTGTAGCCTTGTGAGAGATTGTGCAGAGACAGACTTCCCTATATTTATATAGATCCACCATCATATTGCAAATCTGATTTGGCTGTAGAGATTGTAGGATTGTAGGCTTGTGACTGGATCACTGCAGTCTTACTAAAGTAGTGAACAGCCATGCTTGAAAGCTAGTACTCAAACTCTTGTTGGTCCTGTGTGTCCAGGCTTGTGCACTTTGTAGGCCTAGCCCCACACACAAAACTTTAGAGGATGAAGTTTCTATGGATTCTTGAGCTTGTAGCATGGATGAAGTAGTGCCTACAATGGTAAGCATGTTCTGACCCATCTCTGGATTGTGGCTCCCCTATTGGATAGTCTGTGACCATTTAAGTGGACAGGATATAGCCATAAGTGATTGGATCATAGCACAGGGGTGAGTTGGATTCTTTCTCCTCGTTGGTGGTAATGTAGCCATTGGACAGGATTTCTATAGCAACAGATCTGAGTCTGAGTTATAAGACCCATCAGATCTGTACCTAATAACATACTTCTCACCCTTTTATATTTATTTTCTCACTCCACCATTCCTCTTAACCCTTTCTGTAATCTAGACATTAAGATGCCTTAGGATTTAGATTATAGTGACCTTAAATCCCCTTCCATTTAAGATTGCCAGATCTGTAGTCAGATCTGGAGAGCCTACTAACGATAGCTCCCTTGGAGCTTTAGATCAACTTCCCTATGGGATAAACTCTTACTTATCAAAACTTGCTACAACAGGCCCTATATCTTGCAGGACTGTGCATATTTTAGGTTTGCTGCTCCGTAATTCCCACTCTACCTTTCATTCATTTTCATTCACCCCATTCTTATCACTGTCTTCAATAAGTTTAGTAGCAAGCACTTAAAATAGTCGAACAAGTTTTTGGTGCCGCTGTCGGGGACCTTGATCTAAAAGTAGACTCTAGATTTTTTTGTATTCATTATTCTTTGGTAGCTGTACTTGTGAATAATTATACTACTGATTTACATTTAAAATTTTTCTTGTAGATCTGGACCGTAGCAGATCTGCAAAAAAAATTCTACTCCGTAATTCCCACTCTACTGATTTACATTTAGAATTGCACTAGAGTCTAGCTACCTCTGTTTGCACTTCTTTAACCTTCAAAACCATAGTTTATTTCTCCTTTGAAGATTCCATAGCAGTTGATTAGGATAGCTGCAATTTTTTTTTTTAAGTGCAATGTGCCTGCGAATAGTCTTCCCTACTGTTGGTGTTTGTGCATGTTAGGAAGGAGATCCCTCAGTCCTACATTAGAGCCTGCTAACCCTGAGATAGAAAGGGGTAGAAGACCGAGAAGGCACAAACACACCACAGTCGAGCCCCCTATTGAAATTGAGATAGCAGTGATGGGTGAAGAGCAACCTAGAACATTGAAAGAACTAAATGCTCCGGATGATTACAATTCTCCATTCAGCATTCAATTCCCAGATGTTCAGGGAAACTACAAAATCAAAACTTCCATCATCCAAATGCTTCCCTCTTTCCATGGGCTGAGCAAGGAAGACCCTTACAAGCACATTGACCAATTCTTGGCCTGTGCACGACATTCTCCATTGTTGTTTTGGGACCAGAGGCCACTAGGTTAAGGCTCTTTCCTTCTCCCAAAGGATGGCCATGACCTGCTATCTACTTCCCAAATAAACAAGATCACTTCCTGGAAAGACCTCCAGACAAGATTTCTCTCTAAATTTTTCCTAACTGAGGATTTTAACCAAGCCTGGGACAAATTTAAAGAGATGCTCAAACAAGGTCCCCACCACATGATCCCTGACTGGCAGCTTGTCCAGAACTTCTATAATGGGATTGATGAGAAGAGCAGAGACATGGTAGATGCCTCTTATGGTGGAATGTACATTCATAAAACAGCAGATGAGGCATGGGACTTTTTTGAGGTCATAAGTGAAAATGCTTTCTAGAAGATGTCCTCATCTAGAACTGTTGAAGAGCCTCCTCCTAAGCTGGGGCTCACTGAGACTTCTAAAGGAATGATGTATGAAGTTAGAGGAAATGATGACCTGAGAATATAGATGGCCAATCTTACTGAAAAATTTGATAAACTTCTGATTGTGGTGCAACCCAGAATGGTTGCACAAGTGATGGAGGCATGTCTGATATGTCAATCCCCACAGCACACAATGGAAGAGTGCCCATCTGCGAGGCAATACCCTGAGTATGTAATTGAACAGGCTACTGCTGCCCAATCTTTTGGACAACAACAATCTGGTGGCTATAATAAACAACCATATAGATACCAGAACCAAAATGTTGGCTACCAATGGAGAGACCACCCAAATTTGAGGTGGAGGCAAGACAATTTTTTGCAGCCACAACAGATGTTAGCCTTACCTCAAAGGCCACAGCAGCAGTTTAACTAGGGTTATGCCCCAAGGTCGAATTTCTAGCAGTAACAGCAACCCCAGGAACAAATTCAATTGGTAGTTCCCCCACCTTAGCCCCGAAGTGCTTCTTTCGAGGACCAGGTTTTGGCCCAATAGCAAAGCCTTGGACCCTTGAATCAGACTGTGACTTCTCACAGTCAAAGCATTAAGGAAATAGAAGAGCAACTTGGCCAAATAGCCAATGCTCTGGCTAAAAGAGAAGAGGGAAGGTTGCCAAGCCAGCCTGTAGCCAACCCTAAGGGCCAGTATTCCATCGGAGAAGGCTCCTCAAATTTTGAGGGGGCTGATGCCATCACAACCCTAAGGTCTTGCAAGCTGGTAGACAACCAGGTGGGAAAGGAACAAGGAGAAGTTATTCCCAAGGAAATGTCAAGTCAAAGTGATAAGGACTTCGTTAGAGCACAGAGTCAAGAACTGCCTGCTACCCTTCAACAGGGGAAAAATAAAGAGGTTGTAGTTAAGCCTCAGCAGGAGATAAAAATAGATAAAAGAAAAAAAACAAAAGTTCAGTCATAGGCTTGCAGCTGAGGAACCAGCCGTACCTCAGCTGCCATTTCCTCAATCTTTGAGTGGCCCTGCCCCTTTTGATAAGGATCAGGCATAGATCGAGGAAATGATGGAGACCTTTAAGCAGGTCAAGATAAATTTATCCCTGCTTGATGTAATCTGATAGGTCCCAGCCTCTGCAAAGTTTCTGAAAGACCTCTGTACTCAGAAAAGGAAGGCCAGAGGCCATTTGTCCAAAAAGGTCTTTGTGAGTGATACAGTTAATTCTGTATTAACCATGACAATGCCTGAGAAGTTGCAAGACCCAGGGATACCCACTATTCCCTGTATTATTGGAGACCACACGATTGGAAGGGCACTTTTAGACCTTGAAGCCAGTGTTAACCTGCTGCCATACAGTGTGTATTAGCAACTAGGTTTGGGGGAGCTAAAGCCCACCCCCATTGTTCTATTGATGGCTGATAGGTCCGAGAGGAAACCCATGGGAGTGGTAGAGGATGTCCTAGTGGGGGTTGACAAGTTCTTCTACCCTGCAGACTTCCTAGTTTTGGACATGGGCTACAACAAGAGTACATCTTCGATACCTATTATTTTGGGCAAACCATTTTTGGCCACTGCCAATGCATGCATTCAATGCAGGTCTGGGATCATGGAGGTCACTTTCGGGCATATAAAAGTTGAGTTTAATGTGTACAACAGTGTAAAGTACCCTCAGCTGGACAATGAGGAATGCTTTGAAGTGGATATACTAGAAGAAATTATTGAAGAAGAACTGCCAACTCTGCTGGAGTGGGGCAACATTGTCACTGATTTAATTGAAGTTTGGAACATGGTGGAAGAAGGAAGCCTAGCTTTAATGCCAGAAGACATATCCCTATTGAGGTCTTCGGTGGGCTTAGTGCAGCAATCCAATTGGAAACCTACATTGCAGCCCCTTCCTCCAATCAACAATACACCAATCCTGCCATCCATCTAACAAGCCCCTAGTCTGGAGCTCAAGAAGCTTCCGAAGACCTTGAAATATGCTTTCCTCAAGAAAGACGAGAAACTTCCTGTGATTATCACCACTTCTCTTACCAGTGAGCAAGAGGAGGAATTGCTAACATTTTTGAGGAAGCACAAGAAAGCAATTTGCTGGACCATTGCTGATCTAGGAGGAATTGATGTATCGATCTGTATCCATAGGATTCATCTAGAAGAGGGCTCAACACCCTCCAGGAAAATGCAGAGGAAGCTGAATCCTCACATGCAGGAAGTGGTTCTGAAAGAAATCATTAAATTGCTGGATGTTGGGGTAATTTACCCCATCTCTGATTCTGAATGAGTGGCACCAATCCAGTTGGTACCCAAGAAATCTAGCATAACAGTGATCACAACTGAGTCTGGAGAGCTGAGACCAGCCAGGGAGACCACTGGCTGGAGAGTTTGCATCGATTATCTAAAACTCAACTCCAAGACCAGAAAAGACCACTTCCCTCTCCCTTTTATTGATCAAATTTTGGACAAGTTGGCTGGGAAAGATTTTTACTATTTTCTTGATGGGTACTCAGGGTACAATCAGATCCCTGTGGACCCTCTGGATCAAGAGAAAACTACTTTTACTTGTCCTTTTGGCACCTTTGCTTACAGAAGGATGCCTTTTTGACTATGTAATGCCCCAGCCACCTTTTAGAGGTGTATGTATGCCATCTTTTCTGATATGATTGACAAATTTTTGGAAATTTTTATGGATGATTTTTTGGTTTATGGGGATAGCTTTGACCAATGTCTACAACACCTCCATCAGGTCTTACAAAGATGTGAAGAGACCAATTTGGTCTTAAGTTGGGAAAAGAGCCACTTCATGGTAACACAAGGAATTATGTTGGGCCATGTGGTCTCTAAAGATGGAATTGAGGTAGACAAGGCCAAAGTTGACCTCATTGCTAATCTGCCCCCTCCAAAAATAGTCAAGCAAATCAGATCCTTCCTTGACATGCTGGATTCTACAGGAGGTTTATCAAAGACTTCATCAAAATTGCTAAGCCATTGTGCCACCTATTCTGCCAGGATGTGCCCTTTGACTTCTCTGCTGAATGTCTGAAGGCTTTTGAAACACTAAAAATCTGCCTCACCTCTGCCCCTGTACTCCAAACACCTAACTATACCTTGCTCTTTGAGTTGATGTGTGATACATTTGACTTGGAAATAGGTGTTGTCCTGGGCCAGAGAAAAGATAAGCTGCCTGTGGTCATTGCATATCTCAGCAAATCACTTGCTAAAGCTTAGTTGAACTATACAAGAACTGAGAAAGAGCTTCTGGCAATGGTTTTTGCTGTGGACAAGTTCAGACCTTACCTACTCGAGTCTAAAACTGCCATCTTCACTGATCACTCAGCGTTAAGTACCTACTGTCAAAGAAGGATGCAAAGCCCAGATTAATTAGATAGATACTCCTATTGCAAGAGTTTGACATCGAAATCAAGGACAAGAAGGGTGTAGAAAATGTGGTGGCTGACCACTTGTCCAGAATTATGTTAGAAAAAAGTGTTGATGACCTTGCTACAAATGATGTCTTTCAGGATAAGCAATTGTTTGCCATCCAATCTTTAGTTCCTTGATATACACATATTGTCAATTATCTAGTCATAGGCAAGATTCCTGCCCATTGGACAAAAATGGACAAAGACCTGTTTTTCTCACAGGTTAAATTTTTTTTCTGGGAAGAACCTTTCCTGTACAAGTATTGTGCCGACCAAATCATTCGAAAATGTATTCCCGAAAGTGATGTCCCCAGTATTTTGGCCATGTGCCATGAAAATGCCTGTGGGGGTCACTTTAGTGGGAGAAAAATAGCTGACAAAGTATTACAGTGTGGTTTCTATTGGCCTTCTCATTTTAGAGATGCCCATACACACTGCAAGACCTGCGAAAGATGTCAGAAATTAGGAGGGCTGTCCAAACAAAATTTAATGCCTTTACAACCCATCCTTATTGTCAAATTGTTTGATGTTTGGGGTATTGACTTTATGGGCCCCTTTCCTCCTTCAAATGGTTTTCATTTCATCTTAGTGGTAGTGGACTATGTTTCCAAATGGGTAGAAGCCATTGCCACAAGAACTAATGATAATCAGGTTGTCCTCAAGTTCATAAAGTAAAATATCTTCTCTAGATTTGGCACTCCTAGAGCCATTATAAGTGATGGGGGAAGTCATTTCTGTAATAGAAATTTCGAGAGCTTGCTCAAGAAATATTCTGTCACCCATAGGATTGCTACTCCCTACCACCCACAAACCAGTGGGCAAGTTGAAATTTCAAATAGGGAGATCAAACATATCCTTGAGAAGACTGTGAGGACTGATAGGAAAGATTGGTCTGACAAGCTTAATGATGCACTATGGGCTTATAGGACTGCCTATAAGACTCCCATCGGTATGTCCCCTTTCAGACTGGTCTATGGCAAGGCCTGTCATCTCCCAGTGGAGTTAGAACACAGGACCTATTGGGCCATCAAACATTTAAATCTCGATCTAACTTCTACTGATCATCACAGGTTGCTGTAGCAGTCCGAATTGGAAGAGCTAAGGATGGATGCGTATGCTAATGCCAGGATCTACAAAGAAAGGTCCAAAGCTTTCTTTGACAAAGGGCTGTTGAGAAAGAGTTTCAGAGCTGGTGATAAGGTTTGGCTATTTACCTCCAAACTTTAATATTTTCTGAGCAAATTGAAATCTAGATGGGAAGGTCCTTACATTGTCATGCATGTTTCCCCATCTGGTGCTATGGAAATCAAGGATCCCAAGTCTGGGAGAACCTTAAAGGTGAATGGTCAGAGGATTAAGCCTTGTTCTGAAAAACCTTCCGAACCCATGGACACCGTTCACTTTGAAGGGGATCCTTCTTTATGCTGATCCACAGGTGTGCCATCATTGTATCATATGTACTCTATTTTTGGTAGATTTACCTTGCTTTCTTTTGTTTATATTCTCTAGGATTTGTTATTGGTCCCATCTGAATCTGGACCTATCTGTTTAAACGGTTGATGCTTGGTTTGATTCTTACTACTCTTCAATTAATAACCTCTGTTGAATGCCTAATGTGGGAAGTCGGTTTTTGTTGTCCTTGTTTGTATGATTTAGTTTTCATGTGTCTAGAGGTAGCCATAGTGAGGGTCATGCCTAGGATCCAACCACAGCAAACATGCTCTCTGTTTATACCTTACAGTTGCTGGGTCCAAATAGAAGCCTGGGAGACTCTCGCACGATCCACATAGAGCCATCAATCAGCTGTCGTGAGATTTTAAGGTTGTCGCAAAGTTAAAAAGGAAGTCTGGGAAAATTTTGCGCAGTTCACATGGAAACATTCAATAGCTGTCGCGAGATTCATATGTACCTGAGAACCTCTCACGCGATTCACATAAAGCCATCCATTAGCTGTCGCGCGATTCATGCACATCAGTGAACCTCTTGCGCCATTCCCATAGAGCTATACATTTGCTGTCACGAGATTCAAAAGCTATCGTGAGGTTCAACAGGGACCTAGGAGCCTCTCGCACAATTCAATAGAAATACTACATTTGCTGGCACGAGATTCTAAGGTTGTCGCGAGATTTAAAATGAACCTTAGAGCTTTTTGCGCAATCCAAATAAAGACCTAGGAGCTGCTCCCTCAATTCACATGAATTCATCTGACACTGTCACGCGCTCCAAGGTCAACCTGGGAGATTGCCGCACAATCTGGATTAAATCAACACCTTAGCTAGGTTCATTTCCAACCCCGCGACCAGATGTTCCAAAGCGCGCTGAGCTTCGCGATAAGTATTTTAACCCCGCGCTTAGTCCCTTTTCCATTATTTTCTTCCTTCTTCCCTCTGCAAAACCGTAGCTTCTGGCGCTCTCCCCTCTTTCTTCCAGCATAAATTCTACAGCTCATCATTCACCTGACAAATCTATAGAGTTGTTCCTAGCATCACACACATCTATTGCCCTCTGCTCAGAGATCTCGCAGTGCCCTATGCGTCAAATCAAACCAAACCCTAGATCTCAGTCTCCGCTTCCCCTATTAGAAGACAGTTAGAAATGGCTCTAAAAATTGTACAAAAGAGAAAGGGGAAGGACAAGGACCCTGCAGAGACCACCCCTAAAAGGGCCACGACATCAAAGTCACCCAAAAAATAAAAGGAGGTGGTTGAGGAGGTGGCGGAACCAACCCCTAAGTTCTCTGCTCCTTTAGAGCTCATGGTATCAATTCCATTAGAGCCTGAAACAACCTTTGATGTACCATTTTTTGAGAAGGAAGCTCTCTCTGCCCCTGCAGTACAGTTCATGAGCAAAGCGGGCCTGATGCCATTAATGAGAGGATTTCCAGCACAAGCCTACCCTAGGCTAGTGTAGCTGTTCTAGCAGCACATTAGGGCCAAGAAGGACAAAGATGGACAAGTGTGCTTGCTGGTGCTGATTGATGATTTTGATATGTTAGTAAGCCCTAAGGTGATTGCTGAAGCTTTGGGCATCCCAGCCGCATTCTATCCTAGCTGTGGATATGGCCCCCCTCTAAGTGCATCGACTGATACAATTGCACGGGCCTTAAGTAGAGGATTAAAAGCCGCAGGAGACTCGATCAGAAGGAGAGAATTAGAACCAGAACTACTGTTCATTGACCAAGTCCTGCGAAAGAACATATATTGCTCAGGACATCAGGAGGAGAGGAGAACCCCCATTGTAGATGCTGTCTACTCCTTCCACATGGGCCATGGCTTCCATGCAGCCTGGCTAATTTTTGAGGCAATGAAAGACATAGTGGAGAAGATAGGGACAAACAAGAAGCCTCACACATTACCCTACGCAAGAATCATTACCTTGCTGCTGCTCAAGGGGGGATACAAGATAGGAAGGACTGAGCAGACCACCACCCTTACCCCTACTACCTTATCCAAGAGGCAATGGGGAATCAGCAGGAGCTTGATGGAGGCCCAGAAGAAGAAGGAGGAGAGGAAAAAGAAGCGAGAGATAAAGAAGCAAAAACTAAATTGATCCACCTGCATCTCCCCCACCATTTTCCTTCCACCCTCCCCCACTGACTCTCCCTCGATCCCTCTCCCCCCCTCCATTTTGTTTCTTCTTTTTCCCTCTTTTTGTAATTTTTTTTCTTTTTCATTTTAGTGAAAGTCTCTCTTAGTTCCACACTATGCAGATAGCATTTTTTGTTTCTCTGACTTCTTCTCTATTTATTTTTGTTTCTCTGCCTGGAACCTACTGCATTTTTTCACCTTTGAACCAGTGCAGACACTGCTCCTCATAGGTTTGGGGGTGTGGTAGTATAGGTTTGCCAATAAAAAAGTTAATTTTAGTGTAGTAATGATGGCAATAAATGGGATGAATAAAGTTAATTTCCACTTACCTTGATACAATGAGACAATGAGGAAAATTGTAAAAAAAAATTTAAACATCTATTACAGACTTTTCGAAACATAAAAAGTTAGAAATTCTTGACACCACCATGAAGCTAATATTAGAAATTTTTGTCAGTTATTACTCAATGAACCTAAGAGGAGAGAAATAGATGAAAATACACCCCATGGGTTAAATTTGATGACCATACCTAGTGAGATTTGGGCCCAACATTTTCTTTCAAAGAGTGTCTTTGACATTATTTCTGCTCTAAGGACTGATTGAATCAGAACTTTTTCACTAGAAGTTGTGCACCTCCAAATCAAAACTAATTGACAGCACTCATGAGACTAAGTAAATGATCTAAGGCCCTCATTTGGATAGTTTGAGCCTGAAAATCCAACCTTTTAAAATCTGCCCTTTTGCATACACTAGTTGAGCCTTAAAATCATAATTTTCCTTCACAAATACCAGGACACTTGCACCTTAACCTCATGACTTGAGTCAACCCTACCCTCACTTTGAGAATTCAGACGGTAAAGGAGAAGGAGGTAAAGATACTGGGAATGGTTCAATATTTTGTGGAAGGGAAAGAAAAGCAACTTGTGAACAGCTGTGTATCAAGGGCAGTTGTGTGGCATTTATCAAAAGAATGAATAAAGAACTAAAAAGAGAAAAAGAAAGAGAAGTCTAGAGGACAACATCATCTAAAAACTAAAAAGAAGAGGAGAAGCTGGCCACTTTGAGTCTGAAATATAAACAGGAAGATGAAGTTTTTACTTAAATAAAGGTTGTGAAGTCATGAACCACTCCTTACCTTGTTGATTTCTAAATTTGGATTCCTTTTTTACCCCTTTATTCTTTAGACCCCTCAGCCATAAGCCACATTACAACCCTTTCAAAAAGACCTTGTGGATCCAAAGTTTATTGAGCTGTCATGTGGAGATGAGGAGTTGTCCAATCTATGGAAAAAATTCTTGAAGATGTCAGAAATTAGAAGCTTTGCCTATGCTCATGCTTGCAGACCCATTTGGGGTCTGTAACTGCTCTTGAGTTGTTTTGAATGAGAACACCCTTAGGTTGTTAAGGTTGAGAGATGACCCTAGTGAGAATTGGGTATGAATTTTAACCTCATTACGGTAGTATCCAACCTGGATTTTGAATTAAAGGCAAGTTAGGTACTAATTTTTATACATTGAAATTCTAATGTTAAATGAATGGTGGTCAGGCAAACACATGTTAACTTTTAAGTTTTAAATGGCGTGAACATTGCTGCAGTTTCCTTTAAGTGTTAAAAAATTGGTTGTGGAATGAAACTTTAAACATTGGAATATGTGTTGTCATTATCAGCACTATACTTAACTGATTCTAATGGTGAAGTTTGTAAGTGTCTTCATTGAAAACCCTCAGGAGACTTCACTCCTCCACTAGGGATCACCTAGGGGTTTAAAAGGCTTGGTACATATGCTAAATGTACCCGTGATCCCTGCGAAAGTGGCATTTAATTACAACTTTGCTAAGGGACTAGCGAAGATCAGGTTTGGGGGTGTGTTAAGACCTG
Organism: Chloranthus sessilifolius; assembly: GCA_021018995.1. Classification (NCBI taxonomy): domain Eukaryota; kingdom Viridiplantae; phylum Streptophyta; class Magnoliopsida; order Chloranthales; family Chloranthaceae; genus Chloranthus; species Chloranthus sessilifolius. Next base: position 44,005,036 of record CM037594.1, on the reverse strand, counting down.
AAAAGTATCTCTTTTCACCCCTTAACTTAATCTCTACTAGACACTTAATCATTTAATAAATGTGTTTTGAGTCTATTCTGTAGGTAATAAGCAGCAGCTGTAAATAACCCCCTAACCATGCCAAGGAGCTCACTATTGACCCAGAGGCCCCTCAGAAATGTGAAGGTAGAACCTAGACAGAGAGTTGGCTGCAGCATAGGCACAACAAATCAGAAATAAACCAAGATGAATGCCTCGCGCAGATGTCACAGGGTTCAATTAAACCAGAGATAATGCCTTCACGCAGTTGTCATGGGCTTCTGAAGACGGCACAAAACTAGTCGCGTAGTCTTCACACCGTTCTCGCGCGATTTGGTGTTAGAAAGAATTGAAAAGCAGACTTTGCGAGGTCCTCGTGAGGCTCAGTCTTAAGTGCTCATGAAATCTCACACAGCTCAAGAAAGGAGTCTTCAATCGTCGCACGATTCACTAAAGAGAGAGAGCTCCAGGAACTCTCGCACGCAATTGTCGCGCTGTAGTCGCGGGACACACACTTTCAAGGAACTGCTCGTGCGATCCAGAAGCCTATGAAGATTATTCTCTTCACGAGGATCACCGTGGGATTCACAAGGAATGAATTGTGCATGCCATTCCCACGCCAGTTCTCGCACCATTCAAATGCAAAATACCAATTCCGTGACGCCCAAAGCATTCCTGCGACGATCAAAGTACCAACCCTGCGACTGTAAGAGTTTCAAGGCAAAGCAACCCCGCAACGTCAATTCTACCACGCAGCAAGATCTACAAATCCTTTCTACTCAGTAAGGATCGGGTTCTAAACTTTTCCCCACTTCTGTAAGGGCAATCTGGGAATCTCCAGCAATTAGGGCACGCACTCCAATGCTCTAATCTCTGTGCACATGCCCCGAGGCATCCAAGGGACAAGAATGGGCCGTAATTGCATTAATGAAATTAGGGTTTTCCTAACCCTAATTGAGAGAGAACCGACTGCTATATAAGCCTAAACCTAGCTCAGGTTTAAAGGACTGACTTTTGTTCTCAACTTCAGTGCTTTTTCTTGAAACCGACTGTAGAATTGCAGTAGGCTAAGGTTAGGGTTTAGGAGTTTTGCTTTTTTTTCTTTCTCTCCATAGTCTAGCACTTGTTGGCTATGCCTTTTGTATGATTAGATGGCATAGTTTTTAATGGAGTTTTGTGATAGGATTTATTGCATGTATGGGAAAATGTTTTTGTTGTGAGTTGTTCTGTACAAGGCTGCTGCCTTGAGATCCCCCATTGCTAAGTTATATCGTAAGCAATGGAGGATTGTTTTTAAGATTTCATTTAGATCCAAGTGACCTGCGTGTCCAGGTTAGGCACATTGCATGCCTTCCCCCACCACAGGATCCACTAAATCTGAATCCCCATGGGAGCTTGAGCTGGTAGCCTTGTGAACATGATGGCAGTAGCAATGTTCTTATTATGTCTTAGACCTTTGTGAGGAGAATAGCCTATGTGGATAGTCTGTGACCATTTAAGTGAACAGGTTATAGCCGTAGGGTGAAACCAATCCATAGATCTAAGACAGATTCTTCTTCTCTTCTCTTGTGATTGTAGCCTTGTGAGAGATTATGCAGAGACAGACTCCCCTATATTTTTATAGATCCACCATCAGATTGCAGATCTGATTTGGCTGTAGAGATTATAGGCTTGTGATTGGATCACTGCAGTCTTACTAAAGCAGTGAACAACCATGCTTGAAAGCTAGTACTCAAACTCTTGCTGGTCCTGTGTGTCCAGGCTTGTGCACTTTGTAGGCCTAGCCCCACACACAAAACTTTAGAGGATGAAGTTCCTATGGATTCTTGAACTTGTAGCATGGATGATCTAGTGCCTACAATGGTAAGCTTGTTCTGACCCATCTGGATTGTGGCTCCCCTATTCGATGGTCTGTGACCATTTAAGTGGATAGGTTTTAGCCATAAGGGATTGGATCATAGCAGAGGGGTGAGTTGGATTCTTTCTCCTCTTTGGTGATAATGTAGTCATTGGACAGGATTTCTATAGTGACAGATCTGAGTCTGAGTTACAAGACCCATCAGATCTGTACTTAATAACATACTTCTTACCGTTTTATATTTAATTTCTCACTCCACCATTCCTCTGAACCCTTTCTGTAATCTAGATATTAAGTTGCCTTAAGATTTAGATTATAGTGACCTTAAATCCCCTTCCATTTAGGATTGCCAGATCTGTAGTCAGATATGGAGAGCCTACTAATGATAGCTCCCTTAGAGCTTTAGATCAACTTCCCTGTGGGACAAACTCTTACTTATCAAAACTTGCTACAACAGGCCCTGTATCTTGCAGGACTGTGCATATTTTAGGCTTGCTTCTCCGTAATCTCCACTCGACCTTTCATTTATTTTCATTCACCCCATTCTTATCACTGTCTTCAATAAAGTTAATAGCAAGCACTTAAAATCGCCGAATACTATGCCTGAGTCATCACTAAGCTGCTAATAAAGAGGGGGTACAAGATAGCAAAAACAGAGGGGACTACCACCCTTGCCCCTACTACTTTTGCCAAGAGGCAATGGGGAATCAGCAGAAGCCTGATGGAAGCACAGAAGAAGAAGAAAGTTGAGGCTCAGGCCCCTCCCAACCAATCTAAAGAAGCAGCTATTACAAGGCCCACCCCTGTTACTACAGAGGAGATTCTAGAGCCTGTGACCACCATTGTTGCAGCAGCCACCTCAGCCCCCCCACCTTTTACTCCAGCAACCCCTATCCCCATTCCATCTCTCTCTCACCCTCCTCTATCTTCATTATCCATCCCCACACCCCCTTCTCCTGTGATTGGTACCTGGGAGGAGACCACTCCCCATGTTAGCCCCTCACCATCCCTTACCCTCCCTCAATACACAACCCCAATACCCCCATCATCTTCACATAAACCTGACAGCCCTCCACTCATTTCCTACAAAAAAAGGAAAACTACTGAGACAACCCCCACCATTTCCCAGCATCACACACAATCTCTTTTATCCCCACTGACACACCTCACATTGAAGAAGACACCACTCCAGTCATGCCTACTACATCCCCATTCCCAGACATAGATCTCAACCTTAACACAATCACAGGATTCCAAGCCTTTATCTCTAGTTTCCTTGACACCATGCCCACCCACTACACCCCCCTCCCGGACTCCCCAATTACATCACCACATCACTCACCAGAATCGCAATCTCCCCCTCCTTTCACGTTCCATCATGCACCTTCCTCACCTTTTCAACCTGTGCCATCTTCTACACAAACTCAACCCCCCAGCTCAGACACACTGACACTCATCCTCTCCCTCATCCAAGACATCCAATCCCAACTATCCACCACTACACACACTCAGGATCAGATGCAGACAGAACTCACATCTATTAAATCCACACTTCACACTTTGACAAACCCACCCATCCCTCAACAAACCACTCCAACCCCCCTGGTCCTTTCCCCACCCAACCCGGTCCCCACAATCCCACCATTCTCTTTCATACCTTTCAACTTTCCCTTTTTCCCTCCACCATCACCCCTACTCCTAGTGAGCCTACCTCATTTTCTTTTCCCCCATGCCTTCGATCCCACCTCTTATCCTACCACCTCCAACATTCACTGACAAACAGACCTAAACAGACCCAAAACCTGTTACCCTCCCCCAACAATTAAACTTACCCACTGTTAATCCCACTTCCCCCACCCAGGACCAATCACATTTTGGTCCTTCCACTTCCTCTCTTCCCATCACTCCCAAACACTCTTTTTACATCCCTCCTTACCTCACCATACTCCATGCCACGAGGGACAATCCCTACCTTAGGAGGGATGTCCTGAGGGGCATGGCCCAACTTAGGCAGTCTATTGAGACCCCCTACTGTAGCTGATTGCTGAAATGGAGGAAGCCCACATAAAGCAATTATTGCGTATCTCCCTGGGGTGGACACAACATCTTGGAGGCCTATGAGAAGGCAAAGACCATGGTTGCTTATCATCTGATGAATTTGGAGCTGGAGAAGGCCAATGTGAATGTGGAGAGAATGAAGGCCAGGATGTTCGAAAAGAGGCTCAACAATGCTCAGGAGATCTTCAGACTCCAAAAGGAAATCCATGAAACTGACCTCCTCAAAGCCAAAATCCAGATAGCATCATTGGAAGCTGCATTGGCTGCTGCCAGAACTGCAGCTCAGCAGCCCACCCCACTCTCTATCCGCATGCCAGAACCTGAGCCTAAAGCTATCCCAACCCCAGCTGCCCAGTCTGAGGAGGCACAACCAATTGCCCAACCAGATAAAGGGAAGGCCCCTGCTGCCGCTCCTTCATCACCTCCTACGGAGCAGCCCCCACCTACCCAAACCCCTGCTACACCTCCAATTGAGCAAACTTATCCTAAATAGAGGAAAGTCACTGCTAAGAGGACTGTTTACAGAGCAGCCTCTATTAAAATTGGCAAAGAGCCAGCTGCCTAGTCTGAGGAGGCAAAAGCCCCTGGCCAACCTGAGCCCAAATAAAAAGGGATGTCTCCAACAGCCACCACTGAGCCAAACAAAGGAAAATCACCTATGATCCCTCCTGAATTCAAAATCAGAAAGATAAGGGTGCAGGCATCAAAGGCTCCAACCATGAAGAAACTACCAGCCCAGCCAAAGAAACCAAGGCAGCAAAATAAAAAGAGCCAAACTGAGAAGAAAGCCCGGAAGAAAAAGACCAAAGCTCCCATAGATAGAACTAAGTCCAAGCCCAGTTCTGAGAGCAAAGCTGAAATGAGGAAACATGCCAAATAGATGGGTTGGGACTGGTTTACAGATTCGGATTCCGATTCCTCTTCCTCTTAGACTAGATTGTCCTTAGGCTCTTCTTTCCTTTCCCTTCTTATCTTCTCATTGTAATTATAGTTGTACATATCTTCTCAGTTAATAGAAATTTTCTTCTTTTTGTATATTGATTTATGTGCCATATCTATTCTATGTGCTTATTTATTTTTTAAATTAGTCTTAATATTGTTCACTTTTGTTAGTAACATGGGAGAGAATTTTGACCAAAGTACTAGCATTGCAGCTATTTCGACTCAGTTTGCATCAAAGTGTTTTATCATTTGTGATTTTGTACTCGCGGAGCTATGATTCTTCTATGCGCTTTTCCTTCTCATAAATGTACAGTTGTACTATGCGAGAATATTAGTCAGCGAGTACTAGTGTGCAACTGCGCGATACACGGGATTATCTTAATTACCAAGGCTAAAATTATACCATCATTTAGTGTGAGCTCTCTTTTCCCATAATCAGTTGTGCGATTTATCATTCTCCGAATAATCACAATTTATTGCCATGCTTGGAAAGGGACAAAACTTTAATATGCCGATTCATATTCCACCGTCCAAGTATTATAAATACGCAGTTAGTTCATCTTCATCTCATCCTTTCTGCTCTAACCTTAGCAGTCCGGCCCGACCCATAACCATGGCGAATGACAAACCCACCGAGTTTCCAAACAAATTCTATCCTATGTGGTTGGACCCCCCACTGCCTAAGGAGCCGGACCCATTACAATTTCTTTGGGATGAGTATGAAGAAGTCCAGAGGATCCTGGCCAAGGAGAAGAAGAAAAAGGAGAAGAGAGAAGAAGAAGCAAAAAATCGAACCACCTGCATCTACCCCACCATCTTCTTCCACCGCCCACCACCTGCTCAACACCCATCTCCATGATCCTCATCTTCCACCTCCTCCCAGCTTATAGTTCCTCTTCCATGGTAGGCTGAGAATATCCCTGAGCCAGGAGTAATAACAATTTTTTCTGACAAGAAGTGTTGCTTAGATTGTTCTTAGGTTTACAATTATCTATCTTTTCGTAATCTATTTGCTTTTGTCTTTATAATAAAATCTGTCAATATTTTGCTTATATGTGTACGTAAATCCTCATTCATTTTTGTGTGTTCTTTTTCTCTTTTATAGTTTTTGTTTTCTTATTTTTAGGTTTTATGCTTGCTGTACATCGCACATTTTGAACTAGTGAGGACACTGCTCCTCATGGTTTGGGGTGTGGCAGGGTAGGTTTGCCAATAGAATAGTTAACTTTAGTGCAGTAATGGTAGTGTAAGTAGGATGAATAAAGTCAATTTCCACCTAACTTGATACAATGAGGAAATTTGTGAAAATTTAAAATATTTTTGCAGACTTTTCGAAACTGAAAATGTTAAAATCTTGACACCACCATGAAGCTAACATCAGAAAATTTTTTAGTTAGTACTCAGTGAACCTAAGAGGAGAGAAACAGATGAAAATAGACCTCATGGGTTAATTTGAGGACCATACCTAGTGAGATTTGGGCCCATCATTTTCTTGTGAAGAGTGTTTTTGGCATTATTTCTACTCTGAGGACTGATTGAATCAAGAGCTTTTCACTAGAAGTTAGGCACCTCCAAATCAAAACTGATTGACAACACTCATGATACTAAGGAAATTATCCAAGGCCCTCATTGGACAGTTTGAGCCTGAAAATCCAATGTTTAAAAAACTGTCCTTTTGCATACACTAGCTGAGCCTTACAAATCCTACTTTTCTTTAACAAACACCAGAGTACTTGCACCTTAACCTCATGACCTGATTCAACCTCACCCTCATTTTGAGAATTCATAAGGTAAAGGTGAAGGAGTTAAGTACAGTGAGAGTGGTCCAACATTTGGTGGAAGGCGAAGAAAAGCAACTTATGAATAGCAGTGTATTAATGGTAATTGTGTGGCAGTTCATCATGAAAATCATAAAAAAATTGAATAAAAATAACAAGAGAAAAATAAAGAGAAGTCTTGAGAAGAACATCATCTGAAAATTGAAAAGAAGAGAAGAAGCTGGCCACTTTGATTCTGAATATATCAAGTAAGATGAAGTTTTGCTGAAATGGAGGTTCTGAAGTCATGAATCACTCCTTACCTTGCTGATTTATTAACTTTGATTCCCTTTTTACCCCTTGATTCTTTACATCCCTCACCCATAAGCCACATTACAACCCATTCAAAAAGACCTTGTAGATCCAAAGTGAAATGAGTTGTCATGTGGAGATGAGGAGTTGTCCAATCTATGATGAAAAACCATGAGGATGTCAGAAATTAGAAGCTTTGCCTAAGCTCATGTTTACAGGCCCATTTGGGGTCTGTAACTGCTCTTGAGCTGTTTTGAATGTGAACACCCTCAGATTGTCAATGTTGAGAGATAGCCCTAGTGAGAATTGGGTCTGCATTCTAATCTCATTGGGGTTGTATCCAACCTGAATTTTAAATTAAAGGCAAGCTGGGTACTGATTTTTACACATTGAATTTCTAATGTAAAATGAATGGTGGTAATGCAAAGACTTGCTAATTTTGATTTTAAATGGCCTGCATTACTGCTGCAGTTTCCTCTAAGTGTTAAAGAATGGGTGTGGAATGAAGCTTTATACATTGAAATCTATGTTGTCATTAACTGCAATATACTTAACTGTTCTAATGGAGGTGTTTGTGGGTATCTTCACTGAAAACCCTCAGGAGACTTCACTCCTCCACTGGGGATCACCTAGGGTTTTAAAAGGCTTGGTACATATGCTAAATGTACCCGTGATCCCTACGAAAGTGACATTTTGTTAGTTAAAGCTTTGCTAAGGGACTACCAAAGATTAGGTTTGGGGGTGTGTTAAGACCTGAAAAGTACCCTTTTTCACTCCTTAACTTAATCTCTATTAGACCCCTAGTCATTTAATAAATCACTATTAAGCCAATTTTGTAGGTAATAAGCAGCAGTTGCAGATAAGGCCCTAACCATGACAAGAAGCCTACTATTGCCCCAGAAGTTTCTCAGAAGAAAGGAGGTTGGATCAAGACAGAGAATTGGGTGTAGCCTAGGCACAACGAAGCAGCAACAAGCTAAGAAATGAGCCTCACACAGATGTTGCAAGGTTCAAATAGAATCAGAGAGAATGCTTCGCGCAGTTGTCATGGGTTTCTGGAGGCAGCACGCCAACTGCTCGCACTGTTCTCGCGTAGATGAATGACAGAAGAGCCCTGAAAGTAGACTTCACGTAGTTCTTGTGAGGCTCAGACATAAGCCCTCGCGCAGTCTCACACAGCTCAAGAAAGGCGCCTTTAATCTTTGTGTGATTCACTGAGGAGAGAGAGCTCCAGGAATTCCTGCGCGTAGCTATTGCATAGTGGCCGCGGGATACAAACCTTCAGGGAATTGCTCATGCGATTCAAAAGCCCATGCACATGGCTTCTTTGCAAGGATCTCCACGAGATTCATCCAGGAATGATTCACGCGTGCAATTCTCGCGCCATTCAAATAGAAAGCTCAATCTCGCGACGACCAGAGCATTCCCGCGATGACTAAAGTATCAATCCCGCAACTGCAAGAGCTTCAAGTCAATTCAAGCTCGCGATGCCAATTCTATCACACGACGAGACCTGGAAATCCTTGCTACCTAGCGAGGCTCGAGTTCTTAACTTCTCCCCAATTTTTCAAGGGCAATCTGGGAACTTCCAACAACTAGGGCATGCACTCTAATGCTCCAATCTTCATGCACATGCCCCGAGGCATCCAAGGAATAGAAATGGGCCATGATTACATTGATAAAATTAGGGTTTTCCTAACCCTAATGCACACACAGCTGACTGCTAGATAATCCTAAGCCTAGTTTAGGTTTAGGGGACTTTTGTACTCCTTCTTGAAACCAACTGTAGAATTGCAGTAGGCTAAGGTTAGGGTTTAGGCAGTTTCTTTTTCCCTTTTTCTTCTCCCCATAGTCCAACACTTGCTAGCTATGCCTTTGTATGTCTATTTGGAATAGTTTTAATGAAATTTTATAATAGGATCTTATGCATGTATGGGATTGAAGTTTGAGAGTTGTTCTGTACAAGGCTGTTGCCTTGAGATCCTCCATTGCTACGTTATATTGTAAGCAATGGAGGATTATTTTTAAGGTTCTATTTAGATCCAAGTGACCTGTGTGTCCAGGTTAGGCACATTGCAGGCTTATGTCCCACCACAGGATCCACTAAATCTGAATCCCCATGGGAGGTTGAGCTGGTAGCCTTGTCAACATGGTGGTGGCAATAATTTTCTTGTTTTGTCTCAGACCTCTGTGAGGAGGATAGCCTCTGTGGATAATTTGTGACCATTCAAGTGGACAGGTTATAGCTGTAGGGTGAGGCCAATCCACAGATCTAAGATAGATTCTTCTTCTCTGTACTTGTGCTTGTAGCCTTGTGAGAGATTGTACAGAGACAGACTCCCCTGCTTTTGTATAGACCCACCATCAGATGGAAAATCTGATCTAGCTATAGAGATTGTAGGCTCGTGACTAGATCACTGTTGTCCTTCTAAAGCAGTGAACAACTAGACCTAAAGCTAGTACTCAAACTCTTGCTAGTCCTGTATGTCCAGGCTAGTGCACATTGCAGGCCTAGCCCTACACACAAAACTTTAGAGGTTGAGGTTCCTATGAATTCTTGAGCTGGTAGCCTGGATGAAGTAGTGCCTATAATGATTAACTTGTTCTGACCCATCTCTGGACATTGGTTCCCCTATTGGATAGTCTGTGACCATTTAAGTGGATAGGTTATAGCCATAAGGGATTAGATCATGGCACAGGGGTGAGTTGGATCCTTTCTCCTCTTTGGTGATAATGTAGCCATTGGACAGGATTTCTATAGTAGCAGATCTGAGCCTGAGTTATAAGACCCATCAGATCTGTACCTAATAGCTTACTTCTCACCCTTTTATATTTATTTTCTCAAACTCCATCATTCTTCTCGACCATTTCTGTAGTTTAGGCATTAGGTTACCTGAGGATTTAAATAATAGTGACCTTAAATGCCCTTCCATTTAGGATTGCCAGATCTGTAGCTAGATCTGGAGGGCCTACTAAAGATAGCTCCCTTGGAGCTTTAGATCAACTTTCTCTGTGGGACAAACTCTTACTTTTTAAAACTTGCTACAACAGGCCCTGTATTTTGCAGGTCTGTGTATTTTTAGGCTTGCTACCTTGTAGTTTTCAATCCAACTTTGATTCATTTTCACTAACCCCATTCTTATCACTGTCTCCAATAATGTCAGCAGCAAGCACTTAAAATAATCTAACAGCCATACCCAGTGAGAGTTGGGCCTGAAAAATTTTCTTTGAAGAGTGTCTTGGCATTTTTTCTGCTCTATTGACTGATAGGATCTAGTTTTGCCTACTAGAAGTTAGGCAAATCCAACTTGAAATAGCTTGACAGCATTCATGACATTGAGGACCTGAAGTAAGGCCATCCCTTGGACAGTTTGAGCCTAAACCACCTTTTAACTGCCCTTGATACACACCATTTGAGCCTTTAAAATCCCAGCTTTTCTTTGATAAAAATAAGAAAATTTGAACCCAAAACCCCTTACCTATTTTAGTTCACTCTCGATATGAGAAATAAGGAAAAAGGAGGAGAAGTGAGGTTAGAGGAGAAAGGTTCGATGATTGGTTGAAAAAGAAGGAAGCACATTTGGTGGTGTTGTGGCATTCCAACCCATAAAAAGAAAAATGGAGAAAAATACAAAAAAGAAAAACATACAAAAAAAAAAAAAAAAAAAAGGAAAAAGAGAAGTCATTTCATTAAAAGATTGAAATGGGGATTAGAAATTGATCACATCAAATATGAAAATTCAAGAAGTAAATGGAACTGTGCTGAAATGAAGAAGGGGCCATGACCACCTCCTTACCACGTTGATTTCTCAATTTTAAATCCCATTTTACCCGTTCATTCTCTATCAACTTCACCCATAAGGCACATTACAACCCAATAAAAAGACCTTACTGATCTGAAAATTGATTGAGCTGTCATGTGGAGATGAGGATTTCTTTAATCTATAGTGAAAAGAACTAGAAAATTTCAGAAGTTAGAGCAATGCCTATGCTCATGCTTTCAGTCCTATTGGAGGGTTGTAACTGTTCTTGAGTTGTGTGAGAAATGATGCACCCTTCTAATTTTATTGAGAGTGACAGCCCCGATAAGATTTGGTTCTAAAATCTGGTTTGTTTGGGGCATTATCAAAATAGAATTCTTAAAGTAAAGGGGAGCTCTGCATCAATTTTCAGGCACAGTACCTTGACATGAACTGATTGATGATGAAAGAATTACAGTAGAATTTCAAGTTTTGAACTGATGATTTTTCTGCTGAGAATCCTCTAAAACTTGAATGGAATGGTGTGGAATTTATTTTATTTCATTTAAACTCTATTTTAGCATGTTGCATGAGTATTAGTTGATTTTATTGAAATTTGGGGGTACCATCACTGAAAACCCTCAGGAGACTCCACTCCTCCACTAGGGATCACCTAGGGGTTTAAAAGGCTTGCTGCATGTGCCAAATGCACCCATGTTCCCTATTAAAGTGGCATTTAATTTCATAGGTTAGTTGTCTTAAATTTCACTTTGCTTAAGGACTAGCAAAGGTTAGGTTTGGGGGTGTGTTGAGCACTAAAATATACCACTTTCTACCCCTTAACCTGACCTATGATGGACCTTTGAGCATGTTAATAATGCCTTTTAAGTGTGTTTTTACAGATAATAGCAAAATAAGAGCTTAATGTTACAATCCATGCTTTTGAAGCCCAGAAGAAGGAATTTTGTGTTTAGTAGTGGAGCTGATGGATTTATTAAAAAGGCACCATGGTGGTTCACACCATTGGGGCTTTTTAGCATGGTTTGGGGGCCTTGAAGACCTGCTAAGAGAGAGTGGTGAAGCCTAAAGGTTAATGAGGTGCTATGCAGTAATATAGCATTTTGTGTTTGTAGCAAGGTAGCACCTTGGATGGAAGACAACAACAAATCAACACCTCAAGGCATTTTATGTGAATAGCTGCAGAGCAATTCAAGTGGCATATTACAGCTACAACATTAATGCACTTGAGAACTTTAAGTGTTGAAGTTCATCTACTCGAGCTGATGATGGAAGCCCATGAGCAACACAGCTGCAAACTTGAAGAATTCGAGCAGTTTAGAGGGCTGGTGCAACTTCTCGAATGGTTTAAATGCATGATTTAGTGAACCCCACAAGTGGTTCATGTTGAAAACCAACCCCTCGAGTGGTTTAAATTGATAAGATCCTACCTCTCGAGTGGTCGGTTGAACCCCACGAGCTGATATATGCTGAAATCAAGCTATAGTGCTGAAAAAAGGCTAAAATTGAACATGTCGCAACCTATCAAATGGATGTTTGAACCTGTCCCAACCTATCGAATGGTTGTTTGAACCTGTCGCAACCTATCGAATGGTTATTTGAACCTGTTGAGAACCTGTCGAGAGGTTCTGATGTTGAAAATGAACCTATTGAGCATCCTGTCAAATGGTTGAATGAACCTGTCGAGATCCTGTCGAATGCACACCTGAAGCCCATTCAACTTGTCGAACAGTTGCCTGAACCTGTCGAGATTGATGTTCTGAAGCTCCAACCTATCAAACAGTTGCCTGAACCTATCGAGATTGATGTTCTGAAGCTCCAACCTATCGAAGCATGGGCTCCAACCATCTATTTTACACTTTAGGGACATTTTAGAGATTCCAATGCTTCTAGGGCACACATTCCAATGTCCCACACACCTCAAGGATTTATCTCGAGTTCCACTAGCAAACATCAGTGACTGGCAGGGGCATTTTTGAGAGCTGCAAAGACACATCAGTTAGACACAAAACTCTGCACATGGGTGTGAACTAATTATTGGCGGGAAACAAATTAGCTTCAGCTGGGCATAAATAAAACCATATCCTTATCTCTTCTCTGATTAGTTGAAACTCTTAAACAAGGATTAAGCTTAAACTGAAATCCTCTCTTCTGATTGGCTGCAACTGAAGGCACATGGATCGATGCATATGTATAAATACCCATATATTTTACTGTTTTTCTTCAGCAAGGAAAGTAGGAACAAAGGAATAGCCTGAGTTCTCCTTAGCTCATTTGGGTTTAATTTTAGTTTTATTTTCCCCTTTTCTCTTCCCCCTTCTCTATCTAATCCAGCCTGTTGGATTAGATCTAGGTAGCAACTCAGATATGGTTTGTAATTGTAATTTTGGCATGAAGAAATATGGATCGATGCACAGACTACAGATCTGGGAATAATCTTAGTGTAAGTTGTTTTTGTTTAAAGTAATAAGTTGTTGGTTTTAAAGCTTAATTAAATCTATAGATCTTATGGTCCCATTAGATTCTCGATCGGCTCCTGTGTAGATGGGCTAAGCCTACCACATCTCTAGTAGATCTCTTGATGACCATCTTATTTCCCTGGGTTTAATATGCCTGTGGGTGCATGTGAGTGTGACATTGCATCCACAACATCTGTAGTGATTATCTTGTTCTGATTGAAGCCATCGGAATGGAGGAAATCTTTTGAATGATCTGTGACCATTTAAGTGAACAGATCATAGCCTTAAGATCAATCCAAACCACCGGTCTAAATCAGATTCTTATACCTTGCATTTGTGCTTGTAGCCAAGTGAAGGATGGCTGCATATCCTCAGATCTTAATCTGTTTCACAATGAACACCAGGCCCTAGCTGTCTATTTCTCCCCATTTTATATTTTATTTTGCCATCCATCTTCGTCAATCTTTTAGATTTAGTTTTATAGAATTAGATCTAGTGACACCTGAAAAGCTCTCTTTCTTCTTGGAATTGCCAGTTCTGTAGCTAGACCTGGAGGTCTACTATACACCTTTTAGGTTTAGATCACTACTCCCTATGGGATAAACTCTTACTTATTAAAACATGCTATAAAGGACCCTGTATCTTGCAGGTCTAGGATATTTTAAATGTGCTGAACCCATCCTCTATTTTAGTTTGATTTTATTTTGCTTTTATCATTACACAATAATCAGCACACGAAAATCCTCCAACACTCACCCGTAGCAAACACCTGTTACATATGTATGTAATTTAATATTCAAGAGTATTCTACGATCTACAATGTGTGAAAGTATAGGCAATCGTAAAGACTCTTTTGTCAAGTCACAATCACTTTAAGCATATGGATTTACGATTTCCTGTGATTTGTAGAGTTAAATCGTAGCGATTACGATTTGAAGCATTATAGAGTTTCACTTTTGTTCTACCGAACTGTAAACAACAATTCTAGGGAACAGGCGATTCTAGTGATCAATCTTACCGATCTCATCTCTTTCGTCTTCCTTTCATACCCTAATTCTTATGGCGAAAGAACTATACCAAAGCGATTTCAGTAAGAGGCTTGATAAAATCCTTGAAATACACAAGGCTGAGCTCCTGGCTACAATACAGAGAGTAGGAAATCTGAAGCGCCAACGACGTGTACTAGATGCTGAATTGTCCACTAAAACTTCCATTTATACTAAACCTAACCCAAATTCGACATCACATTCGAAGAACCCATTTTCCCCCACTTCTTGACCTTTATCCCATCACAACCCACCCCGAATGAAAGCTCCTTTATGATGATGGGAGGAGCCGCGTCCCTCGCCACCCCTCTCCATTGCTTATCTTCTCTCCCTGCCTATGTTACAACCTCTAGGTAGAGTCTTTGCAGGGGAGCATTATAGGTGAAGGGTGATCCGGAGATGTGTTCACTTCCTCATGCTTCACAGAACCGCCGATGTAGTAGTGCATTTCTTCTACGAAAGACCTGTGATGTGCTCAGTTTGGGGGAGGGATTTTGAAGGGCAGTGGGAAGTGTTTCGATAGCTCTTGGAGTAGCGACCCGATCAAGGTGTGGACACTCCTTTGGTAGGAAGGAATGAGTGACTCTAATCAAATAGTGGTTAGAAAGCGGGGACCGATCTTTATCGAAGACATCTTATTGGACGTTGCTGCCAGTATTATAGTGTGGATCTAGATTTTTCCTAGGTTTATACTTTTATGTAATTAATATTTTTTAAGATTTCTTTTCTTGATCATTGTAAATATTTAGATAACATATAAAATTTTCTTTTGACTAACTGTGTAATTGTTCCTAAATTTTCTTCTTCAATATTTATTATTGATACTCTGAGAATAAGCTACGAATATTTTTCTCTCAATTTTGGGGGAGAGTATATATCTAGTGATAAATTTTTTGTTCTGGTCCACAATCGGTATTATAAGTAATTCAAAGGTAAAAATTTTAAGTGTCCCCTATTTTTTGTGCCAATGAGAGCATTGTCCAACTTAAATTTGGGGGGATACCCAACTTTTGTCTATAGAAGTACTTAATTAACACATACGTATATTAGTTAGTTTTATTTATTTTGTTTTTATGTAAAAAAATTTCAAAATTTTTTTAAGTTAAGCATTATATGTGAGTTATGTTAGAAAAATTGCAAATTTTGAAAAGTTACGATCCATCATAGTAGAAGTTTAATAATCAGAATATAGAACAATAAAATTCATATTTAGCTCGTTGAACATTATATTAGATTGAATATTTGTGTCACAACCTGAATTTTTGACCCCGAAAACCCACGCCGTCGGGTCGGTCTATGTGACAGCTCGAACACCGAACGTATCGAACGAAACACTTGACACATCCACACACAAAGCGGAAAACAAAGAAGAACTCTAACTATGAAGATAGAGTCATCGTATAAGCAAGAACTCTCCAGTTCTAATATCAAAGTGCGCTCAAAATAATGGTTCTAATTCCATGCGAGTACGCATGAACAAAAGAACCAAAAAGAACCACCGGTGATGGCCATCCATCACTGAAACATGGTTCACAAAATAATAGTTGAAATAATTACAAGTATCTGAGTCTCTACGACAAAAAGGTCGGACGTACCAAACCGTATCTAAAAAAAATCTCACACTAACACTCTGTTAATAAGTGAAAAATACCATTTTTCACCTCCTAACCTAACCTTTGATGGACTTTTGAGGTGACTAATAATGTGTCTTAAGTGTGTTTTGTAGTTAGCAATAAATTGCATTCATAGTGCAGAAATTCATCTAAAAATGCCAAGAGGAGATCTGCTACTTCAACATGTGCACATACAGCCCAAGCAATCAGCCATCCAGCAGACCCACAATGCCTCAAAATTTTATGGCAATGGCATGTGTCCAACTGTGTACACATGGGTGCAAACCAATAGCTATATTTGATGAAGAATGAAACCCTCAAAAGGGCACTGAGTGTTGGACAGAAGAAGGACAACACCCCAAGCTGTGTACAAGCTGTGGAAGCAAAGGAAATAAACTGTCGAGAGGTTAAATCAACCTATCGAGAGGTTTAGGTACTAAATGGAAGCTGTCGAGAGGTGATATCATCCTATCGAGAGGTTTTGATCAGGAGAAATGAAGTTGTCGAGAGGTTTATAGAACCTGTCGAATTGTTTAAATTGCAATAGAAGAACCTGTCGAATAGTGCCGATTATGCTGTCAAGAAATACTTCCAACTTATCGAACAGAGGGAAAGATCCTATAGAAGACTTACCTGGAGCTGTATTGGATATCTAGAGGTTACATCATCCTATCGAGAGGATGGCTGAAGCTAGTGCAACAGTCAAGTAGTGAACTCATCCTATCAAGCAGTTCAATAGAACGTATCGAAGGCTACACTCAACCTCTCGAAAGGTTCTCTAAACTTCTCGAAGCACGATTTTGGAACTTCTCAATTCCAACTGAGAATGCAGCTCATTTCAATGCACTTTGCACATGTCTCGAGGCATGCTAGCAACCTTTGAGGGTATTTTTGGAATGCAAATGAGCACGAATGTGAACCTCTCTAACTCCCCCACATGTACTTGTCCAATTCGAACCAATTGGTGGGAGATTCTAGAAGTAAAATTGGTCACATCAGCAACCAAAAATAACATAATTATTCCCTTAAGCTCTGATTGGTTGAAATAGATCTGAGACTGAGGGGAAGAGTATAAATAGAAGAGAAGCATTACAAAAGAAGGGGGTGAGAAATCCAGAAATTGAGAGAGCTCAGAGACCATGTTCGAGCTCCTTTTCCCTTCAAAATTCTATCCTTCTTCCCTTTTTCCCATTCTCTCTTTAGTCCAACCATGGTTGGCTAAATACTTGCAGCAACTAGGGTGAGGTAGATCTGTAAATTGAGAGGTTGAGAGCTTTGTATGAGGATTGGATGATGCACAGGTTGTAAATCTGAGAATAATGTATTGTAAGTTATTTGGTTTCAATAAATTATTAATTTTAAAGCTCAATTAAATCTATAGATCATGTCGTTCAATTAGATTCTCAATTGGATTTATGTATTTAGGAATTGCCCATTCATTGAACCTTTAGATCTCTTTATTACCATCTGATTTCCCCAGATTTAATATTCCTCTGGATGCCTGAGCTTATAGCCTTGCATCCACAGCATTTGCAATAGTTTTTCTGTTCTAATTGAGACCTTTGGATTGGAGGAAATCCCTAGGATAATCTGTGACCATTGAAGTGAACAGATCATATCCTTAAGATTAATTCAATCCTCTGGTTTAGATTGGATCATTCTACCTTGCATCTGTGATTGTAGCCAGATGAAGGATTGTTGCAAATCAATCTCCTGCATTGTTGTTTAACCAATTAATTTTCAGTGAGACCAAAAATCCCAACCTACCATTCTCCACATTTGATTTTAAATCCTTTTCTCTATCTCTTCAAATATGTTTTCTACTCAGCTCTGGATCATTAACACTTATATTTAGTTTTCTATAGTTTTAGTAAAGTTACAACCCCTTAAATCCTCTCCTCTTTCCTCTCCTGCTTTGTTTTAAACTAGGATAGGTTAGAGTGTCAGATCTGTTCTAGATTTTGAGATTTACTATATTTCGAAACACATTTTCCTATGGACATACCCCTACTTACCCATTTAAAGCTTGTTGCAATAGCCCTGGTTCTTGCAGGCTTGGTTGCCTTACGTTGGTGTCTCTTTCTGTGATTTATCTTTTAATGTATTGTTTTTATCATCCTAATAATTACAAGGTAGTCAATACAACAAGTTTTTTACACCACTGTCAGAGATCTGTGTTTTTAGATTTGGTAGATTTAAGTTTTTCTTATTTTAGATTTTATATTTGTAATTGTCTATTAAGTGTTTGACTAATTACTTTTGTAATTTTTTTTTTAGTTTTTTGAATTTTTGCAAATTTGGAGTTGTGGTTGAGAGGAGCAATTTTGTTAAAAGGAGGAGCAAGTTGTGCTTGAGTTTGCATTTCCTTACACTTTTACATTTCTAGATCTATGAATTTTTAGATCTGTAGAAATAGTTATTGTGTGTTTGTGTTTGTTTGTTTAAATCTGTATTGAAATTTTGTGTGTTGTACATTGTGTTTATGTGTGGTGTATATTTGGAAGAACTCTCAACCCTGAGATTTTACAATTAAATCTTGAAGTTGAGAGGATTCTTAGGTCTAGACAAACTATACATACACCAGCTAAATCTGAGACTACTGAACTGGGTGAGCAGCCTAGATTGTTGAGAGAATACTTTACAACTAGTGCATATAACTCTCAATTTTGTATACAATTTTTTGCTGTGGAGGGAAATTATGAGATCAAGTCTTCAATAATTGAAATGTTACCTTCTTTCCATGGGTTGAGTAAAGAAGACCCATACAAACATATTGATGAATTTCTTGCTTTATGTACTACTTTTAATATTGTTGGTTTGGGGCCATAAGCCACCAAGCTGAGGCTATTTCCTTTTTAATAAAGGACAAAATCGGGGCCTGGTTGCTGTTGGCGGATTTCTGAGTGTGTGCTTACTTTATTGGTTGGTGGTGAAAGTCATTTAAAATTCAAAGAAAGAGTAAAATAGGGGATGGAATCAGCACAACTAAGAAATCCTAGACTTGCAAGATACAGGGTCCATTGTAGTAAGTTTTGATAAGTAAGAGTTTGTCCCACAGGGAAAGGTGATCTACAGCTCTAAAGGAGCCATCTCTAGTAGTCCCTCCAGATCTGACTAGAGATCTGGCAGTCCTAAAAGGAGGGGAGTTTAAGGTCACTTATTCTAAGTATTCTAATGTCTAAACTACAGAAAGGGTTGAGAGGATGGATGGAGTGTGGAAAATAAATATAAAAGGGTGAGAAGTATGTTATTGAGCCCAGATCAGAGGAGTTTTGTAACTCATATTCAGATCTGATATCATAGAAATCCTGTCCAATGGCTACATTATCACCACTGAGGAGAAAGGATCCAACCCATCACTCTGCCATGATTCAACCCTTAAGGCTATTACCTGTCCATTCAAATGGTCACAGATTATCCCATAGGGGAACCACTATCCAGGGATGGGTCAAAACATAACCAGTAAATCATTGCAGGCACTATTTCATCCAGGCTTCCAGCTCAAGAATACATAGGGAACCTTCACCTCTAAAGCTCTATATGTGGGGCTAAGGCTGCATAGGACCATAATAGCCCAGACACAAAACCAACAAGAGATTGAGTACAACCTTCGATCTAGCTGTCCATTGCTTGAGTGAGGCTACAATGGTCCAGTCACCAGCCCACAATCTCTATAACCAGATTATATCCAACATCTGATGGTGGATCTATACAAATATAGGGGAGTCTGCCTCTGTACAATCTCCCACCAGGCTTCCTACAAGCTCAGGAGTAAAGAAGAAGGATCCATGTTGGATCGATGGATTAGATTCATCCTAAGGCTATAATCTATCCACTTAAATGGTCACAGACTATCCCAGAGGTTATTCTCCTCACGGAGCCCAAGACCAAACAAGAATATCGCTGCTACCACCATGGTCACAAGGCTACCAGCTCAAGCTCCCATGGGGATTTCAGATCTAGTGGGTCCTGTGGTGGGGCTAAGGCTGTATAGGACCATGATAGCCCAGACACACAGGTCACTTGGATCTGAGTGGCCCTTAGAATCAGTCCCCCACTGTTTTGAAACACAACCAAAGCAATGGCGGATCACAAGGCAGCAGCCTTGCACAGAGCATCTCACATTCAAACACAAATCCCACAAAGTACAGATCCTATTACAGAACATCCATTAATCTAGTTTAAAATACACACAAAGACATAGCCAGCAAGTGTTGGACTATGGAGAGAAGGAAAAAGAAAAAGAAAGCTACTTACAACTACAAAAAGAAAAACTAAACGATCTCAGATCAGGTCTCCCAGAAATGAGATGGGTTCCTAGCTATTCCAGGATGTAGAAAGAAAAAGAAAGTCTAAGTTCCCTAAACCTAAGCTAAGTGTGGGTATTTATAACAGTGGTGTGGCGGCGCATTAGGGTTAGGAAACCCTAATTTTAATGATGCCACGTGGTCGAATAGTGATCCTTCGATGCCTTGGGGCACGTGCATGGAGATTTGAGCGTGGGAGTGTGTGCCCTAATCGCTGGAAATTCCCAGAAAGTCTTCAGCTGAAGAGATGGAAGTTTGAGGTTCAGAGCTTCACTAGGTATCCATTATTTCCCAGACTTGTCACGTGGTAGCCTTTCTTCTTCGCTAGGATGATTTGAAATTGAAGCTTCCGCCTTCACGAGGTTGGCTTGCTTTGCTCTTCAGGCAGTCGCGAGGTTGAGTGGACATCAGAGCCTCAGATGTCCCGGGATTGGAGCTTAAGCAGTCGCGAGGTTGATCTTCGTGAGGATAGATTTGAATGGCGTGATAACTTCGCGAGCACTTATCTTCACTGGGCTTCGGGAGGCTTTGATGAGTTCTGAACTGCGCGAGGTTCCATGTCTTAACTAATCATCGCGATAGTGGCTTTGCCATCGCAAGGACGCTTTCTTCTTGAATGGCGCGAGAACTGCGTGAGGAGTTCTCTTCTGATAATTGCATCCCACGACGACTACGCGAGGAGTCTTCTGAAGCTCTCTCTTCTCAGCCGTTCTGAGCGAACTACATGCAGTTGAGAGAAATCAGCTTTGAACTGCGCGAGACTATGCGAGGTGTTCTATTCTTGAGCTTTGCGAGAGCTGTGAGTTTATGTTTCTGAAGCTCTTCAGTCAATCATCTGCGTAAGAAGTTGTTGTAGAGTCTTGGGAAGCTTAGCTGGATTGTGCGAGGCTCATTTTCAGGTCTGGAGTCAGACTTCATCCTTCTGAGGGACTTCTGGTGCCAAAATAGGCTTTTTAGCAGGATTCTTGGCCTTATTTCACTGCTGGGTACTACCTACATAAAACACTTAACAAGGACTTATTAGGTGGCTATGGGTCTAATCAAAGGTTAAGTTAAGGGGTGAAAAGTGATACTTTTCAGGTCTTAACACACCCCCAAACTTAATCTTTGCTAGTGCCTTAGCAAAGCTACATTAAACCTAATATAAAAATTAAATGCCACTTTCGTAGGGAGCACGGATACATTTAGCATATGTACCAAGCCTTTTAAACCCCTAGGTGATCCCTAGTGGAGGAGTGAAGTCTCCTGAGGGTTTTCAGTGAAGGCACCCATAAACTTCTTCAATGAAACAATTAACAAAAGTGCAATATCATCCAATGAGCAATAAAGGGGCAGACTTAGTTTACTCTTGCCTCATTAAGCATAAAAGAAATTTAATTCATTGGTTGCACAGTAACTTAAACAGCATAAATTCTTCATGATTGCACAACATTTCCAATTAGTTTACAATCATAGACACAAGTGTGTGCTAGCACTGAGCTTATCCTTAGGTCAAAAATTAGGTTAAGGTCATACATAATACATTCAAGTTCAGACCCAAAAACTTTGCAGGGCATACTCTCATAAGGGTTTTGTTAAGGGTTCATTCTCTCACAGGCTCAAGAGCAGTTACATCCCCCAAATGGGTCTGTAAGCATGAGCATAGGCAGAGTTCTTAAGTGTTGACATCATTGGCAGTTCCTCACCATAGATTGGGTACTCTTTATCTTCACATGACAGCTCACTCAACTTTTGGATCATAAGGGCTTTTAATTGGGTTGTAATGTGGCTTATGGAGTGGGGTTGAAAGAATGGAGGGTTGAGAAGGGGTTCAAAATTGAGAAATCAGTAGGTGACAAAGGTGATTCATGATTTCACCTTCTTGAATTTAGCTCCTTTCATCTTCTTTGAGATTTTCATATTTGAAGTGATCAGTTTCTCTTCTTGATTTTGATTTTCCAGTGAAAGTTCCTCTTGACTCCCCCCTTACTTCTCTTCATTGTTATTTTTGTTTCCATCTTGTGGAATTTTCTGATTTTTTATTTTTTTATTTTTACTTTTCAGAAATGCCACCATGCTCCTAATTATCATACTGCCAGATTTGAGGTATTTCTTTTCCATTCACCTACTATTGACCATAGCTAGTCCATCTTCAACTTTTTCTCCTTTACCTTCTGAATTCTAAGAGTGAGGATAGGTTGAAGCAGGTTCATAGGTTCAGGTTCAAGTACTCAGGTGTATTTTGAAGAAATTTAGGATTTAAAGCTCAAAGGGGGTATGGACAAGGGAAGTTACATAAGGGTTGGTCTTATTAGGCTCAAACTGTCCAAGAGAAGGCCTTGATCCTTTCCTCAGTCTCATGAGTACTGTCAGTTGTTTCAACTTGGAGTTACCTAACTGCTGGTGAGTACAGTGACTCAGCCAGTCCTTAGAACTAGGAGGGATTGCCTTGGTTACTCCTCACAAGATGGAAATTTTTTTTTATATAGGCCCAATTCTCACTGGTTATGGTCTTCCTTTGAACTTTTAAGTATGTCCTCACCTTTTTCTCTCTCTACTGATTCACTGAGTGCTGATACAAGTGAGTTTCCTTGATGATATTATCATGGAAATGTTGAGTATTAGAAGTTTATAATGTCCAAGGTTTGCAAAAATTTTAAACTTCTTATTTTCATGATTCTTAAGTGAACAGAGGTCCATTTCCATATTGCTTAGATGAGTCTGCTGCACTTATGTTAGCTATTCCATTGGCAGGGTCTGCTTGGCACACCCCCAAACCTATGAGGAGCAGTGCCCTCACTGGTTCAAAGGTGGCTGTGTAGCAGAGTTATTATAGCATTAAAGAGCAGAAAAAAAAAAAAAAACAAAAAAACAAACACACAATAGACAAAGCAAGATAGTAATGACAGGGGAATAAAGTCTATTAAAAATGAGAAGTGCACAAACTACCAGAAAACAGAAGCAAAAGAGTGTGAAAACAGATAAAATCCTATGTACAATCTAGTCAGAATCAGGCTCAAAACTAGTGCCAACCCATTTTCTTGGCATGTTCTTGAAGGTAATCCTCCTCCTCTTTCTTCCTTCGTTCTCTCTCAGCCTTTCTTTGGTCGGCAATTTTGGGTATGGTTGGAGCCCTGACCCTCATTTTTCTCCTCTTTGGTTCAGGAGGGATCTCTGAAGATTTATCAGTGGTTGGCTCAGGGAGGTTGGTGGGAGATTTTCCTTTGGGGCCCTTACCTTTGGAGGCGTGCCCTTGCTGGGCCGGAGGGGGGATAAGAGGGGATTGGGCTGGTGCTGGCTCAGAAGGAACAACAGGGGATTTAGCTTTTGCTTTCACCCGAGGCAGGAGAGGACTTTTCCCTTTCACTGGTTTAGGGGGAGCCACAGAAGATGGTTCATGTACTTTGGCTGCAGGAATGGCAGGGCTCTTCCCTTTCACGGTCTGGGTTAGTGGTGGTGCCTCCTCAGACTGGGCAGATTTGTCTTTTCCAATTTTCAAAGAGCCACTTGGGGGAGTAGTCCTCTTGGCAGCAACCATCCTTCGCTGAGGATAGGATTGTTCAGCAAGGCTTGATGAAGGAACAACAGTAGTAGTGGGGGCACTGGGATCCCTAGGTGGTGCAGAATCAAAGTCTGAGTCAGAAGGAAAAAGCTCAATGGGATCTAATCCAAGGGCAGCAGCATCCTGTCTACGTTCCTCTTTGTAAAGTAGGCGACCATGGGGATCTTCCTGAGCAGAAGCTCTGGTGACCTTTGTAGGTTGGGATGGAGGGGCCGACCTTTTTCCTTTTTTGGGCTATAGTGGCTCTTTTAGAAGTGGGAGTTTTCTTGGAAGGAGTGCGTTTTCTTTTGGGAGCAGGAGAGGGAACAGGGGGGCACTGAGACAGGAGCAGGAGCTGTCGTAGGGACTTGAGCAGGAGCAACAGGTTGTGTAGGTACTGCAGTAGGAACTGCAGTAGGCATTTGAGGAGGAACAAGAAGAGGTACCTGAGTTGGGGCTGTAGGAGGTGGGGGAACAGGTTGTGGAGGTGTTAGGGTAGGGGTGGTGGAAGAAGATGGGCCTGGTTGTGTGGAAGAAGATGGGGCCTCAGGGGGAGCTGTGGCGAGAGGGGTGGCCTGTATTGGTTGGAATAGTAGGAAGGCAACCCGCTGTTCCATGATCTCAATTTTCCTATTAGCCCACAGGAGATTGGTATTTGCAAGCTCCTTACTGAGTCGGTTGATCTCTTGAGCATTGTTTGATTTTTTTTCTAATAACCGGTTGTGCTTTTTTGCCCTTTCTGCATTGACTTTTTCAATCTCAGTAGTCATTCTGTAATACGTTGTCGTAGCCTTCTTCGCATTTAGTGTCTCCAAAATTGCCTTCCACCCTTTGGAAATATCTCGCAGCTGCTCGCGGTGAGCAAGCTTCAAGTCACAAAGTTTCTGTAGCAAGGCGTATTCGAGGGCTTGGCGGAGTTGGGCCATGCCATTGAGAACATCTCTCTTGATATAGGCATTGTCCCTCATGGCATGGAGGAGGGTGAAGTAGGGGGGGTGTAATTGGAGTGTCTGGGTAAGATTGGTAGAAATAGAGTGGAAGAAGTAGAAGGGGATTGATCATGGGGGGAAGAGTGGGTGGTGTAAGGATGAAGTCAAGAGAAGGGGTGGAAGTGGCTCGGGTGGTCTGTGTTGAATGGTCAGTGAATTGAGGAGGGGGTGGGAGAAGAGGTGGAATGGAAGGTATGGGTGGAAAGTGAGATGAAGGAAGGGCAGTGGATGTGGATGGGTCTGGGTAAGGGAAGAATGGAATGGTGAAGGGTCAAAATGGAAGGGATGGGGTTGAAAATAAGTGGGGTTGAATGGGAAAGGTGGATGGGAAGGGAATGGGGTCAGTTTGGGTAGAAATGTTGGTAAATTGAGGTGGAGGTAATATTAGAGGGGGTAGGGTAGGTAGAGAGGGGAAGGAGTGGTAGGGTATGGTGTCTTGGGTGGTGAAGGTGTAGGTAAGTTAATGTGGGTGAGGTCTGTTGGAACTGTGGAGTTCGAGGTGGAAGGGGGTTGGGTCAATGGGGTGGTTGGAGGTTGTGTAGGGATGATTGGGTTTGTCAATGTTTGAAGGGTGGATTGTATGTTGGTGATGTCAGTTTGCATTTGGGCTTGAGTCTGTGTGGTGTTGGAGAGTTGGATTTGAATGTCATGTATGAGGGAAAGGATATGGGTAAGGGTATCTGAGGTTGGTTGGGGTGGAGCATGAGGATAGGAGGGAACAGGTTGGAAAGGGGAAGTGGTTGCATGATGGAATGTGGTAGGGGGAGAAGGTGAAAGGGCTCGAGAGTGATGTGGTGAAGGGAGTGGTGAATCTGGGAGAGGGAGGTGATGGGTGGGCAAGGTATCAAGCAAGGTAGTCATGAAGGCCTGATACCCTGAAGTGGTGGCTAGGTTAAAGTCAAGATCATGGAGGGAAGATGTAGTTGGGAGGGGTTGGACTAGGGGTTGGTCAATATGGGGTGTGTCTGTGGGAAGGACAATGGAGGTGGAAGTGGGTAAAGATAAGGTAGGGGTAGTGTGAGAGGTTTTCTTTTTAAGGTATGTTATCAAGGGAGGGCTGTCAGGGTTGAGGTCAGAGGATGTCGGAGGTACTAGGGCTGTGTATTGAGGTAAGGTGGGTGAAGGAGGAGTGTTGTCATGGGGTTCAACACTTTCCACCCAGGAATGAATCACAGTGGGGGGTGGAATGGAAAAGGGAGATAAGAGAGGGAAAGGGAGAGATGGAATAGGTAAAGAAATTAGTGGAGAGGCAAGTGTGGTGGATGGAGGGATTGTTGCAGAAGCAGAGGTGACAGAAGCTCACCCCACCTTCTTTGGGGCAGGGGCTTTAGCCTTCTTTTAAGGGGCAGGGGTGGCCTTTGCCATAGCAGCTCCCTCTCCCTGCGCAGAGGCATTCTGAGCTTTAGCCTTCTTCTTCTGGGGATCCATTAGACTTCTGTTGATCCCCCATTACCATTTGGCAAAAGTGGTGGGAGTGAGGTCAGCAGATAACTCCTCCACTGGTATCTTGTATCCACCCTTCAGAAGTAATTTGGCGATGAGTCTTTCATAGGCGAGAGTGTGGACCTTCTTTTGCAGCCCAAGCTTCACCATCATATCTTTCGTGGCCTCAAAAATCAACCATGCAACATTAAATCCGTGGCCCAGAGAGAAGGAATAGAGAGCATCAGTAATTGGTGTCCTTTCTTGCTAATGGCCGGAGTAGTAGATATTCTTCCTTAGCACTTGATCGATGAACAACAGCTTGGGATCCAAATCTCATCTTCTGATGGAGTCCCCTGTGGCTTCCAAGCCTCTGGTAATGGCCTGGGCAATGGTATCGAGAGGGGCACTCACAGGGGCACCATAACCGCAGTTGGGATAAAAACTGGCAGGGATACCCAAGACTTCAGCAATCAACACTAGGTTAAGAAGCATCTCAAAATTGTCAACTAACACAAGGAGGCGAGGCTGCCCATGTGTGTTTGGTCTGACCCTAAGGTGCTGGTAAAAGAGTTGCATTAACCTAGGATAGGCTAGTGGAGGAATCATTTGCATCAAGGGGAACAAACCAGCCTTGCGCAAGAACTTAATGGTAGGAGCTGACAACGAGTCAGATTCAAAGAACGATATATCAAAAATGGCTTCAGGTTCTAAGGGAATGGAAATGAGGAGCTCAGAGGGAGTGGAGTAATCAGGTGCTTTTGTAGCCACCTCAGGAATCACCTCTTTCTCTTTTTGTTGTGCCGTAGTGGACTTGGCTTTCTTAGGGACAGGCTCCACGGTGGCCTGGTCCCTGGCTCTCTACACAGGTGCACTTTTAGGAGCCATCAAGATTCGCCTTGATGAGTGTGCAGTTGAAATTTTGAAAGGAAATATTAAGAGCTGAGTCTAACCCTAAAAGTTAGGGTTCTGTTCAATTTGTTGCACGATAGATCGCAAGAGCTCCTAGCAGGGGGCAACTGTTGATGGATGCTTTAAGAACAGAAATCCAGAATTTCAAAGTGAGCAATGAACTGTAGACAGGAAGCTGGAGGAGAGAGATTGAGAGGAGTGGGAGCTAGGGTTTCGCTAAGAGGAGAGGAAAGAGAAAGTAGTAAAAAAAAGTAGCGCGGGGTGGGATTTAAATATCGCGAGGCTCGACGCGCTTCAAAAATACTTGCTCGCTGGATGGGCATGAATGGGTCACGAGATTAGATGTTCATTTAAACTGCGCGAGGCAGCCCACCCAGTTATATCTGAAATTTGCGACAGCAAAACAAGGTAGTTCTTTATGAATTGCGCGAGAGGGGACCAAACCCATTATTCAGAGCCCCACGATGGCTTAACAGAGTTAGAATTCACTCACCCACTAGTCAGCCTTTTGACCCTGATTTTGTGGGTGGATTCGCTCACAAGCTCTCTTCCAGGGATACCCATAAGCATTATAAGGCATTCACAAATTCCTATACTCTCAAAGCATTAAATTCACACATCATGAAAAGCATTCAAATAATACCAGCATCAATCAATCACTTGAAATTAGCAAATAAGGGGAACAGGAATAAAGTACATATCATAGCACTAAACACAGATTCCAATAAGATCACTACAAATTCCTCTAAACTGTAAAGTACATATCATACAAGGGTGCACAGTTCTTGCCATCAATTCAATGAAAGATCCCCTTCAGGGTCTGAGGATCCTTCACCAATCAAAAATTGGCCCTTGGGATTAACCACTAGTTGACTGGGCAACCTTCCCTCTTCTCTTTTGGCTAAGGTGTTCGCTAGTTGGCCAATCTGCTCTTCCATCTTCTTGAAGGTCTGACCATGAGAATTCACAGTCTGAGCCAAGGAACACAGGTTTTGAAGTGAGGTCAAGACCTGGTCCTCGAAAGAAGTATTTCTAGGGTGAGAAGGGGGTAAGACCAATTGATTTTGCTGCTGAAGGGGCTGCTGATGGTGCTGGAAGGTAGACCTAGGGGCATTCCCTTGATTAAACTGCTGCTGTGGCCTTTGTGGTAAGGCCAACATTTGCTAGGGCTGCATGTAGTTGTCTTGCCTCCACCGCAGATTTGGGTGGTCTCTCCATTGGTAACCAATATTTTGGTGCTGGTGTCAATATGGCTGCCTATTGTAGCCCCCAGATTGTTGCTGGCCATAAGATTGAGCAGCAGCAGCATGTTCCAAAACCAATTCAAGAAATTGCCCTGCAGATGGACATTCCTCCACTGTGTGTTGTGGGGACTAGCATATCAGACATGCCTCCGCCACATGAGCAGCCCTTCTGGGTTGCATCACAGTCAATAATTTGTCAAACTTCATAGAGAGGTTTGCCATCTGTAGCTGCAGGTCATTGTTCCCAGGCACCTCATAAACTTTTCCTCTTGATCCAGCAGCAGGCCCCACCTTTGACTCAGATTTGTGACTAGTTCTTGCCAGGGATGGCTTTTGAAAAGCATTCTCACTAATCACCTCAAACAATTCCCATGCCTCCTCAACAGTCTTGTGCATGTAGGATCCACCACAAGAGGCATCGACCATATCTCTATTTTTCTCATCAATCCCATTGTAGAAGCTTTGTACAAGCTGCCACTCTAGGATCTTGTGGTGGGGGAATTGTTTGAGCATCTCTTTAAATCTATCCCAGGACTAGTTAAAATCCTCAATTGGGGATTGAGCAAACGTAAGAATCTCTTTCCTCAACTGGCTAGTTTTGGTCTCAGGGAAGAACTTGGTTAGGAACTTGGTCTGCAGGTCTTTCCATGAAGCAATGCTATTGTTGGGAAGAGTGATTAGCCAGGTACTGGCCATATCCTTCAAAGAGAAGGGAAAGAGTCTGAGCCTAGTAGCCTCAGGTCCCAAACCAGTGATATTAAAAGTGGTGCACAAGGCCAAGAACTGGTCAATATGCTCGTAAGGGTCCTCTTTGCTAAGCCCATGGAAAGCTGGCAGCATTTGGATGATTGAAGTTTTTATTTCATAGTTCCCCTAAACATCAGGGAATTGAATGCTAAAAGGGGAGTTATAGTCATCCAGAGCATTCAACTCCTTGAGGGTTCTGGGTTGTTCTTCACCCATAATTGCTATCACAGATTCACTTGGGGGCTCTCCTGTGGTGTGCCTGTCTCTTCTAAGTCTCCTTCCCCTTTCTAACTCAGGGTTAAGAGGCACTAAAGCAGGGCTGAGGGATCTCCTCCCTAGCATACAAGCACACCAATAGCAAGGAAAGCTTCTTGCAGGCACATTGCAAAAGAATAATTGTACAACTAACAAATTTATCTAACTAGTTTACAGCTATTCGAAGAATACATTTAAAACTATCCTAGATACTGGTAGAAATTTTTTTAAGAAAGATAGACAGAGCTTTAAAAGTCAGAGAGTTTGCAAACAGAGGCAGCCAAGCTCTAATTACAGTCCAACTATCCTTCACTGCTGTTGTCTAGATCTGTAAGAAAGGTTCAAAATTATATCAGCAGTATCAATTATTCACATGTGCAAAGAATACTAAGAATACAAAAACTAAGGGTCTACTAATAGATCATCTTTCCCCGGCAACGGCGCCAAAAACTTGTTGGCGGATTTCTGAGTGTGTGCTTACTTTATTGGTTGGTGGTGAAAGTCATTTAAAAATTAAAAAAAGAGTAAAACAGGGGATGAAATCAGCACAACTAAGAAATCCTAGACCTGCAAGGTACAGGGTCTATTGTAGCAAGTTTTGATAAGTAAGAGTTTGTCCCACTAGGAAAGGTGATCTATAGCTCTAAAGGAGCCATCTCTAGTAGTCCCTCCAGATCTGACTACAGATCTAGCAGTCCTAAAAGGAGGGGAGTTTAAGGTCACTTATTCTAAGTATTCAAATGTCTATACTACAGAAAGGGTTTAGAGGATGGATGGAGTGTGGAAAATAAATATAAAAGGGTGAGAAGTATGTTATTGAGCCCAGATCAGAGGAGTTTTGTAACTCAGATTCAGATCTGATGTTATAGAAATCCTATCCAGTGGCTACATTATCACCACTGAGGAGAAGGGGTCCAACCCATCACTCTACTATGATTCCACCCTTAAGGCTATAACCTGTCCACTCAAATGGTCACAGATTATCCCATAGGGGAACCACTATTCAGGGATGGGTCAAAACATAACTAGTAAATCATTGCAGGCACTATTTCATCCAGGCTACCAGCTCAAGAATCCATAGGGAACCTCAACCTCTAAAGCTCTATATGTGGGGCTAAGGCTGTATAGGACCATGATAGCCCAGACAAATAGAACCAGCAAGAGATTGAGTACAACCTTCGATCTAGCTGTCCATTGCTTGAGTAAGGCTACAATGGTCCAGTCACCAGCCTACAATCTCTATAACCAAATCAGATCCAACATCTGATGGCGGATCTATACAAATATAGGGGAGTCTGCCTCTGTATAATCTCCTACCAGGCTTCTACAAGCTCAGGTGTAAAGAAGAAGGATCCATCTTGGATCGGTGGATTAGATTCACCCTAAGGCTATAATCTATCCACTTAAATGGTCACAGACTATCCCAGAGGTTATCCTCCTCATGGAGCCCAAGATAAAATAAGAATATCACTGCTACCTCCATGGTCACAAGGGTACCAGCTGAAGCTCCCATGGGGATTTCGGATCTAGTGGGTCTTGTGGTGGGGCTAAGGCTGTATAGGACCATGATAGCCCAGACACACAGGTCACTTGGATCTGAGTGGCCCTTAGAATCAGTCCTCCATTGCTTTGAAACATAGCCAAAGCAATGGCGGATCACAAGGCAGCAGCCTTTCACAGAGCATCTCACATTCAAACACAAATCCCACAAAGTACAGATCCTATTACAGAAATTCCATTAATCTAGTTCAAAATACACACAATGACATAGCCAGCAAGTGCTAAACTATGGAGAGAAGGAAAAAGAAAAAAAAAGCTACTTACAACTACAAAAAGAAAAACTAAATGATCTCAGATTAGGTCTCCCAGAAATGAGATGGGTTCCTAGCTATTCCAGGATGTAGAAAGAAAAAGAAAGTCTAAGCTCCCTAAACCTAGGCTAAGTGTGGGTATTTATAGCAGTGGTGTGGCGGCACATTAGGGTTTGGAAACCCTAATTTTAATAATGCCATGTGGCCGAATAGTGATCCTTCGATGCCTTGGGGCGCATGCACGAAGATTTAAGCGTGGGAGTGCGTGCCCTAATTGCTAGAAATTCCTAGAAAGTCCTCAGCTGAAGAGATGGAAGTTTGAGGTTCAGAGCTTCGCTAGGTAGCCATTATTTCCTAGACTTGTCGCGTGGTAGCTTTTGTTCTTCGCTAGGATGATTTGAAATTAAAGCTTCTGGCTTCGCGAGGTTGGCTTGGTTTGCTCTTCAGGCAGTCGCAAGGTTGAGTGGACATCAGAGCCTCAGATGTCACGGGGTTGGAGCTTAAGCAGTCGCGAGGTTGATCTTCACTAGGATAGATTTGAATGGTGCGATATCTTCGTGAGCACTTATCTTCACTGGGCTTCGTGGGTTACCTCACGAGGGTTTGATGAGTTCTGAACTGTGCAAGGTTCCATGTCTTAACTGATCTTCGCGAGAGTGGCTTTGCCTTCTCAAGGATGCTTTCTTGTTGAATGGCGCGAGAACTGTGCGAGGAGTTCTCTTCTGATAATTGCATCCTGCGGTGACTGCATGAGGAGTCTTCTGAAGCTCTCTCTTCTCAGTCGTTCTGAGCAAACTGTGCATGGTTGAGAGAAGTCTGCTTTGAACTGCGCGAGACTGTGCGAGGTGTTCTATTCTTGAGCTTCACGAGAGCTGCACGAGTTTATGTTTCTGAAGCTCTTCAGTTAATCATTTGTGCAAGAAGTTGTTGTAGAGTCTTGAGAAGCTCAGTTGGACTGCACGAGGCTCATTTTTAGGTCTGGATTCAGACTTCATCCTTCTGAGGGACTCAGAACAGGCTTTTTAGCAGGATTCCTTGCCTTATTTCACTGCTGGGTACTACCTACATAAAACACTTAACAAGGACTTATTAGGTGGCTATGGGTCTAATCAAAGTTTAAGTTAAGGGGTGAAAAGTGGTACTTTTCAGGTCTTAACAGTTGCCTATGCTCTCAACCCACAATACTAACTCTTTGAATGACCTGCAATGTCAATTCCTATCGAAATTCTTTCCCATGACTAGAACAAGTCAGTTGAGAAAAAGCATCATGTCATTTTCTCAATTCTCAACTAAAAGCTTCCATGAGGCTTGGGAAAGATTCAAAGAGCTGTTAAGTCAATGCCCCCATCATCAAATTTCTCAATGGCAACTTGAATAAAGTTTATATCAAGGAATCGATTCAAAAAGCATAAATATGGTGAATGCCTCTTGTGGAGGTACATACCTTCACATAGCAGATGAAGCATGGGAATTATTTGAGGTTATTGGAGAGAATTCAATGCTGCAAGAGACCTGGTCTAGGGATATTGAGTCCCCAGCTAAATTGATGAAAGAGAACACAATAAGAGGGAAAATGTATGAGGTCACTGGTTACAATGACCTCGAGAGAAAGGTAGATAGCTTGACTCAGAAGTTTGATAAGGTCGTAGGAGCAATGAAGTCTCTAATGGCTACCAAAGTGGAAGAAGCATATCTGATATGCCAGTCTCCCACTCACTCCCTTGAAGAATGTCCCTCTGTTGCACAATTTCCAGATCTGATTATGGAGCATGTTAATGCTTCCCAGTCCTTTGGATAGCAGCCAGCTACTGGTTATCCTTAGAGAAACCACCCCAACCTGAGGTGGAGACAGGTTAATTTTCAAAAGCAACGGCAGCAACAGGCAATGCCCTATAGAACTGCTCAGCCTTATAAACAGAATTTCATCCCAAGTCCATAATATGCACAGCCTATGGCCCAGCCAATGGCACAACCTGTCCATCAAAATGCACCAGCCCCGGCACCCTCTAGGACACCCACATTTGAGGAGCAGGTTCTGGCTTCATTCCAGAATCTGAGCTCTTTGTCTCAAACTGTTAACTCCCATAGTCAAAATATTAAGAGGATAGAGGACCACCTTGGTCAGCTATTTAATACTTTTACTAGGAGAGAAGAGAGAGGACTGTCTAGTCAACCTTAGCACAATCCAAAAGAGCAGTATATGGTGGGTGAAGCTTCTTCATCATATGAAGAAGCTAAATCTGTCACTACTTTGAAAAGTGGGAGGTTGGTTGACAACAAGGTTGGTGTTGAGCCTGAGAGGAATACAGGAAAAGAAAGTACGACCCATCATGATATGTAGCAGGAGCAACATATGAGAAATAAGGGGGTGTTGATGAACCCCAACAAAAAAATGAAATTAAAACAAGGAAAAAATTGTTGAGATTGCTAAGGCAGCAAATCATAGATCAGTCCCTCATTTTTCATTTCCCAATGTACTTCAAGCACCTTCCCCTTTTGATAAAGGGAATGCTAAAGGTGAGGAAATAATGGAAACTATTAAACAGGTGAAGATTAACTTGCCTTTACTTGATGAAATCAAGCAAGTTCCAGCCTATGCAAAGTTTTTAAAAGATTTGTGCACACAAAAGACAATCTAGGATACACCTATCCAAGAAGGTCTTTTTTGCTGAGAAAGTGAACCAAGTTTTATCCTTTGCAACCCTAATAAAACTCAAAGACCTTGGAGTTCCCACAATCCCTTGCATCATTGGGGATCACACCATTGAAAAAGCCTTGTTAGATCTGGGAGCCAGTGTGAATTTACTTCCATATTTAGTATGTGAGAAGCTAGGTTTGGGAGAATTAAAGCCCACACGTGTGGTATTATAGCTGGCTGACAGATCTGAATGGAGGCCTATGGGAATTATCAAAGATGTGTTAGTTGAGGTTGACAAATTCTTTTATCCAGCAACTTTTCTAGTTGTTGACATGGAACCAAGCAAGTGCACGACCTCCATTCCTGTAATTTTGGGCAAACCATTCTTGGCCACTACCAATGCTTGTATATAATATAAATCAGGTTTAATGGAGGTATCCTTTGGCAATATGAAAGTGAAATTAGATGTCTACAATGCAGCAAGTCAGCCTCACATTGATAGTGAGGACTGCTTTATGATTGATGTGCTGGATGAGCTTGTGGAAGAAACTTTACCCAAGCTACTACATTGTGATGACATGTTTGATATTTTTGAAAAGTTTAGAGTGAAATTAAGGAAGAGAAGGCCCCCACACCTGAAATTCAAGTGGTCAAAACCTTAAATTCTGAAGTAAGGACAGCAGCAAAGTATCGTCCTTGGAAACTAGTTGTGCTGCCTCTTTCACCACCTTCTACGGTACCTTTGTTGCCTTCACTCATAAGTCCACTTGAGGTGTAACTGAAACAGCTCCCCAAGTTTTTGAAGTAAGCATTTATGGGAGCAAATTAGAAGTTGCCTGTGATAATTTCTTCTTCTCTCACTGATGAGCAGGATGAAGAGTTGTTGTGTGTGTTGAAAAGGCATAAGAGAGCGATAGGTTGGACTATTATTAATCTTCGAGGAATTAGTCCTGCTGTTCGTATACATAAGATCCTCCTAGAAGAGGGTTCCAAACCCTCTAGAGAGATGCAGAGAAAGTTAAACCCCCACATGCAAGAAGTAGTGATGAAGGAAGTGGTTAAATTATTAGATATAGGAGTCATCTATCCCATTTCAGATTCTAAATGGGTGGCACTGTTGGGGAATTTCAGTGTGCTGATTATTATGAATTAAAAGAAAGCAAATAAAATCAAAGTATAACAAACGATGGATTCAGTACATCTAAAATATCCTAGACCTGCAAGATACAGGGTCCTCTGTAGCAAGTTTTAATAAGTAAGAGTTTGTCCCATAGGGAGTAGTGATCTAAACCAAGAAGGTATATAGTAGACCTCCAGATCTGGCTACAGATCTGGAAATTCTAAGAAGAAAGAGAGCTTTTCGGGTGTCACTAGATCAAATTTGTAAAACTAAAATATAAAACTAAATCTAAAAGATTGAGGAAGATGGATGGTAAAATAAAATATAAAATGGGGAGAAATAGACAGCTAGGGCCTAATTTTTTTTGCAAAATAGATTAAGAGCTGGGGATTTACAGTAATCCTTCATTTAGCTACAAGCACAAATGCAAGGTAGAAGAATCTGATTTAGACCAGTGATTTGGATTAATCTTAAGGCTATGATCTGTCTACTCAAATGGTCACAGATCATCCAATAGATTTCCTCCATTCTGATGGCTTCAATCAGAATAAGATAATCACTACAGATGTTGTGGATGTAAGGCCACAGGCACAGGAACCCATAGGTATATCAAACCCAGCGAAATCAGATAGTCCTCAAGAAATCAACAGAAAAAGGGCCTCGGTTTGATTCGAGTACAAAAATTCGATCAAGAATCTAATGGGACCAAAAGATATTTAAATTTAATTAAGCTTTGAAACAAACAATTTATTGCTTTAATAAAAAACAACTTACAATAACATTATTCCTAGATCTGTAGTTTGTGCATCGATTCACATTTCTTCATGCCAAAATTATAATTACAAACTAGATCTGAGCTGCTACCTTGATCTAATCCAATAGGCTGGATTAGAGAGAGAAGGGGGAAGAAAAAATGAAAAAATAAAAACTAAAACTAAACCGAAATGAGCTAAAGAGAACTCAGGCTATTCCTTTGTTCCTACTTTCCATGCTGAGAAATTACAGTAGAATAGATGGGTAATTGTATATATGCATCGATCCATGTGCCTTGAGTTGCAGCCAATCAGAGAGCAGAGACTCAGTTCTGTTATGCACAGCTGAGGTGTCTTTATTTCGGCCAAAAAAATTGCATGTGAACTACTGTCCCATGTGCAGAGTTTTCATGCCCAGCGGATGTGTTCTTACAGCTCTCGAAAATGCCCCTGCCGGCCACTGATATTTGCTAATGGAACCTGAGAAATATCCCTGAGATGTGTGGGACATTGGGATGTGTGCCCTAGAAGCATTGGAATCCCCAAAATGTCTCAAAAGTGTGAAATAGATGGCTAGAACCTGTGTCTCGATAGGTTGGAGCTTCAGAACATCAATCTCGAGAGGTTCAAGCAACTGTTCGACAGGTTGAATGGGCTTCAGGTATGCATTCGACGGGTTCTTGATAGGTTCTAACAGGAGCTCGACAGGTTCATTCAGCCATTCGACAGGATGCTCGATAGGTTCATTTTCAGCATCAGAACCTCTCAACAGGTTCTCGACAAGTTCAAACAACCATTCAATAGATTATGGCAGGTTCAATTTTATCACATAGCAGCTCCTGAAGTTCAAAACAATCCCTCATGGAGTCTATTTTCAGCGCATAACAACTCTACAATTCACTCGTGGGGTTGCTTTAAGCTACATAACCACTCAAGTGATTTAGTTCCAACAAAGAATAGCTCGTGTAGTTCATTTTTAGCTGCATTTGAACACCTCGAGTGGCTGCACCAACCCTCTAAACTTCTCAAATTCTTTAAGTTTGCAATTGTGCTGCTCATGAACTTCCATCATCAGCTCGAGTAGATGATCTTCAACACTGAAAGTACTAGAGTGCATTAATATTGTAGCTGTAATATGCCACTTGAATTGCTCTGCAGCTGTTCGCATAGAATGCCTTGAGGTACTAATTTGCTGCTGTCTTCCATCCAAGGTGCTGCCTTGCTACAAACACAAAATGTTGTATTATTGCATACCACCTTGTTGACCTTTGGGCTTCACCACTCTCTCTCTCAGCAGGTCTTCAAGGCCCCGAAAGCATGCTAAAAAGCCCTAATGGTGTGAACCACCAAGGTGCCTTTTCAATAAATCCATCAGCTCCACTGCTAAACACAAAATTCCATCTTCTTGGCTTCAAAAGCCTGGATTGCAATATTAAGCTCTTATTTCGCTGTTATCTATAAAAACACACTTAAAAGACATTATTAACATGCTCAAAGGTCCATCATAGGTCAGGTTAAAGGATAGAAAGTGGTATATTTTAGTGCTCAACGCACCCCCAAACCTAACCTTTGCTAGTCCTCGAGCAAAGTTAAATTTAAAGCAACTAACCTATGAAATAAAATGCCACTTTCGCAGGAAACACGGGTGCATTTGGCACATGCATCAAGGCTTTTAAACCCTTAGGTGATCCCTAGTGGAGGAGTGGAGTCTCCTAAGGGTTTTCAGTGAAGGTACCCCCAAACTTCTCCAATAAAATTAATTAATACTCATGCAACATGCTAAAATAGAGTTTAGGTAAAATAAAATAAATTCCACACCATGTCCATTCAATTTTAGAGGATTTTCAGCAGAAAATTTATCAGTTTAAAACATAAAATTCTGCTCTAATTCCTTCATCATCAACCAATTCATGTCAAGGCATTGTGCCTGAAAATTAATGCAGAGCTCACCTTTAATTTAAGAATTCTGCTTTGATAATGCCCTAAACAAATCAAATTTCAGACCCAAGTCTTACCAGGGCTGTTCACTCACAACAAAAGTAGAAGGGTGCATCATTTCTCACAACTCAAGGGTAGTTACAACCCTCAAATAGGACTGCAAGCATGAGCATAGGCATTGCTCTAATTTCTGAAATTTTCTAACTCTTTTTACCATAGATTAAACAAATCCTCATCTCCACATGGCAGCTCAATCTATTTCAGATCAGTAAGGTCTTTTTATTGGATTGTAATGTGGTTTATGGGTGAAATTTGTAAAATAATAAAGGGGTAAAATGGGATTAAAAATTGAGAAATCAGCCAGGTAAGGAGGTGATTTTCAACTCAACCTTCTTCATTTTAGCACAATTTCATTTACTTCTTGAACTTTCAGATTTGAAGTGATCAGTTTCTAATCCTCATTTCAATCTTTCAATAAAATGACTTCTCTTTCTCATTCTCTTTCTTTGATTTTCTATTTTTTCTTTTCTTTTTGTATATTTTTCTTTTTGTATTTTTCTCCATTTTTCTTTTTATGGGCATGAATGCCACAACAGCACCATATGTTCTTTCCTCTTACTCAACCAAATTATAAACCTTGCTCCTTTAACCTCACTTCTTCTATTTCCTGATTTCTCAGATTAAGGGTGAACTGAAGCAGGTCAAGGGGTTTTGGGTTCAAATTTTCTGGTTTTTATCAAAGAAAAATTGGGATTTTTGAGGCTCATTTGGTATGTATCAAGGGCAGCTTCAAGGTGAGAAAATTTTAGGCTTAAACTGTCCAAGGGATGGCCTTACTTCATGTCCTCAATGTCATGAATGATGTCAAGCTGTTTCAACTTGGATTTGCCTAACTTCTAGCGGACAAAACTAAATCTAATTAGTCCATACTGCAGAAAAATTGCCAAGACACTCTTCAAAGAAAATTTTTCAGGCCCAAATCTCACAGGGTATGGCCTTTCGTCAGATTTTCTACGATGTATCCTTACAATTTTCTCTCATTTCAGGTTCACTAAACATCAATTTTTGAAAATTCTTTACATTTGCTTCATGAAAAATGTTAAAATTATAACATATTTTAGTTTCAAAGAGTTTTTTAATTTCCTCTTTTTCCAAAAATCAGGTGGGAAATCACTTTATTTTAAAAAAAAAATTCAGCATAGCTGCACTAGCATTAACTCATTTCATTGGCACACCTGCCATTCCCCCAAACCTAAAATGAACATTGTTTTCAATGCTCTACACAATGAGAAACTAGGGGCAGTAGGGTAAAAGAAGAAAGAAAAACTAAGCAGAAAAATTGCAGCTATGTGCTACAGAAAAAAGATAAAAAAAATTTGAATATATGAGTAGGAAAATGGAAAAAATGCTATATAAATGCAGGAAATTACTGCTAAAACTGCTATGCAAATGAAAGGGAACTAATGTTAATAAAAAAAAATAGTAAAAACAAAGTAAGGAACTGAATACAAAGCTATAAAAACCAAAAATGTTGATACAAAAACAGAGTTGTAGATGAAAAATAGGAAAACAAAGTTAGAAACTAATTATAATCACAGAAAAAGTGCAGAAAATCAGTAAAACAGGGACACCTTAAACCTAAGAAAGAGAAATCAACAATCTAAAATCAGAATTTAGACTAAAATTCCTAAGACAGAAAATACAAAACTTGTGCTAAGAGAAAACCTATTGTACTGTGTTGT
The DNA here is from genome assembly GCA_021018995.1 of Chloranthus sessilifolius. Classification (NCBI taxonomy): domain Eukaryota; kingdom Viridiplantae; phylum Streptophyta; class Magnoliopsida; order Chloranthales; family Chloranthaceae; genus Chloranthus; species Chloranthus sessilifolius. Next base: position 43,965,818 of record CM037594.1, on the reverse strand, counting down.
TGTTTGTGTGTTTGCTGTGTTTGTTGTGTGTGTATAAATCAATAAAATTTTATAAAATAATGTCAGCATGGATGTACACAATTGAAAACAGGATTCATACACCAAAGATCTAAAACAAAACTGTAATAAAAACTAAGAAAAATTAGATCAACAAAATGAAAATAAAAATCAGATCTATAAAAATGAAAAACTCAGATCTACTTCCTAGATCAAAACTCCTTGACAACGACGCCAAAAACTTGTTGGCTTCTTACCTTGTGTTCAGAAAGAGGTTTAAAATCACACAATTAAAAGATCTATTGGTTGCACACACCAAGGTAAGCGGACACATAGACCTGCAAGTATTTAGGGCCTGTTGTAGCAAGTTATAAAGGGTAAGTAAGGGTATGTCCATAGGGAAATGTGAGCTGAAAATTAAGTAAATCTCCAGATCTAAGGCAGATCTGGCACCCTTCCTAATACTAAAATAGCAAAAGAGAGAGGAGAGGTTTTAAGGGGTTGTCACTTTAAACTAAACTATAGAAATACAATTAAATGCATAAATGAATTGAGATTAAATCTTGAGTTCAGATCTTGCAAGTGAGGGGAATATTTGGTGAAATTGGAAACAGAAAATGGAAAGAAACAGCTTGGAGTTTCGTGTTATTGCAATTGGATAGAGCTAACAGTGTCACAACGAATTCAGAGTGCATCAATCCCTCATCTGGCTATAAACACAGCTACAGGGTAAAAGGATCTAATCTAAGCCAGAGATTTGGATTGATCTTAGGGCTATGATCTGTCCACTTCAATGGTCATAGATCATCTAATAGATTCACCCAATTCTCAGGTTTCCATCCGAACATTATAATCACTACAAATGTTGCAACTGCCAGGCCATCAACAGGCAATTGCTAGAACATCAGATCTAGGGAGATCAAATGGTATCCAAGAGGTCTACCAGTTAAGTGGGTGAGCTATTCCCATCTACACAAATCCGATCGAGCACCAAATGAAACCAGATGAACTATGGATCTAATTAAAATAATAAAACCAACATTGCATTGAAACAAACTCACTATACAATGAAATGCTCTCCGATTTGTAGTCTGTGTATCGTCTAACCCTCAATAACACTCTAAACCCTTCCCCAATTACAGATCCAACCTCAGTCCTTGTTGCTCCAAAGAAATTAGCCAACCATAGTTGGGCAAAAAGGAAGAATAGAGAATTTCGATGCAAGTTCTGATCTCGAGAATTGATCCCCCATTTTCTGGCAGCTTCCCTCCTTATATAGCACTCCCCTTCAGCCTCAGATCTATTTTTCCCCGCAATCACGGCTCAGCAGGAATAATTTTGTTATTCCCTCTTTTATTCTCCTTCTAGAAGGCTCTCTCAGTTAGTTAGAGTTGGGGGAGAGCACGTGAGCCGGTTAGGGTTTATTCAGAATCAACCATGATGCTCTCATAAATTGATCTCTTAAAGCTCACTCTCCAATTTGAATTAAAATTCTGAAGTAAACAACTAGGAAAACAATAGAATGAAGCAGAGTGACAGCTTACCCAAAACTCCTAGGGTTTTACAGAAATCATGATGCACAACTCCAATTTCCCAAAAATCAAGTGCAAAATGGTCCTTTATGTGGGCTGAATGAACTTGACGAGTGGTAAAATGAGTGGCAAAAGCTCCTTAGAGTATTTGGCAAAAAATGAGAGCAGCGACCAATGAGGAAGAGAGAGCTAGGGTTTCACAGGAGGTGTTGTATGAGCAAAAATCACCTAACGACAGGTGTATAAAGAGTGAAAATCGATTTCAATAGGATGAGCTGAGTGATTTCAATTACAAACCAGATCTGAGTTGCTACCTAGATCTAATCCAACAGGTTGGATGAGAGAGAGAAGGGGGAAGGAAAAAAAGAAAAAGAAAACCTAAAACTAAACCTAAATGAGCTAAGGGGAACTCAGGCTATTCCTTTGTTCCTACTTTCCTTACTAAGAAATTACAACAGAATAGATGGGTATTTATACATATGCATCGATCCATGTGCCTTGAGTTGCACCCAATCAGAGAGTAGAGGACTCAGTTTTGTTATGCACAACTGAGGTGTCTTCATTTCGGCCAAGGAAAATTGCATGTTGATTGTTGTCCCATGTGCAGAGTTCTTGTGCCCAGCTGATGGGTTCTTACAGCTCTCAAAAATGCCCCTGTTGGCCACTGATATTTGCTAATGGAACCCGAGATAAATCCCTGAGATGTGTGGGACATTGGGATGTGTGCCCTTGAAGCATTGGAATCCCCAAAATGTCCTTAAAGTGTTAAAGTGATGGCTGGAACCCGTGCCTCGATAGGTTGGAGCTTCAGAACTTCAATCTCGAGAGGTTCAGGCAATTATTCCACAGGTTGAATGGGCTTCAGGTATGCATTCGATAGGTTCTCGAGAAGTTCATTCAACCATTTGACAGGATGCTCGATAGGTTCATTTTCAGCATCAGAACCTCTCGACAGGTTCAAACAACCATTCGATAGGTTGCAACAGGTTCAATTTTAACACAGCAGCTTGTGGAGTTCAAAACAACCCCTTGAGGAGTCTATTTTCAGCGCATAATAGCACTATAATTCACTCGTGGGATTGCTTTCAGCTACATAACCACTCAAGTGATTTAGTTTTAATAAAGAATAGCTCGCGTAGTTTATTTTAAGCTGCATTTAAACACCTCGAGTGGCTGCACCAACCCTCTAAACCGCTCAAATTCTTCAAATTTGCAGTTGTGCTGCTCATGGGCTTCCATCATCAGCTCGAGTAGATGATCTTCAACACTTAAAGTACTCGAGTGCATTAATGTTGTAGCTATAATATGCCACTTGAATTTCTCTGCAACTGTTCGCATAGAATGCCTTGAGGTGCTGATTTGTTGTTGTCTTCCATCCAAGGTGCTACCTTGCTACAAACATAAAATGTTGTATTACTACATAGCACCTTGTTAACTTTTGGGCTTCACCACTGTCTCTTAGCAGGTCTTCAAGACCCCCAAAGCATGCTAAAATGCCCCAATGGTATGAACCACCATGGTGCCTTTTCAATAAATCCATCAGCACCACTGCTAAACACTAAATTCCTTCTTCTTGGCTTCAAAAGAATGAATTGTAGTATTAAGCTCTTATTTTGTTGTTATCTATAAAAAAATACTTAAAAGATATTATTAACATGCTCATAGGTCCATCATAGGTCAAGTTATGGGGTAGAAAAAACCATTTTCCTTTGCCCTTCAAAGAACAGATTTTGGATAAGTTAGCAGGCAAAGCTTTTTATTATTTTTTTGATGGATACTCTGAGTATAACTAGATTCCTATGTATCCATAAGATTAGGAGAAAACAACTTTCACATGTCCTTCTGGTACCTTTGCTTATAGGAGGATGCCATTTGGATTGTGCAATGCCCCTGCAACTTTTCAAAGGTTTACGTATTCCATCTTCTTGGATGTGATTGACCAGTTTTTAGAGATATTCATGGATGATTTTTCTGTCTTTGGGGACAGTTTTAACCAGTGCCTACGTCACCTCAGCTTAGTGCTGCAAAGATGTGAAGAGTCCAACTTGGTCTTATGTTGGGAAAAGAGTCATTTTATGGTCAATCAAGGCATTGTCTTTGGCCATATTGTTTTTCACAGAGGCATAGAGGTAGACCAAGCTAAAATTGATTTAATTTCACATCTACCCCCACCTAAAATTGTCAAACAGGTCAGATCCTTTTTGGGGCATGTTTGATTTTATAGGAGATTCATCAAATATTTTAGTAAAATCTCAAAACCTCTTTGTCACCTACTGTGCCAAGAGATTCCTTTTGTATTCAATGATGAATGTCTCATTGCTTTTAAGTTTTTGAAAGAATGTTTGACCTCTGTACCTATCCTACAAGCCCCTGATTATTCTTTGTCATTTAAGCTGACGTATGATGCATCAGATTTTGCAATTGGTACAGTTTTGGGGCAAAGAAAGGACAAAGTACCTTGTGTGAATTCTTATGTAATCAAGATAATGATTGACACTTAGTTAAACTATACTACAACTGAGAAGGAATTTTTAGCCATTGTCTATGCTTTGGAAAAATTTAGGTCTTATATGTTAGGATCTAGGATTGTGGTGTTCATAGAACATTTAGACCACTTGTCAAGGATCCAAGCTATTGAGTTTGATGGATTGCCTGTCAATGACTCATTTCCTGATGAACAACTATTTGCTGTCAACATGAGTGCACCTTGGTTTGCAAACATAGTTAATTAGCTAACAGTAGGTAAGATTTTCCCACATTGGAATAAAATGGATAAAGATCTGTTCTTCTCTTAGATCAAATGCTATTTGTGGGAGGATCCATACCTTTTAAAGAATTGTGCAGACCAAGTTGTGAGAAGGTGTGTACCTGAGAATAAATTCCCCAGCATACTAGGAATGTGCCATGAACAGGCTTGTGGAGGCCATTTGAGTGAAAACAAGACTACTGTAAAAATACTTCAAAGTGGATTCTATTGGCCTACTATCTTCAAAGATAGATGGCAGCACTGCAAGGCTTGTGAAAAATTCCAGAAAATGGGAAGTATTTCTAAAAGAAATTCTATGCCTTTATAGCCCATACTTGTAGTTGAATTGTTTGACATTTAAGAGATTGACTTCATGGGTCCTTTCCCTCCTTATGGATATAATTTTATTCTTGGGGTTGTAGACTATGTGTCTAAGTGGGTTGAAGCCATAACCACAAGAACCAATGATCACACAGTTGTCATCAATTTCTTGAAAGATAATATTTTCTTTAGGCTTGGTACCCCTAGAGCTATCATTAGTGATGGGGGAAACCATTTCTGCAATAGGCATTTTGAAAATCTGCTTAGAAAGTACTCTGTAACACATAGAGTTGCCACCCAATACCACTCACAGACCAGTGGGTAGGTGGAAATTTCTAGCAGAGAGATCAAACACATTCTAGAAAAAACTATAAAAGGGGATAGGAAGGATTGGTTCCTCAAGTTGACTGATGCTCTTTGGGCTTATAGAACTGCCTATAAGACCCCAATAGGGATGTCTCCCTTTAGGTTTGTGTATAGCAAGGCATGCCATTTACCAGTGGAGTTAGAACATAAAGCCTATCGGGCTATTAAGTCATTGAATTTTGATCTAACTACTGCTAGTATGCACAGGCGGTTGCAACTGTCAGAACTTGAAGAGCTGAAATTGGATGCCTACTCCAATGTAAGGAGTTACAAAGAAAAGGCTAAAGGCTTTAATGATAAGCATTTGCTAAGAGAGGAGTTTGTTGTAGGCAACAAGGTATGGCTGTTTCAAAATTAAAATTTTTCCCAGGCAATTTGAAATCTAGATGGGTGGAGCCCTACATTGTGATTCATGTTTTCCCATCTGGAGCTGTTGAAGTCATGGATCCTAAAGATGGTAGGATCATGAAAGTCAATGGTCAAAGGCTCAAAATCTACGTTGAAAATGTAGTGGAGCCTGTGGTGACCATTCACCTTCAAGAACCTCCAAAGTGTGAATGATTTTCAACATTGTACATTATGTACCATAGCTGTCATGGTGTTGCTATTTTTATTTGTTTTCTGTCTGTTAGATCTATAATTTTTACTTAGTTTTTCATTGAGAATAATAACTTAGCTCTATTGAGGTCAGGAAGGTCTTTGATACATGAGAAATTAAAGGGAACAGAGGAGGATTGATGAATTTGTGTTGGATGGAGACAATGAACTGATGAGAAATGATTTTGGATTACAAAGAGACCTGTCGAGAGGTTAGAAGTGAAGTTCGACAGGTATTGAAGGTGTTCATGTGAAATTTAAAAGGTTTTGTGTACTTGTCGAGAGGAAGTGAGATGAATTTGATAGGTACTGAAGTGTTTGCTGCAATTTCAATAGGTTCTGAGTACCTGTTGAGAGGATGAAAAACCTCTCGGAGACTTAATGCCTAAAAATTTGTAACCTGTCGAGACGTTGGGTGAGCCTCTCGAATTGCAATTTCTGAAGCCTATGAACCTGTTGAAAGGTTTGAACAACCTCTCAAAACCTTCACTCTAAGAGTCTTCTAAATTCATATGGTTTTAATTGTTCGACAGGATGAGTCAACCTATCGAAATCTTCTTTACATCCAGTCGGAATAGTGCTTTGCTTACTTTAAACCTATCGACAGGTTCATTTCATCCATTCGACAGCTTGAGCTAAAGTCTGGTTCCTCCTCTACCCGAGTTTCCATTTTCTTCTTTCTTCTCCAACTCATTGGTTCCCGTTCCAAGTACCTTGCCATTGTTCATGTTGCATCAGCTTTGCAAGGAGAACATTTTGCACCTGGTTTGAGCCGATTTGGTTCTATGCACTACAAGTTCCAAGAAGCCCTAGGTTTTTGAGTTAGTTCTTTTTCACCTTCATCCTTGTGATTTCTCAGTGTTTGTGCAACCATGGATTTTTGACGATCCCGTCATGACGATGAGCTCGTTATAGATATTTAGAGTCGCCACTCGGAGTTTTTGGTGGCTCGAGAAACCTAAATCAATTTTATAAGCACCGAAGTGCTACAAATATGACTCTGAATCTGGTCTACGCCCAAGTCTCTTGGGTAGGGGCTTCAGTTATCGAATGGGAAGGTGTTATGCACCCAATAAACCCATTTAATGTGGTCTCTACTTATGTCCAAAGCAAAAAATTATATAAAAGAAATAAAAATGCCTTCCTCTTGCCCAAAGAGCCTTAAAATCCTATTTGTGCCCCACCGTTCCTACAAATAACTTGGCGGCATAACAACATAAATAGGAAGAATTAAGAAGGTAGAGGAGTAGAGGGGAGAGCTGAAGCTCTTGGGCCTTTGTTCCACCACTGTGGAGCCTTGCGTTGGCTTGCCTCGGTTGGCTTTTGATGGCTTGTATAGCTTCATGATGGATTCTAACACCTAGGGTGGATAGCTAAGAGATAAAGAAGGGAGGCTAGGGGGCAGCACACACCTAAACTAAAGCTTTTTGATGAAATACTAAGGTTTTAATATGTAAAATGGTGCACTAGGGGAGAGAGAGAAGAATTCCTTAATCTCTAATTTGCAAATTCTTTTAAAGCCTTTGTAAAGGGAAGGTTCCTCTCTATTTATAGGAAAAAGAGAGGTTAGGAGGGTGTTTAGAGGCTAACTTAGATTAGCAATTAGGTAATCTAGCCATCTAAGGTTTCCTAGGGTTTTGGGAGCCTTGAAATGTGTGAAGTGATGCTCCAATGGGGGATGATAGGGTGGGGCTTTAAATAACTTAAGGGGTTGCACATAGATGTTGGAATATTATAAGTGCTTCCTACTGACTTTATTGAAGACAGTGATAAGAATGGGGTAAATAAAAAATAAATGAAAGGTAGAGTGAGGATTACGAAGTAGCAAGCCTAAAATATGCACAGTCCTGCAAGATATAGGGCCTGTTGTAGCAAGTTTTGATAAGTAAGAGTTTGTCCCACAGGAAAGTTGATCTAAAGCTCTTAGGGAGCTATCTTTCGTAGGCTCTCCAGATCTGACTACAGATCAGGCAATCCTAAATGGAAGGGGATTTAAGGTCACTATAATCTAAATCCTAAGGCAACTTAATGTCTATATTACAAAAAGGGTTAAGAAGAGTGGTGGAGTGAGAAAATAAATATAAAAGGGTGAGAAGTATGTTATTAGGTACAGATCTGATGGGTCTTGTAACTTAGACTCAGATTTGTTGCTATAGAAATCCTGTCCAATGGCTACATTATCACCAAAGGGGAGAAAGAATCTAACTCACCCCTGTGCCATCATCCAATCCCTTATGGCTATAACCTGTCCACTTAAATAGTCACAAACTATCTAATAGGGGAACCACAATCTAGAGATGGGTCAGAACAGGCATACCATTATAGGCACTACTTCATCTAGGCTACAAGCTCAAGAATCCATAGGAACCACATCCTCTAAAGTTCTGTGTGTGGGGCTAGGCCTACAAAGTGCACAAGCCTAGACACACAGGACCAGCAAGAGTTTGAGTACTAGCTTTCAAGCATGGCTGTTCACTGCTTTAGTGAGACTGCAGTGATCCAGTCACAAGCCCAAAATCTCTATAGCCAAATCAGATTTGCAATCTGATGGTGGATCTATACAAATATAGGGGAGTCTGTCTCTGCACAATCTCTCACAAGGCTACATGCACAACTAAAGAGAAGAAGAATCTGTCTTAGATCTGTGGATTGGCTTCACCCTAGGGCTATAACTTGTCCACATAAATGGTCACAGACTATCCACAGAGGCTATCCTCCTCACAAAGATCTAGGATAGAACAAGAACATTGTTGCTGCCACTATGTTCACAAGGCTACCAGCTCAAGCTCCCATGGGGGTTCATATTTAGTGGATCCTGTGGTGGGGGAAGGCCTGCAATGTGCCTAACCTGGACACACAGGTCACTTGGATCTAAATGAAACCTTAAAAATAATCCTCCATTGCTTACGATATAACTTAGCAATGGGAGATCTCAAGGCAGCAGCCTTGTACAGAACAACTCACAACAAAAACTTTATCCCATACATGCAATAAATCCTATTGCAAAACTCCATTAAAAACTGTACCATCTAATCATACAAAAGGCATAGCCAGCAAGTGCTACACTATGGAGAGAAAGAAAAAGAAGAAGAAAAAACTCCTAGACCCTAACCTTAGCCTACTGCAATTCTACAGTCGGTTCCAAGAAGAAGCACCGAAGTTGAGAACAAAAAGTCCATTAAACCTGAGCTAGGTTTAGGCTTATATAGCAGTCGGATCTCTATCCATTAGAGTTAGGAAAATCCTAATTTCATTAATGCAAGTGCGGCTCATTCTTGTCCCTTTGATGCCTCGAGGCATGTGCACGGAGATTGGAGCATTATAGTGCGTGCCCTAATTGTTGGAAGTTCGCATATTGCCCTTGCAGAAGTGGGGAGAAGTTTAGAACCCGATCCTCGCTGGGTTGAATTGACTTGAAGTTTATGCAGTCACGGGATTGACATTTTGGTCATCGCAAGATACTAATGGCTGTCGCGAGTTTGCTCTTTCAGCTTTGATTGGTGCGAGGATTGCTCGCGCGGTTCGTCCCTTGGTGAATCTCGCGACAGATCCTCGTGAAGAAGCAGTGTTCATGACGTTCTGAATCGCGCGAGCATTTCCCTGAAGGTCTGTATCTCGCAGCCACTACACGACAACTGCGCATAGGAATACCTGGAGTTCTCGCTTCTGATTGAATCATGCAAAGCTTAAAGGATCCTCTTTTGAGCTTTGCAAAATTGCACGAATGCTTCACTCACTTATGGCTGAGCTTCATGAGAACCGTGCAAAGACTGATTTGCATTTCTTTCTGTCATCAAACTGTGTGGGAGCAGCGGAAGGATTGCACGGCCAGTTGTTGTGCTTCCTCCAAGAGCCCGTGACAACTGCGCGAAGGCATTATCTCTGGTTCAATTGAACCCTACGACATTTGCACGAGGCATCCTTCATGGTTTATTTATGCTTTGATGTGCATATGCTTCAGCCAACTCTCTGTCTGGGTTCATCCTTCATTCTGTTGAGGTAGTTCTGGGGCAACAGTGAGCTTCTTAGCATGGTTAGGGGTTTATTTACAGTTGCTGCTTATTACCTACAGAATAAACTTAAAACACATTTATTAAATTATTAATGGCCTAACAGTGATTAAGTTAAGGGGTGAAAAGTAGTACTTTTTCAGGTCTTAACACACCCCCAAACCTAATCTTTGCTAGTCCCTTAGCAAAGCTGTAATTAAATGCCACTTTCGTAGGGATCACGGGTACATTTGGCATATGTACCAAGCCTTTTAAACCCCTAGGTGATCCCTAGTGGAGGAGTGCAGTCTCCTGAGGGTTTTCAGTGAAGACACCCACAAACTTCACCATTAAAATCAGTTAAGTATAGTGCAGATAATGACAACACAGATTCAAATATTTAAAGTTTCATTCCACACCCATTTAACACTTAGAGGAAACTGCAGCAACGTTTGTAGGCCATTTAAATCTTACAAGTTACATGTGTTTGCCTTACCACCATTTATTTAACATTAGAATTTCAATGTATAAAAATCAGTACCCTGCTTGCCTTTAATTCAAAATCCAGGTTGGATACTACCCTAATGAGGTTAAAATTTAGACCCAATTCTCACTTGGGCTATCTCTCAACATAAATAACCTGAGGGTGTTCTCATTCTCAACAGTTCAAGAGCAGTTGCAGACCCCAAATGGGCTTGCAAGCATGAGCATAGGCCAAGCTTCTAATTTCTGACATCTTCAAGGATTTTTATTTTTTTTACCATAAATTGGGCAACTCTTCATCTCCACATGACAGCTCATTTGACTTTGGATTCACAAGGTCTTTTTGAAATGGTTGGAATGTGGCTTATGGCTGAGGGGTGTAAAGAATAAAGGGGTAAAAAGGGAATCCAAATTGAGAAATCAGCAAGGTAAGAAGTGGTTCATGACTTCACAATCTTTATTTAAGCAAAATCTGCATCTTCCTTTTTGTATTTCAGACTCAAAGTGGCAAGCTTCTCCTCTTCTTTTATATTTTTAGATGATGTTGTCCTCTAGACTTCTCTTTCTTTTTCTCTTTTTAGTTCTTTATTCATTCTTTTGATAAATGCCACACAAATGCCCTTGATACACAGCTGTTCACAAGTTGCTTTTCTTTCCCTTCCACAGAATATTGGACCATTCGCAGTATCTTTACCTCCTTCTCCTTTACCTTCTGAATTATCAGAGTGAGGGTAAGGTTGACTCAGGTCATGAGGTTAAGGTACAAGTGTTCTGGTGTTTGTGAAGGAAAATTATAATTTTAAGGCTCAACTAGTGTATACACTAGGGCAGATTTTAAAAGGTTGGATTTTCAGGCTCAAACTGTCCAAATGAGGGCCTTGGATCATTTCCTTAGTTTCATGAGTGTTGTCAATTAGTTTTGATTAGGAGTTGCACAACTTTTAGTGAAAAAGTCATGAATCAATCAGTCCTTAGAGCAGAAGTAATGCTAAAAACACTCTTCAAAAGAAAATTTTGGGCCCAAATCTCACTAGGTATGGTCTTCAAATTTAACTCATGGGGCGTATTTTCGTCTGTTTCTCTCCTCTTAGGCTCACTGAGTACTTAACTCAAAAAATTTTCTAATATTAGCTTCATGGTGGTGTCAAGATCAACTTTTTTTTTTCTTTTTCCAAAAGTCTGCAAAAATATTTAAATTTTTACATGTTTTCTCATTATATCAAGTTAAGTGGAAATTAACTTTATTCATCCCAGTTATACTACTATTGCTACACTAAAATTAACTATTCTATTGGCAGACTACCACACCCCCAAACTAGTCGGAGCAGTGTCCTCACTGGTTCACAGGGGAGAACAGGCAGTAGATTCCGATCAGACAGACAAAAAGAAACACAACAGAAGATAGAGAAACTGAAAAAATAATGCTAAGAACAGTATAAAACGCAAGGAAATTATTATGAAAAGAAAAATGAAAATGGTTCAAAAATAGAGTAAAAGAAAAGACTAAATGGGGGGGGGGATCAAGGGAGAGGCGGTGGGGGACGGTGTGAGGAAGATGGTGGGGGAGATGCAGGGGGATCCAGTTTTCTCCTTTTCTTCTCTCTTCTCCATCTTCCTCTTTTTCTTTTCCTCGATGGCGAGGATCCTCTGAACCTCGTCATACTCATCCCAGAGAAACTGTAAGGGGTCCGGCTCCTTAGGCTGTGGGGGATCCTCCTAGATGGGGTAGAATTTGATGGGGAACCTGAAGGGTTTGTCTTTCGCCATGGGTGTGAGGAGGTATGTACGACTAGGGTTAGAATAGGAGAGATGAGATGAAAAGGAACTGATGGCCATTTTAAAAGAGTTGGAACATGAATCGGTAGAAATTAATTTGTGTCCCTTTTCAAACATGGCAATAAATGAATGTTGTGTGGGGAAAGAGGAAATAAACAACTGGGTCTGGGAAAAGAGATTGAGCAGTAAATGAATATCTAAAGTTAAGCATGGCATTTAAGGGGATCCTCGCGAAGAATAGTCAGTGATGAGTAGTTGCACATTTCTCGCGCAGCAGAGTTGAGGATCTCCACTAGCAATCCTGACAAGGCTCATGAATGTGAAAAAGAAATCATTTAAATTCCTGAGGCATGTATTTACCCAGATTTATTCAGCCCCCATATATAGCGATCCTTCACATGGGTTACTATTTCACAGAAGCATAGCCTCCCTAATTGCAGCTCCCACGATTGATAAAATGAACAAAGTGAAGACTAACACACAAACGTAAATAGGCACGCAGAACAGAGCAATAGACAAAAACCAAAAAAGTTTATTAAGTTGAAAAGTATGTACAAATGTAGTTACAAGAAACAAAACCTAATATACAAGCTAGAATCTAGGATCTAATCTGAACTCGAATCTGTGTAGAAATCCCAGCCCATCTTTTTAGCATGTGACCTAAGGGCATCTCTGTCCTATTTCTTCTTTTCCTCCCTTTCCTTTATCTTTTCGGCTAGTGTTTTCTTTGCTGCTGGAGCTTTAGGTGCCCTCACCCTTACTTTTGGTTGTTTGGGAGCTTTTGGCTCCTTGGGTTCTTGAGGGGCTTTTCCTTTGCGCTTAGCAGGGGGGTGGCAGGGGATTTTTCTTTGCCTTTGGCTTCCTCAGTGGGGACCACTAGGGATTTCCCTTTTCCTTGGGACTCAGGCTGGCCAGGGGAATACACCTCCTCAGACTGGGTAGCAGGCTCTTTGCCAATTTTTAAAGGAGTAGCTCTAGGAGCAGACCTCTTAGCAGTGACTTTCCTCTGCTTAGGATAAGTTTGCTCCTGTTGAGGTGCAGCAAAGGCCTTAGTAGGGGAAGGCTGCTCTGTAGGAGGTGAGGGAGGAGGGGCAGATGGGGCCTTGGCTTTCGCTTACTGTGTCTTAAGTTGTGCCTCCTCAAACTGGGCAGCTGGAGATGGAGTAGCTTTGGGCTCTGGGATGGGCAATTGAACAGAGATTGGTGTGGGCTGCAGAGGAACATTTTTGGATGCAGCCAATGCAAATTACAATGAGGCGATTTGGATTTGATGTTTGAGGATGTCAGTCTTGTGGATCTCCTTTTGGATTCTGTGGATCTCTTGGGCATTCTTAAGCCTCTTTTCAAACATTCTGGCTCGGGCCTTCTCAATAGCAGCATTTGCTTTCTCCAACTCCAAATTCAACGCATTGTACTCTGCTATAGCTTTGGTCTTCTGATAGTCCTCTAGGATATTTTTCCACCCCAAGGAGATGCCCAGAAGATTCTGTCAGTGGTCCTCCTTCATTTCATTGATCTGCTCCAGCAAGGGGGTCTCAATGGATTGGCGAAGCTTGGCCATGCCCCTCAGGACATCCTTCCTAAGGTAAGCATTATCCCTCATGTGATGGAGGAAGGTGAGGTAGGGAGGGCTATAAAAATAATGTTTTGGTGCGATGGGCAGATAGGAAGTGGAAGGAGAAAACTGTGATAGGTCCTGGGGGGAGAAGGGGGGGTAACAGGGGGTAAGTCTAGTTGTGGGGGAAGGGGGATAGGTTCTGGGTCGGTCTGTGTCTTTTTATCAGTGTAAGTTGGAGGTGGTAGGATAAGAGGTGGAATGGAGGGTAGAGGGGGAAATGAGAAGGGGGTAGGCATAGGAGGAGTGGGGGGTGATGGGGGAGGAAAAATGGGAATGGTGAAAGGTAAGAAAGGGAATGGGGGTAAAAGTTAATGATGATGGTGGGGGGGGGTGGTGAGTCAGGAGGGAAGTCTGTTTGGGTTTCTTTGCCAGTGGACAGGACTAGGGGGGTTGTAGTGGGTGGTGGAGGGATGGGTGGATTGGTTAAGGTGTGTAGGGTGGATTGGATGGAGGTGAGTTCATTCTGTATCTGATCCTATTTTTGGGTATTGGTGGATAAATGGGCTTGGATGTCTTGGATAAGGGATAGGATAAGGGTCAGTGTGTCAGGGCTAGGAGGTTGGGTTTGTGAAGAAGAGGGTACTGGATGGAAAGGTGAGAAAGGTGCATGATTGAAAGTGGAGGGAGGGGAAGAGTGGGGTTCTGGGGAGTGATGTTGTGAGGTAGTTGGGGTGTCTGGGAGAGGGGTGTAGTAGGCAGGCATTGTCTCAAGGAAGGTAGATAGAAAGGCTTGAAAGCCTATAGATGTGTTAAGGGTTAAGTCAATGTCTGTGAAGGGGGATGTAGTAGGTATGGCTGGGGTTGTGGTTTCTGCAAGGTGGGGTGTGTCAATTGGGATAGAAGGGATTGAGGGTGGTGTCTGGGAGACGGTTTGGATGGTCTCAGTGGTCTTTCATTTTTTGTAGGAGATGAGTGGGAGGCTGGCAGGTTTATGTGGAGCTGATGGGGGAATTGTGGTTGTGTACTGAGGTAAGGTAGGGGATGGGGAGTCCTCTCAGGGACCAAGCACAGGTGAAGGGGGAGTTGGCATGGAGAATGGAAACAGAGGGGGGTGAGAGATGGATGTAAGAGGGGTAGTGGATGCAGGAGTAAAAGGTGGAGGGGGAATGGGTGCTGTTGCAGCAATGGTACTGATAGGCTCTGCGGGCACTTCCTTGGTAGTAGGAGCAGATCCTGATCCGGTTGCATCTTTTGCTTACTTGGGCAGGGCCTAAGCCTCAGCTTTCTTCTTCTTCTGGGCCTCCATCAAGCTCCTGCTGATTCCCCATTACGTCTTGGCAAAGGTAGTAGGGGTATGGGTGGTGGTCTGGTCAGTCCTTCCTATCTTGTATCCTCCTTTGAGCAGCAACAAGGTAATGATTCTTGCATAGGGTAGTGTGTGAGGCTTCTTGTTTGTCCCTATCTTCTCCACTATGTCTTTCATTGCCTCAAAAATTAGCCAGGCTGCATGGAAGCCATGGCCCATGTGGAAGGAGTAGACAACATCTGCAATGGGGGTTCTCCTCTCCTGCTGATGTCCTGAGCAATATATGTTCTTTCTCAGGACTTGGTCAATAAACAGGAGTTCAGGTTCTAGTTCTCTCCTTCTGAATGAGTCCCCTGTGGCTTTTAATCCTCTAGTTAGGGCCCGTGCAATTGTATCAATCGATGCGCTCAGAGGGGGGCCATATCCACAGCTAGGGTTGAATGCTGCAGGGATGCCCAAAACTTTAGCAATCACCTTAGGGCCCACTACCATATCAAAGTCGTCAATCAGCACCAACAAGCACACTTGTCCATCGTTGTCCTTCTTAACCCTGATGTGCTGATAAAACAGCTGCACTAGCCTAGGGTAGGCTAGTGCTGGAATTCCTCTCATCAATGGCATCAGGCCCACTTTGCTCATAAACTGTACTACAGGGGTAGAGAGGTTCTTTCCCAAAAAATGGTACATCAAAGGCTGTTTCAGGCTCCAATGGAATCAACACCATGAGCTCAGAAGGAGTAGAGAATTTAGTGGTTGGTACCGCCGCCTCCTCAACCACTTCCTTTCCTTTTTTGGGGGACTTTGAAGTTTTGGGCTTTTTAGGGGTGGTCTCTGCAGGGTCCTTATCCTTCTCTTTTCTCTTTTGTGTAATTTTTGGAGCCATTTCCAACTCTGTCTTCTAGTATGAGCAACGGAGACTGAGATCTAGGGTTTGGTTTGATTTGATGCATAGGGTACCGCGAGATCTCTGAGCAGAGGGTAATAGATGTGTGGGATGCTAGGAACAACTCTGTAGATTTGTGGAGTGAATGATGAGCTATAGGGTTGAAGCTGGAGGATAGAGGGGGAAAGAGTGCCAAAAGCTAGGGTTTCGCGGAGGGAAGAAGGAAGAAAATAATGGAAAAGGGACCAAGTGTCGGGTTAAAAGACTTATCGCGAAGCTCGGCGCGCTTTGGAACATCTGGTCGCGGGGTTGGAAATGAACCTAGCGAAGGTGTGCATTCAATCTGGATTGTGCAAAAATCTCCCAGGTTGACCTTGGAGTGGGCGACAGTGTGAGATGAATTCTTGTGAATTGCACGAGCAGCTCCTAGGTCTCTATTTGGATTGCACGACAAGCTATGAGGTTCATTATAAATCTCGCGATAGCCTTAGAATCTCGCGACAGCAAATGTAGTATTTCTGTTGAATTACGCGAGCGGCTCCTAGGTCCCTGTTGAACCTCGCCATAGCTTTTGAATCTCACGACAGCAAATGTATAGCTCTATGGGGATGGCACGAGAGGTTCTCAGGTACATAGGAATCTTGCGACAGCTATTGAATGTTTCCATGTGAATTGCGTGAAATTCTCCCAGACTTCCGTTTTAACCTCGCGATAGTAAGGTATAAAACAGAGAGCATGTGCTCTCTATTCTACCCCTTTGCATGTTTGCTATGGTTAGATCATAGGCATGACCCTCATTATGGCTACCTCTAGACACTGAATCATACAATCAAGGATAACAAAATCTACGTCCCATATTAGGCATTCAACATAAGCTATCAATTGAAGAGCAGTAAGAATCAAACCAAGCATCAAAAGTTTAAAATAGATAGGTCCAGATTCAGAAAGGACCACTAACAAATCCAGGAGAATATAAACAAAAGAAAGCATGGTAAATCAACCAAAAACTAAGTACATATGATACAGTGATGGCACACCCGTGGATCAGTTTGAAGAAGGATCCCCTTGAAAGTGAATGGTGACCATGAGTTCAATAGGTTTTTCAAAATAAGGCTTAAGTCTCTGACCATTCACCTTCAAGGTTCTCCCAGACTTGGGCTCCTTGATTTCCACAGCACCAGATGGGAAAACATGCATAACAATGTATGGACCTTCCCATCTGGATTTCAATTTGCTAGGAAAAAATTTAAGTTTGGAGTTAAACAGCCAAACCTTATCACCAGCTCTGAAACTCTTTCTCAACAGCCCTTTGTCAAAGAAACCTTTGGACCTTTCCTTGTAGATCCTGGCATTAGCATATGCATCCATCCTTAGTTCTTCAAATTCAGACAGTTGCAGCAACCTGTGACGACCAGCAGAAGTTAGATCTAGATTTAAGTGTTTGATGGCCCAAT
The DNA here is from genome assembly GCA_021018995.1 of Chloranthus sessilifolius. Taxonomy (NCBI): domain Eukaryota; kingdom Viridiplantae; phylum Streptophyta; class Magnoliopsida; order Chloranthales; family Chloranthaceae; genus Chloranthus; species Chloranthus sessilifolius. The sequence goes on along the minus strand of CM037594.1, from coordinate 43,948,810 downwards.
AGGCCATGTGTTCTAATTCCACTGGGAGATGACAGGCCTTACCATAAATCAGTCTGAAAGGGGACATACCGATGAGAGTCTTATAGGCAGTCCTATAAGCCCGCAGTGCATCATTTAGCTTGTCAGCCCAATCCTTCCTATCAATCCTCACAGTTTTCTCAAGGATATGCTTGATCTCCCTTTTTGAAATTTCAACTTGCCCATTGGTTTGTGGGTGGTAGGGAGTGGCAATCCTATGGGTGACAGCATATTTCTTGAGCAAGCTCTCAAAATTTCTGTTGTAGAAATGGCTCCCCCCATCACTGATAATGGCTCTAGGAGTGCCAAATCTAGAGAAGATATCTGCTTTATAAACTTGAGGACAACCTGATTATCATTAGTTCTTGTGGCAATGGCTTCTACCCATTTGGAAACGTAGTCCACTGCCACTAAAATGAAATGAAAATCATTTAAAGGAGGAAAGGGGCCCAGAAAGTCAATACCCCACACATCAAACAGTTCTACAACAAGGATGGGCTGTAAAGGCATTGAATTTTGTTTGGACAACCTTCCTAGTTTCTGACATCTTTCACAGGAATTGCAGTGTGTATTGGCATCTCAGAAAAGAGGAGGCCAATAGAACCCACATTGCAACACTTTGTCAGCTATTTTTCTCCCACTAAAGTGACCCCCACAGGCATTTTCATGGCACATGGCCAGAATACTGGGGACCTTACTCTCGGGAACACATTTCTGAATGATTTGGTCTGCACAATACTTGGACAAGCAAGGTTCCTCCCAGAAAAAGAATTTGACCTATGAGAAAAGCAGGTCTTTGTCCATTTTTGTCCACTGGGCAGGAATCTTGCCTATTACTAGATAGTTGACAATATGTGCATACCAAGGAACTAAAGATTGGCTGGCAAACAGTTGCTCATCCGAGAAGACATCATTTGTAGCAAGGTCATCAACACCTTTTTCCAATATAATTCTGGACAAGTGGTCAGCCACCACATTTTCTACACCCTTCTTGTCCTTGATTTTGATGTCAAACTCCTGCAACAGGAGTATCCATCTAATAAATCTGGGCTTCGTATCCTTCTTGGACAGTAGGTACTTTAATGCTGAGTAGTCAGTGAAGATGACGGTTTTAGACCCATGTAGGTAAGGTCTAAACTTGTCCACAGCAAAAACCACTACCAGAAGCTCTTTCTCAGTGGTTGTGTAGTTCAGTTGAGCTTCAGCAAGTGATTTGCTGAGATATGCAATGACCACAGGCAGCTTATCTTTTCTCTGGCCCAGGACAACACCTATTGCCAAGTCAGATGTGTCACACATCGACTCAAAGGACAAGGTATAGTCAGGTGTTTAGAGTACAGGGGCAGAGGTGAGGCAGATTTTTAGAGTTTCAAAAGCCTCCAGACATTCAACAGAGAAGTCAAAGGGCACATCCTGGCAGAGCAGGTGGCACAATGGCTTAGCAATTTTGCTGAAGTCATTGATAAACCTCCTGTAGAATCCAGCATGTCCAAGCAAAGATCTGATTTGCTTGACTATTTTTGGAGGGGGCAAATTTGCAATTAGGTCAACTTTGGCCTTGTCCACCTCAATTCCATCTTTAGGGACCACATGGCCCAATACAATTCCTTGTGTTACCATGAAGTGGCTCTTTTCCCAACTTAAGACCAAATTGGTCTCTTCACATCTTTGTAAAACTTGATGGAGGTGTTGTAGACATTGGTCAAAGCTATCCCCATAAACCAAAAAATCATCCATAAAAATTTCCAAAAATTTGTCATTCATATCAGAAAAGATGACATACATACACCTTTGAAAGGTGGCTGGGGCATTACATAGTCCAAAAGGTATCCTTTTGTAAGCAAAGGTGTCAAAAGGACAAGTAAAAGTGGTTTTCTCTTGATCCAGAGGGTGCACAGGGATCTGATTGTACCCTGAGTACCCATCAAGAAAATAGTAAAAAGCTTTCCCAGCTAACTTGTCCAAAATTTGATCAATGAAAGGGAGAGGGAAGTGGTCTTTTCTGGTCTTGGAGTTGAGTTTTCGATAATCGATGCAAACTCTCTAGCCAGTGGTCTCCCTGGCTGGTCTCAACTCTCCTGACTCGTTTGTGATCATTGTTATGCCAGATTTCTTGGGTACTACCTAGATTGGTTCCACCCATTCAGAATCAGATATGGGGTAAATTACCCCAGCATCCAATAATTTAATGATTTCTTTCAGAACCACTTCTTGCATGTGAGGATTCTGTTTCCTCTACATTTCCCTGGAGGGTGTTAAGCTCTCCTCTAGATGAATCCTATGCATACAGATCGATGCATCAATCCCTCCTATATCAGCAATGGTCCTGCCAATTGCTTTCTTGTGCTTCCTCAAATCTGTTAGCAATTCCTCCTCTTGCTCACTGGTAAGAGAAGAGGAGATAATTACAGGAAGTTTCTCATCTTTCTCGAGGAAAGCATATTTCAATGTTTCTGAAAGCTTCTTGAGCTCCAGATCAGGGGCTTGTTGGATGGATGGCAGGATTGGTATACTGTTGGTTGGAGGAAGGGGCAGCAATGTAGGTTTCCAATTGGATTGCTGTACTAAGCCCACAGAAGACCTCAATAGGGATGTGTCTTCTGGCATTAAAGCTAGGCTTCCTTCCTCCACCATGTTCCAAACTTTAGTTAAATCAGTGACAATGTTGCCCCACTCCAACAGAGTGGGCAGTTCGTCTTCAACAATTTCTTCTAGTACATCCACTGCAAAGAATTCCTCATTGTCCAGCTGAGGGTACTTTGCACTGTTGTACACATTAAGCTCAACTTTCATATGTCCGAAAGTGACCTCCATGATCCCAGACCTGCATTGAATGCATGCATTGGCAGTGGCCAAAAATGGTCTGCCCAGAATAACAGGTATCGGAGATGTACTCTTGTTGCAGCCCATGTCCAAAACTAGGAAGTCTGCAGGGTAGAAGAACTTGTCAACCCCCACTAGGACATCCTCAACCACTCCCATGGGTTTCCTCTCAGACCTATCAGCCATCAATAGAACAATGGGGGTGGGCTTCAGCTCCCCCAAACCTAGTTGCTGATACACACTGTATGGCAGCAGGTTAACACTGGCTCCAAGGTCCAAAAGTTTCCTCCCAATCGTGTGGTCTCCAATAATACAGGGGATAGTGGGTATCTCTGGGTCTTGTAACTCCTCAGGCATTGTCATGGTTAACACAGAATTAACTGTATCAGTCACAAAGACCTTTTTGACATATGGCCTCTGGCCTTCCTTTTTTGAGTACAGAGGTCTTTCAGAAACTTTGCATAGGCTGGGACCTGTCGGATTGCATCAAGTAGGAGTAAATTTATCTTAACTTGCTTAAAGGTCTCCATCATTTCCTCGATCTGTGCTTGACCCTTAGCAAAAGGGGCAGGGCCACTCAAAGCTTGAGGAAATGGCAGCTGAGGTACTGTTGGTTCCTCAATTGTAAGCCTATGACTGAACATTTTTTTTTTCTTTTGTCTATTTTTATATCCTGCTAAGGCTCAACTACAACCTCTTTATTTTTCCCTTGTTGAAGGGTAGCAGGTAGTTCTTGACTCTGTGCTCTAATAAAGTCCTTATCACTTTCACTTGACGTTTCCTTGGGAATGACTTCTCCTTGTTCCTTTCCTACCTGGTTGTCTACCAGCTTGCCAGACTTTAGGGCTGTGATGGCATTAGCCCCCTCAAAATTTGAGGAGCCTTCTCCGATGGAATACTGGCACTAGGGTTGGCTACTGGTTGGCTTGGCAACCTGCCCTCTTCTCTTTTAGCCAGAGCATTGGCTATTTGGCCAAGTTGCTCTTCTATTTTCTTAATGCTTTAACTGTGAGAAGTCACAGTCTGATTTAAGGGTCCAAGGCTTTGCAATTGGGCCAAAACTTGGTCCTTGAAAGAAGCACTTCAGGGCTGAGGTGGGAAAACTACCAATTGATTTTGTTGCTGGGGCTGCTGTTGCTGCTGGAAATTTGACCTTGGGGCATAACCCTGGTTAAACTGCTGTTGTGGCCTTTGAGGTAAGGCCAACATCTATTGTGGCTGCATATAATTGTCTTGCCTCCACCTCAAATTTGGGTGGTCTCTCCATTGGTAACCAGTATTTTGGTGCTGGTACCCATATGGTTGTTTATTGTAGCCACCAAATTGTTGCTGTCCAAAAGATTGGGCAGCAGCAGCCTGTTCCATTACATACTCAGGGTATTGCCCCGTAGATGGACACTCTTCCACTGTGTGCAGTGGGGATTGGCATATCAGACAAGCCTCCACCACTTGTGCAACCATTCTGGGCTACACCACAGTTTGAAGTTTATCAAATCTCTCAGTAAATTGGCCATCTGCATTCTCAGGTCATCATTTCCTCTAACTTCATACATCTTTCCTTTAGAAGTCTCAGCGAGCCCCAGCTTCGGAGGAGGCTCTTGAACAGTTCTAGATGAGGACATCTTCTGGAAAGCATTTTCGCTTATGACCTTGAACAAGTCCCATGCTTCATCTGTTGTTTTATGCATGTACGCTCCACCACAAGAGGCATCTACCATGTCTCTGTTCTTCTCATCAATCCCATTATAGAAGCTCTGGACAAGCTACCAGTCAGGGATCTTGTGGTGGGGACATTGTTTGAGCATCTCTTTAAATCTGTCCCAGGCTTGATTAAAATCCACAGTTGGGGACTGGGCAAAAGCAAGTATGCCCTTCCTCAACTGGCTGGTTTTAGTCTCTGAGAAAAATTTAGACAGAAATCTTGTTTGGAGGTCTTTCCAAGAAGTGATTCTGTTATTTGGGAGAGTAGATAACTAGGTCATGGCCCTGCCCTTTAGGGAGAAAGGAAAGAGCCTTAACCTAGTGGCTTCTGGTCCTAAACCAGCAATTGAGAATGTCATGCACAGGGCCAAGAACTGGTCAATGTGCTTGTAAGGGTCTTCCTTGCTTAGCCCATGGAAAGAGGGAAGCATTTGGATGATGGAAGTTTTGATTTCGTAGTTTCCCTGAACATTGGGGAATTGAATGCTGAATGGAGAATTGTAATCATTCGGAGCATTCAATTCCTTCAATGTTCTAGGTTGTTCTTCACCCATAACTGCTGTCTCAATTTCAATAGGGGGCTTGACTGTGGTGTGTCTGTGCCTTCTCGGTCTTCTACCCCTTTCTATCTCAGGGTTAGCAGCCTCTAATGTAGGACTGAGGGATCTCCTTCCTAACATGCACACACACCAACAGCAGGGAAGACTATTCGTAGGCACGTTGCACTTAACAAAAATTGCAATTATCCTAATCAACAGCTATGGAATCTTCAAAGGACAAATAGACTGAGTTTTGAGGGTTAGAGAAGTGCAAATAGAGGTAGCTAGACCCCTAGTGCAATTCTACTCTCCTTCTCTACTACGGTCCAGATCTACAAGAAACATTCCAAATGTAATTCAGCAGTATCAATTATTCACAAGTACAGCTACCAAAGAATAAAGAATCAAAAATCTAGAGTCTACTAATAGATCAATAACCCCGGCAAAAGCGCCAAAAACTTGTTGGAATATTTTAAGTGCTTGCTACTGACTTTATTGAAGACACTGATAAGAATGGGGTAAATAAAAAATGAATGAAAGGTAGAGTGAGGATTACGAAGTAGCAAGCCTAAAATATGCACAGTCCTGCAAGATACAGGGCCTGTTGTAGCAAGTTTTGATAAGTAAGAGTTTGTCCCACAGGGAAGTTGATCTAAAGCTCCTAGGGAGCTATCTTTAGTAGGCTCTCTAGATCTGACTACAGATCTGGCAATCCTAAATGGAAGGGGATTTAAAGTCATTATAATCTAAATCCTAAGGCAACTTAATGTCTAGATTACAAAAAGGGTTAAGAAGAGTGGTGGAGTGAAAAAATAAATATAAAAGGGTAAGAAGTATGTTATTAGGTACAGATCTGATGGGTCTTGTAACTCAGACTCAGATCTATTGCTATAGAAATCCTGTCCAATGGCTTCATTATCACCAAAGAGGAGAAAGAATCCAACTCACCCCTGTGCCATGATCCAATCCCTTATGGCTATAACCTGTCCACTGAAATTGCCACAGACTATCCAATAGGGGAACCACAATCTAGAAATGGGTCAGAACAGGCTTACCATTATAGGCACTACTTCATCCAGGCTACAAGCTCAAGAATCCATAGGAACCTCATCCTCTAAAGTTTTGTGTCTGGGGCTAGGCCTACAAAGTGCACAAGCCTGGACGCACAGGACTAGCAAGAGTTTGAGTACTAGCTTTCAAGCATGGCTATTCACTGTTGTAGTAAGACTAGTGATCCAGTCACAAGCCTACAATCTCTACAGCCAAATCAAATCCGCAATCTGATGGTGGATCTATACAAATATAGGGGACTCTGTCTTTGCACAATCTCTCACAACGCTACAAGCACAAGTGAAGAGAAGAAGAATCTGTCTTAGATCTATGGATTGGCTTCAGCCTAGGGCTATAACCTGTCCACCTAAATGGTCACAAACTATCCTTAGAGGCTATGCTCCTCACGAAGATCTAAGATAGAACAAGAAAATTACTGCTGCCACCATGTTCACAAGGCTACTAGCTCAAGCTCCCATGGGGGTTCAGATTTAGTGGATCCTGTGGTGGGGGAAGGCCTGTAATGTGCCTAACCTGGACACATAGGTCCCTTAGATCTAAATGAAATCTTAAAAACAATCCTCCATTGCTTATGATATAACTTAGCAATGGGGGATCTCAAGACAGCAGCCTTGTACAGAACAACTCACAACAAAAACATTATCCCATACATGCAATAAATCCTATTACAAAACTCCATTAAAAACTGTACCATCTAATCATACAAAAGGCATAGCCCGCAAGTGCTGGACTATGGAGAGAAATTAAAAGAAGAGGAAAAAACTCCTAAACCTTAACCTTAGCCTACTGCAATTCTACAGTCGGTTCCAAGAAGAAGCACCGAAGTTGAGAACAAAAAGTCCCTTAAACCCAAGCTAGGTTTAGGCTTATATAGCAGTCGGTTCTCTATCCATTAGAGTTAGGAAAACCCTAATTTCATTAATGTAAGTGCTGCCCATTCTTGTCCATTAGATGCCTCGAGGCGTGTGCACGGAGATTGGAGCATTAGAGTGCGTGCCTTAATTGTTGGAAGTCCGCAGATTGCCCTTGCAGAAGTGGGGAGAAGATTAGAACCTGATCCTCGCTGGGTAGAGAAGATCTCAGATCTTTTTGCATGGTAGAATTGGCATCCCAAGGTTGAATTGACTTGAAGTTCATGTGATCACGGGATTGACATTTTGCTCATCGCGAGATACTAATGGCTGTCGCGAATTTACTCTTTCAGCTATGATTGGCGTAGGGATTGCTCGCACGGTTCGTCCCTTGGTGAATCTTGTGACAGATCCTCGCAAAGAAGCAGTGTTCATGAGTTTCTGAATTGCACGAGCATTTCCCTGAAGGTCTGTATCTCATATCCATTGTGCGACAGCTGCGCACAGGAATACCTGGAGTTCTCTCTTCTTATTGAATCGTGCGAAGCTTAAAGGCTCCTCTGTTGAGCTTTACGAAACTGCATGAATGTTTCACTCACTTATGGGTGAGCTTCGCGAGAACCGCATGAAGACTGATTTGCATTTCTTTCTATCCTCAAACTGTGCGGGAGCAGCGCGAGGACTGCGCGGCCAGTTGTTGTGCTACCTCCAAGAGCCCGTGATAATTGCGCGAAGGCATTATCTCTGGTTCAATTGAACCCTGCGACATTTATGCGAGGCATCCTTCTTGGTTTATTTCTGCTTTGATGTGCCTATGCTTCAACCAACTCTCTGTATGGGTTCATCGTTCGTTCTGCTGAGGTAGTTTTGGGGCAGCTGTGAGCTTCTTGGCATGGTTAGGGGTTTATTTCCAGCTGCTGCTTATTACCTACAAAATAGACTTAAAACACATTTATTAAATGATTAAGGGCCTAACAGTGATTAAGCTAAGGGGTGAAAAGTGGTACTTTTTAGGTCTTAACAATAGATAGTAAATGAGTGCAACAAAACTAGCAAAACACACTCCAATGGTCAAGATGGTCAACAAGTCAAACCCTAATCTCAAATTTTAAGGCAAAAACCCATGGGTATTGTTCATAAGCCTGGCGCAACTAATAGATGTGCCAGACATATGTACAGTAAAATAGTGTTGCACAGTGGTTTGTGAAGTTGACTGCCTTTGGGGGGGACCCACATATAACTAGCACAACTATTAGTTGCCCCAAGCCATTTCTGGGGAGAAATGGCTTGACGCAAGTAATACTTGTGCCAAATCTGTAAGGGGAATTCCACATAATTATAATTCTGCCCCTGAGCTTAGGAATGCCGTAACTTCTTGTGTACAATCCGATTGGTGTGATCCTTGGCTTGTTGGAGAGCTGAGGACTTCTAGTTTTCAATGATATGAGATTTGGTCATAGTAGAAGGTCATAGATAGTCTTAACACACCACTCTTCATCCATTTCTTTGGAAAGCTTGGTTTAGGTCCGAAATTGTTTCTAAGGGTCGAGATGTGTTTCTAAGGGTTGGAGAAGGTTCCTAAGGGTTTTAGGATGATTCCTAAGGGATTGAAATGACTCCTAAGATTTTAGAAAGGTTCCTAAGGGTTCCATACATGCCATCAAAAGCTCAGAGATGCGCCTATCTCGAAATGTGTCTCAGTCGGGCCTTGGGCCAAATTTAGATGTCTATAGATGCCCCTCTTTGGTATCAAATCACTAATGATCGAATGCTAAAGAAAAAGAGACAACCAAAGAGGCTCAAGGCATTACTGATTGGTCTGTTGCATTTAGAATGAACTTCAAACATCAGATGTGTATCATGGTGAGAAAACGAATGCCCTGTATGTCGGGAAAAATGGTCGTTTCTCAAGGTAATTGGTCCCTAAGAGCTTAGCAACATTACTGAGCATAACCGAGGTGGAATGAGTTATAAAAGTCTAATAGCTGGGAAAAATGGTCGCTTCTCAAGATGATTTGAAGGAGTTTGATGGTCAAGATTCATTTTGAATACAACAGCTTCGTAAGTAAGGAGGGTGATCGACCCACATTTAAAGATGACTCTGTTGCACTTAGGTTAACTATTCTATAGGCAAGGTCTGCCTGCCACACCCCCAAACCTATGAGGAGCAGTGTCCTCACTAATTCAAAGGTGTCTGTGGAGCAGATTTATTATGGGTAAAGAGAGGAGAACATAACATGGACCAAAACACACAATAGACAAAGCAAAATAGTAGTGACAAAAGAGGAAAATCTATTAAAAATGAGAAGTGTACAAACTAGAAGACAACGGAAACAAAAGAGTGTAAAAACAGAAAAAATCCTAGGTACAATCTAATTAGAGTCTGGATCAAAACTTGTCCCAACCCAGCTTCGTAGCATGCTCTTGAAGGTAAGCCTCTTCCTCTTTTTTCTTTCGTTCCCTCTCTTCCTTTCTTTGGTCGGCAGTTTTGGATATGGATGGTGCCCTGACCCTCATTTTTTTGGTCTTTGGTTCAGGAGGAGTGCGGCAGATTTATCTGTGGGTGGCTCAGGGGGTTTGGTGGGAGATTTGCCTTTGGGGCCCTTACCTTTGGAGCTTGTCCCATTGGAGGCTTACCCTTGCTGAGTCGGAGGGGGAATAAGAGGGGATTGGGCTTGTGCTGGCTTAGGAGGGACAACAGGGGATTTATCTTTTGCTTTCACCTGAGGCAGGGGAGGACTTTTCCCTTTAGGAAGCTTAGGGGGAGCCACAGAGGATTTGTCTTGTTCTTTTGTTGCAGGAATGGCAGGGCTCTTCCCTTTCACTGGCTAGCTTATTGGTGGTGCCTCCTCAGACTGGGCAGAATTGTCCTTTCCAATTTTCAAAGAGGCAGTTGGGGGAGTAGTCCTCTTGGCAGCAACCTTCCTTCGCTGAGGATAAGTTTGTTCAGCAGGGCTTGATGAAGGAGCAGCAATAGTAGTCTGGGCACGGGGATCCATAGGTGGTGCGGAATCAGAGTCTGAGTCAGAAGGAAAAAGCTCAGTGGGATCCAATCCAAGGGCAGCAGTAGCCTGTCTACGTTCTTCTTTGGAAAGTAGGCGACCATAGGGATCATCCTGAGCAGAAGCTCTGGTGACCTTTGGAGGTGGGGATGAAGGGGCTGGCCTTTTTCCTTTTTGGGCGGTAGTGGCTCTTTTGGAAGTGGGAGGTTTCTTGGAAGGAGTCCATTTTCTTTTAGGGGCAGGAGAGGGAACAGGGGGAGGCACTGAGACAGGAGCAGGAACTTGAGTAGGAGCAGGAGGAGGTACCAGAGTTGGGGCTGTAGGAGGTGGGGGAACAGGTTGTGTAGGTGTAGGGGCAGGGGGAGTGGAAGAAGATGGACCTGGTTGTGTGGAAGAGGATGGTGCCTCAGGGGGTGCTGTGGCGAGAGGGGTGGCCTGAATTGGTTGGGATAGTAGGAAGGCAACCCTCTGTTCTAAAATCTCAATTTTCTTGGTAGCTCACAGGAGATTGGTATCGGCAAACTCCATACTGAGTTTGTTGATCTCCTGAGCATTGTTCAGTTTCCTTTCTAACAACCTGCTTGCTTTTTCACCCTTTCTGCATTGGCTTTTTCTATCTCTGTAGTCATTCTATAATAAGTTGCCGCAGCCTTGTTCGCATTGAGTGTCTCCAAAATTGCCTCCCACCCCTTGGAAAAATCTCTTAGCTGATTGCTGTGAGCAAGCTTCAAGTCACTCATTTTCTGCAGCAAGGGTATTCGATGGCTTGTCGGAGTTGGGCCATGCCATTGAGAACATCCCTCTTGATATAGGCATTATCCCTCATGGCATGGAGGAGGGTGAAGTAGGGAGGGGTGTAATAGGAGTGTCTGGGTAAGATTGGTAGAAATGGAGTGGAAGAAGTAGAAGGTGATTGATCCTGGGGGAGAAATGTGGGGGCTGTAGTAAGGAAGTCGAGAGGAGGAGTGGAAGTGGCTGGGGTAGTCTGTGTTGAATGGTCAGTGAATTGAGGAGGGGGTGGGAGAAGAGGTGGAATGGAAGGTATGGGTGGAAAGTGAAATGAAGGAAGGCCAGTGGATGTGGATGGTTCTGGGTAAGGGAAGAATGGAATGGTGAAGGGTCGAAATGGAAGTGGTGGGGTTGCAAATAGGTGGGGTTGAATGGGAAAGGTGGATGGGAAAGGAATGGGGTCTATTTGGGTAGAAGTGTTGGTAAATTATGGTGGAGGTAATATTAGTGGGGGAATGAAAGGTAAAGTGGGGAAGGACTGGTGGGGTACGGTGTCTTGGAGGGTGAAGGGTGTAGTTAAGTCAAATTGGGTGAGGTCTGGTGGAACTGTGGAGTCAGAGGTGGAAGGGGGTTGGATCAATGGGGTGGTAGGAGGTTGTGTAGAGATGGGTGGGTTTGTCAATGTTTGAAGGGTGGATTGTATGTTGGTGATGTCAGTCTGCATTTGGACTTGGGTTTGTGTTGTGGTGGATAGCTGGGTCTGGATGTCATGTATGAGTGAAAGGATATGGGTAAGGGTATCTGAGGTTTGGGTGGGGTGGAGTATGAGAAGAGGAGGGAATAGGTTAGAAAGGGGAAGTGGGAGCATGATGAAAAGTTGTAGGGGGAGAAGATGAAAGGTCTGCTGAATGATGTGGTGAAGGGAGTGGGGAATCTGGGAGAGGGATGTCATGGGTGGGCAAGGTATCAAGCAAGGTAGTCATGAAGGCCTGATACCCTGAAGTGGTGGCTAGGTTAAAGTCAAGATCTTGGAGTGAAGATGTAGTTGGGAGGGGTGGGACTAAGGGTTGGTCAATATGGGGTGTGTCTGTGGGAATGACAGGGGAGGTGGGAGTAGGTAAAGATAAGCTAGGGGTTGTGTGAGAGGTTTTCTTTTTAAGGTATGTTATCAAGGGAGGGCTGTCAGGGTTGAGGTTAGATTATGTTGGAGATATTGGGGTTGTGTATTGAGGTAAGGTGGGTGAATGGGGACTGTTGTCATGGGGTTCAACACTTTCCACCCAGGTACGAATCACAGTGGGAGGTGGAATGGATAAGGGAGATAAGAGAGGGAAAGGGAGAGATGGATTGGGCAAAGAAACTAATGAAGAGGCAAGTGTGGTGGATGGAGGTATTACTGCAGAAGCAGAGGTGACTGAAGCTCGCACCACCTTCTTTGGAGCAGGGGATTTAGCCTTCTTTTTGGGGGCAGGGGTGGCCTTTGCCACAACAGTTCCCTCTCCACCTTTCGACAACCTGAAACTTGACCTTCTTCTTCTTCTTCCGGGATCCATCGACTTGCTGATCCCCATTGTCTTTTGGCAAAAGTGGTGGGGAGTGGTCACGGATAACTCCCCATCGTATCTTGTACCCTCCCCTCAGAAGTAATTTGGTGATGAGTCTTCCATAGGGGAGAGTGTGGATCTTCTTTTGCAGCCCGAGCTTCACCATCATATCCTTCACGGCCTCAAAAATCAACCATGCAGCATTAAATCCATGGGCCAGAGAGAAGGAATAGAGAGCATCAACAATTGGTGTCCTCCTCTCTTGCTGATGGCCGGAGCAATAGATATTCTTTCTCAGCACTTGATCGATGAACAACAGTTTGGGATCCAAATCTCTTCTTCTGATGGAGTCCCCTATGGCCTTCAAACCTCTGGTAAGGGCCTGGGCAATGGTATCAAGGGGGGCACTCACAGGGCCTCCATAACCGCAGTTGGGATAAAAAATGGCAGGGATGCCCATGACTTCAGCAATCAACGCTGGGCTAAGCAGCATCTCAAAATTGTCAACTAACACAAGGAGGCCTAGCTGCCCATGTGTCTGGTCTGACCCTAAGGTGCTGGTAAAAGAGTTGCACTAACCTAGGATAGGCTAGTGCAGGATTCATTTGCATCAAGGGGAACAAACCAGCCTTGCACAAGAACTCAATGGCAGGTACAGACAACAGCTCAGATTCAAAGAAAGATATATCAAAAATGGCTTCAGGCTCTAAAGGAATGGAAATGAGGAGCTCAGAGGGCATAGAGTAGTCAGGCATTTTTATAGCCACCTCAGGAACCACCTCCTTCCCTCTTTGTTGTGCCGTAGAGGACTTGGCTTTCTTCGAGGCCGGCTCCACCGGAGCCTAGTCCCTGGGTCTCTTCACAGGTGAACTTTTAGGAGCCATTAAGATTCTCCTTGGCGAGTGTGCAGTTGAAATTTTGAAAGAAAACAATCAAGAGCTGAGTCTTACCCTAAAAGTTAGGGTTCTGTTCAATTTGATGCACGGTAGACCGCAGGAGCTCCTAGCAGGGGGGAACTGTTGATGGAAGCTTTGAGAACAAAATGCCAAAATTTCAAAGTGAGTGATGAACTGTAGACAGGATGCTGGAGGAGAGAGATTAAGAGGAGTGGGAGCTAGGGTTTCGTTGGCAGGAGAGGAAAGAGAGAGCAGTAAAGAAACGCAGCACGGGATTGGATTTTAAATATCGCGAGGCTCGGTGCGCTTCAAAAATATCTGCTCACTGGATAGGCTGAATGGGTTGCGAGATTGGATGTTCATTTAAACTGCGTGAGGAAGCCCACACAATTATATCTGAAACTCGCGAAGGCAAAACAAAGTAATTCTGTATGAACTGTGCGAGAGGAAACCAAACCAATATTTTTTTATTTTTTATTTTTTTAGAACCTCGTGACGGCTTAAACGGACAAAGAAATCCCACACCCACTAGGGAGCCTTTTGACCTATGTTTTAGGGGTGGTTTCTCTCACAGGCTCTCTTCGAGGGACACCCATAAGCATTATAAGACATTCAAAAATTCCCATATTCTCAAAGCATTAAATTCGCACATCTTGAAAAACATTAAAACAACACCATCATCATTCAAGCACTTGAAATTTTCAACAAAGGGAACAGGAATAAAAGTAGGCATTCAAGCACTAAACTCATACTCCAACAAGATCACTACAAATTCCTCTAAACTATAAAGTATATATCATACAAAGGTGCACAGTTCTTAACATCAATTCAATGGAAGATCCCCTTCAGGGTTTGAGGATCCTTCACCAATAAAAAATTGTCCCTTGGGGTTAACCACTGGTTGACTGGGCAACCTTCCCTCTTCTCTTTTGGCTAAGGTATTCGCTAGTTGGCCAATATGCTCTTCCATCTTCTTGATGTTCTGACCATGAGAATTCACAGTCTGAGCCAAGGAACCCAGGTTTTGCAGTGAGGTCAAGACTTGGTCCTCGAAAGAAATATTTCTGGGTTGAGATGGGGGTACGACCAATTGATTTTGATGCTGATGGGGCTGCTGATGGTGCTGGAAGTTAGACCTAGGGAATTTTCCTTGATTGAACTGCTGTTGTGGTCTTTGTGGTAAGGCCAACATCTACTGGGGCTGCATGTAGTTGTCTTGCCTCCACCTCAGATTTGGGTGGTCTCTCCATTGGTAACTAGCATTTTGGTGCTGGTATCCATATGGTTGTCTGCTGTAGCCCCCAGATTGTTGCTGGCCATAAGATTGAGCAGCAGCAACATGTTTCAAAACTAATTCAGGAAATTGCCCTGCAGATGGACATTCCTCCACTGTGTATTGTGGGGACCGGCATATCAGACATGCCTCCGCCACATGAGCAGCCCTTCTGGGTTGCATCACAGTCAATAATTTGTCAAACTTCATAGAGAGGTTTGCCATCTGTAGCTGCAGGTCATTGTTCCCAGACACCTCATAAACTTTTCCTCTTGATCCAGCAGCAGGCCCCACCATTGACTCAGATTCCTGACTAGTTCTTGCCAGGGATGGCTTTTGAAAAGCATTCTCACTAATCACCTCAAACAATTCCCATGCCTCCTCCGCAGTCTTGTGCATGTAGGATCCACCACAAGAGGCATCGACGATATCTCTATTTTTCTCATCAATCCCATTGTAGAAGCTTTGTACAAGCTGCCACTCTGGGATCTTGTGGTGGGGGCATTGTTTGAGCATTTCTTTAAACCTATCCGAGGACTGGTTAAAATCCTCAGTTGGGGATTGAGCAAAAGCAAGAATCACTTTCCTCAACTGACTAGTTTTGGTCTCAGGGAAGAACTTCGTCAGGAACTTGGTCTGTAGGTCTTTCCATGAAGCAATGCTATTGTTGGGAAGAGTGGTCAACCAGGTATTGGCCCTATCCTTCAGAGAGAAGGGAAAGAGTCTGAGTCTAGTAGCCTCAGGTCCCAAACCAGTGATATTAAAAGTGGTGCACAAGGCCAAAAACTGGTCAATATGCTTGTAAGGGTCCTCCTTGCTAAGCCCATGGAAAGAGGGCAGCATCTGGATGATTGAATAATTCCCCTGAACATCAGGGAATTGAAGCTAAAAGGGGAGTTATAGTCATCCAGAGCATTCAACTCCTTGAGAGTTTTGGGTTATTCTTCACCCATATTTGCTGTCACAGCTTCACTTGGGGGCTCTCCTGTGGTGTGCCTGTCTCTTCTAAGTCTCCTTCTCCTTTCTAACTCTGGGTTAAGAGGCTCTAAAGTAGGGCTGACAGATCTCCTCCCTAGCATACAAGCACACCAACTGCAAGGAGAGCTTCTTGCAGGCACATTGCCAATGAATAAGTTTACAATTAACAAATTTATCTAACTAATTTACAGCTATTCAAAGAATACATTTACAACTATCCTAGATACTGCTATAGAATTTTGAACAAAGATAGACAGAGTTTTAAAAGTTAGAGGATTTGCAAACAGAGGTAGCTAAGCTCTAATTGCAGTCCAACTGTCCTTCACTGCTGCTGTCTAGACCTGCAAGAAAGGTTCACAATTATATAAGCAGTATCAATTATTCACATTTACAAAGAATACTAAGAATACAAAAACTAAGGGTCTACTAATAGATCATCTTTCCCCGGCAACAGCGCTAAAAACTTGTTGGCGATTTCTAAGTTTGTGCTTGCTTTATTGGTTGGTGGTAAATGTAATTTAAAAATCAAAGAAATAGTAAAACAGGGGATGGAATCAGCATAACTAAGAAATCCTAGACCTACATGATACAGGGTCCATTGTGGCTAGTTTTGATAAGTAAGAGTTTGTCCCACGAAGGTGATCTCTGACTCCAAAGGAGCCATCTCTAGTAATCCCTCGGATCGACTTCTAGATCTGGCGATCCTAAAAGGAGGGGAGTTTAAGGTCACTTATTCTAGGTATTCTAAGGTAACCTATTGTGTACACTACAGAAAGGGGTGAGAGGATGGATGGAGTATGGAAAATAAATATAAAAGGGTGAGAAGTTATTGAGCCTAGATCAAAGGAGCTTTGTAACTCAGATTCAGATATGATGTTATAGAAATCCTGTCCAATGGCTACGTTATCACCACTGAGGAGAAGAGATCCAACCCATCTCTCTGCCATGATTCAATCCCTTAAGGTTATAATCTGTCCACTCAAATGGTCACAGACTATCCCATAGGGGAACCACAATCCAGGGATGGGTCAAAACAAAATAAGTTAATCATTGTAGGCACTATTTCATCCAGGCTACCAGCTCATGAATCCATAGGGAACCTCAACCTCTAAAGCTCGATGTGTGGGGCTAAGGTTGTATAGGACCATGATAGCCAAGACACATAGAACAAAGAAGAGATTGACTACAACCTTCGATCAAGCTGTCCATTGCTTGAGTGAGGCTACAATGGTCCACTCACAAGCCTACAATCTCTATAACCAGATCAGATCCAACATCTGATGGCGGATATATACAAATATAGGGGAGTCTGCCTCCATATAATCTCCCACCAGGCTTCTAGAAGCTCTGGTGTAAAGAAGAAAGATCCATCTTGGATCGGTGGATTAGAATCATCCTAAGGCTATAACCTGTCCACTCAAATGGTCATAGACTATCCCAGAGGCTATCCTCCTCACGGAGCCCAAGACAAAATAAGAATATCGCTGCCACCACCATGGTCACCAGGCTACCAGCTCAAGCTCCCATGGGGATTTCAGATCTAGTGGGTCCTGTGGTGGGGCTAAGGCTGTATAGGACCATGATAGCCCAAACACACAGGTCACTTAGATCTGAATAGCCCTTAGAATCAGTCCTCCATTGCTTTGAAACGTAGTAAAAGCAATGGCGGATCACAAGGCAGCAGCCTTGCACAGAGCATCTCACATTTAAACACAAATCCTACATAGTATAAATCCTATTACAAAACTTCCATTGATCTTGTTCAAAAAGCATACACAGACATAGCCAGCAAGTGCTAGACTATGGAGAGATGGAGAAAGAAAAAGAAAACTACTTACAGCTACAAAAAGAAAAGCAAAACTATCTCAGATCAAGTCTCCAAGAAATGAGATGTGTTCCCAGCTATTTCAGGATGTAGAAAGGAAAGATGGTCCAAGCCCCCCTTAAACCTAAGCTAAGTATGGGTTTTTATAGTAGTGGTGTGGCGGCGCATTAGGGTTAGGAAACCCTAATTTTAATGATGTCACATGGCCGAATAGTGATCCTTCGATGCCTTGGGGTGCGTGCACGAAGATTTGAGCGTGCGAGTGCGTGCCGTAATCGCTAGAAATTCCCAGAAGGTCCTCTACTAAAGAGATGGAAGTTTGAGGTTCAGAGCTTCACTAGGTAGCCATTGGTTCCCATACTTATCGCATGGTAGCTTTTGCTCTTTGCTAGGATGATTTGATATTGAAACTTCAACCGTCGCGAGGTTGCTTGGTTTGTTCTTCAGGCAGTCGTGAGGTTGAGTAGACATCAAAGCCTCAAGTGTCGCGGGGTTGGGGTTCAAGCAGTCGCGAGGTAGCTGCGTGATCGCTGGGTTGATCTTCACGAGGACAGATTTGAATAGCACGAGAACTTTGTGAGCACTTATCTTCACTGGACTTCACGAGTTACCTCGCAAGGTTTTAATGACTTCTGAACTGCGCGAGGTTCCATGTCTTAATTGATCTTCACGAGGATGGCTTTGCCTTCGCAAGGATGATTTCTTCTTGAATGGCATGAGAACTGCGCAAGGAATTCTCTTCTGGTAATGGCATCTCACAGCGACTGCGTGACACCTGCGCGAGGAGCCTTCTGAAGCTCTCTCTTCTCATCCGTTCTGAGCGAACTATGCGAGGTTGAGAGAGGTCTGCTTTAAACTGCATGAGACTGTGCGATGTGTTCTACTCTTGGGCTTCGTGAGAGTTGTGCGAGTTTATGCTTTTGAAGCTCTTCAGTCAATCATCTACGCGAGAAGTTGTTATAGTCTTGGGATGCTTAGTTGGACTGCGTGAGACATATTTCTCCTGAATCCTCTAAAACTTGGGTCAGTTGCGCGAGGCTCATTTCAGGTCTGGATTCTGAGTTCATCCTTCTGAGGGGCTTCTGGTGCAAAAACCGGCTCCTTAGCAGGATTCCTGGCCTTATTTCACTACTGGTTATTACCTACATAAAACACTTTAGAAGAACTTATTAGGTGGCTATGGGTCTAATCAAAGGTTAAGTTAAGGGGTGAAAAGTGGTACTTTTCAGGTCTTAACACTTGTCCACCACCACTAAAACATCGTCCACCACACCTACAGGTCTCGTCTCAAACCTATTAGCTAGATGGAGAACAACTAATGTAGATTTCAGCTCCCTCAAACCTAGCTCCTCGTACACAGAATATGGAAGCAGGTTTACACTGACCCCTACGTCCCAGAGGGCTTTATAAATGGTATGGCTTCCAATATTGCAGGGGATAGTAGGTACCCTTGGGTCCTAAAATTTCTCAGGCGTGGCAATGCACAAAATTGATTCAACATGTTCAACAACAAAAACCTTTTTAGACAGCAGCACCCTTGCTTTTCTCCTTTTTGTGCAGAGGTCATTCAAGAATTTGGCATAGGCAGGGACCTATTTTATGGCATCAAGCAAGAGCAAATTGATCTTGACTTACTTGAAGGTCTCCATCATTTCCTCTATCTGAGCATTCCCCTTATCAAAAGTAGATGGGCAAGCTAATGCAGGAGGAAATGGCAGCTGTGGGACAGTAGCTGGTGTCACAGCTGCATGCCTAACAATATCATGGTCAATTTTTTTTTTTTCTTTTTTCTTCATTTATTGTTTGCTGTTGGGGCTCAACATCAGCCCCTTTATTTTTCCCTTACTGATTGTTAAGACCTGAAAAATACCACTTTTCACCCCCATTAACTTAGCCTTTGATTAGACCCTTAGTCATCTAATAAATGCTTGTTAAGTGTTTTCTATAGGTAATAAACAGTAGGGCAATAAGACCATGAATTCTGCTAAGGAGCCTGTTTTGGCACCAGAAGTCCCTCAGAAGAATGAACCATGAATCCAGACCATAGAAGAGCCTCGCGCAGCTGACAAAGCTCAAGAGCATTCAAAAAAATACACTTCACGCAGTCCTCGAGAAATCCCAAGACTTCACAAACAAGTTCTCTCGCAGTAGAGTGACAGAAGAGCTTTAGAAGCCTTGAGTCACACAGCTCTCGTGAAGTTTAGATGTTAAAGGTCACGCAGCTCCCGCGCCGTTCAAGATGACCCCTCTCACCCTCGCGCGATTCGCTCAAAACAACTGAGGAGAGAGAGCTTCAGAATCCTGTCTCGCACAGCTTTCGCGCAGTAGCCACGGGATACAAATATCAAGAGAACCTGTCGCACAGTTCAGAAAAGCCTTAATGCTTGGCGAGGATCCTTGTGAAGATCCATTAAAAAGTGAACTTGTCACACAGTTCTCGCGCTGTTCAGAAAGAAAGCAGTCTCGCGAAAGCCAGAATTTGCCTCATGAAGTGAAGTGGAAAGCTCACATAGTTCCCGCGCTATTCACAATTATCAATCCAACTGCACGAAGCTCAACCCAGCGAGAGCTTAGCTGTCTACCTGGCGACTGCTCAAAGCATCAAGAAGCTCTAACCATGCGACGTCTGAAGCTTTAATATTAAGTTCAACCATGCGAAGACTAGAGCTGCCACGCGATAAGTCTGGGAATCGACTATAACCTGGCTAAGCTCTAAACTCCAACTTCCATCATTCTATAGAGGACTTTCTGGGGATTTCCAAGGATTAGGGCACGCACTCCCATTCTCAAATCTCCGTGCATGCGCCTCGAGGCTTCCAAGGATCATTATTCGGCCACGTGGCATCGTTCAAATTAGGGTTTCCCAACCCTAATGCACCGCCACACCACTGCTTTATAAACCTAAGCCTGGTTTAGGTTCAGAAAAAAGGGGGGGAGAAAAGAAAGGAAAAAAAGAAGAGGGAGACTTGGAGTTAGAATTTAGAAGTGGAACTCCTATCTCAGATTTTGTAATTTTCTTTTCCGTTCTTGTTCTTTCTGTAACTGTAAGTAGTTTTCTTTTTCTTCTTTTTCTTCTCTCCATGGCTCAGCACTTGCTGGCCATGCCTTTGTATGTCTATTGAGGTTTGATTAATGGAGTTTTTATAATAGGATTTGTACTCTTATGAGATTTATGTATTTGGGAGCTGTTCTGTGCAAGGATGCTGCCTTGTGATCCGCCATTGCTTTGGCTGTGTTTCAAACCAGTGGTGGACTGATTCTAAGGATCCACTCAGATCCAAGTGACCTATGTGTCTGGGCTATCACGGTCCTATACAGCCTTAGCCCCACCACAGGACCCACTAGATCTGAAATTCTCATGGGAGCCTGAGCTGGTAGCCTTGTGACCATGGTGGTAGCAGTAATTAACTTGTTTTGTCTTGGGCTCCGTGAGGAGGATAGCCTCTGGGATAGTTTATGACTATTTAAGTGGACAGGCTATAGCCTTAGGGTGAATCCAATTCGCCGATCCAAGATGGATCCTTCTTCCCCGAGCCTGAGCTGTTAAGCCTGGTAGGAGATTGTGCAGAGGCAGACTCCCCATATATTTGTATAGACCCGCCATCAGATGTTAGATCTGATCTGGTTATGGAGATTATAGGCTTGTGAGTGGACCATTGTAGCCCCACTCAAGCAATGGACAGCTAGATCTAAGGTGGTACTCAATCTCTTGCTGGTTCTATGTGTCTGGGCTATCATGGTCCTATACAGCCTTAGCCCCACACATAGGGCTTTAGAGGTTGAGGTTCCCTATGGATTCCCTGAGCTTGTAGCCTGGATGAAGTACTGCCTACAATGATTAATTTGTTTTGACCCATCTCTGGATTGTGGTTCCCCTATGGGATAGTCTGTGACCATTTAAGTGGATAGGTTATAACCTTAAGGGAATGGATCATGGCACAGGGATGAGTTGAATTCTTCCTCCTCTTTGGTGATAATGTAGCCATTGGACAAGATTTCCATAACATCAGATCTGAATCTGAGTTATAAAACTCCTTTGATCTAGACTCAATAACCTACTTCTCATGCTTTTATATTTATTTTCCATAATCCATCCATCTTCTAAACCCTTTCTGTAGTTAACTCATTAGGCTATCTTAGAATACTTAGAATAAGTGACCTTAAACTCCCCTCCTTTTAGGACTGCCAGATCTGTAGTCCGATCTGGAGGGACTACTAGAGATGGCTCCTTTGGAGCTGTAGATCACCTTTCCCTGTGGAACAAACTCTTACTTGTCAAAGCTTGCTACAATTGGATCCTGTATCTTGCAGGTCTAGGATTTCTCAGTTGTGCTGATTCCATCCCCTATTTTACTCTTTCTTTGATTTTAAATTGTTTTTACCAGCAACAAATAAAACAAGCACACTGAGATGTCCCAACAAGTTTTTGGCACCGTTGCCGGGGACAGATGATCTATTAGTAGACCCTTAGTTTTTGCATTTTTAGTATTCTTTGTAAATGTGAATAATTGATACTGCTGATATAATTTTGAATCTTTCTTACAGATCTAGACAACAACAGAGAAGGACATTGGGCTGCATTTGGAGATTAGCTACCTCTGTTTGCAATTCTCTAACCTTTAACACTCAGTCTAGTTTCTTTGAAAATTACATAGCAGTTGTTTAATATAGTTGTAAATGTATTTCTTCTTAAATTAGCTGTAAATTTGTTAAAAAATTCTTTGAATCAAGTGCAATGTGCATCCAAGGAGTTGTCCCTGCTAGTGGTGTGTTTGCATGCTAGGTAGGAGATATCTTAGTCCTACTTTAGAGCTGTTCAACCCTGAGCTAGAAAGGGGTAGAAGACTGGGAAGGAACAGGCACACCACAGTAGAGCCCGGTCCACTCAACCCCTTCCACCAACTTCTCAGCCCCCCCATCCTTGATCCCTCTCTCCTTTCTTCTTTTTTTTGTAATTTTCTTTTTTTTAGTCTTAATGAAATTTTTTTTTTCTGTTATTCTGTACAGTTCTCTGTTCTTGGTAGTTTTCTTTCTTGATGTTTCCTTTTATGATGCCCTTAATAAATCTACTGCACACCCACCTTTATACCAGTGAGGACGCTGCTCCTCCTAGGTTTGGGGGTGTGGCAGGCAGATCTTGCCAATGGAATAGTTAACCTAAGTGCAGCAGAATCTTGTGAGTAATATGGAAATGGAACCATGTTCACTAGAGAATCATGAAAAATAATGAAATTTAAAATTGTTTTCAGACTTTAGGCATTATAAGCTTATAATATTTCACATTTCCATGATGAGATCACCAAGGAAACTTACTGTATCAGCACTTAGTGAATCACTAGAGAGAGAAAAAGGTAAGGACATACTTAAGAATTCAAAGGAAGACCATAACCAATGAGGTTTGGGGCCTATACAAAATTTTTTCCTTGAGGAGTGACTAAGGCAATTTCTTTTTGCTCTAAGGACTGGCTGAGTCACTGTGCTCACTAGAAGTTAGGCAACTCCAAGTTGAAACAACTGACAGCACTCATGAGACTTAGGAAAGGATCAAGGCCTTCTCTTGGATAGTTTGAGCCTAAATAGACCAACCTTTAGCAACTGCCCTTGTCCATACCCCCTTTGAGCCTTAAATCCTAAATTTCTTCATAAATACACCTGAGTACTTGCACCTGAACCTATGTATTTGATTTAACCTTACCCTCACTCTGAAAATTCAGAAGGTAAAGGAACAAGAGTTGAAGATGGACTAGCTATGGTCAACATTAGGTGAAGAAAGAAGAAGTACCTCAAAGTCTGGCAGTATTGTAACTGAGAAAATTGTGGCATTTCAGAAAAGCAAAAACAAAGTAAAAAGAAGAAAAATGCATAAAAAAGAAACAAAAATAATAATGAAGAGGAGTAAGAGAGGAGTCAAGAGGGAACTTTCATTGGAAAAATTGAAATCAAGAAGAGAAACTGATCACTTCAAATCTGAAAACCTCAAAGAAGATGAAAGGAGCTGAATGAAAGAAGGTGAAGTCATGAATCACCTCCTTCACCTATTGATTTCTCAATTTTGAACCCCTTTTCAACCTTCCATTCTTTTTAACCCCACTCCATAAGCCACATTACAGCCCAGTTAAAGCCCTAGTGATCCAAAGTTGAGTGAGCTGTCATGTGGAGACAGAGAGTTGTTCAATCTATGGTGAGGATCTGTCAATGATGCCAGAACTTCAGAGCTATGCCTATGCTCATGCTTACAGACCCATTTGGGGGATGTAACTGCTCTTGTGCTTGAGACAAAATGAAACCCTCAACAGTTCTTTATGAGAGTATGCCCTAGAGAGTTTTGGGTCTGATATTGAATGCATTAAGCATGATCTGCAACCTAATTTTTGATCCAGTGATGAGCTCAATGTTGACACACATGTGTAGTGTCTTTGGTGTAAACTGATTGGAAATGTTGGGCTTTCATGAGAAGCTTATGCTGTTTAAATTTTTGTGCAGCCAATGTGTTTGAATATCTTATATTTTTAATGATTCAAAGGTGAACTAACTCTGTTCCTTGACTGCCCATCTGATAAATTGCACTTTTGTTAACTGCTTCATTGAGAAGTTTGTGGGTGTCTTCACTAAAAACCCTCAGGAGACTTCACTCCTCCACTAGAGATCACCTAGGGATTTAAAAGGCTTGGTATATATGCTAAATGTATCTGTGCTCCCTACGAAAGTGGCATTTAAATTCTATAGTTGATTTAGTGTAGCTTTGCTAAGGGACAAGCAAAGATTAGGATTGGGGGTGTGTTAAGACCTGAAAAGTACCACTTTTCACCCCTTAACTTAGCCTTTGATTAGACCCTTAGCCATCTAATAAATGCTTGTTAAGTGTTTTCTGTAGGTAATAAACAGCAGGGCAATAAGGCCATGAATCCTGCTAAGGAGCCTATTTTGGCACCAGAAGTCCCTCAGAAGAATGAACCATGAATCTAGACCATAGAAGAGCCTCGCACAGTTGACAAAGCCCTAGAGGATTCAGAAAAATACACTTCGTGCAGTCCTCGCGAAGTCCCAAGACTTCACAAACAAGTTCTCGCGTAGTAGAGTGACAGAAGAGCTTCAGAAGCCTTGAGTGGCACAGCTCTCGTGAAGTTTAGAAGTTAAAGGTCGCGCAACTCTCGCGTAGTTCAAGAAGACCCCTCTCACCCTCGAGCGGTTCGCTGAGAACAGCTAAGGAGAGAGAGCTTCAGAATCCTGCCTCGCGCAGTAGCTGCGGGATGTAAATATCAAGAGAACCTGTCGCTCAGTTCAGAAAAGCCTCCACGCCTCGCGAGGATCCTCGCGAAGATCCATTAAGAAGTGAACTTCTCGTGCTGTTCTCGTGCTATTCGGAAAGAAAGTAGTCTCACGAAAGCCAGAATTAGCCTCGCAAAGTGAAGTGGAAAGCTCGCATAGTTCTCGCGCTATTCACAATTATCAATCCATCTGCGCGAAGCCCAACCCAGCGAGAGCTTAACTGTCTACCTCGCGAGTGCTCAAAGCATCAAGAAGCTGCAACCATGCGACATCTGAAGTTTTTATGTTAAGCTCAACCACACGAAGACTAGAGCTACCACGCGACAAGTCTGGGAATCGACTGTAACCTGGCGAAGCTCTGAACTCCAACTTCCATCATTCTACAGAGGACTTTTTGGGGATTTCTAAGGATTAGGGCAAGCACTCGCACGCTTAAATCTCCGTCCACAGGCCCCGAGGCATCAAAGGATCATTATTTAGCCATGTGGCATCGTTAAAATTAGGGTTTCCTAACCCTAATGCACCGCCACACCACTGCTATATAAACCTAAGCCTAGTTTAGGTTTAGAAAAAAGGGGGGGAGAAAAGAAAGGAAAGAAAGAAGAGGGAGACTTGGAGTTAGAATTTAGAAGAGGAACTCCTATCTCAGATTTTGTAATTTTCTTTTCCGTTCTTGTTCTTCCTGTAATTGTAAGTAGTTTTCTTTTTCTTCTTTTTCTTCTCTCCATGCCTCAACACTTGCTGGCCATGCCTTTGTATGTCTATTGAGGTTAGATTAGTGGAATTTGTGATTAGGTGTTGCACTTTTATGGGATTCATGTGTTTGTGAGTTGCTCTATGCAAGGCTGCTGCCTTATGATCCGCCATTGCTTTGGCTATGTTTCAAAGCAATGGCAGACTGATTCTAAGGATCCACTCAGATCCAAGTGACCTGTGTGTCTGGGCTATCATGGTCCTATACAGTGTTAGCCCCACCACAGGACCCACTAGATCTGAAATTCTCATGGGAGCCTGAGCTGGTAGCCTCGTGACCATGGTGGTAGCAGCAATTAACTTGTTTTGTCTTAGGCTCCGTGAGGAGGATAGCCTCTGGGATAGTCTGTGACCATTTAAGTGGACAGGCTATAGCCTTAGGGTGAATCCAATCCGCCGATCTAAGATGGATCCTTCTTCCCCGAGCCTGAGCTGTTAAGCCTGGTAGGAGATTGTGCAGAGGCAGACTCCCCATATATTTGTATAGACCCGCCATCAGATGTTAGATCTGATCTACTTATGGAAATTGTAGGCTTGTGACTGGACCATTGCAGCCCCACTCAAGCAATGGACAGCTAGATCTAAGGTGGTACTCAATCTCTTGCTGGTTCTATGTGTATGGGCTACATGGTCCTATACAGCCTTAGCCCCACACATAGGGCTTTAGAGGTTGAGGTTCCCTATGGATTCTCTGAGCTTGTAGCGTGGATGAAGTAGTGCCTACGATGATTAATTTGTTTTGACCCATCTCTGGACTGTGGTTCCCCTATGGGATAGTCTATGACCATTTAAGTGGACAGGTTATAACCTTAAGGGATTGGATCATGGCACAGGGATGAGTTGAATTCTACCTCCTCTTTGGTGATAATGTAGCCATTAGACAGGATTTCCATAACATCAGATCTAAATCTGAGTTTCAAAACTCCTCTGATCTAGACTCAATAACCTACTTCTCACCCTTTTATATTTATTTTCCACAATCCATCCATCTTCTCAACCCTTTCTGTTGTTAACTCATTAGGCTATCTTAGAATATTTAGAATAAGTGACCTTAAACTCCCCTCCTTTGAGGACTACCAGATCTGTAGTCAGATCTGGAGGGACTACTAGAGATGGCTTCTTTGGAGCTGTTGATCACCTTTCCCTGTGGGACAAACTCTTACTTATCACAACTTGCTACAAATGGACCCTGTATATCTTGCAGGTCTAGGATTTCTCAGTTGCGCTGATTCCATCCCCTATTTTACTCTTTCTTTGATTTTAAATTATTTTTACCACCAACAAATAAAACAAGCACACTGAGATGTCCCATCATAGATCCACAGTAGGGGATAACTTCTTTGGATCTTCACCACTAACATTTCCTTCGTTTTCACTCTCCATTAGCTCCTCAATTGCCCTGCCCACTAAATTATCAACCCCCCTCCAACTCCTTAGGGTAGTGATTGCATTAGCCTCCTCATGGGTAGAAGATGCTTCTCCAATCATGAACTGCCCTTTTAGATTGGCCAAGGGTTGACTAGGCAATTTTCCCTCCTCTCTCCTGTTCAAAGCATTATAGATATGACTCAGCTTGTCCTCTATTTTTTTAATGCTTTACCCATGAGAGTTCATAGTTTGGACCAAGTTCCTCAAATTCTACATAGATGCTAGCATTTGCTCTTCAATGGAAGAGGATCTGGGCTATTGTGGGGGCAAGACCAACTGATTGGGCTGTAGGACAGGCAACTGAAAATACTATCTTGGTGGGTATCCTTGATGGAGTCCATGGAGCTAACTGCTGGGCCGAGGAGGTATGTATCTTGTCTGCACCTCAAATTTGGGTGGTTTCTCCATGTATACCCAACAGGTTGCTGCCCATATGCTTGGGCAACATTGGAATGCTCCATAACTAAATCAGGGAATTAATTGGCTGATAGACAATCTTAGAGCAAATGTGTGAGAGATTGGCATATCAGACATGCCTCTTCCACTTGTGCAGCCATCCTAGGTTGCATCACATTCATCAATTTGTCAAACTTTAAACTCAAATTGTCCACCTTCCTTTTCAAATTATTTTGCACCTTAACTTCATACATTCCACCTTTAGGGGTAGACTCTTTAACCAATTTAGTTGGGGTCTGGCTGTCATTGCGAGACAGTGACTCCTATTGGATGGAATTTTCCCCTATGATGTAAAACAACTCCCAAGTCTCATCAGTTATCTTGTGGAGGTAACTACCACCACATGAGGCATCCACCATATCCCTACTCTTGGAATTAATTCCTGGGTAAAAGACTTGCACCATTTTTCACTGTGGAATTTGATGGTGGGGGCATTATTTTAGTATCTCTTGAAATCTCTCCCATTACTCATAAAAATCTTAAGTTGAGGACTGAGTGAATGATAATATGTTTGTCCTCATCTAACTAGTTTTATTCATGGGAAAGAATTTAGTCAGAAATTGGCTTTGGAGGTCACTCCTTGTCTGACTGCTATTGGCTGGGAGCTTAGGGAGCCAAGTGCTGACTTTGTAATAAGGAAAAAGCCTCAGTTTGGTGGCTTCAGGTCCCAAGCCAGCAATATTAAAAGTGGTGTAAAGTGCCAAAAATTGGTCAATGTGCTTGAAAGGAACTTCCTTACTGAGCCCTTGAAAAGATGGCAGATTGTTAATGGTGGAGGACTGGATTTCATAATTTCCCTTAACTAAAGGGAATTGTATGCAAAAGGGAGATGTGTAATCCCCAAGTGCATTTTATTCCTTCAGAGTTCTTTGCCTCTCAGCCATGACAGTTGACTCAGTTTCAACAGTAGGGGCTGGTGTGTTGTTTATCAGTCTAAGGACCCTTTCAACCTCAAGGATTGGAGGTTCCCAGTCATCGTTAAGGGACCTTCTACCAAGCATACACACACAAAGTCAGCAGGTTGAGAAGATGCTCACAGCACAAAAAAAATATATAAACAAAAAAAAATACAACTAATAGATATACAACTAAACTATTAACAGGGAATTCATCACCAATGGACTATGTTTTAGGGTAAAAAAGTGCAAACAGAGCTAGCTAAACTCTAGCTTTTCCCTGCTACTGTTGTCCAAGTCTGTAAAAAATTTCACAAAAATAAGTAGTACATTTTATTCTATTTAAGGCACAACTATAAAGAATTTTCTAAACTAAAATATAATACAACTCAGGTCTACTAAAAAGATTAATATCCCTGGCAGCGACGCCAAAAACTTGTTGGTGAAAATATCTTAGGCGCTGATTATTATGTGTGTGTGGAATAAAATCAAAATAAAAGGTGAGATGGAAGAGATGATGAAAACAACAACCTATAGTACACACAGCCTGCAAGAATCCAGGGTCTATTGTAGCAAGTTTTAAGTAAGAGTTTATCCCACAGAAGAATTAATCTAGAACCCAAAATGGGCTATAATAGTTGGCCTCTAGATCTGGCTACAGAACTGATAATCCTAAAGAAAGGGAGTTGGGTGGCACAACTACACTAAATTACCTACTAAAAGAAAAGAAATAAAGTGCACTCGTATCCAAAGAATGGGTTATGAAGAAGGTGGTGATGGTGTTTTAAAATATAGATAAAATGGTGGGAAGCAAACTACTTGGCCAAGTTCATATCAGTTTCGTCACTCAGATCCAGTTTTGCTTCTGCAGGAATCCTTGCTGAAGTGCTATCAAAAACCTCAGCAGGGAAAAGGAATCCAATTCACTATTGTGATTCAACCTAGTCCCTTAAGGCTATAACCTGTCCACTTTCATGGTCACAGACTATCAAATAGGGAGGATCAAAACACATAAAGAAAATCAGAAAACCAATCTGATCAAATGGAGTAGGCTGATCTTAAGGCTATAACCTGTCCACTTAAATAGTCACAGATTATCAAATAGATGTCCTCCAGCCAACTGATCCAATCAAAACATTAAAACTATTGCAGACACTATATTTTCCAGGCTACATGCGCTCCCCAGATCTGTTACAGATCTGGCAGGCATTCATAGGAATAAATAGTTCTTGAAAAACCAGTGGAGACCACAATTGTCGAAGGGCTATTTAGGGACATAAAAGCAACTGGTCATTGCTACAGAAGGCCTATAATGACCCAGCTCACAAGTCTGCAATCACTACAAAGAAATCATATCTAACATTTGATATTGGTCAAGTAAAACACAGGCAGCCTCTCGCAAGGATATAAGCTTAAGTGCAGAGGAGAAGAATCCTTCTCAGATTTGTGGCTTGGAATTACCCTAGGGCTACAGTCTATCCTCTTAAATTGTCAAAGGCTATCCACAGAGGTTATCCTCCCCACAGGGATCTAAGAAGGAACATGTAAACTGTTGCTGCCACCATAGTCCCTGGGCTACAAGCTCAAGCTTCCATGGGCCTTTTAATTAGCTCAAATCCTAAATGCATGCTATAGCCTAAACAAAACTATGGGTAAATAGAAAAAATAAAAGATTGAATGATAATTTAAATTATAAATTCCATTGATCAAAATTACCTGTAATGCAATTTCTCAAGGCACAGCCTTGTGCACAACAGCGCTTCACAAAATCCCAATGTTTACATGACCCATTACAAAACTAAATAAAATTGTATGTAACTACTTACAAAGGATTTACCCAGCAAGTGTTGAGCTAGGAGAGAAGAAATAATGGAAAAAGAAGTGATCAAACCCTAACCCTAATCTACTTGAGCTCACCATAGACAGAGGTTGAAGGAGAGATTTTTATTCTCAGTTACAATTACAGCTTATGTACTCAGTCCCTAATGCTTTGGCTCAGAGAAGAGTAAACCCTAATTTTTTTAGCAGATGTGGCACTGTTACAACCCTTGGATGCCTTGGGATGGATGCCTCGAGATCAAGGCCTCGGGATGTGTGCCCTACACCTGGGGAAATCCCTAAGAGGTCCTTCAGTTAAGAGTGAGAGGTGGATAGCCTGAGCTTCATGAGGCTAGCTTTAGTTCATTAATTCATTCATGCAACTGCTGCATGCCTCGCGAGGTAGGAATTTGGCTTGGGAGGTTTGTTCACTCATGCAGGTGGACTTCATATTATCGTGCAGTTGCTCTGGCTTTGAAAGCACTCGCGTGAAAGAGTTTGTAGTGCTTGGCTTGCTCGCGCACTAGAGCTTCAAATCTCCTATCGTTAGGTACTCGCGCAGATGCCTTTACATCTCGCTCGGCAAAGGGTCGAGCTTCCAAATATGTGAGAGTTGCGTGAGAGAACTTCTGGAGCTTCCTCTATTTCAGAGCCATGCGAGAACTTTGTGAGTTAGCTATTGTTCTTTATGCAAATTGGCCTCATGAGATATTGCATGCTGTTAAAATAAGCCTTGATCCTCGCGAGAACTTCGTGAGCTAGATTTCTGAAGGCTTAGTGCACGAGAGCTCCACTAGTTCTTTAAGTGTTGATTACAGCTAAAGTGTGTGACTGCTGCATGAGTTCCCTTGTGCTACATGTCTTAGCTGCACGGGGAAGCTTTGCTAGTGAATTGAACAGTGTGAGGCCGCACCTCAACTGTGCGAGATAAGTCATTTATTTCTCTACTGCTATGGGCATGCTTCTGTTACAACTTCCTCTGCTCTCATCTATACTTCTTTCATCAGTTAGACTTTATTAGTCCATTATGACATGTAAAATAGTCACCATGGTGTGTACCACCATGGTGTTTCATCAATCTCTAGCTCAGCTGTCATCCTTGGCTTGAATTCTCTTTCTTCTTGGCACCAAAGGCATGAACTTTTTGTTAAGCTATACAAGTTATTACTAATCTACAAAACAAGCTAAACAAGAGTTATTAGTCAACTTCAAGGTCCAGCAAAGCCTAGGTTAAGAGGTGAAAAGTGGTACTTTTTAGTGAATAACAGTATTAGGGTCATTATTCTTTGGGATTGGGTTAGGAGGAGGTTGCGGTTAGCGGGCAGTAACTAATCCCTTTTCTATTAGCAAAGGTAAAAGTACATTCAAAGATTGCCCTAAGAGTGTAAACACTTGATAGTAGTAGGCTCTCCTCTACACCGAAGTCATCTGCATCCCCTGTCCATTCCCTATTCTCTGCATTGGTTTAATTATAATTGGTGCTAGTTGGGCTGCCTTGAATTGGAATGAAGTTATATTATTACTAGGCTTGGTGTTGGCAATGTTATGGATATCGGCCCCGCTCTCTTCTCATTTCTTTGCTCTGAGAACCTCCTAACCCACTGGTTCCACTGGGCATATTCTTGCTCAGGAGACCCTCCCTGATAGCATCTTCACAGTGATTTGCATTCCTTACCCGATCTGTAAAGCTGGACTACTGCTGGTATTCTAGAAAGTCTGAGATCACTAGCAAAGTATTTTTGAAAATTATTTCTATTTGTTCATCATCAGGTATCCTGTTTCTAACCTGAGATTCTAATGCTCTCCAACATCCCAAATAATCGCTAAAAGTTTCGTTCGAGTTCTTCTTCAAACGGGCCAAATATGACTTGCATGATTCAATGTCTATATTGTAGACATATTGTTCTTGAAAGAAATGCATCAAGCCCTTTTAGGTCTTTATCATAGATGGTTCTAAGGATGTGAACCATCTCAAAGTTAGACCAGTCAGACTATTCTGAAAGACCATTATTAATAGTCTTTTGTCCCCCCCATACTGGCACATGTCCCCATAATAAGATTTGAAATGCGCTATGGGATCGTCAGTGCCCTTATATTTGTCAAAAGCCGGCATTTTAAACTTTATAGGCAAGGGGACATCAGCGAATAAACATAAATTCAATAAGTTTGTGTCATGGATTTTAGCACCACCCATCTTCAACAACTATTTCTGAATTTTGTCTAACTACTCTTTCAACTATTCTGATTCCTTGGACATGGGGGCCAGTTTCTCAACAATCGGTTGGGTTTCACTCTAGGCTACAGGGGGTGAGAAATTATGGGAGGAGGGTTAAGGCTGATCAATGCCCCAGCATTAGCTCCACTGTTCCTAATCTCGTCCTCTACATATTGCTGGCCTACATAGGATGCAGTGAGGGTGGGATTCTCTTGTTGGTGCTACATCGACTAGATGGGAATGACATGAATGGGGGTTGGGTCAGTCCCTTGGGGATGAGGGAAGGTGTTAATCACTGAAAAGTACCACTTTTCACCTCTTAACCTAGTCTTTGCTGGACCTTAAAGCCCACTAATAACTCCTTTTTAGCTTGTTTTGTAGTTAGAAATAAAGTGTGCAGCTTAACACAAAGTCTGTGCTGTTGGTGCTAAGAAGAGAGAGATTTCAAGCAAAAGATGACAACGAACCAGAAAATGATGAACCACCATGGTCGTACACACCATGGTGACTATTGTCCATGTCATACTGGAACTTGAAAGTCCAACAGATATTAAAGAAGAGGTGAGAATGGAGGGAGCTGCAACAGAAGCATGTGCATAGCAGCAGAGGAGCCAGGGACCTATTTCACACACCTGAGGTCCAACCTCGCGCTGTTCAAGTCACTGGCAGAGCTCCCTCGCATAGTAAGACATGCAGTGTCATAGAGATCGTGAAGAAGTCTCACAGTTCAAATGGCAGGAGTTACTACAAAGAAGCTCTCACGCAGCAGTTGCACACTTCAGTTGCAAGCATTATATGGAGAAACTCACGGAGCTTTCGCACCCTAAATATACCTCGCACAATTCTTGCATGACTCTAGAGGAGAGAGATGCCTAGAAAACCTCTCGCTTAGCGCTCGCGCAGCTCGCGCACGCCTAAAAGTCTAAGTCTATACAGAGCGAGATGCAAAAGGCATCTGAGCAAATACCACACGAGTGAAGTGTTTGAAGCTCTTCTGTACGAGCAATCAATGCATTGAAAGTTCTTCTACGTGAGTGCATTCACAGCTAAAGCAACTACGTGATCATCGAAAGTTCTTCAGTGGGGGATAGCAGTATTCCACGCCATGCTCTACCCCGCGAACACTTTGCATAGTACATGACATAAGTGAAATGCAAAAGCCCGCCCCGCGAAGCTCGGGCTCTCCACTTCTCAACCCTAACTCAAGGGCCTTTTGAGGATTTTCCTAGGTTTAGGGCATGCACCCTGAGGAATGAATTCTAATGCATGCATTCCAAAGCATCCAAGGGTTGTAATAGTGCCACTTCTGCTTTAAGAAAATTAGGGTTTACTCTTCTCTTAGCCATAGCATTGGGACAAACTATATAAGCAATGATTGTAACTTAGCAAATGATCATTCACCTTCTCCTTCAACCTCTGTTGGCTGAGAGCTCAAGCAGGCTAGGGTTAGGTTTTTATCACCTCTTTTTCTATTTTTTCTTTATTCTTAGCCCACTTGCTGGCTAAATTATTGTTAAGCAATTAGGTATAGTTTTATTTCAGTTTTGTAATAGGTCAATAAATATTGGGATTTGGTGTTGAGCTATTGTGCACAAGGCTGCTGCCTTGAGGGATTTCTTTGTTAATAATACCAGATCAGTGGAATCTTTGTTTGAATGCTTACTCAATCTATTATTTTCCTATTTGTCTGTAGTTCTATTCAGGCTATAACATACATTTAGAATTTAAGCTTATTAAAAAGCCCATGGAAGCTTGAGCGTGATGCCCTGGGACCATGGTGGTAGTCAGCAGTTTTCATGTTCTATTTTTAGTATTTGTGGGTAAGGGAGCCTATGTGGATAGCCCATGACCATTAAAGTGGACAGACTATAGTCCTAAGGAAAACTTGGTCACAAATCTGAGATGGATTATTCTTCTCTGCACTCGGGCTTGTGCCTTAGTAAGATATTGTGCAGGAATAGACTCCCCTCTATTTTACTTGACCACCATCAGATGCTAGATTTGGTTTTTCTATAGTGATTATTGACTGGGAGGCAAAGCCATTGTAGGCCTTTTATAACAATGATCAGTTGTGCTTTAATCCTTATTCAACCTGTTGCTGGCCTTTGTGTGGGCATCAATGTGCCGCTAGCCTTGACGATACATATAGGGCTATATGGGTTGGAACTCTTATGAATGTCAGCCAGATCTATGTGCAGAAGTGGGGAGCTTGTAGCCTGGCAAACACAGTGTCTGCAATGGTATTCATGGCCTGGTTTGATCCATTGGATGAGGTTTAATCAACTTACTTCTTTGGATTAGATTAGCAATTTTTGGCTTGATCAATGGGATTTGACAGACTCTATTAGTTAGACTGTGGCCATTTGAGTGAACAGAGTATAGCCTTAAGAGTGCCCCAAATGGCATGGGTTAAGTCAAATGCTTCTACCTTGTTGAGGTTAGTAATAGCACTTCAGCAAGGACTTGCTATAGAGAGAGTCCTAAATCTGAGTTGCATAACTGAATGAATTTTAACCTAAGCTGCTTACTTCTCACCCTTTTACTTTTATTTTAACATACATTATCATCCTTCTTTATCCCTTTCTTTAGCTATAGTTTATTCTTATTTTTTTTCTAGTTTTTAGTATAACTTAGTGACACCGAAACACCCTTCCTTTAAGACTGCCAAATCTGTAGCTAGATCTGGAGATTGCTATAGAACCCTTGTGGTTTAGATTAATACTCCCTGTGGGAAAAACTCTTATCAAAACTTACTACAACAGGCCCTATATCTTGCAGGTCTGTGTGTATTTTTAGACTTGCTGTTTTATATTTTTCAATCCACCTTTGATTTTTTTTTGCTAACACATTCTTATCACTCTTTTCAAATAAAGTTAGTAGCAAGCATCTTAAAATAACCTAACAGAAGGTTTGTTCGATGATGGGATGAGTGGAAGTTAGATTTTAGGGTGGGGCCTGATGAGGCCATTGGGCATGGGGAAAGGCTTGGAACTAACTTTTGGGTGTTCGAATATGGGTGAATTGGGGTTGATGTAAGGCATGTGTTTGATTTGGGTATGGGGGTTGTGGGTGAGTCAAATTTTAGAGGAATTGTGAAGGGTATGGGTATGAGGCTCCAAGGTTAGGGCCTTGCTGGGCTTGGGTATGGGCCATGAAACCTTGCAAGGGTTGGGCTATGAAGGTTTGGCCCATGGGTCCTTGGGAAGTTTGGGCCATAAAGCCTTGGTCATGATAAGACTGGGCCCATTGGGCCATGGTGGGTTTGGGCCATGGGCCATTGATCGGTATGGGCCATGGTCCCTTGGTGGGTATGGACCATGGGCCTTTGGTGGGTCTAGGCCATGGGCCCTTGGTGGCTTTGGGCCATGGGCCTCTGATGGGCATGGGTCATTGGGACTTGGGCCATTGGGCCTTGGGGTATGTGGGTAATGGGGTTTTGGGCCATTGGGCCTTAAGGTATGTGGGTAGTGGGGGTTTGGATGGTGTGGATGATGGGGGGTTGATGGCGGTCATGGGGGAATGACGCATGGATGGGATGTGCTGGGAGGCCTTCCACCTATTGTATGTTTGGAACATCTCCTCCATAATGGCCATGGAAGGGGGATCGGATGGAGATTGGTTATTTGAGGGTTGGAGGGGCATGGATAGGCTGTGTGAAGAGGAAAAATTGGGCATGGCTTCGGTAAAATCGGGCATGACCTGGGTAAGTGGCAGGATATGAGGTGGGTTGGAGAAATGAGGTGAGGCATTGGTGGATGGATTAGGCATGTATGGGAAAGATGTATGGGGCATAGATGTGGAGGATAAGAGAGGAAAACTGGTCATGGTTCCAAAAAAAATGGGCATGACATGGGTAAATGGTGGGATGTGTGGGGGATCGGATGCAGCATGGATTGATGTGGGTGGATTGGGTATGCATTGGGCAGATGAAAAATAGGGTATGCTGATTAAAGTGGAGGATGGGGCTGGTTTTTAAACTGGTGTGGAAGGAAGGTAAGATGGGTTGGAGATGGCTATGGATGAAGGCATGGCTTAGGAAAATGATGGGAAATGAGGAGTTGGATTTTGGATATTTTATGAAGTGGTGGAAGGAAAAATAGGGGCACCTAACGGGCCGGTTATGGTGAGGGTTGATTGGGTGAGGGGGGTGGAAGTAAAAGCTTCTTCGGTATGGGAATGGGTTAGAGAATGTGGTGGGGATGAGTCAGGATCGACATAAGCCGGTCCACAGCCCACGACATAGCTCAGTATCGGGTGGAGTATGGATGCCTCGGATGAGGCCCGTAAAGCTTCCTCCTTCTTCCCCTACGGGATGACGGAGGGTATGATGATGTCGTTGTGCCGACACCAATCAAGACTCTATTTTTGGGTTTTTAATTTATTTTTTTTTTTAAAATTTTTATAAGTGAAAAGATATAAGGATTCTGGGGCCTGTTGAATTTCCTTCTCGAGTGACTCTCTACCCTAAATAGGTCCCACAGTAAAGGTTCTGAAGTGCTTTAAAAGAATCAAAGGGAAACCCCTTGATCTATTGAAGGCATGGAGACCGATGCAAACCACCCAATCCCTCGAAATGAGTCAAAAAGAAGTCACATTCTCTGGACTTACGAGGGTGTATTGGGTGTTTGAGATTACGGGGCCTAAATGAAAGTACTAAAGACACTAATCGGGGAGTCTGGGGTGTGAACTAGGCCTCATATTCAGGCTGTTGTTGCTTGAAACCAACCTGGTGTAACTGTTATGTGTGCCAGTGTAAAGTTTCCCAGAATA
This sequence comes from Chloranthus sessilifolius, assembly GCA_021018995.1. NCBI lineage: Eukaryota > Viridiplantae > Streptophyta > Magnoliopsida > Chloranthales > Chloranthaceae > Chloranthus > Chloranthus sessilifolius. Next base: position 43,911,955 of record CM037594.1, on the reverse strand, counting down.
AAGCTGGCGCAACTAATAGATGAGCTAGTGTACTTCTGGGTAATTTTGCATTGGCACAACTAATAGTGGCGCCAGACAAAGATGGGTCTCCAGATTTTTTGACAGTAGTAGTTATGGCCCGAAATGAGTCTCCAAACTGGTTTTTTGTGGAAGCTATGCTTCCGGGGATTGACTGTTTATATGATCCGTCTCTTTCCTCACCGATCCTAAGGGTTTAAAGTCTAATTTGGGTTTGCTAATGCTCTCTTTTTTCCCTGATTTTAAGTTTGGTAACGAGAAGGTTACCCACCCGATATACCTCAAGTGCAAGCACTTTTCTCAGGTACTAGGTGGGCTAGGACTTTTTCGAATCATCACCACTGGGGGCTGCCACCGTACTAAGACTCGGGAGTTTGTATGTGTGCCTAAATAACCCAACCCTTTAAAATCTATCTTGTAAAAATCAATTTAAATCACCTTTGTTGGTTTAATTTTATTTTTCACTTTTAAGAAAGTTTTCTTAAGTTCAAAGACTGGAGGTGATGATCTTGTGCCGCCTCTATGACCTAGCGTTCACTAGCCGAAAATGATTGCAGAAATTAGAGGCGCAAGTAGGCCCGCCAAACCACTAAGGCACTTAAAATGACGGAAATATCAGGAAATTAAATGATAATGCAAAAGTAGACTCGCGGATTGGCTAAGGTGCTTGAAAGAATGGAAACGTAAAGAAATTGAATGCGGTGCGCATGTAGGCCCACCAATCAGCTAAGGCTCGTAAATAACGTAAAAGTAGGGGTAAGTAAAATGACGTAATCTGAAGGGTGAGTAAAAAAATAGAAAAAAATAGCAATAAAGGTTAGTAAAAATAAAAACAAAAGGCCAAATTCAAGGAGAAGCTCTACTAGCTAGTCCGCAGTAGAGTCGTCATCTGTGCAACCGTGGACTTTTGACGATCCCGTCATGACGATGCGCTCGTTATAGATATTTAGAGTTGCTACCCAGAGCTTTTGGTGTCCTGGAAAACTTAGATCAATTTTATAAGCACCGAAGTGTCACAAATATGACTCTGAATCTGGTCTACGCCAAAGGCTCTTGGGTAGGAGATTTGGTTATCGATTGGGAAGGTGTTAGGCACCCAATCAACCAGATTAATGCGGCCTCTACTTATGGCCAAAATAAAAAATGATATAAAAGAAATAAAAATGCCTTCCTCTTGGCCAAAGGGCCTTAAAATTCTATTTGTGCCCCTCTGTTCCAACAAAAAATTTGGCAGCATAACGACACAAATGAGAGGATGGAGGAAGAACCGAGAAGGTAGAGGAGTAGAGGGGAGAGCCGGAGATCTCGAGCCCTTGTTGCACCGCTATGGAGCCTTGCGTTGGCTTGCTTCGGTGAGCTTTAATTGGCTTGTACAGCTTAATGATGGATTCTAACACCTAGGGTGGATAGCTAAGAGGTAGAGAAGGGAGGCTAGGGGTTAGCACACACCTAAACTAAAGCTTTTTGACGAAAGACTAAGGTTTTAAGAGGGTTTTAAAGTTCTGGAATTTGTATATAAAATGGTGCACTAGGGGAGAGAGAGAAGGGATTCCTTAATCTCTATTTTGCAAAAAAAATTTCAAGCAATTATAAAGGGAGGAGTGCCTCTCTACTTATAGTAAAATGAAAGGTTAGGAGGGTGTTTAGAGGCTAACTTGGATTAGCAATTAGGCAATCTAGCCATTTAAGGTTTCCTAGGGTTTTTGGAGCCTTGAAATGTATGAATTTTGCTCCAATGGTGGATGATAGGGTGGGGCATTAAACCACTTAACGGGTTGTACATAGATAGTAAATGGGTGTAATAGAACTATCGAAACACACTCTAAAGGTCAACATGGTCAACAAGTCAAACCCCAATCTCAAATTTTGAGGCAAAAACTCACAGGTATTGTTCATAAGCCTGGCGCAACTAATAGATGCACAGTCATATGTTTAGTAAAACAATGTTGCATAGTGGTTTGGGAAGTTGACTACCTGCGAGGGGGACCCACATATAACTGGAGCAACTATTAGTTGTGCGAAGCCATTTCTGAGGAGAAATGGCTTGGCGCAAGTAATACTTGCGCCAAATCCCTAAGTGGAATTCCACATAATTATAATTCTGCTCCTAAGCTTCGGAACGCTGTAACTTCTCGCGTACAGCTTTGATTGGGGTGATCATTGGCTCATTGGAAAGCTGAGGATTTCTATTTTTCAATGGCATGAGATTCAATTGTAGTAGAAGGTCAAGGATAGTCCCGGTGCACCACTCTTCATCCATTGCTCGGGAAAGCTAGGTTTAGGACTAGAATGGTTTCTAAGGGTCAGGATGGGTTTCTAAGGGTTTGAGAAGGTTCCTAAGGGATCTAGGGTGATTCTTAAGGGTTTATAATGGCTCCTAAGGTTTCGAAAAGGTCCCTAAGGGTTCAATACATGCCATAGCCTCTCTCAAAATGTGTCTCGATCTGGGCTTAGGCCAAATTTGGGTGTCTACAGGGTTATAGTTCCATATTTTTGGAGGATTTATAGTTTTGTGATTAATTAATTGAGGGAGGAAGATTCCTGTGTTTATTGAGAAGCACTGTGAGGATTTTTTATCCCAATGGCTGAATTTGAGGGCACCTTCACCGATTTGCTCCAATCCCCTTCCCAATCCACCCCAAAATCCACTAGGAAGACTAGTAGGTTAGCCTCACAGCCTAAGGCCAACCCACCTGCAAAGAGGAAGCTAGCTGTGGACAAACCCATGAAAGCACAAAAAGCCAAGAAAGCCAAAGTTGTTGAGGAGGTTATTGAGTTACATGTGACCTTGACAACTCCAAATGAGTTTGTGGACTCTTTAGATCTGATTCCTGAGACAGTCTTTGACCTACCTTATTTTACTAAGGTAGAGGAGTGCAAGGAGACCTTGGCCTACTTGGAAAAGTCATCCTTGACACCTCTGTTGACCCCGTTACAAGAAAAGGTATACCCAAGATTGGTCAAGTTATGGTATAGAACATCAAGGGAAAGAAGATGCTAGGATTAACTAATCCTTCCCTTGTGGTGTTGGTTGATAGATGGGAGCTTGTAGTGGATTACCAGGATATTGGGATGGCATTGGGAGTCCCATTTTTATATGATCCAAGCAGCAATTTCAGAGCCCCTGACAGTGCCTCTTTTTGGAACATGGCTAGACACTTGAACCAGGGCATTGTCGGATCTTGGGAGTCTTTGATTAGGAGAGATTTAGACACCAGCTTGTTGTTCATCAATACAATGTTGAGAAAAAATGTCTATGTCAGTGGACATCAGCAGGAGAGGAGAACCACAATACTGGATGCCCTATACTTCTTCTCCAAGGGCCAATTCTTTAATTCCCCTCAACTGATATTTGAGGATGTTGTAGATGCACATGATAAGATCTAGAAGGGTTAGATGTTGCAAGGGTTGCCTTACAGCAGACTCATTACTGGTCTGCTAAGGTAAGGAAAATTTATGATCAAGAAAGATGAGCCAATTGTGGGTTTGAAGCCAAAAGAGTTTGAGAGGAGTGCTTGGTCTACTAGTATAACTCTGATTGGCAAGAGCAAGAAGAAGCCAATTGAGAGTTCTAAAAAGGAAGCACCTCAGGTGACCAGCTCATCACCCACACCTGTGATCTTTATAGCTCCAGCAGCCAACTCTGGGCCTCTGCCTACTTCTGCTGGTACTAACTCTGTGCCTTTGCCTACCTCTACTGGTGGTATTTCCTCACCTGTGAGCTTTGCACCTTTATATATCACTCCTACTGTTGTGACCTCTGTTGTTGTCCGTTCTGTCCCCATTCCACCTTCTATACCATTCATTTCTGTCCCCATCCCTTCCAGAAAGACAGCCATCCCCTCTACCATCACCACCATCATCCCTGTGTCAGCTCCTCCTACCACTAACCCAATTTTAACCCTGCCTTCACCACCCATACAAACCACCTACCAGAGAAAAACCAAGAAAGCCACATCCACAACCCCTCCAGCTAGCCATTCCATTCCAAGCCTAGAACCTTTAAGCCCTGAACCAGCAGCCCCACTCACATCTACATCATTTGAACTAGTTACTACCTCTCCACTATCCATAACTTCTGAGATTGACCCCACTACCTCCATGTCACCCATCCATACCCAGGAGCTGGAACACTTTACCACTAAGGGGTATTCATCCCTAATAGATTCCATTATGGAAGATATTGGGCACGAGTACTCCCCTTTACCTGATTCTCCACAACCTACCACATTCCAACATATCTCTACATCACCCTCCCACCCTATTCCATCCACTCCACCTATTACCCAAGCCCAAATCCTACCTGATTTTGTTGCTCAAATCCTTTCCCTTCTCACATGCATCCAAGCCCAACTGCAGACCAATACAGACAACCAGTCTGTCATGGCCACTTGCCTTCATGCCATTTAGTCCAATTGAATACCAACTACCTCAACCGCCCAACCTCTTACCACTCCTGCCCTTACCTATACTCTTCCATCTATTCATGTATCTCCACCACTTCCTTCTCCTCAGTCTTCTCCCACAGTGGTCACTACCATTGCTAATACTCAACTGGATTAGGTGTCTGAGGAGTTACTCCCTACCTCACATACCTTGCTTTTTACCTCCACACAGCCCGATCCTAGGATAGAGGATTTACCCATTACCTTCACCTCTTTCTCTACCCGAACTGACTCTGTGGATGAGGATTTATCCGTAGAACTTTAGGAGGAGCTGGCACCCACTCCCTTACCTTCCCTTTCTATTCCATCATCCTCACCCATGTCATACCATCTTTTTGATGACCCCACTGAGAGGACCATGGTCCCTACCTCTTCAAACCTTGCTCTCCCATTGTCCACCCTTCACAGAGCAATGGATAAAAATCCCTACATCAGGAGGGATGTCATTAGAGGGATGGGTAAGCTAAACATCAGGGTGAAGCTACCATTGGTGGCTGAGATTGACCAGCTGAAACTGGATCATAGAGTGGAGAAGCTACAATGGGAGCAATTGTGCAAGCATACCGTCAATTTATATGAAGAGGAGAAGCAGAAGGCTGACATGCTAGCCAACCTAGCAGACACCCTGCAATCAACCATCTTAGGCCGAAAACCACCCTCATCAGCTAGGGTGTCCATTAATGAGCCCACCATGCACCACGGCAGCACCAAGCCTTGGAAGCCATCTGCCAAAAGGACAGAGGCTGGTGTTGCCAACACTAAGAAGCCAAAGAAGAAGAAGAAGCCAGCTGTAATCAAATCCACACCTGATGCTTCCAGTGCAGAGCCAGTGAAGAAGGACAAGAATCCTTATGCAGAAAAATATGCCTAGGACCTCCTTTTGTTTTAGGTTCAGATACTGAGTATGAATAGGTGTAGTGTAGTTGGTGTGTTTAGATTTTGTAGTACTATTGTTCTAGGTAGTTTGGTTGTAAATAGTTTTCATTTTGCATTTTTTCATCTCTGAAACTCTTTTGTATACAGTCCATTGTAATGAAATGTTCCTTTTATGTGCAAATTGTATATATCTTTGTTGCTCATTGTTCTCTTACTTTGTGTAGTTTCATTTTGCTTTTACCCTGTTATTTTTAGTTGATATATTTATGAAACAATGAGGACACTATTCCTCATAGGTTTGGGGCTATAGCAGGGTAATTTTGAAAAATTATGGGGTAGTTAAGCCAAGTGCAATGGTGATTATAGTGTCAAAATAAATTCAGCTGAATTTCAACTAAGTGATTTTGAAAAAAAAGGAAGATTTAAAATGTAGGATAGACTATTTAATGCTAGGATCCTTTGAAAATTCAACATTTCCATGAAAGATATCATCAGGAAATTTTTGTCATAATTAGTATGTAGTAAACCATTAAGGAGAGAAAATGTAAGAGCATGCCTTGTGAATGCAAAGAAAGACCATACACAGTGAGACTTAGGCTTGTGAAATTATATTTGAAGAGTGTTTAGCATTTTTTCTGCTCTAAGGATTGTTTGAATTTAGTTCTTCTCACAAGAAGTTAGGCACTACAAACTGAAGCAAAGGGACAACACTCATGACATTAAAGACATAATGTAAGGTCATCCTTTGGATAGTTTGAGCTTAAAAATCCCTACCCTTTGAACTGCCTATTTGTTCACAATTTGAGCCTGAAAATTCTATTCTTCTTTGACAAAAACCAGAACATTTTTATTCCCTAAACCTCTTGAGCAGTTTAAGTTCACCCTCAATATCAGAATTCAGAAAGTGGAGGGAGAAGTGAGGTTAGAGGAGCAAGGCTTGATATTTGGTAAAAGGAAAAGGGAGAAAATCTAAGAAATATAATGTATCAGTTGTGTAACTATGGCATTCGAGCCCATAAAAAAAAATATTTGAGAAAAATATAAAAGAAATGCATACAAAACGATAAAAATAGAAAAACAAAATAAAAGAGAGACAAGAAAGAGAAGACACTTCATTGGAAATTTTGAAAAAGAAGATGATAAGATGGTCACTTCAAATATGAAAAATATTAAGAAAAATGCAGATGTGCTTAAATGAAGATTGTGAAGTTACAAATCACCTCCTTACCTTACTAATTTATCAATCTTAAGTCCCTCTTTACCCTTTGATTCTTTATCAAATTTCACCCATAAGCCCCATTACAATCCAATAAAAAGACCTTACTGATCTGAAGTTGATTGAGCTGTCAGGTTGAGATGAGGAGCTGTGCGATCTATGGTGGAAAGAATTGGAAGATTTAAGAAATTAGAGCAACTGCCTATGCTCATGCTTGCAGTCCTATTTGAGGGCTGTAACTGCTCTTGAGTTTGAGTGAAACAGGATACCTTTGAAATCATTTGTGAGAGTATGCCTATGAGATAATTGGGTCTAAGATTTAATTTATTTAGTCATGGTTTAAAACTGACTCTCAAATTAATGGTGAAGTACATACTGATTTGCACATATTAGTCTCTTGATGATTTCGAATTGGTTGTGATGAGTTTGAAAAAGGAATTAGGTATTAAATTTATTTACATATACTATTTTGAAACTTTTGAATTCAAAAGGGCAAGGCATGGAATAAAGCTGAATTTGTTGGAATTTAACTTGTAACTGTTTGCACTTGATTTAACTATCTTCATAATAAAGTTTGTGGGTAACTTCACTGGACACCCTTAGGAGACTTCACTCCACCACTAGGGATCACCTAGGGGTTTAAAAGATTTGATGCATATGCTAAATGCATCTGTGCTCCCTACAAAAGTGGCATTTCTTATTTTCAATATTTATTTTTAATTTTTCCTTTGCTCAGGGACTAGCAAAGCTTAGGTTTGGGGGTGTGTTAATCAGTAAAAAATTCCATTTTTCATCTCCTAACCTGACCTTTGATGGACTTTTGAGTTGACTAATAATGTGTCCTATGTGTGTTTTGTAGTTAGCAATAAATTGCAGGTATAGTACAGAAATCAATCTAAAAATGCCAAGAGGAGACCTGCAGCTTCAACATGTGCACATACAGGCCAAGCAATTAGCCATCAAGCAGATCCAGAAAACCTCAAAATTCTTTGGCAATGGCATGTGTCCAACTGTGTACACATGGGAGCAAACCAGCAGCTGTATTTGATGAAGAATGAACCCCTCAAAAGGGCACTGAGTGCTAGATAGATGAAAGACAGCACCCGAAGCTGTGTACAAGCTGTGGAAGTAAAGGAAATAACCTGTCGAGAGGTTAAATCAACCTATCGAGAGGTCTAGGTATTGAATGAAAGCTGTCGAGAGGTGATATCATCCTATGGAGAGGTTCTGATGAGGAGAAATGAAGTTGTCGAGAGGTTTACAGAACCTGTCGAATGGTTTAAACTACAGCAGAAGAACTTGTTGAATAGTGCAGAAGATCCTGTGGAGAAGTACTTCCAACTTATGAAAAAGAGGGAAAGATCCTATCGAAGACTTACCTAAAGTTGTATTGGATATCGCGAGGTTGCATCATCCTGTGAGAGGATGGTTGAAGCTAGTGCAGTAGTTAAGTAGTGAACTCGTCCTGTTGAGCAGTTCAACAGAACCTATCGAAGGCTACACTCAACCCGTCGAATGGAGTAACAATTACACGCAGAACTTGTCGAAAGGTTCTCTAAACCTCTCGAAGTACAATTTTAGAACTTCTCAGTTCCAGCTGATAAGGTAGCCAACTTTAGTGCTCTGTGCACATATCCCAAGGTATGCTAGCAACCCTTGAGGGTATTTTTGGAATGCAAATGGGCATGAATGTGAACCTCTCTAACTGCCCCACATGTATTTGTCCAATTTGAACCAATTTAGATTCTAGAAGTAAAATCCCCCACATCAGCAGTGTAAAATAATAGAATTATTCTCTTCAGCTCTGATTGGTTGAAACAAATCTGAGGCAGAGGGGAAGAGTCTAAATAGAAGAGAAGCTTTACAAGAGAAGGGGGCGAGAAATCCAGAAATTGAGAGAGCTCAGAGACCATGTTCGAGCTCCTTTTCCCTCTAAAATTCCATCCTTCTTCCCTCTTTCCCATTCTCTCTTTAGTCCAACCATGGTTGGCTAAATAATTGTAGCAGCTAGGGTGAGGTAGATCAATAAATTGAGAGGTTGAGAGCTTTGTATGAGAATTGTATGACGCACAGGCTGTAAATATAAGAACAATGTATTATAAGTTGTTTGGATTCAATAAATTGTTGATTTTAAAGTTCAATTATGTCTATGGATCTTGTGGTTCCATTAGATTCTCAATCAGATTTATGTATTTGGGAATTGCCCATTCATTTAACCTTTAGATCTCTTGATTGCCATCTAATTTTACTAGATTTAATATTCTTATGGATGCCTAAGCTTATAGCCTTGCATCCACAACATTTGCAATGGTTTTCTTGGTCTAATTGAGGCCTTTAGATTGGAGGAAATCCCTAGGATGATCTTTGATCATTGAAGTGGACAGATCATAGCCTTAAGATTAATTCAATCCTCTAGTTTTGATTGGATCTTTCTACCTTACATCTATGCTTGTAGCCAGATGAAGGATTGTTGCAAATCAATCCCCTGTATTTCTGTTTAACCAATTAATTTTCAGTGAGACCAAAAATCCCAAGCTGCTATTCTCCACATTTGATTTTAAACCCTTTTCTCTATCACTTCAAATCTGCTTTCTACTTAGCTTTTGATCATTAACACTTAGATTTAGTTTTCTGTAGTTTTAGTAAAGTGACAATCCCTTAAAACCTCTCCTCTTTCCTCTCTTGCTTTGTTTTAAACTAGGATAGGTTAGAGTGTCAGATCTGTTATAGATCTAGAGATTTACATTATTTTAAAACACATTTCCCTGTGGACATACCCCTACTTATCACTTTAAAGCTTGTTGTAGCAGCCCTGGTTCTTAGAGGCCTGGTTGCCTTACCTTGGTATCTCTTTCTGTGATTTATCTTTTAATGTACTATTTTTGTCATCCTAATAATTACAAGGTAGGCAATACAACAAGTTTTTGGCGCCGCTATCGGGGATCAGTATTTTTAAAATTGATAGTTCTAAATTTTTCTTATTTTAAATTTTATATTTGTAATTGTCTGTTTAGTGTTTGACTAATTGCTTCTGTAGTTTTTTTATAGTTTTTAAAACTTTTGCAGGTTTGGAGTTGTCGTTGAGAGAGCAATTTTGCTAAAAGGAGGAGCAAGTTGTGCTTGAGTTTTCATTTCCTTACTCGTTTATATTTCTAGATCTGTAAATTTTTAGATCTACAGAAATAGTTTTTGTGTTTATATTTATTTGTTGAAATCTGTGTCGTAATTTTGTGTCCTGTACATTGTGTTTGTGTGTGGTGTATGTTTGGAAGAAGAACTCTCAACTCTGAGAGTTTACCATTAAATCTTGAAGTTGAGAGGATTCTTAGGTCTAGACAAACTACACATACGCCTGCTGAATCTGAGACTGTTGAAAGGGATGCACAACTTAGATTGTTGATAGAATACTTTGCACCTAGTGCATATAATTTTCTATTCTGTATACAATTTCCTGTTGTGGTGGGAAATTATGAGATCAAGTCTTCAACAATTCAAATATTACCTTCTTTCCATGGGTTGAGTAAAGAAGACCAATACAATCATGTTAATGAATTTCTTACTTTGTGTACTACTTTTAATATTGTTTGTTTGGGGCCAGAAGCCACCAAGCTTAGGCTATTTTCTTTTTCATTAAAGGACAAAGCCAGGGCTTAGTTGTCTATGCTCTCAACCAATAGTATTAACTCTTGGAATGACCTGTAATGTCAATTCCTAGCTAAGTTCTTTCCCATTACTAGAACAAATCAGTTGAGAAAAAACATCATATCATTTTGTCAATTCTTAACTAAAAGCTTCTATGAGGCTTGGGAAAGATTCAAAGAGATGTTAAGGCAATGCACCCATCATCAAATTCCTCAATGACAACTTGTACAAAATTTCTATCAAGGAATTGATTCAAAACGCAGAAATATGGTGGATACCTCTTGTGGAGGTGCATACCTTCATAAAACAACAGATGAAGCATGGGAATTATTTGAGGTTATTGGAGAGAATTCAATGCTACAAGAGACCTTGTCTAGAGACATCGAGTCTCCAGCTAAATTGATGAAAGAGAATACAACAAGAGGGAAAATGTATGAGGTCACTAGTTACAATGATCTGGAGAGAAAGGTAGATAGCTTGACTCAAAGGTTGACTAGGCAGTCTCCAATGGCTGCCAAAGTGGAAGAAGCATGTTTGATATGCTAGTCTCCCACTCACTCCCTTGAAGAATGTCCCTCTACTGCACAATTTCCAGATCTTATTATGGAGCATGCTAATACTGCTCAGTCCTTTAGGCAGGAGCGAGCTGTTGGTTATCCTTAGAGAAACCACCCCAACCTGAGGTGGAGACAGGTTAATTTCCAAAAGCAGTAGTAGCAGCAGCCAATGCCCTATAGAGCTGCTCAGTCTTACCAAGATAATTTCCTCCCAAGGCCCCAATATCAACAGCCTATGGCCCAGCCAATGGCACAAACTGTGCATCAAAATGTACCAGCCCCAACACCCCCTAGAACAACAACCACATCTTATGAGAAGGTTCTGGCTTCATTACAGAATCTGAGCTCTTTTTCTCAAATTGTTAACTCCCATACCCAAAGTATTAAGAGGATAGAGGACCACCTTGGTCAGCTATCCAATACTTTGATTAGGAGAGAAGAGGGGAGACTGCGTAGTCAACCTTTGAACAATCGAAAAGGGCAATATATGGCGGGTGAAGCTTCTTCAGCACATGAAGAAGCTAAATATGTCACCACTGTGAGAAGTGGGAGGCTGGTTGATAACAAGGTTGGTGTTAAGCCTAAGAGGAATGAAGAAAAAGAAAGAACAACCTATCATGATATGCAGTAGGAGCAGCATATGTGAAATAACGGAGGTGTTGATGAACCCCAACAAAAAAATGAAAACAAAAATAAATAAAAAACTGATGAGATTGCTAAGGCAGAAAATGAGAGATCAGTCCCTCATTTGCCATTTCCCAATGCACTCCAAACACCTTCTCCTTTTGATAAGGGGAATGCTAATGTTGAGGAAATGATGGAACTTTTAAACAAGTAAAGATCAACTTGCCTTTACTTAATACAATCAAGCAAGTTTCAGCCTATGCAAAGTTTTTGAAAGATTTGTGCACACACAAAAGATAATCTAGGATACACCTATCCAAGGTCATTTTTGCTGAAAAAGGGAACCAAGTTTTATCCATTGCAACCCCAACAAAACTTGAAGACTCTGGAGTTCCAACAATCCCTTGCATCATTGGGGATCACACCATTTAAAAAGCCTTGTTAGATCTAGGAGCCGGTTTGAATCTACTTCTATATTCAGTATATGAGAAGCTAGGTTTGGAAGAATTGAAGCCCAAACATTTGGTATTACAGCTGGCTAACAGATCTGAAAGGAGGCCCGAGGGAATGATCGAAGATGTGTTAGCTGCGGTTGACAAATTCTTTTATCTAGCAGATTTTTTAGTTCTTGACATAGAACAAAGCAAGTGTACTACCTCCATTCCTGTAATTTTGGGCAGGCCATTCTTGGCCACTGCCATTGCTTGTATATAATATAGATCAGGTGTAATGGAGGTATCCTTTGGCAACATGAAAGTGAAATTAAATGTCTACAATGCAGGAAGTCAGCCTCACTTGGATAGTGAGGACTGCATTATGATTGATATCTTGGATGAGCTTGTAGAAGAAACACTATCCAAGCTACTGCATTGTGATGATATGTTTGATGCTTTTAAAAAAGTTTGGAGTGAAATTGTGGAAGAGAAGGCCCTCACACCTGAGATTCAAATGGTGAAAACCTTAAATTTTGAAGTGGGGATAGCAATAAAGTATCCTCCTTGGAAACCACCTGTGTTGCCTCTTCCACCACCTTCTAAGGCACCTTTGTTGCCTTCACTCATAAGTCCACCTGATGTGGAACTGAAACAACACCCCAAGTCTCTGAAGTATGCATTTTTGAGAGCAAATCAGAAGTTGCCCGTGATAATTTCTTCTTCCCTCACTGATGAGCAGGAAGAAGAGTTGTGTGTGTTAAAAAGGCATAAGAGAGCAATAGGTTAGACTATTACTGATCTTGGAGGAATCAGTCCTGCTATTTGTATGCATAAGATCCACCTGGAAGAGGGTTCCAAACCCTCTAGAGAGATGCAGAGAAAGTTAAACCCCCACACGCAAGACGTAGTGATGAAGGAAGTGGGTAAATTTTTAGATGCAGGAGTCATCTATCTCATTTCAAATTATTAATGGGTGGCTCCTACTCAGGTGGTACCTATGAAATCTATAATCACTGTGGTTAAATCAGATTATGGTGAAGCAATTTCAACTAGGGAGACGACTGGTTGGAGGGTGTGCATTGATTATCGAGAGCTCAATTGAAAAACTAGAAAAGATTATTTTCCTTTGCCCTTCATAGACCAGATTTTAGATAAGTTAGCAGGCAAAGCTTTTTATTATTTTCATGATGGATATTCAGGGTATAATCAGATTCCTGTGTAACCACAAGATCAAGAGAAAATAACTTTCACTTGTCTTTTTGACACCATTGCTTATAGGAGGAGCCATTTGGATTATGCAATGCCCCTGTAACTTTCCAAAGGTGTATATATGTCATCGTCTCGAATATGATTGACCAATTTTTAGAAATATTCATGGATGATTTTTCTATCTTTGGGGATAGTTTTTGCCAGTGCCTACATCACCTCAGCCTCGTACTATAGAGATGTGAAGAGACCAACTTGGTCTTAAGTTGGGAAAAGAGTCATTTTATGGTCAATCAAGGCATTGCCCTTGGCCATGTTGTTTCCTACTGAGGTGTAGAGGTAGACCAGGCTAAAATTAATTTGATTGCACATTTGCCCCCACCTAAAACTATCAAATAGGACAGATCCTTTTTGGGGCATGTGGATTTTATAGGAGATTCATCAAAGATTTCAGTAAAATCTCAAAACCCCTTTGTCACCTGCTCTAGTAATAGGTTTCTTTTGTATTCAATGATGAATGTCTTATTGCTTTTGAGTTTTTAAAAGGATGTTTTAACTCTGCACTTGTCCTACAAGCCCCTGATTATTCTTTGCCATTGGAGCTGAGGTGTGATGCATCAGCTTTTACAATTGGTGTAGTTTTGGGGCAAAGAAAGGACAAAGTACATTATGTGATTGCTTAGGTAAGCAAGACAGTGATCGATGCTCAGTTAAACTATACCACAACAGAGAAGGAATTGTTAGCAATTGTCTATGCTTTGAAAATATTTAGGTCATATGTGTTTGGATCTAGGATTGCGGTGTTCACCGACCATTCAGCCCTTAAATACCTTTTATCTAAAAGGAATGCAAGCCAAGATTAATCAAATGGATACTCCTATTAGAGGATGTTGATCTTGAGATTAAAGATAAAAAAGGGGTTGAAAATGTAGTTGCAAACCACTTATCCAGGATCCTAGCTGTTGAGTTTAATGGAGTGCCTGTTAATGACTCATTTCCAGATGAACAATTGTTTGTTGTCTGCATGAGTGCACCTTGGTTTGCAATCATAGTTAATTATCAGCAGTAGGTAGGATTCCCCTACATTGGAATAAAATGGATAAGGATCTGTTCTTCTCTCAGATCAGATACTATATGTAGGAGGATCCATACCTTTTCAAGAATTGTGCAGACCAAATTGTGAGAAGGTGTGTACCTGAGAATGAATTCCACAACATACTAATATTGTGTCATGAATAGGCTTGTGGAGGCCATTTCAGTAGAAATAAGACTGCTATAAAAATACTTCAAAGTGGATTGTATCGGCCTACAATCTTCAAATATGCATGGCAGCCCTGCAAGGCATGTGAAAAGTGCCAGAAAATGGGAATTATTTCCAAAAGAAATTCTATGCCTTTACAACCCATACTTATAGTTGAATTGATTGACATTTGGGGGATTGACTTCATGGGTCCTTTCCCTCTTTCTGATGGATATAATTTTATTCTTGTGGATGTGGACTATGTGTCAAAGTGGGTTGAAGCCATAGCCATAAGAATCAATGATCACAGAGTTGTCATCAATTTCTTGAAAGATAATATTTTCTCTAGGTTTGGTACCTCCGGAGCTTTCAGTAGTGATGGGGGAAGCCATTTCTGTAATATGCATTTTAAAAATCTGCTTAAAAAGTACTCTGTGAAACACAGAGTTGCCACCGCAGACCAGTGGGTAAATGGAAATTTCTAATAGAGAGATTAAACACATTCTAGAGAAAATTGTGAGAGGAGATAGGAAGGATTGGTCCCTAAAGTTGACTGATGCTCTTTGGGTTTATAGAACTACCTATAAGACCCCAGTAGGGATGTCTCCCTTTTGGTTGGTGTATGGCAAGGCATGCCATTTACCAGTGGAGTTAGAACATAAAGCCTATTGGTCTATTAAGTCATTGAATTTTAATCTAACTGCTGCTAGTATGCACAGGAGGTTGTAGTTGTCAGAACTTGAAGAGTTGAGATTGGATGCCTACTCCAATGCCAGGATTTACAAAGAAAAGGCCAAAGCCTTTTATGATTAGCATTTGCTAAAGAAGGAGTTTGCTGCAGGCAACAAGGTATGGTTGTTTAATTTAAAATTAAAATTTTTCCCAGGCAAATTAAAATCTAGATGGGAGGAACCCTACATTGTGATGCATGTTTCCCCATCTGGAGTTGTTGAAATTATGGATCCTGAAGATGGTAGGATCATGAAAGTCAATGGTCAAAGGCTCAAAATCTGTGTTGAAAGTGTAGTGGAGCCTGTGGTGACCATTCACCTTCAAGAACCTCCAAAGTGTGAATGATTTTCAACATTATACATTATGTACCATAGTTGTCCTGGTAGTATTGTTTTTATTTGTTTTATGTCTGTTAAATCTATAATTTTTACTTAGTTTTTCATTGAGAATAATAACTTAGCTCTGTTGAGGTAAGGAAGGTCTTTGCTACATGAGAAATTAATAGGAACAAAGGAGGATTGATGAATTTGTGTTGGATGGAGACAGTGAACTAATGAGAAATAATTTTTGAATACAAAGAGACCTGTCGAGAGGTTAGAAGTGAAGTTCGACAGGTACTGAAGGTGTTCATGTGAAATTTGATTGGTTCTGTGTACTTGTCGAGAGGAAGTGAGATGAATTCAATCGATACTGAAGGTGTTTGCTGCAATTTCGACGGGTTCTGAATACCTGTTGAGAGGTTGAAAAACCTCTCGGAGCCTCAATGCCTAAAAATTTGTAACATGTCGAGAGGTTGGGTGAACCTCTCGAATTGCAATTTATGAAGCCTATGAACCTGTCGAAAGGTTTACACAACCTCTTGAAACCTTCACTCTGAGAGTCTTCCAAATTCATATAGTTTTAATTGTTCGACAGGATGAGTCAACCTGTCGAAATCTTCTTTACATCCTGTTGGAATAGTGCTTTGCTTGCTTTAAACCTATTGGCAGGTTCATTTCGTCCATTCGACACCTTCAGCTAAAGTCTGGTTCTTCCTCTGTTCGAGTTTCCATTCTCTTCTTTCTTCTCCACCTCACTGGTTCCCCTTCCAAGTACCTAGCCATTGCTCTAGTTGCATCAGCTTTGGAAGGATGACATTTTACACCTGGTTTGAGCCGATTTGATTCTGTGTACTGCAAGTGTCGAGAAGCCCTAGGTTTTTGAGTAAGTTCTTCACCTTCATCCTCATGATTTCTCAGCGTTATAGTTATATATTTTTGGAGGATTTGCAGTGTGTTATTAATTTATTGAGGGAGGAAGATTGTTGTGTTTATTGAGAAGCATTGTGAGAATTTTTAGTCCCAATGGACGAATTTGAGGGCACTGTTAAGGTATTTTAGATGCTTGCTGCTAACTTCATTGGAAATAGTGATAAGAGTGTGTTAGTGAAATTGAATGAAAGGTGGATTGAAAACTGCAGGATACAGAGCCTGTTGTAGCAAGTTTTAATAAGAGTTTGTCCCACAGGAAAAGTTGATCTAAAGCTCCAAGGGAGCTATCTTTAGTAGGCCCTCTACATCTGGCTACAGATCTGGCAATCCTAATTGGAAGGGGATTTAAGGTCACTATTGTCTAAATCCTATGGTAACCTAATGCTTAATCTACATCAATGGTTAAGAAGGATGATGGAGTCTGAGAAAATAAATATAAAAGGGGGAGAAGTAAGCTATTAGGTACAGATCTGATGGGTCTTATAACTCAGACTCAGATCTGCTGCTATAGAAATCCTTTCCAATGGCTACATTATCACCAAAGAGGAGAAAGGATCTAACTCACCCCTGTGCCATCATCCAATCCCTTATGGCTATAACCTATCCACTTAAATGGTGACAGACTATCCAATAGGGGAACCACAGTCTAGAGATGGGTCAGAACAAGTTTATCATTGTAGGCACTACTTCATCCAGGCTACTAGCTCAAGAATCCATAGGAACCTCAACCTCTAAAGTTCTGTGTGTGGGGCTAGGCCTGCAATGTGCACTAGCCTGGACAAACAGGACTAGCAAGAGTTTGAGTACTAGCTTTAGGTCTAGCTGTTCACTGCTTTAGAGAGACAGCAATGACTCAGTCACAAGCCTACAATCTCTACAGCCAGATCAAATCTACCATCTGATAGTGGGTCTATATAAATACAGGGGAGTATGTCTCTACACAATCTCTCACAAGGCTACAAGCATAAGTGCAGAGAAGAAGAATCTGTCTTAGATTGGTGGATTGGCCTCACCCTAGGGCTATAACTTGTCCACTTGAATGGTCACAGACTATCCATAGAGGCTATCCTCCTCATAGCGATCGGAGGCAGAACAAGAAGATTGCTGCCACCACCATGTTCACAAGGCTACCAGCACAGGCTCCCATGGGGATTCAGATTTAGTGGATCCTGTGGTGGGGCATAGGACTGCAATGTGCCTAACCTAGACACACAGGGCACTGGATCTAAATAAATCCTTTAAAAACAATCCTCCATTGCTTATAATGCAACATAGCAATGGAGGATCTCAAGGCAGCAGCCTTGTACAGAACAACCCTCAAAATTCAATCCCATACATGCATAAGATCCTATTATAAAACTCTATTAAAACTATTACAAATAATCATACAAAGGTATAGCCAACAAGTCTTGGACTATGGAGAGAAGAAAAGGGAAAAAGAAGCTGCCTAAACCCTAACCTTAGCCTATAAGAATTCTACAGCTAATTCAAGGAGTACAGAAGTCCCCTAAACCTAAACTAGGCGTAGGCTTATATAGCAGTCAGCTGTGTGAGCATTAGGGTTAGGAAAAATCCTAATTTTATCAATGCAATTGTGGCTCATTTCTGTTCCTTGGATGCCTCGAGGCATGTGCACGGAGATTGGAGCATTGGAGTGCATGCCGTAGTTGTTGGAAGTTCCCAGATTGCCCCTACAAAAGTGGGGAGAAGTTAAGATCTCGAGCCTCGCTAGGTAGTAAGGATTTCCAAGTCTTCTCACGTGATAGAATTGACGTCACGAAATTGAATTGACTTGAAGCTCTTACAGTCGCAGGATTGATACTTTAGTCATCACAGGATTTCTCTAGTTGTCACGGGATTGAGCTTCCCATTTGAATGGCACGGGAATCGCGCGCGCTGTTCATTCCTTGGTGAATCTCGCAGGGATCCTTGCGAAGAAGCAATGTGCATAGGCCTCTGGATCACACGAGCAGTTCCCTGATGGTCTCTATCCCATGGCCATTGTGCGACATCTGCGCACAGGAATGCCTTGAGCTCTCTCTGCTCAGTGAATCGCACGAAGATTAAAGGCTCCTTTCTTGAGCTACGTGAGACTACGTGAGAGCTTCCAACTGAGCGTCATGAGAACTGCATGAAGTATGTTTTTTAATCCCTTCTGTTTTCAATCTATGCGAGAATAGCGCTACCAGTTGGTGTGCTGCCTTCAGAAACCCGCGGCAACTGTGCGAAGTATTCATTCTGATTCAATTGAACCCTGTGACATCTGCGCGAGGCTCACTTTTTAGCTTGTTGCTGCTTTATTGTGCCTTTGCTGCAGCTAGTTCTCTATCTGGGTCTAACTTCCTTTCTCCTGAGGCACTTCTGGGGAAAAAGTAAGCTTCTTGGCATGGTTAGGGACTTATCTGCAGCTGTTGCTTATTACCTACAAAATGGGCTTAACACACATTTATTAAATGACTAAGGGTCTAACAGAGACTAAGTTAAGGGATGAAAAGTAGTACATTTCAGGTCTTAACACACCCCCAAACCTAATCTTTGCTAGTCCCTTAGCAAAGCTTTAACTAATTAAATGTCACTTTCGTAGGGATCACGGATACATTTGGCATATGTACCAAGCCTTTTAAACCCCTAGGTGATCCCTAGTGGAGGAGTGAAGTCTCATGAGAGTTTTCAGTGAAGTTGCCCACAAACTTCTAAAAAAAATTAGTTAACAGTGCTGCAGTCACTGGCAAAACAAATTTCAATGAATAAAGCATCAATCCACTTTCCTTTAGAGTTCAGAGGAAATTATAGTAGTAAAGCAGGTCATTTAAAACTCAAAATTAGCATGTGTTTGCATCACCACCATTCATTTTACATTAGAAATTCAATGTGTAAGAATCAGTACCTAGCTTGCCTTAAAATCAAAATTAGGTTGGATACAACCCCAATGAGATTTAAATTCAAACCCAATTCTCACCACGGCTATCTCTCAACATTGACAATCTGAGGGTGTTCACATTCAAAACAGCTCAAAAGCAGTTACAGACCCCAAATGGGCATGCAAGCATGAGTATAGGCGAAGCTTCTAATTTCTGACATCCTCATGACATTTGACCATAGATTGGACAGCTCCTCATCTCCACATGACAGCTCATTTCACTTTGGATCTACAAGGTCTTTTCGAATGGGTTGTAATGTGGCTTATGGGTGAGGGATATAAAGAATCAAGGGGTAAAAAGGGAATCAAAATTAAGGAATCAGCAAGGTAAGGAGTGATTTATGACTTCACAACCTTCATTTCAGCAAAACTTCATCTTACTTGATATATTCTAGAATCAAAGTGGCCAGCTTCTCCTCTTCTTTTCAATTTTCAGATGATGTTCTTCTCAAGACATCTCTTTCTTTATCTCTTTTCATTTTTATTCAGTATTTTTATGATTTTTATGATGAACTGCCACACAAATACCATTGATACACTGTTGTTCATAAGTTACTTTTCTTCACCTTCCACCAAATGTTGGACCGCTCTCACTGTCTTTAACTCCTTCTCCTTTACCTTCTGAATTCTCAGAATGAGGGTGAGGTTGAATCAGGTCAAGAGGTTAACGTGCAAGTACTCTGGTGCTTGTTAAAGAAGAATAGGACTTTCTGAGGCTCAATGATTGTATACCAAAGGGTAGTTTTAAAAGGTTGGGTTTTCAGGCTCAAACTATCCAAATGAGGGCCTTGGATCATTTCCTTAATGTCATGAGTGCTGTCAATCAGTTTTGATTTGGAGGTGCCTAACTTCTAGTGAAAAGGTCTGGACTCAATCAGTCCTTAGAGCATAAATAATGCCAAAAACACTCTTCAAAAGAAAATGATGGGCCCAAATCTCATTAGGTATGGTCCTCAAATTAACCCATGGGGTGTATTTTCACCTGTTTCTCTCCTCTTAAGTTTACTAAGTACTAACTGAAAAATTTTCTGATGTCAGCTTCATGGTGGTGCTAAGTTTTTTAAATTTTAAGTTTCAAAATGTCTATAAAAATATTTTAATATTTTCACATATTTCCTCATTGCAGCAAGTTAAGTGAAAATTAACTTTATTCATCCTAATTATAGCACCACTACTGTACGAAAGTTAACTATTATGTTGGTAGATCTACCCTGCCACACCCCTAAACCATGAGGACCAGTGTCCTCACCGGTTCAAAGGTGAGAAAGTGTAGGGTAATAGTCAGGAACAAAAAGGTAAACACGCACAGACAATATACACAATGCAATATGCAAAAGGAAATTCTATTAGCTGAGAAAAAAGTGTACAACTATAATTACAATGACAGGAAAAGAAGTGGAAAGGAAAGAAAAGCCTAAGTACAATCTAGTTTAGGAGGATAAGGAATTAGAATCTGAATCTGTGAACTAGTCCCAACCCATCTTTTGTGCATGTTTCCTAAGTTCAACTTTGTCCTTTTTCTTTCTTGCTTGCTTCTCAGTATGACTCTTTTTCTTCTTTGCTTTGCTCTCAGCTGGACTTTTTTTCTTTGGTTGCCTTGGTTTCTTTGGTTGAGCTAGTGGTTTCTTCATGGTTGCAGCTTTTGGTGCCCTCACCCTCATTTTTCTGGTTTTGGGTTCAGAATGTATCATAGGAGATTTTCCTTTGTCTTGCTCAGTGGGGGCTACTAGGGACTTTCCTTTATCTGGCTGGCCAGGGGGTATTGCCTCCTCATACTGGGCAGCTGGCTCTTTGCCAATTTTGATAGAGGCTACTGTGGAAGCAGTCCTCTTATCAATGACTTTCCTCTGTTTAGGATAAGTTTGCTTAGTAGGATGTGCAACAGGAGTTGGGGTAGGTTGAGGCTTCTCAGTAGGGGGTGCAGCAGGAGACTTCCCTTTATCTGGCAGGCCAAGTGGTTGTGCCTCCTTAGACTAGGCAGCATGGGTTTGAGAAGGTTTAGGCTCAGGTTCTGGCATTAGTAAAGAGAGTGGGGTGGGTTGCTGAGCTGCAGTTCTGGCAGCAGCCAATGCAGCTTCCAAAGAGGCTATCTGGATTTTGGCTTTGAGGAGGTCAGTTTCATGGATTTTTTTTTAGAGTCGAAAGATTTCTTGGGCATTGTTGAGTCTCTTTTCAAACATTCTTGCCTTCAACCTCTCCACATTGGTGTTTGCCTTCTCATAGGCCTCCAAGATGTTAGTCCACCCAAGGGAAATACCTAGTAGTTGCTTTCTTTGGGCTTCCTCAATTTCACTAAGCTGCTGCAGCAAGGGGGTCTCTATGGATTGCCTAAGTTGGGCCATATCCCTCAGGACATCCCTCCTAAGGTAGGGATTGTCTCTCATGGCATGGAGGATGGTGAGGTAGGGAGGGATGTAAAAGGAGTGTTTGGATGCGATAGGAAGAGAGGAAGTGGAAGGAGCAAAATGTGATTGGTCCTGGGTGGAGAAAGTAGATTTATGAGTAGGTAAGTTTAGTTGTTGATGGAAGGTGATAAGTAGTGAAAAATACCATTTTTCACCCCTAAACATGAGCCTTGAAAGGCCCTTGAGAGGACTAAATAAGTGCTTTAGTGTTCATATTGCAGCTAACCAAAAAGACAGGTCCAAATCCGAAAACCATCCTAAAATGATCAAAAAGCTGACAACGCATGTCAAGCTCAAAGAGGGAGTGAAGAAATAGCCTCAGCAATGGCTAAAAAGGTCCTAAAAGAGCAAGAAAAGACCTAAAGAAGAAGAAGGATCCATTCGCAAAGAAGAATGGAAGCTAAAAGTTCAATTCGCAAAGAACATCTACTATTCGCAAAGAACTTTGAACTTTGCGAAAAGAAGAAAACACTCCTCGAATAGAAGATTTACCTCTGCGAAAAGAAGAGAAGTGCCTGCGAAAAAACTTACGCTGCGAAAAGAACTTACGCTGCGAAAAGAACTTACGCTGCGAAAAGAACTTACGGAGCCAACCTACTTTCTTGAAAAGACCCTTAACCTCTGCGAAATGGCATCTTTGAGATTTGACCACTTTGAAGGGCATTTCGATAAACTACGCGTGCCCCAATGTAATTAAAAGCCCGAGACATTAGGAAGATTCCAAGCACAAACCAAGGCATATTCCGCCCCGTGAAAACCCAAAGATGAAATCACTTGGCGGGAACTTCTAGAAGCTCAAACAAACTTTTGAATTCCCATAATAATTGATGCTTCTAACGCTGATTGGTCGAACGGATCGAGCATTTTCATTGGCGAGCAGTCACGGATCCCGTGCTCAACAATGACCATTGGGCAATACTGATCCCGAGCACTTCTGATTGGTCAATTCAGCCTTGTGCTGGATAGAGGGAAAGCTATAAATTGAGAAGACATTTGCCCAATTGAGGCATCCAGATTTTGAGTTTTCATTTCTATTTCCTCCTTCCTTGGATAGTCTATCTGACCTTGTAATTTCTTCCTCTGTTTTGCTTTTGAGAGTTCTTTGAGAGTGCTTTTGTAACTCTAAAGAGATCGGATTCAAGGCGCTGCTAGTCCAGGGCTTTCTAAAGCCGTGCTCAGAATTGGAAGGGCTTTCTAAAGCCGTGCTCAGAATTGTAAGATTGAATTTAAAAGGTTCAGAACTGTGTTTTCTCCATTGGATTCATGTCAAGGGTTCTTATTGATCACCTTAGTGCATTAGACTCCTTTAGATTCACTACTTTGCATGCAATTTCCCTTGATTCATTACCCCTGTACGAATTAGCGTTCGTAACCTAGTTACGACAGACTTGCGATGATGTTCATGTTACGAATTGGGGATAGGTCAACAACTATTGGATGATCTGTGACCATTTAAGTGGAGATCATAACCATAAGTCTAAACCCCTTCCTTAATTGATTTATTTCTCTTACATCTGTCTTTGGTAGCGATGAAGATTGAATCAACTCATTTAGTTCTGATTCTCCATTAAAATTCAAAGGCGAAATCACGTAAAGTTATTATTTCTCCATTTGATTTATTTTAATCACTTCCCCAACTTGAATCGATGTTAGTTAGTTCTTTTCTTTATTTGCTTTTAGTTAAACGTGACAAAAACCCAACACTCTCTTTTTATCTGCTTTCTAGATAATTATAGAGCCAGATCTGGTAGCACAGATCTGGAGGTCTATCTCATATTTCAGACAAATTCTCTGTGGACGATCTTTAATATACTCACTTTTAAAACTTACTACAATTAGCCCTGATCTTGCAGGCTATTGTTAGCCCTCAATGTGCTGATATCTCTTTCATAATTTAAAATTATGTAACTTATTATTCATTAATTCGTTCTCAAAATAAACATAAAAAAAGGCACATGTGGAGCGACAGAAGTATGAGTTTTAGATGCATTTGGGTCCATATTGGAGGGTAGGATAAGAGGTGGGATTGAAGGGATGGGGGAGGAAAGAAAATGAGTTAGGCTAACTAGGAGTAGTGGGTGACGGTGGAGGAAAAAAGGGAATGGTGAAAGGTATGAAAGAGAATGGTTGGATTGTGGGGACAGGGCTGAGAGGGGAAAGGACCAGGGGGGTTGGAGTGGATTGTTGAGGGATGGGTGGGTTGGTTAATGTCTGAAGTGTAGATTTGATGGATGTGAGTTCAATTCGCATCTGGTCTTGTGTGTGTGTTGTGGTGGATAGTTGGGATTGGATATCTTGGATGAGGGAGAGGATGAGTGTCAGTGTGTCTGGGTTGGGAGGTTGAGATTGGGTAGAGGGTGGAACAGGTTGAAAAGGGGAGGAAGGGGCATGATGGAATGTGGAAGGAGGAGGAGAGTGGGGTTCTGGTGAGTGATGTGGTGATGTAGTTGGGGAATACGGGAGGGGGGTGTTGTGGGTGGGCATGGTGTAGAGGAAACTGGCCATAAAGGCTTGGAATCTTGTGGTTATGTTAAGGTTTAGGTCTATGTCTGTGAATGGGGATGTAGTAGGCATGGCAGGAGTGGTGTCTTCTTCAATGTGAGGTGTGTCAGTGGGGATAAAAGGGATTCTGGGTGGTGTCTGGTAGATGGTGGGGGTTGTCTCAGTGGTTTTCCTTTTCTTATAGGAAATGAGTGGAGGGCTGTCAGGTTTATGTGAAGATGCTGGGAGTATTAGGGCTGTGTATTGGGGTAGGGTAGGGGATGGTGAGGGGCTGACATGCGGGGTGGTGTCCTCCCAGGTACCAATCATAAGAGAAAGGGGTGTGGGCATGGATAATGAAGACAAAGGAGGGTGAGAGAGAGACGGAATAGGGGTAGGGGATGTTGTTAGGATAGGGGATCCTGGAGTAACAGGTGGGGGGGGATCTGGGGGCTGCTGTAGCAGTGGTAGTGATAGGCTATGGAACCACCTCTTTCGTAGCAGGGGTAGGCCTTGTAACAGCTTCCTCATCAGCTTGCTTGGGAGGGGCCTAAGTCTCGGCTCTCTTCTTCTTCTGTGCTTCCATCAGGCTTCTGCTGATTCCCTATTGCCTCTTGGCAAAAGTTGTAGGGGCAAGGGTGGTAGTCTCCTCTATTTTTGCCATCTTATACCCCCCCCTTTAGAAGCAGTTTGGTGATGACTCTGGCATAGGGGAGTGTGTGTGGCTTCTTGTTCTGCCCTAATTTCTCCACCAGATCCTTCATTGCTTCAAAGATTGACCAGGCGGCATGGAAGCCATGGCCCAGAGAGAAAGAGTAAACAACTTCAGCAATAGGAGCCCTCCTATCCTGTTGATGGCCTGAGCGGTTAATGAAAAGGAGTCCAGGCTCCAACTCTCTTCTTCTGGTGGAATCTCTTGAGGCCTTTAATCCTCTAGTCAGAGCCCTTGCAATTGTATCAATTGAGGCACTCAGGGGATGGCCATATCCACAGCTTATGTCAAATGCGGCTGGGATGCCCAATACCTCTGCAATTAGATTGGGGCTAACTAACATCTCAAAATCATCAATCAATACAAGGAAACCTGCTTATCCATCTTTGTCCTTGGTGACCCTGATGTGCTGATAAAAGAGTTGCACTAGCCTAGGGTAGGCTAGTGCTGGAATTCCTCTCATCAAGGGTGTCAAGCCAGCCTTGCTCATAAATTGAATGGCAGGGGCAGAGAGAGACTCCTTCTCAAAGAAGCACAGGTCGAAAGCTGTTTCAGGCTCTAATGGGATTGAAGCCATGAGCTCGGAGGGTGTAGAAAACTCAGGGGTTGGCTCCTCCACCTCCTCAACCACTTCCTTCCCTTTTTTCGGTGCCTTTGAAGTCTTGACCTTCTTAGCAACGGGCTCAACAGGGGCCTTATCCTTGCCTCTTTTCTTTGGTACACTCTTAGAGGCCATTCCAAACTCTATTTTCAAAGATAAAAATGGGGGACTAAGATCTGAGTGCTTACCCTAAAATTATAGGGTTTGTTTCGATCTGATGCACAATGCACCATGTGATCTCTAAGCAGAGGGAAACTAATGGGGATGATGCTAGGAACAAATCTATAGATTCTTGGTGTGAATGATGGGTTGTAGGATGGATGTTGGAGGAGCGAGGTAGAAGAGTGCCGCCAGCTAGGGTTTCGCTGGATGAATAAGGAAGAGAGTACTGGAAAGGGAGACAAGGGCAGGGTTAAAATACTTGTCGCTAAGCTTGGCGCTCTTTGGACCATATCCTATCGTGGGATTGGAAATGAAACCTAGCAAAGGTGTAATTGCAACTTGGATTGCACGAGAGTCTCCCAGGTTTACCTTGGAGCGTGCGACAGCTTGTGAAGAATTTTATGTGAATTGTGCGAGAGTCTCCCAGGCTTCCTTTTGGACTGCGCGAGAGGCTCCCAGGTTCACTTTGAATCTCGTGATAGCTAGTGAGATGCTCTATTTGGATCCCGCGAGAGGTTCCTAGGCTTACATTGAATCTCGCGACAACCTTTGAAGGGTTCTATGTGAATTGCGCGGGAGTCTCTCAGGCCTCTTGTTGAACCCGACAACAGTAAAGTATTAAACAAAGAGCATGTGTTCTTTATTCTGCCATTTCCATTTGTGTTGTGGCTGGATCCTAGGCATGACTCACCACCAAGGGTATCCCCAGACACATTAAGATCAAACATCCAAGCATAGACAACAGAAATCACTATCCAACATTGTGCATTCAAGCAAATAATCATCAATTCAAGAGCAGTAATTATCAAACCAAGCATAAAGAGGAACCAGACCAGACACATTCAGACTTAAGTGAGGCCACCAGAATTTCCTCTAAACTTTGAACAAAAGAAAGCAATACAAATCTAATAAAACCAAAGTACATATGATACAATATTGACACACCTGTGGATCAGTTTAATGAATGGTCCCCTTGCAAGTGAATGGTGTCCATAGGTTCAACATGTTTTTCTAAAATAGGGTTAAGCCTCTGACCATTCACCTTCAAGGTTTTTCCAGACTTGAGATCCTTGATTTCCACAGCACCAGATGGGGAAACATTCATGACAATATAGGGATCTTCCCATCTGGATTTCAGTTTGCCAAGAAAATTTTTATGTTTGGAGTTAAACAGCCAAATCTTATCACCAGCCATGAAGCTCTTTCTTAACAAATTCTTGTCAAAGAAAGCCTTGGACCTTTCCTTGTAGATCGGGTGTTGGCATATGCATCCATCCTCAGCTCTTCTAGTTCTGACAGATGCAGCAACCTGTGAGGACAAACAAAAGTTAGGTCTAGATTTAAATGTTTTATGGCCCAATAGGCCCTGTGTTCTAACTCTATTGGGAGATGGCAGGCCTTGCCATAAACCAGTCTGAATGGGGACATCCCAATGGGAGTATTATAGGAAGTCCTATAAGCCCATAATGCATCATTTAGCTTGTCAGCCCAGTCTTTTCTGTCAGTCCTCACTGTCTTCTCAAGGATGTGCTTGATCTCCCTATTTGAAATTTTAACTTGCTCACTAGTTTGTGAGTGGTAGGGAGTAGCAATCTTATGGGTGACAGAATATTTCTTGAGCAAGCTCTCGAAATTTCTATTGCAGAAATGGCTACGCCCATCACTGATAATGGCTCTAGGGGTGCTAAATCTTGAGAAGATATTTTGCTTTACAAGCTTGAGGACAACCTGTTTATCAATGGTTCTTGTGGCAATAGCTTCTAACCATTTTGAAACATAATCCGCTGCCACTAAAATGAAATGATAACCATTAGAAGGAGGAAAGGGGCTCATAAAGTCAATACCCCAGACATCAAATAGTTCCACAACAAGGATGAGCTGCAAAGGCATTGAGTTTCTTTTGGACAACCCTCCTAATTTCTGATATCTTTCACAGGTCCTGCAGTGTGTATTGGCATCTTTGAATAAAGAAGGCCAATAGAATCCACACTGCAAGATTTTGTCAGCTGTTTTTCTTCCACTAAAGTGGCCGCCACAGGCATTTTCATGGCACATGGACAGAATACTAGGGACATCACTTTCTATAACACATTTTTGGATGATTTGGTCGGCACAATACTTCTATAAACAAGGTTCCTCCCAGAAAAAGAATTTGACCTGTGAGAAAAACAGGTCTTTGTCCATTTTGGTCCAATGAGCAGGAATCTTGCCTATAAATAGAAAATTTACAATGTGTGCATACCAAGGAACCAAGGATTGGATGACAAACAATAGCTCATCCAGGAAAATATCATTTGTAGGATCATCAACACATTTTTCCAACTCAATTCTGGACAAGTGATCAGCCACTACATTTTTCACACCCTTCTTGTCCTTGATTTCAATGTCAAACTCCTGTAACAGGAGTATCCATATAATCAGCCTTGGCTTAGCATCTTTCTTGGACAATAGGTATTTCAATGTTGAGTGGTCTATGAAGATTATAGTTTTAGGCCCAAGTAGGTAAGGTCTAAATTTATCAACAGCAAAAACTACTGCCAAAAGCTCTTTCTTAGTTGTGGTGTAATTCAGCTGAGCTTCAACAAGATATTTGATGAGATAGGCAATGACCACTGGCATCTTATCTTTCCTTTGGCCCAAAATAGCACCTATTGCTAAGTCGGATGCATCACACATTAGCTCAAAGGGGAGTGCATAGTTAGGTGTTTGGAGTACAGGGGCAGAGGTGAGGCATAGCTTCAAAGTTTCAAAAGCCTTAAGACATTCAACAGAAAAATCAAGGGGCACATCTTGGCAGAGCAGGTGCCACAATGGTTTAGCAATTTTGCTAAAGTCTTTAATGAACCTCCTGTAGAATCCTGCATGTCCAAGGAAAGATTTGATTTGTTTGACCGTTCTTACAGGGGGCAAATTTGTAATGAGGTCAACTTTAGCTTTATCTATCTCAATCCCTTCTTTAGAGACTACATGGTCCAACACAATACCTTGTGTTACCATAAAGTGGCTCTTTTCTCAACTTAAGACCAGATTGGTCTCCTCACATCTTTGCAAGACCAGGTGGAGGTGTTGCAGACATTGGCCAAAACTGTCCCCATATACAGAGAAATCACCAATAAAAATATCTAAGAATTTGTCAAACATATCAGAGTATATGGCATACATACACCTCTGAAAGGTGGTTGGGGCAATACACAGCCCAAAAGGCATCCTTCGATAAGCAAAGGTGCCAAAAGGGCAAGTAAATATAGTTTTCTCTTTGTCATGAGGGTGCACAGGGATCTGATTGTACCCTGAGTACCCATCAAGAAAGCAATAGAAAGCTTTTCCAGCCAACTTATCCAAAATTTGATCAATGAAGGGGAGAGGAAAGTGGTCTTTTCTGATCCTAGAGTTGAGCTTCCGATAATCTATGCAAACCCTCCAGCCAGTGGACTCCCTGGGTAGTCTTAGCTCTCCAGACTCAGTTGTGATGACTGTTATGCCAGATTTCTTGGGCAACACTTGGATAGGTGCCACCATTCAGAATCTAAAATGGGTTAAATTACCCCAGCATCTAAGAATTTAATGATTTCTTTGAGGACCACTTCCTGCATGTGAGGATTCATTTTCCTCTGCATTTCCCTGGAGGGTGCTGAGCCCTCCTCTAAATGGATTCTGTGCATACAGATTGATGCATCTATCCCTCCTAGATCCGCAATGGTCCATCCAATTACCTTTTTATACTTCCTCAAGACTGTTAGTAATTCTTCCTCTTGCTCATTGGTAAGAGAGGAGGAGATAATTACAAGAAGTTTTTCGCCTTTCTCAAGGAAGGCATATTTTAATGTTTCTGGAAACTTCTTGAGCTCCAGATCAAGGGCTTATTGGGTGGATGGCAGGATTGGTGCTTTGTTAGTTTGAGGAAGAGGCAGCAATGTAGGTTTCCAAATAGAATGCTGCACTAAGCCCACAGAAGACCTCAATATGGTCATGTCTTCTGGCATAACAGCTGGGCTTCCATCCTCTACCATGTCCCAAACTTCATTTAAACTTGTGACAATGTTTCCCCACTCCAGCAGAGTGGGCAATTCTTCTTCAACAACTTCCTCTAGTATATCCACTAAAAAACTTTCCTCATTGTCCAGCTGAGGGTACATTACACTTTTGTACACATTAAGTTCAACCTTCATATGTCTGAAAGTTACCTCCATGATCTCTGACCTGCATTGAATGCCTGCATTGGTTGTGGCCAAGAATGGCCTCCCCAAAATAACAGGTATTGGAGTGATACTCTTGTTCTAGCCCATGTCGAAAACAAGGAAGTCTGCAGGATAAAACAACTTATCCACCCCCACTAAGACATCCTCAACCACTCTCATAGGTCTCCTTTCAGACCTATCAACCATTAACAACACAATGGGGGTGGGTTTTAACTCCCCCAAACCTAGCTACTGATACACATTGTATGGCAGCAGGTTTACACTGGCTCTAAGGTCTAGAAGGGCCCTTCCAATTGTGTGGTCTCTAATTATGTAGGGAATAGTGGGTATCCCTGGGTCTTGTAACTTCTCTGGCATTGTCATATTTAATACAGAATTAACTGTATCAGTTGTAAAGACCTTTTTGGATAAATGGCCTCTAGCTTTTCTTTTCTGGGTACAAAGGTCTTTCAGAAATTTGGCATAGGCTGGGACCTGTCTAATTGCATCAAGCAGGGGCAAATTGATTTTTACCTATTTAAAGGTCTCCATCATTTCCTCTATCTGTGCATTCCCCTTATCAAAAGGGGCAGGGCTACTCAAAACTTGAGGAAATGGCAACTGAGGTACTGCTGGTTCCTCTGCTGCAAGCCTATGACTAAATGTTTGTTTTTTTCTTTTTTTATCTTTTATTTCCTGCAGAGGATCAACTACAACCTCTTTATTTTTCCCTTGTTGCAGGGTAGCAGGTAACTCGTGGCTCTGTGCTCTAACAAAGTCTTTTTCACTTTCATTTGAAAATTCTTTGGAAATGACCTCTCCTTATTCCTTTCCAACCTGCTTGTCTACCAGCCTGCCAAACCTCAGGGTTGAGATGGCATTAGCTCCCTCAAAACATGAGGAACCTTCTCCAATGGAATATTGGCCCTTAGGGTTGGCCACTGGCTGACTTGGCAACCAGTCCTCTTCTCTTTTGGCCAACACATTAAATATTTGGCCTAACTGTTCTTCCATTTTCTTTATGCATTGACTGTGATAAGTCATAGTCTGAGTCAAGACTCCAAGGCTTTGCAATGAGGTCAAAACCTGGTCCTCGAAAGAAGCATTTCGGGGCTGAGGTGGGGGAACTACCAACTGATTTTATTGCTGGGGCAGCTGCTGATGCTGGAAATTTGACCTTGGGGCATATCCCTGATTAAATTGCTACTGTAGCCTTTGAGGTAAGGCCAACATCTATTGTGGCTGCATGTAATTGTCTTGTCTCCACCTCAAATTTGAGTGGTCTCTCCACTGGTAACCAGCCTTTTGGTGCTGATAGCCAAATGGTTGTTTGTTATAGCCAACAGATTGTTGTTGGCCAAATGATTGGGCAGCAGTAGCTTGTTCCATCACATACTCAGGATATTGCCCTGCAAATGGGCACTCTTCCACTGTGTGTTGTGGAGATTGGCATATCAGACATGCCTCCATCACCTGTACAGCCAATCTGGGTTGCACCACAGTTAATAGTTTATCAAACTTATCAAAAAGATTGGCCAGTTGCATTCTTAGGTCATTATTCCCAATTACTTCATACATCTTTCCTTTGGAAGTTTTAGCAAGTCCCATAGTAGGAGAAGGCTCTTGAACAGTTCTTGACAAGGACATCTTTTGGAAAGCATTTTCACTGATGACCTCGAACAAGTCCCATGCCTTATCAGCTGTTTTGTGCATGTAAGTTCCACCACAAGAGGCATCTACCATGTCTCTACTTTTCTCATCAATCCCATTATTAAAGTTCTGGACAAGCTGTCAGTCAGGGATCTTGTGGTGGGGACATTGTTTGAGCATCTCCTTAAATTTGTGCCATGCTTGATTAAAATCCTCAGTTAGGGATTGGGCAAAAGCAAGTATTTCTTTCCTCAACTAGCTGATTTTTGTCTCTGGGAAGAATTTGGTCAAAAATCTTGTCTGGTGATCTTTCCAAGAAGTGATGCTGTTATTTGGGAGAGTAGCTAACCAGGTGCTGGCCTTGTCCTTTAGGGAGAAAGGAAAAAGTCTTAATCTAGTGGCTTCTGGTCCCAAACCAGCAATGGAGAATGTTGTGCACAGGGCTAAGAATTGGTCAATGTGTTTGTAGGGGTCTTCCATACTGAGCCCATGGAAAGAGGGAAGCATTTGCATAATTGAGGTTTTAATCTCATAGTTTCCCTGAACATCAAGGAATTGAATGCTGAATGGGGAATTATAATCATCAGGAGCATTCAATTCCTTCAATGTTCTAGGTTGCTCTTCACCCATGACTGTTGTCTCAGTTTCAGTAAGGAGCTCAACTGTGGTGTGTCTGGGCCTTCTTGGTCTTCTGCCCCTTTCTATCTCAGGGTTAGGAGGCTCTAATGTGGGTCTGAGGGATCTCCTTCCTAACATGCACACACACCAACAGCAGGGAAGACTACTTGTAGACACAGTGCAATTAATAAAATTACAACTATCCTAATCAACTGCTATGGAATTTTCACAGGAAAAATAGACTGAGTTTTTGAGGGTTAGAGAAGTGCAAACAGAGGTAGCTAGACTCCAAGTGCAGTTCAACTTTCCTTCTCTGCTACTGTCTAGATCTCCAAAAAAAGTTCCAAATGTAAATCAGCAGTATCAGTTATTCACAAGGATAGCTACCAAAGAATAAAAAATATAAATATATAGGGTCTACTAATAGATCAAGATTCCCCAGCAACGGCGCCAAAAACTTACTAAGGTATTTTAGATGCTTGCTGCTAACTTTATTGGAAACAGTGATAAGAGTGTGTTAGTGAAACTGAATTAAAGGTGGATTGAAAACTACAGAGTAGTGAGTCTAAAAATACACAGACCTGTAAGATACATGGCCTGTTGTAGCAAGTTCTAATAAGTAAGAGTTTGTCCCACAGGGAAAGTTGATCTAAAGCTCCAAGGGAGCTATCTTTAGTAGGCCCTCTAGATCTGCCTACAGATCTAGCAATCCTAATTGGAAGGGGATTTAAGATCACTATTGTCTAAATCCTTTGGTAACCTAATGCTTAATCTACAGAAATGGTTAAGAAGGATGATGGAGTGTGAGAAAATAAATATAAAAGAGTGAGAAGTAAGCTATTAGGTACAGATCTGATGGGTCTTATAACTCAGACTCAGATCTGCTGCTATAGAAATCATGTCTAATGGCTACATTATCAGCAAAGAGGAGAAATGATCCTACTCACCCCTGTGCCATGATCCAATCCCTTATCGCTATAACTTGTCCACTTAAATGGTCACAGACTATCCAATAGGGGAACCATAGTCCAGAGATGGGTTATAACAAGTTTATCATTGTAGGCACTACTTCATCCAGGCTATCAGCTTAATAATCGATAGGAACCTCAACCTCTAAATTTCTGTGTGTGGGGCTAGGCCTGCAATGTGCACTAGCCTGGACACACAAGACCAGCAAGAGTTTAAGTACTAGCTTTAGGTCTAGCTGTTCACTGCTTTAGAGAGACAGTAGTGTGCCAGTCAGAAGCCTATAATATCTACAGTCAGATCAGATCTGCCATCTGATGGTGGGTCTATACAAATACAAGGGAGTCTGTCTCTGCATAATCTCTTACAAGGCTATAAGCACAAGTGTAGAGAAGAAGAATTTGTCTTAGATCTGTGGATTGGCCTCACCCTAGGGCTATAACTTGTCCACTTGAATGGTCACAGACTATCCACAGAGGCTATCCTCCTCACAGAGATCTGAGGCAGAACCAGAAGATTGCTGCAACCACCATGTTCACAAGGCTACCAGCACAGGCTCTCATGGGGATTCAGATTTAGTAGATCCTGTGGTGGGGCATAGGCCTGCAATGTGCCTAACTTGGATACACAGGACACTTGGATCTAAATACATCCTTTAATAACAATCCTCCATTGCTTACAATGTGACATAGCAATGGAGGATCTCAAGACAGCAGCCTTGTACAGAACAACCCTCAAAAATCAATCCCATACATACATAAGATCCTATTATTAAACTCCATTAAAACTATTCCAAATAATTATACGAAGGCCTAGCTAGCAAGTGCTTGACTATGGAGAGAAGAAAAGGGAAAAAAGAAGCTACCTAAACCCTAACCTTAGCCTATTAGAATTCTACAGCTGATTCAAGAAGGAGTACAGAAGTCCCCTAAACCTAAACTAGGCTTAGGCTTATATAGCAGTCAACTGTGTGAGCATTAGGGTTAGGAAAAACAAAAATTTTATCAATGCAATCGTGGCTCATTTCTGTTCCTTGGATGCCTCGGGGCGTGTGCACGGAGATTGGATCATTGGAGTGCATGCCCTAGTTGTTGGAAGTTCCCAGATTGCCCCTGCAGAAGTGCGGAGAAGTTAAGATCCTGAGCCTTGCTAGGTAGCAAGGATTTCCTGGTCTTGTCGCATGATAGAATTGGCATCGTGAGATTGAATTGACTTGAAGCACTTGCAGTCGTGGGATTGATAATTTGGTCATCGCGAGATTGCTCTGGTTGTCGCAGGATTGAGCTTTCCATTTGAATGGGGCGAGAATCGCACGCGCAGTTCATTCCTTAGTGAATCTCGCGAGGATCCTCGTGAAGTAGCAATGTGCATAGGCCTCTGGAACGCACGAGCAGTTCCCTGAAGGTCGGTATCCCACAGCCACTGCGCGACAGTTACACACTGGAATGCCTAGAGCTCTCTCTGCTCAGTGAATCACGCGAAGATTAAAGGCTCCTTTCTTGAGCTGTGCGAGACTGTGCAAGACTGCGCGAGAGCTTCCAACTGAGCCTCACGAGAACTGCATGAAGTATGCTTTTTAATGCCTTCTATCTTCATTCTGTGCGAGAACAGCGCAACCGGTTGGTGTGCTGCCTTCAGAAACCCATGACAACTGCACGAAGTATTCTTTCTGATTCAATTGAACCCTGCAACATCTGCGCGAGGCTCACTTCTTAGCTTGTTCCTACTTTACTGTGCCTATGCCGCAGCTAGTCCTCTATCTGGGTCTAACTTCCTTTCTCTTGAGGCACTTCTGGGGCAAAAGTAAGCTTCTTGGCATGGTTAGGGACTTATCTGCTACTGCTACTTATTTCCTACAAAATGGGCTTAACACACATTTATTAGATGACTATGGGTCTAACAGAGACTATGTTAAGGGGTGAAAAGTGGTACTTTTCAGGTCTTAACAGGCACCTTGACCGATTTGCTCCAATCTCCTTCTCAATCCACCACAAAATTCACTCAGAAGTCTAGTAGGTTAGCGTCACAGCCTAAGGCCAACCCAGCTGCTAAGAGGAAGCTAGCTGTGGAGAAACCGAAGCAAGCTTAGAAAGCTAAGAAAGCCAAAGTTGTTGAGGAGGTTACTGAGGAAATGCCTAGACCTACCCCTGAGCCCGAGATTGAGTTACCCGTGACCTTAACAACTCCTAATGAGTTTGTGGACTCTTTAGATCTGATTCCCGAGACAGTCTTTGACCTACCATATTTTACTGAGCTAGAGTGCAAAGAGACCTTGGCCTACTTGGAAAAGGCATCCTTGACACCTCTGTTGACCTCGTTACAAGAAAAGGTATACCCAAGCTTATAGTGGCTTACTAGGATATTGGGATGGCATTGGGAGTCCCATTTCTATATTATCCAGCCAGCAATTTAGGAGCCCCTGACAGTGTCTCTTTTAGGAACATGACTAGACACTTGACCCAGGGCATTGTTTGATTTGCGGAGTCTTTGATGAGGAGAGACTTAGACCCTAGCATGTGGTTCATAGATATAATCTTGAGGAAAAATGTCTATGTAAGTGGACATGAACACCCTAATAGTCGATGCCCTGTACTTCTTCTCCAATAGCCAGTTCTTTAATTCCCCTCAGCTGATATTTGAGGTCATGGTGGATGTACATGACAAGATCTAGAAGGGTCAGATGTTGCCAGTGTTGCCTTACAACAGATTAATTACTGCTCTGCTAAGGCAAGGAAAATTTTTGATCAAGAAAGATGAGCCAATTGAGGGTTTGAAGCAAAAGATTTTGGGAGGAGAGCTTGTTCTACTAGTATGACTCTGATTGTCTAGACCACGAAGAGATGAGTTTAGAGTTCTGAAAAGGAAGCACCTAAGGTGACCAGCTCAGCACCCACACCTGTGAACTTTATAACTCTAGTAGCTAGCTCTGGGTCTCTGCCTACTTCTGCTAGTACTAGCTCTGTGCCTTTGTGTTGGTCATTTTCCAGAGTGCTGTCTTGTTATTGGAGACAAAATAGTGGAAGAAATATAAATCAAAAAGTGAAGGAATAAAATTGGTTAAAACAGTAAATATGAAATACACAGCCTGCAAGACCCAGGGATACCCACTATTCCCTGTATTATTGGAGACCACACGATTGGAAGGGACCTTTTAGACCTTGGAGCCAGTGTTAACCTGCTTGCATACAGTGTGTATCAACAGCTAGGTTTGGGGGAGCAGAAGCCCACCCCCATTGTTCTATTGATGGCTAATAGATCTGAGAGACCCATGGGAGTGGTTGAGGATGTCTTAGTGGGGGTAGACAAATTCTTCTACCCTGCAGACTTTCTTGTTTTGGACATGGGCTGCAACAAGAGTACATCCCCGATACCTATTATTCTGGGCTGACCATTCTTGGCCACTGCCAATGCATGCATTCAATGCAGGTTTGGGATTTTGGAGGTTACTTTCGAACATATGAAAGTTGAGCTTAATGTGTACAACAGTGTAAAGTACCCTCAGCTGGACAATGAGGGATGCTTTGCAGTGGAAATACTAGAAGAAGTTGTTGAAAAAGATCTGCCCACTCTGCTGGAGTGGGGCAATATTGTCATAAATATAACTAAAGTTTGGAACATGGTAGAGGAAGGAAGCCTAGCTTTAATGCCAGAAGACATGTCCCCATTGAAGTCTTCTGTGGGCTTAGTGCAACATTCCAATTGGAAACCTACATTGCTGCCCCTTCCTCCAACCAACAATGCACCAATCCTGCCATCCATCCAACAAGCCCCTGATCTGGAGCTCAAGAAGCTTCCAGAGATATTGAAATATGCTTTCCTCGAGAAAGACAAAAAACTTCCTGTAATTATCTCCTCTTCTCTTACCAATGAGCAAGAGGAGGAATTGCTAATAGTTTTCAGGAAGAACAAGAAAGTAATTGGCTGGACCATTGCTGATCTAGGAGGGATTGATGCATCAATTTTTATGTATAGGATTCATTTGGAGGAGGGCTCAACACCCTCCAGGGAAATGCAGAGGAAACTGAATCCTCACATGCAGGAAGTGGTCTTGAAAGAAATCATTAAATTGCTAGAAGCTGGGATAATTTACCCCATTTCTGATTCTGAATGAGTGGCACCTATCCAAGTGGTGCCCAAGAAATCTGGCATAACAGTGATCACAACCGAGTCTGGAGAGTTGAGACCAGCCAGGGAGACCACTGGGTGGAGAGTTTGCATCGATTATCAAAAACTCAACTCTAAGACCAGAAAATACCACTTCCCTCTCCCCTTTATTGATCAAATTTTGGATAAGTTGGCAGGGAAAGCTTTTTACTATTTTCTTGATGGATACTCAGGGTACAATCAGATCCCTGTGCACCCTCTTGATCCAGAGAAAACCACTTTTACTTGTCCTTTTGGCACCTTTGCTTATAGAAGGATGCCTTTTGGACTGTGTAATGCCCCGGCCACCTTTCAGAGGCGTATGTATGCCATCTTTTCTGATATGATTGATAAATTTTTAGAAATTTTTATGAATGATTTTTCAGTTTATGGGGATAGCTTTGACTAATGTCTATAACACCTCCTTCTGGTCTTACAAAGATGTGAGGAGACCAATTTGGTCTTAAGTTGGGAAAAGAGTCACTTTATCATAACAAAAGGAATTGTATTGGGCCAAGTAGTCTCTAAAGATGGAATTGAGGTAGATAAGGCAAAAGTTGACCTCATTGCAAATTTGCTCCCTCCAAGAATAGTCAAATAAATCAGATCTTTCCTTGGGCATGCTGGATTCTATAGGAGGTTCATCAAAGAGTTCTATAAAATTGCTAAACCATTGTGCCACCTGCTCTGCCATGATGTGCCCTTTGACTTTTCTGCTAAATGTCTTGAGGCTTTTGAAACTTTAAAAATCTGCCTCACCTCTGCCCCTATACTCCAAACACTTGACTATACCCTACCCTTTGAGTTGATGTGTGATGCATCCGACTTAGCAATAGGGGCAGAGGTGAGGCAGATGGATACCAGCACCAAAATGCTAGTCACTAATGGAGAGACCAGCCAAATTTGAGGTTGAGGCAAGACAATTATATGCAACTACAATAAATGTTGGCCTTACCTCAACAAAATCAATTGGTAGTTCCCCCACCTCAGCCCCGAAGTGCTTCTTTTGAGGACCAGGTTTTGGCCCAATTGCAAAACCTTAGACCCTTGAATCAGACTGTGATTTCTCACAATCAAAGCATAAAGAAGATAGAAGAACAATTAGGGTAAATAGTCAATTCCTTGGCTAAAAGAGAAGAGGGCAGGTTGCCAAGCCCGCCAATAGCTAACCCTAAGGGCCAATATTCGATTAGAGAAGGCTCCTCAAATTCTGAGGGGGCTAATGCCATCACAGCCCTATGGTCTGGCAGGTTGGTAGACAACCAGGTGGGAAAGGAACAAGGAGAGGTCACTCCCAAGGAACTGGCGAGTGAAAGTGAAAGAGACTTTGTTAGAGCACAGAGTTAAGAACTACCTGCTACGCTTCAACCAGGGAAAAATAAAGAAGCTGTAGTTGAGCCTCAGCAGGAGATAAAAGTAGAAAAAAGAAAAAAACAAAAGTTCAGTCATCGACTTGCAGCTGAGGAACCAGCAGTACCTCAGCTGCCATTTCCTCAAGCTTTGAGTGGCCCTGCCCCTTTTGATAAGGAGCAGGCACAGATCGAGGAAATGATGGATACCTTTAAGCAGGTCAAGATAAATTTACCCCTGATTGATGCAATTCGACAGGTCCCAGCCTATGCAAAGTTTTTGAAAGACCTTTGTACTCAGAAAAGGAAGGGCAGAGGCCATTTATCCAAAAAGGTCTTTGCAACTGATACAGTTAATTCTGTATTAACCATGAAAATGCTTGAGAAGTTGCAAGACCCAGGGATACCCACTATTCCCTGTATTATTGGAGACCACACGATTGGAAGGGCCCTTTTAGACCTTGGAGCCAGTGTTAACCTGCTTGCATACAGTGTGTATCAGTAGCTACGTTTGGGGGAGCTGAAGCCCACCCCCATTGTTCTATTGATGGCTGATAAATTTGAGAGGAAACCCATGGGAGTGGTTGAGGATGTCGTAGTGGGGGTAGACAAGTTCTTCTATCCTGCAGACTTCTTTGTTTTGGACATGGGCTGCAACAAGAGTACATCCCCCATACCTGTTATTCTGGGCTGACCATTCTTGACCACTACCAATGCATGCATTCAATGCAGGTTTGGGATTATGGAGGTCACTTTCGGACATATGAAAGTTGAGCTTAATGTGAACAACAGTGTAAAGTACCCTCAGCTGGACAATGAGGGATGCATTGCAGTGGATATACTAGAAGAAGTTGAAGAAGAACTGCCCACTCTGTTGGAGTGGGGCAATATTGTCATAAATTTAACTGAAGTTTGGAACATGGTAGAGGAAGGAAGCCTAGCTTTAATGCCAGAAGACATGTCCCCATTGAAGTCTTCTGTGGGCTTAGTGCAGCATTCCAATTGGAAACCTACATTGCTGCCCCTTCCTTCAACCAACAATGCACCAATCCTGCCATCCATCCAACAAGCCCCTGATCTGAAGCTCAAGAAGCTTCCAGAGACATTGAAATATGCTTTCCTCAAGAAAGATGAAAAACTTCCTATAATTATATCCTCTTCTCTTACCAATGAGCAGGAGGAGGAATTGCTAACAGTTTTCAGGAAGCACAAGAAAGCAATTGGCTGGACCATTGCTGATCTAGGAGGGATTGATGCATCAATTTGTATGCTTAGGATTCATTTGGAGGAGGGCTCAACACCCTCCAGGGGAATATAGAGGAAACTGAATCCTCACATGCAGGAAGTGGTCCTGAAAGAAATCATTAAATTGCTGAAAGCTGGGGTAATTTACCTATTTCTGATTCTGAATGGGTGGAACCTATCCAAGTGGTGCCCAAGAAATTTGGCATAACAATGATCACAACTGAGTCTGGAGAGTTGAGACCAGCCAGGGACACCACTGGCTAGAGAGTTTGCATCGATTATCGAAAATTCAACTCCAAGACCAGAAAAGACCACTTCCCTCTCCCCTTTATTGATCAAATTTTGGATAAGTTGGCTGGGAAAGGTTTTTACTATTTTCTTGATGGATACTTAGGGTACAA
The DNA here is from genome assembly GCA_021018995.1 of Chloranthus sessilifolius. Lineage (NCBI taxonomy): Eukaryota > Viridiplantae > Streptophyta > Magnoliopsida > Chloranthales > Chloranthaceae > Chloranthus > Chloranthus sessilifolius. Next base: position 43,871,884 of record CM037594.1, on the reverse strand, counting down.
TCAGATCCCTGTGCACCCGCACCCTCTTGATCAAGAGAAAACTACTTTTACTTGTCCTTTTGGCACCTTTGCTTACAGAAGGATGCCTTTTGGACTGTGTAATGTCCCAGCCACCTTTCAGAGGTGTATGTATGCCATCTTTTCTGATATGATTGACAAATTTTTAGAAATTTTTATGAATGATTTTTCTGTTTATGGGGATAGCTTTGACCAATGTCTACAACACCTCCATCTGGTCTTACAAAGATCTGAGGAGACCAATTTGGTCTTGAGTTGGGAAAAGAGTCACTTCATCAAAACACAAGGAATTCTATTGGGCCATGTAATCTCTAAAGCTAGAATTGTGGTAGATAAGGCAAAAGTTGACCTCATTGCAAATTTGCTCCCTCCAGGAACAGTCAAACAAATCAGATCTTTCCTTGGGCATGCTGGATTCTACAGGAGGTTCATCAAAGAGTTCTGTAAAATTGCTAAACCATTGTGCCACCTGCTTTGTTAGGATGTGCCCTTTGACTTTTCTGCTAAATGTCTTGAGGCTTTTGAAACTTTAAAAATCTACCTCACCTCTACCCCTGTACTCCAAACACCTAACTATACCCTGCCCTTTTAGTTGATGTGTGATGCATCCGACTTGGCAATGGGTGCTGTCTTGGGCCAGAGAAAAGATAAGTTGCCTGTGATCATTGCATATCTCAGCAAATCACTTGCTGAAGCTCAGCTGAACTACACAACAACTGAGAAAGAGCTTCTGGCAGTGGTTTTTGTTGTGGTCAAGTTTAAACCTTACCTACTTGGGTCTAAAACTGTCATCTTCACTGACCACTCAGCATTAAAGTACCTACTATCCAAGAAGGATGCAAAGCCCAGGTTGATTCGATGGATACTCCTATTACAGGAGTTTGACATTGAAATCAAGGATAAAAGGGTGTAGAAAATGTGGTGGCTGACTACTTGTCCAGAATTATGTTGTAGAAAGGTGTTGATGACCTTGCTACAAATGATGTCTTCCCGGATGAGCAACTGTTTGCCATCCAATCCTTAGTTCCTTGGTATGCACATATTTTCAATTATCTACTTATAGGCAAGATTCCTGCCCATTGGACAAAAATGGAGAAAGACCTATTTTTCTCACAGGTCAAATTCTTTTTCTAAGAGGAACCTTGCTTGTACAAGTATTGTGTAGACCAAATCATTCGAAAATGTATTCCCGAAAGTGATGTCCCCAGTATTCTGGCCATGTTCCATGAAAATGCCTGTGGGGGTCATTTTAGTGGGAGAAAAATAGCTGACAAAGTGTTGCAGTGTGGGTTCTATTGACCTTCTCTTTTCAGAGATGCCAATACACACTGCAAGACCTGTGAAAGATGTCAGAAATTAGGAGGGTTGTCCAAATGAAACTCAATGCCTTTACAACCCATCCTTGTTGTAGAACTGTTCAATGTGTGGGGTATTGACTTTATGGGCCCCTTTCCTCCTTCAAATGGTTTTTATTTCATCTTAGTGGCAGTGGACTACGTTTCCAAATGGGTAGAAGCCATTGCCACAAGAACTAATGATAATCAGGTTGTCCTCAAGTTTATAAAGTAGAATATCTTCTCAAGATTTGGCACCCCTAGAGCCATTATCAGTGATGGGGGTAGCCATTTCTGCAACAGAGATTTCGAGAGCTTGCTCAAGAAATATTCTGTCACCCACAGGATTGCTACTCCCTACTACCCACAAACCAGTGGGCTAGTTGAAATTTCAAATATGAAGAATAAGCACATCCTAGAGAAGACTGTGAGGACTGATAGGAAAGATTGGGCTGACAAGCTTAATGATGCACTGTGGGCTTATAGGACTGCCTATAAGACTCCCATTGGTATATCCCCTTTCAGACTGGTCTATGGCAATGCCTGCCATCTCCCAGTGGAGTTAGAACATAGGGCCTATTAGGCCATCAAACATTTAAATCTAGATCTAACTTCTGCTGGTCATCACAGGTTGCTGCTGCTGTTAGAATTGGAAGAACTAAGGATGGATGCATATGCCAATGCCAAGATCTACAAGGAAAGGTCCGAAGCTTTCTTTGACAAAGGGCTATTGAGAAAGAGTTTCATAGCTGGCGACAAGGTTTGGTTGTTTAACTCCAAACTTAAATTCTTTCCTGGCAAATTGAAATCCAGATGGGAAGGTCCCTACATTGTCATGCATGTTTCCCCATTTGGTGCTGTGGAAATCAAGGATCCCAAGTCTGGGAGAACCTTGAAGGTGAATGGTCAGAGGCTTAAGCCTTGTTTTGAAAAACCTGCCGAACCCATGGACACCATTCACTTTCAAGGGGATCCTTCTTCAAATTGATCCACAGGTGTGTCATTATTGTATCATATGTACTTTGTTTTTGGTAGATTTATCTTGTTTTCTTTTGTTTATATTCTCTAGGATTTGTTAGTGGTCCCATCTGAATCTGGACCTATCTGGTTTGAACTTTTCATGCTTGGTTTGATACTTACTGATCTTTAATTGATAATTTTTATTTGAATGCATAATGTGGGAGGTTGACTTTTATCGTCCTTGTTTGAATGGTTGATTTTTAAAGTGTCTAGAGGTATCCATGGTGAGAGTCATGCCTAGGATTCAACCACAGCACATATGCAAAAGGGCAGAACAGAGAGCACATGCTCTCTATTTTATACTTTGCTGTCGTTGGGTCCAAAAAGAAGCCTGAGAGACTCGCACTACAAACAACATACTTCATCAGCTGTCGAGAGATTTTAAGGCTGTCACGAGGTTAAAAAGGAAGCCTGGGAGAATCTCACGCAGTTCACATGGAAACATTCTATAGCTGTCGTGAGATTCATGTGCACCAGAGAACCTCTCGTGTGATCCACATAGAGCTATTCATTAGTTATGGCGAGATTCCAAGGCTGTCGCGAGGTTCAGAAGGTAAACTGGGAGACTCTCGTGCAATTCAACAAAAATACTTCATTTGTTGTCGCGAGATTCTAAGGCTATTGCGAGATTCAAAGTGAACCTCAGAGCTTTTCGCATAATCCAATTGGAGACCTGGGAGCCGCTTGCACAATTCACATGAATTCTTCACATACTGTTGCGTGCTCCAAGGTCAGCTTGAGAGATTGTCGTGCAATCTAAATTGACTTTCACCTTCAGTAGGTTCATTTCCAATCTCACGACCAGATGTTCCAAAGCTCGCCGAGCTTTGTGATAAGTATTTTAACCTCGCGTTTGGCTGCTTTTCCAGTATTCACTTCCTTCTTCTCTCTGCGAAACCCTAGCTTCTGGTGCTCTTCCCCCTCTCTCCTCCAGCGTCAATCCTACAGCTCATCATTCACTCCACAAATTGATAGAGTTGTTCCTCACATCACCCCCATCTATTACCCTCTGCTCAGAGATCTCACGGTGCCCTGTGCATCAAATCAAACCATACCCTAGGATTTTAGGGTAAGCACTTAGATCTCAGTCTTTGTTTCTCATATTTGAAGGTCGAAATTGTAATGGCCCCCAAGAGTGCACCCAAGAAGAGGAACAAGGATAAGGCCCCTGCAGAGACCACCCCTAAAACGGCCAAGACTTCAAAGTCACCCAAAAAAGGGAAGGAAGTGGTTGAGGAGGCGGCGGTGCCAACCCCTAAGTTTTCTACTCCTTTAGAGCTCATGGCTTCGATCCTATTGGAGCTTGAAATAACTTTTAACCTCCCATTGTTTGAGAAGGAGCCTCTCTTTGCCCCTGCTGTGTAGTTTATGATCAAAGCAGGCCCGACACCCTTGATGAGAGGTATTCCAGTACTAGCCTACCTTAGGCTAGTGCAACTATTTGATCAACACACCAGGGTCAAAAAGGATAAGGATGGACAAGCTAGCTTGCTGGTGCTGATTGACGACTTTGATATGTTGTGAGCCCCAAGGTGATTGCTGAAGTTTTGGGCATCCCAGCCGCATTCGACCCTAGCTGTTGATATGGCCCCCCCTTGAGTGCATCAATTGATATAATTGCACGGGCTTTAACTAGATGTTTAAAGGCCACAGGGGAGTCAATCCGAAGGAGAGAATTGGAGATGGAACTCCTCTTCATTGACCAAGTCCTGCGAAAGAACATATACTGCTTAGGAAATCAGCAGGAGAGGAGAACTCCCATTGCCGATGTTGTTTATTCGTTCTCTCTTGGCCATGGCTTCCATGTAGCCTTGCTCATCTTCGAGGCAATGAAAGACATAGTGGAGAAGATAGAGCAGAAAAAGAAGCCTCACACACTGCCCTAAGCCAGAATCATCACCTAGCTACTGTTAAAAGGGGGGTAGAAGATAGAAAAGACAGAGGGGACTACTACTTTTGCCAAGAGGTAATGGGAAATTAGCAGGAGACTGATGGAGGCCCAGAAAAAGAAGAAAGCTGAGGCTCAGGCCCTTCCCAAAGAAGCAAAAGCGGCAGATGGAACAAGGTCTACCCCTGCTACCAAGGAGGTGCTCACAAAACCTGTTACCACCACTGTTGCAACAACCCCCATTTCTCCTCCACCATCTCCTCCTGCATCCACTACCCCTCTTCCATCTCTCTCTCACCCTCCTCTGTCCTCATCATCTACGGCCACTCCCCCTTCACCTATGATTGGTACCTGGGAGGACTCCCCATCCCCTACCCTACCTTAGTACACACTCCCAATACCCCCTTCAGCTACAAATAAACCTGACAGCCCTCCACTCATTTCCTACAAAAAATGAAAGACCACTGAGACAATACCCACCATCTCCCTGACACCTCTCTCAATTCCTTTCAACCACATTGACACACCTCACCTTGCAGAAACTACCACCCCAGCCATGCCTACTACATCCCCACTCACAGACTTTGACTTAACACAACCATAGGCTTCCAAGTCTTTCTGGCTACCTTCCTTGACACAATGCCTACTCACTACACCCCCCTCCCGAACTCCCCAACTATATCACACCATCACTCACCAGAACCCCACTCTTCCCCTCCTTCCACTTTCTACCATGCACCTTCCTCACCTTTCCAACTAGTGCCCTCTTCTACACAGACACAACCCCCCAACCTTGACACAATGACACTTATCCTATCCCTTATCCAAGATATCCAATCCCAATTATCCATCACTACCCACACACAGGACCAGATGCAGACGGAACTCACATCCATCCAATCCACCCTACAGACATTAACTAACCCACCCATCCCTCAACAATCCACTACAACACCCCTGGTCCTTTACACTGACAAACATACTGTTGTTACTTCTTAGTGTGCTTGATTTATGTGTGTTTTGAAAATAGATTTATAGCTGCTAAATTACAGTGGCTCTAGACTTTATATAAAAAAAATAAAGAAATATCAGCACAGTTAGAAGAGAATTAGCCTGCAAGATCAGGGCCAATTGTAGCAAGTTTTAAAAGTAAGTGAGTGAAAGATCGTCCACAGAGAATTTGTCTAAAATGTAAGATAAACCTCCAGATCTGAGCTACCAGATCTGGCTTCTTATCCTATCTAGAAAACTGATAAGATGAGAGGTTTGAATTTGTCACGTTTAACTAACTAAAAACAAAGAAAAATTTAAACTAAATGATCCAGATCCGAGTTGGGGGAATGATTGAAACAAAGATGGAGAAGTAATATCTAAATCTGATTTGGTCTTTGAAATCTAATGAGAATAACTGCAGCTCAACAGAGGTGATCCAATCTTCATCTGGCTACGAGCACAGATGTAAGAGAGATAAATCTAATTCAAGGATTAGGCTTACACTTATGGCTATGGTCTATCTACTTTAATGGCCACAAACCATCCAATAGTCTTTAATACAAATCCTCAATTCAGAACAAGAAACATCACTACAAATGCTGTAAGAGACTAGGTTACAAACACTAATTCTCACAGGATTAATGAATCAAGGGAAATTGCATGCAAAACAATGAATCTAAAGGAGTCTAATGTACTGAGGAGATCAGAGGGAACCCTTGACATGAGTCCAATGAAGAACGCATAGTTTAAACTAACCTTTTAAAATTCATCCTTACAATTTACAGAGCATGGCTTAACAGCTCTCGGATTTGCAGTCTTGGATGCAAACTCTCCTTTGAGTTACAGCAGTATCTCACAGCTCTCAAATGCAAGTACAAAGTAGGCTATTACAAGGATTGTAGACAAGCTGTCTGGCTGGGAAATGGGGGATTAGAAATGAAACTCAAAATCTGGATACCCTAATTGGGCAAATGCTTCATCTATTTATAGCTTTCCCGTGTCCATTTGATGTGTATCAACCAATCAGAGGTTCTCAGATCTGTATTGACAAATGGTAGTCGAGCACGGGGATCCAGATCTGTTCTGGCCAATCAGAATTCCACGATCTAGTTTAGCCAATCAGGTGAAAAAGGCATCAATTCTGTTATGCATTTTGAAAGTTTGTTAGAGTTTCTAGAAGTTCCCGCCAAGTTATTCCCTCTCTAGGTGCTCACGTGGGGTGGAATATTCCTTTGCTTCATGCTTAGAACCCTCTGGAATGTCCCTAGGTTTTAAAATGCATTGGGACGCATGCAACAGATTACTGAATTGCCCTTGTTAAAGCTGCGAATCTCCAGAATGCCTCTTCGCACAACTTAGGGGCCTTTTCGCAAAGTGTTGTGACTCCTGAAGCTCTTTTCGCAATGTTCTGGTTCTGTTCGAATTGTGTTTTCTTCTTTTTGCAAAGTTCAATCCTCTCTTCGAACAGTTCAGATGCTCTTCGAATGCTACGCCTGGAGTTTTATTCCTTTTCGCAGAGTTTCAGGTTCTTTGTGAACAGTTTAGGTTCTTTGCGAAAAGTACTCTGTAGTGCATTTTTCTATTCGAATTGCTCCATACTTCTTTTCTGGTTTGAGACCACATCTTTGCCTCTTCAATTCGGACCTTTCAACAGCTAGTGAGGTTGTTTCTTCTTCTTCTTCCTTTGGATTGACATGGAATGTTATCTTTTTGGCACTTTTGAGCTACTTTCAAGGTTAAGCCTGCCTTTATTGTTAGCTGTAAAACAAACACTTAAAACACTTATTTAGTTCTCTCAAGGGTCTATCAAGGCCCAGATTAAGGGGTAAAAAATGGTATTTTCCAGTGCTCAACACACCCCCAAACCTAAGCTTTGCTAGTCCCTGAGCAAAGACAAAAAAACAAAGTAAAGAGCCACTTTTGTAGGGAGCACAGTTGCATTTAGCATATGCAACAAGCCTTTTAAACCCCTAGGTGATCCCTAGTGGAGGAGTGAAGTCTCCTGAGGGTTTTCAGTGAAGGTACCCACAAACTTCTTCAATAAGTTAGTTAAGATCACTGCAGTTCTGTTACAGCCACTTTCCTCAATTGATTATTCACACCTGCATCAGTTATTTTGTAAGAAGGTTTTTCAAGAAAGATATCAGTTTAAAACTAAAATTCTGCAGTAATTCTTGTTACTACTCAGTCGATTTATGTCAGAGGCCATTTACAAGGAAAATTAACGAACAACTAGCCTTTGATTTAGGAATCCAGCTTCGATGTTTCCCTAATCAGTTGATTTTAAACCCAATTCTCACCAGGATTTTCACTCAATAAGCAAATGAGAGGGTTGTACTATTTCACACAAATTAAGAGCGATTCTGATCCTCAAATAGGATGTAAGGTGAGCATAGGCATTGCTTTTAGTTATAAATTCCGCTCCTTTCACCATAGATTACACAAATTCTTATCTCCATGTGATAGCTCAATCCATCACGATCGAAGGACTTGGGTTTTATTGTGGCTTATGGGTGAAATTTCTCAAAGGGGTTGGAATGGTGTTCATATTTGAGAAGTCAGTCAAGGTCAGGAGGTTATATACAAACCCACTCTTCTTCAGCATAGTTTCATCTTCTTCTTTTGAATTTCCAAAGCCAAAGTGGCCATCTTTTTCTCTTTCTTTTTCAAACTTCTAATGAAAATGCTTTCTTTCTTTTATTTTGCTCAAATATTTTTCTTTTCTTTTTGAATTGCGCATGCCACATTCCCTCTGCTGTTTCATCATTGCCTTCAACTTTTACCTTTCTTTTGCTATTAAATTGTTACTCAATTCTCCTTCCTCAGCTTCCTTCCCTTTATCTTCTCCCTTCTCGGGGTAGGGTTAGGCTAAATGAGGTTGATGAGGTTTATTGGGGGAGATTACAAAGGAATCATAGATTTATTTAGCTCAAATGGTGTGTATCAAGGGCAGTTTCAAAAGGTGGGGCTTTGTAAGGTTCAAACTATCCAAAAGGAGGCCTTACATCATGTCTTTAATATCATGAGTGCTATCAAATTATTTCGATTTGGATATGTGTAACTTCTAGTGTAAGTAAGCAGATTCACATAGTCCCAAAAGGTAAAGATTGCCAAAGCATACCTCCAAAGAATACATTTCAGGCCCAAACCTCACTGGGTGTGGTTTTATATCAACTTCTTGAGGTATATCTTCACTGTTTTCCTTCATTTTAGGTTTACTAAAACATCAATTTTCTTTTGGAAATTTCCTGACATTTACTTCATGAAAGTCTTTAGAATTACAGTAGAAATTCATTTTAAAAAGTTTTAACTTCCTCATTTTTCAAAACAACAGGTGTGAAATGACTTCATTTTCAAAAGTTCTACTGATCATAAGCTGCAGCAAGCATTAACTTACTTATTTTATTGGCATACCTGCCATACCCCCAAACCAAAGGGGAGCAGGGTCCACACTGGTCCACAGTAGAGAAATGATAGAAGCAAGAAAGAAAAACAAAACATTATGATGCCAAGAAGACAGACAGAAATGCACAGAAATTACACAAGAAGAAACAGAATGTTATATTACAAACTCATAACACAGAAAAGTACAATGTGATCTAATAACTGGGGTCAAAATCTGTATCATAAGTTGGTTCAATTGGCTCAGAACTTGAGTCACTGTCAGAATCAGAAGTAGAATCAGTATTGGAGTCCGAACTTGAGTGAGCCTTCCCCTGGATTGTATTTTGCAGCTCAGTGTATTCCTCTGATTTTATCTTTTTGGTGAGGCTAATGTACTTGCCAAGTCTAGTGGTCTTCAGTTTTTCCTGGTCAAGCTGTGCTTGTAACATGGTCACCTTGTGTTGCTCACTCCTAACCATCTGAAAGGTTTGACCCAGCAGGTTCTTCATTTTCTCTCTTTCAAATTTCATAAAGATCTCCAACTTCCAAATCTGGTTTTCATAAGGGGTACGGATGTAAGCTTGTAAATCAGCTAGCCCCTTTTGAACATCTCTACGGATATAGGGATTATCTTCCATGGCTTTGATGAGGGTGGCATATCGGGGGAGGGGAATGGGATGGTAGGGGACCAAAGGTGTCCCAGCTGTGGGAGGGGGGGAAGAAGTGTCTAGAAGGTTGGCCCAGTGCATGAGTGGCTTCTGCAGAGAAAATGGGGAGTGGTGGAGGGATGCAACCAAGGGACTTGTGTTCGGTTTGTGTTGCATGGGCGATAGTGGTGGGGTGGTCGATCAACCAATAATATCTCCTGGGTCAGTTTGGGTGGCACAGGAATCAACAATAGTGCAGGGTAATGGTGGTTGTTTGGGATGTGGAAGCTAAGGTTTGGAGCAGTTCATTGGTTCTGGTGGTTTTACGTGTTGATTTGGAGTTGGGCTTGGATGGATTGAGGTAGGTAAGAATTTGAGAAATGGATGCAGTGTGTGGAGAGGTGGGCATGGCATGGTGGGACAACGATGTGGAGGTGGAGGTGCAATGGGCAGAAGGGAGAGGTAGGGAAGTGAGTGAAGTGATGAGGAGCAGGTATAGGGGTAGGTTCAAGTTCCATGGATTCAAAAATAGAGCCCATTAAGGAAGAGTAGGCCTCTGTAGTGAAGGGCGTAGGTTCAGGTGTATGGGAGACCTCAGGTGTGTGGGCTGAATGAGCAGGGGAAGGTAAGGGGCTTTGGAGCAGAGGAGTGCAGGGAGATGGGGCAATAAAATCTGCAGCTAACTCCTCTAAAACCTGGGCATTGGAGGGCAAAATTGGTGGTGTGAGAATGGTTGGAGTGGTTGGTGTAGAGGGGGAATCCACAATTGGAATGATGGAGGGTGTGTGAGATGGGATAGCTGGGATAGGTGAAATGTCAGGGGCTGGAGTAGGAGAGTAGGGTGCAAGGCCAACTTCCTCCAGAGTAGGTGTAGCTGAAGAGCTGGTCACCAAAGGAAGGGGATTTTTATCAACAATGGGTGCAACTAAGGAGCTGGTCACCACTGGGACAGGCAGAGTTGGCTCAAGAAGTGGTGCAGCTAAAGAGCTGGTCACCTCAAGAGTTGGCAAAACTGAATCTGGCAAAGTTGATTCTGACAAAATTAGATCTGGCAAAATTGAAGGGGCAGGCTTAGGTGCAGGCTCTCTTTCAGTTGCAGGGATGGGTTCAGGTGTAGGCTCATCTGTAGGGATGGGTTCTGGCTCACTCACAGCTGCCGAGATAGGTTCACTCACATTGCAGTTCAGTGCACCAGGCATGTGCGTTCACTGTCTCTCTCATCCTTAAGTAGCATAGCACCTTGTAGTCCAAGCCTTTTTTCCAAAATTGTGAGGGGTAATGACTTCAAATGGCTCCTCACTATCAATGTCAAATTTGGCTCTGAGGAGGGCTGTGATCAATCTGCCAAATGGTAGGCCAGCTAGCTTCTGCTCCTTTTTCAACTTGGCACTAATGTCAGCCATGGCTTCAAAAATTAGCATAGGGGCATTGAAAAACTGCCCCTTAGAGAAATGAAAGAGGGCCTCTAAAATTGGTGTTCTCCTCTCTTGACTGTGCCCAGTGACATAGAAGCTTCCCCTTAAAATGGAATCCATTAATAGAAATTGGGGGGCAAGGTCTCTTCTCATGATGGATTGCCCAGTGCCCACAATACCCTGGGTTAAATGTGCAGCCATCTCTCTAAAGGAGGTTGTTTCTGGAGCAGCCAAAGGACCAGAGGGATCAAATTGGAATGGTATCCCTAAAGCATTCCCTATGTCTTCAAATGTCACAGTAAGATCGCAATCATCAATGAAAATGACTAGGATAGGGACATCAGCATCTCTTTTAGTGACCTTGATTAGGTTTTGGTACCATAACTTCACCATTCTTGGATAAATTTTCTCTGGCAAGGGGGTAAGGATATTGCTTATTGAAGCCTCTCTAATGTATCTTAAGGATGGTAAGCAATCTGGTTTGGTGACGAAAAAAGTTTCGTCCACCATCAGCTCAGGTATTAGTTTCTGAGCTTCAATGAAGGGGTTAGGTAAGACCAAATGAATGGGCAGAGGAGGAAGCTCAGGCTCAGGGCTAGTAGCAGCAGGGATGGGTTCCTCATGTCTAATTTTCTTTCCTTTCTCCACCCTATCTGCTTTATCCATAGATATTTTCCGTTTAGCAAAAGTGTTGGCTTTTCCTTTTGCTTTTGGGGTCGATTTGCTCACTTTCTTAGCAGAGGATTTGGGGAACATAGCAGCCAATGATTTCTCTGCTTTTCCCATTCTAGATTGATGTATAAAACTGCCCAAAATAGATCTTTGACCACGTAATCAAATTACTAAATGCTAACCAGAGAGAATGGGCAGAGAAATACCGAGATCTAGGGTTTATGTTTGAACGAGTTGTTTGCTTGCAGAAATCCCCCAAATTAAAAGCTGAATTCATTCTCTGCAAACGCAAATGATCGAACAATAGAGACAAAAGTGTAGTAAGCTTCTTAAATCGTGCAAGGAAAGAACGAAGTAGGGTTTCAGTGGAAAGAGTCGCTCTGTAGAGAGAGTTTGAAATGAAACCCCACCGTCGAAAGGGTTTAAATATACTCAAAGTTAATATCGCAAAGTGCCTTTAAGTTTTTGAAAAGTTCCAAAAGAGACCTTTTTACAATTGTGAATGGCATCAGTACCATTCGACAAGTTAACGACTTAAACATTATTTCAAAGGAATTAGCTTGAACTATCTTTTGAAAAAGAAAATAAACTAACTATTCGAAAAGCAAATTCTTGCTTTCGAGCAGTTCCTCACAGATCCAACGTCTATTGGAAAAGTAAATTGGACTTTGTGAAAAGAGAATTATTACTTTGCGACTTAACTTTGAGCATGTTTAAACTATGCGGAAAGAGATAAAAGCAGAAACAGAGAAAATAAGCAAAAACTATGATGTACAAACATAATGTACAGTTTTCTACCATCAGATTTTTGGAGATTCGTGATGATAGATGGGCAAAGACAGTTCTCGGGTATTTTCAATGCATGGTTTGAGCCTCTGACCATTTACCTTTATGATTCTTCCATTACTTGGATCAAGGATGTCAACAGCTCCCGAAGGGGCTGCCTGAATGATAGTGTATGGCCCTTCCCATCTGGATCTCAGTTTTCCTAGGAAAAACTTGAGCTTTGAGTTAAATAACCATACCTTAGAACCAACTGTGAACGCTTTTCTCAATAAATTTTTATCATGAAAAGTTTTGACTTTCTCTTTATACAATCTTGAATTTGTGTATGCGTCCATTGATTCTTCTAATTGACAGAAGTTGCGATTTCTGTGATTACCAAAGCGATAGAGTTAGATCCATGTTCAATGTTTTAATGGCCCAAAAAGCTTTATATTCTAACTCTACTAGTAAATGGCATGCTTTGCCATAGACCAACCTAAATGGGGACATACCAATTGGGGTTTTATAGGCTGTCCTATATGCCCACAATGCATCATTCTGCTTAAAGGACCAATCCTTTCTGTCCTTCACAGTCTTTTCCAAAATATGTTTGATTTCTCTATTGGAAATCTCCACTTGTCCACTGGTTTGTGGATGATATGGAGTGGCTACTCTATGAGTCACAGAGTATTTCTTCAACAAAGTTTCAAAATGTCTATTACAAAAATGGCTTCCCCCATCACTGATAATGGCTCTGGGAAAACCAAACCTGGAAAAAATGTGATCCTTAAGAAATTTCAGAACCACTTTGGATCATTTGTTTTAGTAGTTGTGGCTTCAATCCATTTGGATACATAATCCACAGCTACTAAAATGAAGTTATTCCCATTGGAAGGAGGGAAGGGACCTATGAAGTCTATCCCCCACACATCAAACAACTCAACTACCAAAATAGGCTGTAAAGGCATTGAGTTTCTCTTGGAAATGCTGCCAATTTTTGACAGTTTTGGTAGGACTTACAATGCTGCAGGGCATCCTTGAAAAGTGTAGGCCAATAAAATCCGCACTACAAAACTTTTGCAGCAATTTTGTTCCCACTAAAATGACCTCCACAGGCCTGTTCATGACACATAGAAAGTATTCTATGAAATTCTTGGTCAGGGACACATTTCCTTATTATTTCATCTGCACAACTCTTAAACAGATAAGGATCCTCCCAGATGAAGTGGTTAACCTTTGAGAAGAAAAGATCTTTATCCATTCTATTCCAATGTTGAGGAATTCTTCCAGTAACCAAAAAGTTGACTATGTTTGCAAACCAAGGAGTGTGTACACTAATGGCAAAAAGTTGCTCATCAGGGAAAGATTCATTGATAGGCAACCTATCAATTTCAGCAGTTAAAATTCTGGAGAGGTGATCAGCCACCACATTTTCCACCCCCTTTTTATCTTTAATCTGTAGAGCAAATTCCTGTAATAGGAGAATCCACCTGATTAATCTTTGTTTGGTGTCCTTCTTAGATAGAAGGTATTTCAAAGCAGAGTGGTCAGTGAACACCACTATTTGTGAACCCAAGACATATGACCTGAATTTCTCTAAAGCAAAAACAATTGCTAGCAGCTCCTTCTCAATTGTTGTGTAATTGAGTTGTGCATCAATCATTGATCTACTGGCATAAGCTATGACATGAGGCAGCTTATCTTTTCTTTGTCCATGGACAGCTCCCAAAGCATAATCTGATGCATCACACATCAGTTCAAAAGGTAATGAATAATCTGGAGACTGCAATATTGGAGCTGAAATCAAACAGTTCTTTAGGAATTCAAAAGCCTTCATGCATTCATTATTAAAAACAAAAGGGACATCTTGGCACAGCAAATGACAAAGAGGTTTGGTTATTTTACTGAAGTCCTTGATGAACCTTCTGTAAAATCCAGCATGTCCTAGGAAACTTCTGATTTGTTTAACAGTTTTGGGAGGTGGTAAATGTGCAATTAACTCAATTTTTGCTTTGTCCACCTCAATGCCCTTGTGGGAAACAACATGGCCAAGGACAATGCCCTGGGTGACCATGAAATGGCTCTTTTCCCAGCTCAAAACTAGATTGGTTTCTTCACATCTTTGTAGTACCAATTTGAGATGGTGTAAACACTGGGAAAAACTGTCGCCATAGATTGAAAAATCATCCATAAAAATCTCCATAAATTGGTCAATCATATCAGAAAAAATGGCATACATGCATCTTTGGAAGGTAGCAGGAGCATTACAAAGACCAAAAGGCATTCTCCTATAGGCAAAAGTGCCAAAAGGGCAAGTGAATGTGGTCTTTTCTTGATCTTGTGGGTACACAGGAATCTGGTTGTAACCAGAGTAACCATCAAGAAAATAGTAATAAGCTTTTCCTGCTAGCTTATCTAAGATCTGATCAATGAATGGGAGGGGGAAATGGTCTTTTCTGGTCATTGCATTTAATTTTCTGTAATTATCTGGACTCTCCATCCAGCTTGTTTATGCGGTTGACATAAGCTCACCAAAATCCGAGGTTACAACAGTGATTCCAGATTTCTTAGGTACCACCTGTGTAGGTGCCACCCAAGCTGAATCTGAAATGGGGTAAATGACCCCTGCATCCAACAACTTAACAACCTCTTTCATGACCACTTCTTGCATATGAGGGTTCAACCTCCTTTGCATTTCCCTAGAAGGCTTTGCATCTTCTTCCAAGTGGATTTTGTGCATGCAAAGCAATTTGGGTGATTCCTCCTAAATCAATAGTCCTAATTTCCCTTTATGTTCTTTCAAGACTATCAATAGCTCTTCCTCTTGCTCCTTTGTGAGAGAGGAAGAAATAATGGCAATGATTTATGATTACCTAAGAACACATACTTCAAATTTTCCGCAACGCTTTAGTTCTAAATCGAATGAAAAGAAGGTAAGAAAGGTACCTTAGACGCGTTTGTGGAAGGGGAGAGTAGCGAGTTTCAAGAAGAGAAACTTGTGATTGATTAAGAGTTCCTTGCACAACATTTATTTCCTCAGAATTTGAGATACAACTTACTTCTTTTTCAGCATATCCCCAGGCATCTTTAACATCTGTGGTGAAGTCTTCACCCTGCAGAAATTGTTGTAAAGTCCCTTCCACAAGTTCATCCAATAGATCAACATGAAAATATTCTTGTGAATTGAGGTGTGTGGTGCATTATAAACATTTAATTTTACCTTCATGTTTCCAAATGAGATTTCCATAATACTGACTGCATTGAATGCAAGCATTTGTCAGAGCTGTGAATGGGCTTCCCAAAATGACAAGGATGGAAGTTTTGCTTTTGGTTGGTTCCATATCCAAAACTAGAAAATCAGCAGGATAGAAGAATTTATCTACTCCCACCAATACATCTTCAATCATCCCTACTGGCTTTCTTTCAGATCTATCTGCTAGTTGTAAGACCACATGAGTGGGTTTTAATTCTCCCAAACCTAGTTTCTCATATACAGAATATGGAAGTAGGTTGACACTAGCACCCAGATCTAATAAAGCCTTTTCAATGGTGTGTTCCCCAATAATGCAAGGGATTGTGGGGATTCCGGGATCTTGAAGTTTAGGAGGTGTAGTAATGGATAACACTGTTAATTCTTTCCACAGAAAGACCTTTTGGACAATGTATCCTAGACTGGTCTTTTGTGAGTGCAAACATCTTTCAAAAATTTTGCATATCTTTGGAATTTGTTTGATTGCCTCAAGCAAAGGCAAATTTATCTTGACTTGCTTGAAAGTCTCCATCATGTCATCTATTTTTGTGTTCCCTTTATCAAAAGGGGATACAGATTTTATTGCATGAGGAAATGGTAAATGAGGAACTAATCTTTCATCTACGACTTTAGAAGTATTTTAAATTTTTGAATTTTCTGTTTTCATTTTTTGGTTTTTTGAGGTACATCAAACCCCATGCTATCACTATCTTTGCTCTTCTTTGCATATCTTTATCCTCTTCCTCATTTCTTTCTTCTTCAAGCATCCCACTTTGTTATCTATCATTTTCCACTTCTCAAAGTGGTGACAGTTTTACTTCTTCATGTGAATTAGAAGCTTCTCCAACCATGAACTGTCCTTTAGGATTGTTCAAAGGTTGGTGAGTAACTTTCCTTCCTCTCTTTTTGCCAAGGTATTTGAAAATGTCCCAATGTTTCTTCAATCTTCTTTATGCTCCGTGTGAAAGTTCATAGTCTGAGTTAAAGATCCTAAATTCAAGTGAATTTTGGACTTGATCTTCAAAAGAAAGGGACCTGGAGGGGTTTGAATCAAGGCGCAGCAAGACAGTTGTTGTTGTGGAATGGGTCAAAAAGTTTGGTTTGACATAAAATTCTCGATAAGGTTTGAAAGGCATTTGATTCTTTGGTTGTTGATGTTGTTGGGATTGGTAATTCCCTTGGTTCCACCTCAAATTGGGGTGTGCTCTCCATGGATATTCATTTGACTGCATCTGTCCAAATGATTGAGCAACATGAGCTTGTTCCACCATTAAACTGGAACCGTGATGCGGGACATTGGTCAATTGAATGAGTAGGGGACTAGCATATCAGACATGCCTCCTCTACTCTTACAACATTTGGATTTTTAAGTGAGTCCATCCATCTATCAAACTTTGTGGTTAGATTGTCCATCTTTCTTTCCAACTCATTCACCTCATAGATCTTCCCTTTGGTGGGTTGGTGATTATTCAACCTAGCAGGATTTTCAATTTCTCTTGACAGAGATTCCTGCTCAGTTGAGTTTTCACCAATCACTTCAAATAAGTCCCAAACCTCTTCAACAGTTTTTTGCAAGTAAGTGCCTCCACAGGAGGCATCCACCATATTTTTACCTTTTTGATCAATTCCTTGATAGAAGCTTTGAACTAGCTGCCATCTAGGAATTTGATGATGAGGACATTGCCTTGAAAGTTCCTTAAATCTTTCCCATGCTTCATGGAAAGTTTCAGTTGAGTTTTGGGAGAATGAAATGATACTTTGTCTCAATTGGCTTGTTTTAGACATTGGGAAATATTTGGCTAAAAATTGACACTGCAAATCATTCCAAGAAGTGATACTATTTGGTGCTAACATGGATAACCATGCTCTAGCTTTATCCTTTAATGAAAAAGGAAAGAGCCTAAGCTTGGTTGCTTCTGGACCAAGTCCAGCTATGTTGAATGTGGTGCAAAGAGCCAAGAATTCATCCACATGTTTGTATGGGTCTTCCTTACTCAACCCATGGAAGGAAGGAAACATTTGGATAGTTGATGACTTGATCTCATAATTTCCTTCAACAGTAGGAAATTGAAATCAAAAGGGAGAATTATAAGCACCAGGTGCAAAGTAATCCCTCAAAAGTCGAGGTTCTTCACCCATAGTAGCAGAATTCTGTGTTGTTTGTTTGGTTCGTAGTAGCCTTTCAACTTCTAAATTCAGTGGGACAATCTTAGGGCTGAGAGTCCTCCTACCAAACACACAACTTGGAACAAAAAAAACTGATTATTCACAGCAAACCTTCAGAATTTCTTTTTAAGTAGTTTCCCTTCTTCAAAAATTGGACATGAATAACTGCACAGGTATAAACAATAGAATAGTTTAGTAATGATATAAAAAAAATAAAGGTAAAAACTTAGGTCTACCTATTTTAGAACAAATTCCCCGGCAACGGCGCCAAAAACTTGTTGTTACTTCTTAGTGTGCTTGATTTATGTGTGTTTTGAAAATAGATTTATAGCTGCTAAATTACAGTGGCTCTAGACTTTATATAAAAAAAATAAAGAAATATCAACACAGTTAGAAGAGAATTAGCCTGCAAGATCAGGGCCAATTGTAGCAAGTTTTAAAAGTAAGCGAGTGAAAGATCGTCCACAGAGAATTTGTCTAAAATGTAAGATAAACCTCCAGATCTGAGCTTCCAGATCTGGCTTCTTATCCTATCTAGAAAACTGATAAGATGAGAGGTTTGAATTTGTCACGTTTAACTAACTAAAACAAAGAAAAATTTAAACTCCAGATCCGAGTTGGGGGAATGATTGAAACAAAGATGGAGAAGTAATATCTAAATCTGATTTGGTCTTTGAAATCTAATGAGAATAACTGCAGCTCAACAGAGGTGATCCAATCTTCATCTGGCTACAAGCACAGATGTAAGAGAGATAAATCTAATTCAAGGATTAGGCTTACACTTATGGCTATGGTCTGTCCACTTTAATGGCCACAAACCATCCAATAGTCTTTAATCCAAATCCTCAATTCAGAACAAGAAACATCACTACAAATGCTGTAAGAGACTAGGTTACAAACACTAATTCTCACAGGATTAATGAATCAAGGGAAATTGCATGCAAAACAATGAATCTAAAGGAGTCTAATGTACTGAGGAGATCAGAGGGAACCCTTGACATGAGTCCAATGGAGAATGCATAGTTTACAGCAACCTTTTAAAATTCATCCTCACAATTTACAGAGCACGGCTTAACAGCTCTCGGATTTGCAGTCTTGGATGCAAACTCTCCTTTGAGTTATTGCAGTATCTCCTTTGAGTTTGCAGTCTTGGGTGCAAACTCTCCTTTGAGTCACAGCTCTGAAATGGAAGTACAAAGTAGGCTATTACAAGGATTGCAGACAAGCTGTCTGGCTGGGAAATGGGGGATTAGAAATGAAACTCAAAATCTGGATACCCTAATTGGGCAAATGCTTGGTCTATTTATAGCTTTCCCCAGGTCCAGCTCAGATGTGTATCAACCAATCAGAGGTTCTCAGATCTGTATTGACGAATGGTAGTCGAGCACGGGGATCCAGATCTGTTCTAGCCAATCAGAATTCCTCGATCTAGTTCAGCCAATCAGGTGAAAAAGGCATCAATTCTGTTATGCATTTTGAAAGTTTGTTAGAGTTTCTAGAAGTTCTCGCCAAGTTATTCCCTCTCTAGGTGCTCACGTGGGGTGGAATATTCCATCACTTCATGCTTAGAACCCTCTAAAATGTCCCTAGGTTTTAAAATGCATTAGGATGCGTGCAACAAATTGCTAAATTGCCCTTGTTAAAGCTGCGAATCTCTAGAATGCCTCTTCGCACAGCTTAGGGGCCTTTTCACAAAGTGTTGTGACTCCTGAAGCTCTTTTCGCAATGTTCTGGTTCTGTTCGAATTGTGTTTTCTTCTTTTCGCAAAGTTCAAACCTCTCTTCGAACAGTTTAGATGCTCTTCGAATGCTACGCCTGGAGTTTTATTCCTTTTCACGAGTTTGGGTTCTTTCTTGAGCAGTTCGGGTTCTTTTGAAAAGTACTCTGTAGTGCATTTTTCTATTCGAATTGCTCCATACTTCTTTTTTGGGTTGAGACCACGTCTTTGCCTCTTGAATTCGGACCTTTCAACAGCTAGTGAGGTTGTTTCTTCTTCTTCTTCCTTTGGATTGACATGGAATGTTATCTTTTTGGCACTTTTGAGCTACTTTCAAGGTTAAGCCTGCCTTTATTGTTAGCTGTAAAACAAACACTTAAAACACTTATTTAGTTCTCTCAAGGGTCTATCAAGGCCCAGATTAAGGGGTAAAAAATGGTATTTTCAAGTGCTCAACACATACCCAAACTGACACCATCCTGGACTCACAACCCCATCCAACACCCATAATCCCCTTTACACACCCAACCCCCCCATTCCCCTTCACCCCTTTCACCATTCCCTTCCCCCCCCCCCCCATCACCCCTTACTCCTACTAAGCCTACCCCATTTTCATTTCCCCTATATCCTCCATCCCCCTCTTATCCTACCCTCCCACATTCAAAATCTATACAAATAGACCCAGAACTATCCCCCTCCCCCCACAAATAGACTTACCCACTGTTACCCCCCCTTCCCCATTGTTGATAACTGGAAAATACCATTTTCCACCCCTTATCCTGGGTCTTGATAGACCTTTGACGGAACTAAATAAGTGTTTTAAGTGTTTGTTTTACAGCTAACAATAAAGGCAGGCTTAACCCTAAAAGCAGCTTAAAAGTGCCATGAAGATGATGATCCATTTCGATCTAGAGGATGAAAGAGAAGGGACAACCCCTGGGCTGTCCAAATGCCTAAACTAAAGAGGACAAAGGCCTGATTTCAACCTAGAAAGAGGTTTAGAGCTACTCAAAAAGAAGAATGCATTACAGAATGCTTTTCGATAGGATGCCGGAATTATTCGAAAAGAACCTGAATTCTGCGAAAAGAACTAAAAGCTCTCGGTTTGGTTCTCGAAGAGCACCTGATCTATTCGAAAAGAACCAAACTTGCTGAAGATCTATTTGAAAAGGAGGAAATGCCTTGCATACTGCACCAGATCTATGCCAATATAGCTTCAGAAGTTACAGTACCTCTCGAAAATGTCCCCAAACTATGCGAAATGGTATTCTGAAGATTCCCAGTAGCTGCAAGGGCAATTTAGTAATCTCTACACGTGCCCCAATGCATTTAAAAACCCAAGGGCATTCTGAAAGATTCGAAGCACGAACCAGAGGCATATTCCAACCCATGGGAACACCCAAAGTAGAAATTACTTGGCGGGAACTTCTAGAAGCTCAAACAGATTTTTAAATTACATAATAGAATTGATGCCTCTGTCTCCTGATTGGCTGAAGTAGATCAAGCAGTTCTGATTGGCCATAACAGATCTGGATCCTTGTGCTCGACTTCTATTTGCTGATATGGATCTAACCAATTCTGATTGGTTAATGCACATCTGAAATGGACTTGGGGTAAACTATAAATAGATGAACTATTTGCCCAATTTAGGTATCCAGAGTTTGAGTTCCATTTCTGCTGCCCCATTTCCAATTCAGATAGCTTGTCTGAAACCTCTGTAATAGCCTAGCTTTTGTTTGTAATTGAGAACTGTGATATACTTATGTAATTTAAGTGAGAATTGTATTCAAGACTACAAATCCGAGAGCTGTTTAAGCTATGCTCTGTAATTGTAATGGTGGATTTGAAAAGGTTGCTTTCAACAATACGTTCTCAATCAGATTCATGTTGAGGGTTCCTTGTGATCTCCTTACTCATTAGACTCCTTTAGATTTACTATTTTTAAAGCAATTTCCCTTAATTCATTATCCCTGTGAGAATCAGCGTTTGTAACCTAATTTCTTACAACATTTATAGTGGTGCTCATGTTCTGAATCAAGAATTTGGATTGAAGACTATTGGATGATTTGTGTCCATGACAGTGGACAGATCATAGCCATAAGTTCAACTCAATCCTAATCCTTGAGTTGGATTATTTTCTCTTACATCTGAGCTGGTAGCCAGATGAAGATTTGGATATTTTCTCGACTGTGCTACACTTGTTCTCATTCTGTAATCAGTTACTTAGCTTAAGTCAACTATTATTTCTCCACTCTTAATAATTTTACATCAAATTCCCCCAACTCGAATCTAGATCACTTAGTTTAAATTCTACTTTTACATAATTTAGTTAACGTGACAAATTCAACCTCTCATCTTATTCGCTTTGTAGATAGGATTAGAGGCCAGATCTGGTAGGTCAGATTTGGAGGTTTACCATTCATTTTAAATCAATTCCCTGTGGACGACCTTTTACTCACTTACATTTAAAACTTGCTACAATTGGCCCTGATCTTGCAGGTTAATTAATTTCTCTCTGTGCTGATATTTCTTATTCTTTTTAATTTTCCAGATTCAGTATAATTTATCATTTGCAAATCTGTTTTCAAAATACAAATAAATTATGCACACTTAGAATAGCAACACCCACCCCCCCAGGACCAATCATAGTTTTCTCCTTCCACTTCCTATCTGCCCATCGCACCTAAACATTTTTTTTACAGCCCTCCCTACCTCACCATCTCCATCACATGAGGGATAATCCTTACCTTAGGAAGGATGTCATGAGGGGCATGGCCAAACTTCGCCAGTCCATTGAGACCCCCCTGCTGCAGCAGATCGATAAAATGAAGGAGGCCCACAGAAAGTAACTTCTGGGCATCTCCTTAGGGTGGACTAATATCCTGGAGGCCTATCAGAAGGCCAAGGCTTTAGCTACTTATAATGAGTTGAATTTGGAGCTAGAAAAAGCCAACACTGCTGTAGAGAAGGCCAAAGCAAGACTTTTTGAGAAGAGGCTCAACAATGCTCAGGAGATCCTCTGAATCCAAAAGGAAATCCGTGAGACTGACCTCCTCAAACATAAAATCCAAATACCCTCCTTGGAATCTGCATTGGCTGCTGCCAGAAATGCTCCTCTGCAGCCCACCCCACTCTCTGTTCTCATGCTTGAGCCAGAGCCTACGCCTACTACAGAGTCAGCTGCCCAGTTTGAGGAGGCACACCCACATCGCAAGCCAGATAAAGGGAAGGCCCCTACTACCCCTCCTCCATCACCTCCTACAGAGCAGCCTCCACCTACTAAGGCCTCTGCTGCACCTCCGTAAGAGCAAACTTATCCTAAGCAGAGGAAAGTCACTGCTAAGAGGTCTGTTCCCAAAGCTACCTCTATCAAAATTGGCAAAGAGCCAGCTGCCCCATCAGATGAGGCAAAACCCCCTAGCCAGCCTGAGCACAAAGCAAAAGGAAAGTCCCCAGTGGCCCCCACTGAGGAAGGAAAAGGCAAATCCCCTGCAACCCCCCCTACAAAGAGGAAAGGAAAAGCCCCTCAAGAACCCAAGGAACCAAAAATACCCAAGCAACCAAAAGTAAGGGTGAAGGTACCAAGGGCTCCTACTACCAAGAAAACACTAGCCGAAGCAAAGAAGGCATGGGACGAAAAGAAGAAACAGGACAAAGCTGCCCTTAGGGAACATGATAAAAAGATGGGCTGGGATTTCTTGACCGATTCAGATTCAGATGCTTCCTCTTAGAGTAGCTTAGATTGTACTTAGATCGTAATTACAATTGCACATGTTTTTCCAGTTAATATAATTTTTCTTTTTTGTATTCTATTGATCTGTTCTGTGTGCTTTTCTATTTTCATCTTCATTTCTTTCAATTTTGTCATGGGAGATGTATGTCGGGTGGTTTTAATCTTTTCAAATAATAATCCATCTGCAAGGTAGATATATATGGCAACTGACTGGATGAAAGTACAGGAGTCAAATGTTTTCATGTTCATATTCGTGTGCCCCGTCGGAGCTTCCTCGCAGAGTCCTGACCCCGCGCAAAGCACAAAAATTCCACACTTTCCACTGTGCAGCTGCGTGATACACAGGATCCCCTTAAATCACAAGCCTCTCTTTAAAGCTTCATTTATTATGCGTTCTCTTTTCCCATAATCGGTTGTGCATTTCCTTATTCCCCACACAATGATCATTTATTACCAAGCTTGGAAAGGGACAAAACTTTAAATCGGTCGATTCATGTTCCACTGTCCAACTCTTTTAAATCGGCCATTAGTTCTTCTTCATCTCATCCTTCATCGTCTAACCCTCGCAGTCCATACCTCCTCACAACCATGGCGGATGAAAAACCCTTCGAGTTCCCCATTAAATTCTACCTCATCTGGGAGAATCCCCCACCGCCTAAGGAGCCGAACTCGTTACAATTTCTTTGGGATAAGTATGAAAAAGTTCAGAGGATCCTCGCCAAGGAAGAGAAGAAAAAGAAGAAAAAGGAGAAGAGAGAGAAGAAGAAGAAAAAAATGGAACCACCTGAATCTCCCCACCATCTTCCTCACACCCTCTCCCACCGACTGTCCCTAGATCCATCTTTCCCCCCTATTTTGTCTTTTCTTTTTACCTCTTTTTGTAATATTTTCTTTTTATTTCAATGAAATTTTCTTTTAGTTCTATACTGTTCAGTTAGCATTATTTTTTCTGTTTCTCTATCTTCCTCTGTGTTTATTTAACCGGACTCCACTGCATTTTCTCACCTTTGAACTAGTGAGGACACTGCTCCTCATGTTTTGGGGGTGTGGCAGGATAGGTCTACTAATAGAATAGTTAATTTTAGTACAGTAATGATGGTATAACTGGGATGTATAAAATCAATTTCCACTTAACTTGATACAATGAGGAAACTTGTAAAAATTTAAATATTTTTGCAAACTTTTCGAAACAGAAAAAGTTAAAAATCTTGACACCACCATGAAGCTAATATTAGAAATTTTTTTCAGTTAGTACTCAGTGAACCTAAGAGGAGAGAAACAGATGAAAATACACCCCATGGGTTAAATTTGATGACCATACCTAGTGAGATTTTGGCCCGGTATTTTCTTTTGAAGAGTGTTTTTGGCATTATTTCTGCTCTAAGGACTGATTGAATCAAGACTTTTTCACCAGAAGTTGTGCACCTCCAAATCAAAACTAATTGACAACACTCATGATACTAAGGAAATGATCCAAGGCCCTCATTTGGACAGTTGGAGCCTGAAAATCCAACCTTTTAAAATCTGCCCTTTTGCATACACTAGTTGAGCCTTCTAGTCATACTTTTCTTTCATAAACACAAGAACACTTGCACCTTAACCTCATGACCTGAGTCAACCTTATCCTCACTCTGAGAATTCAGAAGGTAAAGGAGAAGGAGTTAAAGATACTGAGAATGGTCCAACATTCTGTAGAAGGTGAAGAAAAGCAACTTGTGAACAACCGTGTATCAATGGCAGTTGTGTGGCAGTTCATCATAAAAAAAAATCATAAAAAAAAAAAATGAATAAAAACAAAAAGAGAAAAAGAAAGAGAAGTCTAGAGAACAACATCATCTGAAAATTGAAAAGAAGAGGAGAAACTGGCTACTTTGAGTCTGAAAAATAAAAAGAAAGATGAAGTTTTTACTGAAATGAAGGTTGTGAAGTCATGAATCACCCCTTACCTTACTGATTTCTTAATTTAGATTCCCTTTTTACCCCTTTATTCTTTATGTCCCTCAGCCATAAGCCACATTACAACCCATTCAAAAACACCTTGTAGATCAAAAGTTAAATGAGCTATCATGTGGAGATGAGGAGTTGTCCAATCTATGGTGAAATTTTTTAAAGATGTCAGAAATTAGAAGCTTTACCTATGCTCATGCTTGCAGGCCCATTTGGGGTCTGTTACTGCTCTTGAGTTATTTTAAATGTGAACACCCTCAGGTTGTTAATGTTGAGAGATAGCCCTAGTGAGAATTGGGTTTGAATTTAAACCTCATTGGGGTTGTATCCAACCTGAATTTTGAATTAGAGGCAAGCTGGGTACGGATTTTTATACATCAAAATTCTAATGATAAATGAATGGTGGTAAGGCAAACACATGTTAACTTTTACGTTTTAAATGGCCTGCATCATTGCTGCAGTTTCCTCTAAGTGATAAAAAAATGGGTGTGGATTGAAGCTTTAAACATCGAAATCTGTGTTGTCATTATCTGCACTATACTTAACTGATTCTAATGGTGAAGTTTGTGGGTGTCCTCACTGAAAACCCTCAGGAGACTTCACTCCTCCACTAGAGATCACCTAGGGGTTTAAAAGGCTTGGTACATATGCTAAATGTACTCGTGATCGCTACGAAAGTGGCATTTAATTACGCTTTGCTAAGGGACTAGCAAAGATTTGGTTTGGGGGTGTGTTAAGACCTGAAAAGTACCACTTTTTTCACCCCTTAACATAATCTCTGTTAGACCCTTAATCATTTAATAAATGTGTTTTAAGTCTATTCTATAGGTAATAAGCAACACCTGCAAATAAACCCCTAACCATGCCAAGAAGCCTCCTGCTAACTCAGAAGCCCCTCAGAAGTGTAAAGGTTGAACCCAGACAGAGACTTGGCAGCTGCAGAGGCACGGCAAAGCAGAAACAAATCAAGAGGAATGCGTCACACAGATATCACAGGGATCAATTGAACAAAAAAGAATGCGTCGCACAGTTATGGCGGGCTTTTGAAGGGAGCAATCGAATTGGTCGCATAGTCTTCACGCCGTTCGCGCGCAGATGGATGTCAGCAAGGAGTAAAAAGTATACTTCGTACGGTCCTCGTGAGGCTTAGTCTTAAGCATAAGCACTCACGCAGATGAGTTTTAACCTTCGTGATTCATCAATACAAAGAGCTCCGGGCATTCCAAATAGCATGTTGTCGCGTTGAGGGTCATGGACACATACTTTCAAGGACCTACTCATGTGATCCAGAAGCCTATGTACATTGTTCTTTTGACGAGGATCGCCGATGGATTCATCAAGGAATGAACTGCGTGCACCATTCTCTTGCCATTCAAATGCAAAGACCAATCCTGCGACGACCAAAGTATTCTCGCGATGATCAAAGTACCAACCCCGCGACTGCAAGAGCTTCAAGTCAAAGCAACCTTGTGATGCCAATTCTACCATGCGACAAGATCTGCAAATCTTTTCTACTCAGTGAGGATCGGGTTCTAAACTTCTCTCCACTTTTGCAGGGGCAATCTGGGAACTTCCAGCAAATAGGGCACACACTCCAATGCTCCAATCTTTGTGCACACGCCCTGAGGCATCCAAGGGATAAGAATGGGCGGCAATTGCATTGATGAAATTAGGGTTTTCTTAACCCTAATTCGAAAAGAATCGACTTCTATATAGCCTAAGCCTAGCTTAGGTTTAAAGGACTTTGGTTCTTAACTTATGTGCTTCTTCTTGAAACCAACTGTAGAATTACAGTAGGCCACCAAGGTTAGGGTTTAGGAGATTTTCTTTTTCCATTTTGCTTCTCTCCATAGTCCAGCACTTACTAGCTATGCCTTTTGTATGATTGGATAGTATATATTTTAATGGAGTTTTGTAATAGGATCTATTGCATGTATGGGATGGTATTTTTGTTGTGAGTTGTTCTGTAGAAGGCTGCTGCCTTGAGATCCTCCATTGCTAAGTTGTATTGTAGGCAATGGAGGATTGCTTTTAAAGTTTTATTTAGATCTAAGTGACCTGTGTGTCCAGGTTAGGCACATGGCAAGCCTTCTCCCACCACAGGATCCACTAAATCTGAATCCCCATGAGAGCTTGAGCTGGTAGTCTTGTGAACATGGTGGCGACAACAATGTTCTTGTTCTGTCTTAGACCTCTGTGAGGAGGATAGCCTCTGTAGATAGTCTGTGACCATTCAAGTGGACAGATTATAGTCCTAGGGTGAGGCCAATCCACAGATCTAAGACTGATTCTTCTTCTCTGCACTTGTGATTATAGCCTTGCAAGAGATTCTGCAGAGACAGACTCCCCTATATTTGTATAGAACAACCATCAGATTGCAGATCTAATTTGGCTGTAGAGATTGTAGGCTTGTGACTAGATCACTACTGTCTTTCTAAAGCAGTGAACAACCAAGCTTAAAAGCTAGTACTCAAACTCTTGCTGGTCCTGTGTGACCATGCTCGTGCACTTTGTAGGCCTAACCCCACACACAGAAATTTAGAGGTTGAGGTTCCTATGGATTCTTGAGCTTGTAGCCTGGATGAAGTAGTGCCTACAATGATAATCTTGTTCTGACCCATCTCTGGATTGTGGTTCCCC
Source organism: Chloranthus sessilifolius (assembly GCA_021018995.1). Lineage (NCBI taxonomy): Eukaryota > Viridiplantae > Streptophyta > Magnoliopsida > Chloranthales > Chloranthaceae > Chloranthus > Chloranthus sessilifolius. Next base: position 43,844,295 of record CM037594.1, on the reverse strand, counting down.
TATTGGATAGTCTGTGACAATTTAAGTGGATAGGTTATAGCCATAAGGGATTGGATCATGGCACGGGGGTGAGTTGGAACATTTCTCCTCTTTGGTGATAATGTAGCCATTGGATAGGACGTCTATAGCAGCAGATCCGAGTCTGAGTTATAAGACCCATAAGATCTGTACCTAATAGCTTACTTCTCACTCTTTTATATTTATTTTCTCACACTCCATCATCCTTCTTAACCATTTCTGTAGATTAAGCATTAGGTTACCAAAGGATTTAGACAATAGTGGCCTTAAATCCCCTTCCAATTAGGATTGCCAGATCTGTAGGCAGATCTAGAGGGCTTACTAAAGATAGCTTCCTTGGAGCTTTAGATCAACTTTCCTTGTGGGAGAAACTCTTACTTATCAAAACTTGCTACAACAGGCCCCGTATCTTGCAGGACTGTGTATTTTTAAGCTTGTTGCTCTGTAGTTTTCACTCCATCTTTCATTCATTTTCATTCACCTCATTCTTATCACTGTCTCTAATAAAGTCAGTAGCAAGCACTTAAACTATCCTAATAGTGGGGGCACGTGTGAAATCAGGTCCACATTAGCCTTGTCAACCTCTATTACTCTGTGGGAGACCATATGGCCTAACACAATTCCTTGTGTTATCATAAAGTGGCTCATTTCCCAGCTTAAGACCAAATTCGTCTCTTCACATCTTTGTAAAACCATGTCAAGGTGACTCAAGCACTGCCTAAAGTTGTCCCTATAAACTGAAAAGTCATCCATGAAGATTTCCAGGAATTTTTCAATCATATAAGAGAAAATTACATACATGCACCTCTGAAATGTGGCTGGGGTATTACACAGTCCAAAAGGCATCCTCCTGTAAGCAAATGTGACAAAGAGACATGTGAAAGTAGTTTATTTTTCATCTTTAAGATACACTAGGATTTGGTTATACCCTGAGTATCCATCAAGAAAGCAATAAAATGTCTTCTCAGCCAACTTATCTAGAATATGGTCAATGAAAGGGATGGGAAAGTGCTCTTTCCTGATCTTGGAGTTGAATTTTCTGTAATCAATGCAAACTCTCCAGCCAGTGGTCTCCCTGATGGTGGGATGTTCGCCTTTCCTCCAAAGAGGATCTAAAATCACTAATAAAACTAGGCAGAACACACTCACACAGACCTGCCATTGTAGCAAATTTTAAAAAGATGGTGAGTAAGGGAGTGTCCACAGGGAGGTTGGTTTAAAAATGTGATAAATCTTCAGATCTATAAGAGATTAGGCACCCTAACTATTGCTAAGTTAGCTAAAATACAGGGGAGAGGTTTACAAAGGGATTGTCACTTAAGCTAAGCTAAAATTAAATAAAAACTAACTTGGATCGAGTTTGAGAATCTAGATCTCGCAAGGGAAAGGAGTAAAAAACGGAAAATGGAGAAGAGTAGCTTGGAAATTGGTCTCACTAAAATCAGGTTAGATTAATCATGTTGCAGAAGTTCAGGGCACACAATTCCCTCAGCTGGCAATAAGCATAGCTGTAGGGTAGAAGACTCCACTCCAAATCACAGGATCTCACTGGTCTTAAGGCTATGAACTATCCACTTGAATGGTCACAGACCATCCTATAGACTTTATCTGATCCATGGATTTACAGCAGACGAATCCATTTGGAGCCTGCGCTTGGACTAATCTTAAGGTTATGATCTGTCCACTTTAATGGTCATAGATCAATCTAGGGATCTCCTCCAAAGCAAAAGCATCAATCAAAATAATTAAAACCAATACAGATATTACAATTCCAAGGAGACAGACTTAGGGAATTATAGGAGTATCAGATCCAGGGAGATCGGATGGTATCCAAGAGGCCTACCAGTTAAGTGGGTGAGTAGATCATAGACTCCTCTACACAAATCCGATCGAGCACCAAATGAAACCAAAGGAACTTTAGATCTAATTATAACATTACAAACAACATTTACATTGCAATCAAACTTTCTCTACAATGGAAATGCTCTCAGATCTGTAGTCTGTGCAGCAGTGAACCCATAATAGCACTCTCAACCTTACCCAATTATAGATCTAACCTCTCTCCTCGCTACTCCAAGGGAATTAGCCAACCATTGTTGGGCTAAAAGAGGGAAAATAGAATTTCTCTACAAGCTCTAATCTCCAGAATTTGGCTCAGATCATTATCCCCCCAATTGTAATTTGGGGTCTCTATATATAGCTTTCTCCTCTATTTTTCCTGCCAAAAATCCTTTCTAGAAGGTCCTCAGAGTTTGTTAGGGTTCTGTTAGAGCACGTGGGTCTATTAGGGGTTCCTAGGGCATCTTCTAGAACCCTCGTGGTGATCACCAAGTGCCTCGAGTTGCATGTAGCAGGTCACCAAGTCACAGTGTGTGTATATTTGAGTTTCTGAGAAGTTCTACACACGATTTCGACAGGTTGGAGAAGCTTCCGATAGGTTCTGGTAAAGCTTTTCAGTCCTTTTGCCAGGTTCTCCAATCCCTTCGATAGGTTCTGACAGGATGAGCTTTGAGGCATCAACTTCACTACACTTTATCTGGTGCATTCGACAGGTTTAAGGGGTAGTTCGATAGGTTGGGAGACCGTTTTGTCAGGTTGTAGCTTTGTATCCCATCACTTCGATAGGATGGCTCTCACTCCTATTGAAAGGCTCAAACATCCTTCAATAGGTACTATTCTAGCACCTCCATTTTGTTAGGTTCAGGCGGTCTTCCAATAGGTTCTGAAGACCTTTCGATAGGTTTAGGAACCCTTCGATAGGTTCCCTTTTCTCCTCAGGTAGCTTTCATCAGGATGAAATCTGTCTTTCTCTCAACTGTTCGATAGGTTCTTGGATCTTATCGAATTTCACAATCCTCACGACTTATTCTTTCTGCCTTCCGATCCTATCAAAACCTCGCAAATCTGCACGAATTCCTCTAATTCAACTCTCAGCTCCTATTGAAATCTTCAGATGACCTATCAATAGGATGTTTTGTACCTGTCTTCACTTCCTTCACCTTGTTGTGCTGTAGCCAAGCACTCTAAGGGTCCAATGATGTGCTACCCTCTGGTGTGCCATTGCTGGGTCTATCTTGTGTTGAGAGATGGCCGCTTTTGTGGGCATTCTTGAGTGGTTTTTTGCATTAGTATCATCTTTTATTGCTATCTACAAAATACACTCGACGGAGGCTTATTAGTGTGCTCACAGGTCTATCAATGGTCAAGTTAAAGGGTGAAAAGTGGTATTTTTCACCACTTAACACACCCCTAAACCTAAGCTTTGCAAGTCCCTAAGGAAAGGAGAATTAAAAAGAATTAAGAATGCCAGTTTCGTAGGGAGCACAGATGCATTTCGCATATGCACCAAGCCTTTTAAACCCCTATGTGAGCCCTAGTGGAGGAGTGAAGTCTCCTGAGGGTTTTCAGTGAAGGTACCCACAAACTTATCCAATTAAATTTAGTTAATCATAATGCAACCGCTTAAAACAGAGTTTGAGTAGATAAAATGGATTCACACCATGCATCTTTAGAGGAATTTCAACAGGGAGAGCATCCCTTTGGATCATGAAAGTCAGCTACAATTTCTTTATCATCACTCAGTTTGTGTCAAGGCTTTGCTTTCAAAATTTTGATGCAGAGCTCACCATTCATTTAAGCTTTCTGTGCTCATACTCCCCTATCAAATTGGATTGCAGGCCTAATTCTCACCAGGGTTGTTCACTCATTAACACAAGGAAATGGGGTGCATCATATCACTCAGCTCAAGAACAGTTATAACCCTCAAATAGGACTGCAAGCATGAGCATAGGGCTTACTCTGATTTCTGACTTCTCCAGCTCCTTACACCATAGATTAAACCTATCCTTATCTCCACAAGACGGCTCAATCCATTTCAGATCAGTAAGGCCTTTTTATTGGGTTGTAATGTGGCTTAGGGGTGAGATTTGTAAAAGAATGAAAGGGTAAAAGGTATTCAAATTGAGAAATCAATATAGGTAAGGAGGTGGTCTGCAGCTCAACCTTCTGCATTTCAGCACCTCTTCACTTTCTTTTTAGACTTGAAGTGATCAGCTTCATCAGCTTCTTATCTTCTTGTAGATTTTCAAATGAAGTGACTTCTCTTTCTCATCCTTTTGCTCTATTTATTTTTATTTTTATTTTATTTTTCTAAGCAGGAATGCCACGATGGCCACCAAATGAGCTTCCTTCTCTTTCAACCAAAAGTCAAACCTTGCTCCTCTACCCACACTTCCCCTTCTTTTTCCTGATTTCTCAGATCAAGGGTGAACTGAAATAGGCCAAGGGATTTTGGGTTCAAAATTTCCTGGTTTTTTTGCAAAGAAAATTTAGGATTTTTAAGGCTCAAATGGTGTGTATCAAGGGTAGTTCAAAGGTGAGAGATTTTAAGCTCAAATTGTCTAAGGGATGGCCTTACTTCATGTCCTTCATGTCATGAATACTGTTAATTAGTTTCAACTTGGATGTGCCTAACTTCTAGTGGTCAAGATTAGGTCCAGTCAGTCCTCAGAGCAGAAATTTTTTTGCCACAGCACTCTTCAAAGAAAATATTTTCAGGTCCAAGTCTTACTGGGTAGGCCTTCCATCAAATTTTTTGAGGGGTATCATCCTCACAGTTTTCTCTCTTTCAATTTCAGTAAACATCAAATTTTTATTTTATTTTTTTCAAAATTTCTTGACATTCAGTTTATGAACAATGTTAAAACTGCAGTTTATTTCAATTCCAAAAGGGGAAAAAAATTTCTTTAATTAGGTGAGGGTTCACTTTATTTCCCCGAGTTCCTTTTTACACCTGGCAACACTGAAATTAACTAATTTATTGGCATATATGCCACACCCTCAAACCTAAATTAAATAGTGTCCTCACCGTTTATAGCAGTGGAGTATAGCATAGGAAAAATAGAAAAGAAAACAAGACAAGAGAAAGACAGTACAAAGAAGAAATTTCTATATAAGCAGCAAAGGCAAGTACAAAAGGCATAGAAGAAAAATTAAACTACAGTTATTTATATGCATCATCAGGTCAATCATATAAATCTTGAAGATTTTTCAACTCAACCTTTGATAAAGGAGTTTTGGGAGTTGGTTGAGGCTTTTTGGTGGGCTTCATGGGTGCCTCCTCAGACTAGGTAGCAGGTTGCTTGTCTTTTTAGTGAAAGCAGCAAGTGGAGTGGACCAATCATCTGAATCAGAATCCGATGGGAAGAGGACAACAACATCAAGTCCTAGGGCCACAGTAGCTTCGCGTCTCTCTTTCTTGGAAAGCAAAGTGGAGGGGGTGACTGGAGGGGGTGGGGGTTTTGTAGGGGCTACCTCTTCAGAGTGGGTAGCAGGCTGCTTCCCTTTTTTTCGAGTGGAAGCAGAGGATGGTCTGGTGGCGGAGATCTTTCACTGTGCGGGAGTCCTCTTAGGTTTAGGGGGAGAAGGTTGGGCAGGAGGAGGAAATTAGGATGGAGGAGGGGGAGCAGGTATAGGTCGGGAAGGGATAGGTCATGTGGGGGCATCAGCAGGTGGTGGAGCAGTAGGTTGAGTGGTAGAAGAGGATGGAGGAGGTTGGGGGGAGGGGGGATTGTCTGGAGGAATCGAAGACAGAGGAGCTGGTTGATAAGGTTGGGAAAGCATCATAGCAATCTTCCTCTCCTGTACCTCAAATTTCTTTTTAACATAGAGTTCATTTATTTCAGCAAGTTCCTGAGTGGCCTTAAGAACTTCCTTGGAGCTGGCTAATTATTGCTTGAAATTTTTAGCATTCTTCTTTTCAAACTCAGCAATGCGAGTCTGCGCTTCAGTAAGCAATTTGGCTGAGTGATAACGAGTGAGAATTTCATTCCATCCTTCTGAGATATCACGCAACTGGATCCTCTGCTCCAATTCTAGTAGGGCAATCCTTTCCTCATACGAAGCCTCCAAGTGAGTGCGGAGGGTTGCCATACCATGCAGGACATCTCTGCAGATGAAGGGGTTGTCTCTCATGGCATAGAGTAGGGTGAGGTAAGGGTGAATGTAGATGTTGGATCTGGGGATGATGGGAAAGGAAGGGGGTGGAGTAGAAGAAGAGGAGGGGGTGGAAGAGTGAAGAACCTCACAAGGATCAGTTTGGGTGGAGGCATCTTGGAAAATAGATGGGGGAGGTGGTGTGGGGTAGAGGGGATTTAGCTACTGCCGAGGCAAGTAGATCTGGTGATGAGGAAAGAATGGGGAGAGCTGGTGCTGCTACCTTCTCAAAGAGGTGTTAAGACCTGAAAAGTACCACTTTTCACCCCTTAACTTAATCTCTGTTAGACCCTTAACCATTTAATAAATGTGCTTTAAGTCTATCCTGTAGGTAATAAGTAGCAGCTGCAAATAAGGCCCTAACCATGCCAAGAAGCTTACCGTTTTGCCCAAGAAGTACCTCAGGAGAACGAAAGTTAGACCCAGATAGAACTGGCCGTAGCTTAGGCATAGCAAAGCAGAAATAAGTCAAGAAGTGAGCATCACGCAGATATCACAGGGCTTAATTGAACCAGAAAGAATGCTTCGCACAGTTGTCACGGGATTCTGAAGGCAGCGCGCCAACTGCTCGCGCTACTCTCACACAGATGAATGGTAGAAGAGCCCAGAAAGTAGACTTCACGCAATTCTCGTGAGGCTTAGTCATAAGCTCTCGCACAGTTTTGCATAGTCCCACATAGCTCAAAAAAGATGTCTTTAATCTTTGCGCGATTCACTGAGGAGAGAGAGCTCCAAGCATTCCTGCGCGTAGCTGTCGTGTTGTGGCGACAGGATACAAACTTTCAAGGGACTGCTCGTGCGATCCAGAAGCCCATGCACATTGTTTCTTTGAGAGGATCGCCACGGGATTCATCAAGGAACGAGCCGCGCGCACAATTCCCGCACCATTCAAATGGAAAGAGCATTCCCGCAATGACCAGAGCATTCCCGCGACGACCAAAGTATCAATCTTGTGACTGCAAGAGCTTCAAGTGAAATCAACCCCGCGACGCCAATTCTATCATGTGATAAGACCTGGAAAGCCTTTCTACCTAGCGAGGCTCGGGTTCTTAACTTCTCCTCACTTCTGCAGGGGCAATCTGGGAACTTCTAATAACTAGGGCATGCACTCTAATGCTCCAATCTCTGTGAACATGCCCTAAGGCATCCAAGGAACAAAAATGGGCCACGATAGCATTGAGAAATTAGGCTTTTCCTAACCTTAATTCTCACAGAGCTGACTGCTATATAAGCCTATGCCATGTTTAGGTTTAAGGGACTTTGGTACTCCTTCTTGAAACCAACTGTAGAAATACAGTAGGCTAAGGTTAGGGTTTAGGCATTTTTTTTTTTCCTTTTTCTTCTCTCCATAGTCCAGCATTTGCTGGCTATGCCTTTGTATGTCTATTTGGAATAGTTTTAATGGATGTTTATAATAGGATCTTATGCATGTATGGGATTGGTATTTTGAAAGTTGTTCTGTACAAGGCTGCTGCCCTGAGATCCTCCATTGCTATGTTTGATTGTAAGCAATGGAGGATTGTTTTTAAGGGTTTATTTACATCCAAGTGACCTATGTGTCTAGGTTAGGCACATTGCAGGACTATGCCCCACAACAGGATCCACTAAATCTGAATCCCCATGGGAGCTTAAACTGGAAGCCTTGTGAACATGGTGGTGGCAGCAATGTTCTTGTTCTGTCTTAGACCTCTGTGAGGAGGATAGCCTCTGTGGATAGTCTGTGACCATTTAAGTGGATAGATTATAACCCTAGGGTGAGGCCAATCCCCAGATCTAAGACAGATCCTTCTTCTCTGCACTTGTGCTTGTAGCCTTGTGAGAGATTGTGCAGAAACTGACTCCCTTGTATTTGTATAGACCCACCATCAGATGGCAGATCTGAGCTGGCTGTAGAGATTGTAGGCTTGTGACTAGATCACTGCTGTCTTTCTAAAGCATTGAACATCTAAGCTTAAAAGCTAGTACTCAAACTCTTGCTGGTTCTGTGTGTCCAGGCTAGTGCACATTGCAAGCCTAGCCCCACACACAGAACTTTAGAGGTTGAGTTTCCTATGGATTCTTGAGCTGGTAGCCTGGAAGTAGTGCCTACGATGATAAACTTGTTCTGACCCATCTCTGGATTGTGGTTCCCCTATTGGATAGTCTGTGACCATTTAAGTGGATAGGTTATAGCCATAAGGTATTGGATGAGTTGGATTCTTTTTCCTCTTTGGTGATAATTTAGCTATTGGACAAGATTTCTATAGCAGCAGATCTAAGTCTGAGCTATAAAACCTATCAGATCTATACCTAATAACTTACTTCTCCCCCTTTTATGTTTATTTTCTCACACTCCATCATTCTTCTCAACCCTTTCTGTACCTAATAGATCAACTTTCCCTGTGGGAGAAACTCTTATTAAAATTTGCTACAACAGGCCCTGTATCTTGCAGGACTATGTATTTTTAGGCTTGCTGCTCTGTAGTTTTCAATCGCCCTTTGATTTATTTTCACTAACCCCATTCTTATCATTGTCTCCAATAAAATCAGTAGCAAGCACTTAAAATAGCCTAACAAGTTTTTGGCGCCTCTGTCGGGAAATCTTGATCTATTAGTAGGCCATATATTTTTGTATTCCTTATTCTTTGGTAGCTGTACTTGTGAATAATTGATACTGCTGATTTACATTTGAAAATTTTCTTACAGATCTTAATAGCAGCAGAGAAGGAAAGTAGAACTGCACTGGGAGTCTAGCGACCTCTGTTTGCACTTCTCTAACCCTAAAAAACTTAGTCTATTTCTCCTTTGAAAATTCCATAGCAGTTGATTAGGATAGTTGTAATTTTTTTTAATTGCAATGTGTCTGCAAGTGTTGAGAACTGGAAAATACCATTTTCCAGCCCTTAAACCTGAGTCTTGATAGACCTTTGAGAGTACTAAATAAGTGTTTTTAGCAGCTAACAATGAAGGCATGCTTGACCCTGAAAGAAGCTTAAAAGTGCCAAAAAGATGATGACTCATGCTAATCTAGGGAAAGAAGGAGAAGGAACAACCTCACTAGCTGTCAAAATGCCTAAACTAAAGAGGACAAAGGCCTGGTTTCAACCTGGAAAGAGGTTTAGAGCTATTCGAACAAAAGAATGCAAAACAGAATGCTTTTCGAAAATAACTTAAACTTTTCGAAAAGAACCTGAACTTTGCGAAAAGAACTAAAAGCTCCAGGCTTAGTTTCGAAGAGCACCTAAACTCTTCGAAAGGATTCTTGACCTATTCGAAAAGAAGAAAACTCCTTGCGAATAACACCAGAACAATGCGAAAAGAGCTTCAAAAGTCACAGTACTTTGCGAAAAGTTCTCCAAACTGTGCGAAATGATATCCTGAAGATTCCCAGCATCTGCAAGGGCAATTCAGTAATCTCTACACATGTCCCAATGCATTTAAAAACTCAGGGGCATTCTGGAAGATTCTGAGCATGAACCAAAGGCATATTCCACCCCATGTGAACACCCAAAGATGAAATTACTTGGCAGGAGCTTCTAGAAGCTCAACCAGATTTTTGAATTACATAACAGAATTGATGCTTCTGTCACCTGATTGGTTGAACCAGATGAAGCAGTTCTGATTGGCCAAAACAGATCTGGATCCTTGTGCTCGACTCCTATTAGTTGATACAGATCTAACCAATTCTAAATGGTTGATACACATCTGAGCTAGACTTGGGGAAAACTATAAATAGACGAACCATTTGCCCAATTTGGGTATTCAGATTTTTGGTTTCATTTCTATTGCCCCATTTCTATTTCAGATAGCTTGTCTGAAACTTTTGTAATAGCCTAGCTTTTATTTGTAATTGAGAACTGTGAGATATTTTTGTAATTCATGTGAGAATTGTATTCAAGACTATAAATTTGAGAGTTGTTTAAGCTGTGCTCTGTAATTGTAATGGTGAATTTGAAAAGGTTGCTGTGAATAGTACATTCTCAATCGAATTTGTGTTAAGGGTTCCCTGTGATCTCGTTATTCATTAGATTCCTTTAGATTTACTATTTTTAAAGCAATTTCCCTTAATTCATTGTCCCTGTGAGAATTTGCGTTTGTAACCTGATTTCTCACAGCATTTGTAGTGGTGTTTTTTATTCTTAATCAAGGATTCGGGTTGAAGACTATTGGATGATCTGTGTCCATTGAAGTGGACAGACCATAGCCATAAGTTCAACTCAATTCCAATCTTTGAGTAGGATTACTTTCTCTTGCATCTGTGCTGGTAGCCAAATGAAGAATTGGATAATATCTCATGTGTTTTACATTCATTCTCATTCTGCAATCAAGTACTAAGTCGAAGTTAGATATTATTTCTCCATTCTTATTGATTTACATCAATTCTTCCCAACTCGGATCTGGATCATTTAGTTGTAATTTTTACTTTTATCATTTAGTTAATGTGACAAATTCAACCTCCCATCTTATGTGCTTTGTAGATAGGATCAGAGGTCAGATCTGGTAGCTCAGATCTGAAGGTTTATCTTATATTTTAAATCAATTCCCTGTGGACAATCTTTTACTCACTTACATTTAAAACTTACTACAATTGGCCCTGATCTTGAAAGCTAATTATGTTCTCTCTCTGCTGATATTTTCTTATTCTTTTTAGTTTTCCAAATTCAGTACAATTCATCATTTGGAAGTCTGTTTTCAAAACACAAATAAATCATGCACACAAAGAACAACAACAGCAAGTAGTCTTCCTTGCTGTTGGTGTGTGTGCATGTTAGGAAGAAGATCTCTCAGTCCCACATTAGAGCATCCTAACCCTGAGATAGAAAGGGGCAGAAGACCAAGAAGGCCCAGACACACCACAATCGAGCCCCCTACTGAAATTGAGATAGTAGCCATGGGTGAAGAGCAACCCAGAACATTGAAGGAATTGAATGCTCCTGATGATTATAATTCTCCATTATGCATCCAATTCCCAGATGTTCAGGGAAACTATGAGATTAAAACCTCCATCCAAACGCTTCCCTCTTTCCATGGGCTCACCAAGGAAGACCCCTACAAACACATTAACCAATTCTTGGCCCTGTGCACAACTTTCTCCATTGCTTGTTTGGGACCAGAAGCCACCAGATTAAAACTCTTTCCTTTCTCCCTAAAGGACAGGGCCAGTACCTGGTTAGCTACTCTCCCAAACAACAACATCACTTCTTGGAAAAACCTCCAGACAAGATTTTTGACCAAATTCTTCCCAGAGACAAAAACCAGCCAGTTGAGGAAAGCAATACTTGCTTTTGCCCAATCTCCAACTAAGGATTTTAATCAATCATGAGACAGATTTAAGGATATGCTCAAACAATGTCCCCACCAGAAGATCCCTGACTAGCAGCTTGTCCAAAACTTCTATATTGGGATTGATGAGAAAAGCAAAGACATGGTAGATGCCTCTTGTGGTGGAACTTACATGCATAAAATAGCTGATGAGACAGGGGACTTGTTTGAGGTCATCAGTGAAAATGCTTTTTAAAAGGTGCCCTTGTCATGAACTGTTCAAGAGCCTTCTCCTAATCTAGGGCTTGCTGAAACTTCCAAATGAAAGTTGTATGAAGTTAGTGGAAATAATGACCTGAGAATGCTGATGGCCAATCTTTCTGATAGGTTTGATAAACTATTAACTATGGTGCAGCCTAGATTGGCTACACAAGTGATGGAGGCATGTCTGATATGCCAATCTCCACAACATACAGTGGAGGAGTCCCCATCTACAGGGCAATATCCTGATTATGTTATGGAACAAGCTGCTGCTGCCAAATCATTTGGCCTGCAATAATCTGGTGACTATAACAAACAACTATTTAGATACCAGCACTAAAATGCTGGTTACCAATGGAGAGACCACCCAAATTTGAGGTGGAGACAAGACAATTATATGTAGCCACAACAGATGTTGGCCTTACCTCAAAGGCCACAACAGCAATTTGACCAGAGATATGCCCCAAGGTCAAATTTTCGGCATCAGCAACAGCCCCAGCAGCAAAATCAGTTGGTAGTTCCCCCACCTCAGCCCCGAAATACTTCTTTTGAGGACCAGGTTTTGACCTCATTGCAAAGCCTTGGAGTCTTGACATAGACTGTGACTTATCATAGTCAAAGCATAAAGAAAGTAGAAGAACAGTTTGGCAAAATATCCAATGCCTTAGCCAAAAGAGAAGAGGGCAGGTTGCCAAGCTAGCCAGTGGCCAACCCTAAGGGCCAATATTCGATTGGAGAAGGCTCCTCAAGTTTTAAGGGAGCTAATGCTATCACAACCCTAAGGTCTGGTAGACAGGTAGACAACCAGGTGGGAAAGGAACTAGGAAATGTCATTCCCAAAAAACTGTCGAGTGAAAGTAAAATGGAATTTGTTAGAGCACAAAGTCAAGAGTTGCCTACTACCCTACAACAAGGGAAAAAAAAAGAGGCTGTAGTTGAGCCGCAGCAGGAAATAAAAGATGAAAAAAGGAAAAAACAAAAGTTTAGTCATAGGCTTGCAGCTGAGGAACCAGCAGTACCTCAGTTGCCATTTCCTCAAGCTTTGAGTGGTCCTTCCCCTTTTAATAAGGGGAATGCACAGATAGAGGAAATGATGGAGACCTTTAAGTAGGTAAAAATCAATTTGCCCCTGCGTGATGCAATTTGACAGGTCCCAGCCTATGCCAAAATTTTGAATGACCTTTGTACCCAGAAAAGAAAAGCTAGAGGCCATTTGTCCAAGAAGGTCTTTGCAACTGATACAGTTAATTCTGTATTAAACATGACAATACTTGAGAAGTTGCAAGACCTAGGGATACCCACTATTTCCTGCATAATTGGAGACCACACAATTGAAAGGGCCCTTCTAGACCTTAGAGCCAGTGTTAACCTGCTACCATACATTGTGTATCAGCAACTAGGTTTGGGGGAGCTAAAACTCACCCCCATTGTGCTGTTAATGGCTGACAGGTCTGAAAGGAGACCTATGGTAGTGGTCGAGGATGTCTTAATAGGGGTGGACAAGTTCTTCTACCCTGCAGATTTCCTTATTTTGGACATGGGCTGCAAAAAGAGTACATCCCCTATACCTATTATTTTGGGCATGCCATTCTTGGTCACTGCCAATGCATGCATTCAATGCAGGTCTGGGATCATGGAGGTAACTTTCAGACATATGAAGGTTGAGCTTAATGTGTACAATAGTGCAAAATATCCTCAGCTAGACAATGAGGAAAGCTTTGCTGTAGATGTACTAGAAGAAGTTGTTGAAGAGGAATTGCCCACTCTGCTGGAGTGGGGCAACATTGTCACAAGTTTAACTGAAGTTTGGAACATGGTAGAGGAAGGAAGCCCAACTATAATGTCAGAAGACATGACCACATTGAAGTCTTCTTTGGGCTTAGTGCAGCGTTTCATTCAGAATCCTACATTGTTGCCTCTTCCTCAAACCAACATTACACCAATCCTGCCATCCATCCGACAAACCCCTGATCTGGATCTCAAGAAGCTTCCAAAAATATTGAAATATGCTTTCCTTGAGAAAGATGAAAAACTTTCTGTAATTATCTCCCCCTCTCTTACCAATGAGCAAGAGGAAGAATTACTAACAGTCTTGAGGAAGCATAAAAAGGCAATTGGCTGGACCATTGCAGATCTAGGAGGGATAGAAGCATCAATCTGTATGCACAGGATCCATCTAGAGGAGGGGTCAACACCCTCCAGGGAAATATAGGGGAAATTGAATCCTATCATGCAGGAATTGGTCCTCAAAGAAATCATTAAATTGATAGATCCTGGGATAATTTACCCCATTTCTATTTCTGAATGGGTGGCACCTATCCAAGTGGTGCCCAAGAAATTTGGCATAACAGTTATCACAACTGAGTCTGGAGAGCTGAGACCAGCCAGGGAGACCACTGGCTGGAGGGTTTGCATAGATTATTGAAAGGTCAACTCTAAGACCAGAAAAGATCACTTCCCTCTCCCTTTCATTGATCAAATTCTAGATAAGTTGACTGGAAAAGCTTTTTACTATTTTCTTAATGGGTATTCAAGGTACAACCAGATTCCTGTGCACCCTCTTGATCAAGAGAAAACTGCATTTACTTGTCCTTTTGGCACCTTTGCTTATCGAAGGATGCCTTTTGGGCTGTGTAATGCCCCAGCCACCTTTCAGAGGTGTATGTATGCCATATATTCTGATATGATTGATAAATTCTTGGAAATTTTTATAGATGATTTTTCTATATATGGGGACAGTTTTGGCCAATCTCTGCAACACCTCCACCTGGTCTTGCAATGATGTGAGGAGACCAATTTGGTCTTAAGTTGGGAAAAGAGCCACTTCATAGGAACACAAGGTATTGTGTTGGGCCATGTAGTCTCTAAAGATGGGATTGAGGTAGATAAGGCCAAAGTTGACCTCATTGTAGATTTGCCCCCTCCAAGAACAGTCAAATAAATCAGATCTTTCCTTAGATATGCTGGATTCTATAGGAGGTTCATCAATGACTTCAGCAAAATTGCTAAACCATTGTGCCACCTGCTCTGCCAGGATGTGCCCTTTGACTTTTCTGCTGAATGTCTTGAGGCTTTTGAAACATTGAAGATTTGCCTCACCACTGCCCCTGTACTCCAAGCACCTGACTATACACTGCCCTTTCAGTTGATATGTGATGCATTTGACTTGGCAATATGTGTTGTTTTGGGTCAGTGAAAAGATAAGCTGCCAGTGGTCATTGCCTATCTTAGCAAATCACTTACTGAATCTCAGCTGAATTACACAACAACTAAGAAGGAGCTTCTGGCAGTGATTTTTGCTGTTGATAAATTTAAACCTTACCTACTTGGGTCTAAAACTATAATTTTCACAAACCACTCAGCATTGAAGTACCTATTGTCCAAGAAGGATGCTAAGCCCAGGCTGATTAGATGGATACTCCTATTGCAGGAGTTTGACATTGAAATCAAGGACAAAAAGGGTGTAGAAAATGTGGTGGCAGACCATTTGTCCAGAATTGTATTGGATAAATGTATTGATGATCCTGTAAATGATGTTTTCCCGGATGGGCAATGGTTTGCCATCCAATCCTTGGTTCCCTGGAATGCACACATTGTCAATTATGTAGTCATAAGCAAGATTCCTGCCCATTGGACCAAAATGGACAAAGACCTATTTTTCTCACATGTCAAGTTCTTTTTCTAGGAGGAACCTTGCTTATACAAGTATTGTGCAGACCAAATCATCTATAAATGTGTTCCAGAAAGTGATGTCCCCAGTATTCTGGCCATGTGCCATAAAAATGCCTGTGGAGGCCACTTTAGTGGAAGAAAAATCACTGACAAAATCTTACAGTGTGGATTCTATTGGCCTTCTTCATTCAGAGATGCCAATACACACTGCAGGACCTGTGAAAGATGTCAAAAATTAGGAGGGTTGTCCAAAAGAAACTCAATGCCTTTGCAGCCCATCCTTATGGAACTATTTGATGTCTGAGGTATTGACTTCATGGGCCCCTTTCCTCTTTCAAATGGTTATCATTTCATCTTAGTGGTAGTGGATTATATTTCCAAATTGGTAGAAGCTATTGCCACAAGAACCAATGATAATCAAGTTGTCCTCAAGTTTATAAAGCAGAATATCTTCTCATGATTTTGCACCCCTAGAGCCATTATCAGTGATGGGGGTAGCCATTTTTGTAACAGAGATTTCGAGAGCTTACTCAAGAAATATGTTGTCACCCATAGGATTGCTACTCCCTACCACCCACAAACCAGTGGGCAAGTTGAAATTTCTAACTGGGAGATCAAGCACATCCTTGAGAAGACTGTGAGGACTGACAGGAATGACTGAGCCGAAAACCTTAATGATGCACTATTGGCTTATAGGACTTCGTATAAGACTCCCATTGGGATGTCCCCTTTCAGACTGGTTTATGGCAAGGCCTGTCATCTCCCAGTAGAGTTAGAACACAGGGCCTATTATTGTTGCTTCTTAGTGTGCTTGATTTATGTGTGTTTGAAAACAGGTTTGCAACTGCTAAATTTTACTGAATCTAGAATATTTAAAAGAGTAAAGAAATATCAGCACAGGTAGAAGTGAATTAGTCTGCAAGATCAGGGCCAATTTTAGCAAGTTTTAAATGTAAGTGAATGAAAGATCGTCCACAGAGAATTTGTCTAAAATGCAAGATAAACCTCCAGATCTGAGCTACCAGATCTGACCTCTTATCCTATCTAGAAAGCACATAAGATTGGAAGTTGAATTTGTCACATTAATTAAATGATAAAAGTAAAAGTTAAACTAATTGATCCAGATCCGAGTTGGGGAACGTTTGAGGTAAACTTATAAAAAATGGAGAAGTAATATCTAACTTTGATTTGGTCCTTGAAATCTAATGAGAATGACTGCAGCTTAACTGAGAGATGATCCAATCTTCATCTGGCTACAACCGCAGATGTAAGAGAAATAAATCTAATTTAAGGATTAGGTTTAAGCTTATGGCTATGGTCTGTCCACTTTAATGGCCACAAACCTTCCAATAGTCTTTAATCCAAAGCCTTAGTTTAGAATAAGAAGCATCACTACAAATGCCGTGAGAGATTAGGTTACCAACACTAATTCTCTCAGGATTAATGAATCAAGGGAAATTACATGAAAAATAGTAAATCTAAAGGAGTCTAATGCAATAAGGAGATCAGAGGGAACCCTTAACATGAGTCCAATTGAGAATGTACGGTTTACAGCAACCTTTTCAAATCCACCATTACAATTACAGAGCACACCTTAAACAACTCTCAGATTTGTAGTCTTGAATACAACTCTCTTTTGAATTACAGAAATATCTCACAGCTCTCAATTGCAAGTAAAAGTGATGCTATTACAGGGATTTCAGACAAACTATCTGGTTTGGAAATGGGGGAATAGGAATGAAACTTAAAATTTGGATGCCCAAATTGGGCAAATGGTTTGTCTATTTATAGTTTTCCCTAAGTCCAGCTCAGATGTGTATCAACCAATCAGAAGTGCTAAGATCTGTATTGACCAATGGTAGTCGAGCACGAGGATCCAGATCTGTTCTGGCCAATCAAAATTCCTTGATCTGGTTCAGCCAATCAGGTGAAAAAGGCATCAAATTTGTTATGCATTTTGAAAGTTTGTTAGAGTTTCTAGAAGTTCCCGCCAAGTTATTTCATCTCTGGGTGCTCACATGGGGTGGAATATGCCTTCGCTTCATGCTTAGAATCTTCTAGAATGTCCCTAAGTTTTTAGATGCATTGGGCCGCGTGAAATAGATTACTGAATTGCCCTTGTAAAACCTGGGAACCTCCAGAATTCCTTTTCGCAAAGCTTAGGGGGCTTTTCGCAAGGTGTTGTAACTCCTGAAGCTCTTTTCGCAAGGTTCGAGTTCTGTTCGAATTGAGTTTTCTTCTTTTCGAAAAGGTAAATCATCTCTTCGAAGAGTTCAAATGCTCTTCGAAAGCTAAGCCTGGAGTTTTTATTCTTTTCGCAGAGTTTTAGGTTCTTTGCGAACAGTTCAGGTTCTTTGCGAAAAGTACTCTGTAGTGCATTTTTCTGTTCGAATTGGTCCATACTTGTTTTCTGGGTTGAGACCAGGTCTTTGCCTCTTCAATTCAGACCTTTCAACAGCTAGTGAGGTTGTTTCTTCTCTTTCTTCCTTTGGATTGACATGGATTGTCATCTTTTTGGCACTTTTGAGCTACTTTCAAGGTTAAGCTTGCCTTTATTGTTAGCTGTAAAACAAACACATAAAACACTTATTTAGTTCTCTCAAGGGTCTATCAAGGCCCAGATTAAGGGGTGAAAAATGGTATTTTCCAGTTCTCAACACACCCCCAAACCTAAGCTTTGCTGGTCCCTGAGCAAAGACAAAATTAAAAAATATAATGAAAAGCCATTTTTTTAGGGAGCATAGTTGCATTTAGCATATGCAACAAGCCTTTTAAACCCCTAGGTGATCCCTAGTGGAGGAGTGAAGTCTCCTGTGGGTTTTCAGTGAAGGTACCCACAAACTTCTCCAATAAATCAGTTAAGATCAATGCAGTTCTGTTAAAGCAAACTTTCATCCAATCAGATTATTCACACCTGCATCTGTCAGGTTGTAAGAAGATTTTCAAGAAAACATCAGTTCAAAACTAAAATTTTGCTGTAATTCCTTTACCATTCAGTCAGTTGGTGTCAAAAAGTTTTTACAAGAAAAATTAATGAAAAGCTTGCCTTCTATTTGAGAATTCAGTTTTGATGTTACCCCAAATAATTTGATTTCAAACTCAACTCTCACCAGGGTTTTCACTCACCATGCAAATATGAGGGTTGCACTATTTCACACAGCTCAAGAGCAATTATAGTCCTCAAATAGGATTGTGGCGTGAGCATAGGCATTGCTTTTCAGTTCTGAATTTACTACTTTTTTCACCATAGATTACACAAATCCTTATCTCCATGTGACAGCTCAATCCATCATTGATCAGTAAGGACTTTAACTTGGGTTGTAATGTGGCTTATCGGTGAAATTTATCAAGAAAAAAGGGGTGGAATGGAGTTCAAAATTGAGAAGTCAGTCAAGGTAAGGAGGTGATAGACACACCTTCTTCAATTCAGCACAATTTCATCTTCTTCTTTGAATTTTCAGAGCCAAAGTGGCCATCTTTTTCCCTTTCTTTTTCAAACTTCCAATGAAATGCCTTCTCCTTTGTTTTTTTTTTCTTTTTTTTTTTCAAAGCAACATTGACTGGAATGCCACATTTCTTCTGCTGATACAACATTGCCTTCAATTATTTTTTATTTTTTTTACCAAACTGTTACCCAACTCACCTTTCTTCAGCTTTCTTTCCTTTACCTTCTGAATTCTTAGAGTGAGGGTTAGGCTAAATGAGGTTGATGAGGTTTCAAAGAAATCTTGAATTTATAAAGCTGAATTGGTGTGTATCAAGGGCAGTTTCAAAAGGTTGGGCTTTTTGAAGTTCAAACTGTCCAAAAGGAGGCCTTACATCATGTCTTTAATATCATGATTGTTGTCAAGATATTTTAACTTGGATATGTGTAACTTCTAGTGATAACAAGAAGGTTCAAACAGTCCCTAGAGCAGAAACAATTTCCAATTTATACCTCCAAAGAATACATTTCAGGTCCAAATCTCACTGGGTGTGGTTTTCTATCAAATTCCTGAGGTATATCATCACTGCTTTCTCTCTTTTTAGGTTTACTAAAACATCAATTTTCTTTTGAAAATTTTCTGACATTTACTTCATGAAAGTATTAGAATTACACTAGAAATTAATTTTAAAAAGTTTTAACTTCCTCATTTTTCCAAATAACAGGTGTGACATTACTTCATTTTCAAAAATTCTACTGATCATAAGCTGCACCAAGCATTAACTTACTTATTTTATTGGCATACCTGCCATACCCCCAAACCAAAGGGGAGCAGGGTCCACACTGATCCAAAGCAGAGAAGAGATATAAGCAAGAAAAAAAAAATCATAATGACAAGAGGACAGAAAGAAATGCACATTAATTTCACAAGAAAAACCAGAATTTATATTACAAACTTATACCACCGATAAGTACAAAGTGCTTTAATAACTGAGGTCAAAATTTGTGTCATAAGTTGGTTCAATTGGCTCAGAACTGAAGTCACTGTCAGAATCAGAACTAGAATCAGTATTGGAGTCTGAACTTGATTGAGCTTTCTCCTGGATTGTGTTTTGCAGCTCAGTGTATTCCTCTAATTTGATCTTTTTGGTGGTCTTCAGTTTTTCCTGGTCAAGCTGTGCTTGCAACATGGTCACCTTGTGCTGCTTACTCCGAACCATCTGAAAGGTTTGACCCAGCAAGTCCTTCATTTTCTCCCTCTCAAATTTCATAAATAACTCCAACTTCCGAATCTGGTTTTCATAAGGGGTTCGAATGTAGGCTTGTAAATCAGCTAACCCCTTTAGAACATCTCGACAGATATAAGGATTTTCTTCCATGGCCCTTCTGAGGGTGGCAAATCTGGGAAGGGGAATGGAATGGTAGGGGACCAAAGGTGTCCCAGCTGTGAGAGGGGGAGAAGAAGTGTCCAGAAGGAGGACTTCAGGGTCGGTCTGAGTGGCTTGCTCAGAGAAAGTGGGGAGTGGTGAAGGAGATGCAACCAGAGGGACTTCAGGTTCAGTTTGGGTTGCATGGGCAGTAGTGGTGGGGGTGGGCAGATCAACCAATACTACCTCTGGTTCAGTTTGGGTAGCATGGGAATCAACAGTAGGTACAGCGGTAATGGTGGTTGTGTGGGATGTGGAGGCTAAGGTTTGGAGCAGGTCATTGGTCACAGACTGGTTTTCTGTGTTGATTTGGAGTTGGGCTTGGATGGATTGGAGGTAGGCATGTATTTGGTTAATAGATGCAGGTGGGGGAGAGGTGGGCATAGCAGGGATTGGTACAACTAAAGTGGAGGGTGGGGGTGGAATGGCTGTAAAGGGAGAAGTAGGTAAGTGAGTGAAATGATGAGGGTCAGGTATAGGGATAGGTTCAAGCCCCATGGTTCCAAAAAGAGATCCCATTAAGGAAGAATAAGCCTCTATAGTGAAAGGCTCAGGTTCAAATGTATGGGATACTTCAGGTGTGTGGGTTGAATGAGCAGGTGAATTTGAGGGGCTTTGGAGCAGAGGAGTGCAGGGAGATGGGGCAATAAAGTCTGCAGCTAAAACATGGGCATTGGTGGGAGAAATTGGTGGTGTGAGTATGGTTGGAGTGGTTGGTGTAGAGGGGGAATCTATAATTGGAATAATGGAGGGTATGGGAGATGGGACTGCTGGGATAGGAGAAGTGGCAGGGGCTGGAATAGGGGAGGAGGGTGAAAGGCCAACTTCCTCAAGAATTGGTGCAGCTGAAGAGCTGGTCACCATGGGAAGGATAGTTTCTTCAACAATGGGTGCAGCTAAAGAGCTGGTCACCACAGGTTCTTCCAAAACCGGTTCTAAGGGAACAGTAGGGGCAGGTTCAGGTGCAGGTTCATTACCAGCTGCAGGTGCAGGTGCAGGTTCAGGTTCACCTTTCTCTCTCATTCTTCTCAGCATGGCTTGGCTTGTAGTCCAAGCCTTTTTCCCAAAATTGTGAGGAGCAATGACTTCAAATGGCTCCTCATTATCAATGTCAAACTTGGCTCTGAGGAGGGCTGTGATCAATCTACCAAATGGGAGGCCAGCTAATTTCTGCTCCTTTTTCAACTTGGCACTAATATCAACCATGGCTTCAAAAATTAACATAGGGGCATTGAAAAACTACCCCTTAGAAAAATGAAAGAGAGCCTCCAGAATTGGTGTTCTCCTCTCTTGGCTGTGCCCGATGACATAAAAACTTCCCCTCAAAATGGAATCCATCAATAGAAATTGGGGGGCTAGGTCTCTCCTCATGATGGACTGTCCAGTGCCCACAATTCCTTGGGTTAAATGTGCAGCCATTTCTCTAAAGGAGGTTGTTTAAGGCGACCAATGGACGGAAGGATCAAATTGGAAGGGTATCCCCAAAGCATTCCCTATGTCTTCAAATGTGACAGTAAGATCGCAATCATCAATAAAGATAACCAGGGTAGGGACATCGGCATCTCTCTTAGTGACCTTGATTAGGTTTTGGTACCATAACTTCACCATTCGTGGGTAAATTTTCTCTGGCAAGGGGGTAAGGATATTGCTTAGTGAGGCATCTCTTATGTATTTTAAAGATAACAGGCAATCCAGTTTGTTGACGAAAAAAGTTTCGTCCACAATTAGCTCGAAATTAACCGAGCTTCAATGAATGGATTTGGTAGTACCAAATGTATAGGCGAGGAGGAAGCTCGGGCTGCAAAGCCTAGCGATGGGTTCCTCATGTCTCACTTTCTTCCCTTTCTCCACCCTATCCGCTTTATCCATAAATAGTTTTCTTTTATTTGAAGTTTTGGTTTTCCTTTTGGGGTAGGTTTGCTAACTTTCTTAGCGGAGGATTTTGGGAACATGGCGATAGCGATTTCTCCACTTTTCCCATTCTAAATTGATGTATGAAAATGCCCACAATAGATCTGAGACCAAAATCAAATTTTCCAAATGATAAGCGAGAGAATGTGTGAAAATACCGAGATCTAGGGTTTTTGATTGAACGTGTTGTTTGCTTGTAGAAATCCCTCAGACTAGAAGCTAAAATCCTTCTCTGAAAACTCAAATGATCGAACAAAGGTGAAGAAAAGTGTAGCAAGATTCTCAAATCGCAAAAGAAAGAAATAGGGTTTGGGCAGTGCTCTTGACTTTGAATGACCCTACTTGAAAGGGTTTATACTGAGTTAATTTAAGTCTTGAAAGTTTAAATAGACCTTTTACAAGCTGCCATAGACCTTTTTCCAACTGCGAATGGCATCAGTACCATTCAAAAAGTTAATAGCTTCAGAAACATCTTTTCGAAAAGAAATTAGCTTCAGAACCAACTATTCGAAAAGCAAATAGCTTCAGAAATATCTTTTCGAAAAGAAAATATCTTCAGAACCAACTATTCGAAAAGCAAATCCTTGCTTTCGAGCAGTTCGTTACAAATCCAGAGTCTTTTCAAAAAGTAATTTAAACTTTACGAAAAGATAATTATTACTTTGCGACTTAACTTGGAGCATATTTAAACTATGCGAAAAGAGACAAATCATGAATAAAAATAGAAACAAAGAAACTAAGCAAAAACTATGAAATAAAAACATAATGTACAGTTATCCACCATCAGATTTTTTGAGGTTCGTGATGACAAATGGGCAGCACAGGCTCCTGGGTATTTTAAATGCATGGTATGAGCCTCTGACCATTTACTTTCAGGATTCTTCCATTACTTGGATCAAGGATGTCAACAGCTCCCGAAGGGGCTGTCTGAATGATATTGTATGGCCCTTCCCATCTGGATCTCAGCTTTC
Organism: Chloranthus sessilifolius; assembly: GCA_021018995.1. Classification (NCBI taxonomy): domain Eukaryota; kingdom Viridiplantae; phylum Streptophyta; class Magnoliopsida; order Chloranthales; family Chloranthaceae; genus Chloranthus; species Chloranthus sessilifolius. The sequence goes on along the minus strand of CM037594.1, from coordinate 43,821,376 downwards.
CTGGGAAAAACATGAGTTTTGAGTTAAATAACCATACCTTAGAGCCAGCTGTGAACTCTTTTCTCAATAAATTTTTATCATGGAAAGTTTTGACTTTCTCTTTGTAAAATCTTGAATTTGTGTATGCATCCATTCTCAGCTCCTCCAACTCAGCAAGTTGCAGTTTCCTGTGATTACCAGCAATAGTTAGATCCATGTTCAATGTTTTAATGGCCCAAAAGGCTTTATATTCTAACTCTACTGGTAAATGGCATGCTTTGCCATAGACCAACTTGAATGAGGACATGCCAATTGGGGTTTTATAGGCTGTCCTGTATGCCCACAATGCATCATTCAGCTTAAAGGACCAATCCTTTCTGTCCTTCTTCACAGTCTTTTCCAAAATATGTTTGATTTCTCTATTGGAAATCTCCACTTGTCCACTGGTTTGTGGATGATATGGAGTGGCTACTCTATGAGTCATGCAGTATTTTTCAATAAAGTTTCAAAATGTTTATTACAAAAATGGCTTCCCCCATCACTGATAATGGCTCTGGGAAAACCAAACCTGAAAAAAATGTGATCCTTAAGAAATTTAAGAACCACTTTGTGATCGTTTGTTTTAGTGGTTGTGGCTTCAATCCATTTGGATACATAATCCACAGCTACTAAAATGAAGTTATTCCCATTGGAAGGAGGAAAGGGACCCATGAAGTCTATCCCCCAAACATCAAACAACTCAACTACCAAAATAGGCTGTAAAGGCATTGAGTTTCTCTTGGAAATGCTGCCCAATTCTGACAGTTTTGGCAAGACTTACAATGCTGCAGAGCATTTTTGAAAAGTATAGGCCAATAAAATCCGCACTGCAAAACCTTTACAGCAGTTTTGTTTCCACTAAAATGACCTCCACAAGCCTGTTCATGACACATAGAAAGTATTCTATGAAATTCTTGGTCAGGGACACATTTTCTTATTATTTGGTCTGCACAACTCTTAAACAGATGAGGATCTTCCCAGATGAAATGTTTAACCTTTGCGAAGAAAAGATCTTTATCCATTTTATTCCAATGTTGACGAATTCTTCCAGTAGCCAAAAAGTTGACTATGTTTGCAAACCAAGGAGTGTGTACACTAATGGCAAAAAGTTGGTCATCAGGGAAAGATTCATTGATAGGCAGCCTATCAATCTCAACAGTTAAAATTCTAGACAGGTGATCAGCCACCACATTCTCCACCCCCTTTTTATCTTTGATCTGTAAATCAAATTCCTGTAATAGGAGAATCCACCTGATTAATCTTGGTTTGGTGTCCTTCTTAGACAGAAGATATTTCAAAAGCGAGTGGTCTGAACACGATTTGTGAACCCAAGACATATGACTGAATTTCTCTAAAGCAAAACAATTGCCAGCAACTCCTTCTCGCTTGTTGTGTAATTGAGTTGTGCATCAATCATACGCTATGACGACATGAGGCTTTTTTCTTTTTCCGTCAAGGACAGCTCCCAAAGCATAATCTGATGCATCACACATCAGTTTAAAAGGTAGTGAATAATCTGGAGACAGCAATATTGGAGCTGAAATCAAACAATTATTTAAAAATTCAAAAGCCTTCATGCATTCATTATTGAAAACAAAAGGGACATCTTAGCGACAAATGACAAAGAGGTTTGGTTATTTTATCAAGTCCTTAATGAACCTTCAGAAAATCCAAAGATGTCCCGTAAAACTTCGATTTGTTTAACGGTTTTGGGAGGTGGTAAATGTGCAATTAAATCAATTTTGCTCTGCTCCACCTCAATGCCCTTGTGAAAACAACATGGCCAAGGACAATGCCTTGGGTGACTATGAAATGGCTCTTTTCCCAAATTTCAAAACTAGATTGGTTTCTTCACATCTCTGTAATACCAATTTGAGATGATGTAAACACTGGGAAAAACTGTCTCCGTAGATTGAAAAATCATCCATAAAAATCTCCAGAAATTGGTCAATCATATCAGAGAAAATGGAATACATGCATCTTTGAAAGGTAGCAGGAGCATTACAAAGACCAAAAGGCATTCTCCTATAGGCAAAAGTGCCAAAAGGGCAAGTGAATGTGGTGTTTTCCTGATCTTGTGGGTACACAGGAATCTGGTTGTAACCAGAGTAACCATCAAGAAAAGCAAAGAATAAGCTTTTCCTGCTAGCTTATCTAAAATCTGATCAATGAATGGGAGGGGGAAATGGTCTTTTCTGGTCATTGCATTTAATTTTCTGTAATCAATACAGACTCTCCACCCAGTTGTTTGTCTGGTCGACATAAGCTCACTAGAGTCTGAGGTTACAACAGTGATCCCAGATTTCTTAGGTACCACCTGTGTAGGTGCCACCCAAGCTGAATCTGAAATGGGGTAAAGGACCCCTGCATCCAACAACTTAACAACCTCTTTCATGACCACTTCTTGCATATGAGGATTCAGCCTCCTTTGCATTTCCCTAAAAGGCTTTGCATCTTCTTCCAAATGGATTTTGTGCATGCAAACAGCTGGACTGATTCCTCCCAAATCAGCAATAGTCCAGCCAATTGCCCTTCTATGTTCTTTCAAAACATCAACAGCTCTTCTTCTTGTTCCTTTGTGAGGGAGGAAGAAATAATTACAGGCAATGATTTATGATTTCCTAAAAACACATATTTCAAATTTTCTGGCAGCTGCTTTAGTTCTAAATTAGGTGGGCTGAGAAAAGAAGGTAACAAAGGTACCTTAGCTGTTTGTGGAAGGGGGAGAGTAGCAGGTTTCCAAGAAGAGAAACTTGTTGATTGATTATGAGTTCCTTGCACAACATTTATTTCCTCAGAATTTGAGATACAAACTGTTTCTTCCTCAGAATTTCCCCAAGCATTTTTGACCTCTGTGGTGAAATCTTCACACTGCAGAAATTGTTGTAAAGTTCCTTCTACCAGTTCATCCAATAGATCAACATGAAAACATTCTTCAGAGCTGAATTGAGGCTGTGTGACTGCCTTATAAATATTTAATTTTACCTTCATGTTTCCAAAAGAGACTTCCATAATACCATACCTGCATTGAATGCAAGCATTTGCTGTAGCCAGGAATGGTCTTCCCAAAATGACAGCGATGGAAGTTTTGCTTTTGGTAGGTTCCATGTCCAAAACTAGAAAATCAGCAGGATAGGAAAATTTATCTACTCCCACCAATACATCTTCAATCATCCCAACTGGCTTCCTTTCAGATCTGTCTGCTAGTTGTAACACCACATGAGTGGGTTTTAATTCTCCCAAACCTAGTTTCTCATATACAGAATATGGAAGTAGGTTGACACTAGCACCCAAATCTAATAAAGCCTTTTCAATGGTATGTTCCCCAATAATGCAAGGGATTGTGGGGATTCTAGGATCTTAAAGTTTAGGAGGTGTGGTAATAGATAACACCTGATTAATTCTTTCCACAACAAAGACCTTCTTGGATAACTGTATCCTAGACTGTCTTTTGTGAGTGCAAACATCTTTTAGAAATTTGGCATATGCTGGAATTTGTTTGATTGCCTTAAGCAAAGGTAGATTTATCTTGACTTGCTTGAAAGTCTCCATCATTTCATCTATTTTTGTGTTCCCTTTATCAAAAGGGGATACAGATTTCATAGCATGAGGAAATGGTAAATGAGGAACTAGTCCTTCATCTATAGCTTTGGAAGCATTTTCATAAACTTTTTGGATTTTTTGTTTTTCATTTGTTTGATTTTTCTGAGATCCATCAGCACCCCTACTGCTATCATTATGCTGCTCTTGCTGCATATCTTTATCATTTTCCTCATTTTTTTCTTCTTCAGTACCCACTTTATGATTTATAATTCTTCCACTTCTCAAAGTGGTGACAGTTTTTACTTCTTCATGTGAATTAGAAGCTTCTCCAACCATGAACTGTCCTTTGGGATTGTTCAAAGGTTGGCTGGATAACTTTCCTTCCTCTCTTTTGGCCAAAGTATTTGAAAGCTGTCCCAATGTTTCTTCAATCTTCTTTATGCTCTGGCTGTGAAAATTCATAGTCTGAGTTAAAGATCCTAAATTCTTGAGTAAATTTAGGACTTGATCTTCAAAAGAAGGGACTGGAAGGTTTGCGTACAGTTGTTGTGGATGAGTCGAAAATTTTGTTTGGCATAAAAATTCTTGATAAGGTCGTGCGCTTTGAAAGGCATTTGGTTCTTTGGTTGTTGCTGCTGTTGTGATTGATAATTCCCTTGGTTCCACCTCAAATTGGGGTGTCCTCTCCATGGATATTCATTTGACTGCATCTGTCCAAATGATTGAGCAGCATGCGCTTGTTCCACCTTTAAATCTGGGAACTGTGGTGCAGCAGGACATTGGTCAATTGAATGAGTAGGGGACTGGCATATCAGACATGCCTCATCTACTCTTGCAACATTTGGATTTTTAAGTGAGTCCATCAATTTATCAAACTTTGTAGTTAAATTGTCCATCTTTCATTCCAACTCATTCACCTCGTAAATCTTCCCTTTGGTGGGTTGCTGATTGCTCAACCTAGCAGGATTTTCAATATCTCTTGACAAAGATTCCTGTTGAGTTGAGTTTTCACCAATTACTTCAAATAAGTCCCAAACCTCCTCAACTCTTTTTTGCAAGTAAGTGCCTCCACAGGAAGCATCCACCATATTTTTGCCTTTTTGATCAATTCCTTGATAGAAGCTTTGAACCAGCTGCCATCTGGGAATTTGATGATGAGGACACTGCCTTAAAAGTTCCTTAAATCGTTCCCATGCTTCATGGAAAGTTTCAGTTGAGTTTTGTGAGGAAGAAATGATACTTTGTCTCAATTGACTTGTTTTAGACATTGGGAAATATTTGGCTAAAAATTGACACTGCAAATCATTCCAAGAAGTGATACTATTTGGTGCTAACATAGATAACCATGCTCTAGCTTTATCCTTTAATGAAAAAGGAAAGAGCCTAAGCTTGGTTGCTTCTGGACCAAGTCCTGCTATGTTGAATGTGGTGCAAAGAGCCAAGAATTCATCCACATGTTTGTATGGATCTTCCTTACTCAACCCATGGAAGGAAGGAAGCATTTGGATAGTTGATGATTTGATCTCATAATTTCCTTCAACGAGGGAAATTGAATGCAAAAGGAGAATTATAAGCACTGTGCAAAGTAATCCCTCAAAAGTCGAGGTTCTTCACCCATAGTAGCAGAATTCTGTGTTGTTTGTTTGGTTCGTAGTAGCCTTTCAACTTCTAAATTCAGTGGGACAATCTCAGGGCTGAGAGTCCTCCTACCAAACATACAACTCAGAACAAAAAAATCTGATTATTCACAGCAAACCTTCATAATTTCTTTTTAAGTAGTTTCCCTTCTTCAAAAATTGGACATGAATAACTGCACAGGTATAAAAGTAGAATAGTTTAGTAATGATATAAAAAATAAAAGTAAAAACTTAGGTCTACCTATTTTAGAACAAATTCCCCAGCAGCGGCACCAAAAACTTATTGTTGCTTCTTAGTGTGCTTGATTTATGTGTGTTTGAAAACAAGTTTGCAACTGCTAAATTATACTGAATCTAGAATATTAAAAAGAGTAAAGAAATATCAGCACAGGTAGAAGTGAATTAGCCTGCAAGATCAGGGCCAATTGTAGCAAGTTTTAAATGTAAGTGAGTGAAAGATCGTCCACAGAGAATTTGTCTAAAATGCAAGATAAACCTCCAGATCTGAGCTACCAGATCTGGCCTCTTATCCTATCTAGAAAGCACATAAGATGGGAGGTTGAATTTGGCACATTAATTAAATGATAAAAGTAAAAGTTAAACTAAATGATCCAGATCCGAGTTGGGGGAACGTTTGAGGTAAACTTATAAAAAATGGAGAAGTAATATCTAACTTTGATTTGGTCCTTGAAATCTAATGAGAATTATGACAAGCGAGAGATGATCCAATCTTCATCTGGCTACAACCGCAGATGTAAGAGAAATAAATCTAATTTAAGGATTAGGTTTAAGCTTATGGCTATGGTCTGTCCACTTTAATGGCCACAAACCATCCAATAGTCTTTAATCCAAAGCCTTAGTTTAGAACAAGAAGCATCACTACAAATGTCGTGAGAGATTAGGTTACCAACACTAATTTTCACAGGATTAATGAATCAAGGGAAATTGCATGAAAAATAGTAAATCTAAAGGAGTCTAATGCAATAAGGAGATCAGAGGGAACCCTTAACATGAGTCCAATTGAGAATACAGGTTTACAAGAACCTTTTCAAATCCACCATTACAATTAAACAGCTCTCGATTTGTAGTCTTGAATACAACTCTCTTTTGAATTACGAAATATCTCATAGCTCTCAATTGCAAGTAAAAGTGAAGCTATTACAGGATTTCGCATAAACTATCTGGTTTGGAAATGGGGGAATAGGAATGAAACTCAAAATCTGGATGCCCAAATTGGGCAAATGGTTCGTCTATTTATAGTTTTCCCTAAGTCCAGCTCAGATGTGTATCAACCAATCAGAAGTGCTCAGATCTGTATTGACCAATGGTAGTTGAGCACGAGGATCCAGACTGCTCGCCAATCGAATTCCTTGACCTGGTTCAGCCAATCAGGTGAAAAAGGCATCGATTCTGTTATGCATTTTGAAAGTCTGTTAGAGTTTCTAGAAGTTCCCGCCAAGTTATTTCATCTCTGGGTACTCACGTGGGGTGGAATATTCCTTCGCTTCATGCTTAGAATCTTCTGGAATGTCCCTAGGTTTTTAGATGCATTGGGCCGCGTGAAACAGATTACTGAATTGCCCTTGCAAAAGTTGGGAACCTCCAGAATACCTTTTCGCAAAGCTTAGGGGGCTTTTCGCAAGGTGTTGTAACTCCTGAAGCTCTTTTCGCAAGGTTCTTGTTATGTTCGAATTGAGTTTTCTTCTTTTCTAAAAGGTAAATCATCTCTTCGAAGAGTTCAGATGCTCTTCGACAAATGGGCTCGGAGTTTTGTTCTTTCTTGCGCAGAGTTTCGTTCTTTTGCAGCTTCAGCTTTCTTTGAAAAAGTACTCTGTAGTGCATTTTTCTGTTCGAATTGCTCCATACTTCCTTTCTGGGTTGAGATCAGGTCTTTGCCTCTTCAATTTAGATCTTTCAACAGCTAGTGAGGTTGTTTCTTCTCTTTCTTCCTTTGGATTGACATGGATTGTCATCTTTTTGGCACTTTTGATCTACTTTCCAGGTTAAGCCTGCCTTTATTGTTAGCTGTAAAACAAACACTTAAAACACTTATTTACTTCTCTCAAGGGTCTATCAAGGCCCAGATTAAGGGGTGAAAAATGGTATTTTCTAGTTCTCAACACCTATTGGGCCATTAAACATTTAAATCTATACCTAACTTCTGCTAGTCATCACAGGTTGCTGCAGCTGTCATAATTGGATGAGCTGAGGATGGATGCATATGCCAATGCCTAGATCTACATGGAATGGTCCAAGGCTTTCTTTGACAAGGTTCTGTTGAGAAAGATCTTCATAGCTGGTGACAAGGTTTGGTTGTTTAACTCCAAACATAAATTTTTTCCTGGCAAACTGAAATCCAGATGAGAAGGTCCCTACATTGTCCTAAGTGTTTCCCCATTTGGTGCTATAGAAATCAAGGATCCCAAGTCTGGGAAAACCTTGAAGGTGAATGGTCAGAGGCCTAAGCCTTGTTTTGAAAAACTTGCTGAACCCATGGACACCATTCACTTTCAAGGGGATCCTTCATTAAACTAATCCATAAGTGTGTCAATATTGTATCATATGTACTTTGGTATTATTAGATTTGTCTTGCTTTCTTTTGTTTAAATTCTCTAGGAAATTTTAGTGGCCCCACTTTAATCTGGACCTGTCTGGTTTGAATTTTTTTTGCTTGGTTTGATGATTACTGCTCTTGGATTGATTGTTTTTGCTTGAATGCATAATATGGGAGGGTGATTTTTGTTGTCTTTACTTGAATGGTTGATCTTAATGTGTCTGGGGGTACCCCTAGTAGTGAAAGTCATGCCTAAGATCCAGCCACAACATAAATGGAAATGGTAAAACAGAGAGCACATGCTCTATGTTTACTACTTTGCTGTCGCTGGGTTCATAAGGAGGCCTGAGAGACTCTCGCACAGTTCACATAGAACCATTCAATAACTATCGCGAGATTCAAGTAAACTTGGGAACCTCTCGCGTGATCCAAATAGAGCATTTCACTAGCTGTCGTGAGGTTCAGTAGGAAGCCTGGGAGACTCTTGCACAATTCAAAAACAATACTTCATTAGTTGTCGCCAGATTTAAAGGCTGTATGTAATAGGATCTTTTGCATGTATGAGATTGGTGTTTTGTGAGTTTTTTTGTGCAAGGCTACTGCCTTGAGATCCTCCATTGCGAAGTTGTATTATAAGCAATGGAGGATTGTCTTTAAGGCTTTACTTAGATCCAAGTCATCTGTGTGTCCAGGTTAGGCACATTACAGGCCTAGCCCCACCACAGGACCCACTAAATCTGAATTCCCATGGGATCTTGAGCTGGTAGCCTTGTGAACATGGTGGTGGTAGTAATGTTCTTGTTCTGTCTTAGACCTCTGTGAGGAAGATAGCCTCTAGGGATAGTCTGTGACCATTCAAGTGGACAGATTATAGCCCTAGGGTGAGGCCAATCCACAGATCTAAGACAAATTCTTCTTTTCTGCACTTGTGCTTGTAGCCTTGTGAGCGATTTTCCAGAGACAGACTCGCCTGTATTTTTATAGACCCACCATCAGATGGTAGATCTGATCTGGCTGTAGAAATTATAGGTTTGTGACTGGATCACTGCTGTCTTTCTAAAGCAGTGAACAGCTAAGCTTAAAAGCTAGTACTCAAACTCTTGCTGGTTCTGTGTGTCCAGGCTAGTGCACGTTGTAGGCCTAGCCCCACACACAGAGCTTTAGAGGTTGAGGTTCCTATGGATTCTTGTGCTTGTAGCCTGGATGAAGTAGTGCCTACAATGATAAATTTGTTCTGACCCATCTCTGGATTGTGGTTCCCCTATTGGATAGTCAGTGACCATTTAAGTGGACATGTTATAGCCATAAGGGATTGGTTCATGGCACAGGGGTGAGTTGGATCCTTTTTCCTCTTTGGTGATAATGTAACCATTGGACAGGATTTCTATAGTAGCAGATCTGAGTCTGAGTTATAAGACCCATTACATCTGTACCTAATAGCATACTTCTCACCCTTTTATATTTATTTTCTCACACTGCACTGTTCTCAACCCTTTCTGTAGTTTAAGCATTAAGTTACCTTAGGATTTAGACTATAGTGACCATAAATCCCCTTCCATTTAGGATTGCCAGATCTTTAGCCAGATCTGGAGGGCCTACTAAAGATAGCTCCCTTGGAGTTTTAGATCAACTTTCCCTGTGGGACAAACTCTTACTTTTCAAAACTTGCTACAACAGGCCCTATATCTTGCAGGACTGTGTATTTTTAGGCTTGCTGCTCCTCAATTCATTATCCATTTTCACTAACCCCACTCTTATCACCATCTCCAATAAAGTTAGTAGCAAGCACTTAAAATACCTTAACAAGTTTTTGGCACCGTTGCCGGAGAACCTTGATCTATTAGTAGACCCTAGATTTTTGTATTCTTTATTCTTTGGAAGTTGTACTTGTGAGTAATTGATATTGCTGATTTACATGTAGAATTTTTCTTGCAGGTCTGGACAGCAGCAAAGAAGGAAAGTAGAACTGCACTGGGAGTCTAGGTACCTCTGTTTACACTTCTCTAACCCTCAAAACTCAGTCTATTTCTCCTTTAAAAATTCCATAGCAGTTGATTAGGATAGTTGTAATTTTGTTAAGTGCAATGTGTCCGTGAGAAGTCTTCCCTGCTATTGGTGTGTGTGCATGTTAGGAAGGAGATCCCTCAGTACTACATTAGAGCCTCCTAACCCTGAGATAGAAAGGGGTAGACGACCGAGAAGGTACAAACACACTACAGTCGAGCCCCCTATTGAAATTGAGACAGCAGTTATGGGTGAAGAGCAACCCAGAACATTGAAGGAATTGAATGCTCCTGATGATTATAATTCTCCATTCAACATTCAATTCCCAGATGTTCAGGGAAACTATGAGATTAAAACCTCAATCATCCAAATGCTTCCCTCTTTTCATGGGCTTAGCATGGAAGATCCTTACAAGCACATTGACCAGTTCTTGGCCCTGTGCACAACATTCGCCATTGCTTGTTTGAGACTAGAAGCCACTAGGCTAAGGCTCTTTCCTTTCTCCTTAAAGGACAGGGCCAGCACCTAGTTGTCTAATATCCCGAACAACAGTATCACAACTTGGAAAGACCTCCAGACAAGATTTCTGAGCAAATTTTTCCCAGAGACCAAAACTAGTCAGTTGAGAAAAGGCATACTTACTTTTTCCCAATCCCCAACTGTGGATTTTAACCAATCTTGAGACAGATTTAAGGAGATGCTCAAACAATGTCCCCACCATATGATCCCTAACTGGCAGCTTGCCCAGAGCTTCTATAATGGGATTGATGAGAAAAGTAGAGACATGGTAGGTGCCTCTTATGGTGGAACATAAATGCATAAAGCAACTGATGAGGCATGGGACTTGTTCGAGGTTATCAGTGAAAATGCTTTCCAGAAGATGTCCTCATCTAGAACTTTCCAAGAGCCTTCTCTTAAGTTGGGGCTTGCGGAAACCTCTAAAGGAAAGATGTATGAAGTTAAGGGAAATGATGACCTGAGAATGCAGATAGCCAATCTTTCAAATAAATTTGATAAACTTTTGACTGTGGTGCAGCCTCGAATGACTGCACAAGTGATGGAGGCAAGTCTGATATGCCAATCCCCATAACACACAGTGGAAGAGTGCCCATCTGCAGGGCAATACCCTGAGTACGTGATGGAACAGGCTCCTGCTGCCCAATCAATTGGACAACAACAATCTGGTGGCTACAACAAACAACCATATAGATACCAGCACCAAAATGCTGGTTACCAATAGAGAGACCACCGAAATTTAAGGTGGAGACAAGACAATTATGTGTAGCCACAACAGATGTTGGCCTTACCTCAAAGTCCACAGTAGCAGTTTAACCAGGGATATGCCTCAAGGTCGAATTTCCAACATCAGCAGCAATCCTAGCAGTAAAATTAGTTGGTAGTTCCCCCACCTCAGCCCCGAAGTGCTTCTTTTGAGGACCAGGTTTTGGCCCAATTGCAAAGCCTTGGACCCTTCAATCAGACTGTGACTTCTCACAGTCAAAGCATAAAGAAAATAGAAGAACAACTTCGCCAAATAGCCAATGCCCTGGCCAAAAGAGAAGAGGACAGGTTGCCATGACAGCCAGTAGCCAACCCTAAGGGCCAATATTCGATTGGAGAAGGCTCCTTAAATTTTGAGGCGGCTAATGCCATCACTGCCCTAAGGTCTGGCAGGCTAGTAGACAACCAGGTGGGAAAGGAACAAGGAGAGGTCATTCCCAAAGAACTGTCGAGTGAAAGTGATAAGGATTTTGTTGGAGCACAGAGTCAAGAATTGCTTGCTATCCTTCAACAAGGGAAAAATAAAGAGGCTGTAGTTGAGCCTCAGCAGGAAATAAAACAAGAAAAGTGAAAAAAGCAAAAGTTCAGTCATAGGCTTGCAGCTGAGGAACCAACAGCCCCTTTGCTGCCATTTCCTCAAGCTTTGAGTGGCCCTGCCCCTTTGATAAGGGGAATACACAGATAGAGGAAATGATGGAGACCTTTAAGCAGGTAAAAATCAATTTGCCCCTGCTTGATGCAATCCGACAGGTCCTAGCCTATGCAAAATTTCTGAAAGAGCTTTATACTCAGAAAAGGAAAGCTAGAGGACATTTGTCCAAAAAGGTCTATGCAACTGATACAGTTAATTCTGTACTAAGCATGACAATGCCTGAGAAGTTGCAAGAGCCAGGGATACCCACTATTCCCTGTATAATTGGAGACCACACAATCGGAAGGGCCCTTCTAGACCTTGGAGCCAGTGTTAACCTGCTGCCATACAGTGTGTATCAGCAGCTGGGTTTGGGGGAGCTTAAACCCACTCCCATTGTGCTATTAATGGCTGATAGGTCTGAGAGGAGACCCACGGGAGTGGCTGAGGATGTCTTGGTGGGGATAGATAAGTTCTTCTACCCTGCAAACTTCCATGTTTTGGACATGGGCTGCAACAAGAGTACATCCCCGATACCTGTTATTTTGGGCAGACCATTCTTGGCCACTGCCAATGCATGCATTCAATGCAGGTCTGGGATCATGGAGGTAACTTTTGGACATATGACAGTTGAGCTTAATGTGTACAACAGTGTAAAATACCCTCAGCTGGACAATGAGGAATGCCTTGCAGTGGATGTACTAGAAAAAGTTGTTGAAGAAGAACTGCCCACTCTGCTAGAGTGGGGCAATATTTTCACAAATTTAACTAAAGTTTTGAACATGTTAGAGAAAGGAAGCCCAGCTTTAATGCCAAAAGAACAGTTCACATTGAAGTCTTATGTGGGCTTAGTGCAGGATTCCAGGTGGAAACCTACATTGCTGCCCCTTCCTCAAACCAACAAAGCACCAATCCTGCCATCCATCCAACAAGCCCCTGATCTGGAGCTCAAGAAGCTCCCAGATACTTTGAAATATGCTTTCCTTAAGAAAGATAAAAAACTTTTTGTAATTATCTCCTCTTCTTTTACCAATGAGCAAGAGGAGGAATTGCTAACTGTTTTAAGGAAGCACAAGAAGGCAATTGGATGGACCATTGCTGATCTGGGAGAGATTGATGCATCGATCTATATGCATAGGATCCATCTAGAGGAGGGCACAACACCCTCTAGGGAAATACAGAGGAAACTGAATCCTCACATGCAGGAGGTGGTCCTAAAAGAACTTATCAAATTGCTGGATGCTGGGGTAATTTATCCCATTTCTGATTCTGAATGGGTGGCACCTATTCAGGTGGTGCCCAAGAAGACTGGCATAACAGTGACAACAATTGAGTCTGGAGAGCTGAGACCAGCCAGGGAGACCACTGGCTGGAGAGTTTGCATCGATTATTGAAAACTCAACTCCAAGACCAGAAAAGACCACTTCCCTCTCTCCTTTATTGATCAAATTTTGGACAAGATGGCTGGGAAAGCTTTTTACTGTTTTCTTGATGGGTACTCAGGGTACAATCATATCCTTGTGCACCCTCTTGATCAAGAGAAAACTATATTTACTTGTCCTTTTCGTACCGTTGCTTACAGAAGGATGCGTTTTGGGCTGTGTAATGCCCCAGCCACCTTTCAGAGGTGTATGTATGCCATATTTTATGATATGATTGACAAATTCTTAAAAAATTTTATGGTTGATTTTTCAGTTTATGGGAATAGCTTTGACCAATGTCTACAACACCTCCACCTAGTCTTACAACGATGTGAGGAGACCAATTTGGTCTTACGTTAGAAAAATAGCCACTTCATGGTAATACAAGGAATTGTGTTGGGCCATGTGGTCTCTAACGATGGAATTGAGGTAGACAAGGCCAAAGTTGACCTCATTGCAAATTTGCCCCCTCTAAGAATAGTCAAACAAATCAGATCCTTCCTTGGACATGTTGGATTCTACAGGAGGTTTATCAAAGACTTTAGTAAAATTGCTAAACCATTGTGCTACCTGCTCCGTCAGGATGTGCCCTTTGACTTTTCTACTGAATGTCTGGAGGCTTTTGAAACATTAAAAATTTGCCTCACCTCTGCCCCTGTACTCCAAACACCTGACTACACCCTGCCCTTTGAGTTGATGTGTGATGCATCCGACTTTGCAATAGGTGTTGTCTTGGGCCAGAGAAAAGATAAGCTGCCAGTGGTCATTGCATATCTCAGCAAATCACTTGCTGAAGCTTAGCTGAATTACACAACAACTGAGAAAGAGCTTCTAGCAGTGGTTTTTGTTGTGGACAAGTTTAGACCTTACCTACTTGGGTCTAAAACTATAATCTTCACTAACCACTCAGCATTAAAGTACCTATTGTCTAAGAAGGATGCAAAGCCTAGGTTGATTAGATGGATACTCCTGTTGTAGGAGTTTGACATCGAAATCAAGGACAAAAAGGGTGTAGAAAATGTGGTGGCTGATCACTTGTCCAAAATTGTTTTGGAAAAAGGTGTTGATGACCTTGCTACAAATGATGTCTTACCGGATGAGCAATTATTTACCATCCAATCCTTGGTTCCCTGGTATGCACAAATTGTCAATTCTCTAGTTATAGGCAAGATTCCTGCCCATTGGATGAAAAGGGATAAAGACCTATTTTTCTCACAGGTCAAATTCTTTTTCTGGGAAGAACCTTGCTTATACAAGTATTGTGCAGACCAGATCATTCAGAAATGTGTTCCAGAAAGTGATGTCCCCAGTATTCTGGACATGTTCCATGAAAATGCTTGTGAGGGTCACTTTAGTGGAAGAAAAATAGCTGGCAAAGTCTTGCAGTGTGGGTTCTATTGGCCTTCTCTTTTTAGAGATGCCAATACACACTGCAGGACCTGTGAGAGATGTCAGAAATTAGGAGGGCTGTCCAAAAGAAACTCAATGCCTTTACAGCCCATCCTTGTTGTGGAACTGTTTGATGTGTGGGGTATTGACTTTATGGGCCCCTTTCCTCCTTCAAATGGTTTTTATTTCATCTTAGTGGTAGTTGATTACGTTTCAAAATGGGTAGAAGCCATTGCCACAAGAACTAATGATAATCAGGTTGTCCTAAAGTTTATAAAGCATAATATCTTCTCAAGATTTGGCACCCCTAGAGCCATTATCAGTGATGGGGGTAGCCATTTCTGCAACAGAAATTTCGAGAGCTTGCTCAAGAAATATTCTGTCACCCGTAGGACTGCTACTCCCTACAACCCACAAACCAGTGGGCAAGTTGAAATTTCAAATAGAGAGATCAAGCACATCCTTGAGAAGACTATGAGGACTGATAGGAAAGATTGGGCTGACAAGCTTAATGATGTACTATGGGCTTATAGGACTGCCTATAAGACTTCCATTAGTATGTCCCCATTCAGACTGATTTATGGCAAGGCTTGTCATCTCCCAGTGGAGTTAGAACACAGGGCCTATTGGGCCATTAAATATCTAAATCTAGACTTAAGTTCTGCTAGTCATCACAGGTTACAGCAGCTGTCAGAATTGGAAGAACTAAGGATGGATGCGTATGCCAATGCCTGAATTTACAAGGAAAGGTCCAAAGCTTTCTTTGACAAAGGGCTGTTGAGAAAGAGTTTCATAGGTGGCGACAAGGTTTGGTTATTTAACTTCAAACTTAAATTCTTTCCTGGCAAATTGAAATCCAAATGGGAAGGTCCCTATATTGTCATGCATGTTTCCCCATCTGGTGCTGTAAAAATCAAGGATCCCAAGTCTGGGAGAACCTTGAAGGTGAATGGTCAGAGGCTTAAGCCTTGTTTTGAAAAACGTACCGAACCCATGGACACCATTCACTTTCAAGAGGATCATTCTTCAAGCTGATCCATAGGTGTGTCAATATTGTATCATATGTACTTTATTTTTGGTAGATTTATCTTGTTTTCTTTTGTTCAAATTCTCTAGGATTTGTTAGTGATCCCATCATAATCTAGACCTATCTTGTTTAAACTTTTTATGCTTGGTTTGATGCTTACTACTCTTTAATTGATAATTTTTATTTGAATGCATAACGTGGGAGATTAATTTTTGTTGTCCTTGCTTGAATGGTTGATTTTTAAAGTGTCTAGAGGTACCCATGGTGAGAGTCATGCCTAGGATCCAACCACCGCACACTGGAAATGGCAAAACAGAGAGCACATGCTCTCTGTTTGATACTTTGCTATCGCTGGGTCCAAAGGGGAGCCTAAGAGACTCTCGCGCACTGCAAACAACATACTTCATCAGCTGTCACGAGATTCTAAGGCTGTCACGAGGTTAAAAAGGAAGCCTGGGAGGCTCTCGTGTAGTTCACATGAAAACATTCAATAGCTGTCGCGAGATTCAAGTGCACCTGAGAACCTCTCGCGCGATCCACATAGAGCTATTCATTAGTTATCGCGAGATTCAAAGGCTATCGTGAGGTTCAGCAGGACACCTGGGAGACTATTGCGCAATTCAATAGGAATACTTCATTAGTTGTCGCGAGATTCTAAGGTTGTCCCGAGATTCAAAGTGAACCTCAAAGCTTTTCGCGTAATCCAAATGAGGACCTGGGAGCCGCTCGCGCAATTCACATGAATTCATCATACATTGTCGCGCGCTCCAAGGTCAACCTGGGAGATTGTCGTGCAATCCAAATTGAATAACACCTTCGCTAGGTTCATTTCCAATCTCGCGACCAGCTGTTCCAAAGTGTGTCGAGTTTCACGATAGGTATTTTAACCCCGTACTTGTCTCCCTTTCTAGTATTCTCTTCCTTCTTTCCTCTGTGAAACCTTAGCTTCAGGCACTCTTCCCCCTCTCTCCTCTAGCATCAATCCTATAGCTCATCATTCACTCCACGACTCTACAGAGATGCTCCTAGCATCACCCCCATCTATTACCCTCTGCTCAAAGATCTCACGGTGCCCTGTGCTTCAGATCAAACCAAACCCTAGGATTTTAGGGAAAGCACTTAGATCTCAGTCTCCGTTTCTCATATTCGAAGGTAGAAGTTATAATGGCCCCCAAGAGTGCACCAACTAAGAGGAGCAAGGATAAGGCCCCTGCTGAGACCACCCCTAAGAAGGCCAAGACGTCAAAGGCACCTAAAAAAGGGAAGGAAGTTGTTGAGGAGGCGGAGGAGCCAACCCCTAAGTTTTCTACTCCTTCTGAGCTCATGGTCTCAATCCCATTAGAGCCAGAGACAACTTTTAACCTATCATTTTTTGAGAAGGAACCTCTCTCTGCCCCTGCCATGCAGTTTATGAGCAAAGCGGGCCTGATACCCGTGATGAGAGGAATTCCAGCACTAGTCTACCCTAGGCTAGTGCAACTATTTAATCGGCACATTAGGGTCAAGAAGGACAAGGATGAACAAGTATGCTTGCTGGTGTTGATTGACGATTTTGAGATGCTAGTGAGCCCCAAGGAGATTGCTGAAGTTTTGGGCATCCCAGCCGCATTCGACCTTTGTTGTGGATATGGCCCCCCCATAAGCGCCTCCATTGATACAATTGCAAGGGCTTTGACCAGAGGATTAAAGACCACAGGGGATTCGATCAGAAGGAGGGAATTGGAACCTGAACTCCTCTTCATTGACCAAGTCCTGCGAAAGAACGTTTGCTGCTCAGGACAACAGCAGGAGAGGAGAACTCCCATCGCGGATGCTATCTATTCCTTCTCTCTTGGCCATGGCTTTCATGCGGCCTGGCTCATCTTCGAGGCAATGAAAGACCTAGGGGAGAAGATAGGGATGAATAAGAAGCCTCACACACTCCCTTATGCCAGGGTCATTACCTTGCTGCTACTCAAGGGGGGGTACAAGATACGAAAAACTGAGCAGACCACCACCCTTTCCCCTACTACTTTTGCCAAGAGGCAATGGGGAATTAGTAGGAACCTGATGGAGGCCCAGAAGAAGAAGAAAGCTGAGGCTCAGGCCCTTCCTAAAGAAGCAGAAGAGGCAGTTGGAACAAGGTCTACCCCTGCTACCAAGGAGGTGCTCAAAGAGCCTGCTACCACCACTGCTGCAGCAGCCCCCATTTCCCTACCACCTTTTACTCCTGCTTCCACTACCCCTCTTCCATCTCTCTCTCACCCTCCTCTTCCATCTCTACCCACTCCCCCTTCACCTGTGATTGGTACCTGGGAGGACTCCCCATCCCCTACCCTGCCTCAGTACATAGCCCCAATACCCCCATCAGCTACACATAAACCTGACAGCCCTCTACTCATTTCATATAAAAAACAGAAAACCACTGAGACAACCCCCACCATATCCCAGACACCTCCCACAATCCCCTCTATCCCCATTGACATAACACACCTTGAAGAAACCACCACCCCAGCCATACCTACTACATCCCCACTCACAGACATTGACTTAACCCTTAACACAATCATAGGATTCTAAGCCTTTATGGCTAGTTTCCTTAATACCATGCCTACCCACTACACCCCCCTCCTGTACTCCCCAACTACTTCACACCATCACTCACCAGAACCCCACTCTTCCCCTCCTTCCACTTTCCATCATGCACCTTGCTTACCTTTCCAACCAGTGCCCTCTTCTACACAGTTCCCCCATCCCATCCCCGACACACTAACACCTCACCTATCTCTTATCCAAGACATCCAATCCCAATTATCCACCACTACCCAAAAACAGGACAAGATGTAGATTGAACTCACATCCATCCAATCCACCCTTCAGACATTAACCAACCCACCCATCCCTCAACAATCTTCTACAACCTCCCTGGTCCTATCCACTGACAAAAAGGCCCAGACAGACTTCAGCCTTGGCTCCCCACCCCCCCCCACCACCAACAATCTCTTTAATCTCCATGACCCCACCATTCTCTTTCATACCTTTCACCATTCCCATTTTCCCCCCAATCACCCCCTGCTCCTACTGAGCCTACATCATTTTTCTATCCCCCTATACCCTCCATCCCCCTCTTATCCTACCCTAACCAACATTCACTGACAAACATACACAAATAGACCCAGAACCTATCCCCTCTCCCCACAACTTGACTTACCCTCTGTTCTTCCCTCCTCCCCCCCACAGGACCAATCACAGTTTGCTCCTTCCACTTCATTAATGACCATCATACCCAAACATTTCTTTCACATCCCTCCCTACCTCCCCATCCGTCATGCCATGAGGGACAATCCTTACCTTAGGATGGATGTCCTGAGGGGCATGGCCAAATTTCACCAGTCCATTGAGATCCCCCTATTGCAGCAGATCGATGAAATGAAGGAGGCCCTTAGAAAACAACTACTAAGCATCTCCTTGGGGTGGACAAATATCCTGGAGGCCTATCAGAGGACTCCCCATCCCCTTCCCTACCTCAGTGCATAGCCCCAATACTCCCATCAGCTACACATAAACTTGACAGCCCTCTACTCATTTCATATAAAAAATGAAAAACCACTGAGACAACTCCAATCATATCCCAGACACCTCCCACAATCCCCTCTATCCCCATTGACACAACACACCTTGAAGAAACCACCACCCCAGCCATACCTACTACATCCCCACTCACAGACATTGACTTAACCCTTAACACGATCATAGGATTCCAAGCCTTTATGGCTAGTTTCCTTGACACCATGCCTACCCACTACACCCCCCTCCTGTACTCCCCAACTACTTCACACCATCACTCACCAGAACCCCACTCTTCCCCTCCTTTCACTTTCCATCATGTACCTTCCTCACCTTTCCAACCAGTGCCCTCTTCTACACAGTTCCCCCATCCCAGCCCCGACACACTGACACCTATCCTATCCCTTATCCAAGACATCCAATCCCAATTATCCACCACTACCCAAACACAGGACTAGATGCAGACTGAACTCACATCCATCCAATCCACCATTCAGACATTAACCAACCCACCCATCCCTCAACAATCTCCTACAATCACCATGGTCCTATCTACTGACGAAAAGGCCCAGACATACTTCAGCCTTGGTTCCCCACCCCCCACCCCCACCACCACCAATCCCTTTAATCCCCACGATCCCACCATTCTTTGTCATACTTTTCACCATTCCTATTTCACACCCCATCACCCCCTGCTCCTACTGAGCCTACACCATTTTCCTTTCCCCCTATACCCTCCATCCCCCCTCTTATCCTACCCCCACCAACATTCACTGACAAACATACACAAACAGACCTAGAACCTATCCCCCTCTCTCCACAACATGACTTACCCTCTGTTCTTCCCCCCTCCCCCCCACAAGACCAATCACAGTTTGCTCCTTCCACTTCATCACTGCCCATCGTACCCAAACATTTCTTTTACATCCCTCCCTACCTCACCATCCTTCATCCCATGAGGGACAATCCTTATCTTAGGGAAGGATGTCCTGAGGGGCTTGGCCAAATTTCACTAGTGCATTGAGATCCCCCTGCTGCAGCAGATCGTTGAAATGAAGGAGGCCCTTAGAAAATAACTACTGAGCATCTCCTTGGGGTGGACAAATATCCTGGAGGCCTATGAGAAGGCCAAGTCTACAGCTGCTTACAATGAGCAAAATTTGGAGCTAGAGAAAAAAAATGCTGCTACAGAGAAGGCGCGGGCCAGACTATTTGAAAAGAGGCTTAACAATGCCCAGGAGATCTCTAGAATTCAAAAGGAAATCCATGAGACTGACCTCCTCAAACACCAAATCCAGATAGCCTCATTGGAATTCACCTGGGCTGCTATAAGAAATGCAACTCTGCAGCCTCTCTGTTCGTATGCCAGACCCAGAGCCTAAAGCTACTCTATCTCCAGCTGCCCAGTCTGAGGAGGCACCACCAAAGATCCAGCAAGAGAAAGGGAAGGCCCCTACTGCCCCTCCTGCCCCACCTCCTACAGAGCAGCGTCCACCTATCAAGTCCTCTGTTGCACTCCCAAAAGAGTAAACTTATCCTAAACAGAGGAAAGTCACTGCTAAGGGGACTGCTTCCACAACAGCCTCTATAAAAATTAACAAAGAGCCAGCTGCCCAGTCTGAGGAGGCACCACCCCCTCGCCAGTGGTCCCCACTGAGGAAGGAAAAGGCAAATCCCCTGTAACCCCCCTGCAAAAAGAAAAGAAAAAGCCCCTCAAGAACCCAAAGAACCAAAAATACCCAAGCAACCAAAAGTAAGGGTGAGGGCAACTAAAGCTCCAACCACTAGGAAAACACTAGCCGAAACAAGAAAGTCTAAGAAAGCCCAAAAGAAACAGGACAAAGCTGCCCTTAGGGAACATGCTAAAAAGATGGGCTGGGATTTCCTTACAGATTCCTATTCAAATTCTTCTTCTTCCTCTTAGATTAGATTGTACTTAGGTTTTTCTTTTTGTTCGCTTCCAATCTTCAACTTGTAATTCCAATTCTACATCTTTTTCCAGTTAATATAATTTCTCATTTTTTTTATATATTGATCTGTTCTGTGTGCTTGTTTAAGTTTTTCCTATTTTCGTCTCCATTTTGTTCAATTTTGTCATGGGATATGTATTGAGGGTGGCTATGATCATTTCAAAGAGGAATCAATGTGACTGTTGACTTCAATCATAGGATTCAAATGGTTTCATTTTCATATTCGTGGCTATGATCATTTCCAATGTGTAGTTGCGTGATACACAGGATCCCCTTGAATACCAAGCCTGCCATTAGACATTCATTTACTGTTCACTCTCTTTTCCCACAATCAGTTGTGCGCTTTATCATTCCACAAACATTCTTAATTTATTGCCGAGCTTGGAAAGGAACAAAACTCTCACTATGCCGTTTCATTTTCAACCACCCAAATCTTTTAAATAGGCCTTTCGTTCCTCTTCATCTCATCTTTCCTCTTCTAACCCAAGCTGTCCGGCCCTCCTCACAACCATGGCGGATGACAAACCCTTCGAGTTCCCAATCAAATTCTATTTGATGTGGTTGGACCCCTCACCGCCTAAGGAGCCGAACCCATTACAATTTCTCTGGGATGATTATGACGAGGTCCAGAGGATTCTCGCCAAGGAGGAAAAGAAAAAGAAGAAAAAGGAGAAGAGAGAGAAGAAGAAGAAAAAATGGAACCACCTGCATCTCCCCCACCATCTTCCTCAAACCCTCCCCCATCAACTCTCCCTTGATCCATCTTTTCCCCCCCCATTTTGTCTTTTCTTTTTACCTCTTTTTGTAATATTTTATTTTTATTTAAATGAAAGTTTCTTTTTGTTCCATACTATTCAGTTAGCATTATTTTTTCTGTTTCTCTGTTGTACTCTGTGTTTATTTGTCTGACTGGACTCCACTGCATTTTCTCACCTTTGAACCAATGAGGACACTGCTCCTCATGGTTTGGGGGTATGGCAGGATAGGTCTGGCAATAGAATAGTTAATTTTAGTGCAGTAATGATGGTATAACTGGGATGTATAAAATCAATTTCCACTTAACTTGATACAATGAGGAAACTTGTAAAAATTTAAATATTTTTGCAGACTTTTTGAAACAAAAAAAGTTAAAAATCTTGACACCACCATGAAGCTAATATAAAAAAAAATTATCAGTTAGTACTCAGTGAACCTAAGAGGAGAGAAACAGATGAAAATACACCCCATGGGTTAAAATTGATGACCATACCTATTGAGATTTGGGCCCATCATTTTCTTTTGAAGAGTGTTTTTGGCATTATTTATGCTCCAAGGACTGATTGAATCAGGACTTTTTCACTAGAAGTTGTGCACCTCCAAATCAAAACTAATTTACAGCACTCATGATATTGAGGAAATGATCTAAGGCCCTCATTTGGACAGTTTGAGCCTGAAAATCTAACCTTTTAAAATCTGCCCTTTTGCATACACTAGTTGGGCCTTAAAATCATATTTTTCTTTCACAAACACCAGAACACTTGCACCTTAACCTCATGACCTGATTCAACCTTACCCTCACTCTAAGAATTTAGAAAGTAAAGGAGGAGTTAAAGATACTGAGAATGGTCCAACATTCTGTGAAAGGTGAAGAAAAGCAACTTGTGAATGGTTGTGTATCAATGGCAGTTGTGTGGCAGTCATCATAAAAAAATAAAAAAAAATAAAAAAATGAATGAATAAAAATAAAAAGAGAAAAAGAAAGAGAAGTCTAGAGAACAACATCATCTGAAAATTGAAAAGAAGAGGAGAAGCTGGCCACTTTGAGTTTGGAATATAAAAAGAAAGATGAAGTTTTTGCTGAAATGAAGGTTGTGAAGTCATGAATCACTCCTCACCTTGCTGATTTCCTAATTTGGATTCCCTTTTTAGCCCTTTATTCTTTACATCCCTCACCCATAAGCCACATTACAAC
This sequence comes from Chloranthus sessilifolius, assembly GCA_021018995.1. NCBI lineage: Eukaryota > Viridiplantae > Streptophyta > Magnoliopsida > Chloranthales > Chloranthaceae > Chloranthus > Chloranthus sessilifolius. The sequence continues at coordinate 43,798,404 of CM037594.1, read as the reverse complement.
CCATTCAAAAAGACCGTGGATCAAAAGTAAAATGAGCTATCATGTGGAGATGAGGAGTTGTCCAATCTATGATGAAAATTCATGAGGAAATCAGAAATTAGAAGCTTTGCCTATGCTCATGCTTGCAGGCCCATTTGGGGTCTGTAACAGCTCTTGAGCTGTTGTGAATGTGAACACTCTCAGATTGTTAATGTTGAGAGATAGCCCTAGTGAGAATTGTGTCTAAATTTTGACTTCATTGGGGTTGTATCCAACCTGAATTTTGAATTTAAGGCAAGCTGGGTAGTGATTTAAACCCAATGATTTTCTAATGTTAGGTGAATGGTGGTGATGCAAACACATGTTAACTTTTAAGTTTTAAATGGCCTGCAACACTACTACAGTTTCCTCTAAGTGTTAAAGAATGGGTGTGGAATTAAGCTTTATACATTTAAATCTGTGTTGTCATTAACTGTACCATACTTAACTGTTCTAATGGTGAAGTTTTTGGGTGTCTTCACTAAAAACTCTCAGGAGACTTCACTCCTCCACTAGGGATCACCTAGGGGTTTAAAAGGCTTGGTACATATGCTAAATGTACCCGTGATCCCTATGAAAGTGGCATTTAATTAATTACAGCTTTGCTAAGGGACTAGCAAAGATTAGGTTTAGGGGTGTGTTAAGACCTAAAATGTACCACTTTTCACCCCTTAACTTAATCTCTGTTAGACCCTTAATCATTTAATAAATGTGTTTTAAGTCTATTCTGTAGGAAATAAGTAGCAGCTGTAAATAAACCCCTAACCATGCCAAGAAGCCTACTATTGCCCCAGAAGCCCCTTAGAAGAATGAAGGTTGAACCCATACAGAGAATTGGCTGCCGCATAGGCACAGCAAAGTAGAAATAAACCAAGAAGATTGCCTCGCACAGATGTCACAGAGTTCAATTGAACCAGAGAGAATTCCTTTGTAGAGTTGTCACGGGCTTCTGAAGACAGCACACCAATTGGTCGCACAGTCTTCACGCCATTCTCGCGCGGTTTGATGACAGAACAAATTGAAAAGTAGACTTGACGAGGTTCTCGCAAGTTTCAGTCATCAACGCTCACGCAATCTCGAGTAGCTCAAGAAAGGAGTCTTCAATCGTCGCGCGATTCACTGAAGAGAGAGAGCTCCAGGCACTCCAGCGCGCGGCTATCGCATAGTGGCCGTGGGCTATAAACCTTCAAGGAAATGCTCGTGCGATCCATTGGCCTATAAACACTACTTCCTCATGAGGATCCCCGCGAGATTAACCAAGGGACGAATCGCGAGCGTAATTCCTGCGCCATTCAAAAGGAAAGAGCAATCTCGCGACAGCCAGATGTATCTCGCGATGACTAAAGTATCAATCCCGTGACTACATGAGCTTCAGGTCAATTCAACCCCGCAATGCCAATTCTACCATGCGACAAGATTTGGAAATCTTTTCTACCCATCAAGGATCGGGTTCTTAACTTTTCCCAACTTCTGTAGGGGCAATCTGGGAACTTCCAGCAATTAGGGCACACACTCCAATGCTCCAATCTCTGTGCACATGCCCCGAGGCATCTAAGGGATAGGAAATGGCCATAATTACATTGATAAATTAGGGTTTTCCTAACCCTAATTCAGAGAGAGCTGACTGCTATATAAGCCTAAGCTTAGCTTAGGTTTAAGGACATCCTCTTAGGACTTAACTTCTGTATTCCTTCTTCTTAAAACCAACTATAGAATTACAGTAGGCTAAGGTTAGGGTTTAGGAGTTTTCTTTTTCCTTTTTTTTTTTCCTTCTCTTCATAGTCCAGTACTTGTTGGCTATGCCTTTGTATGATTATTTGGTATAGTTTTAATGGAGTTTTGTAATAGGATCTATTGCATGTATGGGATTGGTGTTTTGTGAGTTGTTCTGTGCAAAGCTGCTGCCTTGAGATCCTCAATTGCTAAGTTGTATTGTAAGCAATGGAGGATTGTCCTTAAGGCTATACTTAAATTCAGGTTAGGCACATTGCAGGCCTAGCCCAACCACAGGACCCACTAAATCTGAATTCCCATGGGATCTTGAGCTGATAGCCTTGTGAAGATGGTGGTGGCAGCAATGTTCTTATTCTGTCTTAGACCTCTGTGACGAGGATATCCTCTGTAGATAGTCTGTGATCATTCAAGTGGACAAATTATAGCCATAGGGTGAGGCCAATCCACAGATCTAAGACAGATTCTTCTTCTCCGCACTTGTGCTTATAGCCTTGTGAGAGATTGTATAGAGACAGACTCCCTATATTTGTATAGACCCACCATCAGATGACAGATCTAATCTGGCGGTAGAGATTGTAGGCTTGTTACTGGATCACTGTTGTCTTTCTAAAGTAGTGAACAGCTAAGCTTAAAAGCTAGTACTCAAACTCTTGCTGGTTCTGTGTGTCCAGGCTAGTGTACGTTGTAGGCCTAGCCCCACACATAGAGCTTTAGAGGTTGAGGTTCCTATGGATTCTTGAGCTTGTAGCCTGGATGAAGTAGTACCTACAATGATAAACTTGTTTTGACCCGTCTCTGGATTGTGGTTTCCCTATTGGATAATCTGTGACCATTTATGTGGATAGGCTATAGCCATAAGGGATTGGATCATGGCACAGGGGTGAGTTAGATCCTTTCTCCTCTTTGGTGATAATGTAACCATTGGACATGATTTCTATAGCAGCAGATCTGAGTTTGAGTTACAAGACCCATCAGATCTGTACCTAATAGCATACTTCTCACCCTTTTATATTTATTTTCTCACACTCCATCACTCTTCTCAACCCTTTCGGTAGTGTAAGCATTAAAGTTACCTTAGGATTTAGACTACAGTGACCATAAATCCCCTTCCATTTAGGATTGCCAGATCTATAGCCAGATCTGAAGGCCGACTAAAGATAGCTCCCTTGGATTTTTAGATCAACTTTCCCTTTGGGACAAACTCTTACATATCAAAACTTGCTACAACAGGCCCTGTATCTTGCAGGACTGTGTATTTTTAAGCTTGCTGCTCCTCAATTCATCATCGATTTTCACTAACCCCATTCTTATCACCATCTCCAATAAAGTTAGTAGCAAGCACTTAAAATACCTTAACAAGCCTCTCACACAATTCACATGGAATTCTTCACATGCTGTTGCGCGCTCCAAGGTGAACCTAGGAGATTGTGGCACAATCCAAGTTGAATAGCACCTTCGCTAGGTTTCACTTCCAACCCCGCGAGAAGATATTCCACAGTGCGCCATGCTTAGCGACAAGTATTTAAACCCCGCGCTTGTCTCCTTTTCCAGCACGCTCGCTTCCTTCTTCATCCAGTGAAACCCTAGCTTGCAGTGCTCTTCTCCCTCTCTCCTCCAGCATCAAACCTACGACCCATCATTCACACCAGGAATCTACAAATTTGTTCCTAGCATCACCCCCATCTATTGCCCTCTGCTCAGAGATCTCGCGATGCCCTGTGCGACAGATCGAATCAAACCTTACAATTTTAGGGTAAGCACTGAAATCTCAGTCCCCACTTCTCATATTCAAAGGTAGAGTTTAGAATGGCCCCTAAGAGTGCACAAAAGAAAATGGGCAAGGATAAGGCCCCTGTTGAGCCTGCTGCTAAAAAGGTCAAATCTTCAAAGGCACAGAAAAAAGGGAAGGAAGTGGTTGAGGAGGTGGAGGAGCCAGCCCCTGAGTTTTCTACACCCTCTGAGCTCATGGCTTCAATCCCCTTGGAGCCTGAGACATCATTCAACCTGCCCTTCTTTGAGAAAGAGCCTCTCTCTGCCCCTGCCATTGAATTCATGAGCAAGGCTGGCCTGACACCCTTGATGAGAAGAATTCTAGCACTAGCCTATCCTAGGCTAGTGCAACTCTTTTACCCGCACATCAGGGTCACCAAGGATAAAGATGGACAGGAAGGACTGCGGGTGTTGATTGATGACATCGACATGTTAGTTAGTCCCAAGGTGATTGCAGAGGTATTGGGCATCCCAGTCGCATTTGACCCTAGCTGTGGATATGGCCCCCCCCTGAGTTCCTTAATTGATACAATTGTAAGGGCTGTGACTAGAAGATTACAGGTCTCAGGGGATTTTATCAGAAGAAGAGAGTTGGAGCCTAGACTCCTTTTCATTGACCAAGTCCTAAGAAAGAACATCTATTGCTCAGGCCATCAGCAGGAGAGGAGAGCTCCTATTGGAAAGAAATAGGAGAAAAGTTCATTTTGGGTCCATAAATTATTAAGAGTATCACCAAAGCAGTATGTTTGATTGGAGAAAGGTTAAAAGTCATATAGAGCCGACAAAAGAGCTATGCTGACCTTATAAGAACGAGCGTTGAGTTTCAGGTAAACTTAATGCCTTAGTTGCGATGCAAACTCTGATAAATATAAACATATTATTGTAATATTCATGTCGTACATTCCTTTCATATCGAAGAAAATGTCTTCATCAAGATTTTGCCTACTAAAGGTGTAATGCATTTCGAGAAGCGTGAAAAGTTGAGTCCACATTACGTGGGACCTTTTGATGTTTTGGGATGCATTGGAGAAGTTGCTTATCAAGTTTCTCTACCACCGCAACTCTGAAGCATGCATAACATGTTTCATGTGTCAATGCTAAGATGATATGTGAATGATCGAACTCACGTCTTAGATTACCAACCAATGAAATTTTAGAAAGACTTGATAGTTAGAGAAGAGTAGGTACAAATTTTTGATCGGAAAGAACAAGTACTATGCCCTAAAAGGATCCCATTGGTACTTGTCAAATGGCGGAACCATTCGCCGAAAGAGGCCACTTGGGAACATGAATCGGACATGAGCGATGCGTACCTGCAGTTGTTTGAGTGAACTTGTAAAATTGTTGTTTTATAATGAGAGCTAGCATTTTAAGTTTAAATTTTTTATTAGATTGGTGTTAAATTAGTACTAGATTATCTTGAATAACTTCATCGTGAATTGGAGCCATAAGTGACCGACAAGGTTTAATTGATGTAGATGGAGTTTATGTACAAGGATTGATGCCAAATGGTGCCTTAACCATCATAGAGATGATGTTGAAAGTAGAAGAAATGAAAAACAAAATAGAAAGCAATACAAATAGATGTTCCTTTGAACTCACGCCCCCGAGATTCACATCTCGCTCGCACAAGGCACTAAGGAAGGGAGACATAAAAAAGGGAATTTGATTCCCTGTCGTTTGCTGAGACTCGCGCGCTCAAGGTCCTAATCTCACTCGCGGGAGTCACTCAGAAAGAAAAAAAAGAAATGAAAGGGAATTCAATTCCCTGTGACGGGCTGAGACTTGTGCACCCGAGCATTAGTTGTCATGCGCGTGAGTATCGGGCTATAAAAGGATTTTAACCATTTACTTGGGCATTTCGTGTGAAACGAAAGGGGGGCTTTTAGGGTTCCTTCCATCATCTTCATGTGAGAAGTCATATTTTCTTCCAAATCGATCGGATAGTACATCTCCAACAAAATTCCTTAGATATTATTCACAATGGAGGTATGTTTTACCTTTTTGGAAGTTAATTTCATTATTTTCTTATAAAACCCTAGCATGACACCAAAAACCTCAACTCCTAAGAAGAAATCGGTCATAAAATCGTCGAGTTTTAAGCGAGCTAAGGTGGTTCCTCCACCTAACCCTCGTGTCCAACCCGCCGAATGGTGGGAGTCTCAAACGTTTGAACTTGAATGGTCATTTCACAACGATCTTTTCAAGGACTAACTGGCCACAAAATGGACCCTGAATTACCTCACAATGACCTAGATGGCATCAATTTTACGGCCATTCTACGATTGCCACTACCCGCGCTTAGTTAGGTTGTTTTATCAAACTTTACGGACGGACCCCACTAAACCTAAATTGATCGCCACAATTGACGAGAAGACCGTTATCTTTCATCAAAAATACATTGCCAAGGCAATGAATTGCTCTTAGGATTTTTTTGATGATGGGGGTGTGGGGTCCATGATCTGTGAAATAGTCAATTTTCATCACATTATGGCTCAGATGACCCATGGAGAGAGCAAAATCGAGAAATCTATTATGAGGGCTAGTTGCCAGAACACCTATGGCCTTTGGATATCATTTTTATGAAAAATCTTTTTCCTTTGGGCCATGAACAAGAACGATGGGATTTGTTCTTTAAAGCCCTGTTTGTGGCTCACCAAAATAGGTGGTTTACTGCACCTGCCTTGGTGAGAGAAAGAATAAAATACGCTGATGATCGTACCAGGCCATGAGCAGCTCCAACCATATTACATAGTTTACCCTATGCTCTGTTAATCTCAACGATGATTGAGCAGTACGAGCCCTCATCAGAAGGCGACGATTATGAGGATCACCCGGATGAACCCCTCTCTATGGATAATGTTAAAACTTATTGGGCTAAGTACCTGAACCTCAATTACACTAGCCTGACTGTAAGTGTCAGAAGGAAGAGAGAGAGAGAGAGAGATAGCGCAACATGTGCAACCAAACAACCCCCTTACCCCAGAACTGATTCTGAATCGATAGCTTAGCCCCCTATACCACCACAGCAGGTTCCAGTACAGCCACAAATTCCTCCATATGGTGGTGCGGACTTCAGGACCTAATTTTTTTGAAGGATGGATTTACTGGACTTGGCTCATCAGACCCGTAGATCCCATGCTAGCTCTATTACCATGAGGCATTGCTGACCAACTAGATGCGCTGTAAGTACCCTTCAAATTATTTACAGTGCATAATGACTGCACGAGCCTACGTACCGGAGGCTTCTAGTTCTAAAGCGGGAGGACCCGAGGACTTTGACAAGCAGCATGGTGATGCTGAGGACTGATAGGAGAGTTCGCCCTATAGAGGTTATTTTAGGGGGAATTTGTTTTAGGTATGTAAAATTATATTCATTGTGTAAATTGCTGGTGTTTAAGTCTTAAAATTGTGGTGGCATGGATGCCACGTGTGGATGGATAATTGGTTTAACATGGCGAAACAGAAGTTTTATTTTGAATGTGAATGGGCACTTTTATGTTATGAGTTGTGTTATAACCATGTGGTTATTGATTGGTAGCTTTAGTTATTTGAAAATGTGCTATTCCTGCATGGTTAGGACGTTGCCAATGTGAATGTTGTGGATATGTGGAAAGTAGATGTTAGATTGTGGATTTTGTGCAGGTTGGATGATTCAATTAGCTTTAACTAATTTGGAATGTCATGATTAATACTAGGCTTGTGTTTTTCATACAGGGTATGGACATGTTGTGAGTTGCATTACATAAATGTTAATAGATGTAAGTGGTTTTGGTTTTGGATTTTGGCACTTGCATTTGTGGATTATTAATGTTTGAATGTGAATGTGAAAGGTTTTGGATTAGAATGCTTATACAGGTGGAAATTGAGATTTGTGTGCTTAAATTTGATATTTTATGTTTATTTCGATTTCAAATTTTCATAAGTAGATGTGTCAATTTTGCGTTTTCCATGCAGGTACAATTATAAGGTTAAATTTGACCAAGTGTTGCATTGGATGTGGGATCCAATTATGTTCCAGTTACTTTTATGGAAGTGTGTAGTGGATGCCTGGTAACCATTATATCGTTTGTGGATGTTTAAATGTGTGGGTTGTGGATGATTTTTTTGTACAGGTGCAATGTTCACATTAGCTGTGGCTAATTCCACAACTCGTGGATATGAATATTAATCTTGGATATGTATATGGGTTTTCATGCAGGTTGTGGATAATTGCTTTGTGTGATCTTAGTTTCAGCTTGTGGATATTTTTCATTTTGATGTGTGTGGTTTGGTTTCAATGTATTCTTTGATTAGCATGTTCGTGGCTAGGTAACTTCAGTCAATTTCAAGGATGAAAATTTTTATAAGTGGGGGAGGATGGAATGTCTCCAAATTTAGGAAACCATGTAAGTCAAATAAGTACAAGTATTGGTGCAGGGCATTGTACCATTTTGGACTTCATGGGATCAATATGTGCGTGTGTAATGAACAGTGAGCATGTGAGAATGAGCTAGTTCCAAGTTTGGTGTGTGGGGTTCGCATTAGAAGCAAAGTAACTTCACATACACACACCTATGTGTGTATGTGCTTCACACTAAGAAGTTCAAATGGATAGGGATCGCACACATGTTGTGTATGGATGCTTCCCATAGAAGTAAACACTTGTAGATAAGTAGGGGGTGACCTCACATGCACAACTCTTTTTCATTCATTGTTGCCTGCTTTGCTTACTTAGAAAGAGAGAGTGAGAAAGGGTCATGAAGGAGAAGGGGTTTACCAAATTCGTTTACTCTGAAGCATTAAGCCTTCATAAAATTCTACAATCATGTTGAAGGAGTAGTTGCCGTCGATTTGCAACTTTGTGAGAGTTGGCGGGGCGTGGATTGTGGCCGAATGGGTTTTGAACCCATTGTGTGTAAAGATAGGAAACCACTTTGAATCTTGCTTTTGTATCGCGTCATTTCGCTAGCTTGTTAAGTGAGAAACTGCTACTCAAAGATTTTAAAATTGTAGACTTATATGTATAGAAATTTGTGTGAAGCGTGTGCATATGAATGACGAGAAATAGCGAGAGAAATGAGTTCAGACACTCAGAGATTTGCAGAGTTTTTGAATCTCGCTCGCGCGAGCTTCGCTCCTTGCGCATGCGAGATTCTTCAGATAAGCCCGTATAAGCCTCGCGCGCACGAGAAACAGAGGGAAAGAGGGACACTAGTGACCTCTACTCCTCTCTCGCATGAGCTGTGTGTGCCATTTGACTCACGCGCCTGATCCCACATCTCGCGTGTGCGAGATACAGAGTTAAGGAATTTTGACTATTTTTCTTGTGAAGTTTTCAGAAACTTCGACCGTTAGGCTTCCTTAGACATTTCTAAATGGTCTTTGGATGATTTGGGATATAGGTTAAAGTGGTGAATATCCACGCGGAGTTTCCATCAGCTTCGTGTGATTTTGTTTGAATCATGACTAAGGTAGAGGAAACATTGCAACATTGAATCTAATGTGCTTTGTATAGATTTAATAATGTGATAAAAGATAATACATGATAAGCTGATGTGCATCTAAACATTTGTTTTTTGATTCTTTCATAACAAGCTTTGTAAATGAAATTTGAAATATGATGTGATAAGTGTGTTTGTGTGAGCTCAGGATTCATGTATGAATACTAGTTTTCAAAAATAATTATAATGTAATCACTTTACACGGTCTAAAAACTATAAGTTAGAATTTGCACAATAATTTACGGTTCATGGGAAGCGAATCCCTTGTACTCCGGTACGGCGGGGTATCCGTACATTCCTACCGGTCAACGGTAAAGCTTCGTTCACCACAGCATCCCTCACAACGCAGGGGCTTGGGCATTTGTGAAAAATGGTTCATTGAATGACGATAGTTAGGGATTTCCATCATTGTATGTGTGGCTTCTGACGCTATATGTGCTTGGAATCGTATTTAAGTTACTATTTTCAGTTACGTACAAGATTTCAAACAAATATTTGAAGTGTGTGATTAAAGTTCAGCATCTAGAAATTTTTGTGAAATGTGAATTGTGCATATGAAATCAGTTACGAAAATTTATGCTTTGAAATATGAGATAAAATGCTACTAATGATTTCCCTATTGAGCTTAGACTGTTAGCTCACCCTTAGACTATATGTCACAGGTGCTGAGATAGACAAGGAGTTTGATCTGGAGTACATTCCAGAGGAGGAGATTGAGCCCCTTCCAGAGGAGTTCTTCCCATAGATTGGATTTGTGTCAGAATTGAATAGTGGTTTTGTGCTTAGGGCTTTGTACGCCCAGCCATCTTTGATTAGAAATTGGATCATGTAATTATTTTGAATATTTTTTTGTGAACCAATGTTTAGGTGATGGTCGACCATCAGTGGTGGATTGTTTTGATTCTTTTGTCCATGTGTCTTTACATGGAATTAGAACCATCATTTTGATATGTTTTAAATGTATAGAAATGGAACTTTCTTTTTCTTTATATAATGACTCTATCTTCTTAGTTAGAGTTATATGATTTGAATTCTGCTATGCGTGTGGATGTACCAACTGTTCGATAATTCATGGATCGCCTTAAGCAGTTGTGAAAATCTAGGCTGTCACAAGAAGACTTGTGTCACATTGGTATGGGCTTTAACAAAACTACAACATTACTTCGGGGCCCACAAAATAATGGTGTTAGCCAGCATGGTCCCCCTGAAATACATATTCGAAAAGCCCGCTACATCTAGAAAAATTGGTCGATGGCACTTGCTACTACAAGAATTTGACATCACCTATGTCACACAAAAATAAATCAAAGGGCAGGCGATCACCAATTACCGTGCTAATTTTCCACTCCTAGGCAACAAGCATGTACGAACTGACTTTCTTGAAGAAGACTTGCTCTCAATTAAAGAAGAAGAACCCGATAAAACCTCAAGGAAATTATGTTTTGATGGGACTCTTACTTGAAAGGGAACAGGCATTGGGATAGTCCTCTTAAGCCCAGAAGGAGTCGTCATACCTAAAGCCTTCCAACTCGACTTCCCTGTTATTAACAACGTCGCCGAATATGAAGCCTTCATTACTGGATTACGAGCAACACTACAGTTGGAAGTCAAAAAGTTGAAGTGCCATCACTGACTCTAAACTTATGTCATATTTAGAGAATGGAAGACGAAGGATTGGAGAATGGAAGACGAAGGAAAGAAGACTGATGTCATATTTAGAAACAACTTAATTCCTAGTGAAAAACTTTGAATGAATTTCCTTCACCCATGTTCCAAGGTTAGAAAATGAGCTGGCGGACTCCCTGGATACCTTAGTCTTGGTTATACAGATACCAATCGGACAAAGCACCAAGTCCATCATCAAGATATTGACCATGCTAGTGCACGAGGTGGCTTGGAATGTTTAACCAGAGCTACCGATTCTTCCAAAGATCATGAAGCGTGAAGAAGAATCTACCACAGAAAGTCCCACAAATAAAGAGGTTATCGTCGTAACCTTTAAATTCCAGCAACCACTGATTGGGGATGGACAGCCATGATTCTATGACATTTGGAACTTTCTGAAGTATCGACATACCCCCTCTTAACCAACAAAGATCGAACGAAAGACAATAAGGAGCCGATGTGTCAGATTCTACATCCTAGGAGAAGTACTGTACAAGGAGGCCTTCACGAAAGGGCTACTACTACGGTGTGTCACAAAAGCCAAAGGACAATATATCATCCATGAAGCACATGCCAACACCTGCGGTGCTCATGCTAGAAGCCAAACACTCTTAGAGAAGATCATACATTAACGCTACTACTGGCCCACAATGATGAGGGATGGATTCATCTATGTTCAATGATGCAAACAATGTCAGGAACACACCGCACTTATCAATGCCCCATCAGTCGCACTAAACCCCATGGTCTCCCCATGGCCACTTACAAAATTAGCTTTCGACATAATTAGGCCTTTCACAGACATAGTCAAGAATACTCACAAGCATGCCTTTATCCTCACAGCTCTGAATACTACACTAAATGGCCAAAAGTTGAGTCATATATCAGAATCACAACCTCAACGTTGGTGAAGTTTATTATCCAGAAGATCATCACAAGGTTTGGGGTTCCTAGGATATTCATCACCGATAATGGACCATAATTCATTACCGAGAAGACGGAGAGACTATGCAAGAAATACGATATTGACCTACAACACTCATCACCTTTCTACCCTCAAGGGGATGGACAAGCAGAAGCAACAAATACAACTCTGATCTAAATCCTGAAATGAACAGTGGAAATAAGCAATGTAGCCGACTGGCCTGATCAATTACCAGAGGGACTCTAGTCTTATATGGCTTCCATTCATACGACCACTAGCGAAACTCCTTATTTTCTCACGTATGGGAAAGCAACAGTCTTACCTTATGAAATACAAGTACCATCCCTATGCGTTCAACTTGATGATCAGCTATCCATAGATGAGAGGAGAATTGCTCTGCTAACCCAGTTAGAGCAGCTAGATGAGACAAGTCTAAGGGCGGCCGATCATGTGCAAGTATATCAAAGGAGAGTGGTTAGGGCTTACGATAAGAAGGTCCTTGAGCGAACTTTCGAAATTGGAGAATTAGTTTTGAAGAAATGATAATAATAAAAAAATAATAATAATAATACAAAAGATATTAATGAAAAATGGTGATAATATTAATAATAGTAAGAAGATAATATTAATAATAGTAAGAATAATAATAATGATAATGATAATGATAATAATAACAATAAAGATAATAATAACAATAATAATAATAATAAGAGTAAATACTAATAACGATAATGACAGTAATAATCATAATAATGCTAACACCAATATTAATAATTATTATAATGACAACAATACTGAGAAAAATAACTGATAAATAGCAAACAGTGACCAATAATAACTTATAGTGACGAATAATAACCAGATTGATAATAATTGACCACGGTAATGACATTAATCAATAACAGTAATAGACAAATAATTGATGATAAAATGAACCGACAATAGATCAAGAAGCGGATAGATAATAATAATAATAGCAACAATAATCATAATAATAATAAATAATTACCTTAATGATAATAATAAAAGATAATAATAATAATACATGATGATAATAATAGCAATCACAATAATAGCAAAATGATCATGAAAAAAACACGATAAACAATAAACACTAATGAAGAAAAATAGGAAAAATAAACAATGCATGAAGGATAGGTAGACTAAAAAACTACAACAAACATCCAGAGAAGACAATATATATAAGCACAACAATCAAGGAACTACTGTGTGATAATCATAAAAGATACAACGATAATCATGGCAATAATCTGTGATAGGTTTGTAAAGCATGAGAAAAATATTACAGAGCAATAAATTAAACATGACCTAGGACTATCTACAGGCATGATGCATGAAAGCACACGGTCACTAAAAATTAAAGGCATATTCTGCTTAATAAAAAAATGGGTTTCATATCCTAAAAAAATCTATGTTGTAGCCTAAATGCTTAGGAAAATAAAAGAGACTCTTGTTTTAGAACACCTACCTCATCCCCCGTGAAGGCGTCCTCCAATCGAATGCGTATTGGATGCGGAGCCCGACGCGAGGCAACATCAACACCTTAACCAGCAGCAACACTGGCATCAGCACCAGCACCTCCATTAGCCTCGACAGCAACCTCGGGAGCACCCTCTCCAATGACATCCTCGAGCAACCTGCCCAACTCAGCCACCAACTGCAGCTCCGAAGCAATCGCGCTACCCTCAGGCTCTGTCTCAAAAGAAATGAGGAAAAGAAAAAGATGACCTAACCCTAAAAATGTCCTTGCTCCTGATTCTCCCTTTCTGCATGCTTTACATATATATGCAATCCACAAAGTAGCTTTTTGCCTTGGCCAATCAGAGAAAAGGAGAATCAAGTTAGTTAGGATCCTGCTGATGTGGCTTATTTTCAGTCATTTGTTGCCCCTGACAGTTATGGCAAGCACAACACATTGGGACATGTGCCCCAAGTGTTGCGGAAGTCCCAAAATGCCCTTGAAGTTTGAATATAATAGCTGGAACCTGAGCTTCGATAGGTTGGAGCTTCAAAATGTGAATCTCAAGAGGTTCTCGACAGGTTCAAATGCTGCAGAAGACAACTCATGATGTTGTAGTGCTTCAACAAGAGCAGCTCTACAGGATGGATTCAGCTGCTCGACAGGTATATGTTACACCACTCTGCAGGTCGACAAGTTCAATGCGGCAACTATAAAGTTCTCGAGAACCACTCGAGTTGTGATTTCTAGAGCTATGTTCCACTCAAGAGCTGCTCAAGAGGATGTTTGTGAAGTCACTAAGCTGCTCAAGAACCACTCGACCTAAGTGTTCTGATTGTCTGCTAATATGCACAGTCTGCTGCAGCAGCACTCCACTAAGCTTGGGCCCCACTTCCCTCTCCCTGCCTGACTTCTTGGGCTCCAAGGCATGCTAAAAGGCCCACATGGTGGGGACCACCATGGTGCATTCACTATAATTTCCATCATCTTCAGGGCTTGACTCCAATTTCTTTCTTCTTGGCACTTATTATATGAACTGTTGCACTAAGTTGTAGTTTATTTCTAACTACAAAAGCATACTTAAAAATCAGTTATTACATAGTACAAAGGTGTATCAAAGTCTAGATTAGGAGGTGGAAAGTGGCATAATTCAGAGATTAACACACCCCCAAACCTAATCTTCGCTAGTCCTCGAGCAAAGGGAGAATTAAATAGTTATTCTAAAAAATTTATATGCCACTTTTGTATGGAGCACATATGCATTTTGCTTATGCATCAAGCCTTTTAAACCCTTAGGTGATCCCTAGTGGAGGAGTGAACTCTTCTGAGGGTTTTCAATGAAGATACCCACAAACTTCACAATGAAACAGTTAAGTATAGTGCAGCCAATGGCAAAACAGATTTTAATAAATAAAAATTCATTCGACACCCATTCTTTAAAAATCAGGGGAGTTTAAAATAATAATGCAAACAATTTAAAACCTAAATCAACATGTATTTGCATCACCACCAATTATCTTACATCAAGAGTGCAGTGTGTGAAAATCAGTACTAAGTTCACCATTAATTAAAAAATCAGGTTTAAACATTGCCCCAATAAATTTAATTTTAGACCCAATCCTCACAAGGGTTGTCTCTCACAACGAAAATCCAAGGTGTTCACATTCTCATCAGCTCAAGATCAGTTATAGACCTCAAATAGGCTTGTAAGCATGAGCATAGGCATTGCTTCTAATTTTTGACTTACTCAAATAGGCTTGTCTCTATATGACAGCTCATTTCACTTTGGATCAACAAGGTCTTTTAGATGATTTGTAATGTGGCTTATGGTTGTGGTTTAGAAAGAATAGAAGGGGTAGAAAGGATTCAAAATTGAGAAATTAGCAAGGGGAGGATGTGGTTAATGACTTCACCTTCTTCATTTCATCACAGCTTCATTTCATTTGTATTTTTTAGATCCGAAGTGGCCAGCTTCTTCTATTCTTTTCAATTTTCAGATGAAGTACCTCTCTTGACTTTCCTTTCTTTTTCTCTTTTTATTTATTATTATTATTATTAATTTTTTATTTTTTATGAAATGCCTCAACTATATAATTGATACACTGCTGTGTATAGCTTTCCTCTCTTCTCCTTCCACCAAATGTTGAACCTAGCTCAACTTTCTTCAACATCTTCTCCTTTACCTTCTGAAATCTCAGAGTGAGGGTAAGGCTGAATTCGGTCAATGAGGTTTACGTTTAAGTACTCTGGTGTTTGTTAAAGAAAATTTTATTTAAAGGCCCAAAGAGTATGCAAAGGGCAATTCAATGGGTAGGAATTATAGGCTCAAACTGTCCAAATGATGGCCTTAAATCATCTGCTTGGTGTCGTGAGTACTGCCAAACTGTTTCAATTTGGGGTGCCTAACTTCTAGTGAAAAGATGTTGAGTCAGTCATTCCTTAGAGCAGAAAAATTGCAAAAGACACTCTTTAAAAAAAATTTTTTTTTTTTGTAGGCCCAAATCTCACTGGGTATGGTCTCCAATTGAACTCATGGGGTATATCCTCACCTTTTTCTCTCCTTTCTATTTTAGTAAGTATTAATTGCGAAAACATTTCTTGATGTTAATGTTAAGCAGTGAAAAATACCATTTTTCACCTCCTAACCTGACCTTTGGTGGACCCTTGAGTTGACTAATAATGTATTCCAAGTGTATTTTATAGATAAGCAATAAATTGCAGCCTTAGTGTAAACACCCACCTAAAATAGCCAAAGAAGCAATTTGTTGCACAATATGTGATCTTATAGCCCAAAGGCCAGCCAATCAAACAGTCTACAGAGCCTTAGAAAGTCATGAGAAGGTCATGGGCCCAACTAGGTGTGTTTGGGACTAAGTGCAGTTGTAAGGAATGAGGATTAAACCGACTTAGTGGTTGTTGAGGGTTGAAAAAATGAAGAACAACAACACAAGATTGTGTGCCAATTGTGGAAGTACAAAGCAGAACTTGTCGAGAGGTCCTGATACTCAAAAGCTAAGCTATCGAGAGGTTTCATGAAGTTATCGATAGGTTGGGTGCTACACATGAAGCTATTGAGAGCTCCCCAGTACCTATCGAGAGGATCTGGAAGTGCATCATAAGCTGTCGAGAAGTATGGAGGTGAAAGAGTGAAGAGATCGAGAGGATGAAAGACCCTGTCGAGAGGTTGGAAGTGCAATGAAATATCCTGTTGACACCATACCTGAAGGTGTAGGGAAAGTCGAGAGGTTCCAAGTACATCTCTAGATGTTCAGCTGAACCTGTTGACCAGTCCAAGACAACCTGTCGACAACTCACCTGAAGCAACGCTCATCCTCGTGAGGTTCAACCAACCTGTCGACAGCTCAAGAGTAGTTTACAAAGTTGTCGATAGGATTTTCTATAACAAGTCGACAGGTTGATTGTAACTTGTCGAGAGGATGAACGAAGAACTGGACAGAAGGTTAAAATAAGCTCCAATCCTATTGACGAGTGCAAATCAACCTGTCGAAATGTCTCCAATCTTGTCGAGAAGTCTTCAAAAGATATCAAGAGCTATCCAATCCTGTCGAAGGCCATAAGAACCTGTCGAAATGAAGAACAAGGAGATTCAGAACCTGTCGAGAGGTTCCCTGAACCTCTTGACACTCGAGCTGGGAACATCTCAGCTCCTTTTTCAGCAACTGCCAACTTCTAAATTTTGTGCACACATCCCAAAGCACGTCAGTGACCTTTATGGGTATTTTTGGTATACAACTAAGCACGAATAGAAACCCTAACTACCTCACATGTACTCACCAGTTGTGGATCAATGGGAGAAAGGCTTCTAGAAGAGAAATCAACCACATCAGCAGTGCAGAATAAGAGAATTATTCATTTGGGCTTTGATTGGCTGAAACAGATATGAGAAGAGAGGAGAAGAGTATAAAAGCTTGAAGAAATTACATTGAAAGCTTTACATCCAGAATTGGAGAGAACCAAAGCTGAATTCGAGATCCATTTTCCTTCTAAAAATTTCCTCTCTCTTCCTTCTTCCCCCATTCTCTCTTTAGCAAATTATGGTTGGCTAAACTCTTTTCAGTAGTTAGGGTGAGGTCTAGAGCTATAAATCGAGAGTTTCTAAGGCTTTGTGAGGGATTGTATGCTGCACATATTATAGATCTGAGCATAATAGGATTATAAGTTCTATTATTACAATGTAATTATGGTTTTTAATGGTCATTCTAATCTATATTTCACTTCTTCATTTTTGATTTCCCTGGATTGGATACTCCTATGGATGCCAGCCATAAATGGGGAGCTTGTAGCCTAACACCCACAATATCTTCAATAGTTGACCTATTCCAATCATGATCAATAGAATGGAACAATCTTTGGGATGATATGTGTCCAATAGAAGGGACAGATCATAATCTTAGGATTGCTTCAATCCGTTGGTGGAGAGTGGATTCTTATACCTAGCATCTGAGCATGTAGCTAGATGGATGATTGTTGCAGATCTATCCTCTACACTGCCTTTGATTCCTTTGATTTTCAGTAAAAGACCAAAAAAAAAAATCATTAGCTATTGTTCTTCATCTTTTAAATTTAACCTTTTCTCTATTTTCCCTCATCTCTATGTTTGATCAGATCTGGATCACCTATATTGAATTTTTGTAATTTGTAGTAAAGTGACAAATCCTAGAACCACTCTTTCCTATTTTAGTTTAGCTTAAATTAGGATAGAGTGCCATATCAACCATAGATCTTGAGATTTACCATAGCTTAAATCACATTTCCCTTTGGACATACCCTTACTTATCTTTCAAAACTTACTGTAACAGCCCTGGTTCTTGCAGGACTGCCTACTTACCTCAATTCCCTACATCTGTAATTTGTGTAGTTAATATGCTATTTTAATCATTTAATAATTACAAGGTGAGCAGGACAATAAGTTTTTGACACCGCTGTCGAGGATTTGTGTTTTAACAGTGGTATATCAAAAGTTTTCTCATTTTAGATCTAGATTTTTAATTGCCTGTTTAGTGTGTGACTAATTGCTGTTGTAGTTTTTTGTAGTTCAATTTCACGTTTCTGATCTGGATCTGTGGTGTTGAAAGGAGCATTGTACCAATTGGAGGAGCAATCTTTGCTTAAGTTTGCCTTTCCTAACTCTATTTATATTTCTAGATCTGTAGTTTTGTAGTTTTATAGATTTGCAGCATTAGTTGTGTGTTTTTGTGATTGTTTTTTATTGAATTTTGTGATGTTATTTTCTACATTGTATTTGGATTCTGCTGTGTGTATGCTTGGGAGGAGATCTCTTAATCCTGAGATTACTCTCTTAGATCTTAAAGTTGAAAGACTTCTTAGACCTAAGCAAACCATACACAAACCTGTGATTGATTATGGTAATTCAGCAATGGGTGAGCAACCTAGAACTTTGAAGGAATTCAATGCACCAGGGGTTTACAATTCTCCCTTCTGCATTCAATTTCCTGCTGTCCAAGGTAACTACGAGATAAAATTTTCCATCATTCAGATTTTATCTTCATACCATGGCCTGAGTGAAGAGGATCCCTACAAGTATATAGATGAATTTTTGGAACTATGCACTTCATTCAATATTGCAGGTTCGGGGGAGGAAGCAACTAGGTTGAGACTCTTTCCTTTTCATTAAAGGATAGAGCCAGAACTTGGTCATCAATGCTCCCAACCAATAGTATTCAGCCCTGGAATGACCTTCAATGCCGGTTTTTGGCTAAGTCAGCTGAGGAAGAACATTATTTCATTTGCTCAAGGCCCAATTGAAGACATTCACCAAGCATGGGAGAGATTCAAGGAACTCCTAAAGTAATGTCCCAATCATCAAATTCCTGAATGGCAACTTGTCAAAAGTTTCTACCAAGGAATTGATCCAAAAAGTAGGGACATAGTTGATGCTTCTGGTGGTTGTACTTACCTTCAAAACACAGCCGATTAGGCTTGGGAGCTCTTTGACATCATCAGTGAGAACTCCATGCAAAGGGAGACTTTGTCAAGGGACTTTGTGCCTGTGAGAATGGTGAGAGACAACACCATAAGAGAAAAAATGTATGAGGTGAATGGATACAATGATTTAGACAGAAAAGTGGACAGCTTAACTCAAAAGTTGGATAAGCTCATCGGAGCAATGCAGCCTCCAATGGCTGCTAAAGTGGAGGAGGCATGTGCGATATGCCAATCCCCTACTCACTCCCTTAAAGAATGTCCTTCAGCTGCCCAATTTCTAGACCTTGTGATGGAAAATGTGAATGCTGTTCAGTCTTATGGACAACAGCCTACTGTTGGTTATCATTAGAAAAATCACTCTAATTGAGGTGGAGACAAGATACTTTTCAAAACCAGCAGCAGCAGTAGTCCATGCCTTGTAAGAATGCCCAGTCATACCAACAGAATTACCTTACAAGGCCCCCAATACCAGCAGCCTATGGCTCAACCTGTGTATCAAAGTGCACCAGCCCTAGCACCCTCTAGATCCCTCACATTTGAAGAATAAGTTCTGGCTTCACTGCAGAATTTGGGCTCTGTATCTCAAACTGTTAACTCCCATAGTCAAAGGATCAAGAAGATAGAGGACCACCTTGGTCAGCTATCTAATTTTTTGACAAGGAGAGAAGAGGGAACACTGCCTAGTAATCCCATGAACAACCCAAAGGGGCAGTATATGGTGGGTGAGACTTCCTTCCATGAAGAAGCAAAACCTGTCACCACCTTGAGGAGTGGGAGGCTGGTTGATAACCAAGTTGCTATTTAGCGTGATGAGACAAGTGCAGGAAATGAAGGAACTAATGAGAATATGCAGCAGGAGTAGCATATACAAAATAAGGGGGGTGTTGATGTGCCCCAATAGAAAATGGAAAATAAAAATAAAGAAAAATCTGATGAACTTGCTAAGGCTGCAAATGGGAGGTCAATTCCCCATTTACCAATGCATTGAAAGCAGCTTCTCCTTTTGATAAGGGAAATGCTAAGGTTGAGGAGATGATGAAAACTTTTAAACAAGTAAAGATCAACTTGCCTTTACTTGATTCCATCAAGCAAGTTCCAGCCTATGCAAATTTTTTGAAAGAGTTGTACACCCATAAAAGGCAATCTAGGATACACTTATCCAAGAAAGTCTTTTGTGCTGAGAAAGTGAACCAAGTGTTGTCTATAGCAACTCCAGCCAAGCTGTAAGACCCTGGAGTTCTCACAATCCCCTGCATCATTGGGAATCATAACATTGAAAAGGCCTTGTTAGATCAGGGAGCTAGTGTAAACTTACATCCATATTCTGTTTATGAGAAGTTTGGCTTGGGAGAATTGAAGCCCACACATGACGTGCTATAACTAGCTGACAAATCCTAAAAGAGGCCTGTGGGAATGATAGAGGATGTGTTAGTTGGGGTTGATAAATTTTTCTATCCAGCAGATTTTTTGGTTCTTGACATGGAGCCAAGCAAGTGCACCACCTCTATTCCTGTGATTTTGGGCAGGCCTTTCTTGGCCACTGCCAATGCTTGTATCCAGTGTAGATCAAGAGTTATTGAGGTATCTTTTGGTAACATAAAAGTTAAATTGAATATTTATAATGCAGCAAATCAGCCTCACTTGAATAGTAAGGATTATTTTTCAGTTGATGTATTGGATGAGCTTGTGGATGAGACTTTGCCCAAGCTGCTACATTGTAATATTTTTGTGATGATTTTGGTGATATTTTTTAGAATGTGTGGAGTGAGATTGTGGAAGAGAAGGCCCCAACACCTATGGTTCAAGAGGTGAAAGCCTTATTTTCTGAAGCGGGGCCCACAACAAGGTATCCACCATGGAAACCTGCTGTGTTGCCTCTTCCACCACCATCCTCTTCCACCACCATCAAAGGCACCTTTGTTGCCTTCTCTCATATGTCCATCAGATGTAGAGTTGAAACAGTTTCCTAGGACCTTGACGTATGCTTTTTTGGGAGCAAATAAGAAGTTGCCAGTGATCATTTCTTCCACTCTCACTGATGAGAAAGAGGAAGAATTGTTGTGTATTTTAAAGAAGCATAAGAGAGCAATAGGCTGGACTATTGCTGACCTAGGGGGCATCAACCCTTCTGTGTGCATGCATAAAATCCACTTGAAAGAGGGTTCCAAACCCTCTAATGAAATATAGAGAAAATTGAATCCCCACATGCAAGAAGTGGTAATGAAAGAAGTGGTCAAACTGCTAGATGTTGGAGTCATCTACCCAATTTTAGATTCTGAATGGGTGGCACCTACTCAGGTGGTACCTAAAAAGTTTGGAATTATTATGATTAAAACTGAATTTGGGGAGCTTGTTCCAACAAGGGAAATCACAAGTTGGAGGATATATTTAGACTATTGAAAGCTCAATGTAAAAACCATAAAAGACAATTTCCCTTTGCCCTTCATTGACCAAATCTTGGATAAGTTAGCAGGAAAGGCTTTTTATTATTTTCGTGATGGATACTCGGGGTATAACGAAATCCCTGTTTATCCAAACGATCAAGAAAAGACAACTTTCACATGTCCATTTGGCACCTTTGCCTATCGAAGGATGCAATTTGGATTGTGTAATGTCCCTGCAACTTTCCAAAGGTGCATGTATGCTATATTTTTGGACATGATTGAGCAGTTTTTAGAGATTTTCGTGGATGATTTCTCTATTTTTGGGGATAGTTTTAGCCAGTGTCTACACCATCTCAACCTTGTGTTGCAGAGATGTGAGGAAACTAACTTAGTTCTAAGTTGGAAAAATACTCATTTTATGGTTACTCAAGGCATTGTCCTTGGCCATGTGGTTTCTCACAGTGGCATTGAGGTAGACAAGGTAAAAATAGATTTGAATGCATATTTACCCCCACCAAAAATTGTGAAACAAGTCAGATAATTCTTGGGGCATGTTGGGTTCTATAGGAGATTCATCAAGGATTTTAGCAAGATCTCGAAACCTCTTTGCCACCTGCTATGCCAAGAGGTCCCCTTTGAATTCACTGATGAATGTCATATTACCTTTGAGATGTTAAAAAGTTGCCTAACCTCTGCACCTATCCTTCAAGCACTTGATTTTTCTATGCCCTTTGACCTGATGTGTGATGCATTAGACTTTGCAATTGGTGCAGTCTTGGGACAAAGGAAGGATAAGGCCCCTTATGTGATTTCCTATGCCAGCAAAACCATGATGGATGATCAGTTAAATTACACTACAACTAAGAAGGAACTATTGGCAATTATCGTTGCACTAGATAAGTTCAGGTCTTATGTGTTGGGATCGAAGATAGTGGTTTTCACAAACCACTCAGTCCTAAAATACCTTTTTATCAAAAATGGATGCATTGCTTAGACTGATCAGATGGATCCTCCTATTATAGGAGTTTGATCTTGAGATCAAGGACAAGAAAGGGGTTGAAAATGTGGTGGCAGGCCACTTATCTAGGATCCTAGCAGAGGAGTTTGATAGCCTGCCTGTCAATGAATTTTTTCTCGATGAACAATTGTTTGTTATTAGCACTTCTACACCTTGATTTGCAAATATTGTGAATTACTTGGCAGTGGGTAAGTGTTGGAGTGCTTGCCTTCCCTCAAATGAGGGTCTAAAATCATCAATAACTAGGCAGAACACACACACAGAGACCTGCAAGTACTCAGGGTCTGTTGTAACAAGTTTTACAAAAAATGTGAATAAGGGAATGTCCACAGGGAGGCTAGTTTAAAAATATGATTAATCTCCAGATCTATATTAGATCTGACACCCTAACTATTACTAATTTAGCTAAAAGACAGGGAAGAGGTTTGAAATGGATTGTCACTTAAGCTAAGCTAAAATTAAAGATAAACTAACTTGGATCGAGTTTAGGATCATAGACCTGGTCTTAAGGCTATGATCTGTCCACTTTAATGGCCACAGACCATCCTATATACTTTATCGAATCCATGGATTGCAACAGACGAATCCAATTGGAGCCTGAGCTTAGATTCATCTTAAGGTTATGATCTGTCCACTTTAATGGTCACAGACCATCCTAGGGATCTCCTTCAAAGCTAGAGCATCAATTAGAATAATTAAAACCACTATAGATGCTGCAATTCCTAGGTCACAGACTCATGGAATCACAGGAACATTAGATCCAGGGAGATCAGCTGGTATCCAAGAGGTCTACCAGTTATGTGGGTGAGCTGATATACAGACTCATCTACACAAATCCGATCGATCACCAAATGGAACCAAAGGAACTTTAAATCTATTTAAATCATTAAAAATAACATTAACATTGCAAACAAGGTCACTCTACAATGGAAATACTCTAAGATCTGTAGTCTGTGCAGCGAGGAACCTACAATAGCACTCTTAACCTTACCCAATTACAGATCTAACTTCGCTCCTCGCTACTCCAAGGGACTTAGCCAACCCTGGTTGTGCTAAAGGAGGGAAATGGGATTTCTCTCCAAGCTCTAATCTCTAGAATTTGGCTCAGATCTCGATCTTCCCCCATTGCAATTGGGGGTCTCTATATATAGCTTTCTCCTCTATTTTTCTTGCTAAAAATCCCTTCTAGAAGGTCCTCAAAGTTTGATAGAGTTCTATTAGAGCACGTGGGTCGGTTAGGGTTTCCTAGGGTGTCTTCTAGAATCATCGTGCTGATCACCAAGTGCCTCGAGTTGCGTGCAGCAGGTCACCAAATCACAACGTGTGCACATCTAAATTTTTAAGAAGTTCTGCACACGATTTTGATAGGTTCAGGAAGCTTTTGATAGGTTAAAATAGAGCGTTTTGGTCCTCCCAGTAGGTTCTCAGAACTGTTCGATAGGTTTCGATAGGATGAGCCTTCGCTTAGAGTTCCAGCCTTCTCATTCCTTGGTTTGGAGTATTCGACAGGTTGGAAGTGCTCTTCGATAGGTTGAAGAACCCTTTCGACAGGTTTCGCTCTGCATTCCACCATTTCAATTGGTTTGCTTTCAGTCCTATCGAAAGGCTCAATCACCCTTCGATAGGTTCTGTTCCAGCAATTTTATCTCGATAGGTTCAAGAAACCATTCGATAGGTTCCTTTGACACTTCAGGCAGGCTTTCAATAGGATGCTTTCTTCCTTCCTTACAGCTGCTCGATAGGTTCTTGGATCCTATCAAACTCCTCAATCCACACGAATTCATTCTTCTTCTGCCTTCAGATCCTATCGAAACCTCTTTAACTGTACGAATTCTCCCTTTCTTTGCTTTCAGCTCCTATCGAAGTCTTTAGGTGACCAATCGATAGGACATTTTCAGCCTGTTTTCACTTCCTTTGCCTTGCCCTGCTGTAGTCACGCGCTCCAAGGGTTCATTGATGTGCTGCCCTCTGGTGTGCTATTGCTGGTTTTGTCCTGTGTTGAGAGATAGCTCCTTTTTAGGTATTCTTGAGTGGTTTTATGCATTAGTGTCCTCTTTCATTGCTGTCTACAAAATGCACTTGACAAAGACTTATTAGTGTGCTCACAAGTCTATCAATG
Organism: Chloranthus sessilifolius; assembly: GCA_021018995.1. NCBI lineage: Eukaryota > Viridiplantae > Streptophyta > Magnoliopsida > Chloranthales > Chloranthaceae > Chloranthus > Chloranthus sessilifolius. The sequence goes on along the minus strand of CM037594.1, from coordinate 43,773,841 downwards.
GTCAGGTTAAAGGGTGAAAAGTGATATTTTTCACCACGTAACACACCCCCAAACCTAAGCTTTGCTAGTCCCTGAGCAAAGGAGAATTAAAAGAAAATAAAAATGCCACTTTCGTAGGGAGCGCGGATACATTTAGCATATGCACCAAGCCTTTTAAACCCCTAGGTGATCCCTAGTGGAGGAGTGAAGTCTCCTGAGGGTTTTCAGTAATGGTACCCACAAACTTCCCCAATAAAGTTAGTTAATAATAGTACATCCTGCTAAACAAAATTTCAGTAAACTAGAATAAATTCTCATCATGTCTTTTTAGTTCTAGAGGGCTTTCAGTAGAAAAGTCGCCAACTTAAAACATGAAATTTTACAGTAATTCCTTCATCATCAATCAGTTCAAGTCAAGGCATTATGTCTGAAGATTGATGCATGGCTCACCTTTAAATTGAGAATTCTGTATTGATACTGCCCCCATCAAATTGGATTTCAGGCTCAAGTCTCACCAGGGTTGTTAACTCACAATAATAATGAAGGGTGAAGAATTTCACACAGCTCAAGAGCAGTTACAGTCCTCAAATAGGGCTGTAAGCATGAGCATAGGCATTGCTCTAATTTTTGAAATTTTCTAATTCTTTTCCCCATGTATTAGACATATCCTTATCTCCACATGACAGCTCAATCCATTCCAGTTCAGTAAGGTCTTTTTATTGGGTTGTAGTGTGGGTTATGATGAGGTTTGTAAATGAATGACAGGGTAAAAGGGATTCAAATTGAGAAATCAGTAAAGGTAGGGCGGTGGTTTAGACAACACCTTCTTGATTTCAGCACAATTCCATCTATTTCTTGAATTTTCAAAGCCAAAGTGGTCAGCTTCTTCTCTTCCTTTCAATCTTTTAATGAAATGACTTCTCTCTCTCATTCTTTTACCCAGTTTTTTTTTTTTTTTTTTAAATTGGAATACCACAAATACCACCAACTGTGTTTTTTGTTTTTTTCTTTCTTTCACCAAGATTTAACACCTTCCTCCTCTAACCTTGCTTCTCCATGGTCTTCCTGATTTCTCAGATTGGGGGTGGACTAAAATAGGTCAAAAGGTTTTGGGTTTAAAATCTCTGGTTTTCATCAAAGAAAATTGGGGCTTTTAAGGCTCAAGTGGTGTGCATCAAGGGCAGTTCAAAGGTGGGGCATTTTAAGCTCAAACTGATCAAGGGATGGCCTTACTTCATGTCCTCAATGTCATGAGTGCAGTCAAGCTATTTCAACTTGGAATTGCCTAACTTCTAGTGATTAGAATTAAATCCCATCTGTTCTTAGAGCAGAAAAATTGCCAAAACACTCTTCAAAGAAACTTTTTCAGGTCCAAATCTCACTGGGTATGACCTTCCATCAAATTTTCAGGGGTGTATCTTCACAATCTTCTCTTATTTCAGGTTTACTACACATCAAAATTATTTTTCACAACTTGTTGTCATTTGCCTCATGATGTCTGTTGGATTACAACTTATTTCATTTTCAAATAGTTCTTTTTAATTTCCTCTTTTTATTCCAGTGAGAATTTACTCTAATTAATTCCAAACACTTCATTTTAGCCTTGATGTACTAAAAGTAACTAATTTATTGGCATACATACATGCCATACCCCCAAACCTAAACCAAAAAATGTCCTCACTGTTAACAACAATGTGGGTGTCACAGCTTATTAACAGAGTAAAAACCCAAAGCAAGTAGACAACTAAAGAAAGAAAAGGCAGTTTATTAACAGAATCGAAATAGAGCATAAAATAGAGCATTTTAGTACAATGGTCAAGCACAAGTACTTCCCCCGACTTAGGGGTATCCTCAACCTGTATCAGGTGGAAGAGGAACTGTAAGTAAGGAGGGGAGGAAGAAAAGGAAAAAGAAGGGGGTCAGGGGAGAGGGGGACGGGTGGTGGAGGAGGGTGGTGACGGGGAAGCCGGTGGCTCAATCTTCAGCCTCTTCTTCTCCTTCCTATCTTTGTCATTTTTCTCTTTAACGAGGATCTACTGTACCTCTTCATATTCGTCCCAGAGGAATTGCAATGAGTCTGATTCCTTAGGCGGTAATGGCTCCGGCAAAAAGAGGTAGAGTTGTGCAGGAGTGAACGTGGGCTTGTCGTCCGCCATAGTTATGAGGAGTGCAGAGGGTAGAAGGGGAGGGATGGGCCGAAATCGAGCCATCTGCATCTATTTAAGGCTCGTGCTGTGCGCAGTTGTACATGGGACACGTGGGTAAAATTTCTCATGCAGCGCAAATGCATAATAAGCATGGAAGGAGTGAGGGGGGGGAGTCAATTTCGCTAGGATGAGTGTAGAGTGTCGACAGGTTAAGGCTTCCTATCGAAGTCAAACAAGTATGGGGCTGGTAGTTGAAATCTCTCGATAGGTTTAACCTGTCCTATCGAACAAAATAAACATGCATTCGATAGGCTAGGTTGGCTGCTTGTGATTGGTCGGTGTCCTGTCGAACAGAGGATGGAAAAAATGCTTACTTCGTGCGGATGCTGATGGGTGAGAACAAACTTTCGATAGGTGGGGCATTACATTTGTCACTATTGTCGATAGCTTCCAGGCAACAGTTCAGAACCTATCGCAATGTTGTTCTCACCTATCGAGAGGTCACAACACCTATCGAAATCCTCACCAATCCTATCGACATCAGCGGTTGACCTAGTAAAAAGTCCAAATGACCTCTCAAGAGGTTCAAAGGGCTAAATAATGTGGCCTGTGTGTGCAGAGCATTGAGCCTTAGTACCCAGCAACTCCTCTGCAGCGCTACCAATTAGCAATTTGGCCTCTGACCTTATTCCATTGATTCCTAGACTGTGGGCGATATTGAAGCAAAGCTTGAACTTGACATGGCCATTTTATTGCAAAGAATTTTGGTGGAAATATTCGAGGTATAAATCAAGTATAATACATATGATACAAATTGAAGTCAGGTATTAACCTAGAGGATCCTGAAGATCAATGGTCTCTTCAGGCTCACAAATGTGGTCAACGCGAAGTTTCAGCCTCTGACCATTGACCTTAAGGGTTCTGCCATCTATAGGATGCATGACTTCGATGGCTCCAGATGGGGAAACGTGTACCACTGTGAAAGGTCCATCCCATCTGGTGTACAGCTTACCTAGAAAGAGTTTCAATCAGGAATTGAACAACCATACCTTGTCATTGGGCTTGAACTCTTTACAAAGCTAATGTTTGTCATGGAAGGCTTTGGTCCTTTCTTTGTAACTCCGGGCATTTGCATAAGCTTCAAGTCGCAGTTCATCCAACTCGGATAACATGAGTTTCTTGTGAATACCAGCAGAGTGTAAGCCAGAGTTTACTGCTTTAATGGCCCAATACACTTTGTGTTGCAATTCAATAGGCAAGTGACATGCTTTGCCATATACTAGTCTGAATGGGGACATGCCTATGAGGGTTTTATAGGCTGTTCTATAAGCACATAAGGCATCAGTCAACTTGTTGGACCAATCTCTTCTGTCGGTTCTCATAGTCTTCTCAAGAATATGTTTGATTTCCCTGTTGGAAATCTCTACCTGTCCATTGGTTTGTGGGTGGTAGGGAGTGGCTACTCTGTGGGTAACGGAGTATCTTTCCATCAGTTTGTCAAAAGGTTTATTACAGAAGTGGCTTCCCCCATCACTAATAATAGCTTTAGGAAAGCCAAATCTTGAGAAGATGTAGTCTTTACGGAATTGAATGACAACTTTGTGATCATTTGTCCTTGTAGCTATAGCTTCTACCCATTTGAATACGTAATCCACAACGACAAGGATGAAACTGTAACCAACAGAAGGGGGGAAAGGTCCCATGAAGTCGATGCCCCAAATATCTAATAGTTCAACAACAAGTATAGGTTGCAAAGGCATAGAGTTTCTCCTTGTAATGCTTCCCATTTGCTGGCAAGGATGGCAAACTTTACAGTGCTGTCGGGCAACCTTGAATAGGCTAGGCCAGTAGAAACCACTTTGAAGGACCTTGGTAGTAGTCTTGTTACCACTGAAATGGCCCCTGCAAGCCTGTTCATGACACATGGTTAGGATGTTGTGAAACTTAGTTTCAGGTACACAACGTCTGATCACCTAGTCTGCACAATGCTTAAAAAGTTAAGGGTCCTCCCATATGTAATGTCTAATCTATGTAATAAATAGATTCTTGTCATCCTTGCTCCAATGTGGAGGGATCCTATCCACAGCAAGGTAATTGACAATATTGGCAAACCAGGGCATACTTATCTGGACAGTCAAAAGCTACTCATCTGGGAAGGAGTCATTGATGGGCAAGCTTTCCATGTCAGTTGTTGGGATCCTTGACAGATGGTCAGCCACCATGTTCTCAACTCCCTTCTTGTCCTTAATCTCTACATTGAATTCCTGTAAGAGAAGAATCCATCTGATTAGTCGTGCTTTTGCTTCCTTTTTGGACAAGAGGTATTTCAAAGCTGAGTGGTCAATGAACACAAAAATTTTTGATCCCAGCATATAAGATCTAAATTTTTCTAAGGCAAAGACAATAGCTAATAGCTCTTTCTCAGTTGTAGTGTAATTCAATTAGGCATCAACCATTGATTTACTAGCATATGCTACCCCCAAAGGTGCCTTGTCTTTTCTTTGACCCAACACTGCCCCGATGGCAAAATCTGATGCATCACACATTAGGTCAAATGGTAGAGAAAAATCAGGGGATTACATGATGGGAGCTGTGGTCAAACATGTTTTTAACAGTTCAAAAGCAACTCGGCATTCATCATTAAAGTCAAAAGGCACATCCTGACACAACAGGTGATAGAGGGGTTTGGAGATTTTGCTGAAGTCCTTGATGAACCTCCTGTAGAACCCATCATGACCCAGAAATGACCTAACATGTTTGACAGTTTTCAGAGGGGGCAAATAAGCAATTAGATCGATCTTAGCTTGATCAACCTCAATTCCTTTGTGAGTGACAACATGTCCTAGAACAGTGCCTTGAGTCACCATGAAGTGACTTTTCTCCCAACTCAAAACTAGGTTGGTTTCCTCACACCTTTGCAGTACGGAGCTGAGGTGGTGTAGGCATTGGCTAAAATCATCTCTATAAATGGAGAAATCACCCATAAAAATCTCTAAAAACTTATCAATCATGTCAGAAGAGATAGCATACATGCATCTTTGGAAAGTGGCAGGTGCATTGCACAACCCAAATGACATCCTTCTGTATGCAAAGGTTCCAAATGGACAAGTGAATGTGGTTTTTTCTTGGTCCTGGGGGTATACAGTGATCTGATTATACCCTGAATATCCATCAAGAAAATAGTAGTAGGCCTTGCCTGCCAGCTGGTCCAAGATTTGGTCTATGAAGGGCAGTGGGAAGCGATCCTTTCTGGTTTTTTCATTGAGTTTTTGGTAATCTATGCATACCCTCCAACTAGTGGTCTATCTGGTTGGGATCAGCTCACCTGACTCTACTTCAACAACTGTAATGCCAGATTTCTTGGGTACTACTTGGGTAGGTGCTACCCATTGTGAATCTGAGATGGGATAAATGATCCCAGCATCTAGGAGTTTGACTACCTCCTTCACAACCTCCTGCATGTGTGGGCTGAGTTTTCTCTGCATCTCTCTGGAAGGTTTGGATCCTTCCTCGAGATGAATTTTATGCATGCAAACAGCAGGATTGATTCCCCCCAGGTCTACAATGGTCCATCCTATTGCCTTCTTATGCCTTTTTAGTACACAAATTAGATCTGTTTCCTGCACGAGGGTGAGGAAAGAAGAGATTATCACAGGCAATTTGGTGTTGTCTCCTAAAAAGGCATATTTCAAGGATTTTGGGAGTTGCTTTAACTCCATTTCTGGGGGACTGATGAGGGAGGGCAATAGGGGTGCCTTTGAGGGGGATGGTAGGGGTAACAGAGTCGGCCTTCCGGGATGGTGCTGCGCTGGTGGAACTTAAGAGGAAATGAGTTTCACATGCTCAATCTCATAAGTGGGACCCTGCTCTACCTCTGTTTCCTTCCACACTTCGGCTAGTTCATTATACCATTCCTTACCATGTAGAAACATATTCACATTTTCTTGGACAACCTCATCTATCACATCAAGAGAAAACAATCCTCATCAGGATGAGGTTGATTTGCTGCATTGTACATATTCAATTTGACCTTCATATTTCTAAATCGCACTTCCATGATTCCAGACCTACATTGAATACAAGTATTAGCTGTGGCCAAGAAGGGTCTACCTAGAATCACAGGTATGGAAGTGGCACTCCTACCTGGTTCCATATCCAGCACTAAAAAATCAGTAGGATAAAAGAATTTGTTAACTCCAACCAAAACATCCTCGATTATCCCCACAAGTTTCCTTTTATATTTGTCAGGCAGCTGGAGGACCAAATGTGTGGGCTTTAATTTGCTTAAGCCCAGCTTCTCTTATACTGAATATGGAAGTAAATTTACGCTCTCTCCCAGATCTAATAAGGCTTTGTCAATGGTATGATCCCCAATAATGCAGGGGATGGTGGGGAGGCCATTAAAGTTTGGGGAGAGTTGCAATCGACAAGACTTGCTTAACTTTTTTTGCTGAAAAGACCTTCTGGGATAGGTGTATCCTAGGTTGTCTTTTATGGGTGCATAGGTCTTTTAAAAACTTGGCATAGGCTGGGACCTGTTTAATGGCATCAAGTAAGGGCAAATTGATCTTTACCTACTTGAAAGTCTCCATCATTTCCTCAAATTTTCCTTGCCCTTTATCAAAAGGGGAGGGTGCTTGTAGTGCCTTAGGAAATGGCAAATGTGAGATTGCTCCCTCACCTGCAGCCTTAGCCAATAGGATCTCTTTCTTTTTTATTTTTTTCTATTCTTGAGGATCCTCATTATCCTCTTTATTCATAGCTGATTGTTCCTTCAAATCTACCATTCGTGGCATCTATTGTGTGCTGGTAGAAATCACTTCATTTTCTTCCTTCAAGTTCCTCACAGGCTCATAGCCCACTTGGTTGTCCACTAACTTACCACTTCTCAAAGTTATAACAGATTTGGCTTCCTCATAGGTGGGGGAAACTTCACCCACTACAAACTGCCTTCGTGGGTAGTCCTGTGGTTGGCTGGGCAACCTTCCTCCCTCTCTCCTAGTCAGAGCATCAGATAACTGACCAAGTTGGTCCTCTATCTCTTTTATGCTCTGGTTGTGAGAGTGCACAGTTTGGGTTAAGGTGATCAAGCTCTGCAGTGAAGATAGAACTTGTTCCTCAAAGGATGGTGTTCTCACAGTTGAAGGAGGTGAAACTTGCTACATAGGGGGAGCTACAGGTTGGGCCATGGGATGCTGATATTGAGGCCTTGGGACATAATTTTCTCTATGGGGCTGAGCACTTTGGTAGGGCATGGGCTGCTGGGGCTGCTGCTGCTACTGGCTGGGGTATGCATCTTATCTCTACCTCAGATTGGGGTGGTTTCTCCATTGATACCCAGCAGTAGGCTGTTGCCCATAAGACTGAGCTGTGCCACATGCTCTATTATAAAATTAGGAAATTGGTCAGCAGATGGGTATTCTTCTAAGGGATGTGTAGGGGATTGGCATATGGCACATGCCTCCTCCATTCTAGCAGCCACAGGTGACAACATTGCTCCCATCAGCCTATCAAATTTCAGAGTTAAGTTGTCCACTTTCCTTTCCAACTCACTTGGCACACTAACTTCATATATCTTTCCCCTTGAGGTGTTCTCTTTCATCAATTTAGGAGGCTCCAGATCACTTGCTAAGGTTTCCCTTTGCATAGAGTTCTCACTAATAATGTCAAAGTCCACCCATGCCTCCTCAACAGTTTTATGGAGATTGGTGCCACCACAGGAAGCATCTATCATATCTCTGCTTTTACTATCAATTCCCTGATAAAAGTTTTGAACCAATTGCCATTCAGGGCTTTGATGGTGGGAGCATTTCTTGAGGAGTTCCTTAAATCTCTCCCAGGTTTGATTGTTAAAAGTCTTCAGTTGGATCTTGGGTAAAAGAGATGATACCCTTCCTCAACTGGCTGGTTTTTGACATCGGGAAGAACCTGGCCAGAAATTGACATTGGAGATCACTCCAGGACTAAATGTTGTTTGGTGGAAGCAGGGACAACCAGGTCCTGGCTCTGTCCTTCAATGAAAAAGGAAAGAGTCTCATCTTGGTGGCCTCCTCCCCCAAACCTGTGATATTGAATGTAGTGCACAGTCCTAAGAACTCATCAATGTGCTTGTAGGGGTCTTCTTTGGTCAGGCCATGAAATGAGGGCAACATTTGAATGATGAATGATTTTATCTCATAGTGTCCCTGAGCAGCTAGGAATTCAATGTAGAAGGGAGAATTATAGATCCCTGGTGCATTAAACTCCTTAAGGGTTCTCGGCTGTTGTTGCTCACCCATTTCTACAGAATCAAATGCAATAGATGTGGGTGTAGTTGGTCTGGATCTGAGAAGTCTTTCAAACTCTGGATTTAGTGGAATAATCTGAGGTTGGAGGGTTCTCCAACCAAACATACAACACTCAAAATCTGAATGCAAAATAGATCCTCAACACAACAAGTAGAATCAACCAAATTTGTCTAACTACTCTAATAAAAGTTATGAATAGATCTAAAAAATAACAGGGGAGTAGAGGGATGCAAACTACAGAGCAATCTCCAGCACGATTCTCCTCTCACTGGTAGCCTTAGATCTGATGAAATGCACACAAAATACTGATAAATAATAAAACTTACAAATGCAGTTAGTAAAAAAAATTAAACAAAAACTACAGATCTATGATCAAAACTTAGATTTATCAATTTCTAAACTGCCACCCCGACAACGGTGCCAAAAACTTGTTGGAGTGTTTGCCTTCCCTCAAATGAGGGTCTAAAATCATCAATAACTAGGTAGAAGACACACACAGATACCTGCAAGTACTCAGGGTCAGTTGTAGCAAGTTTTACAAAAAATAGTAAATAAGGTTATGTCCACAGGGAGGTTAGTTTAAAAATATGACAAATCTCCAGATCTGTATTAAATCTGGCACCCTAACTATTACTAATTTAGCTAAAAGATAGGGGAGAGGTCTGAAATAGATTGTCACTTAAGCTAAGCTAAAATTAAATATAAACTAACTTGGATCGAGTTTAGGATCTTAGATCTTGCTGGGGAAAGAGGTAAAAAGAATAGAAAATGGAGAAGAGTAGCTTGGAGGTTGGTTTTCACTGAAATTAGATTCGATTAGTCATGCTACAGAGGTTCAGAGTACACAATTCCCTCAACTGGCTATAAGCATAGCTGCAGGGTATAAATTTCACTCCAAATCGCAGGATCCACCTGGTATTAAGGCTATGATCTGTCCACTTTAATGGTCACAGACCATCCTATAGACTTTATCGAATATACGGATTGCAGCAGACAAATCAAATTGGAGCCTGAGCTTAGTTTCATCTTAAGGTTATGTTCTGTCCACTTTAATGGTCACAGACCATCCTAGGGATCTCCTTCAAAGATAGAGAATCCATTAGAACAATTAAAACCACTACAGATGCTGGAATTCCTAGGTCATAGACTCAAGGAATCACAAGAACAACAGATCCAGGGAAATCAGGTGGTATCCAAGAGGTCTACCAGTTATGTGGGTAAGCTGATATATAGACTCCTCTACACAAATCCGATCGATCACCGAATGGAACCAAAGGAACTTTAAATCTAATTAAATCATTAAAAACAGCATTAACATTGCAAACAAGGTCACTCTACAATGGAAATACTCTCAGATCTGTAGTCTGTTCAGCGAGGAACCTACAATAGCACTCTTAACCTCACTCAATTATAAATCTAACTTTTCTCCTCGCTACTCCTAAGGACTTAGCCAACCATGGTTGGGCTAAAGGAGGGAAATGGGATTTCTCTAGAACCTCTAATCTCCAGAATTTATCTCATATCTCGATCTCCCCCCATTGCAATTGGGGGTCTCTATATATAGCTTTCTCCTCTATTTTTCCCACCAAAAATCCCTTCTAGAAGGTCCTCAGAGTTTTTTAGAGTTCTATTAGAGCACATGGGTCGGGTAGGGTTTCCTAGGGCATCTTCTGGAACCATCATGCCGGTCACCAAATCACAACGTGTGCGTAGCTGAATTTTTGAGAAGTTCTGCACATGATTTTGATAGGTCCAGGAAGCTTTTGAAAGGTTCAAATAGAGCATTTTGGTCCTTTCGCTAGGTTCTCAGAATTGTTCGATAGGTTTCGATAGGATGAGCCTTCCCTTAGAGTTCCAGCCTTCTCAATCCTTGGTTTGGAGTATTCGACAGGTTGGAAGTGCTCTTCGATAGGTTGAGGAAGCCCTTCAGACAGAACCTAACCCTGTGCCTAAAATTTCTGAGCCTGTGCCAAATCCTGAGGCTGAGCCTGAAGTCCCTATGCCCTTATCCTCTCCTAATGAATTTGTGGATGCCTTAGGCCTGATTCCAGAAACAATTGTTGACACCCACTATTTTTCTAAGGAAGAGGAGTGCAAGAACACTTTGAATTATTTGGTGAAGGCAGGATTGACACCCATGGTAACCCCATTAATCTGTCCTCTACACTGCCTTTGATTCCTTTGATTTTCAGTAAAAGACCACAAAAAAAATCCTCTTAGTTGTTGTTCTTCATCTTTTAAATTTAACCTTTTCTCTATTTTCCCTCATCTCTGTGTTTGATTAGATCAGGATCACCTACATTTAATTTTTGTAAATTGTAGTAAAGTGACAAATCCTAGAACCTCTCTTTCCTATTTTAGTTTAGCTTAAATTAGGATAGAGTGCCAGATCTACCATAGATCTTGAGATTTACCATAGCTTAAATCACATTTCCCTATGGACATACCCTTACTTATCTTTTAAAACTTACTGTAACAGCCCTGGTTCTTGCAGGGCTGCCTGCTTACCTTAATTCCCTACATCTGTAATTTGTGTAGTTAATCTGCTATTTTAATCATTTAATAATTGCAAGGTGAGCAGGACAATAAGTTTTGGGCGCCACTGCCGGGGATTTGTGTTTTAACAGTTGTATATCTAAAGTTTTCTCATTTTAGATCTAGATTTTTAATTGCCTGTTTGGTGTTTCACTAATTGCTGCTGTAGTTTTTTGTAGTTCAATTTCACGTTTCTGATCTGGATCTGTGGTGTTGAAAGGAGCATTGTAGCAATTGGAGGGGCAAGCTTTGCTTAAGTTTGCCTTTCCTAACTCTATTTATATTTTTAGATCTGCAGTTTTATAGTTTTATAGATTTGCAGCATTAGTTGTGTGTTTTTGTGATTGTTTTTTATTGAATTTTGTGATGTTATTTTCTACATTGTATTTGGATTTTGCTGTGTGTATGCTTGGGAGGAGATCTCTTAATCCTGAGATTGCTCCCTTAGATCTTAAAGTTGAAAGACTTCTTAGACCTAAGCCAACCATACACACACCTGTGATTGATTATGATAATTCTACAATGGGAGAGCAACCTGGGACTTTTAAGGAATTCAATGCACCAGGGGTTTACAATTCTCCCTTCTGCATTCAATTCCCTGCTGTCCAAGGTAACTAGGAGATAAAATCTTCCATCATCCAAATTTTATCCTCATACCATGGCCTGAGTAAAGAGGATCCCTACAAGCATATAGATGAATTTTTGGGACTGTGCACTACATTCAATATTGCGGGTTTGGGGGTGGAAGCAACCAGGTTGAGAGTCTTTCCTTTTCATTAAAGGATAGAGCCAGAACTTGGTCATCAATGCTCCCAACCAATAGTATTCAGTTCTGGAATGACCTTCAATGCCAGTTTTTGGTCAAGTTTTTTCCCATGTCTAAAATAAGTCAGCTGAGGAAGAGCATTATTTCATTTGCTCAAGCCCCAATTGAAGACATTCACCAAGCATGGGAGAGATTCAAGGAACTCCTAAAGTAATGTCCCAATCATCAAATTCCTGAATGGCAACTTGTCAAAAGTTTCTACCAAGGAATTGATCCTAAAAGTAGGGACATGGTTGATGCTTCTGGTGGTTGTACTTACCTTCACAAGACAGCTGATTAGGCTTGGGAGCTCTTTGACATCATTAGTGAGAACTCCATGCAAAGGGAGACTTTGTCAAGGGACTTTGAGACCCCTGTGAGAATGGTGAGAGACAACACCATAAGAGAAAAAATGTATGAGGTGAATGGATACAATGATTTAGACAGAAAAGTGGACAGTTTAACTCAAAAGGTGGATAAGCTCATGGGAGCACTGCAGCCTCCAATGGCTACTAAAGTAGAGGAGGCATGTGCAATATTCCAGTCCCCTACTCACTCCTTCGAGGAATGTCCTTCAGCTGCCCAATTTCTAGACTTTGTGACGGAAAATGTGAATGCTGCTCAGTCTTATGCACAACAGCCTACTGCCGATTATCATTAGAGAAATCACTCCAATTGAGGTGGAGACAAGATACTTTTCAAAACCAGCTGCAGCAGTAGTCCATGCCTTATAAGAATGCCCAGTCATACCAACAGAACTACTTTACAAGGCCCCAATACCAGCAGCCTATGGCTCAACAATGGCACAACCTGTGTATCAAAGTGCACCAGCCCTAGCACCATCTAGATCCCTCACATTTGAAGAACAAGTTCTGGCTTCACTGCGGAATTTGGGCTCTTTATCTCAAGCTGTTAACTCCCATTGTCAAAGGATCCAGAAGATAGAGGACCACCTTGGTCAGCTATCTAATTTTTTGACTAGGAGAGAAGAGGGAAGACTGCCTAGTAATCCCATGAATAACCCAAAGGGGCAGTATATGGTGGGTGAAACTTCTTTCCATGAAGAAGCAAAATCTGTCACCACCTTGAGCAGTGGGAGGCTGGTTGATAACCAAGTTGCTATTTAGCCTGACGAGACAAGTGCAAGAAATGAAGGAACTACTCATGAGAATATGCAGGAGGAGTAGCATATACAAAATAAGGGGGGTGTTGATGTGCCCCAACAAAAAATTGAAAACAAAAATAAAGAAAAATCTAATGAACTTGCTAAGGCTGCAAATGGGAGGTCAATTCCCCATTTCCCATTTCCCAATGCATTGAAAGTAGCTTCTCCTTTTGATTAGGGAAATGCTAAGGTTGAGGAGATGATGGAAACTTTTAAACAAGTAAAAATCAACTTGCCTTTACTTGATTCCATCAAGCAACTTCCAGCCTATGCAAATTTTTTGAAAGAATTGTACAGCCACAAAAGACAATCTAGGATGCACTTATCCAAGAAGGTCTTTTGTGCTGAGAAAGTGAACCAAGTGTTGTCTATTGCAACTCCAGCCAAGCTGTAAGACCCTAGAGTTCTCACAATCCCCTGCATCATTAGGAATCATACCATTGAATAGGCCTTGTTAGATCAGGGAGCTAGTGTAAACTTTCATCCATATTCTGTTTATGAGAATTTAGGCTTGGGAGAATTGAAGCCCACACATGACGTGCTACAACTAGTTGACAAATCGTAAAGGAGGCCTGTGGGAATGATAGAGGATGTGTTAGTTGGGGTTGATAAGTTTTTCTATCCAGCAGATTTTTTGGTTCTTGACATGGAGCCAAGCAAGTGCACCACCTCTATTCCTGTGATTTTGGGGAGGCCTTTCTTTGTCACTGCCAATGCTTGTATCCAGTGTAGATCAAGAGTTATTGAGGTATCTTTTAGCAGCATAAAAGTTAAATTGAATATTTACAATGCAGCAAATCAGCCTCACTTGAATAGTGAGGATTATTTTTCAGTTGATGTATTGGATGAGCTAGTGGAAGAGGCTTTGCCCAAGCTGCTGCATTGTGATATTTTTGTGATGATTTTGGTGATAATTTTGAGAATGTGTGGAGTGAGATTGTGGAAGAGAAGGCCCCAACACCTATGGTTCAAGAGGTGAAAGCCTTATTTTCTGAAGTGGGGCCCACAACAAGGTATCCACCATGGAAACCTACTGTGTTGCCTCTTCCACCACCATCAAAGGCACCTTTGTTTCCTTCTCTCATATGTCCACCAGAAGTAGAGTTGAAACAGTTTCCTAAGACCTTGACGTATGCTTTTTTGGGAGCAAATAAGAAGTTGCCAGTGATCATTTCTTCCACTCTCACTAATGAGAAAGAGGAATAACTGTTGTGTGTTTTAAAGAAGCATAAGAGAGCAATAGGCTGGACTATTGCTGACCTAGGGGGCATCAGCCCTTCTGTGTGCATGCGTAAAATCCACTTGGAAGTGGGTTCCAAACCCTCTAGTGAAATGTAGAGATAATTGAATCCCCACATGCAAAATGTGGTAATGAAAGAAGTGGTCAAACTGCTAGATGTTGGAGTCATCTACCCAATTTTAGATTCTGAATGGGTTGCCCCTACTCAGGTGGTACCTAAAAAGTCTCGAATTATTGTGATTAAAACAGAATTTAGGGAGCTTGTTCCAACAAGGGAAACCACAAGTTGGCGGGTATGTATAGACTATTGAAAGCTCAATGTAAAAACCAGAAAAGGCCATTTCCCTTTGCCCTTCATTGACAAAATCTTGGATAAGTTAGCAGGAAAGGCTTTTTATTATTTTCTTGATGGATACTCGGGGTCTAACCAAATCCCTGTTTATCCAAAAGATCAAGAAAAGATAACATTCACATGTCCATTTGGCACCTTTGCCTATCGAAGGATACAATTTGGATTGTGTAATGCCCCTGCAACTTTCCAAAGGTGCATGTATGCTATGTTTTTGGACATGATTGAGTAGTATTTAGAGATTTTCATGGATGATTTCTCTATTTTTGGCGATAGTTTTAGCCAGTGTCTACACCATCTCAGCCTTGTGTTGCAGAGATGTGAGGAAACTAACTTAGTTCTAAGTTGGAAAAAAAGTCATTTTATGGTTACTCAAGGCATTGTCCTTGGCCATGTGGTTTCTCACAGAGGCATTGAGGTAGACAAGGTAAAAATAGATTTGAATGCATATTTACCCCCACAAAAAATTGTGAAACAAGTTAGATAATTCTTGGGGCATGTTGGCTTCTATAGGAGATTCATCAATGATTTTAGCAAGATCTCGAAACCTTTTTGCCACCTGCTATGGCTAGAGGTTCCCTTTGAATTCACTGATGAATGTCTTATTGCCTTTGAGCTGTTAAAAAGTTGCCTAACCTCTGCACCTATCCTTCAAGCACTTGATTTTTCTATGCCCTTTGAGATGATGTGTGATGCATTAGACTTTGCAATTGGTGCAGTCTTGGGACAAAGGAAGGATAAGGCCCCTTATGTGATTGCCTATGCTAGCAAAACCATGATGGATGATTAGTTAAATTACACTACAAATAAGAAGAAACTATTGGCAATTGTCATTGCACTAGACAAGTTCAGGTCTTATGTGTTGGGATCCAAGATAGTGTTTTTCACAAACCACTCAGTCCTAAAATACCTTTTTATCAAAAACGGATGCAAGGCCTAGACTGATCAGATGGATCCTCCTATTATAGGAGTTTGATCTTGAGATCAAGGACAAGAAAGGGGTTGAAAATGTGGTTGTAGACCACTTATCTAGGATCCTAACAGAGGAGTTTGATAGGCTGCCTATCAAGGAATTTTTTTCCGATGAACAATTGTTTATTATTAGCACTTCTACACCTTGGTTTGCAAATATTGTCAATTACTTGGCAGTGGGTAAGTGTTGGAATGTTTGCCTTCCGTCAAATGAGGGTCTAAAATCATCAATAACTAGGCAGAACACACACACAGAGACCTGCAAGTACTCAGGGTATGTTGTAGCAAGTTTTACAAAAAATGGTGAATAAGGGAATGTGCACAGGGTGGTTAATTTAAAAATATGATAAATATCCAGATCTATATTATATCTGACACCCTAACTATTACTAATTTAGCTAAAAGGCAGGGGAGAGGTTTAAAATGGATTGTCACTTAAGCTAAGCTAAAATTAAACATAAACTAACTTGGATCGAGTTTAGGATCTTAGACCTTGCAGGGGAAAGAGGTAAAAAGAATAGAAAATTGAGAAGAGTAGCTTAGAGGTTGGTTTTCACTGAAATCAGATTCAATTTATCATGCTACAAAAGTTCAGAGCACACAATTCCCTTAACTGGCTATAAGCACAGGTGCAGGGTACAAATTCCACTCCAAATCGGAGGATCCACCAGGTCCACTTTAATGGTCACAGACCATCTTATAGACATCATCGAATCCATGGATTGCAACAGACGAATCCAATTGGAGCCTGAGCTTAGATTCATCTTAAGGTTAGGATCTGTCCACTTTAATGGTCACAGACCATCCTAGGGATCTCCTTCAAAGCTAGAGCATCAATTAGAATAATTAAAACCACTATAGATGCTGCAATTCCCAGGTCACAGACTCAAGGAATCACAAGAACATCAGATCCAGGGAGATCAGGTGGTATCCAAGAGGTCTACCAGTTATGTGGGTGAGCTGATATACAGACTCCTCTACACAAATTCGATCGATCACCAAATGGAACCAAAGGAACTTTAAATCTAATTAAATCATTAAAAATAGCATTAACATTGCAAACAAGGTCACTCTACAATGGAAATACTCCCAGATCTGTAGTCTGTGCAGCGAGGAACCTACAATAGCACTCTTAACCTTACCCAATTATAGATCTAACTTCGCTCTTCGCTACTCCAAGGGACTTAGCCAACCCTGGTTGGGCTAAAGGAGGGAAATGGGATTTCTCTGCAAGCTCTAATCTCAAAATTTTTAGTCAGATCTAGATCTCCCCCCATTGCAATTTTTGGGTCTCTATATATAGCTTTCTCCTCTATTTTTCCCACCAAAAATCCCTTCTAGAAGGTCCTCACAGTTTGTTAGAGTTCTGTTAGAGCACATGGGTCGGTTAGGGTTTCCTAGGGCATCTTCTAGAATCATTATACTGATCACGAAGTGCCTCGGGTTGCGTGCAGCAGGTCACTAAATCATGTGTGCACAGTTGAATTTCTGGGATGTTCTACACATGATTTCGATTGGTTCAGGAAGCTTTCGATAGGTTCCGATATGATGAGCCTTCGCTTAGAGTTCCAGCCTTCTCAATCCTTGGTTTGGAGTATTCAACAGGTTGGAAGGGCTCTTTGATTTGTTGGAGCACCATTTCGACAAGTTTCACTCTACATTCCACCATTTCGATCAGTTTGCTTTCAGTCTTATCAAAATGCTCAATCACCCTTCAATAGGTTCTGTTCCAGCAATTTCATCTCGATAGGTTCAAGAAACCATTCGATAGGTTCCTTTGACAATTCAAGCAGGTTTTCGATAGGATGATTTCTTCCTTCCTTATAGCTGCTCGATAGGTTCTTGGATCCTATCGAACTCCTCAATCTACACAAATTCAGCCATCTTCTGCCTTCAGAACCTATCGAAACCTCTGCAACTGCATGAATTCTCCCTTTCTTTGCTTTCAGCTCCTTTCGAAGTCTTTAGGTGAGCAATCGATAGGATGTTTTCAGCCAGTTTTCACTTCCTTCTCCTTGTCTTGCTGTAGTCACGTGCTCCAAGGGTTCATTGATGTGCTCCCCTCTGGTGTGTTGTTGCTGGTTTTGTCTTGTGCTGAGAGATAGCTCCTTTTTTGGTATTCTTGAGTGGTTTTCTGCATTAGTGTCCTCTTTCATTGCTATCTATCAAATAGACTTGACAGAGACTTATTAGTGTGCTCACAGGTCTATCAATGGTCAGGTTAAAGGGTGAAAAGTGGCATTTATCACCACTTAACAATACGATCCCCCCACATTGGAGCAAAATGGACAAGGAGCTATTCTTTTCACAGATCAGACATTACATGTGGGAGGATCCATATCTGTTCAAGCATTGTGCAGACCAACTGGTGAGGAGATGTGTCCTTGATGAGGAAGTTCACGATATACTAACTATGTGTCATGAGCAAGCTTGTGGAGGCCATTTCACTGGAAACAAAACTGCTGCCAAGGTGCTCCAAAGTGGATTTTATTCGCCCACTATCTTCAAGGATTCATGGCATCATTGTGAAGCTTGTGAAAGATGCTAAAAGATGGGAAGTATCTCCAAAAGAAACTCCATGCCTCTATAGTCTATACTTGTGATTGAACTTTTTCACATCTGGGGGATTGACTTCATGGGTCCTTTCCCTCCTTCCTATGGATATAATTATATTCTTGTGGCTGTGGACTATGTGACCAAATGGGTTAAGGTCATGGCCACAAGAACCAATGATCACAAAGTTGTCCTCAACTTCTTGAAGGACAACATTTTCTCCAGGTTTGGCACCCCCAGAGCTTTCATTAGTGATGGGGGGAGCCACTTTTACAATAGACAGTTTGAGTACCTACTTAGAAAGAACTTTGTGACACATAAAGTTGCCACCCCATACCACCCACAAACTAGTGGGCAGACGAAAATTTCTAATAGAGAGATCAAACACATTTTAAAGAAAACTATGTGTGGATAGGAAGGACTAGTTTCTGAAGTTACCTGATGCTCTTTGGGCTTATAGGACTGCCTATAAGACCCCATTAGGGATGTCTCCCTTCAGGCTGGTAAATGGCAAGGCATACCATTTACCAATAGAGCTTGAGCATAAGGGTTATTGGGCTGTTAAAGCATTGAATATTGATCTAACTTCTGCTGGCATGCACAGGTAACTCTAGCTGTTAGAGCTGGAAGAGTTGAGGTTGGAGGCCTATTCCAATGCAAGGATCTACAAGGGTAAAACCAAGGCTTTCTATAATAAGTATTTGCTGAGGAAGGAGTTCATAGCTGGCAACAAAGTATGGCTGTTCAACTCGAAGCTAAAATTTTTCTCAGGAAATGTGAGATCTAGATGGGAGGGACCTTACATTGTTGAGCATGTATCCCCATCTAGAGCTGTTGAAATAAAGGATCCAAATGATGGTAGGATCACAAAAGTGAATGGTCAAAGGCTTAAACTTTTTGTTGAAAATGTGGTGGAGCCTGTGATCACCCACTTTCATGAACATCCAAAACATGTCTGAATTTCAACATTGTATATTATGTATAATAGCCATTGTGTTTGGGTGTTTTTGCTGCTAATTCTTTTATTGTTTAATCATTGTTTGGCATTGTACATGAATTTTGCCATATGTGTTTAGTTCCTCATCTGGATAACAAGTCAGAGTTGTGGAGTAGACAGAGTTGGAGTGTCAAATCTATATGGGGAATGACCTGGGAACTGATTAAAACACTTTTTTAACTAAAAAAGAACGTGTCGAGTGGTATAGAGTACATTTTGATAGGTTTTGAGATTTCCCAGTGTGCATTTTGACAAGATCTAAAACCTGTCGAGAGGTTTGAATCAATTTTTGATAGGTTCTTAATGTTTAAAAATGGTTGTCAATAGGATCTGTGAAGATTTCGACGAGTTCTAAAGTTTTTTCTTTTTGGAAGTATTGTCGACGGGTTTAGGGTACCTAATGAGAGGTTCCGTGAACCGACCGAAGTAATTTTTTTAGAGCCCAGTGCCTGTCAAGAGGATTAGAAGTTGAGTTCAAAGTACTTGTCGAGTGATTCTGTGAACCTCTCGAAATGATTACTTCCATAACCTTGCTCCTGTCGACAGGATTGAGTGAACCCCTCGAGAGGTTCAGCAGTTTTCCACTCTTTGACAGGTTGTATCAACCTATCGACATCTTTCCCCCAATCTTATCGAAACTCATTTCTCATTGCCTTAAACCTAGCGACACCTCCATTCTGCCATTCGATAGCTTGTCTCTAAACCTTAATTTCTCTCTGCTGACTTTCGATTTTCCTTCTTCTTTCTCTACCTCACTGGTTGCTACTCCAAACACCTTGCAATTTCTCCATGTGCTTTAAATTCACAAAGGCTATATTTCGCACCTGATCTGAGCTGGTTTGATGTCATGCACTTCAAGATCTGGAAAACCCTACGTTTCTGTTGGTAAGCTTCTCCTCTGCTCCACTTCATGATTTCTATGATGGCCACTTCATTTTCAATTTGTGTGGTTAATTTGATTGATCAAAGGAGTCTGTGTGATTATTGTTATTTATTTTGAGGGATTGAGTGACTAATGGTTGACCAAGAGGTTACCCTAGCTAACCTTTTCAAAGCCCCTTCTAAATCCACCACCAAAGCCACTAGGAAGTCTAGTAGGCCTGCTACACAGCCCAAGGGAACCCCACCTGTAAAAAGAAAGCTGGTCATGGAACATGCTGATAAAACTATCAAGCCCAAGACTGCTAAGAAATCAAAGAAGGCCCAACTTAGTGAAGAAATTGTTGAGCAGGCCCCTCAGATAGAACCTAACCCTGTGCTTGAAATTTCTGAGCCTGTGCCTAATCCTGAGGCTGAGCCTAAAGTCCCTGTGCCCTTATCCTCTCCCAATGAATTTGTGGATGCCTTAGGCTTGATTCCAGAAACAATTGTTGACACACCCTATATTTCTAAGGAAGAGGAGTGCAAGGACACTTTGAATTATTTGGTGAAGGCAGGCTTGACACCCATGCTGACCCCGTTGAATGAAAAATCCTACCCTAGGTTGGTCAAGATGTGGTATCAAAACCTTAGGAAGAAGACCAAGCCAGGTTCAGCTGATCCCTGTCTAGAGATTGTAATTGATCACCAAGAGATTGTTGTGGATTACAGAGATATAGGGGTGGTTTTTAGGGTCCCATCAAATTTTGACAACACTTATGGCCTAGCTGAACCTGAGAATGTTTCCTTTAAATTAATGGCCAGGAACCTCACTCAAGGCACTGTGGGGTCTTGCGAGTCCATAATGAGGAAAGATCTACACCCCAGCATGCTGTTCATTGACTCCATTTTGAGAAAGAATATATCTATCAGTGGACATCAGCAAGAGAGGAGAACCCCCATAGTGGATGCCCTGTATTTTTTCTCCAAGGGCTAGTTTATGAATGCCTCCAAGTAGGTGCTTGATGCTATGGCGGATGTCAATGAGAAAATTAGAAAGGCACAGGCCTACCTTACAGTAGGCTCATTAATGCCTTGCTTACCAGAGGAAAATTTGTTTTTAAGAAGGATGAGCAAGTAGAGAATGTGAAGCCAAAAGTGTTTGGAAAGAGGGCTTGGTCTGCCAGTAGGACCTTATTTGGGAAGAGCAAGAGCAAATCTGTGGAGAGTCCTGAAAGGGAGGCACCTTAGGTGGCTAGCTCTGCAGCTGCACCTATGATTCCCCCAGCCATATTAGCCAGCTCATTAGCTGCAGCTGGGACCTTTGCTTCTGCTGGTCCTTGCTCGGGACTGCTATTTATACCCTCAACACCTTTAGTCATCCCTTCCATTCCTGTGCCTCTACATGTGGTCAGCCCTGATATCCCTATGTTTTCCATCCCATCAACCTCTCTACCATCCATCTCATTGCCCATGCCCTCCATTGCAGTCCCCATACCTCCTAGCACCTCAACCACCCCTTCCACCACCACCACCCCCACACCTCTATCAGTTCCTCTTACCATAGACCCCATCCTTACCTCAACTTCATTACCCAGCCCATCCATCCCGGTTGTTGACCACTTAAGCCATACACCATCTTCATTAGCTAACCTAGCCACTTCCTCCCCTCCATCCATACCCTTTCACACTAACCTTACATTCACCCTATCACATTCCCACACCCAAGACTAGATACCCATTGAGGGATATTCATCCCTAATTAAATCCATTGTGGAGGACATGAGGTATGAATACACCCCCTTACCTGACTCTCCACAGCCTACAAATTTACAGATCACACCCACCCCACCTTTTAACCATGCCCACACTTCCCCATTTCAACCAATTCCACCCATCCAACCCACAGCCCCTATCTCCTCTCCCTTCAAGCCCAAGTAATGGCCACCACCCATACCCAATCATCCATTGAGGCCACCCTCCTATCCATGAACTCCACCCTCCAAAACAAGGCCTCCATGTAAACTAGCCTCCAAGACATGCATTCCACCTTGTCCCTTTTAGCCCAACCATCACAACAGCCATCTATCCCTACAACCACCCATTTACATACTCCACACCCTTCTCCCCAACCCTTTACCTTAGCTATAACCCCCCCTGTTGTACGTATCCTAGTTGTCCCCCCTCCCACCCTTACCAATGCTTCCACCCAAACAAAATCTGATCCCCAACCTATCTCTATCCATCTGCCCCTTATTGCCCCACCTTTGGACATCACTCCCCAACTATCCCCACCTGTAGTAGCAACATCTGATGCTGCCACAGATGTCAATCACCTAATTTCCACCTCCTCCATTCCAACCAAAACTGAGCCTGACCTTGAAGTTCATCACCCTTTACCCTCAACTTCCACCCATGCCCATCTTCCTTCCCCTCTCCATGCCAGCCTGGCCCTTCATCAAGTGTTGGGCAGTCCATCCTCCCTACCTCTTCCTTTCCCCACCCTCCTCCATGTCATGAAACAAAACTCGCTACCTCAAAAGGGATGTTGTTTGAGGAATAATTGCCCTCCGAAGATCAATCAAGATGTCCTATGAAGCAAAGATCAATCAAATGACTGTGGATTATAACTTTGAGATATTGAATATATCAAAGGGCTGACAACGAATTTTACTGCAATATGAAACTGAAAAGCTCATTATAGCCTCGGAGAAAATAAGAGCTGATGGATTAGAGAAGAGGTTGGCTTTCTCCAAAGTAGTCAAGAAGGCCACTAAGGAATTGTATGAGAGTCAAGTTGCCCTAGCTAAAAAGAAAGTAGAAATCCTCGAATGGAGAGTGGCTGAACTGACTAGCACAGCACTTGCACAAGCCACTACCCCTCTTGCCAGTTTGCCTTCTCAGCAAACTGAGAAAGGAAAGGAGACAACTACCTAGTTTGAGGAGGTACCTACCAACAAAGAGAAGACCAAGGCGGAGACAAAAGCTGAGTTGAAAGCCTATGTTGTTCAATGTGTTACAAACCTGATGACATCTTCACCTCCGACTCTAAATAACTTTAGTTTGTATTTAGGATTTTTACCTAGTATTTTA
This sequence comes from Chloranthus sessilifolius, assembly GCA_021018995.1. Classification (NCBI taxonomy): domain Eukaryota; kingdom Viridiplantae; phylum Streptophyta; class Magnoliopsida; order Chloranthales; family Chloranthaceae; genus Chloranthus; species Chloranthus sessilifolius. The sequence goes on along the minus strand of CM037594.1, from coordinate 43,750,861 downwards.
GGCTTTCTAAAGTTAGTTAGGCTGCTTTGTTAATTCTATTTGTAGCTATTTCTGTACAAATTTCTATCCTGATAAATGAATTTTTCTTTAGTAACTTGTATGTGCAAATTATTTGGTTCACTTTATTTGTTTGGGTATTTGTGTTTCTTATTTGGATGAGTGTTTAATTGTTATTTTTCTTTCCTTACTTATCTGTGGTTGATATAAGACCCTGCTACATGTCCCCTTTTCTTTGAATCAGTGAGGACACTGCACCTCATAGGTTTGGAGGTGTGGCAGGCTTGCCAATAGAGTAGTTAATGTTAATGTAGCAAGGTTCTAATAGAAATTGAGAAAATAAAGTGATTTCCCACCTGATTTTTGGAATAGAGGAAATTAAAAAAACTTTTTGAGACTAAAATGTGTTGCAGTTCTAACATTTCTCATGAAGTGAATGTCAAGCATTTTAAAAAAAATTGATGTTTAGTGAACTTGAAAAGAGGGAAAAATGTGAGGATATTCCCCAGAAAATGTGATGTACGGCCACACCCAGTGAGATTTGGGCCTGAGAAAATTTTTGAGGAGTGTTTTGGCAATTTTTCTGCTCTAAGGACTGATTGAATCTACTCTGCTCACTAGAAGTTAGGCAAATCTAAGTTGAAATAGCTTGACAATATTCATGACATTAAGGACATGAAGTAGGGCCATCCTTTAGACTATTTGAGCCAAAAATTTCCCACCTTTGAACTGCCCATGATACACACCATTTGAGACTTAGAAATCCTACTTTTTCTTTGATAAAAACTAGAGAATTTGAAACCAAAACCCCTTAACCTATTTCAGTTCACCCTCAATCTAAAAATTCAGGAAATAGAAGGAGAAGTGAGGTTAAAGGTTCCAGGTTTGACATTTGGTTCACAGAGAAGAAAGCACATTTGATGTAAGGTTGTGGCATTCCAACCCATAAAAAAAAAGAGAGGAAAAGTTAAAAAAAAAAAAAAAAGCATACAAAAAGAAAAGAAAATCAAAAAGCGAAATAAAAGAATCCGAAAGAGGTCATTTCATTAGATATCTTGGAAAAGAAGAGAAGAAGCTGGCCACTTTGGCTCTGAAAATTCAAGAAATAAATGAAATTGTGCTAAGATAAAGAAGTTGAAGTCATGAATCACCTCCTTACTTTACTGATTTCTCAATTTTGAATCCTATTCCACCCTATTATTCTTTGTAAATTTCACCCATAAGCTATATTACAACCTAATAAAAAGTCCTTACTAATCTCATATGGATTGAGTTGTCATGTGGAGATAAGGATTTGTGTAATCTACGGTGAAAAGAGTTAGAAAATTTCATAAATCAAAGCAAAGCGTATGCTCATGCTTGCAGTCCTATTTGAGGGCTCTAACTGCTCTTGAGCTGTGTGAATTGATATACCCTTCTATTTTCTGTTGTGAGTAATAACCTTGGTCAGCTTTGGGTCAAAAATCAGGTTTGTTGAGGGCATTATCAGAACATGATTCTCAATTTAATGATAAGCTTTGGATTGCTCTTCATACAAAATGCCTCGACATGAGTGATTGATTGTGAAGGAATTACTGCAGTATTTTAGTTTTAAAGTGCCATGTTTCTATTGAAAATCCTCTAAAATATAATGAATTAGGTGTGGGATGAATTTTATGTTGCTTGAATTTTGTTCAATATGATGCTTTAATATTAACTGATTTTATTGAAGTTTGTGGGTAACTTCACTGTAAACCCTCAGGAGACTTCACTCCTCCACTTGGGATCACCTAGGGGTTTAAAAGGCTTGATGCATATGCTAAATGCATTTGTGTTCCCTACAAAGTGGTATTTATTATTTTCAATAATTATTTTTACTTTCTCCTTTGCGCAAGGACTAGCGAAGCTTAGGTTTAGGGGTGCATTAAGCAATGAAAAATACCATTTTTCACCTCCTAACATGACCTTTGGTGGCCCCTTGAGTTGACTAATAATGTGTTCTAAGTGTATTTTGTAGATAAGTAATAAATTACAGTCTTAGTATAGACACCCACCTAAAATGGCCAAAGAAGCAGTTTGCTACTTAACATGTGATCTTACAGCCCAAAGGCTAGCCAATCAAACAGTCCACAGAGCTCTACAAAGTCATGAGAAGGTCATGGGCCCAACTAGGTGTGCATGGGACTAAGTGTTGTTACAAGGAATGAAGATTAAACCCACTTGGAGGCTGCTGAGGATTGAACAAATAAAGAATAAAAACATAGGATTGTGTGCCAGCTGTGGAAGTACAAAGCAAAACCTATTGAGAGGTCCTGATGCTCAAAAGCCAAGCTATCGAGAGGTTCCATGAAGCTGTTAAGAGGTTGGGTGCTACACATGAAGCTATCAAGAGCTTCCTAATACCTATTGAGAGGATCTAGAAAACACAGGATTGTGTGCCAGCTGTGGAAGTATAAAGCAAAACCTGTTGAGAGGTCCTGATGCTCAAAAGCCAAGCTACCGAGAGGTTCCATGAAGTTGTCAAGAGGTTGGGTGCTACACATGAAGCTATCAAGAGCTTCCTAATACCTATTGAGAGGATCTAGAAGTGCACCATAAGCTGTTGAGAAGTATGGAGGTGAAAGAGTGATGAGATCGAGAGGATGAAAGACCCAGTCGAGAGGTTGGAAGTGCAATGAAAGATCCTGCCGACACCTTACCTGAAGGTGCAGGAGAAGTCAAGAGGTTCCAAGTACATCTCGAGAGGTTTAGCTAAACCTGTTGACCAATCTAAGACAACCTGTCGACAACTCACCTGAAGCTATGCTTGTCCTCACGAGGTTTAACCAACCTGTCGAGAGCTCAAGAGAAGTTTACAAAGCTGTCAATAGGATTTTCTATAACAAGTCGACAGGTTGATTGTAACCTATCGAGAGGATGAATGAAGAACTGGACAGAAGGTTAAAATGAGCTCTAAGCCTATCGACGAGTGCAAATTAACCTCTTGAAATGTCTCCAATCCTGTCGAGAAGTCTTCAGAAGATATCAAGAGCTATCCAATCCTGTAGAAGGGCACAAGAACTTATCGAAATGAAGAACAAGCAGATTCAAAACCTGTCGAGAGGTTCCTTGAACCTCTCGACACTCGAACTGGGAACTTCACAGCCCTTTTTTTAGCAACTGCCAACTTTCAATTTTTATGCGCACATCCCAAAGCATGTCAGTGGACCCCTGGGGGTATTTTTGGTACAAAATTGAGCACGAATGGAAACCCTAAATGCCTCACATGCACTAACCAGTTGTGGACCAATGGGAGAAAAGCTTTTAGAAGAAAAATCAGCCACATTAGCAGCACAGAATAACAAAATTATTCTCTTGAGCTCTGATTGGCTGAAATAGATCTAAGAAGAGAGGAGAAGAGTATAAAAGCTTGAAGAAATTACATTGAAAGACATCCAGAATTGGAGAGAACCAAAGCTGAATTCGAGATCCATTTTCCTTTCAAAAATTCCCTCTCTTCCTTCTTCCCCCATTCTCTCTTTATCCAATCATGGTTGGCTAAACTCTTTTCAGTAGTTAGGGTGAGGTCTAGAGCTGTAAATCGAGAGTTTCAGAGGCTTTGTAAGGGATTGTATGCTGCACAGATTGCAGATCTGAGCTTAATAGGATTGCAAGTTGCATTATTGTAATGTAATTATGGATTTTAACGGTAATTCTAATCTACATTTCACTTCTTCAAATTTGATTTCCTTATATTGGATACTCCTGTGGATGCCTGCCAGAAATGGGAAGCTTGTAGCCTAACACCCACAACATTTGCAATAGTTTACCTGTTCCAATCAAGATCAATAGATTGAAATAATCTCTAGGATGATTTGTGTCCAGTAGAAGGGACAAATCATAACCTTAGGATTGCTTCAATCCATTGGTGGAGAGTGGATTCTTATACCTAGCATCTGAGCTTGTAACCAAATGGAGGTTTGTTACAGATCTGTCCACTACACTACCTTTGATTCCTTTGATTTTCAGTAAAAGACCAAAAAAAAAATCCCTAGCTATTTTTCTCCATCTTTTGAATTTAACCTTTTCTTTATTTTCCCTCATCTTTGTGTTTGATTAGATCTGGATCAGCTGCATTTAATTTTTATAGTTTGTAGTAAAGTGACAAAGCCTAGAACCTCTCCTCTTTCCTATTTTAGTTTAGCTTAAATTAAGATAGAGTGCCAGATCTACAATAGATCTGGAGATTTACCATAGCTTAAATCATATTTTCCTGTGGACATACCCTTACTTACCTTTTAAACATGCTGCAACAGCCCCTGTTCTTGCAGGACTGCCTCCTTACCTTAATTCCCTACATCTGTAATTTGTGCAATTAATCTGCTATTTTAATCATTTAATAATTGCAAGGTGAGCAAGGCAATAGTTAGCTTCATGGGAGTGCAAAATTTTCAAAGACTTTTAGTTTTAAAATGTCTGCAAAAGTTTCAATTTCCTCTTTCTAACATGATTAGGTTGGAATTGACTTTATTTATCTCAATTTACCTAACACTGCTGTACTAAAATTAACTATTTTATTGGCTTACCACCCTGCCATACCCCCAAACCTAAGATAGACATTGTCCTCAATATTTCAGTAGAATTTTATTTAGGGACAGCAAAGCATGAAAAGGCATAACAAGATACAACAGAAAATTGAATGAACAACTAATTATAGAAAATTAAACCAAGATAATGAATGTTGGCACATAAACAGAAAATTTTATTCACACAATTGAATATTATCCACAGGAGAAGCTTTATATAAAATTGCAACTACAAAGATACAATTATAAACACTCCTAAAAACATCAACTACAGAAGACACCAAAGAAGCTCACTACAGCTACTCCAAGAGGTGATCTGAAATAGAATCTTGATCTATGTGCTCCTTAGTTTTCTCCTTGCCCTTCTTAAGATTGTCTGCCTATGCAACCCCAACTTTGGTTCTGGATGTTATTGGATTTCTTTGTTTGGTGTTGCTCTTCTGTTCTGGAGGATCATGGAGTTTGTTGCCATGAGTGTTAAGTGGTGAAAAATGCCACTTTTCACCCTTTAACCTGACCATTGATAGACCTGTGAGCACACTAATAGGCCTCTATCGAGTATATTTCATAGAGAACAATAAAAGATGACACTAATTCAGAAAATCACTCAAGAATGCCCAAAAAGGGGTCATCTCTCAGCACAGGACAAACCCAGCAATAGCACACCAGAGGGTTGCACATCACAGAACCCTTAGAGCAGGTTGCTACAGCAGGGCAAGGCGAAGGAAGAGAAAGGAGGCTGAAAACATCCTATCGAGAGGTCACTTGAAGACTTCAATAAGAGCTGAAAGCAAAGAAAGGAGGAATTCATGCAGTTGAAAAGGTTTCGATAGGATCTAAAGGCAGAAGAAGGATGGATTCATGTGGATTGAGGAGTTCGATAAGATCCAAGAACCTATCGAGCAGGTGAAAGAAAGGAAGAAACCATCCTATCGAATACTTACCTGAGGTGTAAAGGGAACCTATTGAATGGTTTCCTGAACCTATTGAGATAGAGACGCTGGAACAAAATCTACCAAAGGGTGCTTGAGCCTATCGATAAGAGTGAGTGCAACCCTATCGAAATGATGGCATGTAGAGTGGAACCTATCAAAATGGTCCTCCAACCTGTCAAAAAGCTTCCCCAACCTGTCAAATGCTCCAGGCTAAGGGCTGAGAATGTTGAAGCTCTAAGAGAAGGCTCATCCTATCGGAACCTATCGAAGAGATCTGAGAACCTAATGAAAGGACCAAAAAGCTCCATTTGAACTTGTCGAAAGCTTCTCGAACCTATCAAAATCATGCGCAGAACTTCTCAGAAACTCAGCTATGCACACGATGTGACTTGGTGACTTGCTACACACAACCCGAGGCACTTGGTGACCGGCACAACAGTTCTAGAAGATGCCCTAACCGACCCACGTGCTCTAACAGAACCGTAACAAACTCTGAGGACCTTCTAGAAGGGATTTTTGGTGAGAAAAATAGAGGAGAAAGCTATATATAGAGACCCCCAATTACAATTGGGGGGAGATCGAGATCTGAGCCAAATTCTGGAGATTAGAGCTTGTAGAGAAATTCTATTTTCCCTCTTTTATCCCAACAATGGTTAGCTAATTCCCTTAGAGTAGTGAGGAGAGAGGTTAGATATGTAATTGGGTAAGGTTGAGAGTTCTATTGTGGGTTCCCTACTGCACAGACTACAGATCTGAGAGCATTTTCATTGTAGAGTGAGTTTGATTGCAATGTAAATGTTGTTCTTAATTCTTTAATTAGATCTAAAGTTCCTTTAGTTTCATTTCGTGATCGATCGGATTTGTGTAGAGGAGTCTGTATATCAGCTCACCCACTTACTAGTAGACCTCTTGGATACCATCCGATCTCCCTAGATCTGATACTCCTGTAATTCCTTGAGTCTGTGACCTTAGAATTGCAGCATCTGTAGTGGTTTTAATTATTCTAATTGATGCTTTAGCTTTGGAGGAGATCCCTAGGATGGTCTGTGACCATTAAAGTGGACAGATCATAACCTTAATATTAGTCCAAGCTCAGGCACCAATTGGATTCGTCTGCTGCAAATCCATGGATCTGATAAAGTCTATAAGATGGTCTACGACCATTCAAGTGGATAGATCATAGCCTTAAGACCAGGTGGATCCTGTGATTTGGAGTGGAGCCTTCTACCCTGTAGCTATTCTTATAGCCAGTTGAGGGAATTGTGTGCCCTGAACCTCTGTGGCATGATTAATCGAACCTGATTTCAGTGAGACCAATCTCCGAGCTACTCTTCTCTATTTTTTGCTTTTTACTCCTTTCCCCTGCAAGATCTAAATTCCCAAACTCGATCCAAGTTAGTTTTCATTTAATTTTGGCTTAGCCTAAGTGACAATCCCTTTCAAACCTCTACCCTATCTTTTAGCTAACTTAGCATTAGTTAGGGTGCCAGATCTCTTATAGATTTGGAGATTTATCACATTTTTAAACCAACCTCCCTGTGGACACTCCCTTACTCACCATCTTTTTAAAACTTACTACAACAGACCTTGATTACTTGTAGGTCTGTGTGAGTGTGTTTTGCCTAGCTTTATTAGTGATTATGGACCCTCTTTGGAGGGAAGGCAAACACCCTAACATGTTTTTGGTGCCGCTGCCGGGGATGTGTGTTTAGAAATTGGTAGATCTAAGTTTGGTAGTTGTTGGTTTGATTTTACTAACTGCATTTGTAAGTTTTGTTGTTTTTCAGTATTTTGTGTACATTTCATCAGATCTGAGGCTGCCAGTGAGAGGAGAATTGTGCTGGAGGCTGGTTTGTAGTTTGCATCCCTCTACTCCCTTTTATTTTTCAGATCTGTTGATTTCTTTTTAGAGTAGTTAGAAGGTTTGGTTGATTTTACTTGTTGTGTTGAGGATCTATTCTGCATTTAGAATTTGAGTGTTGTATGTTTGGGAGAAGAACTCTCCAACCTCAGATTATTCCACTAAATCCAGAGGTTGAGAGACTTCTCAGATCTAGACAAACTCCACTAACATTTGTTGTAGCTGAATTTTTATAAATGGGTGAGCAACAGCAGCCTAGAACTCTTAAGGAATTTAATGCACCAGGGGTTTACAATTCTCCCTTCTGCATTCAATTCCCAACTGTTCAAGGAAATTATGAAATAAAGTCTTCCATAATCCAGATGCTACCCTCATTTCATGGCCGGACCAAAGAGGATCCTTATAAACACATTGACGAATTCTTAGGACTCTGCACCACTTTCAACATCACAGGTTTGGAGGAGGAGGCCACCAGGATGAGGCTCTTTCCTTTTTCATTAAAGGACAGAGCCAAGACCTGGTTGTCCTTGCTCCCACCCAATAGCATTAAATCCTGGAGTGATCTCCAATGTCAATTTTTGGCCAAGTTCTTCCCTATGTTAAAAACCAGCCAGTTGTTGAAGGGTATCATCTCTTTTACCCAAGATCCAACTGATGATTTTCATCAATCCTGGGAGAGATTTAAGGAACTCTTAAACAAATGCCCCCACCATCAAATCCCTGAATGGCAATTGGTTCAAAGCTTTTATTAGGGAATTGATTCTAAAAGCAGAGACATGATAGATGCTTCCTGTGGTGGAACCTACCTCCACAAAACTGCTGAGGAGGCATGGGAGCTCTTTGATATTTTTAGTGAGAACTCTATGCAAAGGGAAACCTTGGCTAGAGATCTAGAGCCTCCTAGGTTAGTGAAGGAGAATACTTCAAGAGAAAAGATATATGAAGTGAGTGTGCCAAGTTATTTAGAAAGGAAAGTGGACAGCCTAACCCTGAAATTTGATAGGCTGATGGGAGCAATGAAGTCACCTGTGGCAGCTAGGGTGGAGGAGGCATGTACTATATGCCAGTCCCCTACTCACTCCTTTGAAGAATGCCCATCTGCTGACCAATTTCCTAATTTTATAGCAGTGCATGTGGCTGCAACTTAGTCTTATGGGCAGCAGCCTGCTGCTGGGTATCAATGGAGGAACCACCCCAATCTGAGGTGGAGACAAGATGCATACCCTAGCCAGCAGCAGGAGCACCAGCAGCCCATGCCCTACAGAAATGCTCAGCCTTATCGAGAAGGTTATGTCCCAAGACCTCATGATCAGCAACACATGGCCCAACCTATAGCTCCTCTTGTGCAACAATCTGCACCTCCTCCAGCTGTGAGAGCATCTTCCTTTGAGGAACAAGTTCTATCTTCACTGCAAAACTTGAACTCTTTATCCCAAACTGTGCACTCTCATAACTAGAGCATTAAAAACATAGAGGATCAACTTGGTTAGCTGTTTGATGTCTTGACTAGAAGAGGAGGGAAGCTGCCTAGCCAACCACAGGACAACCCACGAAGACAGTTTATAGTGGGTGAAGTTTCCTCTACCTATGAGGAAGCCAAATCTGTTACAATATTGAGAAGTGGTAGGCTAGTGGACAACCAAGTGTACTGTTAGCCTGTGAGGAACTTGAAGGGAGAAAATGAAGTGATTCCTACAAGAACACAACAAAGGCCACCAGTGGTGGACTTTACGGAGCAACCAGTTGTGAATAAAGAGAATAATGAGGATCCTTAAGAAAAGAAGAAAATAAAAAAGAAAGTGGCCCCATTGGCTAAGGCTGCAACTGAGGGATCAATCCCACATTTGCCATTTCCTAAGGCACTACAAGCACCTACCCCTTTTGGTAAAGGGCAAGGAAAAATTGAGGAAATGATAGTGACTTTCAAGCAAGTAAAGATCAATTTGCTCTTACTTGATGCCATTAAATAAGCCCCAACGTATGTCAAGTTTTTAAAAGACCTGTGCACCCAAAAAAGACAGTCTAGGATACACTATCCAAGATGGTCTTTGCAGCAGAAAAAGTTAAGCAAGTCCTGTCTATTATAACTCCCCCCAAACTTCAAGACCCTGGCCTCCCCACTATCCCCTGCGTCATTAGGGATCATACCATTGACAAAGACTTATTAGAACTGGGAGCTAGTGTGAATTTGCTTCCATATTTAATATATGAGAAGCTGGGCCTACCTAAATGTAATAACCCAGATTTTTGAATTTTATTTAATGGTATTAGATGATGTACCACACAGTGCGTGGTGCTAACGCTCCACACCGGAATATACTCACTTTAGAAATAGTCTGATTTTTTATATATCAATATTAGACTCAATGCGGAGTACTCGTCGATACGATTCCAACGATATATAATTTGTCGATTTTCGATAAGAATATAAAAAGTTATGCCCGTTTGAAGAGTGAAGCGGGTTAAAGGGCACAACTGTAAATTTGGGAGAGAATCACCATTTACCTTGGTGCTTACACAAAGCGCTGGAGCAAAACCTCTTCTCAAGCTTTTCAAGTCACGTATGAATTCTACTTGCGTAGAAAAACTACTATTTTATTAAATCTTATACGGAAAGTCTTAATTAGAGTTAACCTATACAAGGAATTAGATATATATTTACTTCTTCTCTCAGTTGTCTTTCTTTATCCCCTCTTCTCTGCAAAAGCTCTGACAGTGCCATCTTTCATAATTCCTCGTCGGATCTCCATCGATTTTCGATCTTATCAGAGAATCTTACACCATCAAAGTTTCTCATCGCCGCGACCAATTTATCGTAAGAAAGGAATTCTCGCGAAAAGACTCGGGCATATCGTCTCTCGAATCCGATCTCCATCAACCCAAATTATCGTAGGATTCGAAACATGCTTCAACAGGTGGGTGCCTCTAAATCCATCTTAAATTATTTAGTTATTTCTTAAAAAGAAAACCCTAATTTTTTCTTAAATTTTGATAAATTTCGGGTCTTAAAAATATAGAAATTAGGCCCAAATTCGATAGGATCGTTTTTCCCAGATTTTCGTGAAATTCGGCCAAACTCTTCAACAGACACAGCCTCGGTATTTTGGCCATAACTTTTTATCCCGAACTCGGATTGACGTAATTCTTGCGGCATTGGAAAGAAGACAACGAGATCTATAACTTTGTCTGAAATAGCAATTTCACGAATTTAATATTTTTAAGGTCAAAATTGAGCTGCAAGTCGGGATACATTTTAGATGATCCAAGGTTACACGGGTTTGACATTATTTTTTTAACTCTTTGACTACTTTATGCTAAACTTATCTCTAGACTTATAAATCGCTAAGATTAAATAAAATATATTAAATAGCTTGCATCGAATAACAATTTATAAGTTTAAGGGGTCAAATATGGACGTTTTTCAATACTTACCATTCTATTACCTCCTCTAAGCCTCATACAATTATTTAATTGACACATGCGTTCCTTTAGAATTTTAAAATAGGTTGGATCGCTATACCAGTCAATTACCAAATTTCATGAATATAATTAACCTTAATGAAGTATAGTTTCAACACTATTATAAAATAAATATAGTTAAATATTTCTTATTTTCTGTTTTACTTTAATATTTCGTATGTTATGCTCTTTATTAATTTTCTTCAAAAATATGAAATGTTTAAGGTTTATGTTATAATTCATTCTTATATATGTTCACCATTAACATATGACATTCATCATATAAAAAAATCACGATAGGGCATACGCATATAAGTTAAGAATAAAATATGACACATGACTTAAGCCTTCTTACTTGGGATTTCTTTCACGGTCACGTGGAACTTGGAATGTAGGCATCCATGTACGGATGCAACCCCTCTATGGTAGTATGGGATACCACACGAAGTACATCTAGGTTACTACGGAACCCGTCCCTTGGAAAATGTGGTTTAGTGAAGCCTATCGCACCGTGGCCTATTCTAACTAAGTTTTAAGAAAAAAATGAGAAAAGAATATGTTAAGACACATATATATTAAGAAAGTGGGGACTTAAGCCCACGCAAATATAAAATCAAGGACCCAAGCCCGTAACCTAATAATGTTATGATATGCTAAGATACGCTGTGAAGGCCAGCTAAATATAAATTAAGTTTCTACACGTACCATACCTTACGAGCCACCGTAAGGGCTTAACGTCTGCAGCCAAAATGGGTCTTAAGGACATTATAGCCTTGTCTCAAACTAAGGGGACATCGTGATTACTATGCCGGCAACCTCATCTGCCTGGATGGTGGTTTATGTTATGATATGGAGGTTAGGTGGTTATTCACACGTGGACCTCAAGTGGTAGGTTCGAGCAAATGATCCCGCATGCATCGCTTAAATAGATAAGATGCTGCACGTTGTGTAGGCGTATGGAGTAATTAATAAGACTTACGATATATCACGTATGCTAAGTTGATGAGACAAATAGGAAAAGAGATAAGAAAATAGAAGCATCATGCACTCTTCATGTTATATTAGTATATTTTTCAGTCTTGATTATGATAGTCTATGAATTATGGATAAGTTTATTTCATTTATTTAAGATGTTGGTTATATTTTAAAAATGCACCGCAATTCAAGCGATTGCACACACGCCCACCTGAGTAAGTTATGGTGGATCGATTGTGCAACCCGCTGAGTTTACGCGATTGAGTAAACTCACCCCCCTCCCAAAATCTAAAAAATTCTGCTTATCCCGTCCTTGATGATTTGAGAGTTGCTGTTCTGGAGGCGGCTTACGTAGATGGAGACGTTGGCTATCATCCGGAGGAGAGCGTAGATCCAACAGATTTTTACGAGCCTTAAGAGTCATTTGCTTTAGACTTTATTCTTTGAGAGACATATTCTAGTTATTTTGATATTTTTGTGAGTTCATGTTTAGGACCATTTTATCCTACGTAAAACTTATTTTTTTCTATCTTAGATGCATGGTTAGGATTTATCTTTTTTTTGTCTTTTATAATTCCCACTGTTAATTTATGAGTCAATTATTTTTAATGCTATCTTACATGCCTCAATCTATATGCTAAGTCAATTTATAGATTATGTGTATGTCCGCTTATTGCCTTAACCAGCATGCGGTGTCATAACACGGAATTCTAGGCCCTCGATATCGGGTAAGGATTCTGGGTCGTGACAGAGATGGTATCAGAGCCTAGGCATTACTTCCTTTAGGGACTAAGTCATACGATAGCACTAACACACAACGTTTTGTAAAATCAGGAATTTATGGCTCCACGACGCAGGGAAGCAAATAGCTCTCAGGTGAATGAGGCCTCATCACATGAAGGTCCTCAAGAATCTGAAGCGATGCGCCTATTACGTGAGATGGCGACATTCAACAAGAATGACTCGGTGACGATCGCACCAACAAGAAAGGACTCGACTCATCGCATCGAAATGGAGGTGCAAAGGGAACAACAAAGAGAAGCGGTCCAAGAGTTGGTTAATCAACGCCAGCCTACACCTCAACACGAGAACCCACCATATACCGCCGGTTCAAGTATTCAGAGCTTGACCTCCCTATTTCCATGGTCAGCTTGACCTAGTCGCTACTGAAGATTGGATAAGTACTATCGAAAAATTCTTCGGGATCTCCTCGCCTGCAGAACATGAAAAAGTGAAGTGGGCAGCGTTTTATCTGGATCAGGAAGCAGAGAATTGGTGGAAGGCAGCCAAGAGAGCTGCAGATCGAAACAACGAAGAAGAGTGGACTTGGCAGCAGTTCAGAGAAGTCTACTTCAAAAAGTATTTCTCAGCGACCACCAGGGCGCAGAAGAAGAAAGAATTCATGAACCTACGGCAAGGGAACATGACGGTGGCCGAGTACGAGGCCAAGTTTGACCAGCTATCCAGATTTGCTGGGAATCTGATTGCAGATGACGGCGATAAACTCTTCGCATTTCAGAACGGCTTGCGACCATTCTTTCGCGAGAAATTGGCCGCGATGAAGATAGAATCATACGGAGAACTTGTAGATCGTGCGCAGATCCAAGAAAGAGAATCGGGTGAAATGCTTAACAGAAGGAATGCCCGATTTGAGGTTCAGAAGGGCAAAGCTATTCAAGGGGGCTCTTTTGTCCCACAGAGACCAAGCCCAACTTTCTCCCAAAGAACGTCATTTCCTCAGGCTCAGTATGAAAATAAACGGCCACGCCTCACACCGCAGACACAAGTGGGTTCCACTTTCCCAAGAGGAAATGTCATTCCACAGCCACATCAGCCACAACGAGAGTTCAGACCTTACGAACCTTGCACAAGATGCCCTCGATATCGGGTAAGGATTCTGGGTCGTGACACTAAAATAAAGCCCACACATGTGGTCCTCCAGCTAGCTATTAGATCTGAAAGGAAACCTGTGGGGATAATCGAAGATGTTTTGGTTGGAGTTGACAAATTCTTCTACCCTGCTGACTTTTTGGTGCTCGATATGGAACCAGGTAGGAGTGTCACTTCGTTACCTGTGATTCTAGGCAGACCCTTTTTGGCCACAACTAATGCCTGTATTCAATGCAGGTCTGGAATCATGGAAGTATCATTTGGAAATATGAAGGTCAAATTGAATGTGTACAATGCAGCAAATCAACTTCACCCCGATGAGGACTACTCTTTTCTTGATGTGATAGATGAGGTTGTCTAGAACAATGTGAATATGCTGCTGCATGGTAAGAAATGGTTTAATGAGTTAGCTAAAGCATGGAAGGAAACAGAGGAAGAGAAGGTTCCCACCTCTGAGGTAGAGCATGTGAAACTTGTCTCTTCTGGAGCAGCACCAGCACAACACCATCCATGGAGGCCTACTTTGTTACCTCTCCCACCCCCCTCTAAGGCACCCCTATTGCCCTCCCTCATCAGCTCCCCAGAGGTGCAATTAAACCAACTCCCAAATTCTTTGAAATATTCCTTTTTAGGAGACAACACAAAATTGCCTGTGATAATCTCTTCTTCCCTCACCCTTGAGCAGGAAAGAGAACTACTTAGTGTACCCAAAATGGCATAAGAAGGCAACAGGATGGACCATTGCAGACCTTGGGAGAATCAACCCTGCTGTGTGCATGCATAAAATTTATCTTGAGGAAGGCTCAAAACCTTCCAGAGAGATGCAGCAAAAACTCAACCCACATATGCAGGAAGTTGTGATGAAGGAGGTAGTCAAACTCGTAGATGCTGGGATAATTTACCCCATCTCGGATTCACAATGGGTAGCACCTACCCAGGTAGTACCCAAGCTAGCAGGCATTACAGTTGTTACACCAGATTCAGGTAAGCTGACTCCAACCAAACAGACCATTGGTTGGAGGGTATGCATAGATTACCGAAAACTCAATAAAAAAACCAGCAAGGATCACTTCCCATTGCCCTTCATAGACCAAATTTTGGACAAGCTGGCAGGCAAGGCCTATTACTATTTTCTTGATGGATATTCAGGGTACAATCAGATCCCTGTATACCCCCAGGACTAAGAAAAAACCACATTCACTTGCCCATTCAGAACCTTTGCATACGAAAGGATGCCATTTGGGTTGTGTTATGCACCTGCCACATTCCAAAGATGCATGTATGCTATCTTCTCTAACATGATTGATAAGTTTTTGGAGATCTTTATGGATGATTTCTCCATTTATGGAGATGATTTTAGCCAATGCCTACACCATCTCAGCTCTTTGCTGCAAAGGTGTGAGGAGACCAGCCTAGTTCTGAGCTGGGAGAAGAGTCACTTCTTGGTGACTTAACGCACTGTTCTAGGACATGTTGTCTCTCACAGAGGAATCGAGGTTGATCAAGCTAAGATTGATTTAATTGCTCATTTGTCCCCCCCAAAAACTGTCAAACAAGTGAGGTTATTCTTGGGCCATGCTAGGTTTTATAGGAGGTTCATCAAGAACTTCAGCAAAATCTCCAAACCCCATTGTCACCTGTTGTGCCAGGATGTTCCTTTTAACTTTAATGATGAATGCCGAGCGACTTTTAAACTGTTAAAGACTTGTTTGACCACAGCTCCCATCTTGCAAGCCCCTGATTTCTCTCTGCCATTCAAGCTGATTTGTGATGCATCAGACTTTGCCATTGGGGCAGTTTTGGGTCAAAGAAAAGACAAGGCACCTTCTGTGGTAGCATATGCCAGTAAATTAATGGTTGATGCTCAATTGAATTATACTACAACTGAGAAAGAGCTATTAGCTATTATCTTTTCCATAGAAAAATTCAGGTCTTATGTGCTGGGATAAAAAATTATTGTGTTCACTGACCACTCAGCTCTAAAATACCTCTTGTCTAAAAAGGAAGCCAAAGTAAGACTAATCAGATGGATTCTTCTCTTACAGGAATTCAATTTAGAGATTAAAGATAAAATGAGAGCTGAGAACGTGGTGGCTGACCGTTTGTCAAGGATCCCAGCCGCTGAATTAGAAAGCTTGCCCATTAATGATTCCTTTGTAGATGAGCTGCTTTTTACTATTCAGATAAGTATGCCATGGTTTGCCAATATTGTCAATTACCTTGCTGTGGGTAGGACCCCTCCACATTGGAACAAGGATGATAAAAATCTATTCTTTGCACAGATTCGATATTACATGTGGGAGGATCCTTATCTCTTTAAGCATTATGCAGATCAGTTGATTAGACGTTGTGTACCTGAAACGGAGTTTTAAAAAATCCTAACCATGTGCCATGAACAGGCTTGTGGGGGCCACTTCAGTGGTAACAAGATTGTGACCAAGTTCTTCAAAGCGGTTTCTATTGGCCTACCCTATTCAAAGATGCCTGGCAGCACTGTCAAGCTTGTCATCGATGCCAGCAAATGGGCAGTATTACAAGGAGAAACTCTATGCCCTTGCAACCTATACTTGTTATGAAATTGTTTGATATTTGGGGAATCGATTTTACCGGACATTTTCCCCCTTCTGCTAGATACAATTTAATCCTTGTAGCTGTGGACTACGTATCCAAATGGGTAGAGGGCATAGCTACGAGGACAAATGATCACAAAATCATCATTCAATTCCTGAAAGATAACATCTTCTCAAGATTTTGCTTTCTTAAAGCTATTATTAGTGATGCGGGAAGCCACTTCTGTAATAAACCTTTTGACAAACTGATGGAAATCAAACATATTCTCGAGAAGATGGTGAGAACTGACAGAATGGATTGGTCCAGCAAAATGATGGATGCTATATGGGCTTATGGAATAGCGTATAAAACCCCCATAGGCATGCCCCCATTCAGATTCATATATGGCAAGGCCTGTCACATGCCTGTTGAATTGCAACACAGAGCATATTGGGCCATTAGAGTAGTAAATTCTGACTTACATGCAGTTGGTATTCACAGGAAACACTAGTTATCTGAGCTGGATGAATTGCGACTAGAAGCTTACGCAAATGCCCTGAGTTACAAGGAGAGGACCAAAGCCTTCCATGACAGACATTTGCTGCGAAAAGAGTTCAAGGCAAATGACAAGGTATGGATGTTCAACTCCAGAATGAAATTCTTTCTAGGAAAGCTGCAGTCCAAATGGGCTGGACCTTTCACAGTGGTACACGTTTCTCCATCTGGAGTTGTTGAAGTCATGCATCCTATAGATGGTAGAATCCTTAAGGTCAATGGTCAGAGGCTGAAACTCTACTGCAACAACATTTGCGAGCCTGAAGGACCATTGATCTTCAAGATCCTCCAGGTCAATACCTGACTTCGATTTTTATCATATGTATTATATTTGATTTATACCTTGATTCTTTCCCACGATATTTTTTTTTGCAATAAAATGGCCATGTCAGGATCTAGCTTCATTTCTATAAACTAACTGGTAGCACAACAAATGAGTTACTAGGTGCTTAGGCTAAAGCCCTGCAGACATAGGCCATGTTATTGACCTCATAGGACCTCTAGATAGGTCATTTGGACGTTTCACTAGGTCAGCTGCTAACGACGATAGGATTGGTGAGGATTTCGATAGGTGCTGAGACCTCTTGATAGGTGAGAACAACTTTGCGATAGGTTCTGGACTCTTACCTAGAACCTATCGACAGGATCGACAAATGTACTACCCAATCTATCGAAAAGTTGTCGGCATCCTAACGAATTGAATGTTTTATCTACCTTGCGTTTCACAGGACACCGACTTATCGAAAGCAGCCATCCTAGCTTATCGAATGAAATGTTTATTCTTTTTTATAGGAAGGGTTGAACCTTTCGAAAGCATTCCACTGTTGGCCACATACATGGGCGACTTTGATAGGAAGCCTTAACCTGTCGACATTTTAAAAACCCATCCTACCGAAATCGCCCTCACTCCTTCCATGCTTGTTGTGCACCTGCGCTGCGCGAGAATTTTACCCCACGTGTACCATGTACAACTGCGCACAACACAGGCCTTAAACTCCGCACCCCCCCTGGGTTTCTGCACCACGTCGTAACCATTCATTCCTTCTCATCGAAGGTGGCGATATTGAATACACCGCTTCATATTCCATCATGCATCCACCTTAAATAGATACAGATGGCTTGACTTCGTCCCATTCCTCTCCTTCTACCCTCTGCACTCCTCCTCATAACTATGGCAGATGACAAGCCCACCTTCACTCCTGCTCAACTCTACCTCTTCTGGCAGGAGCCACTACCGCCCAAGGAACCAGACTCGTTGCAATTCCTCTGGGACGAATATGAGGAGGTACAATGGAGCCTCGCCAAGGAGGAAAAGAAAAAAGATAAGAGGGGGAAGAAGAGGCAGAAGACCGAGCCACCTGCTTCTCCACCCCCATCCTCCTCTGCCACCCATCCCCCGGCTCCCTGAACTTGCTCTCTTTCCTTTTCTTCCTCCCCCCTGGCTTGCAGTTCCTCTTCCACCTGACGCAGGCTGAGGATATCCTTGAGCCAAGGGGAAGGCTTTTAGGTTGCCAAGGATATTTTGTCCACATGAATGTCATACATTTCACATCCTTGTGCTTGCCCATTGTACTGACTGTCCACTTAGTTTCTTTTTAATAAAATGCTTTGTTTATGCCATTCTTTTTTCCAGTTGTCTACTTGTTTTGTTTGTCCCTGGATGACCACACGGCTACACACACTATACTGTAAACAATGGGGACACTGTTTAGTTTAGGTTTGGGGGTGTGGCATGCATGCCAATAAATTAGTTAAGCTCAGTGCAGCTAGGTTAAAAAGGAGTGTTTGAAATTAATTAGAGTAAATTCTCACTTGAAGTTTTTTTAGAAAAGAGGAAATTAAAAAACTGTTTGAAACTGAAATAAGCTGTAGTCCAACAGGCTTCATGAGGCAAACATCAACAATTTTTGAAAAATAATTTTGATGTGTAGAAAACCTAAAATGAGAGAAGATAGTGAAGATACACCCCAGAAAATTTGATAGAAGGTCATATCTAGTGAGATTTGGGCTTGCGAATTTTCCTTTGAAGAGTGTCTTGGCAAATTCTTCTACTCTAAGGACTGAAGGGATCGAATTTTAATCACTAAAGGTTAGCCAAATTTAAGTTGAAATAGCTTGACAACACTAATGACATTAAGGACATGAAGTAAGGCCATTCCTTGGACAGTTTGAGCCTAAAATGCCCCACCTTTGAACTACCCTTGATACACACTAGTTGAGATTTTAAAATCACAGTTTTTCACTGATGGATACCAGAAATTTTAAACCCAAAACCTTTTGACCTATTTCAGTTCACCATCAACCTGAGAAATCATAAAATAAGAGGAGAAGTGAGGTTAGAGGTGCAAGGTTTGATGTCGGGCAAAAAGAATAAGAAAGTATATTTAAAGGCTAGTGTGATGTATAGTTGTGGCATTTCGATCCATAAAAAAAATAAAAAAATAATAATAATAATAAACAGAGCAAAAGGATGAGAAAGAGAAGTCACTTCATTTGAAAATCTACAAGAAGATAAGAAGCTGATGAAGCTGATCACTTCAAGTTTGAGATTCCAAAAAGAAATTGAAGAGGTGCTGAAATGAAGATGGTTGAGCTGCAGACCACCTCCTTACCTTTACTGATTTCTCAACTTGAACACCTTTTTACCCTTTCATTCTTTTACAAACCTCATCCCTAAGCCACATTACAACACAATAAAAAAACCTTATTGATCTGAAATGAATTGAGCTGTCATGTGGAGATAAAGATTTGTTTAATCTATGGTGTAATGAGCTAGAAAAATTTCAGGAATTAGAGCAATGCATATGCTCATGCTTACAGTCCTGTTTGAGGGCTGTAACTGCTCTTGAGCTATGTGAAATTCTACACCTTCATTTTTTATTGTGAGTGAACAGCCCTGGTGAGACTTAGGTCTAAAATTCAATTTGATAGGGGTAGTATCGAAACAGAATTCTCAAGTGAAAGGTTAGTTGTGCATTAATTTTTAGGAGCAATGCCTTGACATGAGCTGAGTGATGGTGAAGGATTGCAGCAGACATTCAAGTTTGGAACTGATTTTTTTTTCCTGTTGAAATTCCTCTAATGAATTGAAAAGACATGGTGTGAATTCATTCTATTTACTGAAACTCTGTTTAACAGGATGCACTACTATTAACTAACTTTATGGGAGAAGTTTGTGGGTACCTTCACTGAAAACCCTTAGGAGACTTCACTCCACTAGGAATCACCTAGGGGTTTAAAAGGCTTGATGCACATGCTAAATGCATCCGTGATCCCTATGAAAGTGGCATTTTTATTTTTCTTTAATTTTCCTTTGCGTAGGGACTAGTAAAGCTTAGGTTTGGGGGTGGGTTAAGTGGTGAAAAATGCCACTTTTCACCCTTTAACCTTACCATTGGTAAACCTGTGAGCACACTAATAAGCTTCTATCGAGTGCATTTTGTAGACAATAATAAAAGATGACACTAATGCAGAAAACCACTCAAGAATGCCTAAAAAGGGGCCATCTCTCAGCACAGGACAAACCCAGCAACAGCACACCAGAGGGTAGCACATCACCGGACCCTTAGATCTTGTGGCTACAGCAGGGCAAGGCGAAGAAAGTGAAAACAGGCTGAAAACATCCTATCGAGAGGTCACCTGAAGACTTCGATAGGAGCTGAAAGTGAAGAAAGGAGGAATTCGTGCAGTTGAAAAGGTTTCGATAGGATCTGAAGGCAGAAGAAGGATGGATTCGTGTGGATTGAGGAGTTCGATAAGATCCAAGAACCTATCGAACAATTAAAAGAAAGGAAGAAACCATCCTATCGAAAGCCTGCCTGAGGTGTAAAGGGAACCTATCAAATGGTTTCCTGAACCTATCAAGATGGAGACACTGGAACAAAACCTACCGAAGGGTGCTTGAGCCATTCGATAGGAGTGAGAGCAACCCTATCGAAATGATGGCATGGAGAGCGGAACCTATCAAAATGGTCCTCCAACCTGTCAAAAAAGCTTCCCCAACCTGTCGAATGCTCAAGGCCAAAGACTGAGAATGCTGAAGCTCTAAGAGAAGGCTCATCCTATCGAAACCTATTGAAGAGATCTGAGAACCTAACAAAAGGACCAAAAAGCTCCATTTGAACCTATTGAAAGCTTCTCGAACTTGTCGAAATTGTGTGCAGAACTTCTCAGAAACTCAGCTATGCACGCACTACGACTTGGTGACCTACTGCACACAACCCGAGGCACTTGGTGATTGGTACGACAGTTCTAAAAGATGCCCTAACTGACCCACTTGCTCTAACAGAACCCTAACAAACTCTGAGGACCTTCTAGAAGGGAATTTTGGCAGGAAAAATAGAGGAGAAAGCTATATATGAGACCCCCAATTGCAATTGGGGGGAGATCGAGTTCTGAGCCAAATTCTGGAGATTAGAGCTTGCAGAGAAATTCTATTTTCCCTCTTTTAGCCCAACAATGCTTGACTAATTCCCTTGGAGTAGCGAGGAGAGATGTTAGATCTGTAATTGGGTAAGGTTGAGAGTGTTATTGTGGGTTCCCTGCTACACAAACTACAGATCTGAGAGTATTTCCATTATAGAGTGAGTTTGATTCCAATATAAATGTTGTTCTTAATTCTTTAATTAGATCTAAAGTTCCTTTGGTTTCATTTGGTGATCGATCAGATTTGTGTAGAGGAGTCTGTAGATCAGCTCACCCACATAACTGGTAGACCTCTTAGATACCATCTGATCTCCCTAGATCTGATACTCCTGTAATTCCCTGAGTCTGTGACCTTGGAATTATAGCATCTGTAGTGGTTTTAATTATTTTGATTGATGCTTTAGCTTTGGAGGAGATCCTAAGGATGGTCTGTGACCATTAAAGTGGACAGATCATAACCTTATGATTAGTCCAAGCTCAGGCTCCAATTAGATTCGTCTACTGTAAATCCATGGATCGGATAAAGTCTATAGGATGGTCTATGACCATCCAAGTGGACAGATCATATCCTTAAGACCAGGTGGATCCTGTGATTTGGAGTGGAGCCTTCTACCCTGTACCTGTGCTTATAGACAGTTGAGGGAATTGTGTGCCCTGAACCTCTGTGGCATGATTAATCGAACCTGATTTCAGTGAGACCAATCTCCAAGCTACTCTTCTCCATTTTCTACCTTTTACTCATTTCCCCTGTAACATCTAAATTCCCAAACTCAGTCCAAGTTAGCTTTCATTTAATTTTTACTTAGCCTAAGTGACAGTCTCTTTCAAACCTTTCTCCTGTCTTTTAGCTAACTTAGCATTAGTTAGGGTGCTAGATCTCTTATAGATCTGGAGATTTATCACATTTTTAAACCAACCTTCCTGTGAATACTCCCTTACTCACCATCTTTTTGAAACTTGCTACAACAACCCCTAATAACTTGCAGGTCCGTGTGAGTGTGTTCTGCCTAGCTTTATTGGTAAGGAGGAGGGGTAGGGACAGGGGTAGGTGTGGGTGGTTGTGGTGTTGGTATATATGTTTGAAGGGTTGATTAGATGGAGTTAAGGTCATTTTGGATGGTGGCCTTATTTTTAGTGTTGGTATGGATTTGGGCTTCGAGGGAGGTTAGGAGGGTGATAATCAGAGTTAGAGGGTTTGGTAAGGAAGGGGTAATAGGTTGGGTATTGGTTTGGTTGGGAATTGGTTGAAATGGGGAGTTAGGGGCATGGGTAAATTGGTAGGGTTGTGGGGATTCAGATAGAGGGTGTACTCATGCCTAATATCCTCCACATTGGAGTCTATTAGGGCCGTGTACACCTCTATTGTGAATTGGTCTTGGTTGGGTGAAAATGGATGAGAATTGACAAGGGTTGGAATTAGATTAAAGTGCTAAATGGGGTTAGGTGGTTCAGTGCCAATGGACATTGGTTCACTGTCATCATAGGTAAAAGGGGAAGGTGGGTCACGTGTTGGTCTTGGTAGGTAAGTGGATATGGGAATGGATGGAGTTGGTGCTGTGGTTAGGTGGTGAGTTCTCTTCTTATATGTTTTCTTGATGGAGGGTGTGAGAAGGATAAAAGGAAAAAGGATAGGAGGAGCTGGAATTAGGATGGAAGGCGTGGCCGATATTGTGGAGGGTGGAAAGGTTACTCATGGGACTGGTGAGGGTGTTGCATAGATGACTGTAGATGCTGTTGCAGGGGTGGCTGTAGCAGCATCCCCAGGACTGGCTATAGCAGTGGCAATGGAATGGCCTTCTAAAGTGGTTTATGCGGGAATGGCTATTGTGGGCTCGTTCTTCTTCTTCTTGTTCATCAGTGTCATAATGATGCTCCATTGCTTTTCTCCAAACAAAACTGGTGGCAACTCATCAGTGGGATCCCCCATCTTTCAAATATAATCTTTCTTCTTGAGCAAGGTTGTGAACAGTCTGCTGTAGGGTAGCCCTTGTAGCTTTTGATTTTTCTACAACTTGATATAAGTGTCCTTCATTCCTTCAAATATCCATTTGGTAGCATTAAAGCATTGCCCTTTTGGGAAGGAGTACAAGGCATGTATGATTGGGTGCCTCCTCTCTTATTGGTGACCAGTCACAAAGATATTCTTTCTTAATACATTGTCCATGAAAAGTAAGTTAAGGCTAAAGTCACTTCTCATTACTGAGTCCCCAGTTGCTTTCTTCTCTTGAGTCAATTGCTGGGCCATCACTGTGATTGAGGCATTGATTGGGGCTCCCAAATTACAGGATGGGACATATGATGTTGGGATGCCCAATGCTTGTGCAATGTCAGTTGTGTCCATAACTGCATCAAAATCATCAATGAAGATTACCATCATAGGATCCTTCCCCTTTGGTCCTCCCCAGACTCTTTCATTCTTATGTTTTTGTATCACAACCTCACCGATCATGGGTAAACCGGTTCTTCAAGAGGCTGTAACAATTAGTATAGGGAAGCCTTAATGTTGAGCACTGAAAAATATCATTTTTCACCCCACAACCAAGCCTTTGATGGACCTTCGAGCATATTAATAATGTGTTTTTAGTTGTGTTTTTATACAAAATTGGAAATAAGAAGTTAATGCTACAATCCATCTTTCTAAGACAAGAAGAGTGAATTTGATGTCAATCGGTGGAGCTAAGGCAAAACCAGAGAATGCACCATGGTGGCACACACCATGATCACCATAATTTATGCCAAAGTTGACCCTATAAGTCCAAAAGATGAAAGGTTGGTGGACCCAAGAGAAGGGGGCTGCTGCAGCAGAAGGTGCATAGCAGCAGAGAGCCATAAAGCTACCTTGCGCAGCAGTCGCGCGGTTCAATTTAATTAGAAGATGCCTCATGCAATTCTCACGACGTCCAAACCTGTAGTAGTATAGCTGGTCACGCAGTTCTCACAAGGATGTAGGCTTCAGAAGGCACGTCGCGCAACACTCGCGTACTACAGAAGCAGTCCCCGCATGCTTCAATTCAATCTCGCGAGCTCGTCCTCAACTTCTAATCTAGCAGCGTGAGATTCCTGTTGAGCTTAGCGAACACATTAAAGCTACACACTATCAATCTCACGAGCTTCTAAGTGGTCTCAGCGAGCTCTCACTTTAGCCCAGCGAGAGCTGAGTGGGGATTTAGCCTGAAGCCATCTGCGCAAGCTATATTAAATTGCACACAAAAAGGAACTTTACGAGATTAGGCTTCAACCCAGCAAGCTATAAATGAAGTACATTCTAGCTCAGCGAGAGCCTAGAGAGCTATAACTCCTAAAGTATTTCAGCCTCGCGAAGCTCAAGATTCCAACTTCTTACCCACCTATTTCCAATTATCAGGGACTAATTAGACTTTTCACATTTCTAAGGCACACCTCTCGAGGTGGCCATCTATTCCAAGCCTCCCAGGTAGCCAAGGGCAACAGGTGGCCACTTAGTCAACTCCACACATCCTCACCCTTGCTTCTAGGGCACACCAAAGTTTAAGGATTGCTTATAAATAGAACAACTTCCGGTTTTGTAAAACTTATCTAGGAATAGCCTGAGATTTGATCCAGGGTTTGCCTGTGTTCATTTAGGGTTAGGGTTTTGATCACCTCTTTTTCCATTTTTTTCTTCTCTCTTAGCTCAGCATTTGTTGGCTAAACCTTTGGTAAGCATTTATGCATAGTTTTCTTTTAATTTTGTAATAGTTTAATAAGCATTGAGATTTACTGTTGAGATGTTGTGCACCAGTTTGCTACCTTGAGGGATTTCATTGTTAGTGAACACCAGATCAATAGAATCTATGTTTAAATGCTTACTCAATATGTTATTTTCCTATTTGTCTATAGTTCTATTCAGGCTATAACATACATTTAGAATTTGAGCTTATTAAAAGGCCCATGGATAGCAAGCCGGATCTATAGCCAGATTTGGAGAGCTCATAGCCCTGGGACTCCATGGTGGCAGCAACAGTTTACATATTCTTTCTTAGATCTCTATGGTATGGACAGACCTATCGGATATCCTGTGATAATTTGAGTGGACAGAGTATAACCCTAAGGTGGTGTCCAGCCACATGTCTGAGAAGGATTTTTCTCCTCCGCACATGAGCTTCTAAAGCCTTGTGAGGAGGTTTGTGCAGGAACTGGCTCCCCTTTATTATTTGACTGATATCAGATGTTAGATCTGATTTCTCTACAGTAATTACAGCTTGAGGCTGAGTCATTGCAGACCTTTTATCGTAATGACCATCTGAATCTAAATCCTTATTCAGCCTGTTGCTGGTCCTTTGTGTGAGCACATTGAGCCATTGTCCTTGGCAAAGCAGATAGGATTTTATGGGTTGGAATACCTATGGATGTCAGCCAGATCTGTGCGTAGATCTAGGGAGCTTGTAGCACTGGCATTACATAGTGTCTGTAATAATATTCATGGCCTGATCTGGACCATTAGTTGGGAAAACAATCAGTCCACTCCTTTGGATTAGGTTAGCATTTCTAGTTTAATCAATAGGATTAGACATACTCTATCGGATACTCTGTGACCATTTGAGTGTACATAGTACAGCCCTAAGAGCACCCCAAATGGCATGGGTTTAATTGGATTCTTCTACCTTGTTGAGGTTATTGATAGCATCTCAGCAAGGACCACTGCAGAGACAGTCTAAATCATAGTTACTTTACTGTATTAACTCTAGCTTAACCTACTTACTTCTCATCCTTTTATCTTTATTTTAATATATCATCATCCTTCTTTCTCCCTTTCTTTAGCTGTAGTTTTATTTCTGCATTTATGTTTTTAATATAGCTTAGTGACACTTAAACACCCTTCCTTTTGGACTGCCAGATCTGTAACTAGATCTTGAGACTACTATACGACCCTTATGGTTCAAATCATCACTCCCTGTGAAACAAACTCTTACTTATCAAAACTTGCTACAACAGGCCCTGTATCTTGCAGGTTTGTGTTTTTTTTAAACTTGCTGTTTTGTATTTTCCAAACCACCTTTGATTTATTTTTACTAATGCATTATTTTCACTGTTTTGAAATAAAGTTAGCAGCAAGCATCTTGAAATAACACAAAAAGTTTTTTGCCCCGTTGCCGGGGAGTTTTGATCTACTATAGTAATCTGTGTTTTTGTTGAGCTATATTCTTTGTAGATGTAGTGTTTGAATAAATGCCAACTTTAGTTTTTGTATAATTTTTGAAAATTTTCTTCATTTTCTATTTTAGATTTTTTTTGTGTCTTTGTAATGTTTGAATAAAGTACAGTGGTAATAAATAAATAAAAATTATGTGTCGATAGATGAGGACCAGCAGTACCTCATCTGCCATTTCCTAAATTTTTTTTTAATATTTTTAATTTTTTTTAAATTTTATTATTATTTTTTTGGGCCTCCTCCTTCTTACAAGGGGAACTCTATTATGGAGGATATGAAGATTGTTTGTCAGTTGCTATTTTTATTGAAATGGTGGAAGCCACCTCTCCCAACTGCTGGACCTGGGCTAAGGTGTGTGCTAAAATTTTTTGACGTATGGACTGAGGAGGCCCCCACCTATGTGCTGAAAAGTACTCATTTTGGGCTTCTCAGTGGGGTGTGTGTACCAGTTCACTTGGACAACTACCCTCAGCCATTTTAGGCACCTTTGCTGCTTGTTATTGCCTCTCCTCCTTATGTGGAGCTGGAGCTGGTCCCTGCATGTCTCAAACAACTATAAACTGCTAAGCTGGAGGACCTCAACTCTGTTGCAAATGAAAAGGTATGGCCTTTCATTTTTATATTACAGTTCTTTCTAGTTTAGCTAAGTTCCAGATGGGTTGTCTTAATTTTTTGTCATGCATATACCCCCATCTAGACTATTGAGATCATGACCCTTAATTTAGGAAGAGTCATGAGGGTTAATGATCAGAGGTTATGAATCTGTGTTGAAAATTCTGTTGAGCCCTCTAAAATCATTCACTTTCAAGTCCTTCCACTAATAGCTGATCCAACACTGTGTACCATATGTAACATAGCTGTTTTTAGTGTTCAAAAATTTTGTCTATACAGTGTAGCGTGATCTGATTTTAGTATAAATCCTATTTTTTTTAATGTGTGCTATTCATGATAATAACTTTTGCCATCATATAGATTCATACTCAGATCCGTTTTGGATAGTTTTATTTTGGATTTTATTTTGTAGGTGTTTAGTTTTGTGTATACTTGCTATTTTTAGGACTGTGTGTAGTTGTTTTGTTTTCTTAGTTGTCATTTTCTATATATTTTCTCTTTTTCTCTTTCTTAATTTAATTTTCTACACTTTTAGCTTAGTTTAATCTTTACTTTTCTGCTGTAATTTTGTTTAATTTTCTTTTACCAACCCTGCTACCCCTATACATTTTGCATGAAACAGTGAGGACATTGTTTAACTTAAGTTTGGGGGTGTGGCAGGATAGGTCTGCCATTAGAATAATTAATTTTAGTACAACAATGTGAGGAAAACTGAGAAGCATAGAGTTAATTCCCACCTAACTTGCTAGAATGAGGAAATTTATGGAAAATTAAATGTTTTTGCAGACATTTTGAAACTAAAAATTTTAAAATCTTTACACCACCATGAAGCTAACATCAGAAAATTTGAGCCTGAAAATCCTACCTTTTAAACTGCCCTTTTGCATACACTCTTTGAGCCTTAAAAATCCTATTTTTCTTCAACAAACACTGGAGTACTTGCACCTTTAACCTCATGACCTGATTCAACCTCACCCTCACTCTGAGAATTTAGAAGGTAAAGGAGATGGACTTAAAGATACTGAGAATGGTCTAACATTTTGTGGAAGGAGAAGAAAAGTAACTTATGAACAATAGAGTATCTGTGGTATTTGTGTGGCAGTTCATCATAAAAATCATAAACATATAAAAAAAAAATAATAATAATAATAAAAAGAGAAAAAGAAAGAGAAGTTTGGAGAAGAACATCATCTGAAAATTGAAAAGAAGAGGAGAAACTGGCCACTTTGATTCTGAAATATATCAAGTAAGATGAAGTTGTGTTGAAATGAAGGCAGTGAAGTCATGAATCACTCCTTACCTTGCTGATTTCTCAATTTTAATTCCCTTTTTACCCCTTCATTCTTTATATCCCTCACCCATAAGCCACATTACAACCCATTCAAAAAGACCTTGTAGATCCGAAGTGAAATGAGTTGTTATGTAGAGATGAGGGAGTGTCCAATCTATATGAAAAGTCATGAGGATGTCAGAAATTAGAAGCTTTGCCTATGCTCATGCTTGCAGGCCCATTTGGGGGCTGTAACTACTCTTGAACTGGTTTGAATGTAAACACCCTTAGATTGTCAATGTTGAGAGATAGCCCCGGTGAGAATTGGGTCTGAATTTTAACTTCATTAAGGTTGTATCCAACCTGATTTTTGAATTTAAGGCAAGCTTCGTACTAATTTTTGTACATTGAATTTCTGATATAAAATGATTGGTGGTGATGTAAATACCTGCTGATTTTGAGTTTTAAATGACTGTGTTACTGCTATAATTTCCTCTAAATTTTAAACAATAGGTGTGGACTGATGCTCTATTCATTGAAATTTATTTTGTCATTGACTGCACTATCTTTAACTATTTTATTAGTGAAGTTTGTGGGTGTCTTCACTGAAAACCCTCAGGAGACTTCATTCTTCCACTAGGGATCACCTACGGGTTTAAAAGTCTTGGTGCATATGCTCAATGCATTCGTGCTCCCTACGAAAGTGGCATTTTCTATTATTTTTTATTTTGCCTTTGCTCGAGGACTAGCAAAGATTAGGGTTGGGGGTGTGTTGGGCACTGAAAAATATCATTTTTCACCCCTCAACCTAGCCTTTGATGGACCTTTGAGGATATTAATAATGTGTTTTTAGTTGTGTTTTTATAGAAAATAGGAAATAAGAACTTAATGCTGCAATACATCTTTTTAAGCTAAGAAGAGTGAATTTCATGCCAATTTGTGGAGCTGAGGAAAAACCAGAGAATGCACCATGGTGGCACACACCATGATGACCATAATTTATGCCAAAGTAGACCCTAGAAGTCCAAAAGATGAAAGGTTGGTGGACCCAAGAGAAGGAGGCTGCTATAGCAGAAGGTGCATAGCAGCAGAGAGCCATAAAGCTACCTCGTGCAGGTGTCGCGTGGTTCAATTTACTCAGAAGATGCCTCGCGCAGCTGTCACGAGGTCCAAACCTGCAGTAGTATAGCTGGTCGCACAGTTCTCGCAAGGATGCAGGCTTCAGAAGGCATGTTGCGCAACTCTCCCGTACTCCAGAAGTAGTCCCCGCACTCTTCAATTCAACCTCGCGAGCTCATCCTCAACTTCTAATCCAGCCGCGCGAGATTCCAATTGAGCTTAGCAAACACATTAAAGCTACACACTATCAACCTCGCGAACTTGTAAGTGGTCTTACCGAGTTCTCACTTCAGCCCAGTGAGAACCCAGCGAGGATTTAGCCTGAAGCAACCTGTGCGAGCTGTATTAAGCTGCACACAAAAAGGAACTTCATGAGATGAGGCTTCAACCCAGCAAGATACTAATGAATCACATTCGAGCTCAACGAGAGCCTAGCGAGCTGTAACTCCTAAAGTATTTCAGCCTCGCGAAGCTCAGGAATCCAACTTCTCACCCCACCTGTTTCCAATTCTTAGGGACTGTTTGGACTTTTCCCATATCTAAGGCACACCTCCTGAGGTGCCCATCTATTCCACGTCGCCCAGGTAGCCATGGGCCATAGATGGGTCACTTAATCAACTCCACACATCCTCACCCTTGCTTCTAGGGCACACAAAAGTTCAAGGATTTCTTATAAATAGATTATCTTCCTATTTTGTAAAGCTTATCTAGGAATAGCCTGAGATCTGATCCAGGGTTAGCCTGTGTTCATTTAGGGTTAGTGTTTTGATCACCTCTTTTTCCATTTTTTTCTTCTCTCTTAGCTCAACACTTGCTGGCTAAACCTTTGGTAAGCATTTATGTATAGTTTTATTTCAGTTTATAATAGTTCAATAAACATTGGGATTTGGTGTTGAGTAGTTGTGCACAAGGCTGCTGCCTTGAGAGATTTCATTGTTAGTGAACACCAGATCAATGGAATCAATGTTTGAATGCTTACTCTATCTGTTATTTTCCTATTTATCTGTAGTTCTGTTCAGGCTATAGCATACATTTAGGATTTCAGTTTATTAAAAGGCCCATGGATAGCAAGCGGGATCTGTAGCAAAATCTGGAGAGCTCGTAGCCCTGGGACTCCATGCTGGCAACAGTAATTTACATGTTCTTTCTTAGATCTTTGTGGTATGGACAGACCTATTGGATACCCTATGACCATTTGAGTGGATAGAGTCTAACCCTAAGGTAGTGTCCAGCCACATGTCTGAGAAGGATTCTTCTCCTTTGCACATGAGCTTCTAGAGCCTTGTGAGGAGGTTTGTGTAGGAACTGGCTCCCGTTTGTTTCACTTGACCGATATCAGATGCTAGATCTGATTTCTCTGTAGCAGTTGCAGCTTGAGGCTGAGTCATTGCAGACCTTTTGTAGCAATGACTCGCTGAATCTAAATCATTATTAAACCTGTTGCTGGTCCTTTGTGTGGGCACATTGAGCCGTTGGCCTTGGCAAAGCACATAGGATTTTATGGGTTGGAATACCTAAGGATGTTAGCCAGATCTGTGCACAGATCTGGGGAGCTTATAGCACTGGCATTACATAGTGTCTGCAATAATATTCATGGCCTGATCTGGTCCATTGGTTGGGGAAATGATTAGTCCACTCCTTTGGATTAGGTTAGCATTTCTATTTTAATCAATTGGATTTGACAGACTCTATCGGATACTCTGTGACCATTTGAGTGGATAGAGTATAACCCTAAGAGCACCCCAAATGGCATGGGTTAAATTGGATTCTTCTACCTTGTTGAGGTTATTGATAGCATCTCAGCAAGGACCACTATAGAGACAGTCTAAATCTGAGTTACATTACTGCATTAACTCTACCTTAACCTGCTTACTTCTCATTCTTTTATCTTTATTTTAACACATCATCATCCTTCTTTATCCTTTTCTTTAGCTGTAGTTTTATTTCTGCATTAATATAACTTAGTGACACTTAAACACCTTTCCATTTGGATAGTCAGATCTATAATTAGATCAGGAGCTACTATACGACCCTTGTGGTTCAGATCATCACTCCCTGTGGGATAAACTCTTACTTATTAAAACTTGCTACAACAGGCCATGTATCTTGCAGGTCTGTGTGTTTTTTATGGACTTGTTGTTTCTTGTTTTCCAATCCACCTTCGATTT
Source organism: Chloranthus sessilifolius (assembly GCA_021018995.1). Lineage (NCBI taxonomy): Eukaryota > Viridiplantae > Streptophyta > Magnoliopsida > Chloranthales > Chloranthaceae > Chloranthus > Chloranthus sessilifolius. Next base: position 43,719,331 of record CM037594.1, on the reverse strand, counting down.
ATTTTTACAAACACATTTTTATCACTGTTTTCAAATAAAGTTAGCAGCAAGCATCTTGAAATAACAGAACCAAAAATTCAATGGCTTCCTTAGGTAGGGCTTCTGTAGGGAAAAATGCCTTATCAAATGCTATCTCTAGTGCCAGACTGAGGGTAGCCAAAATATCGTTAGGGGTAGTGAATGGATCAAACTCAGGGGTTGCTCTCTTTCATTTCTACTGCTTTTTGGATTGAACCATTTTGGGTTCTTGGGTGTCAGTTTTGGCTTTTTTCTTTGGGGCTGTTGGTTTACCCAAAAAAGTTTTCCTCTTAGGGTTTGCTACAGAAGCTTCAGGGGTTCCAGGGGCTGAGGATGAAGCTATCCTTTGGGACTTCCTAGTGGGTATAGTGGGATGGGTTTGGGCAAGGATCATCAATTCTTGTAGGGTTTCTCCAAAATCCGAACTCTCAGCCATTGATGAAACCCTAATTACTATCACACAAAATCGAAGCCCTAGGTTTTCCACACTTCAAAAACCACCCAATCCATTAAATAATCCTTAGCAGAAACAACTCACTATAGTAAATGTATACAGGAAAATAAAGAGACTGAGAAGAAACTTCTTAACTTGCCCAAAAACTAGTGTTCCATTGAGGATGATGCATAGTGGATCAAACCCGCAGGTTCCAGGTGCAAACTGATTGGCTTGAGTAGGTTTACAAAATGGCAAGTGCAATGGTTAAATGGTGGAGTAGATGGTGCAGAGAAGAGGGATGAAGAAAATCTGGGTTGGGTGTCTATGCTTAGGTATTTTAGCAAACAATGGAATGAGAGTGGATAGCCCGAGAGGTTTATAACTTGGAATCCCGAGCCTCGATAGGCTGGGTATTCAGAATGCTCCGCTCGAGAGGATCACAAGTAGATGAAAGATATGGAAACTAGCCTATCAAGCTATGAGTGTGAACTGCTCGATAGACTTCTACACTGAGAACCCGAGCTTTGAGAGGTCAGGCCTTCAAGTGCAACAACTCAGGAGGTTTTTAAGCAGATGCCATTTATACACAACAACTTGTCGAGACTTGCATTTTCTTCAGGTAAAGTGTCTCAAAAGGTTGCTCTGCAGTGCCAAAACCTCTCGAGAAGGCTAAATACATATACAAAATGCCTCGAGAGGATGCCTGAAGGCTCCTAATCCTCTCGAGAAGGCTAAAAACAACCCAGTTTTACACTTCTGCTGCCAAGCACACTCTCATAAATTAAAGATCAATGGTTTATAGTGCTAAACACAGACATCCACATATAACAGTAAATCATAAAATTGCACACATCCAAATTTATGAACACAAACCATAAGAAGAGCAATATTTACAGAATATCAAAACACTAACTATAGCTATGATACATATGATACATGTTGGAGATCACTCAGCAGTTGGCGGTTCTTGCAAGTGTATGGTTTCAAAGGGCTCCACAATATTCTCAATTCAAACTTTGAGCCTCTAACCATTTACTTTCATGACCATTCCAGAAGTGGGGTCCATGATCTCAACAGCACCAGATGGGAATGCATGAATTACAATATATGGCCCATCCCATCGGGATCTTAATTTGCCTGGAAAGAACTTGAGCTTTGAGTTAAAAAGCCATACCATAGCTCCATCAGCAAAGTCCTTCCTCAATAGGTTCTTGCGAAAGAAAGCCTTGGCTTTCTCATTTTAAATTCTGGCATTGGAATAGGCATCCAGCCTCAGTTCTTCTAGCTCATACAGCTACAATTTCCTGTTTAATCCAACCACAGTTAGATCCATGTTTAAACTTTTAATGGCCCAATAGACCTTGAGCTCTAACTCCATTCGGAGATGACATGCTTTGCTATAAACTAGTCTGAATGCGAACATCCCAATAGGAGTCTTATAGGTTATCCTATAAGCCCACAAAGCATCAGTCAACTTCAGGGACCAATCCTTCCTATCTGTCTTGACTATTTTCTCTAGGATATGCTTGATTTCTCTATTATTAATCTCCACTTTCCCACTAGTCAGTGGGTGGTATGGAGTGGCAATCCTATGTGTAATAGCATACATTTTGAGCAAGCTCTCAAAGTGTCTGTTACAGAAATGGCTTCCCCCATCACTGATGATGCCTCTAGGGGTACCAAATCTGGAGAATATATTTTCTTTTACAAACTTTAGACCAACTCTGTAATCATTTGTCCTTATGGCTGTAGCTTCCACCCATTTGGAAACATAGTCAATAGCCACCATGTTGAAGTTAAAACCCATTGGAGGGAATGGACCCATGAAATCTATCCCCTAAAATATCAAATAGCTCCACAACAAGGATGGGTGGTAATGGTATTCAATCTCTTTTTTATATGCCCCCAACCTTTGACATCTCATTTAGGCCTTGTAGTGTTCAAAAGCATCCATGAATAAGGATGGCCAGTAGAAACCACACTACAGTACCTTAGTTGTTGTCTATTTTCCTCCAATGTGACCCCCACAGGCATTTTCATGACACATGGTCCGAATATTATGGACTTCACTTTCAAGGATGCACTATCTAATCACCTGGTCTGCACAATATTTATAGAGGTAAGGATCCTCTCAGAAAAAATACTTGTCTTGTGAAAAGAACAAGTCTTTGTCCATCTTGGACCAGTGAGAAGGGATCCTACCTACAGCAAGGTAATTGACAATATTTATAAACTAAGGCATAATTGACTTGATGGCAAACAATTGCTCATCAGGGAATGAATCCATAAGTGGTGATGCAGCACTTTCATCAATCACAATCTGGGATAAGTGATCAGCTACCACATTCTCCACTCATTTCTTGTCTTTGATTTCGAGATCAAACTCCTGTAGGAGTAAGATCCATCTAATCAGCCTAGGCTTTGTATCTTTCTTTGCCAGCAAGTATTCCAAGACAGAGTGGTCAGTAAAAATTATAATTTTAGAACCTAGTAAATAAGGTCTAAACTTATCCAAAGCAAACACTATAGCCAGAAGCTCTTTCTCAGTAGTGGTATAATTAAGCTGAGCTTGTTGTAGTAATTTGATGGCATAGTAAACTATGCAGAGCATCTTCTCTCTTCTTTGCCCTAAAATAGCTCCAATAGTAAAATCAGATGCATCACACACTAGTTTAAAGGGTAGGGCATAATCAAGGGCTTAGATCACAGGGGCAGAGGTTAAACATTTATTTAATATCTCAAATGCCTTCACACATTCAACATCAAACACAAATGGCACATCTTGACAAAGCAAGTGGCACAATGGCTTGGAAATTTTGCTGAAATCTTTAATGAACCTTTTATAAAAACCAGCATGTCCTAAAAATGATCAGATTTGTTTGATGGTTTTTGGTGGGGGCAAATGTGAAATCAGGTCAATCATCTTTGCCTTATCAACCTCGATGCCCTTCTGGGATACCACATGGCCAAGCACAATTCCTTGGGTGACCATAAAGTCGCTCTTCCCTCTGCTCAAAACTAAGTTGGTTTCTTCGCACCTTTGAAGCACAAGACAAAGGTGATGCAAACATTTACTGAAATCATCCCCATAGACTGAAAAGTCATGCATGAAGATTTTCAAAAACTTATCAATCATATCAGAAAAAATGGCATACATAAACTTTTAAAAAGTTGGAGGAGCATTGCACAGTCTAAATGGCATCCTTCTATAGGCAAAGGTGCCAAATAGACGAGTGAAAGTGGTCTTTTCCTGGTCTTGAGGATACACTGGAATCTAGTTGTAACCAGAATATCCATTAAGATAGCAGTAATAGGCTCTGCTGCCAACTTGTCAAAAATTTGATCAATAAAATGCAAAGGGAAGTGGTCATTTCTGGTCTTAGAGTTTAATTTCCTGTAATCTATGCAGACCCTCCAATCAGTGGTCTCTCTGGTTGGCATCAAGTCCCCAGACTTATTTGGTATTACTGTGATGCGAGATTTCTTGGGAACCACCTAGATAGGTGCGACCCACTCAGAATCAAAAATAGGGTAAATGACCAGCATCAGGCAATTTGACAATTTCTTTTATGACTACTTCCTGCATGTGAGGGTTCAGCTTTCTCTACATTTCCCTAGAGGGTTTAGAACCCTCTTCCAAATGAACTTTGAGCATGAAAATAGATGGATCAATTCCTCCCAAATCAGCAATTATCCAACCAATGACTTTCTTGTGCTTCCTAAGGACACAAAGTAATTCCTCCTCTTGCTCCTCAGTGAGAGAGGGGGATATAATTACTGGCAATTTTATATTATGCCCCAGGAAACCATATTTCAAACATTTTGGCAGCTGCTTTCGCTCCAGATCTGGTGGACTTTCCATAGAAGGCAGCAAAGGTGCCTTGGAGGGTTGAGGGAAGGGCAACAAAGTAGGTCTCCATGTAGAGTGTTGCACTAGGCCCATTGAAGAATTCAATGTGTTCATTTCTTCAGCAACTAGAGTGGGTTCCTCCTTCTCAACAACCTCAGTCCACACTTCTTAAAAATTGTCTAATACCTTATCCCAATCCAGCAGTTTGGGTAAGGTCTCTTCCACCAATTTTATGACACCTATTGTAAAATAGTCCTCATTCTCAAGTTGAGGCTGCTTGGAAGCATTATTCACATTAAGCCTAACTTTCATATTTCCAAAAGTGACTTCCATCACTCCAGACTTGCATTGGCTGCAAGCATTGGTAGTGGTCAATAATGGCCTATCCAAAATAACAGGTATGGGAGTGTTATACTTGGTAGGCTCCATGTTTAACACCAAAATATCAGTTGGGTAGAAATATTTATCTACCCCCACCAGCACATCTTCCATAATGCCCATAGGTTTCTCTTAGACCTGTCAGCCAATTGGAGGACCACAGGTGTGGGCTATAGCTCCCCTAAATCGAGCTATTCATAAAATGAATATGGCAGTAGGTTGATAGTAGCACTCAAATCCAAGAGAGCTCTTTCTATGGTATGGTCACCTATGATGCAGGGGATAGTAGGTACCCCTGGGTCTTGAAGCTTAGCTGGTGTAGCTATCTATAAAATAGATTTTACCTTTTTAGTTACAAACACTTTCTTAGACAAGTGGATCTTATCCTTTCTCTTTTGAGTGCACAAGTCCTTAAGGAACTTGGCATAGGTTGGGACCTGCCTGATTGCATCACGCAAAGAAAAATTGATTTTCACCTGCTTGAATGTGTCCATCATCTCTTCCATTCTGGCATTCCCCTTGTCCATTGAAAGCTTGAGGAAATGATGAATGAGGTACTACTAGTACCTCAGCTGCTTGTGTAGCATCCACATCACTATTTTTTATCTTTTTAAATTTTTTGAACTGTTGGAGCTCAACAATGTCCATTATTTTCCTCCTATTGCTCAACAACAGGGACTAAGTTTTCTCTCTCTGCACTCTTCTTTGCCTCAAAGCCTACTTGTTTATTCACCACTTTACCACTCCTCAAGTTGGTGAGGGCCTTAGCTTCCAAATGAGTTGAGGTACCTTCACCAATCATAAACTATCCCTTGGGGTTAGTCATTGTCTGGCTTGATAGTCTACCCTCTTCTCTCTTACTCAGAGTGTTTAAAATTTGACCCAACTGGTCTTCAATTTTTTTAATACTCTGACTGTGGGAGTTCACAGTCTGTGACAGGGAGCTGAGATTTTATAGTGAGGACAAAACCTGCTCCTCAAAGGAAGGGGCTTTGGTCTGTGATGGCTGTGACAAAGTCACCTAATTTGCATGTGCCACAAGCTAAGGAAATTGCTGTCTATAAACATAACCTTGATTGTACTGCTGGGTTGGTCTATAGGGCATTGCCTGCTATTGTTGGGGTTGCCGAAAGTTATCTTGTCTCCACCTCAAATTAGGGTGGTTCTTCCAAGGATATCTAGCAGGCTGTTGTCCATATGGTTGGGCAATATTACCATGCTCCATAATCAACTCAGGATATTGACTAGCAGATTGACAGTCTAACAGTGAGTGTGTGGGTGATTGGCATATCAGACATGCCTCTCAAATTTGTGCATCAGTTTGGGGCTGCAGCACACTTAGCACTTTATCAAATTTTTGAGAGAAACTGTCCACATTCTTTGCTATGTCATTGTACACATTTACTTCATACCACTTTCCTTTAGAAGTTAGTATTCTTGCAGCAGGTTCATTATTATTTCTTGACAGTCTCTTGTTGCATAGAGTTTTCACTAATAATATAAAAAAAATCCCAAGCTTCCACATCAATTTTACTAAGGTAAGTGCCACCACATGAAGCATTCACCATATCTGTACTTTTAGAATCAATCCCCTGGTAGAAGCTTTGAGTAAGTTGCCACTTGGGGATTTGGTGGTGTAGGCATTGCCTCAGCAATTCCTTAAATCTTTCTCAGGCCTCATGAAAATCTTCAGTTGGGAATTGAGCAAAAGAAATATTTATCTTTCTCAACTGACTAGTTCTGCTCATGGGGAAAAAGTTAACCAAGAACTGAGACTGTAGGGCATTCCAAGATGTTATGCTATTAGGTGGGAGCATGTTAAGCCAATTTCTAGCCTTATCCTTAATGAAAAAGGAAAAAACCTCATTTTAGTGCCTTCATCTCCCAAACCAGCAATTTTAAATATAATGTACAAGGAAAGAAACTCATCAATGTGCTTATAAGGATTCTCTTTACCTAACTTATAAAAGGATGGTAACATTTGGATGGTCTAAGGTTTAATTTCATAATTCCCCTCAGCTGTGGGGATTTGAATTCAAAAGGGGGATGAATATGCCCCTGGTGCATAGTAGTCACTCAGAGGTCTAGGTTGCTCTCCCATCACTAATGTTTCTATAGGTTCAACAGGGGTATGTGCTAGTTGCCTAGGTCAAAGGACTCTCTTTATTTCAAGATTTAAATGTTCTATCTCGTGATGAAGAGACTTTCTACCCAACATACAACACACAGCAAGAAGAAAGTACTTACATCAACACACAGCAGAAAATATACAACAAATAAAAAGAAAAATAAAAAACTACTGCTGATATTTAAAGAATGTTAAAATAAAACTAAGACAAGGGAGAAAAAGATGTAAACTAAGCCAAATTGTGCTCCAGCTGCAGCTATTTGCTCCCCACTTGCTACTGCTCCAGATCTGCACAAGTCCTAAAAAATACAGCAATAATTAATTCAAACAGATAAAATGCCGTAAAGAAATCTAAATAAAAACATAAAGAAAAACTTAGATCTACTAAAATCAAAGGTCCCTGACAGCGACGCCAAAAACTTATTGGTTTTTCAGTATTGCTTGTGTTTTTTTTATTATAAAACTGATAAATGGATGGCAACAATGGAGAAGGGCAAAATGAGAATAAATAGGGAGTGAGAATGGATTGAGCACAATAGCAAAATAAACACATAGTCTTGTAAGATCCAGGGTTGTTGTAACAAGTTTTAGATCAGCAACGGTTGTCCCACGGGGATCTGTGATCTAAAAAATAATAGCATAGTAGATCTTTGGATCTGCTACAGATATGACAGTTCTAAACCTAAACTAAGGAAGCAAGGTAATGAGAGAGAGTTTTGGGTGTCACAAAATTGAACTAAAATAGAAATAAAAATAAGAATAAAAATAGCCATAAAAGAAAGGGGGTTTTGAAGAAGGATAGAGATGGCTTGGTAAAATAAACTGAAAATATAGGAAGTAAATAGCTAGGGGCTCCTTTTCACTGAAATAGGCATGGCAAAGAAGAGCAAGAGTTGGATCTGCAGCTGTCCTCCATTTGGCTATAAGCTTAATGCAAGGTAGAACAATCCAACTCTATCCTGAGATAAGGACTAATCCTAGGGCTATATCTTGTCCACTTGAATGGTTACAAGATATCCCATGGATATACTCCAGTCATGGGGGTCAAAAACCAGAACAAGATAATCACTCCAGCCACTATGTTTGCAAGGCTACAAGCTCATGCATCCATAGGTGCATACAATCCATAAGAATCTAAATGAAAAATACAAGAAAATTACAGATTGAGTGGAACAGTAAATACAACATTCATTTCTTGAAAAGGAACTTACAACGGTTTTCCCTTAAGGTTGCAGTCTCTATAAGAGTCCGAACCCTTTATAATGTTAATACACAGCCCTTTGTACAACTTAAATCAGTTCTACCTATTACAAAGATTTAGCTCAACATGCTGAGCTAAGAAAAGAAGAAAAGAAAAAGATAACCTAACCATAAAAATGATCTAAGGCAAGAATATCCTTCTTGCTCCTGATTCTCCCTTTCTGCATGCTTTACATCTATATATATAATCCATAAAGTAGCTTTTTGCCTTGGCCAGTCAAAGAAGAGGAGAATCAATTTAGTTAGGATCCTGCTGAGGTGGCTTATTTTCAGCCAAGTGTTGCCCCTGAGAGTTAGGGCAAGCACAACACATTGTGACATGTTCCCCTGGTGCTGTGGAAGTCCCAAAATGCCCTTGAAGTTCGAATAGTATGGCTGGAACCCAACCTTTGACAGGTTGGAGCTTCAAAATATGAATCTCGAGAGGTTCCTGCAAGTTTAAATGCTGCAAAAGATAGCAATGAGGTTGTAGTGCTTCAGTAAGAGAAACTCAGCAGGATGGATTCAGCTGCTCGACAAGTATATGTTGCTCCACTCTATAGGTCGATAGGTTCAATGCAGCAACTATAAAGTGGTTGAGAACCGCTCGAGCTGAGATTTTTGGAGCTATGTTCAACTCGAGAGCTACTTGAGAGGATGTTTGCAAAGTCACTGAGCTGCTGAGAAGCACTCGAGCAGAGTGTTCTGATTGTTTGCTGTTATGCACAGTCTACTGCAGCAGCACTCCACTAAACTTGGGCCCCACTTCTCTCTCTCTGCAAGACTTTTATGGCTCCAAGGCATGCTAAATGGCCCACATGGTGGGGAGCACCATGGTGCAATCACTGTAATTCCAATCAGCTTCAAGGCCTGACTCCAATTTCTTTCTTCTTGGCACTTATTATATGGACTATTACACTAAGCCACAGTTTATTGCTAACTGCAAAAACATACTTAAAAATCAGTTATTATATAGCTCAAAGGTCTATCAAAGGTTAGGTTAGGAGGTGGAAAGTGACATAATTCAGAGATAAACATCCCCCCTAGATATACATCTCAAAAGAAATTTTTTATAAAATTGAAATGCCCAAAAAAAGAGTGCTCAAATGATGATGCATAGGAGAAGTGATGTCTAGGTGGCCTGCTGGTGCCTCGTGCACAATTTTCCAAGACACTCAAAAACACCCGAGGCCAAAAAGCACACTTAAAGAGGGTCGATCAAGAAAGCCCTAAAGGAGTGGCTCACTAACCCCTCCATGAGTATGCTCTGTATTAACCTATTGAAAGCGCACAACGGTCATTGTAGCACTAGTATAGGATTATTCCCACGAGGAAGGTAGAAAATCTAAAAAACTATTATTTACCTTTAAGAACATACAGAATGGTTTAATTGAACTAAAGTGCGGGAAAATAAATCTAAATCCTCAAACTTCCAGATCCTGGTCGTCAATTAGTCTCCTTCAGTTCTTAGATATCTACGAGAATTAAAATACCGTTCCACTATATCTAAGTCTCTCAGAGTTTGGGCATCCATCAAATCTGATATTCTTTCAATATAGATATATACTAATTTACAACCTTGCCTAATTTGGGCGTCAATCAAAAACTAGAAAATTGAAGATGGAAAAGAAAATACCATCACACTAATCTTTCAAAGTCGTAATCTTAGTCATCAATAAAAATCAAGAACTATTGGATGTTTACAAAGCAAGAAAATGCAATAAAAATAAATCTAAACTAGAAAGCAATAAAATTGATCTTCCATATCCCAAACGCAGGGGTCAATTGGCCTTGAGAAATAACAGATACTCTACACCCAAACTACACTAAGGGTGATCTTATAGAATCCCAACCTCAGTCGTCAATTGATGTGGAGAATTCTTTGGATAACTTATTCTGGTACTGAACCCTCTTATTTATAGATCATAAGGGGTCAATTATAATATTTGAGTCCTAGTAAAAGTAAATTACAAAAAACAAAAGCTTTCTAAAAAAATTAAACTTTCTGATCCTAATATTCCTTGCTTTCAATAGTTGATGCATGTAGGACTCTTTCTCATTCCTTGATTTCCGCAGCAGAGATCTTCAGGATTCTTCTTCGCCAATCTTCTTAGATCTGTAAGGTGCAAAAGTTCTAATTTAAGTGTTCTTTCTATTCTTTGCATGGTGGTGCAATTCTTCTTCACATGATCATCAGCAGCAGTGCGAGTGCTTTATATACGAAATCGTGAGTACGATTTCTTTCTCTTTCTTTAACACAATTCCTCGATTATAATCGATCACAAGTCCGTGCTTCGTGCTTTCCAGTCCAAAGTTTCTCTTGTAGAATCAAGAATATGATATCTTGTTTTCTTCTTTCGAGTTTCGCTCTCTCGAGATTATGATTTGACTTATAAGCTTTCTTTCAGCCCACCTGCTAGTGACTTTGCTACGATTTGGATCGTATTCACGTGTGATCTTCTTTCTACTGCTTTTAGAGGTCATTTTGGCAAAGATTATCACTTTTATTCTTTTCTACTTACTATTCTAAATATATGCACATCATTACGTCATTAGTAGCAAACTATGGTCTAGCATCACTAAGTTAAGTGTGATAAAATGGTAAATTTTATGACTAATCACACCCTTAAACTTAGGTTTTGCTAGTCCCTAGTAAACAAGGGAAGATAAACTATTCTAAGAATTTAAGTGCCACTTTCATAGGGAGCACGATTGCACTTAGCAGATGTAACAAGCCTTTAAACCCATAGGTGATCCCTAGTGGAGGAGTTGTGTCTCCTGAAGGTTTTCAATGAAGTTACCTACAAACTTCGAAATATTTTTAGGTTTTTTCAAATTTTTCCAAATAAAGAAACAAATTCTAAACTACTTTTGGTACACTAATCCGCCCATGGTTATTATTTTCGAAAATATAATTCCATCCAGCCATGACATCCCATCCTAGAAGTTATCCTTGATCAGAAACTCAACAATTTCAATCCATATAAAGGGTGGAGTTTGTGCATGCCAATGGATTCTTTCATTATAAATTTTTCTTAACTGCAGATTTAGAAAATATTTTCATTCAATCTCTCACTATGGGCATACTATAAAAAAGAATATCAAAATTTTTGGGTTTCTCACAATGATATATTAGGAATAATTTCAACGACATATGACAAAAGATAAATCTCATGGAATAAACAATCAATTCTACTTCAAATGTTTCATGATTCTCCGTAGTATTTAACATACACATCTCTACTAGGCCCATTGTAACAACCCAAAATTTTTGTAAAGGTTGAATCATTGACCTTTGACAAGAATGCGACATTTTGATTAATTTGACCCAAGTCAAACATTTGACCTAGGTAACATGGCCTCAAACCCCACTGGTTGTAATTAGAGTTATGCGACATGCACATTAAATCCCAACTCGTACCCTATGTAGAGTGAATGCGTGTTTGTGCACGTTACACTCAAAATCGATCCCAACGTTCGAACTTGGGCCACAACATGAATGTTAACTCGAGCCTCAAATTTCTGAACCTGTAGATCCTAAATTGGTGTATGGGTCAATTATGATACGTGTCACCATTTCTGATTTTCTAGATAAAGTCATCTTGGGCCCGTTTGGACTTCCTATGGGATTTTTTGACCAAAAAATTTATACACAGTTACGGTGTATAAGCCTAACACCTAATCCTGTGGATAATTGGTTTGGGTGTGCAAGCCTCACACCAAGCCAAAATTTTATTTTGTATAAAAGTTAACACCTTACCTAGGTGTATCTGTTTCACATAGAAACTAAGTTCTTTGGATAAGAACTAACACCCAAATGGGTGTATATGTTTCATATGGAAGCAAGACTTTTATAAAATAAAATAAAAAAGACAAAGCTTCTCAAGGAAGCTTTATCCATTTGGAAAAATGGGCTTCGTGCTTGGGTCCCTATAGAGGGAGGGAAAGAGAGGGAGCTAGAGAGAGAAGAAGGAAACCACTTGGGTTTTTATTATTCTTCTTCGATCAATTGCCACAAAGGAATGCCGATCGTCGATGTGGTGACAATTCAAGAATGCGGGAACCCATTTTTCCCAAACCCTCTTTCATTTTGGTTCGAAACCCCAATTGGAATGCTCTTTTGAACGATCTCCATCTCGCGAGGACCTACTGAGTCCATCAGGCACAATCCATGGAGTTTGACCTTGGGTTTAATCCCATTGTAATTGCGAGAAGACTGGGTTTCAAAATCATTAGATTCAAGAGAATCGTGGGTTTCGACATTATCGGTGCCATTCATCGTGTGCTCCGATTTCGCAACTTTTAAAATGTAAGATTTATGTTTAATAGTGTGAATATTATTTAGAGTTGGTGTATGGATGGATGGGAATGTGTGCCATGAGTTTTGGGTGATTTTGAGCAAGGAAAAGAAGCTCGAAGGGTTTCTGAAGCTATCAAAACTGATCGATCGATTTTGAAATCGATCAATCGTAGTGTACAGAACAGAGATATGTAAAATTTTTGGAAAGAATCGATCGATTGATTTAAAAAATTGATTGATTGAATTAGGAATTCTAAAGGAATCGATCAATCGAATTGGAGATCGATCGAATTTGAAACTGTTAGATCGATTTCCAAATCGATTGATCGACTTGTATAAAATAGGGAAGTGTATAAAACTCTGGGGAAATCGATCGATCAGTTTCTTAGGAGAAGCTTAGAATTTTAAGAATTTTTTGCCATTAATATGTAGTACATGATCTTTGTATAAATTAGGTTAAGATCTAGGGACGTTGGTAGGGACTATTGCTTCAATGAGGACCATCATTTTGCACCAAACCTAATGTGGAGAAAATTCGAAACACAATCTCATTTTTACTTGAATTCATAGTTGCTTTGATTTGATCGAAATGCAATTTAAATTTGAACTAGTATTTGAAATTGGAACTTAGAATCTTTGAACATGGAATTTGAGATGTAGAGAAAACTTTATACCATCTTCATTTTGGCTTTATATTCATAGACTCATATGATCTTGATCTAATGTTGACACAGTTTTAGAATTTGCTATTTGACTACATTTGAATAATTGAAAGTTTTGAATCATTGACTAGTACTTGAAAATTTAAATGTGGAACTTTGAAAATGAACTTGAATTAAGAACTGTAAATCTGAATTTTTAACTCGAATCCAAACTTGAATATCGATCCGAACATGGAATCCTTGGATTTTTGATTCTGAACCTTGAATCCCTGAATTTCGTACATTGATTTTGTGGACTCTGAACTTGAATAAGAACGTGAACTCTGAATCATGAATCTAACTAGTATTGCAGTTAATCCATGAATCGAACTGGCACGATGGCATAACCGTTAATCGAACTGGTATAGCAGTTAATCTGTGAATCGAACCGACACGGCGGCATAACCGTGAATCGAACTTGTATGACAGTTAATCTGTGAATTGAACCAGCACGGTGGTATATCTATGAATTGAACCATAAGTTAGGTAAATGGAAGTGGACTGCTATGGTGGATTATATGTACACACTGTGGACCGCTAGGGCGGATTATGTGTTTCTGTGGACTGCTAGGAGGGATAATTCGTATAATTTTGGACCACTAGCGCGGATTATATGAAAGTGAATCGAACTTAATCCTTCAATCTGAATCGAACCTGATCCTTGACTCTGAATTGAACTTGATCGTTGGATCTGAATCGAATTTGATTTTTGATACGAAATTGTCTTCAATATGAAAATGATTTGGAAGTCGGTTCTGAAACTGTCTTGGAAAATACTTGAATTTTATCATAGGATTATGTTTTGATATAGACACTGTTTTGAAATCATTTCATTGAATCTATGCATGATCTAATAAAATGTAATTGTTCTGGAGTATTTCGTATTGAGCTTAGACTGTTAGCTCACCCCGACTATACGTCAGAGGTGTAGATTCCGGTCCGAACCTCTATGCTTGGGAATGATCCAAAAGATGAAGATCATTAGCCTAAGGAGTTGTCCATAGGTAGTGATTTCAGACTCAATAAGGTTTTCAGTTTTTGGACTTTGTACGTCTAGTCTTTTTATGGAATGAAAGAATTAGCTTTGCACAGACATTTTTTATGCCACTATTTAGGTGATGGTTGGCCATCACTAGTGGGTTGTTTGGTTTACTATTTATGTTGGATATTAGAATAGAAAATTTAGATCTGCCATAAAGATCCTAACTTTGTCAGGTAGTTATCTGTTGTGATTTTCAAGCTTATATGTGGATGCCCCAAGTATTCTATGTTTCAGATTGTGTTCTGCAATCTGGCCGTCCGGGTTTCCCCATAAAGAAAGAAAAAAAAAATTTATCCTAGAAATCTTTGTTGGGAAAATCCGGGTTGTCATAGTTGGTATAAAAGCTATGTTGTTAGGTCCTAAAGAACACCATATGAGCGAGTCAATTGTTACACCATGTGTCACAGTTGGTTTCAGAGATATGGTAGTAGGTTCTGTTAGGGCATGGACTTACTCTTCATGATCGAAGCTATGACATTAAATTCTATTTGAACTTAGGCTTCAAGTCTTATGGGAGACCCAAGGTTATGACTTTAGGTTTTGTCAGAACATAGGGACCATAAAAGGCTTATATTATGTTTGATTATAATTAAGGCATTGGATCTTCATGATCACTTCTGATTAAACCTTTGTTTGATCGTGATAGATCCGTATGGCCCCACGTGTCAGAGGAGATAGACGCAGATCGAGGACGGTCAGCATGACGGATGTCCCTGAAGGCGAGGGCGCATCGCGTGGCGTAGGAATATCCACCAGTCCTAGCCCCATTTTGTTAGGAGGTAGTGACTGTGGTAGTGATAGACAGCTATTGGAGACCATGGCCAATGCAATGATGCAATAGACGACATCAATGGCACATTAGACTGAGCTACTGGCAGCCAAGCAATAGCCTTTAGGAAATTCAAAATTTAGAAAGATGCATCCTCCTAACTTTTCGGGTCAAGTAGATCCACTTGAGTCCGAGAAATGGTTAAATGAGATGGAGAAGATCTTCTGTGTACTTCCTTGCATTGAGGATGAGAAGTGAGATGGGCAATCTTCAAACTAGATGGAGAGGTTGATCCATGGTGGAAAGAAGTATAGAGAGATAGAGTTCAAGAGATTCCAAATATGACATGGACTTGGGCAGAGTTTATTGAGAAATTCAACAACGAGTACTTCCCCAATCTAATAAGAAATCAATGGGAAGTCTAGTTTATAGAATTAAAACAACATTGAATGTCCGTGCATGAGTACGGGGCCTAGTTCACCAGACTCTCGTGGTTTGAACCTCAACATGTGGTCATAGAATTGATGAAGACCAAGAAGTTTCAACGTGGTCTAAGGCCTGACATCCAGGAAAGGGTTTAACTGTTTAAGTTGGGAACCTACACAGAGGTGATGGCCAAGACCCTTATTGTTGAGCAAGATGTTGAAAAGAAGTACCAAAGAAAAGAGCAGTACTAAAAAGAGAGGACAAGTCAAGAACGATCTTATGCTTTCGAGCAGGCAGGCAAGGATCTGAGGCTTTTGATGCTAGCGACCAATTAGCCTGCTTAGACTATCCACTTGAGAGCACCCATGTGTACGCCAATGAGATCGAGACTCTTGATTCCAGCACCTTGCCAGCCCACTTAGTTGCATTATGGAAGCTCTAGTTGGATGGTTATTTCTATCGTTTGAGTATGATTATTGTAAATTTACCTTGGTTATTGTTAAGCAGTGAAAAATACTATTTTTCACCTCCTAACTGACCTTTGGTGGACCCTTGACCTGGCTAATAAGGTGTTTTAAGTGTGTTTTGTAGATAAGTAATAAATTGTAGCTTAGTACAAATATTTATTTAAAAGAGCCCAAGAAGCAATGTGCTACCCAATTGGAAAGGCCTGAGACCAAGTCCAGATATAAGGAATGAGGAATGAATCCTACCAAGAGGCTATTCAGTGTTCAACAAATGAAGAACAACATACTAGAGATGTGT
Organism: Chloranthus sessilifolius; assembly: GCA_021018995.1. Classification (NCBI taxonomy): domain Eukaryota; kingdom Viridiplantae; phylum Streptophyta; class Magnoliopsida; order Chloranthales; family Chloranthaceae; genus Chloranthus; species Chloranthus sessilifolius. Next base: position 43,703,279 of record CM037594.1, on the reverse strand, counting down.
GCCAACTGTGGAAGCACAAAATAGAGCTGTCGAGAGTTTCTGAGAGCAAGGAATGAAGTAGTCGAGAGGTTGAACATGTGTATAAGAAGCTGTCGAGAGGTATCATGTTGAAAAGATGAAGATCTCGAGAGGTTCCAACACCTACTGAGAGGTTGGAAGTACAAACGTGGATCCTGTTGAAAGGATACTTCAAGGTACAGATGAAGTAAAGAGGTTCTAGATACTTATCGCGAGGTTCAGCTGAACCTCTCATGAAGTGCAAGATAACCTATCGACAACTTACCTAAAGCAACACTCATTCTAGCGAGGATTGAGCCAACCTGTTGAGCACTTAACTGGAGAATGTATAATAAGTCGACAGGTTGATTATAACCTATCGACAAGATGAATGAAGAACGGCACAGAAGGAGAAGAATGGTTCCCAATCCTATCGACTAGTGCAAGCTAAACCTCTCGAGGAATCTATAATCTTGTCAAGAAGCATATAGAAGTTGTCTAAAGCCAATGCAACCTGTCGACGTGAACATAAAGCAGATCCAGAACCTGTCGAGAGGTTTCCTGAACCTGTCGACATTCATTTTGGCAACTTCTTAGTGTTCCTCCTTCAGCAACTACCAATTGCAAAAGTTTGCACACACATCCCAAAGCACGTTAGCGACCCCTGTGGGTATTTTTGGTATTCAACTGAGCACGAATGGTAACCCTAACTACATCACATATTCCCACCAGTTGAGAACCAAAGAAAGAAGAGCTTCTAGAAGAGAAATCGACCACATTAGTAGCCCAAAATAACATAATTATTCCCTTGAGCTCTGATTGGCTGAAACGGATATGAGGACAGAGGAGAGTATAAAAGTTTGAAGAAAATACAGAACAACCATCTAGAGTTTGAGAGAACCAGAGCTTAGTGCGAGATCCATTTTTTCCTCCAAATTCTCCCTCCTTCCTCCTCCCATTCTCTCTTTAGCCAATCATAAGTGTCTAAACTCTTTTCAATAGTTAGAGTGAGGTCTTAAGGTGTGAATTGAGAGATACAGAGGCTTGTAAGAGATTGTATATTAAACATATTACAGATCTGGGCATAATAGTATCGTAAGTTTGCAATATAATTATAGATTTTAAAGGTGATTCTGATCTGTATTTCACTTTTTCATATTTGATTTTCCTCGGTCAGATATTCCTACGGGTGCCAACCAAATATGGGGAGCTGGTAGCCTGGACTCTGTAGCATCTACAAGGGTTTTCTTATTCCAATCAAGATTAATAAATTGGAGTAATCTCGTGGATGAACTGTATCTAGTAGAAGGGCCGATCACAAACTTAGAACTGTTTCTAGTAGAAGGGTAGATCATAACCTCAGGATTGCCTTGATCCATTGGTGGAGATTGGATTCTTATACCTCACCTCTGCTGGGAGAACCTAGATCAATAGATTGGAATAATCTCGGGGATGAACTGTGTCTAGTAGAAGGGCCGATCATAAACTGAGGACTCTATCTAGTAGAAGGGCAAATCCTAACCTCAGGATTGCTTTGATCCATTCGTGGACTTGGGGGAACCTAGGTAGCTTGGAGTCAGAAAAGAGGAATGTTACAAATTAGTTCTCTACATTGCCTTTAATTCCTTTGATTTTTAGTGAGAGACCAAGACCCCTAGCTGTTATTCTCCACGTTTTAATTTTTCATCTCTTCTATATCTCCCCTTATCTCTGTGTTTGATTAGATCTGGATCACTTGCATTTAACTTTTGTAGTCTGTAGTAAAAGTGAGAAAACCATAAAACCTCTCCGCTTTCTTCTTTAGTTTAGTTTAATTAGGATAGAGTGCCAGATCTGTCATAGATCTTGAGATTTACCATCCTTTAGAATACATTTCCCTGTGTGATCATACCCTTACTTACCTATCAATACTTGCTACAATAGCCTCGATTCTTGCAAGACTACCTGTTTGCCTTGAGACCATTTTCTTTGCTATAGTTCACAGTTTGAATCCCTTAATAATTGTGAGGCAGGCAGGACACAAGTTTTTTGCGCCCCTACCAGAGATCTGTGTTTTTAAAAGTGGTAGATCTAAGTTTTCTCATTTTTAGATTTAGATTTTTCATTGACTGTTAAGTGTTTGATTAATTGGGAACAATTAGTTTTTGGATTGTTGAATATATTTTATTAATGGTTGTTTGTTTTGGAGATTAATGGTTTTAAATTGTGGTTAGCTTGTTTCAATGATTGATTGTTGTTTGATGATGCAATTAGAAAATGAGAAATAATTACAGGATCATGGTTGTAACTTAAATGGTAATGAGCCTTTTACAGGGTAATGCTTTAAATAACTTCTATGTTTATGGAATGGTTATATTATGGAATGGTCTAATTCACTATATGGATAATTGTGGTTGTGTTTAGTATTTAAAATTGTTACATGTTATCGATGAATGCTTTAATTATCATTGTTGATAATCTTGATTATTCGAGATGCATTAATAGCTTGCATAGCTTATCGAATGAATTGATAACTTATTTGTGGATAAATGCTTAACTTAGTTGTGTATATTATCATTGTATAATTAGTTATGGATAAATGCTAACTTTAGTTGTGGTTATCTCATGTTGAACCGGTAATTTTGGATTATTTGGTAGATCGTTATCAAAATGTCACACATAGTTGTGGATATCTTGTTAGGAGTTCATGAATTTATGTGGATTAATGTGACAGATTCGTATGACCATTTTGGTGTACCCTCAGTATTAATACAACTAATAGTAGCCATACTCTTTAGCTTGGTTCTGTGTATTTGCAGCCAAATGAGTCGTATGAATTTTCGAGGATGAAAATTCCTTTAAGAAAGGGAGAAATGTAATAACCCTGGTTTCCTAGTTTGTAATAACCCTAATTTCCATTGATAATTGAATCATTGACTCTTAGGGAGAGTGAGACTTCTCTTATTTAGGACTAATACAAATCCATACCTCTTCGACTAAGGATATGTAAATTTTCGAGGACAAAAATTCTTTAAGGTGGGAAGAATGTAACAATGCGAAATTTTTGTAAAGGTTGAATCATTGAGCTTTGACAACAATGCAACCTTTTAACTGATTTGAGCCAAGTCAAATATTTGACCTTGGTAACGTGGCCTCAAACCCCACTGGTTATAATTAGAGTTACGCGACATGCATATTAAATCCCAATTCATATGCTATGTAGGGTGTACGCGAGTTTGTGCACGTTACACTCAAAACAGAGCCCAACGTTTGAACTTGGACCTCAACCCCAATGTCAAGTCGAGCCCCAAATTTTTAAACCCATAGGTCCTAATTTTGTGTATGTGTCAATTACGATCCGCGTCACCATCTTGATGTTTTTGGATAAAATCATCTTCGGTCCGTTTGGACTTCATATGAGATTTTTGGATCAAAAAACTGATGCATAGTTGCGGTGTATAAGCTTAACACCTAAACTAGTGGATAAGTTGTTTAGGTGTGCAAGTCTCATGCCAAACCAAAAGTTTATTTTTTATTGTAGTTAATACCTTGCCTAGGTGTATCCGTTTCACACAGAAACTAAGTTCTTTGGATAAGAACTAACACCCAAATGGGTGTATATGCTTCATATGGAAGCAAAAGACTTATAAAAAAAGTAAAAAAAGACAGCTTCTCAAGGAAGCTTTATCCGTTTGGAAAAATGGGCTTGGGGTTTGGGTTCCTATAGAGGGAGGGAAAGAGAGGGAGCTAGAGATGGAAGAAGCAACCCCCTTGGATTTTTGTTCTTATTCGATCAATTTCTGCAAGGGAACACCGATCATCGACGTGGTGACAATTCAAGAGCTCGAAAACCCATTTTTCTCAAACCATCTTTCATTTTGGTTAGAAACCCTTGGAACCCTCTTTTGAACGATCCGCATCTCGCGAGGATCTAGTGAGTTCATTGGGCACAATCCATGGAGATTAACCATGGGTTTCATCTCGTTGCAATTGCGGGAAGAGTGGGTTTCAAAATAATTAGATTCAAGAGGAGCGTGGGTTCCGATATTATCGGTGCCACCGGTCATGTGCTCCAATTTTGAGAGTTTTAGAAGGTAAGATTTTGGTTTTATAGTGTGAATATTGGATGGATGGGAATGTGTGTCATGAGTTTTGGGTGATTTGGAGCAAGGAAAAAGAACCCCGAAGGGTTTCTGAAGCTGTCAGAACCGATCTATCAATTTTGTAATCGATCAATCCGATTGTACAGGACAGAGATATGTAAAAATTTCTAAATGAATCGATCGATTGATTTTGAAAATCGATCGATCAAATTTGGAATTTTGAAGGAATCAGTCGATTGAATTTGAAACCGATTGATCGATTTAGAAATCGATCGATCGACTCATATAAAATAGGAAAGTGCATTATACACTGGGGAATTCGATTGATTGATTTGGAAATCAATCAATCGATTTGTTTTATTTTTGTTTGCTTTAGTTTCTTATGAGAAACTTTGAATTTTAAGAATTTTTCGAGATTAATATGTAGTACGTGATCTTTGTATAAATTGGGTTAAGAGTGAGGGACGTTGGTAGGGACTGTTGCTTTGATGAGGAATGTCGTTTTGCACCAAACCTAAGGTGGGGAAAATTCGACACACAATCTCATTTTTACTTGAATTTATAGTTGCTTTGATACCATTTGCATTTTGACTTTATACCATCTACATTTTGTCTTGATATTCATAGACTCGTATGATCTTGATCTAGTTTTGACACGGTTTTAGAATTTGATATTTGACTGCATTTGAGTAATTGAAAGTTTTGAATCATTGACTAGTACTTGAAAATTTAAATGTGGAACTTTGAAAATGAACTTGAATTAAGAACTGAAAATCTGAATTTAGAACTCGAATCCGAATTTGAATCTTGATCCGAACCTGGAATCCTTTGATTTTTGAATCCGAACTTGAATCTTGATCTGAACCTTCAATCCTTGAATTTCATACATTGATTCTGTGGACTCTGAACTTGAATAAGAACTTGAACTCCAAATCGTGAATTGAACTGGTATGGCAGTTAATCCATGAATCAAACCAGCACGGCGGCATAACCATGAATCGAACTGGTACGGCTGTTAATCCGTGAATCGAATCGGCACGGCGGCATAACTGTGAATCGAACTGGTATGGCAGTTAATCCGTGAATCAAACTGGCACGACGTCATATCTGTGAATCAAACCATAAGTCAAGTAAATTGTAGTGGACCGCTATGGCGGATTATATGTACACTCTATGGACCGCTAGGGCTAATTATATGTGTATTTGTGGATAGCTAGGGCGGATTATTTGTACAATTGTGAACCGCTAGGGCGGATTATATATAAGTGAATCGAAATTGATCCTTGAATCCAAATCGAACCTGATCCTTGACTCTGAATCGAACTTGATCTTTAAATCTGAATCGAATTTGATATTTGATACGAAATTGTCTTCAATACGAAAATGATTTGGAAGTCGGTTCTGAAACTTTGTCTTCGAAAATGCTGAAATTTTGTCATCGAATATGTTTTGATATAGAAACTATTTTGAAATCTTGTCATTGAATCTAAGCATGATTTGATAAAATGTAATTGTTTTGGAGTTTTACCTTGTGAGCTTAGACTATTAGATCACCCAGACTATACGTTACAGGTGTAGATTCCGGTCTGAACCTCGGAGCTTGAGAACGATCTGGGAGACGAAGATCTTCTGCCTAGGGAGTTGTCCATAGGTAGTGATTTCGGACTCCGTAAGGTTTTGGTTTTTGGACTTGGTATGCCCAATGTTCTTGTAGAATGATAGAATTAGCTTTGAACAAACAATTTTTATGCCACTGTTTAGGTGATGGTTGGCCATCACTAGTGGGTTGTTTTAGTTTACTATTTATATTGGATATTAGAATAGAAATTTTAGATCTGCCATAATGATCCTTGCTTTGCCAAGTAGTTATCTATTGTGATTTCCATGCTTATATGTGGATTCACCAAGTATTCTGTTTTTCAGATTGTGTTCTGCAATCTAGCAGTCCAGATTTTCCCATAAAGAAAAAAATAATAATTTTATCCCAAAAATCCTTGTTGGGAAAATTCGGGCTACCAAACCCATGCTTTTTGCAAATTGTGAATCAAAAAGGTCTTTATTCGGCTTGTAATGGGGCTGTGTGTAAAAAGGTTCCAAAGACAGGTAGAAAGGATTTAAAGGTTCTGAGAATTTAGCTGATATCTCACCTATTCTTCTTCATCTATTTCTTTTTTTCTATCTCAGTATGTATCCAAAAGTTGGATAACTTCTTCCCTTTGTATTTTTAGTTAATCCCTTTTTCTTTTTCATATATCCTATTGAAATTCTTCTTTATTTGATATTTTCTTTTATTTTCAATTTGGAAGCTTCTTGCTTCGCTTGTTCATTTCTTTTTTTTTTCTCCCATATTTTTCAAAATTCTATTACTTTCTCAGTTCGTACCCTTTTATGCATTCCCCTTATCTGTTTTTGCATACTCCTTCCACTCCCTTATTTTTTCCTTTGTTCTAAATTCTCATAATTGTAAGGGTTAAAAGAACGAAAGTTTTGGCTAGTACATACGGTCAAAGGTTCATAAAATTTTCATTCAAAGAAATTCGATTAAGGCTCTAATATGGTTTCAAGGCAAAAATATCTTTTGGAAATTTGGCTTTTTTGGTTCAAAAGAATAAAAAGAAGGCCTTTAATCATTTTCAATATTCACTAGCAAGAATGCCATATTGCTTTGATGCATACAATAAATAATTCCAGATAATCAATTAGTAAAATCATAGAATATTTGATTCAAATGAAAACAACAATATGATTTTATTAAAACATAGTCAAGAAGTTCAAGAAAATTTAGATTCAAATAAAATAGTAGTCTCTCTCATAGAAAGGAGCTAAGTCCAAATGCTCACTGGGTATATGAATTTGAAACTATAGTTAAAATTCTGCAATTCAATGCAAAGTATAGTTTCAGACATTCTACTTTGATACAATGTACAAAAGAAACTAAACATGAATCGTAACTACTTCTGTTAAACTTATTTTCACTCCTACTACGATGGTGGTGGTGGTTATGCTTATGGAATCGTATTTTATCTAATCGTAACTCACATGTGAAGGTTAACTTAAAATAAACTAAAATTTTTTAAAAAAATCCTATAAACACATGAGAGCAAGGGAGATTGAAGGATAGAAGAACTCATCCCTTCTCAACGTCTATTTGAACTCCCCATTTGGTTCAATGAAAATCGGCAATCATGATGAAGAAATGACTGCTATTCCGATCGTCATAACCAACTCCCGAACCTCGAACACCTACGATCAAGAAATTGGACAATTGGATGTGTCAACAATGATGAAATTACACATGAAAGATCAGATACTTCGCATGCGAAAGAACAAAGACTTCATATGCAAAGAATCCACATAGGTAAATGCCTTAACTCCAACTCATAAACCTAAATTTCATAAGGTTAGGATTGTTCCAGTCGATTCTGGAATCGTATGCAAAGAATTTCTAACAATCGGACAAGTGAAAGGCCTAATGGCTGAATTCTTAAATTTCGATACCTCAAAACGTTGCATGCATGATTAGATTAAGATAGAGGTTTAGTTTCAACATGATAGTATAAATATTAGGTCAATTGAATAGGAGGATAAGAATTATGCCAGAGAATTGAGGTTTACGAAGACAGAAGAAGAAGCAAAAAGGCAGAGTCTGAGTCTCGCCGCGACGATAAGAACCATGGAGTACTCACCGCGGTGAGTGCTATGCTGATACACAGGCCATTTTGGCACTGTGAAAGCTCATCGCAGCGAGGCCTTATGTGCCACTGGGAATTGGTACACCTCACTGATAGTATAAATATTAGGTCAATTGAATAGGAGGATAAGAATTATGTAGAATTGAGGTTTCAAGAAGAAGTAAAAACGAGTCTCGAACTATGGAGTACTCAGGTGAGTGCTTGTGCCATTTGATAGAAAGCTCATCGCAACAGGCCTTATGTGCCACTGAATTGGTACACCTCAGGACCCCCGAGGTACCGTGAGCTTAGGTTTTGGCCTTTTATCACCCAACAAAGCCTTATTTTAAGACTAGTTTGGTTCATTAACACTTAGGACAATTACGATGCGTGATCCAGGGTATGTTCGAGGGATCTTTGAGAAGAATTTCTCTTCAATTCATGCCATTTTGTTCATGAGTTTCGACTTTAAGGTAGGGAAATCTCACTGTAGGATTATAAATTTGATTTGATTCAATGATGCTATTTTAAATTTAACTGTATTTGAATAGTATTTTTAGCATGGTTATATAATTATGGGAACTCTAGAAATAATTAAGATTTTGATTTCCGTACATGATCATAGCATTTCATATTGTGACATCTCAATACATTCGATCTGTTAATTTCAAGTTCTTGAATTTGAACCTGATTTCCTCCCAAATCTTGACTTGTGCTTATGTGACATGATTACGAGATCGTGTGCAATGAGGAGTGGAGTTTCCATGAGAGGAGTGGAGTCCCCGAGGTTGCGACCCTGTTTTCTCTAAGGACTACTCAGTTCGTCCTACAGGATGCCTTGCCATGAGACTGGCCCGATTCTATGATTAATTGTAAGGGGAGTAGAGTCTCCAAGGGAGGGGTGGAGTCCCAGGGGTTACGACCCTATGTCCGCTACGAACTGCTTTGTTTCCACTACGGGATACTTACACTAATGACATGAGATCCGGTTATAAGGTGTGATGTGATATGTTCCAATTCGATGTCCCATTTGTTCCATCTTGTATAGGTTGGTTTCCCCTGATGTGCTACGAAATTCAGTTTGGTTTTCATGCTCTGTTATGCATGGTTTTGCACATTATTTGCATCATGATATGACATGTCTTGAGATTTCAATTTAAAGTCTTTGTTTTATGCCGATGTATTTCAATACCAACTGAATTTCATTCGTTTACTTTACTTATGCATCAATGCCATGAAGTAGAAGGATAAGATATAATTTTGCACTGGTTTCTCCCTATTGATCTTGGACTGTAGCTCATCCCTCGACTATATGTCGCAGCTGCAGGGGTAGATCTAGGAAGGGATCCTGAAAAAGAAGAGGATCCAGATTATAACCCAGACAAGGAGGGAGAGTTGCCACCTGAAGAGTTTTTCCCTTAGCTTAGTACTTTTGACTTCCGCTGCGTGTGGTGTATTTTGTACTTTTGATATGTGGTATAGTATTTTGATCAAACTAAAGTATAGCTAACATAGTTGTCCACTATTTAGGTGAAGGTTGGCCTTCACTGGTGGATTGCATACTTTTGTAATGTGAATGATGTGAAATCTTTTTGGGTTTTCGTGACACCATTTGCTTTACTATATAGCTCTGCTTCTGCATTTACAGACTTTGATTCTGCACTTAAGTAACTTACCAAGAACCGACGGCCCGATCTATCCAAATCTTCCATTTAGGGGAAGATCGGGCTGTCACATAAGGAATAAATTACCTTGATACTCTGTAGTTTAGATCGTGTGTATGACCTGATGACACGGGTTTTAAGGTAAGGAAATCTGGGCTATCACTGGTGGTATTAGAGCCCTAGGCTATACGTCCCATGGGAGTCTAGAGCTACGACTTAAGT